>OX345636.1:44527974-45840834 GCA_947044365.1 Petrosia ficiformis
TCGTCCTTACAATGGGTATTTTTGATCACTATAATTTATATTACTGTCATGACTATAGTGACTATTGTGACAGTAGTGACTATAGTGACTATTGTGACAGTAGGGAGTATTGTGACAATAGTGATGTTAGTGGCTATACTACTATTACTTGTACTCTAATATAACTATTGTGACTGTTGTGACAGTAGTGACATTATGACAGCAGTGACTATTATGACAAAAGACTCAATAATTAACTGAACTATAGTGACTACTATGATAGTAGTGACTATTGTGACAGTAGTGACAGTAGTGACTATTGTGACAGTAGTGACTATTGTGACAGTAGTGACTATTGGGACAATGGTGACTAATGTGACTAATGTAACTACTGTGACAGAAGTGACTAATGTGACAATAGTGACTAGTGTGAGAGAAATGATGATTGTGACAGTAGTGAAAGGTAATGATATATTTAGATGTATAATTTTATATATTATTGGTACACCCACATAATAATATTTATATAATTATATATAATTATATATATATATATATATATATATTAGGATACACTTTACTTGTGTCTTCTGCCTAAAATGAGTATATTACTATAACTATTACCTTAAAAATCATTATATTACTATTACAAATACTTCCCAAGTCATTATTATCTTAAAAATCATTATATTACTGTTACTATTACCTTAAAAATCAGTATATTACTATTACTATTACCTTAGTCTGTATATTTCTATTACTAATACTTCCTAAGTCAGTATAATAATTACTTACTATTACCTTAAAAATCGTTATATTACTATTACCTCCTACGTCAGTGTTACTGTTATGGATTGCAGTTTGCATTGAGGTTTCTTTGAAGTTCTGTCATGTTTTAAACTAAATGACCATTGAATTTGATATTCTCAAAATATTATTAGTGTGATTGTGTATTTCTATATTACTCTCAATTTGAAGTATGGTTTGAATTAAATGCTGCTACAAATGTAAACAATACAAGATAATATATTCTTATTATAAATTTGTATTATCTTCCTTCTCTACATCTGCTTTCCTTCTTATCAGTTTACTTAGCTACATGTACATGTATTACATTTCTTTTGCCATCAGCTTTCCCTCGCTATCGACATTCCCTGGTCATAGTCTTCTCCTAGTACCTGCTTTCCCTCACTACTAGCTGGAATTGTTGTTATTATGTTTGCAGATAGAACAAATAAGACCTGAAAGCATTTAATACAAAGTCCATCCTATATACAAACTATAACAATTGAGCGCCGTCGGGATGGGACCCTCGCCTACATGGCAAAGTAATACAAAGCACTACAATTTTTTTCAAAATATAATAAAGTTTGTGTATGAAACAAACAATACTTTTGTTACATGGAATAGATATATAAATTTGAAAAACATTTATGGGCATTAATTAAAACTGTTATAACTTTATATCCTAAAAGACAAAATAAGGATATCAATGAAATGTATAATTTGTATATAATTATATCTTACATCTAATTCTCAAACAATGAAGAAGTTCTCAAGTCTACCTCTAAAGTCTCCATGTGAAAACGTATTGACTATTGAATCGCCTCTACCACGTGTTTAGTACATGACGCATGCACATACCTGTAGGTGGAGCTAGGTAGCTTTCTATCTTGCATCAATGGTGGTGTAGTAGCAACCATTACCTCGATTGTTTTTGGTTTGAAGTGTTTCTTGGCTAGCGACAGCCATGAAACAGGATCACTTGTGTTTTGTGTGTCCATATTTACTCTCGTTATTGGCCTCATTTCATCTTAAAGTTGTGAAACGGTAACTGTGAATTATAAAAATTGTCATAACTTTAGAACCAAAAGGTTTTAGAAGAATTCCTACGTTATTTTTTTTCCTTGTATAATTTGAAGTCTACCAGTACCCCATTTGAATTGTCAATGTTTTTATTTTTCCAGCAAAAGTGCTAACAGACAGACACACAGACAAAACGATTACCGTACCCTTCCGCCTACGCTACGCGGCGAGGGTAATATCTTGTACTGGTCAATCAGATACTTGTATTTATCAGCATGATAGTTTCTTAAAATTAATTTGCTTATTGATAAAATATTGATTGTTATCACATTATATATTTAATAAACTCAACTTAATTATAATTATATAATTATATATTTAACACATCTTAAATGAGAAAATACACTATAATTATGAGACCAAATACCAAATATACCAAATCCAATTAAATTTGAAGAAGAGCAATTGTTGTGTTTTTTAGAAACGATTGCTTTCCCACTAGTTCAAACTATATATTTATATATTTATATTCTTGTGTCCACTTACGTGAGTATGTGTTGTATACGTAGTTGTGTCATTCTCTGGACATCTGTCAATTAATGGGAGTGTCATATAATAAAACATTCACCTGTGCTGTACAGACCAGCATGAGGAAAACTGCTTGTAGCTTATGTAGAAATTGGAACTAATTAATAACTGAAATATATTCCTAAAGTTCTACAAGATACTAGTAGATAATCAAAATAATAACTATAATAGGTTGTTGTGTTTCAAGCATAAGAATTTTTTAATGTTGTAAGTTCACTGTTGACCAATATCTAGTTTTCAATGAGCCAGAAGTGAAGTAGTATCTTACGTTTACATGCATGTGTCCATGGTAAGACTAAAAATATGTTTAGACATGAAGAAAATGATCTCAAGTATTATTTTTAACAAACTCTTAAGGAAAAATGGTACATGTAAGTTTTGAACTATACCAACAGTGAAAGAATTTGCTTGTCTGGAAACCAACAGCTTTTGATTCCTACAGTACTTACAGTTACTTCCTGATATCTCATTATCTTGTGTCATTAATAATATGTGACACTGAATACTTAAATAATTCCTATTACTTTAATATTATAATTATTATAGTACATGTACATGTAGTGTGTAATATTATAGTGAATCCAGATATTAATTATTTATGGTAGTATTCAGTGTTACATGATACTATCATTCATATATACATATATATATATATATAGTATTATGTGACACAGGTTATTTATTCCTGACGCTGTACAAATTATTATTTATAAAGTATATTACAGTATACTAGTAATGCAATAGTTCATGTACCACCTTCTATATCATACCAAATGAAATCATCACACAAAGATACTCTTAATATGTAACTGTTCCTCTATAATTCTTGTGTGTATGCTTTTACAACCATGTTGTGTTAATTTAACTACTTAATTATGTAGTATCCAATGAATTATACAATTGGACAACTTGCTTTGTTTATTCTTTTATTATTACAATTATAGTCTGATCATATTCACAATGTCCTCAAAATTAGTAGGTGATAACGTTATATGCAATAGTTTAATGTTATAAGGTTAATACATGATTATATTGTAACTCAATATCTTATATGTAGTATAGTGTATAGTTTAATGTCATAAGGTTAACTCAATGTCATAAGGTTGTAACTCAATAATGAAGCTATGGATTGAAATTTGACATACACAATAAACAAAGGGAAGGACTATTCTACGAAAATGGTGCAGGTAAAAAGATTGTTTGACATTCCAAACTAAAGTTATGAATATTATTCTGAGGTCATGGTGAATGTGAATGACCTTTAGATTGTGTAAGGATAATTTAATATCATGTTCAACTGAAACCAGTCTTATGACTTTAAAATTTTACAATCACAAAATTAATTTTATAATAATGAATGAAAACATTATTTTAGTAAATAAAAATTACACATGTACAGTACATGTAATAACAAACAAAGTCTTTTTTATATAACTTAAAGAAGTTGAAAAGTATTACTTAGTACACACCACACAGGTAATTACTTTATCAGTAACATATGGATCACAGGGTAGACCAGTACCACATGTAGCTACAACATGATAGAATAGTGCACCATCAATATTAGCATAACTACCAGGTACAGTTTCAGCATTCTTGTCTACACATTCATAAACTACATTCCTGGCATGATCATGTCGTTCAGTCATCAGGTATCCTTCATATTCTTCAGTCCATGAGGAAGGGCATGTTATTCTGGCTGGAATCATTAATTTGGATGCACGTTGAGAAGTATAACAAACAGCACATGGAACATTGTGTTCATGTGATGTAAAAAGAGGACGTTGATATTCTGCTCCATACAAGTATGAGTAAGCTGCAGGTAGTCCACTAACAAGGTACTGTGGTGTTGTAGGTAAACAAAGGTAGTTTGCTCCACCTCCTGAATGAGTGTAATGACTACCACCAGCTAAACCAGAAAATACTAGTTCTGTTCCTGGAGTACCTGGACATGTAGTTCTTCCCCATCTTGTATATAAAGCTCCTCCGGATATTGGTCCAGGAGGTCCCTGTATTCCTTGTTCTCCAGGTGTTCCAGGTTCACCTTTATCTCCCTTCTCTCCATTGTTACCATCTTTACCAGATGGTCCTGTTAACCCATCACGACCATCTCTACCTCTCAGGATTTCAACATAACGACCTGATATACAACAATCATTAGTAGTAGACACAGTAGAGTCACGTTCAACAATATCATGATCACTACCTATTTAAATCATGAGAATAATAATATCTCATTGAAACTATCAGAATAAAATTCAAACTACAAGTGCATTTGCATGTATTTTAGTACATAATTTATTCCTTTTAATTATTACATGTATTTTTGTAGGCTAGCACATTTGATCACACTTTGTTTTAACAGTTGGAGGGTAAACTCAACATTATGAATATTCAGTTTAATGTAAACAATACACTATGATAGCTAGATTGTTATTGCTTTTAAAACTCATCTACCTCCTGTTTTTGTCTAACCAGTGAGGGCATGAATATCATTAATAACCATAATATACATGTTACTACTGCTTTACATACTTACTCGACTACCATCTTAATTTATGTGACCAAACTAGCATATCTAATATAATTAATGGTGCTCATAACTATTAATACATTTTTAAAATCCAAACCCTGTCTTGCACAATTAGTACAAATGTATTTTGTTACCTTTTATAACAGCACCTTCACAATAGTTCCATTCCATTATAACAAGTACCACTATAACTAGAAGAATCTTCATTTTGTATCTTTTGTAGCAATTCACTTATTCTTGGGCTATGGATTTCAGCAGTAGATAGCTTATAGTAACGTTTTGATAATTCCTGTGATCTATTTATACTGTAGTAAACTACTGCTAAACGAATAGTGACGTTATATCAAAATAGTGTAAGTGGGATGGTACCAGACATGGGGGCAATGTAATATATTACTTTTGCTATTACCTTAAAAATCAGTATATTACTATTACTAATACTTCCTAAATCAATGTACTATTACTATTACCTTAAAAATCAATAGAAGGCGGCACAAGTATAGTGTATTCTAATATTAATATTATTGTGTGGGTGTATCAATAATTAATATATAAAATTATACATAATTATAAACATCATTACCTTCAATATTTATCACTACTGTCACAATTGTCACTACTCTTACGGTAGTCACTATTGTCACATTAGTCACTACTATCATGTTAGTCACTATTGTCACATTAGTCACTAGTGTGAAATTGTCACTACTGTCACAGTAGCCATTGTCAGAATAATCACTACTATGACTACTGTCACATTAGTTGCTACTGTCACATTAGTTGCTACTGTCACATTAGAGTCACATTAGTCACTATTGTCACAACAGTCACATTAGTCACTACTGTCATAATAGTCACTACTGTCATTACTGTCACATTAGTCACTACTGTCACATTAGTCTGTCATAGTAGTCACTAACAATAGTAAGAGTAGTCACTAACATAAACTAGTGTTACATTAGCCATTATTTTCACATTAGTCACTACTGTCACAACAGTCACTACTGTCACAGCAGTTACTATAGCCGCCATAATCACGATAGTAATAATATCACTATTATCATTATAGACCCTACTGTCACAACTTTCATAGTAGTCCCTTTTGACACAATAGTCACTGTTGTCATAGCAGGGACCATAGTCACAATAGTAATAATTAACATCACTATTGGATTGCAGACCCTACTGTCAATGAGTCAATACTTTGACAGTAGTCACTACTGTCACTACAGTCACTACTGTCACAGCAGTCACTATAGTCACCGTAATCACAACAGTAATAATATCACTATTATTATTGTAGACCCTACTGTCACAACTGTCATAGTAGGCACTATTGTCACAACAGTCACTGCTGTCACAATAGTCACTACTGTCACAATAGTCACTATTGTCACAACAGTCACTGCTGTCACAGTAGTCACTACTGTCACAATAGTCACTACTGTCACAATAGTCACTACTGTCACAATAGTCACTATTGTCACAGTAGTGACTATACTCAAAATACGAACATAAAAGTGACTATAGTCACTACAAAAATAAAATTGTTAAAATAACAAATTTATTGGTTAGTACAGTTGCAAGGAATTGTAATTTAATTGGTCGTGTAGGTTATTATGACTGCATGGTGACATACATGTACTATAATCCACTAATTGTAATTCCACTTATCCTTATACTGTCCATTAGATGTACAAAGAAACAGAATAACATTTTAATTAATCATTTTAGGTTTCCAAACCTTCTTTGTGCATCTAATATAAGATATTTGGACATGATAATTGATTATAGTATAAGTATATTTTATCATGCAGTCATAACAACCTGTATGACTAATTAAATTATAATTTGCATCCTTGCAACTATACTAACCAATACATTTGTTATTTTAACAAATCTATTTGTGCAGTGTACTGACACACAAGTCAATACAGTCACAATAGTCACTAATGTCATTGCTATCAACTTAGTCTCTACTACTATCACAACAATGAACAATGCGAAGGTTCTTCATGAGATTCATCAACACATTGTGTAGAGGGTCATCCTTACAATGGGTATTTTTGATCACTATATATTACTGTCATGACTATAGTGACTATTGTGACAGTAGGGACTTTTTGACTGTAGAGACTATTAGGACAATGGTGACTAATGTGACTTATGTAACTACTGTGACAGTAGTGACTAATGTGACAATAGTGACTTGTGTGAGAGAAATGATGAGCGTGACAGTAGTGAAAGGTAATGATGTATTGTGATGTATAATTTTATATATTATTGGTACACCCACACAATAATATCAATATATATTAGGATACACTTTACTCGCACCTTCTACCCAAAAATGAGTGTAATTATTACTTATTACTATTACCTTAAAAATCAGTATATTACTATTACCTTAGTCTGTATATTACTATTACTATTACTTCCTAATGTAATATATTACTATTTCCATTACCTTAGTCTGTATATTACTATTACTATTACTTCCTAATGTAATATATTACTATTTCCATTACCTTAGTCTGTATATTACTATTACTATTACTTCCTAATGTAATATATTACTATTTCCATTACCTTAGTCTGTATATTACTATTACTATTACTTCCTAATGTAATATATTACTATTTCCATTACCTTAGTCTGTATATTACTATTAACTCAGTGTTACTGTTATGGATTGCTACAGCAAAATATTATTAGTGTGATTATTTTCTCACAGTAAAAAAATCAATAGGTCTTTTTAACTTGTTTTAGTTTACACTGTATTAGTTCTGTATTACTCTCAATTTGAAGTATGGTTTGAGTTAAATGCTGCTACAAACGTAAACAATACAAAATGTTATTATAAGTTGTATAATTTCCTTTTCTACATCTGCTTTCCTTCTTATCAGTTTACTTAGCTACATGTATATGTATTACATTTCTTTTCCAATCCACTTTCCCTTGCTATCGACATTCCCTAGACATAGCCTTCTCCTAGTAACTAGTTTCCCTCACTACTAGCTGCAATTGTTCTTATTGTGTCTGCAGATATAACAGATAAGACCTGAAAGCATTTAATATGAAGTCCATCCTATATACGAACTATAACAATAACTTGTACAAGCTAGCTACTTGTATTTATCAGCATGATAGTTTCTTAAAATTAATTTGCTTATTGATAAAATGTTGATTGTTATCACATTCTATATTAAATAAACTCAACTTTATATAATTAAGTTGTTCAACACATCTAAAAAGAGAGAATACATTATAATTATGAGACCATAAACTAAATACACCAAATGTGAAGAGCAATTGTTGCATTCAAAACCAGTGGCAGCACTTTTTATGGCCCGTAGGGCCATCCCTATGATTGCTTTCGGGTTCAAACTATTTATATATATATATATATATTTATTTATATTCTTGTGTCCACTTACACGAGTATGTGTTGTATACGTAGTTTAGGAAGTTGCATCATTCCGGGGGCTCGGTCAATTAATGGATGTGGAGTGTAATAGAATGCATGGTCAAGCCCTACAGACCAGTAGGAAGAAAGAAAGAAAGCTGCTTGTAGCTTACATAGAAACTGGAACTACTAGCTAGGTATTCTATCTGAAATATATTCCTAACGCCTTCTCTTAGCAGCTGCTTTCCCTCGATATTAATTTACTTTTCTTTTGACATCAGCTTTCCCTCACTATCGACATTCCTTGGTCATAGTCTTCTCCTAGTACCTGCTTTCCCTCACTACTAGCTTGAATTGTTGTTATTATGTTTGCAGATAGAACAAATAAGACCTGAAAGCATTTAATACAAAGTCCATCCTATATACAAACTATAACAATAACTTGTACCAATCAGATACTTGTATTTATCAGCATGATAGTTTTTTAGTAATCAATAAAATTAATTTGCTTATTGATAAAATATTGATTGTTATCACATTATATATTTAATAAACTCAACTTAATTATAATTATATAATTAAGTTGTTTAACACAAATACCAAATACACCAAACCCAATGAAATTTGAAGAAGATCAATGTTGTGTTTTTTAGAATCGATTGCTTTCCCACTGGTTCAAACTATATATTTATATATTTATATTCTTGTGTCCACTTACGTGAGTATTAGTCTCACGGGCCACAACCTAATCCAAACGAGGAAACGGTCTGGTGACTCTCGTTAATGATGTTAATAATTATTATTGTAGCTGTGAAAATATGGATGGAGATATTTGTTTGTGTTGCTCAGTGAGTGTGGAGAAGCGAGGAAGCAGAAGAGTTATTCATAATCCTTACTGCTATTTCAATCGATTTCTTTATACCAAACTTCTTTGACGACATTTTCCATACAGAAGTGTGAAAACTAACACTGAAGCATGGAATGCGGTAAATAGCAATCACTAAATCTTATTGGTCACGACCAAAATCGGTTGTAGCCAACGACCTTTCAACGAGAATCACCAGACCGTTTCCTCGTAACCTCGTTCGGATTAGGTCGTGGCCTGCGAGACTACGTGAATATGTGTTGCATACGTAGTTAAGGAAGTTGTGTCATTCTCTGGACATCTGTCAATTAATGCGAGTGGCACATAATAAAACATTCACCTGTGCTGTGCAGACCAGCATGAGGAAAACTGCTTGTAGCTTATGTAGTAATTGGAACTAATTAATAGCTGAAATATATTCTTAAAGTTCTACAAGATACTTTAAAAAGTAAGGAGAGTAGATAATCTAAATAATAACTATAATAGGCTGTTGTGTTTCAAGCATAAGAATTTTTTAATGTTGTAAGTTCACTGTTGACCAATATCTAGTTTTCAATGAGCCAGAAGTGAAGTAGTATCTTATGTTTACATGCATGTGTCCATGGTAAGACTAAAAATATCTTAAGACTTGAAGAAAATGATCTCAAGTATTATTTTTAACAAACTCTTAAGGAAAAAGGGTACATGTAAGTTTTGAACCATACCAACAGTGAAAGAATTTGCTTGTCTGGAAACCAACAGCTTTTGATTCCTACAGTACTTACAGTTACTTCCTGATATCTCATTATCTTGTGTCATTGATAATATGTGACACGGAATACTTAAATAATTCCTATTACTATAATATTATATAGTACATGTACATGTAGTGTGTAATATTATAGTGAATCAAGATATGAATTATTTACATGGTAGTATTCAGTGTCACATGATACTATCATTTATAATTTTATATATATATACATTGTATATATATATTATATAATATATATATATATCATGACTATATTTCTGTGCCTCGAATTACATGCGTTTTTCCTATATTCTAATTAACGCACAAAGTTTATATTTTGTATATAACCCTCAAAACAGGTTTATATTTTTTTGCATAATGTGCGCATGCTCATGATGTAGTAGGTGTGTCAAAATGGACTCTTAGCCAGGTAAAATAAATGTTTGCATGAAATATATTTTATATAGCATGGTTCATTGGTCTATATGCGAAATATAAACCTGGCGGCTTGGGAGTTTTGTGAAGATATATCCCTCGGGCCTACGGCCCTTGGGATATATCTTCACAAAACTCCCTCGCCGCCAGGTTTATATTTCGCATATAGACCTCTGAACCATGCTATATAATACACATATATATACATGTATATATAATTTATATATATATATATATACATGTATGTCATGTTACAGAATTTAATTCATTTATATCGTTACATCTGTACATGATAGTATTATGTGACACTGGCACACACACACTAACCATTGTTGAACCAATTTGGCCCATGTTTCAAAACGCATAAAAATCTCTGGTACGTACGTATGTACGTATGTGTGTGTGAGTGTGTGTGTATGTGTGTGTTTGTATGATGTGTGCATGTACATGTATGTATGTACATGTATGTATGTATGTATGTATGTATGTATATGTGTATAATTTTTTAAATTCTACTTGACAAATTATTGTTATGTAAAACATGGTTGACATGAGTAGACCTTGCTTAAGTTTGTATATCACTTTTCAGCAATTTGTGCTACTTCAAACGTTTGTAGACTTATGGTATACATGTATAACATGTAATGTATCAACCTACATGTGTACATGACTACATGTGTACATGACTACATGTACATGTATACAAACCATGCTGTATGTTTGCATGCGTAGAATATACACATATAATTATAATATTTATTATCATAAATTATGTTTGTAGGGCTGAGTTAAATCCACCAATTCCACGAGTACAAGCTAAAGCTATGGAAGCAATAGGAGATGCAGTTGCTGGAGGTCAGAAACAGGAAGTCATTAAACCTGAGTCTCCTGCTGTGACTGTTAATATAGTACGTTTATTAGTATCCTGTCTTCATGCCTGGAATCTGGATGAATCACTAGACAGGTTTGTGAAATGAAACATTTAAAATATTGATAATTTGTATGTAATGAAATACCATCAACATACTTGAGTCAATATTATTACTCCCAGTACTAAATGCATCTACGCTACCAATCCATATGTAGAGAAGAAGGTTGAATTACAACCATATGATGATCGACCACACAAACTATGATCAATATTACTGTAGTTCTGTAGTGTAAGTCCAGGAGGACAGGTAGCACCAGGTTTACTCATATTTCTGATGCATTGTAATGTCAACAGTCAACTGCTTGATATAATCATTTGTTTGGAGATTGTTCTCTACACACTCTTAACTCAATATCTTCATCAGCCTTTTCATTTCATGTTTTGCAAGAAATCATAAATAGCATAATTAACAGTAAAACTCTATTCTTTTACATGTTGAATTGCTGATTAGATTATAGATTTTATTCCAAATACTGCTGTGTATTATACTCCATTGACATTAAATTGCTCGCTATCAGGGTTGGGGCCGATTACAAAGACATGATTACAATTACGATTACACCATGATTACTGAGACTGATTACGATTACGGTCATAAAATGCTGATTACTATTACGATTACAAAACCATGATTACGAATAGGATTACAATTACATACATTTTTTTTTTTGGAAACACAAAATGAACAATAACTATTAGATTTTAACTATTATATCTTATGATTTATGAACAATAACTATTACATCTAATGAACATCAACTTTTCAAAAAGTTCATCACAGATTATGTATTAATTGAAGTAAGTGATAATTGAATAAAAGAGCCCAGCTGCTTGTGAAATTATCATTATAATCTTCAATGATTACAGACGACTACATATGATTACAGATTATGATTACATAAAATTATGAAGGTGTGATTACGATTACGATTACACAAAAAGTGTAATCGATTACAATCGTAATTGGCCCCAAGCCTGCTCGCTATATGGTTACATATACCTGTTGTCTGTTTGTTTGAGGATACAAATGTACTGGGAATGACACATTGTAATATAACTTTTTGCAAGTGTGCATTCTAAGCAACGTTATTAAACACTAAGTATTTATAATTTTTAGGCCAATTTTGTTATCTGTTTCATTATCTCCTTCCTATACAGAGATTGTGAAAATACTCTAGGACTCGTAAGGCCCTCACGACCTATCTCATTTGGTCTTCTCAGCTATGGTGGTTCCCTCTCTCTAGTTCTCCCTGGATGGGGACTTGTCAAATCAGAATCTGTATCTGAAGCTTTATCTCCAGAGAAGGTTTCAACAGTACATGTAACTGAGTCTCCTGGTATTATGAAATCGGATATTAATATACTGAGACAATTGTCTGCTTATCAGATGGAAGGTTTGGGTCAACAATGTGTTCTGTTGTAGAGTTACATTGTATTCATGTTATTAACCTTATTACAGTAAGCTATGCACTATAATTATTATATATAAACATGAGAGTACGGTAGAATAAAACCTTCACTAAAAAATGTTGTTATTGGTTGTTTGGTTTCAGAAGCACAAGAAACGATTTCTCTCCATATTTTTGAGTGTTGCTAACATTATAAGTAAATTAAAGAGTTCTTGAAAACAATGTACATGTATGACTCCTATAAAGATAAAACTTTCACTGTGTATTTCTCTTAGTTCAAGACTTGGTGCATCCTCAATCTATTGCCATACCAAAAGAATTTGATCAAAAGGTATTATTGTCACAGAGAGGAGATGACAGTCTTCCACAAGACTCTACAGATGATATAGATGAGGAACAGAGTGAAATGGCTTATCATGTACGCTGGCAACTCTCTCGATCATTGACTACTCAACATTTATTGACTGTGGTATCAATTACTAATACACTAATGAATCAGACAATGGGAGCTCATGCCCTGGCATCTAGTTCAGGTTTGTCATCTACTTCATTTAGCTTTTATTCTATCCTATACATGTATACATGGATACTAAAGGGACATATTAACATGATAATTATAACAGTCTTGTATTTGGTCATTCATGCAGTTATTGTTAATGTTTATTCACAAGTGCTGAATGAATATTTGTTTGTCAAGATATTTCAAGATTTGGTATTTCAATGTGTATTTGGTTGGTTATTTAATGTTTGCATATACACAATCTTAAGAAATTAAATGGCGCCAAAGAAGTTTCTATCTCTGCATGACTTCCTAGGCTTGTAGATCATAGAACAGACAATAAAAACACAGATTTTTGTTATAAACATCTATTGTTGTTACTTACAGCAAAACAGTGAGCTAATACCAAGAAACACTAAGTAAGCAAGCTAATAATGAAATATTTGTTTGTTAAGGAAAGCAAATTTAAATATGCCAATGCCTAAACTAGCATTCCTTATACAGTACATGTGTATTTACAATACACTGTACAATATACTGTGTCTAATGTGTGAATTACAGTACCAGATGCATTTGTGTAATTGTAGATGATCATAAACTTGTCTTAAAGGCTATGAAAGTCCACATAATTTACTAGCAAGGAGGAGTAATAGTTCCTTCTCTTAGATACCAAGTTACCTGGATGGATATGCCAAACCATTGAATAACAAGTGTTTAAACCATTAAAAACTCAATCATGTATAAGTGTCATTTCCACCTATATATACGTTAGTGTTGCCATCCAGGTTTAAACTTTATCATAAGTCCTTTATTCCCTTTATCATCTGTCCTTGATTACATGGATTTATTCCATTTTATATTTGCAGGTATAAGAACAACTAGTGAGAGTACTGTGTCAGAAGGATCTTCTGATGAGGATGAACACACAGTCAAAGATAATGTTATTCGTGCAACATGGTCCCGTGTTGCTGCTCTTCACTGTGTGATGTTGCCAGAGAGGATGGCGGGATATTTCAGAGCTCCTCATCTTCCTGTTTTGGCTTCAAGATTTATGGACCAAAGTCAAGCAGTGAGTCGATTTCATACAAGGTATACATACCTTTTGTAACAAAAGTATAATAAAAGAAGAAAGTATCAGGCAGATGGGAGTGTAAGTAGGCCTACAGTGAGCATTTCAAGAAAAGCATTTTATCAAAATTGTTTTGTTGGAAAAGGCTCCCTTTTGCAAATCTGGTTACATACGAATGCTTTGTTTTAAAAGGCCCTTAACCTTATTTTGTAAATCCAACTGTAACTCTAAAGTCATGCATCAACAATTATAATAATTAGTATTAAATCATGTTAATATTTTTATGTATTAGATACGTGAAGCTGCTCAAGCTTTATTGCAAGCTGAGTTACGTAGAGTGGGAGTATCTGGAAGACGAGACCTAGTGGCCGAATGGTCAGGGAAACTTCAAACTCCCACTAGTTTCAGTCGTGTCATGCAAGACTCAAGGAGCAAGTCTGGGGTATGTTTGTGTATCTATTTGTTTGTGTATAGTGTGTGACTGCATGTAGGTAAAATGTAAATTCCTGTAAATTTTTTTTTTTTATTTGAGTTTAGGAATGGTTTACAATCTGTTTCAAAGTTTTGCCTTTCTGTGAATTTCTGTTTTAAAATTTTCAGGGCACAAGGACCTGAAGCATGAGGGGAAAGTACTTTGGTTACTTGTGTCCTGTGTCTGTATCTGTGTTTGTGTCTGCATCTGTGTGTTTGTATTTGTGTTTGTGTCTGCATCTGTGTGTTTGTATCTGTGTTTGTGTCTGCATCAGTGTGTTTGTATCTGTGTTTGTGTTTGTGTTTGTATGTTTGTGCTTATACTTGTTAATTTGTTGTCATAAAATGATATATCATGCAGTGTTCTCTTTCGTTTGCTTTATGCTTCTTTATGTCTCTCCTTACTTTTCTTCTTTCTCTGTCTCCTTTTTTCCCTTTTCTTTATGATTTCTCTTCCTCCTTCAACTCCTTTACTATTTGTATGGAATTCCTTGTTATTGCACTTTCCTACACTTTCACATTCTCCCATCTTGTATATAGGAAGATAGTCTTGAACTTTCTGACCTCAGCAGTCATGCTACACCCACCCAGCAACAACAAATAACAGCTCTTGTTATCCTAGGAATGATAGGAGCTGAGTTTAATACCTCTGGAAGGACCACACCCGGACAGACTAGGAGGAATAGTAAGGGAAAAAAACGAATGGAATCTCTGTCTTCAGGTATGAGTTGTTGCTAGAATCATGTTGATTTGAAATTGAGCTAATCATACATTAGTATGCTTCTTGTGCTGTGTTTGCCTGCATGGTGTTGGTTGTTTCTACCCTGACATCAATGATGGTGAAATAAGTTGTAAACTTCAGGAATAGCAATTATCTGCTGCTCTTTTACCATGTATCAATTGTATTTCTCAGAAACATAGTATCTAGACATACAAATTCTGTGTTTGTATGGGCAAAGTTGCATATGTGTTTACAATGCATGATTTTCAGTGTCTGTTCTCTCCCTTCCTGACCATGCATCTGCGAGAGCTTGGGGACAAGGCGAGGCAAGCTTAAAAGGTGATTGAATCATTGATTAATCAGTGACCAAGGGACTGATTTTCTCATCCACAGTCACATAATAATATTTTTTCTCCCATATATCAATGTTTTCAAGAGAAAGGAAGCACATGTAAATTCAAACTATTAGTTTAAAATGATTAAGATTATAATTATTTTTGTATTATAATAATTATAATTTGTATAGAATATTTTCTCATACGGTATTGATTTCATTGTCTTTATCAAAGTTTAGTTTATAAACAACTACATTTACAAATGCATCTTCTGATATCGCATTCTTCTTATTTATGAGATATGTTATTGTATTTCAGATACACCCTCTGCAGTTTCAGAAATATTAGATCCATCGATTGCGAGACAAACTGCTAAAACTCTCCAAGCCGTATTACTAGAAAAGCCAGTTACTAAATCCAGTTTATACTCATCGCTGAGATGCTCTGCTGCAGAATTAATGGGACGTGGGTTCCATTTATGGGAAAACTATGTAGATGTGTCTGCTGTTATTATGGGACTCCTGGATTTAGCTGTTCTCCCTCAACTGACTCATTCTAGTGAAGAAAGGGTTTCTAAGAAAGTCCGTGCTGCGAAGTTTATGGCCGAGATTGCTCGTAGAGCTCTTAACTTAATGGTTCTTATACGACCTGTGACTGTAGTCACTGCCGTTGCTAAGGAAGTATCTCTCTATCTTGGTACACAACATGGAACTTCTTTTCCTCACTCCTCTTTACCCCCTATACAGGTTCGTTGTTCGTTTTCCAATCATACACAAATCTTGTGCAGTTACATATATATCTTTAAATTTATTCATTCATGCACAAAAGCATCATCAATTCATCCATCAATTCATTCATTCACCATTCATCAAGCATGCGATCAAATACTTTTTTTAAATATTTTTTTGAACTAAAAATTTATTTAAATACAGCTAAATACGCAAATACTATAATATTTCACTCCAAGTTTGTCATCCATACAACCTCTCCCTTCATTCACTTGTCCATCTATTCATTAGTACTGAAATGAATATATACAGGTGTTTAGTATTTGAATATTTGCACAAACAAATATTCAAATATTCACTTACTTACTTATCATAAATTGTTTGACTCAATTGAGAAATAATAGGTATAGCTCATCATGTTTCTTTAAGAAACTACTATAGATATTTATAACAACCACTTCTGTGTTTTATTATTCATTGTGTGCTCTACAATCCTGGCAGAAAGCCAGTAACACAAACCATCACCTCTACGTGTATAAAGATTGGACATGTTTCGTTGTTGCACATGCATACTGCATAGACATTGAAAACTTAACCAAATACCTTCAAATACCAAAGTAATGTATCAGAGAGTATGGTAGTACTCTCTATATAGGGATGGCACAGAAGTGCCCATACATTTCAATTGCAAGTGATGAGCTGAAATCTCTGGTAATATATACATATATGTTCTAATACACACATACCTATTCATAGAGAACTGGCGAGTGGCAAAATATGCTTCATATTATTATTATTATTATTTTCCAGACAAATAATTTTTTTGTTTGTTGAACTATCACAATGATTCTAGCACCATTTCAATCGCATTCATTGTAAACTTCTAGTCTACAAATATTGAGATAATATTCTCAGATACTATGAAAGAAGAAAGTCTCAACAACTACAAAGATTCGATCTCGATTGAACGCCATTTTAATAAGTGTATTCATTAATCGAAACTATTTACGCATGCGCATTTGTGTACTCGAAACATGGAGGAGAAAGCATTGGAACTTATAAGCATAGTAATAATGTTTGTGAGCAAATACATTCTTATAATAATGAATATAATAGTTATTAATATTAAAGCCATTGTATAATAATATTATATACTATGATAAGCATTGGAATGCTGAATGGTTGACACAGTGACTGACACTAGGACTGCAGATAGTGCTGTAAGTGAAATAGAGAATAGACATCATCTGTAAGTGAAAAAGAATGCATAGATAATTGATATATACAAAAGACTGACCTTCATCGATGAACAAATTTTAATGAATATACGATTGTAGGATTTCATGATATATAACTTACAAAAGTATTTCTGCAATCTACAAAAAAATATTCACACCATTCAGAAAAAAAACATTGGAAACAAGAATAGTAAAACAAAATTTTCAATAAAAACCAAAACCCAAAAAGCATGCAAACAAGGTTGGGAGGCTAACATAGGACCCAAAATTAAACAAACCACTTCCATATAACCCGACACATAAATACAGCTTTTTGTATTTCGATAATAGTGGTGTAAGTACTTATGTAGGGTTATATGGAAGTGGTTTGTGTCCCTACATCTTCTTTAGGTGTGGTAATAGTTTCAATATTTTGTTTCAGTACTACCATTCATCCATCCAATCATACATCTATTCTTTTACCTTGGTTCTACTGTCAATATAGTATAGTAATTACTGTCTCACTGCTGTGATGTTGAATTAACAAATATACATGTACCAATAATATTACTATCGAAACTACTGTTGAACATCTGTTGTGGGAAAATGAAACTACTGAGTAATTACTGTACTGTATTGACCTTTTGTTGAATTTACTGTACATGTAAGATTTCACTCTAATAATAAAATGTAAAATGTTCATTCATGTATCTTTCATTCTCTTCAATTTATAAATTCTACTATTCGTCTATTCACTATCTATTTATATCTCCATAATTATCTATCTATTCTTGTATATACAGGTTGGAGTAACTCCTCCTCCAAATACACCAGGTATTGTAACTCGAGCTGATATTCTTCTTTCAGCTGCTAAGAAAGACATTGGAGTTGATCAGAACTATCTTAGAGAAATGTTCACCACATGTCTCATTACAACTTCTTGATGTTAGTTATAGTCATTTTTACATTTAAATCCTCCTTGTGTCACCATGTAAAGCAGTTAATTGTTTTGGTTGTTTGTCTATCTGACCTATAGTAGTATCCATTGTTTGCGAAAGGTTCTTCCTCAACCTGGCTTCTGTAACCCAGATGGTAGATTCCCAGGCTTCATAGAACATGTATCTCTCTTTTAATTTCTACATACGTATGTACTAGTATTCTATTTTCTAGATTGTTGATGTAGTACTATTTTGTCTTGATCAGGATGAACTAAAGAAAAGTAATTTAGATCAACTGTTCCCATCACTCACTAGGTATGTACATGTACACACATGTCTTACATATTTACTTGGTTTGTAGGCAGAACATATAGCCGAAATAATATGTCTATATAGTTTTTACATGTACAAGAAATAACTGAATACAGTGGAACCTCTAATAACGAAACTTCTCTTCAACGAAAACCTCTGCATAATGAAAATATTGCAATGTACCGACTTGTTTTCCTACTTAAATGATGATAATGCAACCTCCCTTTAACGAAAACTTCTCTGTTACGAAATAACGAAAGGCCTTTACTACACCAAGTTCGATTTTCACTTCCATTTAACGAAAGAGGTGTGGCTACTCATGCGCACATCTACCTATCATATGGTTAAGAATTATTTTTATTTTACAATAGTCTAAAGTAAAATTTGAATTATGGAGAGAGGCAAATAGCTCTTTAAGTATCTTGACACTTCAAGACCGTAACCAGCACTATTAACTTTGTCTCCTGTCACTGTGGCAAATCCCTTGTTGTAATCTTTCTGGAGTAAATAGGTTACTGCCATAGAGGAATGTGGCCAACTATACAACCATCTTTCAACACATCAACTGCTGATACCCTCTGATAAATGAGTTCACTTCAAGTTCTACTTGTGGAATGAAAGTCATTGTTGTACGTTGAGTCACTTTCCTAGTATAGTAACCCACAATCAGCTGGACAACAGTAAACAAACAACTTTAGATGATTTCTTTAATTAACTAAGCCAGACACTGTAACCAACCCTTATTGTCAATAATTTTGTTGTTTCATAATAAGTAATATTAAAACCTCTCTTTAATAAAAACCTCTTAATAATGAAAAAATTTGGCTGTCCCAAAAATCATTTTCCGGAGGTTCCACTTGTAAATGAAATTTGCTATCCAATCATTTGACATCTTGAATGTCATTTTGAGCGCTAACTTTGAGGTAATAATAGAAGCAAGCGTTTACGAACACATGATATATTACTTCTAACAATTGGCTACCTTGCTTCTATTGTACCACATATATGTATATATATATAATTGTAAACACATACAAATGTATACATTCAGATATTCCAACACAATGTTTATTGCTTACTTCTAATACAGACTACCCAATGTGAGTTATACTGTCAAAACGAAACGTTTAGCTGTAGGAGCTCGCTCTGGACAGGTTGGTGTGTATGATTTGAAGCAGCGAAAGACCAACATGGTTAATGCTCACAATCATCCAGTGACAGTTTTGTGTTTCTCAGAAGATGGTAAACTATTAGCAACATACTCGTATGGTGACTCTACTTTGAGTATTTGGCATGTAAGAGATGATATTGAACTAAAATATGGGGTGTAAGAGGTATGGGAGGGAAGAGAAAAAAAGGAAGAGAAAAGTACCGGTAATGATTGTGAAATATAGGTGTTGTAATAGAGGAGAGTATTAGTTTTGGTAGAGAGAATAAACAACTTGTGCTCATTCTGTGAGTTATGGTATTCTTCAATGAATCATTTATGAAATAACCATTAGCCCAATGTTTGTGCAAGACCTGTTTGTTAGTACTTAAGGTTTTTCAGCTGGCCAACCTAACACTTGACCTACACACACTATTATAAACAACACTTTCTTACTAAAGCCATAAAATACTTTTTATCATAGAATGGAATATAATGACAACTTCCTCTTTATGCAATAATCATAATTTTCATTAATGATAGCCACAGTTAACTTCAGATTAAAATTAACATCCATCTATATTAATCCCTACTTCTTTCTTTCACACACACACACACACACACACACAAACACACACACACACACACACACACACACACACACACACACACACACACACACACACACACACAGGTCGGTTCTTCTTACCTTGGTGGTGTTATAAGCCAAAATCCAAAATGCCTTCATAGCTGGCCTGCAATTTCCAGTTCATCTTCATCAACATATTCCAGTTATGTGCGTCTTGAGTGGGCTAGCAGTAAAATCATAGTACTGTATATGCCTGGAGGAATAGAATACAGATACTCTTTATGAACTGGAGTTTGGAATTACAAATTTACTCATAATTATTATTACTATTATTTTAGAGCATTCTTGTATTTGAATTGAGTGAACATTATAACAATTGATGAGTAACATGTTGTAAGTTTCATACTATGGCGTAAGAGCCTGGGTATGAGGCTATATGCATATGCGGAATTTAAACCCCAAAACATGAAGTCCACAGTTGATTGAATGAAAACATACAGATATTAATATTTTCTCCATTCTGTTGTTTTAACATCTAAAAACTAATTTGCTAAAGGATTAGAAAACAGAATCCTAGTTGGAATAGCTTCGAGGATTCTTGCAAAGAGACTATCACCATCAATCCAGTAGTTGACATACATCAAAGCTGAAGTCATAGTTGCCAGCTTAATGAATATGTATCACATTAAATTAATACTATATTATAGTAATTCAATAATAGTTCATATGTAATCTCTGTGTTTTGAATTATCTACAGTATGCATAAATTACAGACAATTGGATGATTTGAATCAAATAATTACAATCTGCATCATTATAATAACAAGCAAAATACTTAAGCAGTATATATAATATGAACCAGATTCGAATTCTAGTATGTAGAATATAATTTTATGAAAATTGCACATTAAAAAATTATACCAAGCTAAGAATTCTCAAAGTTATTTCCTGAGCATTTTGCAAATTATTTTACCAGATGTTTAGACAACAGAATGAAGTGCCAGGAAATGATTTATCCATGATACACCTATTTGGAAGCGTTCGTGCCATTTAGATCCAGAAGGCGAAGCTCAAAGGATGCCAAATAGCATGAATCCCCAACAAATAGGTGTAAAACATAGTCATTCATAGATAATGTTCCTGAGTGACACATATAGTTGAATCTGCTAAGTCATAACACTTTAAAACACATTCATAGCCAAATTACTGCCAAATTTTGTCTATAATAACTTAAATCCTTAATATTATTTATGAGACATACGTAACTACAAGAACCTTTAATTTTTCCAACTATAGAGTACAAAATAATTTGAAATTAATGTACAAAAGGAATATTTTTTTTGTAGGCTCTGAAATAACTTATTGTGTGGTGTCTGGATTCTTGTGTCATCATTCTACCGGCATTATGACACAAAGAATTACCCAAACTGTGATTAATCAAAAGTTCTATCGAAATCATTTAAATATATTATATTATATAAAAGAAGAAATTGAGGAAATTGGGAAAATATTAAGTATGGATATAATTACATGAATGCAGTATGCACATGAACACACCATTTGTGCACATGCACATATGCAGCATTTGTTTGCATGTTTGTTGGTGTGTGTGCTTGCATGCATGCTCATGTTACATATGCATGATCATGTAAACATGCATGCTTGTAGCTTGCACCTATAAAATGTTTCCTCACACTGAAGCTCATTCATTATTTCATAGTAGCTCTTTCAACAAAACAAGATCTCGGTATACAACAGAAGATGTCGAACATGACTACTGAAACTAAAGACTTAAACCAGTTAACAGATATTGACCATTCCTTTACCTGCAATAATAAGGTCTCCAATATTGCAGATGATTACTTATTCAATAATGAAACAGTAAAGAGTGGATTGAATAGGAAAAGGGAACCTGAGAATATTGTTGGTACTAAGAAAAGTAAAAAGAGACTGAGAAGACTTTAAGCCTTGAATGTAATCAAACAGCAAAGTATTTCAAGTGTTCATGGATAAAGAGCTACTGCAGTTGCCAAGTGATACAAGACAGATATTCATGTGTAGAAGACCAACCACAAAAATTGATGAACACAATAATTATTGTATGCATTGCAATTTTGTGTAATACATTTTTAATAGACAATAGCTTGTTTAAAGAAGTCATTGTAAAAATCTTGAGTGAATTTATGGACATTTAAATTGCAACTTAATAATGTAAATCTAGATAATAATAATAAAGAAGAATGTAAAATTTCAGTTCCATACACTTTCTTTCTCAACAGAATGTATGCTAAGTAAGTATAGGGTGATACAGTTTGTATTCATTAAAATGATTATTACATAATCAACAATCTTTATAACAGCACTATGCAAACTTCAACAATGAACACAACCACATTTTAATATAAGTGATATATAATAACATAATGCATGTGACATTGCTATAAATATATTATATATGCAATTATGTACATCACAGGCTGTATCATAGTAATGTCATGTTATTCTTTCTTATATCTTGTTGTTATTCATTGTATTCACTTTCTCTTGTATTTCAATGAATATTATAAAAGGCCATCGTAGCTAGGTAGAACCATTGGGTAAGTCATTTAGAATGAAAGAATATAGTAGAGCTGCTGTAATTGGAGATATGAATACCCAGGATCTCATGGACTCCTGGAATGCCTTACCAATTGCAGATGGCATAAATTGGGAAGAAAATAAGTATTAAATTACTGTGATATAGGTGGTATGTGAAATGTCTATATATATACTGGAATGTTATTATTTGTTAAAAATGTTTTCAATCGGATGTCTCATCAAATATTGAAAGCTGGTCTATCTGGGAGACCTCATAATATTTATGGCAATAACAATAACAATATAAACAATAAAGGTAAAAACAAACCAACGGAAAACAAAGTAAGTTAATTGGACAAGAATTTAATTAAGCAAACAATAAAGCATTGTAACAAAACATAAGTAGATCTATTACACAAATTACTCGTATATCTTATAAAAATCTACATTTTAAACACACAAAAAAAGTTCTGAACAGTATTTAGTAGATCGTTTACATACAACAAAAACAGAGCAGGTCCTAGAATCGAACTCTGTTGTACACCTCTGTGAACACTAGTCCACGAAAAGTATACAATGTTTACATTTACTCGCTGTTTCCTATGACTGAGATAATTACGAAACCATTTCAGTTCTTCACTTTTGATCGCATATACAGACATCTTATCAACAAGTATGTCATGATTAATAGAGTCAAAGACCTTACTAAAATCCAGCATAATTCTACCCACAAGCTCATCTCTATCAAGGGCTTTTCTCCAGTCATCGACCATACCAACAAGTAGATCTTGTGCTGTGTGGTGTGCTCTGAAGCCTGATTGTGATTTATTAATAATTGAATTTGATTGAAGATAGACATCAAACTGGTTATACACCAGCCTTTCAGGTACTTTAGAAACACTAGGTAACACGATATTGGTCGAAACTGACTGACAGACGACACATTACAGCATTTGGAATTATATTCCCCAGTTTCCACTAACTTGGGATACAAGCAGATTTTAGACTATCATTTAGCAATGCCATCAGAGATTTAATCTGCTGCCAGTGTTAACATTTTAGGGCTTATACCATTAGCACCAGTAGCCCTTTTGATATATCAATCTTTTTAAAATAAAAATTAAGTATCCTACACTTTAACATCACAAAACTTAAACTGCAAAGCACAGACAGAAACTGTATCCATAATTATAATGAGAATTATCACATTGTTGATGTTGGCCAATAATAGTTTGCAATGTCGTCCTAATTAGTAAGATCACCATGGTCACTATGAAGCTGTTGGCATATGATGAACTACCCAGATCATGTGAATAGAGAGAAAGGATATTTATCACTCTCTCATACCTCAGATTGATGACTAAATCTGTATTATTAATTATTTCATTTTCCAAAATTAACTAATTATGTATATATTTATTATGTTTTATAAAATTAATTATATAATTATCATTATTGATATTATTCTAACTTTAGTATACAATAGTTGTTATTATTACTAACCTGTTTATTTATTAGATTCTACCCTGTTTATTCTTAGACTAAAATACCCTTTGTTATTGGGTTTATTTATTATCCCTTATCTTCTGTATCTACATAAAGACCTGAGTAGCTAGGTGTCAAAATGTTCTCAATAATGTTTAGGCCAATCAAAAGACACACAGAATTATGTCATAATGATTAATTATCAACATGCTTACATGGATGAAAGTTCTAATCAAAGCCAATCACTTAAGTATTATAATTATTATAATTTAAATCGTATAAGTGGATAGATGATGTGCAATTACATACATGCATGTGCACCATTTGTGCACATGCATGCATGCTCATGTTACAGAAGCATGTATGCATGCATGCTTGTAGCTTGCTTCTATAAAATCTCAGT
This sequence comes from Petrosia ficiformis, assembly GCA_947044365.1. Classification (NCBI taxonomy): domain Eukaryota; kingdom Metazoa; phylum Porifera; class Demospongiae; order Haplosclerida; family Petrosiidae; genus Petrosia; species Petrosia ficiformis. The sequence continues at coordinate 44,553,152 of OX345636.1, forward strand.
AAGCAACAGAAGATGTCAAACATGACTACTGAACAGAAAGACTTAAAGCAGTTAACGGATATTGACCATTCCTTTACCTTCAACAGTAAGGTCTCCAATATTGCAGATGATTGTTTATTCAATAAAGAAACAGTAAAGAATGGATTGAAGAGGAAAAGGGAACCTGAGAATATTGTTGGTACAAAGAAAAGTAAAAAGAGGCTAAGAAGACTTTAAAGCTTGAATGTAATCAACTCTAAAGCATTTCATTGTTCATGGATACAGAACTACTACAGCTGGCAAGTGATATTTGAAGAACAAACAAACACAGATATTGTGGTGTAGAAGAGCAGCCATGATATTTGATAAACACAATAATCATTGCATTACAATTTTGTTTCATTTCTTTACAATTTATAAATTAGATTTTCTTTATTTATTTTATTTATACAATTCATTAATTTATAACATATAAAAAAAAAAATATATATATATATATATATATATATATATATACATATATTTATTTATATATTTATATTGATATTACTTTCTAAGCTTAATATAAAATAGTTGTTGTTATTATTACCACTAATGTGTTTATTCTTACACTCAACCATGTTTATGTTTAGACTACAATACCCTTTGTCATTTTTGTTTATTTATTACCTGTTATCTTCTCCTACTTGTATCTATATATAGTCCTACCACTTGTTTCACTGTAATGTCCTGATGAAGACACCTGTCTGTTAGTATGAAACATTGAGTGTTTTCAAAAATGAATTCAGCATGCACACAAACACACCATTTGTGCACATGTTTGTTGGTGTGTGTGCTTTCATGCACATTCATGTTACATGATCATGTATACTTTCATGCTTGTAGCCTGCGTCTATAAAATGTTTAGGCACACTGAAGCTTATTAATTATTTCATAGTAGCTCTTTCAAAGATCTCAGTAAGCAACAGCAAACATAACTACTGAACAGAAAGACTTAATAAAAGTATATAGTTAACAGATATCGTCCATTCCTTTATCTTCATAGTAAGGTCTCCAATATTGTAGATGATTATTTATTCAATAATGAAACAGTGAAGAGTGGATTGAAGAGACAGAATAAAACTGAGAATATTGTTGGTACAGAGAAAAGTAAAAAGAAGGCTAAGATAATCAAACTGCATTTCAAATTATACTTGTTCATGGATAAAGAACTACTCCATTTCTCCAGTGAGTAGTTGGTGAAAGACCATTATTCTGGTATATAGAAAAGTAACCACAAACATTGAAGAACACAATAATTATTATTGTATTGCAATTTTGTGTAATACATTTTTAAATAGACAATAGCTATATACTTGTTTAAAGAAGTCAGTAAAATCATTGAAAAATCTAATTTATGGACATTCAAATTGCAAATTAATAATATAATATTCTGTAAATTCAGATAATAATAATAATAAAAAGGAATGTAAAATTTCAGTTCAATACTACCTTTTTCTCAACAGAATGTATGCTAATTACTGTATAGGGTGATACAGTTTGTATTCATTAGTGTGAAAAATCATAATCAACAATCTATATAACAGCACTATGCAAACTTCAACAATGAACACAACCACATTATTTAGTAATATATAATAACATAATGCATGTGACATTGCATATTATGTATCCAATTCTGTACATCACAGGCTACAATCATACTCATACCTTGTTATTCTTTCTTACTTCTCCTTGTTATTCATTGTATTCACTTTCACTTGTATTTCAATGTATTGTTTTTTAAGGAAGGCCTTCGTGGCTAGGTGGAACTGTCTGAAAGAACATAGTAGAGGTGCTGTACTTGGAGATATCAATGCTTTAGCAATTGCAGATGGCACAAATTGGGAAGAAACTAAAGTATTAAATGTCCGTGATATAGGTGGTATGGGAAAAATCGTTTTAAAAAAGGTTTTCAGAGGATGTCCCATCAACTACTGAAAGCTGGCCTACCTGGTAAACCTAATAATAATTATGGCAATAAAGATAACAAAGATAATTATAACAAACCAACAGAAATCAAAGTAAGTGAATTATAAAATGGACAAGAAAGTAAATTAAGCAAACAAAAGATACAATAAAGCATTGTAACAAAACATAAGTATTACACAAATTAGACGTATATCTTATAAAAATCTATGTTTTAAACACACAAAGAAAAATACTTTTTTATTTGGCTCTTAACGAAGTATGCGATTCTATCCTTTTTTGGTGGTTTGGTAAAGAGTTCCATAGTTTTCAACCTGAACCAAACACATTTTAAACATGTTGCGCCTCTGCTCAAGAGTTATCCAACCCAATTCAGAGTGAAGCACAGAACTAGGTGTTCTAGCTGGCCTAAAAAGGATCAATCTCATATACCATAGTTCTGTACCCACTGAACATGATCCTTCAATCGTTTGGAGCAATCACTCCAAACAACTGAACAATAATCAAGATGTGGTAAAATAAGAGCATTGATCTTAAGTGTGTAAGGGAATATTTTTTGTAGCTTAGAGAGTTTTGAGAGACCCATATAACATTTGTGTCGAACACTCTCAACATGTTCAGTCAAATTGAGATTATTATCTATTATAATTCCTAACAGTTTAATTGAATTCTTTCTTGAAATAACCCATTTAACTGTACATCAATCAACAACAGTTTCTGTGCCTTCGTCTACATGACATCAAAAGTAACTGAGTTTTAGATGTGTTGAGCTCAAGTTGGTTACATCTGGTTACACAATCTAAATCACTTGATAACGTAAACTGCAGGTTATTAGGAGTAGGGTTAGATGTATATACAGTGGTAGCAAACTGTTTAACAGTCAATTGATGAACACTAGTCCACGAAGTGTATACATCCTTTACATTTATTCGCTGTTTCCTATGACTGAGATAATTGCGAAACCATTTCAGTTCTCCACTTTTGATCCCATATACAGACATCTTATCAACAAGTATTTCATGATTAATAGAGTCAAAGACCTTACTAAATCCAGCATAATGCTATCCACAAGCTCATCTCTATCAAGGGCATTTCTCCAGTAGTCGACCATACCAACATGTAAATCTTTTGCTGTGCGGTGTGCTCTGAAGCCCTTATTAATAATTGAAGATAGACATCTAACTGGTTATACACCAGCCCTTCAAATACGTTAGAAACACTGATATTAGATTACAGCATTTGGGAATGTGAATTATATTCACCAGTTTCCACTAATGTGGGATACTCACTCGGGATACAAGCAGATTTTAGACTATCATTAGTAATGCTATCAGAGATTTCACCTGCTGCCAGTATTTAACATTTTAGGGCTTATACCATTAGCACCAGTAGCCTTTGATATATTAATCTTTTTAAAATAAAGATTAGGTATTCTCTACTTTAACATCACAAACTTAAACTGCAAAGCACAGACAGAAACTGTATCCATAATTATAATGGGAAAAGTGCAATGTTGTCCTGATTAGTAAGATCACCATGATCACTTTGAATCTGTTGGCATGTGATGAACTATCTAGATTATGTGAATAGAGAGAAAGGATATTTATCACTCTCTCATACCTCAGATTGATGACTAAATCTGTATCATTAATTATTTAAATTTCCAAAATTAACTAATTAGGTATAATTATTTTTTATAAAATTAATTATCATTATTGATATTACTCTAACTTCAGTATACAATAGTTGTTATTATTACCTACCTGTTTATTTATCAGATTCCACCCTGTTTATTTTTAGACTACAATACCCTTTGTTATTGGGTTTATTTATTATTCCTTATCTTCTGTATCTACATAAAGACCTGAGTAGCTAAGTGTCAAAATGTTCTTTTCTTTTGAATAATGTTTAGGCTAATCAAAGGACACACAGAATTATTTCATAATGAATAATTATCAACATGCTTACATGGATGAAAGTTCTAATGAAAACAAAACACTTAAGTATAATAGTTATTATAATATAATCGTATAACTGTATGGATGATGTGCAATCATGTGCATGCGCATGCGTAGCATTTTTGCGCATGCATGCATGCTCATGTTACACAAGCATGTATGCATGCATGCTTGTAGCTTGCTTCTATAAAATGTTTCCCCACACTGAAAATTATTCATTATTTTAGAGCAACAAAACAAGATCTCAGTAAGCAACAGAAGATGTCGAACATGACTACTGAAAAGAAAGACTTAAAGCAGTTAACAGATATTGACCATTCCTTTACCTTCAACAGTAAGGTCTCCAATATTGCAGATGATTACTTATTCAATAAAGAAACAGTAAAAAGTGGATTGAAGAGGAAAAGGGAACCCGAGAATATTGTTGGCACAAAGAGAAGTAAAAAGAGACTAAGAAGACTTTAAGCCTTGAATGTAATCAAACTGCAAAGTATTTCAAGTGTTCATGGATAAAGACCAACTACAGTTGCCAAGAGATACAGTTGGTGAAAGACAAACAATCACAGCTAGATATTCCATATAGTATATATAGAAGAGCAACAATGCATAAATCACAATATTATATTGTAATATAATTTGCAAATAATAATTTAAACATTTCCTGTGATCTGATCAATATTACTTTATAGAAAATATGCTAACTACTGTAGGAATATAGTTTGTATTAATGCATTAGTGTGAAAATGGCTATTTAATGTAATCAACAGTACCATTATCTCTGTATTACACACAACGCCATGCTATTATTCTTTTGTGATATATAATTTCATGTACATCACAGGCTGTAAGCATAACTAATATTTCTTAGTTCTTTTATTTACTCTTTCTCATTTATTTAAAAGAAATAGTTATGTAGCTATTATTGAATTAAAGTATTCACGTTTGTCCATTCTTTCAGAGGTATATTGTTCAAACTGTCAATGGAATGTAAGAGACACCAAAAACGTTTCATCAATTATTACTTTACGATCAAGACCTGGTCAGTGAGGAGACTTTTCCCGACATTCGAGCACATTTCCTTCAACACAGATTTAAAAAACAGCAATACTTAAACCAAGTTTAGAATGCTCGATTTGACTCAACAAATGCAACTTCCTGCTTTGACCCAAATATATATAAAACACAATAAACTCGACCGAATCACTACATCATTGTTATTTTTATCATTACACATAAATATATTATAAATATATAATAATAATTATTATTATTATTACACAGCTACTGGTCTACTGATTCTGTTATAATGTATATTGTATCATCTGAGACATCATTATGTAACATCAAAAGAAAGAATTACGAAAGCAAACTCAATACACGAAAGTTACAACTTCTTTATCATGCAAGCACAGTCATCAACTATACATTTATAAGGCTGTAATTATACATACTATTCCTGAAAAACAAATAGCTTAATGCACTAGTCTCATTCCACCCACACACAAGATCACGTTGACACAAAGGATCACAGTGAAAAACATGCATATTAATTATCCTACATGAAAGCATTGACGAACATTTTAATTAAAACACTTGATTATAATTATATGAAAGAAGAAATTGAGGAAGCTGTACATGGATGAAAATAATATTTATGGATATGCAGTTACCTACATGCATGCGCATGTACATGTGGCATTTGTGCACCTGCATATGTATGCACGCAGCATTTGTACACGGTGTATATGCTTGCAATGGCATACTCATCTCATGCTTGCTTGTAGTTTGCATTTATAAAATGTTTCATCACACTGAAATGTATTAATTATTTTATAGTAGTGAAACAAGATCTCAGAAGATGTTAAAAACTACAGAACAGAAATACTTAAAAATATCAACAGATATTGATCATTCCTTAACCTTCAAAAGTAAGGTCTCCAGACCCAATATTGTAGACGATTACTTATTCACTAAAGAAACAGTAAAGAGTGGTTTGAAGAGAACGAAGGAACCTCAGAATATTGTTGGTACAGAGAAAAGTAAAAAGAGTCTATAAGAAGACTTTAAAGCTTGAACATAATCAAACTGCAAAGTATTTCAAGTTATTCTTGTTATAGATAAAGAACTACGCATCTCTAGCTGCTATATTATATTGTTTAAAAAAGTATTAAAATCTTCTTGAGTGAATTTATGGACATTCAAATTGCAAATTAATAATGTAATATTCTGCAAATGTAGATAATAAAAATAATAAAGAAGAATGTAAAATTTCAGTTCAATACTACTTGTTTCTCAACAGAATGATTGCTAATTATAGTTTGTATTTATTAATGATTATTCAACATAATCAACAATCTATATAACAGCACTATGCAAACTTCAACAATGAACACAACACATTATCACTGCAAAAAATAACAGGTTTCCTGATGTGCGTTAAGAGAAACCTATAAGGAAATATGAGAGAAATTTAGTAGAATCCACTGGAAACATGAAGACACGGCATGTTTCTTGAAAAATTTCAAGAAACATGCCGTGTCTTTATGTTTCCAGTGGATTCTACTAAATTTCTCTCATATTTCCTTATAGGTTTCTCTTAACGCACATCAGGAAACCTGTTATTTTTTGCAGTGTTATAGTGATATATAATAACATAATGCATGTGATATTGCTATAAAAAGATTATATATGCAATTATGTATATCACAGCTTGTGATCATACTAATGTCTTGTTATTCTTTCTTAGTTCTTCTTGTTATTCATTATATTCAGTTTTTCTTGTATATTCAATGAATATTATGAAAGGCCTTCGTGGCTAGGTAGAACCATTGGGTAAGTCATTATTTAGCATTTAGAATGAAAGAACATAATAGAGCTGCGATATGAATGCCTTAGCAATTGCAGTGGGAACAAAACTAAAGTATTAAATTTCTGTGATTATGGTGGTATGTGAAATGTTTATATATTTACTGGAATATTATTGTTTTTTTAAAAAATGTTTTCAGTGAATGTCTCATCAACTACTGAAAGCTGGTCTACCTTGGAGACCTCGTAATAATTATGGCAATAACAATAACAATAACAATAAGGGTGAAGATAATTATAACAAACCAACAGAAAACAATATAAGTAGTTAATTGAACAAGAAAGTAAATTAAGCAAACAAAAGATACAATAAAGCATTGTAACAAAACATAAGTATTACACAAATTTGACGTATATCTTATAAAAATCTATGTTTTATTCAACAGTATTTGGTAGATCGTTTACATACAACAAAAACAGAACAAGTCCTAGAATTGAACCCTGTGGTACACCTCTGTGAACACTTGTCCACGAAGAGTATACATCCTTTACATTTACTCAGTGTTTCCTATGACTGAGATAATTACGAAACCATTTCAGTTCTTCACTTTTGATCCCATATACAGACATCTTATCAACAAGTATGTCATGATTAATATAGTCAAAGACCTTACTAAAATCCAGCATAATTCTACCCACAAGCTCATCTCTATCAAGGGCTTTTCTCCAGTCGTCGACCATACCAACAAGTAGATCTTGTGCTGTGTGGTGTACTCTGAAGCCTGATTGTGATTTATTAATAATTGAATTTGATTGAAGATAGACATCAAACTGGTTATACACCAGTTTTTCAAGTACTTTAGAAACACTAGGTAACACAATATTGGTCGAAACTGACTGACAGACGACAGATTACAGCATTTGGAATTAAATTCACCAGTTTCCACTAACTTGGGATACAAGCAGATTTTAGACTATCATTTAGCAATGCCATCAGAGATTTAATCTGCTGCCAGTGTTTACATTTTAGGGCATATACCATTAGCACCAGTAGCCTTTGATATATCAATCTTTTTAAAATAAAAATTAAGTATCCTCTACTTTAACATCACAAAATTTAAACTGCAAAGCACAGACAGAAACTGTATCCATAATTATAATGAGAATTATCACATTTTTGATGTTGGCCAATAATGTTTGCAATGTCGTCTTAATTAGTAAGATCACCATGGTCACTATGAAGCTGTTGGCATACGATGAACTATCCAGATTGTGTGAATAGAGAGAAAGGATATTTATCATTCTCTCATACCTCAAATTGATGACTAAATCTGTATCATTAATTATTTCATTTTCCAAAATTAACTAATTATGTATAATTATTATTATGTTTTATAAAATTAATTATATAATTATCATTATTGATATTATTCTAACTTCAGTATACAATAGTTGCTATTATTACTAACCTGTTTATTTATTAGATTCTACCCTGTTTATTCTTAAACTACAATACCCTTTATTATTGGGTTTATTTATTATCCTTAACTTCTGTATCTACATAAAGACCTGAGTAGCTAGGTGTCAAAATGTTCCGCTTTTCTTTTCAATAATGTTTAGGCTAATCAAAGGACACACAGAATTATTTCATAATGAATACTTATCAACATGCTTACATGGATGAAAGTTCTAATCGAAGCAAAACACTTAAGTATTATAATTATTATAATTTAAATCGTATAAGTGGATAGATGATGTGCAATTATGTATGCATGCATGCTTGTAGCTTGCTTCTATAAAATGTTTCCTCACACTGAAAATTATTCATTATTTCCGAACAACAAAACAATATCTCAGTAAGCAACAGAAGATGTCGAACATGACTACTGAACAGAAAGACTTAAAGCAGTTAACAGATATTGACCATTCTATTACCTTCAACAGTAAGGTCTCCAATATTGTAGATGATTACTTATTCAATAAAGAAACAGTAAAAAGTGGATTGAAGAGGAAAAGGGAACCTGAGAATATTGTTGGTACAAAGAAAAGCAAAAAAAGACTGAGAAGACTTTAAGCCTTGAATGTAATCAAACTGCAAAGTATTCCAAGTATTCATAGGTAAAGAACTACTGCATTTTTCTGGTGAAAGTCAGATATTCCAGTATAGAAGAGCAACCACAAAAACTGATGAACACAATAATTACTGTATTGCAATTTTGGGTAATACATTTTTAAACAGATAATAGCTATATACTTGTTTAAAGAAGTTATTAAAATCATTGAAAAAATCTTGAGTGAATTTATGGACGTTCAAAATAATATAATACTCTGTAAATCTAGATAAAAATAATAAAGAATGTAAAATTTCAGTTCAATACTACCTTTTTCTCAACAGAATGTATGCAAATTACTGTACAGAGCGATACAGTTTGTATTCATTAGTGTGAAAAATGATTATTCAACATAATAAACAATCTATATAACAGCACTATGCAAACTTCAACAATGAACATAATCACATGATTTAGTGATATATAATCACATAATGCATGTGACATTGCTATATATATATGCAATTATGTACATCACAGGCTGTAATCATACTAATATCTTGTTATTCTTTCTTAATTCTTCTTGTTATTCATTGTATTCACTTTCTCTTGTATATTACGAAAAGTCTTCGTGGCTAGGTAGAACCATCAAGTTAGTCATTATTTAACATTTAGGATGAAAGAACATAGAAGAGCTGTTGTAATTGGAGATATGAATGCCTCAGCAATTGCAGATGGCATAAATGAAACTAAAGGATGTCTACTGGAATCTTGGCACATGATAAACCATCCTGATCGTGTGAATAGAGAGAAAGGATATTTATCACTCATTTGTACCTCAAATTGATGTCTAAAGCTGTATCATTAATAATTTAATTGATATCATTCTAAATTAGTATACAATAGTTGTTATTACCACTAACCTGTTTATTTTCAAAAAAACGTACGAAATTATCACATAATGTGAATAATTATCAATATCCTTACATGGATGAAAGTGCTAATCAAACACTTAGTATAATGAATGCACTAAAGTGCAGAACCCTCGCTAAAAAGATGCTACTATGAATGTATGCTTCTCAGCATAAACAATTAACAATGAAACAGGGCGTCATGGCGTTGCTCATCCACCTACTTTCGGATTAAGCAATAACGTTACATAGGCGTGACTGAGTAACAATGGCGACTGGTGATTTTTCGACTTTGCACGACTGTATCTTTTCCATCGAAGAGTTTTCTTGCAAATCGCTTGAATCTCGCAGTAGACCTAGTGTGCTCTTTCCTTCGCAGTGACCAAGAATCTTCAAAAGTAAGCAGTTGCAAAGATTAGTGGGAACACACACACACACGCACACACACAAACCGATTACTATAACCCTCCGCCTACGCGCTCGGGTTAATAATTATTCTAAATTGAGGAAATCGTATAAGTGTATGGATGTGCAATTAGGCATGCGCATGTGTGCGCCATTTGTACACATGCACGCATGCTCAAGCATGTATGCATGCATGCCTGTAGCTTGCTTCTATAAAATGTTTCCCAATACTGAGAATTATTCATTATTTCAGAGCAACAAAAACAATATCTCAGTAAGCAGCAGAAGATGTCGAACATGACTACTGAAAAGAAGGAGTCAACAGATATTGACCATTCTATTACCTTCAACAGTAAGGTCTCCAATATTAATATTGCAGATGATTGTTTATTCAATAAAGAAACAGTAAAAAGTGGATTGAAGAGAAAGAGGGAACCTGAGAATATTGTTGGTACAAAGAAAAGTAAAAAGAGGCTAAGAAGACTTTAAAGCTTGAATGTAATCAACTCTAAAGCATTTCATTGTTCATGGATACAGAACTACTACAGCTAGCAAGTGATATTTGAAGGACAAGCAAACACAGATATTGTGGTGTAGAAGAGCAGCCATAATATTTGATGAATTGCAATTTTGTTTCATTTCTTTAATAGACAAATAGCTACTTAAATGTATTTTAAAAAGAATAAAGTTATTGAAAAAATCTTGAGTGAATTTATAGACATTCAATTGATAATAATAGATCTAATACTTTGTAAAACTGGCAATAATATATTTATGCCTTTTACGTAATCTATAATGGAAATATTATGTTAAATATTACAATAAATACCAAAGTAAGAATTTCCAGTGATTGGTTACATATTACCACCTTTGCTTTTAGAATTTATACTAACTATACTATGTGATATATAATCATATAATTATAATTATATATAAATATATATATATATATATATATATATATATATATATAGAGGTCACCCTTCAAAGCTTCTGACCATAAATGTGATTTATGCACTGTGGTTTGATATGAGCACTGTGTGTTTTGTGGCTTCATTAAGCTGTATAAACATGACTTTGAACTTGGAATATGTCATGCCCACTTGTGCAATATCAGGCTTATAATCACATCGCCTTTGGGCTTGGTGATTATAATCCTGATATTCCATTCGTAATTATATAAATTATGTACTGTAAATCATACAAATTATGTAAATCAGAGGCTATAATCCTACTAATCTTTTTTTACCCTTTCTTCGTTCTAGTCACAAAGGCCTTTTCAAAATATTGTAATTTGTTCATTGAAAACAAGAGAAAGCGAATAAAAGGAATAGTCAAGTAGATCATTGGGATATAGCATGAAAGAACATAGAAGAGCTGCTGTATGTATCAAGGTTGGGGTCAATTACTATACTAACAAATTAATTACCACTAGAATTACTTTGTGTCTATATAATTACCTTTACTATTACCATCATGGCTTTAGTAATTAATTTCCATTAAATTATTTGCTTGTTAATTACCATTATTTCAATTCCCATAATACAGCTGTTAAGTTTTAAGAATAGTAATGTTTCAAGTTTTTTAGCAATAAGCGACATCATTGCTGTCTTAGAATAATTCCTGCCATGCTAAATACCCTCTGACAGGTACTGATGTCGCAAGAACAGAAAGTACTTTTTAGCAAGGCAACTAAGTATTGGATATGCTATACTATTATTTTTTCCAGTACACCAAGGAGCCTTTCTTAATTTCTTTTTCACTGTGAACAGCAGCTAAGTAGCCATCTAGTTCTTGGTATGCAGTTCTTGTTTTGTTGGTAATGTGACTTTTGTCCATAAAGGAAAGAGCTTCCTCCTTTTGGATGGAGACACAGATTCAATGTCACCTTCAGATTGAGCAATAACAGGTGTATCAGCATTGCTAACCATATCTGCCCTCTTTTCTTCTTCACATTATTGATTTCTGAAACAGAGGAGGTCCGTGATGGTTTAAATTTTGGATGAAGGACAGTTGCTATGATGAAAATTGAATCTGATTTGATTGCACTGAGTCTTGTCATGAGATTTTCTTTGAGAAAGTGTACTAGGTTTTGTAAGTGCCAAATGCTAGTGGTCTCAATGTGCTTCTGTAGGCCAATAAAACAAGGAAGTGCTACACATACAGATGCATATGTGTCACCTTGTACAAGTTTAGTTGCTTCTTTAAATTGTTCAAATACTTGGACTAGCTCTTGTAAAACTGCTTTATCAGTTAGTGACAAATGCAAATCCTTCTTATTTACAATGCCATTAATATCGTCAACCTCCAATAGAAGCATATCACATTAATTGTGAGCTCTATCGGGTGTCATTTTTTGTAATCAGCACTTTATGAAATTCTTCTTATAATTTCTCAATTACGATGGTTGACTTCCGACATCAGCAACTATTTTGCCTGCCTTATGACAACAAATGTTGCAGTTGTCTGCAACCCTTGATTCCATCACTGACATACAACTGTAAAGTGTGTACAAAACAACTGATAGTATCAGTTGTTTTGTACACACTTTCATCTCATTTCATCTTCATCTCCCACTCATCAGTAATAATGTGGCAGGTCACACCCAAATAGCTATGCATACGTCTGCTGCTCCATATATCTAATGTAATACATACTACAGCTATTCAATTTTAAGAGCAAAGGATTAGAAGCATCATGTGTGATTACAATAATAACATTTTTATAATTATAATGGCATCATGGGTTATTAATGTCAATTTTTGCATGTATCACAAAACCACTTTGAATGTGATTCTATAACATTCTCTGATACAGAAACACAAAGATCTATGTGAAACCACTCTTTGTAGGTATTGCACATGATCATCACACATCCAGGAATTTGTGATTGTCAACAATTACAACAAAGTAACCCTTTTTCTGGCAGAATTTGAAAGACATCTGTTTGGCAAAATCATTGGGTACCCTAGCGTGTATACCATCTTGATCAGTAGAAAACATCTTAGGTTCTGTCTGATTAGTAGAGGACATCCTGGTAGTGGGTTGTTTACTAGACTCTTTAGTGATACAGGACATCTTGGTATGAGGTATTATAAGTTTTATTGGTGATGGAAGTATGTCAGCAAAATCAGGAAAATAACCTTCATACTGGATGAATGAGCTGCAAATGAGGCCTCTGTTTTCAATTTCTGATGTACTGAACAAGAAGAACTGGGATGAATATATTATTTAGATACCTGTAATTCTTTGTAGTGTTTGGTTTTACCTTTCGTCTAGCCCATTAGCCTATATTATAAAGAATGAGGTGAAGTCAATATAAGTAATTAATATAATAATAATTATTATACTGTGCGTTATTAAAACTAAAGCCCCTCTGGTGTGACGTCACAACACGTGTAGACCCATAATCATAAAAGCTAAGGAATCAAGTGGCACTAACTGATATTTTCTCTACCATACTTGAAGATATCGAAAAGGGTAAGAAGTCCACTAGGTGTGACTTCTTTCAGTCTTCCTGAAATCTAATGAAGCATGAGTTTTACATCACTGGCTGTCTTAACGACTTCTCTTTCCAACAAAGCAGGTTAGAATCTTTGAACATGTATACTTCAAATGTTATAAAGCTGACAAATGTTAATTATGAAACATCTCATAATTATAGCATAAATTATAGCTTGTACAACAATTAGGAGAGAGTCATGCAACATTTAGTTGCTCTATATTTTTATATGTTTTCAAAGTGTTATTCTATAATCTGCAGCTACATTCAGAGTGTATTAAACTATTAATATTTTATATAAATAGACATGAGTAATAATTACTATTATTATATATGTTTTCTCTTCATTTAGACTTCAAGTATGGCACATTGACACTGTTCTTCGTCAAACCATTGCAACTGATTCTCATGATTCGGTTTGTAATTTTACATGTAATGTATCTGCTGCTCTATCTGACTCATGGGATAGTCCTGCCTTACCTTGTTGACCAACCGATACATTGGTATGTGTGCATCTATGTACATATGTACATATATACAATGTATAATGTGAGGTTGCTTGTGTTTTAGTTAGTATCTGTGTATGTTTGTATAATTGTATCTCACTGTATCTGTATCAAACTATTGATATAAATTAATTTTCATAAATTTTTATTCATGCAAAAAACTAAGCCTATTTACATTGTCTGGTAGTAGTCTGTTGCATTTCTGAGTGAATATATTGCCGGCTGTGGAAAATATTTCTTCTGACTTCACACTTGCAGCAGGAACAGATATATACACACACATGTACTTCCTTGCAATTTGTGAAAGTAAATGGTACTGTGTAGCTTTCACTTTCCACCATTGCAGTGAATCCCCCATCTATGTCTAAGCAAACCTCACCCTTGTAGAAAGCCAATTCTGATTTAATTGCTTCCATTTTAGTAATATTTTGACTGGCACGTTGTTGATTTGGGAGGTAGATATCAAAGAGTAGGTGAGATAACGCAGTACACTTCTTTTTTAGCGTTGGTTTGGTACTGTCAGTAGGTTCATCTGATTCATCATCATCTTCATTCTCTTGGTCATCTTGAACAATGTCTTCATCAAAAAGCTTCATTATTAACTTCGTCTTAACATCTTCAATTACATTGTACATCACATCGATTTTCTGTCTTCACACGTGGATCAAGGAATGCGACTTTCAGAAGTGACCACTTTACATGAATGCTACCATACCTTTCTTGTAGGTCAGATGCAATTGCGCTCTTGATATTCTTCAGAGTAGAGGAATTATCTGGATTACTTTTCAAGGTGATTTCAAGGAGTTTATATAGAAGTGAAGCAAGAAGAGAGTACGTTGAGTACTTAGATGCACTCATAGAAAAGTCTGATGGACGACTTTATGTTTGGCAGATTGAAACTGGTAAGACTGATTTCTCTTGTATTCCATTTATGTGTTATTGTATATACAAGATTGTTTTTTGTTTGGGTATGGTGGGAAGCAGGGCTGCATTTATGGTGTGTGAAGGGGCATTCCCTTCCCCTTACTAAACTCTTGGCCTCCTTGGAATTTTTCTACTCATAAATTATTAATTATTACTTTCAGTGCACAAAATTGCACAATCAAATGTATAGGTAATAATGTTTGATCAGTTACATAATATACATATATATATAGTTGTCTTAGGGAATAATATAATGGAAATCTAAGAAAGATACATTGTACACGTACATGTACATATCAACTACTAATAAGCAGCAGCAGGAAGGAACTCATAGATAAATGAATCTTTTCAGTATTTACCAATCACTGAACAGAGAAGACTTCCAGTTTATATTGTCTACATTGTACATTGTTTGATTTCACTACATGGTAGTGATGGGTCATATTAAAAATTTCAAATCGATACTATATTGATCGATACAAGTTGAATTCAATGATTTGTATAACTAATTTACCTGTAAGTTTTTGTTGTTGTATTATTCCAATCAAAATATTTCGGTATAAGGTGATCAGTGAGTCCAGGGGGATCCAGCCATTCGATCAAAAGAGCTCGATCTGATAGAGGAAAGAAGCAATATAAATCAAGAAGCCCATAACTTGTTGAATATAAACAAAACTAGATCATGTATGTAATCACATAAGTCCACTATATAGAAAATCGTTAATATATATAATATAGTATTGTACATATGACATAAAGTTCCATATAAATATGTATATGATATACAGTTTACTTCAGAGCCAACTAATATGATTATACCAATATCAACAAATACATTCTCGTTCACATTAATTTTAAACGTGAATTATACCATCAAAGCAGTTAATGATCAGTGGATTAGTTAGACTAAGCAGTCATATGCTACATGTATTTCCAACATCCCATATCAGGGTTTCATGCACGATTTTTGGGTGGAAGGTCATCAATTATTAGTCTTGAGCATATGCTAAAATGTAAGGGGGGGGGGGGGGTATTGGATAGGAGTTGCATTGTTTCAAGAGATACTAATGCATGTATCTTCCTTTTATCTATAGGTTCGTAGCCTTTCATTTGGGAGAAACCATTCACTTGTCCAGGTCATCCTTTTTGATCCTCAAGTCCTCATTAACAAGCTACAGAAAATGGAACGGGCAGAATCCAAACCTCGTCCAGTTCAGCATCCTAGTCAAGTGAGGGCATTCAGGACTTACATATCAACTAGAAGAAACTACTCTATAACTGGTGTAGATACTCAGGCTGGAATGTCTCCACCTACAAATAGGTACATATATAACTGGTGTAGATACTCAGGCTGGAATGTCCCCACCTACAAATAGGTACATATATAACTGGTGTAGATACTCAGACTGGAATGTCTCCACCTACAAATAGGTACATATATAACTGGTGTAGATACTCAGACTGGAATGTCTCCACCTACAAATAGGTACATATATAACTGGTGTAGATACTCAGGCTGGAATGTCTCCACCTACAAATAGGTACATATATAACTGGTGTAGATACTCAGACTACATATGTATATAACTGGCTATGGGAAAACCAGGTGTATGACACAATGATGTTTTTAAAATTTTTTAATTTTCACATTTAAATGCTTATTATTTGATCATTTTCTACAGGAAGATGAGTAAATTTTTTAAGAGCAACTAATTTTTTCTGTTAGATATTATGTTTAGTATGGTTCCGGTATAAATGACCAAATAATTATGCTAATGTCAATCAAAACTATCATGATCTTTAATCCTGGTCTTTTCATAGCCATTCATACATGTACATGTACACATGTATTATTATATATAATCATAATACATGTAAATATCTACATTATGTTGATTGTGGATGCGGAAGGTATATGTTTGTTTGTATTACAATACATTGTACATGTATAGTTTATTGCAATGTACATGTACAATACACATGTACATGTATGTGTATATTTTACATATGTGCATGTACATGTATATGAAAATAATAATTATTACTGTGTAGAGTGTATTTTTAATGATAACACATACACAGAAATATACATGGTAAATGTACATGTATGTACATGTACATGTATGCACATGTACATGTACATTGTAGTTTCTATTCTTATATTATTTGTATTATGTGGTTGCATGTAAGGAATCACAAAATAATGTTGTTATTTATAATTACATGTTATAACAGATAACTATAGTAGATTTATAGCAATATTATTAGTGATCTGTGGTTTGTACAGTAGTGTACTGTTTTAAGTGTCAGTGGTAAAATTTGTAATGGTGTTCATGATGTTTCAACCAACAAACCATTTTGTTTTAACCCTTAAAGCACTGTGCATGTTTTTAATAATTCTTCCCATTTCCAACACTGGCATCTTCTACAGATATCTTGGCCACTGTTCACTTTCTGTACTCTAATCTAGGCTCTTTCATAACTTGCTTACCGGGACACAAAATGCAATGTTCTCCATCTTTTGACAGCAAATGAGGCAAACAAAATGACCCCACTACATGTTAGCACTAGCTACACTTGCAATTATGAACATTTGGAGCTAGTATTAGCTAGCTATATGTTAAATCATCATTTGACATCAATTTCTAACTTACTGGCGAGTTGCTTGAATCTTCATCGCCAGCTTTGACGACCTTATTCTGATTCCACGTGGTTTTGCTCATGCGCAGTAGATATTAATTATCCAACACATGGGCGTTGATAATGGCAACACAAACTCTCTCTTTGAGTTCTTTGGAGAATCTGGGCCTTCTTGATCTGTGGATGACAGTGAAGAAATAAAAGAACCTGAGTCTGAATATGAAATAGATGCAGAGGATGCCCAGATTCTCATAAAAGGTCCAGGAGATCATTCTGCAAGTCCTGACTAGAAATGTTTGTTTGGTTACAGTACAACAACTCTACTGAACATATGTACATGTAGTGTATATTCTGTCAGTAAGCAAATAAGAGCAACACCTATACATCTAGATGTACAAACTTTTGGATTACTGATCTCCAAAAGCATGGACACAGTCGAGATCACTGTTCAGCTGCCGAAGCCTATGGCATGAGAGCTTTTGGGGCTATAACAGCCAGCTTTGCAAAAGTGGAGAAGTTTGTTTTGAATTAATTCAATACCATGTAAAAAGGGATTATATGCACTAACTAGAATAAAGACTAATCATTTACAAGTATGTAGTGTTGAAATGTTACTTCGAATTTCAATTCAACAGTTTAATTTTTTGAGAGCTTTGGAAATTTATAAACATAAAGGACAACACAAGATATTTAACAAATGATTGATTATATGATGTTCATTTCATACAAGTGTATAGAAAATGTTTTTGGAAATCGAGACTTATATTATTGTTGAGACACCTACTGTAGTTTGTAATGTGTACACATGTACATGTACATATCATGTTATTGAATTTAATTTGTTATATTTGTATATGATAACAGCCTTTGTGGATATGGTTCCTCATCGTAGAATAGATAAACAATTATCAACTTACTCTTGTGAAGGTTTTAAGAGGGCATTTAAGATAGCTATAATGTAACTGTATTGTTTATCATGTGATACAAAAGAGGTTATTTTCTTTAATAATTTTGTAATTATAATATGATAGTTAGTGAATGTAATCATCATTTTCACGTACCTATCTACATGTACACGTATATATCTGTATTATAATTAATATATTAATAAAGTATATTACTAGTAATGCATGTACCTCCTTCTCCTGTGTATATCATACTAAATGAAATCATCACACAAAGATACAGTTTAGTTAGTCACATCTTAATATGTAACTGTTCCTCTATCTCTATTAAATGATATAGATTTTTGTGTGTATTCGTTTATAACCATCCTTTTATGGGTGTGTTAATTTACCTGCAGTATATCACAATCTTATTATAATATGATCCAATGTACATAATTATGTAGTACCCAACAATATGACAACTCATTAGATTACTATTAGTGTGACTAACTTTGTTTATTATGTTATTAATACAATTAGATTGTGTTACAATAATTAGTAACCAACTTATCACTTCAAAATTTTAGATTCACAAATTAATTTTATAATAATGAATGAAAACATTACTTTTGTAGCTAACTGTTTCATGTGATAACAAGGAAACTCTTTTTTATAATAACTTTAAAAAAGTTGAAAAGTATTACTTAGTACATACCACACAGGTAATTACTTTATTAGTAACATATGGATGACAGGGTAGACCAGTACCACATGTAGCTACAACATGATAGAATAATGCACCATCAGTATTAGCATAACTACCAGGTACAGTTTCAGCATTCTTGTCTACACATTCATAAACTACATTGCTTTTATGATTGTTATTTGTAGCCATCAGGTATCCCTCATATTCTTCCATCCATGAGGATGGACATGTTATTCTGGCTGGAATCATTAATTTGGATGCACGTTGGGAAGTATAACAAACAGCGCATGGAACATTGTGATCATGTGCGGTGAAACGAGGATGTTGATATTCTGCTCCATACAAAGATGAGTAATGTGAAGGAAGTCCACTAACAAGGTACTGTGGTGTTGTAGGTAAACAAAGGTAGTTTGCTCCGCTACCTGAATGAGTGTGGCGACTACCACCAGCTAAACCAGAATATACTAGTTCTGTTCCTGGAGTACCTGGACATGTAGTTCTCCCCCATCTTGTATATAGAGCTCCTCCTGATATTGGTCCAGGAGGTCCCTGTATTCCTTGTTCTCCAGGTGTTCCAGGTTCACCCTTATCTCCCTTCTCTCCATTGTTACCATCTCTACCAGCAGGTCCTGTTAATCCATCACGACCATCTCTACCTCTCAGGATTTCAACATAACGACCTGATATACAACAATCATTAGTAGTAGTATTTCTTGTAGATACAGTAGAGTCAAGAGATCGTTCAACAATATCATGATCATTACCTATTTAATAATAAATATATCTCATTTAGGAATAAAAAGAGACACATGTCCAGAAAAATCTAGATTTGAATGTACATGTAGTTACCTACGTATGTGTTCAAAATACTTTGATATTTATATCTCACATTTTAAAAATTTAATTACCAATTATAGAAAAGGCGGAAATAATAATAAGCAAATAAAAATAAAATAAAATAATTAAAATCTGCATCAGCTGGAATTTGAACCCATGACCTTCTGGACATGTGTCTCTCTTTTTAAAAATGTATGTATAACTTTTTTGTTCAAAATACTTTGATATTATATCTTATATTGAACTGTATCTGCTGATTACGTTAGTTGTACAAAAGTATAATGCTACAATTTGTATGACTAAAGTTAGTGCTAGTAATTAAAATATCATCATTCATAAATTTTATAAGTGATTGAAAAAAATTAAGTGCAAAGTTTTACAGTATACACACATTGTTACCTTTCACAACAGCAGTACTACAGTAGTTGCATTCCATTGTCACAAGTAACACTATAACTAGAAGAATATTCATTTTGTTTCTTTGTTAATCACAGTTCTGTTATCCTCAACCTGTGAAGTACATGAACTGTTAGCTGATAGTCCTGTAGAATAGATCTATTGTTTTTTTGAGTTTTAGCCTGTATTTATACTACGTAGTTAAACTGCTGTTAAGAATAACTGTGACATTGATATCAAAATATAAAGTAATTAAATACTTACATGTATATACATGATATAGTATATCTGATCACAAGACTACTGTGACTATTGTCTGATGATAAAAACTATTTGATTATATTAACTTGTGTATGTTCACACTGTATTAACTCTTTGTATTACTTTATATATTATCAATATAAAATATAGTTTTGATGTGTACTTTAAATTACTATTGCAAGTAATATAATCAGAACTCTTCGCTATCTCTTTTTATCAGTTTACTTAAAGGTACTAGTGTCATCAGTAGATAACACACATAATGATAATGTGTGTATCTAAGAAAACTGGCAACGAGGGAAGATTGATAGATATGAGTTCCATAAATTATTATTGTATTGCTTATGTTTGTAGTTAAACTACTGTATATGTATACCACAAATTACATACATGTAATAATACACTGTGAACAAACACAAATTAATGTTTTGTCACTGTGTGAAAAAGTAATCTTGTGATCATCTCTACAAATTGAGGAAGGGTAGTGCACCCCAGAGCAATAACTTGTTCCATCCTCTTGTATTTAGCATAATTTGTAATTTGTACAAAATAAATAATTATTCTTATAATTGGATATTTTAGTTTGTTTTGTGCTGATATGATATAACAAAGTCTGTATCTTAATTTATGTCATAATAATTACGTATATTACATATCTTGTATACATGTAGTATTAATTTATTAATAATACAATTACTGTATTCTATTATATTATTTTTATAAAAAATTTTTTCCAGTTAGTCTTATATATAGATATTTAAATATAATGAGTCTACTATGACCAATGCCTAGCTTTAAATAAGTTAAAATGGTAGTAATATTTTAGATTTATGTGTCAATTTTAAGGCAAGAAAATTTAATATTAAATAAAGTCATCACTGATCTAAACAATGAAAGTAGCACATGTGCATGTAGGTTTTCAATCACACCCACAGGGAAAGTATTTGGTTTTTTGGGAACCAATACATAGTTTTGGAGTAAAAGCAATGAGTACTAACTCCTCAATACATTATTTAAAATGCAACAGAAATAAGCAGTGCATTGCTCAATCAACGAGTTGTGTAACCTTACATCAATAATATGTGTTTATGTAAACATTACATTTTCAATTATTTTACCATAAAATATTGCAGTATAAATCTAACACCCAATGAATCTATGCAAATACTGGTGATAATTGCATACATGAAACAAATATAGAGCTACAATTTGAATGGCACTAAAAGTTAGTACTAATAACGACCACAAATGTTACAGATCTTAAATCTTGCGTATATAATTATTGTATTATATTCATTATAATTATAGCATAAACACATATATATTTATTACCTTTGACGACAGCAGTATTACAGTATCTCCATTCTAATGTTACAAGTAATACTATAACTGAAAGAACCTTCATTTTGTTTCTATGGAAACAATCACAGTTCTGGTATCTTCAAGCTGTGGATAACCTCAACTGTTAGGTGATATATATTCCTGTAGAATGCAAAAAATTATATTGGTTTTTTGATTATTATCTTGTATTTATACTAGCTAAAATACTGTTAAGAATAACTCGATATCAAAGTAATTATACCGTATTAATTACAAATTACAAATAGACATGACATAGTACAACCGATCACAAGACACTGGGACTATTGTCTCACAATAAATGATTGTATTAACTTACATCTGTTGATTTTGTTCGTACTGTTTATATTACTCAATACATTATCAATATAGATTGTAGTTTTTACTTATACTTTTAATTACAATTATAAGAAATATAATTTATTTTTGTTATACATGTATATACAATGTAATTCATGAAACTCATAACTATCGACTTTCCCTCGTTATCAGTTTACTTAAAGGTTCTACTGTCATCAGTAGATAATACACATAATGATAATGTGTGTCTCTAAGAAAACTGATAACGAAGGAAGATTGATAGATATGAGTTCCATGAATTGTAACAAAAACTAGATATAATTTATAGAGAAAAAGTATTCCTATGACTGCTATGTGGTGTCACAGGGCAGTTAATGCATGGACCCTGCTAAAGGTGAGACCTTCACCTGTTAGCACCTCTACTATCAGAATGGAATTTCTATTGTATGTTTAAGCAAGCAATTAAAATAGTTCATTGCTATAACACTAACCTTTTCGTTAATAATTATACATTGTATTTTGAGCAAAGAACTACTGAAAGAATACCTACCTTCAGTTATGTAAATTTATTTGATTTCACACGTTTAAATAGCTGTGTCTAATTATAATACAAATACGAACGGAATCTCATTAATCAAAGGAATTTCAATTAATTGGGCGTGGCAATAATGGCTTTTTAAACAACAGCCAAGATCTAGCTCTCTTACTACAGCGGGTACTTTCTCGCTGTTTCATAAGGTATGTGTTATGATCATTTCGTTTATAATACCATTTTAAACAGTATGTCCATTGTGTAAAGTATAAAACAACGTTGATACAAAGTTATGTCTTAAAATAGACGCTATTGTGCCCTTAAAATGACTGTTTTTAGGCATAACTTTACTATCCGATTAAAAATCTTTCTACACAATGGACAGCAGAAAGATAAGCATTAAACTCTTCTCTGCTCCAATATATAAAGCCTAAAACAATGGAGAAAGTACCCGCCTTTCAGTGTTTTGTTGCTAAAGTCTATGCCATGTTTTGTATCTTTTCCTTATTAACAGAAACGCTTTATTTAAACTGTATATATCATTTTAAAGTGTATGAATTGTTCTTTTTACTGGATGTAGTTAGATCTACATAGCTTCTGTAGAAAAAAAGATATAACAATTTGAATATGTTAAAATTTTAGAGTGAAAATTGGGTGACCCATGCATTAATTGACCAGTGGTCCAGGACTCAGTAATCATGCATGAAACACAACAGTCTATTATAGTTATTATTTTGATTATCTACTCTTCTTACCTAAAAGGACTTTAGGAATATGTTTCAGCTAGAACAGCTAGCTACAAGTAACCTTCTTTCTGGTCTGTAGAGCTCAATCGCACGTTATTTCACGCACTACGCCCACTATTTGAATTGACTGAGCACCCAAAACTGATGCAACTTTTTTTAACTACGTATACAACTCATACTCACGCAAGTGACACAAACATTTATATACGTATATATAGTTCACATTCGTGGGAAAGCAACTATAGAGATGTCCCTACAAGCCATAATAATTATATTGATTATTTTCATAGTTAAACATATAACTGAAATTACATATAACATTAACCAATATACATGTAATACAAAGAGTTAATACATTGTGAACTAACACAAGTTTAAATATTTTGTACTGCACAACATTAATTATCTTGTGATTATCATTATGTGAAGTGAAGCTCACATGAAAAATAAGCTTAGTATTTAACATAGTTTATGTAACTTGTGTGTGTGGAATATAATATACATACTTCTATGATTGTATATTTTGAGTTTAGTTTATTACTACCACAATACAACAAAGTGCATATTTTAATTTATGTTACAATATATTACATACCATAGATTGGGAAATGTTCACAGTAAAAACATTTTTGTAAAAACAATTTTCATGGATATTAATTTTTGTGAACCATATTACACATGTACACATGTACATGTAGTTAAAAATTAAAAATAGCGAAATGTTAACATTTGAAGGAAATACTTTTCATTGAGGAAAGCAGCAATGAGATCTATTTAACAGCAAAAGTTTACTAATACACATGTACATGATATTACGTATGTTGTGTGATGCAACTTCCTTAACTATGTATATGACACATGCTCATACAAGTGACACAAACATATACAGTAGAAACCAAAAAAAAGTTCACGTTCCGTCTTTGTTCTACGACCGTAGTACGAAACGCTCCGTTCTGTAGTTAAGTTTTAGCTACGTAGCGTGTAAACGACGCACACTCTTTTACTTTGACGTAATTGCGCATGCGTAGTTGTAATTGTAAGAGTTGTAACTCTCACATTTTATAAGACTCAAGAATCTAACTTACTTTGCTGGAAAGAAGAGTTGTTAAGTAAGCCATTGATGTTAAATTTATGCTTCGTTATCACCAGGAAGAGAGTAAGACGAGCGCTTGAAAATTTAGTACTTCCACGGGCGACGCCCACCCCTATACTCGCCTGCATAACTTCTGCATTTTAAATAGCAGTGACTTTTAACTGACTTAGTTAGACAGAAGACTATCTAAGAAAGCTGTAGATACCAAAAACATGCTTCGTTAGCTACAGGAAAGCAGCAAGGCGAGTGTATTAGTCAGTGGCAACGCCCACAATTAGCGTCTCTTTTCATTGCAATCTCAACGTAGCGTTTAGACGGCGTTTATACAGTGTTTACCCGTTTATCGTTCCGTACTACGGTCGTAGTACAAAGACAGAACGTGAACTTTTTTTTGGTTTCTACTGTATATATACATATAAACCATACATCGAACCTGTGGGAAAGCAATCATAGGGATGGTTCTACAGACCATAAAAATAGTGAAATGTTAGCATTTGAAGGAAATACGTTTCATTAACAAAAGCAGCAACGAGATTAATTTAATAGCAAAACTTTCCTAATACACATATACATGGTATTATGTTGTGTAGTATTAACAAATATTATAATTATTATGAATTATCATATAACAAGAATAATAAAAAACATTTTCAATAAAAATGAAAGAAGATGTAGGGATGTCAAAACCCAAAAAGCATGCAAACAAGGTTGGGAAGCTAACATAGGACCCAAAATCACTTCCATATAAACCTACATAAGTACTTACACTGCTATAAAACAAAATACAAAGAGCGGTAGTTATGTAGGGTTATATGGAAGTGATTTTGGGTCCTATGTTAGGTTCCCAACCTTGTTTGCATGCTTTTTGGGTTTTGACATCCCTATATCTTTTTTCATTTTTATTGAAAATGTTTTTTATTATTCTTGTTTCAATTGATTTTTTTCTTAATGGTGTGAATATTTTTTTGTAGATTGCAGAAATACTATATATCATTATAAAATCATACAATCATAAATGCACTAAAATTTGTTCATCAATAAAAGTCAGTCTTTTGAATTTATGTATTGTTATCATTCTCTTTTATTATTTTACAGATAATGTATATTCTTTATTTCACTTACAGCACTGTCTGCCATCCTACAAGAAGTAGTGTCAGTCACTGTGTCAACCGTTCAGTATTCTAATGCTTATCACAGTATACAATATTATTATACAATAGCTTTAATATTATTTATATTCGTTATTATAAAAAATGTATTTGCTCACAAATGCTTATGATTCCATTGCAGCAAGCACTTCCACCTTTTCAGCTTCCATGTTCCGAGTACACGAATGCGCATGTGTAATTAAATTCCACTTAGGAAAATGGTGTTCAATTCGAGATCAAATCTTTTTAGTCATTGAGACTGTTTTCTTTCA
The DNA here is from genome assembly GCA_947044365.1 of Petrosia ficiformis. NCBI lineage: Eukaryota > Metazoa > Porifera > Demospongiae > Haplosclerida > Petrosiidae > Petrosia > Petrosia ficiformis. The sequence continues at coordinate 44,579,338 of OX345636.1, forward strand.
TAGTATCTGTAGATATCATCTCGATACTTTAAGACCAGAATTTTACTATAAATGCAACTGGAATGGTGCTAGAATCATTGTGATATTTCAACAAACAAAAAAATGATTTGTCTGAAAAAAAAATAATAATAATAATGAAGATTTTGCCACTCACCGGTTCTCTACCTTAACGACAATCTTTGGCCATCTAGAGGATGTTGATAGTCATAAAAACACTAGATATGAATTGGTATGTTTGTATTAAAACCTATCTGTATATATTACCAGAGATTTCAGGTCATCACTTGCAATTGAAATGTATGGGCGGCCATTTTTTTTGGGATGCCATCCCTACATAGAGAGTACTACCGTACTCTCTGATAAAAAAACCGTTTAGACATTTTCAATGTGGTTAATCCACTCTTGACCAATGCCCACTTTTTAATGACCCAGTACTGAAATAGTTTTTTAGTTTATGTGTCTAAAACAAGAAACATCTTTCAACTAACTCTGAAGGAAAAACTGTACATGTAAGCTGTAATCTACACACACAGTGAATGAATTTGCTTGTCAGCAGTTTTTTTTCTTTACAGTACTTTTAAAATCTAAATATTTATGAAGTATATTACAGTATACTAGTAATGCAATATAGTTCATGTACCTCATATCAAATGAAATCATCCCACAAAGATACAGTTTAGTTAGTCCCATCTTAATATGTAACTATTCCTCTATCCCTATTAAATGATATAGATTCTTTGGAGTTTTCTTTTATAACCATCCTTTTATGGGTGTATTACTTTAAATTTAACTACAATATATCAAAATCTTATTATAATATGATCCATGTGCATAATTATGTAGTACCCAACAATTTGACAGCCCATTAGATTACTATTATTGTGACTTCATTTGTTTATTCTGTTATTATTACAATTAGATTGTGTAAGGATAATTAATATCATGTTCTAATGAAACCAGTCTTATGACTTCAAAATTTTACAATCACAAAATTAATTTTATAATAATAAAAGAAACAATTAGTAACTAAAAATTAATTTATTAACGAAACAAACTCACTTTTTATATTAAGTTAAAAAAGCATTACTTAGTACACACCACACAGGTAATTGTTTTTGTAATAACATATGGAGGACAAGGTAGACCAGTACCACATGTAGCTATAACATGATAGAATAATGCACCATCAGTATTAGCAGAACTACCAGGTACAGTTTCAGCATTCTTATCTACGCATTCATAAACTACATTCCTTTTATGATCATACCGATCAGCCATGAGGTATCCTTCATATTCTTCAGTCCATGAGGAAGGACATGTTATTTTGGTAGGAATCATTAATTTGGATGCACGTTGGGAAGTATAACAAACGGCACATGGAACATTGTGATCATGTGTGGTGAAACGAGGATATTGGTATTCTGCTCCATACAAGTATGAGTAATAAATGTATGAAGGAAGTCCACTAACAAGGTACTCCGGTGTTTCGGGTAAACAGAGATAATTAGCTCCACCACCTGATTGAGTGTAGCTACTACCACCAGCTAAACCAGAATACAGTAGTTGTGTTCCTGGAGTACCTGGACATGTAGTTCTCCCCCATCTTGTATATAGAGCTCCTCCTGATATTGGTCCAGGAGGTCCCTGTATTCCTTGTTCTCCAGGTGTTCCAGGTTCACCTGTATCTCCCTTCTCTCCATTGTTACCATCCTTACCAGCTGGTCCTGGTAAACCATCACGACCATCTCTACCTCTCAGGATTTCAACATAATGACTTGATATACAACAATCATTAGTAGTAGTATTTCTTGTAGATACAGTACAGTCACGTCCAACAATATCATGATCATTTTCTGTATGAAAGGATAATTTACAATACAAACATATCAACCAGCAATGTTGAAAGTATCATATTTATGTTTATGTACATAACATTACATTAAGTTCATAAACATGTTCAGAAGTATAACAAAAATTACTTGTTTCAATTTGTGTGTGACTGTATGTACATGTACTTGTGAAGTACATGTACTTGTATTTGTGTATGACTATGTTATATACAATACAATTGGTTGTATGTACATGTACATGTTACATTTATGTCATTTGGTATGTGTGTCTATCTCAGGTGAGACTGGTGAGATATATGATGCTCCACCCACTCGTCCAATGAACATAACTCACATGTATAAACATTCATGTGACATTGCTATTGATGATAACACTGCTGTTTAGTTGTCACTAATAGTATTCATGAATAAAAATCATTTTTTTGGCCCACAGGACCATCCCTATACGATGTTTTTCTCACAAATTCAAACTATATAGTTATAATTATATTATATATAAACATGTACATACATGTATATTAGCCAAAGAAAATGAACTGTCTAAAAAGTGTGGATGTTTTGTTACCTTTTATAACAGCACCTTCACAATAGTTCCATTCCATTATAACAAGTACCACTATAACTAGAAGAATCTTCATTTTGTATCTTTTGTAGCAATTCACTTATCCTTGGGCTATGGATTTCAGCAGTAGATAGCTTATAGTCTTGTAAGTAACTTTTTGATAATTCCTGTGATCTATTTATACTGTAGTGAAATCCTGCTAAACTAATAGTGCTGTTTATATATATCAGAATAGTCTAAGTAGGATAACAGATATGGAGTCAATTACTTTTGCTATTACCTTAAAAGTAATATACCTTAAAAATCATTAGAATGCACAGGTCCTAATAGTATTGTGTGGGTATACCAATAATATATAAAAGGATGCATCAAAATAGACATCATTACTTAATCACTGCTGATCATCACTACTCTCACAGTAGTCACTATTGTCACATTAGTCACTACAATCACAGTAGTCACATGGGTCACTATTGTCAGAATAGTCACTACTATCACTACTGTCACATTAGTCAATTATATCACATTAGAGTCACGTTAGTCACTATTGTCATAACAGTCACATTAGTCACTACTGTCATAGTAATCAGTACTGTCGCAACAGTCACTACTGTCACAATAGTTACTACTGTCACAATAGTCACTACTGTCACATTAGTGACTATATTCAAAATAGGAACATAATAGTGACTACACTACAAAAATAAAATAACTAGTTTATTAGTTAGTACAGTTGCAAGGAATAGTGGAAATTGTAATTTAATTGGTCATGTAGGTTATTATGACTGCATGGTGACATACATGTACTAATTATAATCCAATAATTGTAATTCCACTTATCCTTATACTGTCTATTAGATGTACAAAGAAGCAGAATAACATTTTAATTAATCATTTTAGGTTTCCAAACCTTCTTTGTGCATCTAATATAAGATATTTGGACATGATAATTGATTATAGTATACATGTAAGTATATTTTATCATGCAGTCATAACAACCTGTATGACTACCTACAATGTAACACAGTGGTTTAAACATGGTAGGTAGTTAGTTAAAAGATTGATAATGATGTATGGAAAGTTTCAAATAGTTCCAAAATAGTTTAAGAGAACAAACAACAGTTACATGTACTTGTATGAATGCGAACTGAGGACTAAAATAATATTTCCCTAATGTGTTTGTTAGTTCATTACCTGTCACTGACCATTCTAGAACAAAACAATTATTGCATGTATTATCATAACTAGGATACTCTTCATGTTTTATAGCCTGCAGTCCCATCCATTGCTGTCCCACAGGTTGCAACTATGTGAACATTGTCAAAACATGTTACATATGTAGTAAGCAAGTCCCATCAGTACTTAATCAATTAACTGACATGGTACATAAACGAAAATGTGTATGTGTGTGTGTATGTATGTACTTTAGAAGTCCCTTTTATCTAAAAAGACTGTTAGTTGCATTTTGTAAATTTGGAGTTTTTAAGTTGCGTTCTTCCTGTTGCTTATGTTCTACTCAGGTGCATCTTCATTATGTACCACGCCTATTTATTAACTAAGCCCTATGGAATAATATTATTTATTTGCTATGTATACAACAAATATTTGACAATACTTCGTACCGCTTTAATTGTGATCATATATACATGTAGGACATATACGTATATCATGCCAGTATAGGTATAATTTTAATGTATATGTATGCATCATGTACAGTATGTACATGTATGTATGTATGTATGTGTATGTGTATGTGTGTACAATGTATGTATATATGTATATAAGTATGTATGTATGTATGCATTAATACATGTATGTACCGTATTTTCCCGTTTAGAAGCCCGGGCCTCTATTTCCTAAAGGCACTTCCTTGACCAGGCCACTAAACGAAACCGGCCTGTATACGAGCCCGGCCTGTAAACAATCGCCAGAAGCTAGCGTGCTCATAAACCCATGCGGCTGGGCAATGGATGACCACGCCCACCACGTAACAAGGCAGAGCCCACTAACGATAGCTTAGCATCATGGCCACTGGTAGTGTTTTTCAGCAAATTCTATGGCCTTGATCTTCGTTGAAATGTCATAAAGAGCATCTCTTCTTCGTTGACATTCTGCTTTGGGCAAAATTCACCTTCTTCTTGCGTGTCCTACGTCCACGTGTTGTGGGCGTGGCACCACCCGGCTTTAATTCGAGACCCGGCCTTAAAACGAGATCCGGCTTCTATTCAGACCCAGCCACTACTCGGGGAAAATACGGTATGTATGTATGTACAATGTATGTATATATGTAGGTATGCATATGTATCTATGTGTACATGTTTGATCTCGGACCCTGCCAGTTGAGCTGCCTTGGTAGCTCAGTTGGTAGAGCATCTGTCCAAGTACAGAGTGTCGTGGGTTCAAATCCCACCTGAGGCAACTCTCAATTTCATTTTTCCATTGCCTCAGGTGTCTTTCTTTCTTTCTTTCTACATCTCCGATAACATCATGTGTGTGTGTGTGTGTGTGTGTGTGTGTGTGTGTGTGTGTGTGTGTGTGTATGTATGTATGTATGTACGTACGTACGTACGTACGTACGTATGTATGTAATAGTACAAATTTTTGTACTATTTCAAATGTTTTTAGACCTATGGTATATAACATGTAATGTATCAACCTACATGTGTACATGACTACATGTACATGTGTACTAACCATGCTGTATGTGTGCATGCATAGAATATACATACACTTATTATTAGGATTATGATTATTTGTAGGCAAAGTAGGAGATCCACTCTAAACAATAAATGACCATACATAATCTAAGTTTGGTTGCACTATCACATACAAACTTACAAGTATTAACCAAAGGTCCATCTTTTGCACCCACACCACATTACATACAACAAAAAAGACCAATTTGAACTTCTTAAAGAGTATGACAAGTTAAGTGACTCAATCAGGACACAATATGATACATACATATATATATATATATATATATATATATAAACAACCAAAATTACACAAAATCTGGATTCCCAACAAATCTTCAGAAAAATGGAATTTCTCCCAAGAAACACTTTAACACAACACTCATGGCCAACTAACAACTTAGCAATTGAGAATTATATACATAACAATAAAGTAACATTGGGTTCCCGCCTACCAGAAACTTAACTAAAGGACAAAAAAGATCTTTAAACAATCTACACAAAAAAAAAACAAGAGCTAATTACCATATTTTTGTCTATTATTATTTCCATCGATCCTCACAACATTTCCAAGATTATCAGGATTACAACACGACTGTTCAGTTGTACTCTCAAAAATACATAAACCACCTGCAGATTTAGGAACACCTCCAATCCGACCCAGAGTATCATATACCAACTTCTCCTTTCACATACCGCTTCATTTATCAACCATGTACTCCAACCTTTAGTTTCCATTATTGATAATTACAAGGATCTGATTGTATACAAAATGTGATATCTATGAATTCATGGATACCAAAACAATGTACATGTATGACTTCTATAAATATAAAACTTTTACTGTACGTGTATTTCTCTTAGTTCAAGACATCCTCAATCTATTGCCATACCAAAGGAATTTGATCAAAAGGTATTATTGTCACAGAGAGTGACAGTCTTTCACAAGACTCTACAGATGATATAGTGAGGAACAGAGTTTTGTTTCAAAGTTTTGCCTTTCTGTGAATTTCTGTTTTAAAATTTTCAGGGCACAAGGACCTGAAGCATGAGGGGAAAGTACTTTGGTTACTTGTGTTCTGTGTCTGTATCTGTGTTTGTGTCTGCATCAGTGTGTTTGTATCAGTGTGTTTGTATCTGTGTTTGTGTCTGCATCAGTGTGTTTGTATCTGTGTTTGTGTTTGTATGTTTGTGCTTATATTTGTTAATTTGTTGTCATAAAATGATATATCATGCAGTGTTCTCTTTCGTTTGCTTTATGCTTCTTTATGTCTCTCCTTCCTTTTCTTCTTTCTCTGTCTCCTTTTTTCCCTTTTCCTTATGATTTCTCTTCCTCCTTCGACTCTTTCCTTCCTCCTTACTATTTATATGGAATTCCTTGGTATCTCACTTTCCTACACTTTCACATTCTTCCATCTTGTATATAGGAAGATAGTCTCCATGTCGGAAAAGGAGCCAAGTTTGGGGTAGAGAAAGCGAACGGTGGCCAAAATATATGCAATAGAGTCGCCAGTGTTGGAAGTGGTAAGAATTTTGAAAAACAGGCTCAGTGCTGGAAGGGCTAATAATTCCTATACCAATACCTACATGTATTCTAGTGTAGATACAACCTTTTTGTATATGTATGCATGTACATTATGTACGTATGTACATGTATGTATGTATATGTATGTACAACTGTTTTAATTTTACTTGAAACATGGTTGGACATGAGCTGACCTTGCTTACAAAGCTTTTGTATCTACAATTTGTGCTATTTCAAAAGTTTTAAGATAGCATGTAATGTATCAATGTACACATGTACATGACTACGTGTACATGTGTACTAATCATGCTGTATGTGTGCATGTATAGAATAGGAGCCCATAATGACGTTGACCAGAAAGCGTAAGAGTACTCTTACACTTTGTGGTCAACGTCATTATGGGCTCCTGATAGAATATACACATATAATTATTATTATCATAAATTATTTTTGTAGGGCTGAGTTAAATCCACCAATTCCACGAGTACAAGCTAAAGCTATGGAAGCAATAGGAGATGCAGTTGCTGGAGGTCAGAAACAGGAAGTGATTAAACCTGAGTCTCCTGCTATGACTGTTAATATAGTACGTTTATTAGTATCCTGTTATCATGCCTGGAATCTGGATGAATCACTAGACAGGTTTGTGAAATGAAACATTGTAAATACCAATAATCTGTATATTTATATATACAATTGTAATTTAGACACTTTTCAATTCCTCTGGGAGTCGTTATGAACTTTCCTGTTCTGTAATGAGCATTGCATTGAAGGACCATTCATAAGTATGATTACTTTGCACCAGATTACACATATGTGACCTAAATCTCAGTAAGAGGTGCTTTCACAATAATCTTGATCAAACACTTACCATCAATCCAGTGATGTCCCTAAAGCGCGTTTAGCACATTCCATTCTAAGGACATGAGCAATCTGACCAGCACAAGGAAGCCTATTAATTAAAGTGCGTGAGGTCAATGAAATTCAATTAATAAGTGGGTGTGGCTGCACACTTGCCTAAAGTTTTGGAGGAAACACTGCATCAATCATTCAATTGCTTCCCATTTGCTATTTTGTATATAGAAACTCAATGAAATGTGGTTTACGTTTACAGGAAGAACTACATGTATTTTTAAGCTTCATAGATACCAAATTTCAATAAAACAAAATTAATCACAAATGTATGGACACTGTTGATCAGTTACTTAATATATATTTCAATTACATCAAGCGGAGTTTCTTCTGATGTTGTCGGCTCACTACCACAATCTCTCAACTCAATATCATCATTAGCCTCTTCATTGAGTGTCTTGACAAATCATGGCATGTTAGGAATAGTACAACAGGTAGACTCTATTCCATTACATTGCTGTCCATCCCATAAAATATCCTCAACATACAAGATACCTGACTGACCAGGACCTGATTCACAGTAGTAATCATTACCAACAAGATCAGGCACAACTACACTACTTCCAGTATTACAAGGACAATCATCGTATCCAGCTTCAATGTCATCTTCTCCTCCAGCATATGTCCAGATTTGTTGTCGAGGATTACTACCATACATTATAGAAATACCATCAACATACGTAAATTGAGTCAATGTTGTTACTCCCACTTTGAAATGCATCTATGTCACCAAACTGGTATCCTGAATCACAACCTGATGATGATCGACCACACAAACTATGATCAATATTATTATAGTTCTGTAGTGTAAGTCCAGGAGGACAGATAGCACCAGGTTCACTCATGATACTGTTATCCAACCTCCTTCTCCATCACAATTGTTACCATCTACAGTATGTCACAATAGACAGTTATAACACCCATTACTTAAATTAACATCATAATATCCTGAGGGGGCACTAGGATTACGAACAAGAATATCACTACATGAATTGAGCAGCTGACATTGAGTAAGTAGAGTAGAAGGACAAATAACATATTTCTGTCTGCTATAATTTCCATCGATCCTCACAACATTTCCAAGATCATCAGGATTACAACACAACTGTTCAGGTGTACTCCCAAAAATACATAAACCACCTACAGAATTAGAAACACTACAACTCTCTTAGAATCATATACCAACTCTCTCCTTTCACATACTGCTTCATTTATCGACCATGTACTCTAGCCTTTAGCACAATCATACATAGATTATCTTCATAAGCCCAGTGAGGATATGCACATAGGTGGACAAACAATCCAAGTTATATTGTTTCTCAATTATATGCTTATAGGTACTGTATTGTCAACAATGGTACAGCGGGGTCAGCTACAACTTCACAGAGGAATGCGAGTGTGTGTCGAGTTAGCCACGAGCGCTACGTGCGCTCGCTTTCGACTCGACGTGAACTCGTGCTCGCATGCAAGCATACCACACGTGCGAGAGTGCTATAGTAAAAGCGTCTTGGGATACTGTTAATGCCAAGAGATTCCATGGAATCAAAAAGGGTAGTTGTTTTAAAGACTTCTGGGTAGTCTGTGAGAGAAATGAAGACTAGGCTTGCAGAAAAGACAGGAGGCAAGACGAAGTTTGTGGCAACGCCCTCATCTTTTGGTACTATACTTACTGTGTAACTTTCATTTTTTAAACAGCTTATGCTTATGCTTGTTTAGTAGAGTAAAAGATCTCCTATGGAAGTCATGGATATCAAATATATCATTTGATAGTTACAAGAAGACGGCAAGGCAAGTGTTTAGTTCTTTACAGGGTGATGCCCACATCAATTTACTTACTGTATAATTTCCGCTTTTTAGATTTTAACTTGTTTAATCGGGTAGAAGATCTTCCTAGAAAGTCATGGATACCAAATTCATCCTTCGTTAGTTGCAGGAAGGTATCAAGGCGAGTGTTTACTTAGACAGTGGACCAGTCATTACAAATTCAACATGCTGTGTCTACTCGCATGCATGTGCGACACACATGCGCTCCTCGTGTGGAACGCAAGCAGCAGTCGTGTATTTTGAAGTTGTGGCAGAATCTCGCTGTATATATACTTTGATTATAAATTATTTAATATATAACTGCTCTTCTTAACTTTCAAAGATAATTAATGTCTCTTACCTGCTAAGGAAATTTAATATATCAAATCATTAAAGTTTATTCCAAATACTGCTGTTACGTTTTATACTCCATTGACATAAATTTAATATATTGGTTTAATATGTAATTAATAGACAACAAAACCTACAAAGACAAACATGTAACACGTATCGTATACAAATACAAATACAAATATACTGGGAATGACACATTATAGTATAACAATAATATCAAGTGTTTACTTTTAAATTCTTGATAGCCATTGTAATCTTGTATGAGACTTCATTTCAATAAAGTATCCAAGTAAAGCCCCATAAAATGATTAGTTAGATTGTTATACATGATTATCAAGACATGTGATCAATTTTGCAAATGTATATTCTAAGCCATCTTATTACTCTGTATCAAACACTAATATTTTAATCCTCATTTGTAGGTATCTGTTTCATTATCTCCTTCCTATACAGAGAATGTGAAAATACTCTAGGACTCGTAAGGCCCTCACGACCTATCTCATTTGGTCTTCTAAGCTATGGTGGTTCCCTCTCTCTAGTTCTCCCTGGATGGGGACTTGTGAAATCAGAAACTGTTTCTGAAGCTTTGTCTCCTGAGAAGGTTTCAACAGTACATGTAACTGAGTCTCCTGGTATTATGAAATCGGATATTAATATACTGAGACAATTGTCTGCTCATCAGATGAAAGGTTTGTGTCTACAATATCTTCTGTTGTAGAGTTACATTGTATTCAAGTATTAATCTTATTACAGTAAGCTATGCACTATAATTATTATATATAAACATGAGAGTACAGTAGAATAAAACCTTCACCAAAAAATTTTGTTATATGTTGTTTGGTTTCAGAAACACAAGAAACAATTTCATAGATTTATTCTCCATATTTTTGAGTGTTACCAACATTATAAGTAAACTAAAAAGTTCTTCAAAACAATGTTCGTGTATGACTCGTATAAAGATAAAACTTTCACTATGTATTTCTCTTAGTTCAAGACATGGTGCATCCTCAATCTATTGCCATACCAAAGGAATTTGATCAAAAGGTATTATTGTCACAGAGAGGAGATGACAGTCTTCCACAAGACTCTACAGATGATATAGATGAGGAACAGAGTGAAATGGCTTATCATGTACGCTGGCAACTCTCTCGATCATTGACTACTCAACATTTATTGACTGTGGTATCAATTACTAATACACTAATGAATCAGACAATGGGAGCTCATGCCCTGGCATCTAGTTCAGGTTTGTCATCTACTTCATTTATCGTTTATTTTATCCTATACATGTATACTTGGATACTAAAGGGACATGTTAACATGATATAACAGTCCTGTATTTGATAATTTGTACAGTTATTGTTAATGTTTATTCACTAGTTCTGAAATGAATATTTGTTTGTCCAGATATTCATCTGTTAATTCAAGATTTGGTATTTCAATGTGTATTTGGTTGGTTATTTAATGTTTGCACATACACAATCTTGTGAAATTAAATGGCGCCAAAGACGTTTCTTGCTCTACATGACTTCCTAGGCTTGTAGATCATAGAACAGACAATAAAAACACAGATCTTTGTTATAAACATCAATTGTAGTTACTTACAGCAAAACGGTGAGCTAATACCAAGAAACACAAGTTATGATGAGTAAGCAAGCTAATAATGAAATATTTGTTTGTTAAGGAAAGCAAATTTAAATATGCCAAAGCCTAAACTAGCATTCCTTATACAGTACATGTGTATTTACAATACACTGTACAATATACTGTGTCTACTGTGTGAATTACAGTACCAAATGCATTTGTGTAATTGTAGGGGATCATAAACTTGTCTTAAAGGCTATGAAAGTCCACATAATTTACTAGCAAGGAGGAGTAATAGTTCCTTCTCTTAGATACCAAGTTACCTGGATGTAAACAACTGAATAAGAAGTATTAAAAACTCAGTCATGTAGAAGTGCCATTTCCACCTATATGGTAGTGTTATCATCCAGGTCTAAACTTTATCATACGTCCTTTATTCCCTTCATCATCCGTCCTTGATTACATGGATTCATCCCATTTTATATTTGTAGGTATAAGAACAACTAGTGAGAGTACTGAGTCAGAAGGATCTTCTGATGAGGATGAACACACAGTCAAAGATAATGTTATTCGTGCAACATGGTCTCGTGTTGCTGCTCTTCACTGTGTGATGTTGCCAGAGAGGATGGCTGGATATTTCAGAGCTCCTCATCTTCCTGTTTTGGCTTCAAGATTTATGGACCAAAGTCAAGCAGTGAGTCAATTTCTATTGTTACATACAAGTTATACATATGTAACATACTTTTTGTAACAAAAGTGTATATAATAAGAGAAGAGAGTATCAGGCAAATGTGAATATTAGTAGGTCTACACTACAGTGAACATTTCAAGGTAAGTGTTTCATCAAAATTGTTTTGCTGGAAAAGGCTCCTTTTTGCAAATCAGGTCAAATAAGAACACATTGTTTTAAAAGGCCCTCAACCTTAATTTGTAAATCTAACCATAATTCTAAAGTCATGCATCAACAATTATAATTATTATTATTAATTCATGTTATTAATTTAATAGATACGTGAAGCTGCTCAAGCTTTATTGCAAGCTGAGTTACGTAGAGTGGGAGTATCTGGAAGACGAGATCTGGTGGCCGAATGGTCAGGGAAACTTCAAACTCCCACTAGTTTCAGTCGTGTCATGCAAGACTCAAGGAGCAAGTCTGGGGTATGTTTGTGTGTGTATTTGTTTGTGTATAGTGTACATGTGTGTCTTTATGTACATGTACATGTAGGTAAAATGTAAATTAGTGTAAATGTTTATTATATAGGAGTTTAGGAATGGTTCACTATCTGTTGCAAAGTTTTGCCTTTCTGTAAATTTCTGTTTTAACATGGTCATGGCACAAGGACCTGAAGCATGCGTGCCAAGTACTTTGGTACTTGTATCCTGTGTCTGTATCTGTGTTTGTATCTGTGTTTGTGTCTGCATCTGTGTGTTTGTATCTGTATCTGTGTTTGTGTCTGCGTCTGTGTGTTTGTATCTGTGTTTGTGTGTTTGTGCTTATATTTGTTATTTTGTTAAAAAGCTTATCATGCAGTGTTTTCTTTCGTTTGGTTTATTACTTCTTTGAATCTCTCTCCTTCCTTTTCTTCTTTCTCCGTCTCCTTCTTTCCCTTTTTCTTATGATTTCTCTTCTTCCTTCAACTCTATCCTTCCTCCTTACTATTTGTATGGAATTCTTTGGTATCTCACTTTTCTACACCTTCACATTCTTCCATCTTGTATATAAGAAGATAGTCTTGAACTTTCTGACCTCAGCAGTCATGCTACTCCCACCCAGCAACAACAAATAACAGCTCTTGTTATCCTAGGAATGATAGGAGCTGAGTTTAATACCTCCGGAAAGACCACATCTGGTCAGACTAGGAGGAATAGTAAAGGGAAAAAACGAATGGAATCTCTGTCTTCAGGTATGAGTTGTTGATAGAATCATGTTGATTGGAAATTGAGCTAATCATAAATTCTAGACATTAGTATGCTTCTTGTGTTGTGTTTGCCTGCATGGTGTTGGTTGTTTCTCCCCTGACATCAATGATGATGAAATAAGTTTGTAAGCTTCAGGAATAGCAAATATCTGCTGCTCTTTTACCATGTATCAACTGTATTTCTCAGAAACATAGTATGTAGACATACAAATTCTGTGTGTGTATGGGCAAAGTTGCACATGTGTTTACAATGCATGAATTTCAGTCTAAACTAATAGTTAGAATTTATATGTTTTTTTTCCTCTTGAAAACGTTGACATATGGGAGAAAAAATATTGTTATGTGACTGTAGATGAGAAAATCAGTCACTTGGTCACTGATTAATCAATGATTCAATCACCATTTAAGATTGCCTTGCCTTGTTCCCAGGCTCTCACAGATGCATGGGCAGGGAGGGACATAACAGAAAATGATGAAGATTTTAATTATTTTCGTAATATAATATAATTTGTATAGAATATTTTCTCATACATCATTGTCTTTATCAAAGTTTATTTTATAAACAACTATATACATTTACAAATGCATCTTCTGATACCACATTCTTCTTATTTATGAGATATATTATTGTATTTCAGATACACCCTCTGAAGTTTCAGAAATATTAGATCCATCGATTGTGAGACAAACTGCTAAAACCCTCCAAGCCGTATTACTAGAAAAACCAGTTACTAAATCCAGTTTATACTCATCTCTGAGATGCTCTGCTGCAGAATTAATGGGACGTGGTTTCCATTTATGGGGGGAAAACTATGTAGATGTGTCTGCTGTTATTATGGGACTACTGGATTTAGCTGTTCTCCCTCAGTTGACTTTCTCTCATTCTAGTGAAGAAAGAGCTTCTAAGAAAGTTCGAGCTGCAAAGTTTATGGCCGAGATTGCTCGTAGAGCTCTTAACTTAATGGTTCTTATACGACCTGTGACTGTAGTCACTGCCATTGCTAAGGAAGTATCTCTCTATCTTGGTACACAACATGGAACTTCTTTTCCTCACTCCTCTTTACCGGTTCGCTGTCTGTTTTCCCATTATATACAAATCTTGTGCAGTTAAATGTATATCTTTACATTTTATCCATTCATCTACGAAAGCATCAAGCATGGAATCAAATACTTTTTTAAAATATTTTTTAAATACAAATTTATTTAAATACAGCTAAATACAAATACTATAATATTTCACTCCAAGTTTGTCATCTATACAGCATTTCCCTTCATTCACTTGTCCATCTATTGATTATAGTGCTGAAATAAATATTCAAATATTCACTTACTTACTTATCATAAGTTGTTTGACATTGAGAAATATTAAGCATAACTCACCGTTTTGCTGTAAGAAACTACTATAGATATTTATAAAAACCACTTCTGTGTTTTATTATTCATTGTGTGCTCTACAAGCCTGGTGGAAAGCCAGTAACACAAACCATCACCATTTAATTTCTACATGTATAAAGATTGTGCATGTTTTGTTGTTGCACATGCATACTGCATAGACATTAAAAACATAATCAAATACCTTCAAATACCAAGTAATATACATGTATGAATATAGGTGTGGTAATAGAGGATTGTATTAGTTTCAATATTTGTTTTAGTACTACCATTCATTCATTCATTCATACATATATCTACTCTTAGTTCTACTGTCAGTATAGTATAGTAATTACTGTCTCACTACTGTATGTGGTGTTGAATTGACAAGTATACATGTACCAATAATATTACTGTCAAAACTACTGTTGAACATCTGTAGTGTGAAAATGAATCTACTGAGTAATTACTGTACTGTATGGACTTTTTATTGACATGTACTTTACACGTAAGATTTCAGCCTAATAATTACATGTAAAATGTTCATTCATTTATCTTTCATTCACTTCAATTTATGAATTCTTCTATTCGTCTATTCCTGTATATACAGGTTGGAGTAACTCCTCCTCCAAATACACCAGGTATTGTAACTCGAGCTGATATTCTTCTTTCAGCTGCTAAGAAAGATATATTGGAGTTGATTAGAACTATCTTAGAGAAATGTTCACCACATGTCTCATTACAACTTCTTGATGTTAGTTATAATCATTATTACATTTAAATCCTCCTTGTGTCACCATATAAAGTACTTAATTGTTTTGTTTGTTTCTCTGTCTGACATATACATTGTCTGCAAAAGGTTCTTCCTCAACCTGGCTCCTGTAACCCAGATGATAGATTACCTGACTATAGTGTTCAGGGTTCAATCCCAAGCTGTTTGGGACATGCATCTTTCTTTAATTTGTAAATATGTACTGATATACTGTTCTATTTTCTAGATTGTTGATGTAGTACTATTTTGTCTTGATCAGGATGAACTAAAGAAAAGTAATTTAGATCAACTGTTTCCATCACTCACTAGGTATATACTTGGTTTGTAGGCAGAACATATAGCTTAATATTAGAAATAATATGTTTATATAGTTTTACATGTACAAGTGTAATCTTGTGACCTAGTATCATAAACAAATAAAATTTGCAATCAAATCATTTGACATCTTGAATGTCAATTTGTGGTTTGAGGTAATAATAGAAGCAAACGATTATGAACACATGATATAGTACTTGTAACAATCGGCTGCCTTGCTTCTATTGTACCACATGTATATGTATATATATAATTGTAAACACATACAAATGTATACATTCACATACACAATCTCATTGTTTATTGTTTACTTCTAATACAGACTGCCCAATGTGAGTTATACTGTCAAAACAAAACGTTTAGCTGTAGGAGCTCACTCTGGACAGGTTGGTGTGTATGATCTGAAGCAACGAAAAACCAACATGGTTAATGCTCACAATCATCCAGTGACAGTTTTGTGTTTCTCAGAAGATGGTAAACTATTAGCAACATACTCCTATGGTGACTCTACTTTGAGTATTTGGCATGTAAGAGATGACATTGAACTAAAGTATGGGGTGTAAGAGGTATGGGAGGGAAGAGAAAATGTACCGTGAATGATTGTAAAACATAGGTGTTGTAATAGAGGAGAGTATTAGTTTTGGTAGAGAGAATAAAGAACTTGTGCTCATTATGTGAGTTATGGTATCTTCAATGAATCATTTATGAAATAACCATTAGCCCAATGTTTGGTACGGTATGGTAGTTTTTTGCAAGACCTGTTTGTAGGTTTTTCAGTTGGTCATCTTAACCATGAAGTACTTCCTTATCATAGAATGGAATATAATGACAACTTCCTCTTTATGCAATAATTATAATTTTATTGTAGGCACAATTAACTCTGTATTAAAATTATCATCCATCTATTTTAATATGTTCTCTTTCTTACACACACACACACACACACAGGTCGGTTCTTCTTATCTTGGTGGTGTTATAAGCCAAAATCCAAAATGCCTTCATAGCTGGCCTGCAATTTCCAGTTCATCTTCATCAACATATTCCAGTTACATGTGTGTATGTACGTCTTGAGTGGGCTAGCAGTAAAATCATAGTACTGTATATGCCTGGAGGAATAGAATACAGATACTCTTTATGAACTGAAGTTTGGAATTACAAATTTACTCATAATTATTATTACTATTATTTTAGAGCATTCTTGTATTTGAATCGAGTGAATTTTTCATTATAACAATTGATGAGTAACATGTTGTGAGTTTCATACTAAGCCTGGGCATGAGGCTATATGAATATGTGTAATTTAAACCCCAAAACATGAAGTCCACAGTGGATTGAATGAATTGGCATCCTTACAGATATTAATATTTTCTCCATTCTGTTGTTTTAACATCTAAAAACTAATTTGCTAAAGCATTAGAAAACAGAAATCCTAGTTAGAATATCTTTGAGGATTCTTGCAAAGAACTATCACCTTCAATCCAAGAGTTGACATACATCAAAGCTGAAGTCATAGTTGCCAGCTTTAATGATTATCACATTAAATTAATACTAGTAATTCAATAATAGTTCATATATAATCTCTCCAGATATAATTACCTATACAATGTGTTTTAAATTATCTACAGTATGCATAAATTACAGACAATTGGATGATGTGAATCAAATAATTACAATCTGGATCATTATAATAATAGGAAAAATACTTAAGCAGTATATATAATATTAACCAGATTCGAATTTTAGTATGTAGAATATAATTTTATGACACAAGCTTAAAATTGCACATTAAAAAATTATACCAAGCTAAGAATTTTCAAAGTTATTTCCTGAGCATTTTGCAAATTATTTTATCAGATGCTTAGACAACAGAATGGAGCCAGGAAATGATTAATCCATGATATACCTATTTGGAAGCATTCGTGCCATTTAGATCCAGAAGGCGAAGCTCAAAGGATGCCAAATAGCATGAATCCCCAACAAATAGCTGTAAAAGCAGTCATTCATAGATAATGTTCCTGAGTGACACATATAGTTGAATCTGCTAAGTCATAACACTTTAAAACACATTCATAGCCAAATTACTGCCAAATTTGTCTATAATAACTTAAATCCTTAATATTATTTATGAGACATAAGTACAAGAACCTTTAATTTTTCAAACTATAGAGTACAAAATAATTTGAAATTAATGTACAAAAGGAATATTTTTTTGTATGCTCTGAAACAACTTTTGTGTGGTGTCTGAATCCTTGTGTCATCATTCTACTGGCATTATGACACAAATAATTACCCAAACTGTGATTAATCAAAGGTTCTATCGAAATCATTTAAATATATTATATTATATAAAAGAAGAAATTGAGGAAATCAGGAAAATATTAAGTATGGATATAATTCATGATTGCAGTATGCATGCACATGAACACACCATTTGTGCACATGCACATATGCAGCATTTGTGCGCATGTGTGTTGGTGTGTGTGCTCGCATGCATGCTCATGTTACATATGCATGATTATCTAAACATGCATGCTTGTAGCTTGCGTATATAAAATGTTTCCTCACACTAAAGCTTATTCATTATTTCATAGTAGCTCTTTCAACAAAACAAGATCTCAGTATACAACAGAAGATGTCGAACATGACTACTGAAATTAAAGACATAAAGCAGTTAACAGATATTGTGCACTCCTTTACCTGCAATAGTAAGGTCTCAAATATTGCAGATGATTACTTATTCAATAATGAAACAGGGGTGTGAAAAGGTTAGGAGGAATACATGAGTAGCCGTTGATGATATTGAAACAGTTTTTTAATCTTTGTTTAGACCTTCTTACTTTGAGTGATTGAAGTTTCAGATTGGCTTGAAGAGTGATCGTGTCGGAATTCCAATTTTTGGTAATAACCTTAGTGGCGAATCTCTGAGTTTTTTCTAATTCTTCAATTAGTGTGGTTTGGTGAGGATCCCACACAGATGCGCAGTACTCTAGTTTCGGTACAATTGTGCTCTTATAGATTGCAAGTCTGGCTTGAGGGGTGGCCTGATTTAGTGATCTGTGAAGGAGACCAATCTGTCGTTTAGCTGTTTTGGTAGTGTCTTTGATATGCTGGGACCAAGACAGGGTGGATGTTACTGTAACACCAAGATATCTGAAGGAACTGACTAAGGGTATAGAGTGGTTTCCCAATTTCAGGTGGAGTGGGGTTGGTGTAGGTGAGCGGGTTATAGGCATGACCTTAGTCTTCGAGGAATTTAAAGAGAGACCATTGTTCTTAGTCCAGTCAGCAATCAGATTGATGTCTCTCTGGAGGAGTTCAACATCTGCAGCAGAATTGGTCGGGCGGTAGAGGACAACATCATCGGCATAGAGCATAAGTTTAGAGCCTGGAGAAAAGGGTAGTTGTGTAATGGAGTCCATAAAACAGATAAAAAGCAATGGTCCAAGTATAGAACCTTGGGGTACACCCGAGGTGACATTGGTGAGGGAAGAAGAGGTACCATCAAGCACAACTCTTTGCTGTCTGTCAGTGAGGTAGTTTGAAATCCAGGCCAGAAGTGGTCCTGATATTCCAATGTTGGAAAGTGACTTCAGAATAAGATGGTGGGGAACAGAGTCAAAAGCTTTCTTAACGTCGAAGAAAACAGCAGTGACCTGACGATTTGAAGAGAGTAGGCTGTGCCAGTTGTTAGTGATGGACAGCAGAGCCTCCTGTGTGGAAAATCCAGATCTAAAGCCAAATTGTTGGTTAGACAAAATGTTGTTTGTGGACAAATAGCTGTTTATTCGGTTATGAATGATGCGCTCCAGTATCTTAGAGACAAGGGAGAGCAGAGAGATGGGACGATAATTTGAGGCTGTAAATTTGTCACCAGACTTGTGAATAGGAGTAATGTTAGAGATCTTCCATGCTGTTGGAACTTTTCCTTTTTGAAGGGAAAGATTGAAGAGGGTTGCCAGATGGGGGGCGATGGTGGCAGCAGTGTTTCTCAACATTGTACTTGAGATTCCATCTGGGCCTGAGGAAGTCCTTGCTTTGTAGGTTGATAGGAGTTTGAACACCTCGTCTACAGAGCAGGGAATTTGAGACAGGGAGACAGGGGGTTTGATAGAGAGACTGGGGGTAGTGGATTGATCAGCAGAGGGTTTAAGACCAAAACATGAAGAGAAAAATTTATTTAGTAGGTTAGCTTTTTCAACAGAGTTTGTGGCTGTGAGTGTCTCATGAGTAAGATTATCCGGAATTCGTTCACGCTTTGAAAACAGTTTGTAATAATCTGACCAGAAGTCTCTTGGGGATTGAACATTCATGGAGAGCTTGGTGAAAAAATGTTGTTTTGATTTCCTAAGGGCAGAGGTGGTCTTGTTACGAGCTTTGTTGTACTTCAACCATGCACAGTGAGAGTTCAGTCGCTTGGCTTGTTTGAAGAGGCGTTGTTTCTTTCTGATCAAGATAAGAAGATCCTTCGAGATATAGGGCAATTGTTTGTGGGAGGAAATGGTTTTCTTAGGGATAAAGCTGGACATGGTTGTCATGTAGAGATCATACCATTGGGACCAGAAATTATCCACATCATCGTCCGGGAACATTGAAGAAGGGATACGTTGGAGTGAGTCATTCACAGAGTCAAAGTCTGCTTTTTTGTAAAGCCAGACTTGACGGCGGGTGGTCTTGAGCTTGGGTGTAGATAACTGAAGAGAGACAGACACACAGTTGTGGTCAGAGCCTCCAATAGGTGGAAGGATGTTGCATGAAGAGAAATTTAGTTTCTCTGAGAGGTAGACATGATCAATAACAGTAGGAGTGGATGTGATTGTGCATCTGGTGGGTTCAGAAACAATTTGCCGCAGGGAAATTTTGTCCATGATTGATGAAATTTGAGGAGGCGAAGAGGTGGTGGAAGTGAAGTTGATATTGAGATCACCCATTAGTACAAAAGAGTCAAGTTTGGAGGGTGGTAAGCTCTCAATAGCAGCTTCAAGCTCGTGGAGAACAGAGGAGTTTGAGGAGGGTGGGCGGTAGAAAATACCACATGTGATGTTTCTTTTTTTGACAGATAATTGTACCACAAGGAGCTCAATCCAAGGGTGCTTAATGATGACTCTGAATGGCAGGTCCTCTCGGATGTAGAGTGCAACCCCTCCTCCATGTCTATTGCGGTCACGACGAATCAGTGTGAGGTTCGCAATTGCAAAATCTGGAGATTGACTGGTCGAGAAAGGTTTCACAGACGGCAATTATGTCAGGGGGATCACTCAGAGCAAGAAGGTGCAAGTCATCAATTTTTGGGAATAGACTTCGACAGTTTAAACTTAGCAGGTTTAAGCCCAACTCACCAGAGTTAGAGTTAACAGACAACCCAAGTTGATGGGAATGAGAGATATCATCAACACAGTGAGATGAAGCATTAGATATGTCAAATACAGAGTCAGCGGAAGAGATGTTGAAGAATGGAAGAGCTTCATGGTAGCATCTCTGACAGAGCCAGGGCTCATCAGAAGACTGTAGATTCTGATAATCATCAATGGTGAGACCAATACAACTAGCATGTAGCCAAAAATAGCAAGCTTCACATTGAACTCCACGCTGGTTGGACTTGACAGGGGCAGAACATTCACCACATGGGTATCTGCAAGGGCCAGGGTTACTTTCAATGTTGCCCTGGAGAAGAAGGAGAAAAAACACAATGCGATGGCGACGGCACAGGACTGCAGGTATTATCAGCCTAGAAGGAAAGGGAATAGTTATGATATCTAGGGAGACAGAGGAACCAATCACAAGGTGAGAGAAATGTTTCAACCTTAAAACACACGAAATAACATCAGTAGATCAGTTCATCAAAGATCTGTGTACTTAGACTGCAATCAGGCTTACACTTACTTCTTCAGGCCCCAGCTTTCGAGTACACAGAAAGGGAGAGACACTAGTGCCATCAGCAATGCTTAGTACACAGTCATCACAAAGCAAATATAGGGATGTTTTTTTCCTCTATATACACTTGTTTTTAGACTACAATACCCTTTGTTATTAGGTTTATTTATTATCACTTAACTTCTGTATCTACATAAAGACCTGAGTAGGTGTCAAAATGCTCTTTTCTTTTCAATAATGTTTTGGCTAATCAAAGGACACACAGAATTAATAATTATCAACATGCTTACGTGGATAAAAGTTCTAATCAAAGCAAATCATTTAAGTATTATAATTATTATAATTTAAATCGTATAAGTGGATAGATGATGTGCAATTACATACATGTGCATGTGCACCATTTGTGCGCATGCATACATGCTCATGTTGCACAAGCATGTATGCATGCATTCTTGTAGCTTGCTTCTATAAAATGTTTCCCCACACTGAAAATTATTCATTATTTCAGAACAACAAAACAAGATATCAGTAAGCAACAGAAGATGTCAAACATGACTACTGAAACTAAAGACTTAAACCAGTTAACAGATATTGACCATTCCTTTACCTGCAATAGTAAGGTCTCCAATATTGCAGATGATTACTTATTCAATAAAGAAACAGTAAAGAGTGGATTGAGGAGGAAAAGGGAACCTGAGAATATTGTTGGTATAAAGAAAAGTAAAAATAGACTGAGAAGACTTTAAAGCTCGAATGTAATCAACTATAAAGCATTTCATTATTCATGGATACAGAACTACTACAGCTGGCAAGTGATATTTGCAGGACAAACAAACACAGATATTGTGGTGTAGAAGAGCAGCCATAATATTTGATGAACACAATAATCATTGTATTGCAATTTTGTTTCATTTCTTTGTAATTTATAAATTAGATTTTCTTTATTTATTTTATTTATACAATTCATTAATAATTTATAACATATATAAATATATATAATTATAATTATATATATATATATATATATATATATATATATATACATATATTTATTTATATATTTATATTGATATTACTTTCTAACCTTAATATAAAATAGTTATTGTTATTATTACCACTAATGTATTTATTCTTACACTACTGAACAGAAAGACTTAATAAAAATATATAGTTAACAGATATCGTCCATTCCTTTATCTTCATAGTAAGGTCTCCAATATTGTAGATGATTATTTATTCAATAATGAAACAGTGAAGAGTGATTGAAGAGACAGAAGAAAACTGAGAATATTGTTGGTACAGAGAAAAGTAAAAAGAAGGCTAAGATAATCAAACTGCATTTCAAATTATACTAATCTTGTTCATGGATAAAGAACTACTGCATTTCTCCAGTGAGTAGTTGGTGAAAGACCAATATTCTGGTATTTAGAAAAGCAACCAAAAACATTGAAGAACACAACAATTATTATTGTATTGCAATTTTGTGTAATACTTTTTTAAATAGACAATAGCTATATATACTTGTTTAAAGAAGTCAATAAAATCTAATTTATGGACATTAATTTAAATTGCAAATTAATAATATAATATTCTGTAAATTCAGATAATAATAATAATAAAAAAGAATGTAAAATTTCAGTTCAATACCACCTTTTTTCTCAACAGAATGTATGCTAATTACTGTATAGGGTGATACAGATTGTATTCATTAGTGTGAAAAATCATAATCAACAATCTATATAACAGCACTATGCAAACTTCGACAATGAATACAACCACATTATATAGTAATATATAATAACTTAATGCATGTGACATTGCTATAAATATATTATGTATCTAATTCTGTACATCACAGGCCACAATCATACTCATACCTTGTTATTCTTTCTTACTTCTCCTTGTTATTCATTGTATTCACTTTCTCTTGTATTTCAATGAATCAATTATTATTTTTTAAGGAAGGCCTTCGTGGCTAGGTGGAACTGTCTGAAAGAACATAGTAGAGCTACTGTAATTGGAAATATCAATGCCTTAGCACTTGCAGATGGCACAAATTGAGATGAAACTAAAGTATTAAATGTCTGTGATATAGGTGGTATGTGAAAAATCGTTTTAAAAAAGGTTTTCAGAGGATGTCCTATCAACTACTGAAAGCTGGTCTACCTAGGAAACCTCATAATAATTATGGCAATAATGATAACAATACAGGGTAAAGATAATTATAACAAACCAACAGAAAACAAAGTAAGTGAATTATAAAATGGACAAGAAAGTAAAACAAAGGATACAATAAAGCATTGTAACAAAACATAAGTATTACACAAATTAGACGTATATCTTATAAAAATCTATGTTTTAAATACCAGAAGAAAAATACTTTTTTATTTGGCTCTTAACGGAGTATGCGATTCTATCCTTTTTAGATGGTTTGGTAAAGAGTTCAACCTGAACCAAACACATTTTAAACATGTTGCGCCTCAATAATGTTTTGGCTAATCAAAGGACACAAATTATTATTTTATAATGAATAATTATCAACATGCTTACATGGATGAAAGTTCTAATGAAAACAAAACACTCAAGTCAAGTATAATAGTTATTATAATATAATCGTATAAGTGTATGGATGATGTGCAATCACATGCATGCGCATGAGTAGCATTTTTGTGCATGCATGCATGCTCATGTTACACAAGCGGGTATGCATGCATGCTTGTAGCTTGCTTCTATAATGTGTTTCCCCACACTGAAAATTATTCATTATTTTAGAACAACAAAACAAGATCTCAGTAAGCAACAGAAGATGTCGAACATGACTACTGAAAAGAAAGACTTAAAGCAGTTAACAGATATTGACCATTCCTTTACCTTTAACAGTAAGGTCTCCAATATTGAAGATGATTACTTATTCAATAAAGAAACAGTAAAAAGTGGATTGAAGGGGAAAAGGGAACCCGAGAATATTGTTGGCACAAAGAGAAGTAAAAAGAGACTAAGAAGACTTTAAGCCTTGAATGTAATCAAACTGCGAAGTATTTCAAGTCTTCATGGATAAAGACCAACTACAGTTGCCAAGAGATACAGTTGGTGAAAGACAAACAATCACAGCTAGATATTCCATATAGTATAGAAGAGCAACAATGCATAAATCATTGATGAACACAATATTATATTGAAATTTTTATAATATAATTTGCAAATAATAATTTAAATATTTCCTGTGATTGGATCAATATTACTTTATAGAACATATGGTAACTACTGTAGGAATGTAGTTTGCATTAATGCATTAGTGTGAAAATGGCTATTTAATGTAATCAACAGTACCATTATCTCTGTATTACACACAATGCCATGCATATTATTGTTTTCTCATATATAATTTTATGTACATCACAGGCTGTAAGCATAACTAATATCTTGTTATTATTTTTTAGTTTTTTTACTCTTTCTCATTTATTTAAAAGAAATAGTTATATAGCTATTATTGAATTAAAGTATTCATGTTTGTCCATTCTTTCAGAGGTATATTGTTCAAACTGTCAATGGAATGTAAGAGACACCACCAACTTTTCATCAATTAGAGTAAACGGCCAATTATCGGCCACACCCATCACACGGACGACTGTGTATTGCAAAGAGCGACCTGCACAAAACTTCCAAACTATATTTTGCAAGAACTAAACAACCTACTTAGGTATACGAATTATTAAAAGAAATAGAATAAAACCACCGACAATATCAGTTGTCGAAAGTACAAATCGGACAATCCTATAAACGGACAAAAATTCCAAATCACGGACGCGGTCTGTTAAACAACCATGAAAAATCAAAATGACTTAACTATGGGACTACTGCATTCACTTGCCAATCTACTTTCATGACAACAAGGGAAATTGTAATGGCTTGCAGCAAACTTTTTTTCCCCCTACCATACCAACAGTGTGTTCACGATCCAATTATCGGACTCCTCCCACAGACTTCTTAGTTTGAGCATGCTCAGTTGTTGCCACGTTGTTTACTTGTTTTACTCTTCATTTGCTTTGAAAGTAAGTTTTCCATTTAAATCTAGGCCCATATAATTTGGATGTTAAACTCTACTCACCTTTAGTTGACTATAGCCAAAAGTATTGGAAGAGTGAGTCATTTTGAGGTCGTACTTCACTTTCTGTGAGGTGAGTTATTATTTATTGCATGTTTGTTTGGATGTTTTTTTTCTTTTAAAAATGTTTGTGCCGTATACTATGCTAATGAAATTGGAGATGGTCAATGAAACATTTGCATGGTCATGCCCATTAACATTGTTTGCAACCAGACCATTCCTTAAGTGTTGGCCTGACCACTGCTTTGCACCATAAGAAGTTAGTTTACAATGTCACAATACAAAAGTAGGTGTGTAACATCTGCCATTTTGAGTGAAATGCTATACAAAATGGTAATGGTAATGTCCATTACCTGCCATGTTCTCCCTGCGAGGAATAAGTTGATAAAACCCTTTATACTAAGTGCACATATTTCAGTTAGTCTGTTTCTAAAGAATACAGTTCTATTGCCACAGAAGATGTACCCTAATAGGAAATATTGTAATGTCATTGGCTATTTCCATGAACTTGCAATTGTTAAAAAATGATTGGCACACTTGATCTTCTAACTGCACTTGTATTTCTTTGTTGATAGACCACAAATACAATAATTACACATTATAAATTGATTAACTAAAGTGTGCCCACCTCCAGTCCTTTGGATAGTGCATATGATCTTTGGATGTCTATATATAATATTATAATTATAATTATGCATCCTTCAAAAGTGTCATTTCATTTTACCACTGGCATGATCTTTTAGCATTTTTGTTTTTATTGTAGTTAACTTGAAAATTGCTAAAGGTTATAGTAAATCATTTTATTCTTCAAATACATTACATGACCTAATTTGTGTGTGATTTCATTTGCTTTGTAAATTCAGTTGTGTAATTAATTTTTAATACACTCTAGCAATGGCAGTATGTTCTATTCCTCTTCGAGAACGTGTCTATCGTACAAAGTATAGGCATCCTATCTTAGCCTCAGATGTGGTTGGACGTCCTTCCAGCTACAAGAATTGGGACAATGAAAAAATGACTAGAGCACACCAAGCCGTATTAAGTGGAATGACTGTTAGAAGAGCAGCAGAAGAATTTGCTGTTCCAAGATCCACTCTGCATGACCGGGTTAGTGGTAAAGTGCAATATGGTTGTAAGAGTGGGCCTCGGAGATACCTGAATTCTACTGAAGAAATGGAACTAGCCAATTTTATTACAGGTTGTGCCTCTCTCGGGTACTCTCGTACTAAGAAACAAATCATAGAAGCGGTTCAAAGAGCAGTAGATAAGAAGGAAATGAATGTGACAGTTTCAATGAGTTGGTGGAAATCTTTTATTACTCGACATAAAAACTTGACTCTGCGAGACCCTGAGACTTTATCTCATACCCGTATAATTGGTGGTTCAGATGCTATTTTAGAAAAATATTTTGACTTATTAGAAAAAACTATTGATGAAGCTAAATTAAATGATCGCCCTTGCCAAATCTTTAATTTGGATGAAACGGGATTTCCACTCAGCCCAAAGCCACCCAAGATAGTCTCAAGGAAGGGCGAAAAACATCCTTCATGTGTGACTGGTAATGATAAATGTCAAATTACTGTTTTGTCGTGTTGTAATGCTGGTGGTTACATTATACCTCCATTGGTAATATTTGACCGAAAGACTCTCAAACTAGAGTTGACTGAGGGCGAAGTTCCTGGTACCATGTATGCATTGAGCGATAGTGGGTGGATGGATAGTGAGATTTTTGAGAACTGGTTCACAAATCATTTTCTTGTTTATGTGCCTCCATCGAGACCGATTTTACTTCTAATGGACGGTCATTCAAGCCATTTTAGCCCTGTGTTTGTGAACAAAGCAGCTGAGGAACAAATCATTGTTTTTTGCTTACCTCCAAATAGCACTCACAAGACCCAACCTCTGGACAAGGGCGTGTTTGGGCCATTAAAAAGGATTTGGAGAGAAGAATGCCATTCTTATTTATTAAACAATCCTGGTAAAGTCATTACAAGGTTCCAATTCTCAACTCTGTTTGGGAGAGCTTGGATGAGGGCTATGACACCACACAACATAGTTAGTGGATTCAGGACAACTGGAGTATATCCAACTGATCGCTTTAAAATCTTAACAAAAACCCCACCAAGGCATCCCACTTTATGTGAGCGAACTGGGCTCAAGTTTATCCCTTTATTCACTCCAGTACATCATTCATCTCGTGCCATTGCTTCTTACAACCAATACTCTTCAAATATGCAACCTAGTCATGGAATTCCTTTTCAGCATTCTACATTATCGCCATCCTATGCCCATGACTCTCCGTTGCTGCCATCATCACATACCGACCAAGACTCTTCAAATAGTTGTAGAATTCCCATTCAGGATGCAGACTTATCACCATCACATAGTATTGACTCACTATCAAATGAATCTCTGTTTGATGCAAATGCAAACCTATCACAAGATACATATTCTGATTATTCTCCAATGTTGGTTTTATCAAAAGATTCCCATAGTCCTTCACTTGCATTGCCTTTTACTCATGATGAAGTGATAAAATATACTAGACGAATGGAAGAAGGCTATGACATTTCTACAGACAGGAGGTACAATTACTGGCTGTCCTTACAGTCAAAGGATACTCGCCAAAAAGGAGTAGTACTTCAACGTCCAGCAAAAACTGTTCTAACAAAGTTTCTCACTCAAAATCAACCATCAATAAAGTATCCTGATATAAGGCCTAAATCGTCTGCTAGGGTCATAACAAGTGCAGAATGCCGCTATGCAATTAATGAGAAACAACGCAAAAAAGATGAAGAGATCAAGCAAAAGGAGGCAAGGAAAGTAGAACGCGAGATGAAGAAGCTTGAGAAAATGAAGGCAGTTGAGAAACATAAACAGGCTAAGAGTAGAGGTGAACATTAGTACAGTGTTTTCCCTAGAAAAAAGTCCAAGCGTGCATAAAACCACACCCCTGATTAATTACATAACCAGATTGGTGTGTTAGTACCATACCAATCTCAATCATATTTTTTGAGTTTTAACATCCCAACGTTATTCATTTTAATTGAAATAGTAGTTTCTCATACTGGAAGTACTAAAAGTACTGATGTTGATGTTACTGTAACCTGTAGATATGATTATATTAATTTTATTGTTCACTCAATAGGAGTTTCTCATACTGGAAGTACTGGAAGTACATGTACTAGAAGTACTAGTGTTGGTGATCCTGATAAAAGTGATTGTTAATATTATAGATATACTAATTTTATTGTTTACTCAATCTATAGGAGTTTCTCATACTGGAAGTACTAGAAGTACTATAAATACTGGAAATACTAGTGTTGATGATCCTGATAAAAGTGATTATTATTATTATAGATATACAACTAATTTTATTGTTTACTCAATCTATAGGAGTTTCTCATACTGGAAGTACTAGAAGTACTAGAAGTACTATGAATACTGGAAATACTAGTGTTAATGATCCTGATAAAAGTGATTATTAATATTATAGATATACTAATTTTATTGTTTACTCAATCTATAGGAGTTTCTCATACTGGACGTACTAGAAGTACTATGAATACTGGAAATACTAGTGTTGATGATCCTGATAAAAGTGATTATTATTATTATAGATATACTAATTTTATTGTTTACTCAATCTATAGGAGTTTCTCATACTGGAAGTACTAGAAGTACTATGAATACTGGAAATACTAGTGTTAATGATCCTGATAAAAGTGATTATTAATATTATAGATATACTAATTTTATTGTTTACTCAATCTATAGGAGTTTCTCATACTGGACGTACTAGAGGTACTATGAATACTGGAAATACTACTGTTAATGATCCTGATAAAAGTGATTATTAATATTATAGATATACTAATTTTATTGTTTACTCAATCTATAGGAGTTTCTCATACTGGAAGTACTAGAAGTACTATAAATACTGGAAATACTAGTGTTAATGATCCTGATAAAAGTGATTATTATTATTATAGATATACTAATTTTATTGTTTACTCAATCTATAGGAGTTTCTCATGCTGGAAGTACTAGAAGTATTAGAAGTACTATAAATACTGGAAATACTAGTGTTGATGATCCTGATAAAAGTGATTATTATTATTATAGATATACTAATTTTATTGTTTACTCAATCTATAGGAATTTCTCATACTGGAAGTACTAGAAGTACTATGAATACTGGAAATACTAGTGTTGGTGATCCTGATAAAAGTGATTATTAATATTATAGATATACTAATTTTATTGTTTACTCAATCTATAGGAGTTTCTCATACTGGACGTACTAGAAGTACTATGAATACTGGAAATACTAGTGTTAATGATCCTGATAAAAGTGATTATTAATATTATAGATATACTAATTTTATTGTTTACTCAATCTATAGGAGTTTCTCATACTGGACGTACTAGAAGTACTATGAATACTGGAAATACTAGTGTTAATGATCCTGATAAAAGTGATTATTATTATTATAGATATACTAATTTTATTGTTTACTCAATCTATAGGAATTTCTCATACTGGAAGTACTAGAAGTACTATGAATACTGGAAATACTAGTGTTAATGATCCTGATAAAAGTGATTATTAATATTATAGATATACTAATATTATCGTTTACTCAATCTATAGGAGTTTCTCATACTGGAAGTACTAGAAGTACTAGAAGTACTATGAATACTGGAAATACTAGTGTTGGTGATCCTGATAAAAGTGATTATTAATATTATAGATATACTAATTTTATTGTTTACTCAATCTATAGGAGTTTCTCATGCTGGAAGTACTAGAAGTACTAGAAGTACTATAAATACTGGAAATACTAGTGTTGATGATCCTGATAAAAGTGATTATTATTATTATAGATATACTAATTTTATTGTTTACTCAATCTATAGGAATTTCTCATACTGGAAGTACTAGAAGTACTATGAATACTGGAAATACTAGTGTTAATGATCCTGATAAAAGTGATTATTAATATTATAGATATACTAATTTTATTGTTTACTCAATCTATAGGAGTTTCTCATACTGGACGTACTAGAAGTACTATGAATACTGGAAATACTAGTGTTAATGATCCTGATAAAAGTGATTATTAATATTATAGATATACTAATTTTATTGTTTACTCAATCTATAGGAGTTTCTCATACTGGACGTACTAGAAGTACTATGAATACTGGAAATACTAGTGTTAATGATCCTGATAAAAGTGATTATTATTATTATAGATATACTAATTTTATTGTTTACTCAATCTATAGGAATTTCTCATACTGGAAGTACTAGAAGTACTATGAATACTGGAAATACTAGTGTTAATGATCCTGATAAAAGTGATTATTAATATTATAGATATACTAATTTTATTGTTTACTCAATCTATAGGAGTTTCTCATACTGGAAGTACTAGAAGTACTATGAATACTGGAAATACTAGTGTTAATGATCCTGATAAAAGTGATTATTATTATTATAGATATAATAATTTTATTGTATATTCAATAGGAGTTATTTGTTCTAGAAGTACTACTGTTGATCCCGACAAAGGTGGTTAATATCATTATGATGGATAATTATACTAATTTTGTATACTCAATAGGAGTTTCTCATACAGATAACCATGATGATTGTATTGATAAAAAGTGTTGCCATCCAAGAGCTTTCAAGTGGGTGGAGTGTGAAGAATGTTTAAAATGGTTCCACCAAATATGTGTTGGATTAAAATTAAAAAATGATTCTGCAGTAAACTTTGTATGTAAAAAATGCAGCAATTGAGTTTAATACGTATACCTTGATTTAGTATGCAATTTGTTTCAATAATCAATAGTCTAATAATTATTATTAATAGATAACGTCCGGTTATTACACGTCCGGTTATTGGATTTGTCGGTGTGTGTTGATCAAGAATTATTAACTCAAGAACTTCACAACTGAGTATTGTCAGTTTTGTTGTCATGAAAGTAGATTGGCAAGTGAATGCAGTAGTCCCATAGTTAAGTCATTTTGATTTTTTCATGGTTGTTTAACAGACCGCGTCCGTGATTTGGAATTTTTGTCCGTTTATAGGATTGTCCGATTTGTACTTTCGACAACTGATATTGTCGGTGGTTTTATTCTATTTCTTTTAATAATTCGTATACCTAAGTAGGTTGTTTAGTTCTTGCAAAATATAGTTTGGAAGTTTTGTGCAGGTCGCTCTTTGCAATACACCGCCGTCCGTGTGATGGGTGTGGCCGATAATTGGCCGTTTACTCTATTACTTTACGATCAAGACCTGGTCAGTGTGGAGACCTTTCCCGACATTAGAACACATTTCCTTCAACACAGATATTAAATTTAAATACTTAAACCATAGTTTAGAATGCTTAATCTGACTCAACAAATGCAACTTCCTGCTTTCACCCAAATAAATTATATATAAAACACAATAAACCCGACCGAATCACTACATCATTGTTATTCTTATCATTACACATAAATAATATTATAAATGTATAATTATTATTATTATTATTATAATTATTATCACACAGCTACTGGTCTACTGATTCTGTTATAATATATATTGTATCATCTGAGACATCATTATGTAACGTTAACATCAAAATAAAGAATAATGAAATCGAACTCAATACACGAAAGTTCACAGTGAAAAACATGCCGCATATTAATTATCCTACATGAAAATATTGACGAACATATTAATTAAAACACTTAATTATAATTATATGAAAGAAGAAATTGACGAAGCTGTACATGGAAGAAAATAGTAATTATGGATATGCAGTTACCTACATGCATGCGCATGTGCATGTGCACATGCATGTGGCATTTGTGCACCTGCATATGTATGCACGCATGCAGCATTTGTACACGGTGTATGTGCTTGCAATGACATGCTCATCTCATGCTTGCTTGTTGTTTGCATTTATAAAATGTTTCATCATACTGAAATGTATTAATTATTTTATAGCATCGAAACAAGATCTCAGAAGATGTTAAAAACTACTGAACAGAAAGGCTTAAAGGTTTCAACAGATATTGATCATTCCCTAACCTTCAAAAGTAAGGTCTCCAGACACAATATTGTAGACGATTACTTCTTCACTAAAGAAACAGTAAAGAGTGGTTTGAAGAGAAAGAAGGAACCTGTGAATATTGTTGGTACAGAGAAAAATAAAAAGAGGCTAAGAAGACTTTAAAGCTTGAACATAATCAAACTGCAAAGCATTTCAAGTTATACTCGTTCATGGATAAAGAACTACGCATCTCCCAAGTGATTATAGTTTGTGAAAGACAAATATTCTGGTATAGAAGAGCAACCACAAAAATTGATGAACACAATAATTATTGTATTGCAATTTTGTGTAAATACATGTTTTAATAAACAATAACTATATTATATTGTTTAAAAAAGTATTGAAAATTTCTTGAGTGAATTTATGGACATTCAAATTGCAAATTAATAATGTATTATTCTGCAAATGTAGATAATAATAATAATAATAAAGAAGAATGTAAAATTTCAGTTCAATATACTACTTGTTTCTCAACGGAATGATTGCTAATTATAGTTTGTATTCATTAATGATTATTCAACATATATCACAGCTTGTGATTACACTAATGTTTTGTTATTCTTTCTTAGTTCTTCTTGTTATTCATTATATTCACTTTTTCTTGCATATTCAATGAATAATTATGAAAGCCCTTTGTGGCTAGGTAGAACCATCAAGTAAGTCATTATTTAGCATTTAGAATGAAAGAACATAATAGAGCTGCTGTAATTGGAGATATGAATGCCTTAGCAATTGCAGTGGGAAAAAAACTAAAGTATTAAATTTCTGTGATTATGGTGGTATGTGAAATGTTTATATATTTACTGGAATGTTATTGTTTGTTAAAAATGTTTTCAGTGGATGTCTCTACTGAAAGCTGGTCTACCTTGGAGACCTCGTAATAATTATGGCAATACCAATAACAATAACAATAAGGGTAAAGATAATTATAATAACAAACCAACAGAAAACAATGTAAGTAGTTAATTGAACAAGAAAGTAAATTAAGCAAACAAAGGATACAATAAAGCATTGTAACAAAACATAAGTATTACACAAATTAGACGTATATCTTGTAAAAATCTATGTTTTAAATACCCAAAGAAAAATACTGAACAGTAATTTGTAGTTCGTTTACATACAACAAAAACAGAACAGGACCTAGAATTGAACCCTCTGGTACACCTCTATGAACACTAGTCCACGAAGTGTATACATCCTTTACATTTACTCAGTGTATCTTATGACTGAGATAATTGCGAAACCATTTCAGTTCTCCACTTTTGATCCCATATACAGACATCTTATCAACAAGTATGTCATGATTAATAGAGTCAAAGACCTAAACTAAAATCCAGCATAATTCTACCCACAAGCTCATCTCTATCAAAGGCTTTTCTCCAGTCGTCGACCATATTAACAAGTAGATCTTGTGCTGTGTGGTGTGCTCTGAAGCCTGATTGTGATTTATTAATAATTGAATTTGATTGAAGATAGACATCAAACTGGTTATACACTAGCCTTTCAAGTACTTTAGAAACACTAGGTAACACGATATTGGTTGAAACTGACAACAGATTACAGCATTTGGAATTATATTCCCCAGTTTTCACTAGCAAGCAGATTTTATACTATCATTTAGCAATGCCATCAGAAATTTAATCTGCTGCCAGTGTTAACATTTTAGGGCTTATACCATTAGCACCAGTAGCCTTTGATATATCAATCTTTTTAAATAAAAATTAAGTATCCTGTACTTTAACATCACAAAACTTAAACTGCAAAGCACAGACAGAAACTGTATCCATAATTATAATGAGAATTATCACATTGATGATGTTGGCCAATAATAGTTAGCAATGTCCTAATTAGTAAGATCACCATGGTCACTATGAAGCTGTTGGCATATGATGAACTATCCAGATCGTGTGAATGGAGAGAAAGGATATTTATCTCATACGTCAGATTGATGACTAAATCTGTATCATTAATTATTTCATTTTCCAAAATTAACTAATTATGTATATTATGTTTTATAAAATTAATTATATAATTATCATTATTGATATCACTCTAACTTTAGTATACAAAAGTTGTTATTATTACTAACCTGTTTATTTATTAGATTCCACCCTGTTTATTCTTAGACTACAATACCCTTTGTTATTAGGTTTATTTATTATCCCTTAACTTCTGTATCTACATAAAGACCTGAGTAGCTAGGTGTCAAAATGTTCCGCTTTTCTTATCAATAATATTTAGGCTAATCAAAGGAGACACAGAATTATTTCATAATGAATAATTATCAACATGCTTACATGGATGAAAGTTCTAATCGAAGCAAAACACTTAAGTATTATAATTATTATAATTTAAATCGTATAAGTGGATAGATGATGTGCAATTACATGCATGCGCATGTGCATTATTTGTGCACATGCATGCATGTTCATGTTACACAAGCATGTATGCATGCATGCTTGTAGCTTGCTTCTATAAAATGTTTCCTTACACTGAAAATTATTCATTATTTCAGAACAACAAAACAAGATCTCAGTAAGCAACAGAAGATGTCGAATATGACTACTGAAAAGAAAGACTTAAAGCAGTTAACAGATATTGATCATTCCTTTACCTTCAATAGTAAGGTCTCCAATATTGCAGATGATTACTTATTCAATAAAGAAACAGTAAAAAGTGGATTGAAAAGAAAGAGAGAACCTGAGAATATTGTTGGTACAAAGAAATGTAAAAAGAGGCTTAGAAGACTTTAAAGCTTGAATGTAATCAACTCTAAAGCATTTCATTGTTCATGGATACAGAACTACTACAGCTGACAAGTGATATTTGAAGGACAAACAAACACAGATATTGTGGTGTAGAAGAGCTACCATAATATTTGATGAATACAATAATTATTAATTTTGTTTCATTTCTTTAATAAACAAGTAACTATATATATACTTACATGTATTTTGAAAGAATAAAGTAAAATCTTGAGTGAATTTATAGACATTCAATTGATAATAATAATAATTTGTAAAACTGGCAACTCTACTATATAATTGTGTATTTTAATAGTTTAATCTTTTTATAACAAGTGTATATAGAGAAAAAAACATCCCTATATTTGCTTTGTGATGACTATGTATTAAGCATTGCTGATGGCACTAGTGTCTCTACCTTTCTGTGTACTCCTGGGGCCTGAATACGTAAGTGTAAGCCTAATTGCAGTCTAAATACACTGATGAACTGACTGAGGTACTCCTGACTGAGGTACTCCTTCAAGGTTCTAAATGATGACTTCCTCGTGTTTGAAACTCAACAACTTATCATACTTACTTGTTAAAGATTCTTGCATAATATCTATACTGTTTCTCTGCTATATACAACAGTTATTAGCAGTTTTACATCCTTTCTGAATCTTCCTGGCTGGTCTGTAGCTCAAACGCGCGTTCTTTTACGCGCCACGCCCATTAATTGACCGAGCCCCCGAGAATGACGCAACTTCCTTAACTACGTATACAACGCATAGTCGCGCAAGTGACACAAGAATATATAAACATACATCGAACCCGTGGGAAAGCAATCATAGGGATGGCCCTACGGGCCATAAAAATATTATTATGTTAAATATTACAATAAATAAGAAAGTAAAAGTTTCAAGTTATTGGTTACATATTACCTTTTGCTTATAGAATTTATACTAACTACTTTATATAATTATATTATATATATGCTTTTGTTTTTAAAAACATTTTCAGAGGATGTCTAATCAACTGCTGACAGCTGGTCTACCTGGGAGACCTCATAATAATTATGGCAAAACAATAACAATACAGGGTAAAGATAATTATAACAAACCAACAGACAACAAACTAAGTTAATTAACAGACAAGAAAGTAAATTAAGCAAGCAAAAGATACAATAAAGGATTGTAACAAAACATAAGTATTACACAAATTACACATATATCTTGTATTTTAAACACACAAAAAGGTACTGAATGTTTTGGTAGAACGTTTACATACAACAAAAACAGAACAGCTCCTAGAATCGAATCCTGTGGTATACATCCTTTACATTTACTCACTGTATCTTATGACTGAGACAATCACGACACCATTTCAGTTTTTCACTTTTGATCCCATATACAGACATCTTATCAACAAGTATGTCATGATTAATTTAGTCAAAGGCTTTACTAAATCCAGCATAATGCTATCCACAAGCTCATCTCTATCAAGAGCATTTCTCCAGTAGTCGACCATACCAACATATAAATCTTGTGCTGTGTGGTGTGCTCTGAAGCCATTATTAATAATTGAATTTAATTGAAGATAGACATCTAACTGGTTATACACCAGCCTTTCAAATACTTTAGAAACACTGATATTGGTTGAAACTGACTGACAGATGACGGATTACAGCATTTGGGAATTGGAATTATATTCCACATTTTCCACTAACTTGGGATACTCACTTGGGATTTCACCTGCTGCCAGTTTTAACATTTTAGGGCTTATACCATCAGCCTTTGATATATCAATCTTTTAAAATAAAGATTAGGTATCTTCTACTTTAACATCACAAAACATAAACTGCAAAGCACAGACAGAAACTGTATCCATAATTATAATGAGAATTATCACATTGTTGATGTGGGCCAATAATAGAGTAAAAGTGTTTGTTGAACAAGTTTGCAATGTTGGATTAGTAAGATCACCATGATCACTTTGAATCTGTTGGAATATGATGAACTATCCAGATCGTGTGAATAGAGAGAAAGGATATTTATCACTCTCTCATACCTCAGATTGATGACTAAATCTGTATCATTAATTATTTAAATTTCCAAAATTAACTAATTATGTATAATTATTATTTATTATGTTTTATAAAATTAATTATATAATTATCATTATTGATATTATTCTAGCTTTAGTATACAAAAGTTGTTATTATTACTAACCTGCTTATTTTTTTTGATTCTACCCTGTTTATTTTTAGACTACAATACCCTTTGTTATTGGGTTTATTTATTATCCCTTAACTACTGTATCTACATAAAGACCTGAGTAGCTAGGTGTCAAAATGTTCTTTTCTTTCAATAATGCTTTGGCAAATCACAGAACACAGAATTATTTCATAATGAATAATTATCAACATGCTTGCATAGATGAAAGTTCTAATCAAAGCAAAACACTTAAGTATATCAATTATTATAATTTAAATCGTATAAGTGTATGGATAATGTGCAATTACATACATGCGCATGTGCACCATTGGTGCACATGCATGCATGCTCATGTTACACAAGCATGTATGCATGCATGCTTGTAGCTTGCTTCTATAAAATGTTTCCTCACACTGAAAATTATTCATTATTTCAAAACAACAAAACAAGATCTCACTAAGCAACAGAAGATGTCAAACATGACTACTGAAAAGAAAGACTTAAAGCAGTTAACTGAGATTGACCATTCCTTTACCTTCAACAGTAAGGTCTCCAATATTGCAGATGATTACTTATTCAATAAAGAAACAGTAAGGAGTGGATTGAAAAGAAAGAGAGAACCTGAGAATATTGTTGGTACAAAGAAAAGTAAAAAGAGACTAAGAAGACTTTAAGCCTTGAGTGTAATCAAACTGCAAAGTATTTCAAGTCTTCATGGATGAGGACCTACTACAGTTGCCAAGAGATACAGTTGGTGAAAGACAAACAATCACAGCTAGATATTCCATATAGTATAGAAGAGCAACCATGCATAAATCATTGATGAACACAATATTATATTGAAATTTTCTATAATATAATTTGCAAATAATAATTTAAACATTTCCTGTGATTGGATCAATATTACTTTATAGAACATATGCTAACTACTGTAGGAATATAGTTTGTATTAATGCATTAGTGTGAAAATGGCTATTTAATGTAATCAACAGCAATACATAAACAGTTTAGTATGCTCAATCTGACTCAACAAATACAACTTCCTGCTTTCATTCAAATATAATATAAAACACAATAAACCCGAATCACTACATCATTGTTATTCTTATCATTACACATAAATATATTATATATATATTATTATTATTATTATCACACAGCTACTTGTCTACTGATTCTGTTATAATGTGATTTTGTATCATCTGAGACATCTATTTAACATCAAAATACGAAATTGAACTAAATACACGAAAGATACAACTTTTTTATCATGCAAGCACAGTTATCGACTATACATTTATAAGGCTGTAATTATACATACTATTCCTGAAAAAACAAATAGCTTAATGTACTAGTCTCATTTCACCCACACACAAGATCACGAAGACACAAAGGATCACAGTGAAAACACGTGCATATTAAGTATTCTTAAAATTTAAATATTATTATTATAAAGATTGACGAACGTTTTACTTAAATATAAAGAAGAAATTGAGGAAGCTGTACATTTGCCTGCAAGCATGTGCATGTGCATGTGCGGCATTTGTGCACCTGCATGCTTGCTTATAGTTTGCATTTATAAAATGTTTCATCACACTGAAACATATTCGTTATTTTATAGCAGCAAAACAAGATCTCAGAAGATGTTAAAAACTACTGAACGAAAGGCTTAAAGATTTCAACAGATATTGATCCTTCCTTAACCTTCAGTAGTAAGGTCTGCAGACCCAATATTGTAGACGATTACTTATTCACTAAAAAAACAGTAAAGAGTGGATTGAAGAGAAAGAAGGAACCTGAGAATATTGTTGGTACAGAGAAAAGTAAAAAGAGGCTATATAAAAGAATTTAAAGCTTGAACATAATCAAACGGCAAAGCATTTCAAGTTATACTTGTTCATGGATAAAGAACTACGCATCTCCCAAGTGATTAGTTTGTGAAAGACAGATATTCTGGTATAGAAGAGCAACCACAAAAATTAATGAACACAATAATTATTGTATTGCAATTACATGTTTTAATAAACAATAACTATATTATATTATTGTTTAAAAAAGTATTGAAAAATTATGGCCTTCAAATTGCAAATTAATAATGTAAATGTAAATAATAATAAAGAAGAATGTAAATTTCAGTTCAATACTACCTTTCTCTCAACAGAATGTATGCTAATTACTGTATAGGGCGATACAGTTTGTATTCATTAGTGTGAAAATGATTATTCAACATAATCAACAATCTATATAACAGCACTATGCAAACTTCAACAATGAACACAACACATTATTTAAATATAGTGATACATAATAACATATTGCATGTGACATTGCTACATTGCAAAAATAGAATTGTTAAAATGACTAATATGTTGGTTAGTGCAGTTGCAAGGATTTAAGGATAAATACATCTAACATCATTGCTACTTTGTACTAATTATATTAAAAGATATATGTACCAATTATAACAATTATCATCCCTAATGTTTCTTATTAGATGCACAAAGAAGGTTTTGAAAATACTTATTCTATTCCTTTGTATATCTATTAGACAGTATAAGGATATTGAAATTACAATTATTAGATTATAATTACATGTATATCCGTAACAACATACACGACTGTACTAACCAATAAATTAGTTATTTTAACAATTTTATTATTGTGGTGTATACATATATTATATATGCAATTATGTACATCACAGGCTGTAATCATACTAATATCTTGTTATTCTTTCTTAGTTCTTCTTGTTATTCATTGTATTCACTTTATTACGAAAGGTCTTTGTGGCTAGGTAGAACCATCAAGTAAGTCATTATTTAGCATTTAGAATGAAAGAACATAGAAGAGCTGTTGTAATTGGAGATATGAATGCCTCAGCATTTGCAGACGGCGTAAATTAATGGGAAGAAACTAAAGGATGTCTACTGGAATCATGGCACATGATAAACCATCCTGATCGTGTGAATAGAGAGAAAGGATATTTATCACTCATTTGTACCTCAGATTAATGACTAAAGCTGTATCATTAATAATTTCATTCTAAATTAGTATACAATAGTTGTTATTACCACTAACCTGTTTATTTTTATTTTCAAAAAAAACATATATACGAAATATATTATTATCAAAATAATGTGAATAATTATCAATATCCTTACATGGATGAAAGTGCTAATCAAAACACTTAGTATAATAATTATTTACTAAATTGAGGAAATCGTATAAGTGTATGGATGTGCCATTATAGTCATGCGCATGTGTGCACCATTTGTACACATGCATGCATGCTCATGTTACACAAGTATGTGTGCATGCATGCCTGTAGCTTGCTTCTATAAAGTGTTTCCTTACACTGAAAATTATTCATTATTTCAGAGCAACAAAAACTAGATCTCAGTAAGCAGCAGAAGATGTCGAACATGACTACTGAAAAGAAGGAATTGAACCAGTCAACAGATATTGACCATTCTATTACCTTCAACAGTAAGGTCTTCAATATTGTAGATGATTACTTATTCAATAAAGAAACAGTAAAAAGTGGATTGAAGAGAAAGAGGGAACCTGAGAATATTGTTGGTACAAAGAAAAGTAAAAAGAGGCTAAGAAGACTTTAAAGCTTGAATGTAATCAACTCTAAAGCATTTCATTGTTCATGGATACAGAACCACTACAGCTGGCAAGTGATATTTGAAGAACAAACAAACACAGATATTTAGGTGTGGAAGAGCAGCCATAATATTTGATGAATTGCAATTTTGTTTCATTTCTTTAATAGACAAATAGCTACTTAAATGTATTTTAAAAAGAATAAAGTTATTGAAAAAATCTTGAGTGAATTTATAGACATTCAATTGATAATAATAGATCTAATACTTTGTAAAACTGGCAATAATATACTTATGCCTTTTACATAATCTATAATAGAAATATTATGTTAAATATTACAATAAATACCAAAGTAAGAATTTCCAGTGATTGGTTACATATTACCTTTGCTTTTAGAATTTATACTATGTGATATATAATCATATAATTATAATTATATATATAATTATATATATAATTATATATAATATATAAATAAATATATATATATATATATATACATAATTATATATATATATATGAAGCCACCCTTCAAAGCTTCTGACCATAAATGTGATTTATGCACCGTGGTTTGATATGAGCACTGTGTGTTTTGTGGCTTCATTAAGCTGTATAAACATGACTTTGAACTTGAAATATAGCATGAAATTAAAGAACATAGAAGAGCTGATGTATGTATCAAGGTTGGGGTCAATTACTATACTAATTAATTACCACTATAGAATTACTTTGTGTCTATATCATTACCTTTACTATTACCATCATGGCTTTAGTAATTAATTTCCATTGGTTGTTAATTACCATTATGTAAATTCCATTTACTACATAATACAGCTATTAAGTTTTAAGAATAGTAATGTTTTTTTTAGCAATAAGCGACATCATTGCTGTCTTAGAATGTTTCCTGCCATACTAAAAATACCCTCTGACAGGTGCTGATGTGGCAGGAATAGAAAGTACTTTTTAGCAAGGCAACTACGTATTAGATATGCTATACTATTATTTTTCCAGTACACCAAGGAGCCTTTCTTAATTTCTTTTTCACTGTGAACAGCAGCTAAGTAGCCATCTAGTTCTTGGTATGCAGTTCTTGTCTTGTTGGTAATGTGACTTTTGTTCATAAAGTAAAGAGCTTCCTCCTTTTGGATGGAGACACAGATTCAATGTCACCTTCAGATTGAGCAATAACAGGTGTATCAGGATTGCTATCCATATCTGCCCTCTTTTCTTCTTCGCATTATTGATTTCTGAAACAGAGGAAGTCCGTGATGGTTTAAATTTTGGATCAAGGACAGTTGCTATGATGAAAATTGAATCTGATTTGATTGCACTGAGTCTTGCCATGAGGTTTTCTTTGAGAAAGTGTACTAGGTTTTGTAAGTGCCAACGCTAGTGGTCTCAATGTGCTTCTGTAGGCCAATAAAACAAGGAAGTGCTACACATACAGATGCATATGCAAGTTTAGTTGCTTCTTTAAATTAATACTTGGATTAGCTCTTGTAAAACTGCTTTATCAGTTAGTGACAGATGCAAATCCTTCTTACTTACAATGCCATTAATATCGTCAACCTCCAATAGAAGCATTACCATCATTAACTGTGAGTTCCATCGGGTGTCATTTTTTGCAATCAGCAATTCTTCTTCTACTTTCTCAATTATGATGGTTGACTTCTGACATCAGCAACTATTTTGCCTGCCTTTGACAACAAATGTTGCAGTTGTCCGCAACCCTTGAATCCATCACTGACATACAACTGTAAAGTGTGTACAAAACAACTGATGGTATCAGTTGTTTTGTACATACTTTCATCTTCATCTCCCACTCATCAGTAATAAAGTGCCAGGTCACACCCAAATAGCTATGCATACGTCTGCTGCTCCATATATCTAATGTAATATATACTACAGCTATTCAATTTTAAGAGCAAAGGATTAGAAGCATCATGTGTGATTACAATAATAACATTTTTATAATTATAATGGCATCATGGGTTATTAATGTTAATTTTTGCATGTATCACAAAACCACTTTGAATGTGATTCTATAACATTCTCTGATACAGAAACACAAAGATCTATGTGAAACCACTCTTTGCAGGCATTGCACATGATCATCACACATCCAGGAATTTGTGATTGTCGACAATTATATACAACAAACTTCAACTGAGTGAGTAAATTTGACTTTCCGATTTCCTCTGTCAGAAAGAGATGAAGTTTGCCAGGTTCCAGACAGTAAAAAGGTGATCCCTCATTTCTTTCTGGTTATATTAAAAAGTACTGGGGTTCTCTTCATGAACAAGTGCAGTAGCATTTGCTAGTGCAAAAATACCGCAATCTGAAAATTTTAAACTGCCTTGCATTTGACAATCCATGTGGAACAAGATTATAAAGATTATAATATAAAACAGGGTAGTATGAATAGCTACAATGACAACATTTAGTTCATTGTACTAAATGTTTTGATATAATTACTCACAGAAGGTTGATTTGTGATAACGGTGTTGCCAATAGTGCAGCAATTTGTGTTTATAAATCTTGTATTACAGTAGAAGGTAGACTATCGATAATGTCAACATTACCTGGGCAGCATCCTATTGTTGAGATTGTAAGCCAGTGGCCCAAAGCTTGACCTGTATGCAGCACCTGCATGGACAAAGTCAGCTGGCTCTACACAAAATGCCAGGGTTCTACCCAAAACAACTGGTTGGAGGCCAGGAGCTACTTCAAACTGTCTTTTCAACAATTCCTGTCAAATCTGTCATTGAGGAGGTCTGTTCCTGTAAGAATGTTTTGATCCATTAATGTCAGTCCACCTACCCGCTGTGTTTTGTGTTATTTGTAGGTGAAAAAGAATCATTGAAACTGAAATTAGATCCATGTGATGTGAATACATGTGATTCTTGCCCTGAGGCTAAGGGAAGGACATAAGAATTACTATTGTAATCATTGGAACTACTAGCCACAGCAGAAGAATGATGCTAGATGTTGTTGGAGTTCACTAAATTTGTTGTAGAAGATGATGTTGAATGAACAATTGGTGTTTCATATAACTTAAGATGAGCTCCAATCAATCTTTTCATAACCACATTGTCTTGATCTATAATATAATACATAGATGGAAATACTTCTGTCAATAAGAACCCAAACATTATTTTACCTATATGTTTCAGGTTATAGAAAGCTTTCCCGACTTATCACGTATGGTCCAAGCCACTTATAGTCTAATTTTCCTCTTTTTCCTCCTGAAGTCTTTCGTCAGAACCTTTGTGTCAACCTGTATTCAATTATTTTATTACCTATCACACAATAAATCCACAACATATCTCAAAAGTAACCAGAGTAGCATGTTTCCTGTCATACAGTAACTGCTATTTTTGTTTAATCTGGGCTTTCTTTACATTTTCCTTTACTTCCTTAAAAACATACAGTCGTTCTGTTGTAAGTGTATCAATAACTTCTTGCATAT
Organism: Petrosia ficiformis; assembly: GCA_947044365.1. Classification (NCBI taxonomy): domain Eukaryota; kingdom Metazoa; phylum Porifera; class Demospongiae; order Haplosclerida; family Petrosiidae; genus Petrosia; species Petrosia ficiformis. The sequence continues at coordinate 44,624,098 of OX345636.1, forward strand.
CAACAGAAACATCAAGATCTGGTCATAATTCATCCCAGTTCTTGTTCGAGTGACAAAATTTCACAAGCATTCTTTGTAGTGTTTGGTATTTCGTCAAGCCATTAGCCTTTATTTTAAAGAATGCGATGAAGCCAATATAAGTAATTAATATAATTATTCTGACCTGTGGATGGCATGGCGTTATTAATTAAATGATCTAAGTTTTTTTTCCGTCTGGTCTGACGTCACTAGGCCTACACGTGTAGAGTGTAGACCCATAATCATAAACACTCACTAGGTGTGACTTCTTTCAGTCTTCCTGAAATCTAATGAAGCAGGAGATTTACATCGCTGGCTGTCTTAACGACTTCTCTTTCCAACAAAGCAGGTTAGAATCTTTGAACATGTATACTTCAAAAGTTATAAAGCTGACAAATGTTAATTATGAAACATCTCATGAATATAGCATAAATGATAGGATAAATGAACTTGTACAACAATTAGGAGAGAGTCATGCAACATATATTGTTATATGTTTCCAAAGTGTTATTCTATACTCTGCAGCTACAGTCAGAGTGTATTAATATATAAAAATATACATGAATAATAATTATTATTATAATTATGTTTTCTCTTTATTTAGACTTCAAGTATGGCATATTGACACTGTTCTTCGTCAAACCATTGCAACTGATTCTCATGATTCGTTTGTAATTTTACATGTGACGTATCTGCTGCTCTATCTGACTCATGGGATAGTCCTGCCTTACCTTGTTCACTAATTGATACATTGGTATGTGTGCGTATATGTACATATGTATATACAATGTATATAATGTGCAGTTGCATGTGTTTTAGTTAGTATCTGTATATGTGTTTGTATAATTGTATCTCACTGTCTCTGTATCAAACTATTGATATAAATTAATTTTCATAAATTTTTATTCATGTTCCTATACATACAATGTACATAAATGTTAATAAAGGTAGCTGAAGGTGTTGTACCTAGTAATACAAAACAGAACAGTAAAGTGGGCTATGTTCAAGTATACAGTGCTGTATGAGTTTTCATATAGCACACATGCCCGATATACGATATACAGCATAGTCAATGCCTTTGATACATCCTCCCCACAATATAGTAGTGATGGGTAATAGTGAAAATTAGGTCTATCATGAAACACTGTACAATGTATGATTCGATGCATCATGATAGTTTCCATTAACTTCTAATATTATTGTTGCACATTGATTACTGACACTTTCAAATTTTAAAAAAGTTAACAAATGTTGAAAAATGAATACTTTAATGAAAATAGGAAAGATTTAAAAATTGTCATCCAAATATTTACATTGCCTCAGGTGGGATTCGAACCCACGACACACTGTACTCCAGACAGATGCTCTACCAACTGAGCTACCAAGGCAGCCCAGCTGGCAGGGTCCGAATGAAGGTTTAACCAAATACTAGGCATTAGGTGAAGGTGTACATGTTATCAAGGTTAATGATTGTTTTAGCCAGAGCTCAGAGAAAGGAGGGTGGCAATGTCAAAAGCATAACACATCAAAGGCCTAATTACATTTCTATGACTACATGAATAGAATGAGACAAGGAAAGGAGGGTGGGCCCTTTGGCTAAACCCTGCTTATGTATTTAGTCACCTCATCATGTCATTATTCTTCCATCCATTCAAATGTGATACATACACATTCATTCATTCATTCATTCATTTGTTGGTTCTGTCATTAGCATGGCCTCAACATTACTTCCTGAAAGGTCATACCGGAAAGGTCACAACACTTCTCTATCCCAGTGACTATAGTTCAGCTTATGGTAATTATTTGCTAAGTGGAGGGGCAGATTTCTCTGTGTGACTCCAGGACTTGTACATTGGAGGCTTGAAGAAGACTTCCTTCTTGTCCATTGTTCTGATGGAAGACTTTATGTCTGGCAGATTGAAACTGGTAAGACTGGTTTCTCTTGTATTCCAGGGTTTCATACAAGATTGTTTTTTTGTTTGGGTATGGTAGGATTCTAAGACACCCCTCCGCTGTATGAAACCCTGTTCTATGAAGAGTATGTATTGCTGAATAAATAAATGTATTTGTTGTTCAGATGGAGAATATTACATTTGAGTGATTGAATATGATTTGTATTGTATACATGTTCATGTTCCAGTATAACACTTATTAATATCACTATGTGTTAACAGGATGTTTGTATAATTTACTTTGCTAGAGAGTAATAAATATGTATTCTGGGTTTAAATATATTGTGTAATTATTATATTTGATTTGTTTATCTTCAAATGCTTGCTATAAAGCCACTTTACGTGTAGGTCAATTAACTTGATGTGTATATATGAGTTTGAGGGTTCATGTATATAAGTGTTAGTTCACATTTTCTTTTTGCCACACATGTGGTTTTCATGACATATTTATATTTGTAGGAACACTTGATCGATGTGTGGATGGAGAGAGAGCTCAAATTATTTTAGAAAACACGATCTCTGTTACCAAACCTCTTTCAACATCTAGTTCTTCACCTGTTCAGGTATATGTATATTTGTAATTATGTTTGTGTTTGTGTGTGTCTGTGCATGTATATAATTGATATTAGTGATGCACCAATATCAATAGGTGATCAGTGTCGGTCACTATCGGCTAGTATCAGTATCTTGCAGTTATTTCTGAAAGAGTAACTGATATTGTAACAAGTGTACTAAATATTCATTTCTTGTGTTGATGACATTATCAATTCCTTTATAATTCTCATAATTATTGAAAAAATACTCATTTTCATTGACATACGGAATCAGAAAACAGTTGTACATGTTGTAATAATGTTTGATCAGTATCAATTATTGGTACACATCAAATAATTATGGAATATCGGTAAAATCTCTTATCGGTACATCACTACTTAATATACATGTATATATAATTGTCTTAGATAATGGAAAATATAAGAAAGATACATTTTACATGTACATGCAGTGGTGTGGAAACAGCCGGTCATACAGGACATTGTCCGAAAAATCTAGTGAATGTCCGGTGAATTGAAACCGAACTGTATACAGAGTATATGGGGAGCAGGACAAGAGTGGTACAAATAGACAGAAATGTTTGGCTCAATGTTTCCACACCCCTGTGTACATGTACATATCAGCTACTAATAAGCAGCAGCAGGAAGGAACTCATAGATAAATGAATCTTTTAAGTGTTCACCAATCACTGAACAGAGAAGACTTCCAGTTTATATTGTCTACATTGTACATTGTTTGATTTCACTACATGGTCAATGATTTGTATAACTATTTTACTCTTGTTGACACATGCTTGTATTTCTAACATGCAGGATTTTGTGGTGGAAGGCTGGAAGCATAGGTCATCATTTATTGGACTTGAGCATATGCTAAAATGTAAGGGGGATTATGAGGTGGGAGTTGCATTGTTTCAAAAGATACTGATGCATGCTTTTATCTATAGGTTCGTAGCCTTTCTTATGGGAGAAACCATTCACTTGTCCAGGTCATCCATTTTGATCCTCAAGTCCTCATCAACAAGCTACAAAAAAATGGAATGGGCACAATCCTAACCTCGTACAGTTCAGCATCCTAGTCAAGTGAGGGCGTTGCTGACTTATATATCAGCTAGAAGAAACTACTCTATAACTGGTATAGATACTCAGACTGGAATGTCTCCACCTACAAATAGGTACATATACATGTATAACTGGTATAGATACTCAGGCTGGAATGTCTCCACCTACAAATAGGTACATATATAACTGGTATAGATACTCAGACTGGAATGTCTCCACCTACAAATAGGTACATATATAACTGGTGTAGATACTCAGGCTGGAATGTCTCCACCTACAAATAGGTACATACAGTATATAACTAACTGGCTATGAGAAAACCAGGTTTAAGGCTCACAATAGTTTTTTTTAATGTTCACATTTAAATGCTTACTATATTATGTATAATTATGATCATTTTCTACAGGAAGACGACTAAATCTGTAGGAGCAACTATTGTTTTTTTTTAATACCAAGTTTAGTCTAGTTTCTGTATAAAATGACCAGATAATGATCCTATCATGATTTATAATCCTGGTTTTCTCATAGCCATTCATACATGAATATGCATAATTATGCAATGCATGTTGACTGTGCATGTGAAAGGTGTTTGTTTGTTTGTATTAAATATGAATGCAATATTTAGTTTGTTAAGTTTGTTTGCAATGTAATGAATAATATAAAATATACATTTGATGACAATTTGCTTACATTGTAGTGAAACCAACTTCCCTTTATTTATGTAAATGTGTATTCTGTGTAGTGTATTGCAATGTGTGTGCATGTGCAATTGTAGATGACTGGATTATCATGTACTACAAAATTACAATTATTATTACTATATTCTTAATGATAACGCATTTACACAAATATAAATATAAATACAGTATGTCCATGCACAGAATTACACATGTACATGTATATTGTAGTTACTATTCTTGTATTGTTTGTATTATGTGGTTGGCTGGTTGCTTCATCATATAAGGGATCACAAAACATAATAATGTTGTTATTTATATGTAATTTTATATAAGATATAAGAATACTAGTAGATACATGTATATAACATTATTTGTGTTCTTTGGTTTGTACAAAAGTATACTGTGTGGAAAGTCATTGTTTCAGCCAACAAACCAATTTTTAAATACACGTACACACATGTACATTGTAGTGATTATACATTAACTTCGTTATTAGCACAACTGTGAAACATATATTATATGTATCTTTACTAAGGCTAAAACAAACAGAACATGTAGTTTTATAGATTTGAATATCCAGATGTCCTAATGAATGAATAATAAGTAGCTAGTCATACCTTGTTTCTGGTGAAATATTAATTATTACCACATCATTTTGCTTACATTGTGCTTTTATTGCCCATTTTCTTTTCTACAAAGCCAAAAACACGGAGCAATAAATTTCTCTTACCACCATTAATTTATTCTCCTAAAATTTCAATTGTTTTTTTTTTTTGCATTTACAAATAACTGAATTCCCCCCCCAAAAAACATTCAAAACTTTTTATAAGACGAATATTCATAGATTTTACTTGTATCACAATGTGTGTTTTCTAAGATACATGTATATGTAAATTTCTTCCTGGTACCTCATTATTTATGATAAGAGTGCAGGATCTTGCCTCACTAATATTAATCTGTATCATGTGACATAATTATTTTTTCATCATTGTATATACATGTACATGTACATGTTTTTGTGTATATGTATCATGTTGCAACATTTAATTCATTTATTTTCTTGTATCTATATATGTACAATTGTACATGATTGTATCCTGGATATTTAATTCTGTTTTTATAAATATATTCTGATAATCTTTGCAAAGTTTACAACTATAAACATTGTTTTCTTATATCTGTACATTTATGTCTGCATTATAATCACAATATAATGAAGCATACTACATTATAGTAGTAATGCAATAGTTCATGTACCATCTTTTCCTGCCTATATCATACCAAAATAATTCATCACACAAAACTTTAAATACACACAGACAAAACAATTACAGTAACTCACTACCCTTCTTACTAGGTGAATGCAGGGCATTGAAGCGAGTGTGAGCAGTTATAAACCTTAAAATAATTATTATTATATAAAATATATAGATATAATTATTTTAATATAATTATTATGATGTGAGTGTGATAATTAATAAATTCTGTCTTCTATTACGACACTCCAAGGTTTCCAACGCTCTTCATGTGCTTGATTTAGCTCTCAATTCTCAGTTTTGCCAGGTGTTGCTCTGGGGTCTATCCCGTCCTCCTAAGCACAACTCTGACTTTGTTGTCTCATTGTAGCTGTTGTGCTTTGAAATCATAGTCATGTTTTTTAAAATTGTGTATTACTGATAATTATAAATTATACAGTATACGTAAATAAACAGCAATAATTATGGTATGTGTTACAGACAAACGCACTTGACTCATTAGGTTATGCTTGCTATCACTCGCAATTATATCAAATACTTGCTCATCGATAATGCAGATGAATATTTCTATTGAATCTAGATATAATGCATACTGTAATATGTGACCGGCTCTGCGAAAACCAGTCTTATGGATCAAAATTTCAAAATTGAGTTTTTGTCTTACCTGAATAGATCATTCAATTAGCTTATCCCAATCATGTAAAAGACAAAGTTACAGTGAGCGATTAAACCATGGTAGTCACAAATACTTTATTTGGAGAAAAACGCTTAAATTAATTTTTTAACCATTAAAATTAATGATTAGCAATTTATTTAGCAGTGGCTAGTGAAGTACAGAGAGGTCTCTAAGACTTGTGTAATAAAACAGTGATCACCCAAATAATTCAGAACTGTCTATTTTCGATCATATCTCCAAATTATATTTTGATCCATAAGGCTGGTTTTTGCAGAGCCGGTCACATATTGTGTTATTTATTTAAAGTGGACTGTCATTTGGGCTCGGTCAATGCTTGCTTGAGCAAAGACTAGCAGGAAGAATGAAAAACGGCCGCTACTGTGCCATAAAAAAAAACATTTTAAAGTCAAGTAAAGGAAAATGGGTTTCAGGCAATTTGTGTAACTCAACGTTACTGTTTCCGAACTTTCAAATGAACATCTGGAAACATAACTCATCTTGTTGAGGGGTCATCACAACAGGCTCTAAGCATTCTGCCATGACAGTCATTTTCTAGCTTGACTTTGTCATATTATTGTGCACGTACATTAGTTGGGTGGTATTGTAAATAGCACGTGAATATTTGAATTATCATTGTTGATTTAACTTGATTTACATGCACTACATACCGTTTGCCAAATAGAAAAGAAATCTCTTGTGGTGGCTATCACTTATTGCTGATGACACTGTCCTTCTGTGTACTCTGAATACTTAGACTTTCAATGAAACTGAAGTCACAATCTTTCAATGGTTCCAACTCAAATCATTGCTGATGACTTCGTCATGTCTGAAACTCAATATCTTATCATAGCTACATGTGTATTCGTTTTTTCTTACTTATTAAAGATTCTTGCATCATTTTTATGATGTCTCTTTACTACAGCTGCTATTTGTTGCTGTTTATACAACCTGCTTTCTTCCTAGCATCTTCTGTAGTTATAGTCAACTTACACACAAACAGACAACCATATAATTAGTCAAAGAGTTTGTTAATCACAATTGTAAGAACATTTGAAATTGCAAGTTTAATTAAAAAAAAAGATGTTGCAGTAAAGTTATAAGATCACAACTATAGTAACACAAATTCTATTCAAAATTTTGATTTTTAATTATAGAAGAAATCACTTAGTACACACCACACAGGTTATTGGTTTTGTAGTAACATATGGAGGACAAGGTAGACCAGTACCACATGTAGCTATAACATGAAAGAATCGAGCACCATCAGTATTAGCATAACTATCAGGTACATTTTCAGCATTCTTGTCTACACATTCATAAACTGCATTCCTGGAATGATCATATCTTTCAGCCATCAGGTATCCTTCATATTCCTGAGTCCATGAGGAAGGACATGTTGTTGTGGCTGGAATCATTAATTTCGACGAACGTTTGGAAGTATAACAAACGGCACATGGAACATCATGATCATCTGTACCAATCAAAGAATTTTCATATTCTGCCCCATACAGGTATGAGGAACCTTTAGGAACTCCACTAAGAAGGTACTTTGGTGTTTTTAATAAACAGAGATAATTGGCTCCTCCTCCTGAGTGAAAGCTTTCACTGCCACCAGCTAAACCAGAATATACTAGTTCAGTTCCTGGAGTACTTGGACATGTAATTCTCCCCCACCTTGTATATAGAGCTCCTCCTGATATTGGTCCAGGAGGTCCCTGTATTCCTTGTTCTCCAGGTGGTCCAGAAGGCCCGGGTGAACCATCACAATCGTTGCTTCCTTTCACGATTTTAACCAATACACCACACTCATTAAAAGTGGTATCAACAGTAGAATTATCATCACGTTTAACAGTTTCGTGTTCGTTTTCTATGTAAAATAGAATTTATGTTATGTATATATCAAACTGCTATAATACACATGTACACATAATTATATGCTCCGTTGCACATGTACATGTATAATTATATAATGTTATATAATGTTATATAATTATATTATAAATGTACATAAATATTTTGTATTATATATATTATATATATATATATATATATATATATATATATATATATATATATATAATATATATATAAATATATATATATATATAATACAAAATATTTATGTACATTTATAATATATATATATATATATATATATACATATATATATATATATATATATATATATATATATATATAATTATAATATGTATAATTATTGTTTATATTAATTCATAACTACATGTAAGAAAGTGAAGAACAACAAACTAGATGTATACAGAGAACAAAGAAGGTTGTTTTGTGGTGTTCATTGCTGGCTTTATCATGCCTGGATTCCAACACCCTATTGTAGTACATGTATGTTTTTGTTCTCTATTCACTTTGTAAAGGCTGTTGTATAACTTTTTAAACTAGAACAGGTATTATTTGCAGATTCTCTTAATTCTTCCTGCTTACACTGTGCAAGACCTTTTTCCATTAAATGATTGATCCCCAAGAATATTCTTAACTACTTGTATACATGCATTGTGTAATTTCATATGTCACCAAACATATATATATACATTAATTCTCTTCAAAAGAAATTGTAGTGATGTCAACAAAAAAAAAAGTGTAGGTTAGTTATTACCTTTTGTAACAGCACCTTTACAATAGTTCCATTCCATTATAACAAGTAATGTTGTAACTAAAATAATCTTCATTTTGTTTCTTTGTTAATCACAGTTCTGTTACCCTCAAGCTGTGGAGTACATCAACAGTTAACTGATAATCCTGTAGAATAGAAAATATTTATTATGTTTTTTAAAATTATTATCCTGTTTTTATACTAGTTAAACTACTGTTAAGAATGACTGTGACATGATGTCGAAAATATGAAGTAATTAAAGACATGTAGTATATCTGATCACAAGACTACTGTGACTATTGTCTCATGATAAAAACTATTTGATTATATTAACTTCTGATGGTTTACACTGTATTAACTCTTTGTATAACTGAATATATTCACAATATTAAATATAGTTTTGAAGTATACCTTTAATTACCATTACAAGCAATATAATCAATTTTATTATATTTCATGGAACTCATAACTATCGACCTTTCCTCGTTATCAGTTTACTTAAAGGTACTACTGTCATCAGTAGATAACACACATAATGATAATGTGTGTATCTAAGAAAACTGAGAACAAGGGAAGATTGATAGATATGAGTTCTGTGAATTATCACAAAAATAATTGTCATTTGTAGTTAAACTATATATACCACAAATTACATATTAATACACTATGAAGAAACACAAAATAAAATGAACAAATGTTTTTTCACTGTGCGACGCCGACAAAGTAATCTTGTGATCATCTCTACAAATCAAGGAAGCGAAGTGCAGCCCATAGCAACTACTTGTACCATCCTCTTGTATTATAATATGTAATTTGTATAACTATTCTTATAATTACATATTTTGGGTTTTGTTTTGTGGTGATATGATATAACAAAGTCTGTATCTAAAGTAATGTTATTATTAATAATTGGGGCGAGCCTGAGCGAGCCCCACACTATTCGAGAATTCTGCTTGCTTGCTTGCATACGTATGTCTTTTCTCCCGCGGGGACCATCTATACCCTGGGCGGGGTGAAATAGCTATTACTTCTATTAATAGGCGTGTACTACTTGTTGATCCATGTGAAGTATCATGTCGACAGAAGAAGACTTAGCCATCAGGGGTGAAATAGTCATTGAAACCTATTTCCAAACAGGTTCGGTAAATTTTTTTTGTCAACATTCTTCTGTAGTTTAGTCAATTCCTATTTTTATTTTAAATTTCATTTCCTCTCTTAGTTCCTCATCATGTTCTTTCTTCCTTCTTTTAATTCCTTCTATTGGTCTTGCTTTGACTTCCTTTGCTTCTAACCACCTTAGTCTTCTCTTCAACTTTACACTATCAGCTTTTAATTCATTGTACCTGAAATGTAATTCAGTAATAAAATTAATAATTCAATACTAAACCCAATGATCATAATTAACAAAGCTTGCAAACAAAATGCCCTGTTGGATAAACAATACAATACAAGATGATAAGTAACACAACAATCATCAATGAATTCACTTCGGCATAACTTGTTTCACAATTTTTGTGGTAGTATAAAAATAAGCCTTTATTTCTCCTCCAAGTAACAACTTTTCTTCAACAGATTCACCTTCAACTCCATCTATAATCCTTCTAATTCTTCATTAAAGGCTGTCAAATGCCATACTTTTTCCGGTAAAGAATTACTATATAGCAATCACAATCTTGGCACTTTTACATTTATTGCAACGGCTCATTTTAAGTTTTACACTGCACTTCGTACACTGTCCAATAAGATTGCTACTACCGATTGTCTTCACTTTCCCTCTGCAGCTGAAACAACTATAATAATCATCCGCACTTGAAACGGCAACAACTTCACCTTCTGCAATTGACGATTCAGTCTGCTCACCATCATTTTCATCCTCCGATAAAACATCACCAATATCATTTGTGATCTCGGCATTTTCTGATAATGACAAATATTTCACACCACCATACTGTCTTACAATAACTCGATTGAATCTATAGCTCTTTCCTTTCTTCAATTTTCCAACATCAGCCTCCCACGAGACAACTCGACACATTGCTCCACAATCTGCTATAACACAGTCTTGCTTTGATAAAGGCTTTCCCTCCTTTGATCGTACTTCATCCAAAGGATCAACTTTGATGACCTTTCCTATAACAGTCACAAACTGGTTCACTTTGACATTGCCCAAGTCATCTAAACTTCACTATCTTCAAGTGTGTCATCCCACTTGAATTGTTTTGGAGACTGTTCAACTGCCGAGTGTTTCCCTGCCATAATCTCTAGTGAAGAATTGAACTTGTCGTTTTGAATTCGAGAACGACTCAAAGCAACTCCTTTTTTTTCTTGCCGCAGTCAATCAAAAGATAAACGAAGCTTTGATTCGAATGAGACAAAACGAGCAACCTTTACACCATCTGACAGCTTCCCATTAAAGTATGAGCAATCAGGCAAATTTTTACTCGTCTTTATTGGCCAGAGCTCCAATATATGGCCATGAAGAGTGTATTATCACCTGCTTTCATCTCACTAACATCATACATGTAACTTTTACTTGAAGCCATCGTTCACTTCAATAAGTCAGTTCCCACACGTGCACGATCTGATAAAGTAACTAACGTTGTGTCCACGTGCTGTATACCCACGTGGCACATACATGCTCACTTGCGAAGGTTCGCCCCCACAATGTTTTACATTCATCTAGTTATATTACATATCTTGTATACATGTACATGTACTTTAGTATTAGTTTATTAATAATGCATTTAATAAAAACATTTACTTCCAGTTAGTCTTATATAGACACATAATGTGTCTACTGTGACCAATGCCTACTTTTAAACAAGTTAAAAGGGAAGTAATATTTTAGTTTGATGTGTCAATGGTAAAGCAAGAAATATTAAATAAATTCATCTCTTATCTTTTTTTAAAACAAAGAAAATAGCACATGTATGTAGGTTTTCAATCACACCCACAGTGACAGTGAAAGTATTTGGTTTTCTGGGAACCAATACATAGTTCTAGAGTAAAACAATGAGTACTAACTCCTTAATAGGTTATTTAAGAAGCAACAGAAACGAAGCAGTGTATTGCTCAATCAATGAGTTGTGGTAAGAATATTGTTTATGTAAATATTGCATTACCAACATAAATTATTACAGTAAAAATCTAACACCCAATGGAGTCAATTCTATATTTGTTTACAATTACTGATGATAATAATTATTTACAAGAAACAAATGTAAAGCTACAATTTGAATGGCATTATAAGTTAGTACTAATAATAGTAAATTCATTAAATTAAGTACAATCTTGCACATATAATGATTGTATTATACTCATTATAATTATAGCATAAACACTTATTTGTTACCTTACACAGCAGCAGTATTACAATAGTTCCATTCCAATGTTAGAAGTAACACTACAACTAGAAGAATATTCATTTTGTTTCTTTGTTAATCACAGTTCTGTTATCCTCAAGCTGTGGGGTACATCAACTGTTAACTGATAGTCTTTTAGAAATGAAAATTTTCTAATGTTTGTATGGGTTATACACCGAGGTAAAGATTTGTACTGGATTTATCAAACCGAGGGCCAGAGGCACGAGGTTTGATAAATCAGTAGAAACCGTACCAAGGTGTATAACTGTCTTCTACTATAAAGTGCACGCGAAATATAGTAACTCAGCAAGCCTTTGCACGTGGCAACAATATACATAATTTCACTAACCTAGTATGGATTTCTGTGACTCTTTAGACAAGTAACTGCTCAACAGTTCAATCTCAATTAACAGAAAGAGCTCCTACTAGCACGTGGGAGACTTTCAGCTCCTCCTCCATTCCAGTATAAGATGTGGAGCAGTCAAGACCAGCCCCACCCAACTCTCATATGAGAGACCATCGAGGAATGGGAATGCTAAGGCCTCAATGACGAGCATACAAACAGGTGTCAGATGATCAAGAAAAACAAGTGTGAAACGTTTTCAAATATACCACAAATGGCAGAAAAAAACTTGCATGTAAGCTATCCAAGGCTACTCACATTAAGGAAAAGCAACACTCTGGTGCCCATCCATTAGCTATCTATCCACCAGTAGCAATATTATAACTGCAATCACTGAACAGTACAGCTACTTATAGTATTAACACAAATAATGCTATAATCACATTGTTGTATAATAAAATATCATGGCAAATAATAATAAGAAATAACAGAAAACAATGTTTCCTATCTCCTAGCAATCAGCGGGAAATTCAGTAAAAGTGACTAATCAAATTAATTAAAATAAGAGGTTGATAACACATTTATCAAACTCATTTTAAGCAATCTGATTGGGCAGTTTACTAAAGGGAAGGTAGAATTTTGATTATTAACCTGTATTTATACTAGTTAAATTACTGTTAAGAATAACTGTGACATTGATATTAAAATATACCATAATTAACTATAATACACATAGACATGATAATTTACAGTATAACTGATCACATGACTACGAGACTATTGTCTCACAATGAAATTATTATATACTTTTAATTACAATTATAAACAATATAATCATTTCTGTTATATATAATTCATGGACACATGACCTTGTCTCGTTATCAGTTTACTTAAAGGCACTACTGTCATCAGTAGATAACACACATAATGATAATGTGTGTATCTAAGAAAACTGATAACGAGGGAAGATTGATAGATATGAGTTCCATGAATTATAACAAAATCTAGATACATGTATATAGAGAAAAACGTATCCGTATAACTGCTTTGTGGTGTCCAGCATTCAGTAACCATGGGTGACTTTATCATGCCTGGAATACAACAGTCTATTATAGTCCTAATTTTGATTATTTACTCTCCTTACCTAAAAGGACTTCAGGAATATATTTCAGGTAGAATAGCTAGCTATTAGTTCCAATTTCTGCGTAAGCTACAAGCAACTTTCTTTCTGCTGGTCTGTAGAGCTTTAGGGCAGGCATAAGTTATTTTATGCGCCACACCTATTAATTGACTGAGCTCCCTGAAGTGATGCAACTTCCTTAACTACATGTACGTATGCAATGTATACTCACGCAAGTGACACATACATATATATATATATATATATATACATGTATATATAGTTCGAATTCGTGGGAAAGCACGTGTAGGAATGGCCCTACAGGCCATAATAATTATATTGATTATTTTCATAGTTAAACATATAACTCAAATTACATATAACATTAACAATATACATGTAATAGAAAAAGAGTTAATACATTGTAAATAAACACAAGTTTAAATGCACAACATTAATTATCTTGTGATCATCATTATGAAATCAATGTGAAGTAAAGCTCACATGAAAATAAGCAATGACATGTACCATTCACTTGTGCAGTACATAGTTCATGTAACGTGTGTGTGTGGAATATAATATATATCCACAATACAACAAAGTTTATATCTTAATTTATGTTACAATATATTAGATATTGTAGATTGAAAAACATTTTGTAAAAACAATTTTTATGGATATTAATATTTGTGAACCATATTACACATGTAGTTATAAATTAAAAATAGTGAAATGTTAACATTTGAAGGCAATACTTTTCATTGACGAAAGCAGCAATGAGATTTATTTATTAAAAAAAGATTTAGAAATTTTGAATGTGGTTAATCCACTTATGAGCAATGCCCACTTTTGAATGACCCAGGACTGAAAAAGTATCTAAGTTTATGTGTCTATGTTAAAACAAGAAATATTTTTAACTAACTCTGAATCAAAGGAAAAAGAGTACATGTAGTCTTTAAACTACACCAGCAGGGAAAGAATTTGCTTGTTAGCAGTTTTTTTCTTACTTTTAAAATCTAAATACTGTGAGTACTAAGTGAGAAACCAGATACATGGAGAAAGAACTTTGTGATGTTTGCATATATATATATGGTGAAAATCATTATTCAGTTATTATGGCTACGTTTCTCATGTGTGGAACCCAACAGCTTAGTACACTCACTAACTTTCATTGCAGCAGCTTTACGATAGTTTGACTCAATTTTTAAAAGCAATAAGTTGAAGAAACTTCATTTTGTTTTTGTTGTAATTACATTTTAGTTACTCTCTGGCACCTCATTTGGGATCTTGTGTCATTAATAATCTTTATGGATAGTTAAAATAATTCCTATAACTGTATATATATGTATGTATAATAATCGGCCACATCTTTTGTAATTAGTACAGAGTACTAATTACAAAAAGATGTGGCCGATTATTGATTGATTATGATTGCTCAAAATGGTCCAGATAGTTAAATACAAAAAATCAGTCAAGCAACGAGATTTGATCGTAAATATACTAATTTGTCCGATGATAGGTGTGTCCAATTTCATTTTTGCAATTTTAGTCACATCTTAATATGCAGCTGTTGCTCTATCTCTATTAAATGTTATAGATTCTTGAGAGTGTACTTTTATAATCATCCTTTTATGGGTGTATTAATTTAACTACAATATATCACAAGATTATTATAATATACATGTACATGTACATAATTACATAGTATCCAAGAAACTATACAATTTGACAACCCATTAGATTATGTAAGGATAATTAATATCATGTTCTACTGAAACACTTAAAAATTTTACAATCACAAAATTAATTTTATAATAATGAACAAAAACGTTATTTTTGTAGCTAACAGTTTCATGTAATAACGAGCAAACTCATTTTTATATTAACTTTAAAGAAGTTGAAAAGTATTACTTAGTACACACCACACAGGTAATTACTTTATCAGTAACATATGGATCACATGGTAGACCAGTACCACATGTAGCTACAACATGATAGAATAATGCACCATCAATATTAGCATAACTACCAGGTACAGTTTCAGCATTCTTGTCTACACATTCATAAACTGCATTCCTGGCATGAATATGTCGTTCGGCCATCAGGTATCCTTCATATTCCTCAGTCCATGAGGAAGGACATGTTATTCTGGCTGGAATCATTATTTGAGATGCACGTTGGGAAGTATAACAAACAGCACATGGAACATTGTGATTATGTGTGGTGAAACGAGGATATTGGTATTCTGCCCCATACAAGTATGAGTAACGTGTAGGAATTCCACTAGTAAGGTACTGTGGTGTTGTAGGTAAACAAAGGTAGTTTGCTCCATTCCCAGAATGACTGTGGTGGCCACCACCAGCTAAACCAGAATACAGTAGTTCTGTTCCTGGAGTACCTGGACATGTAGTTTTCCCCCATCTTGTATATAGAGCTCCTCCTGATATTGGTCCAGGAGGTCCCTGTATTCCTTGTTCTCCAGGTGTTCCAGGTTCACCTTTATCTCCCTTCTCTCCATTTGTTACCATCTCTACCAGCTGGTCCTGGTAAACCATCGCGACCATCTCTACCTCTCAGGATTTCAACATAACGACCTGATATACAACAATCATTAGTAGTAGTATTTCTTGTAGATACAGTAGAGTCAAGAGCACGTTCAACAATATCATGATCACTACCTATTTTATAGTAAATATATCTCGAATGAAGAGAGAAGCACATTAATCTAGTTACCTAGGTACTTTCACATTTTAATTACTGATTAAAGACAAGGCAGAAATAATAATAAGCAAATAAAAATAAAATAAAATAAAAGGATGAAAATCTGCATCAGCTGGGATTTGACATGTGTCTCTCATTTTATTCCTAAATAAATCATTTATATAACTTAGTTGTTCGAAATACTTTGATATTATATGTATATCTCATATCGAACTGTATCTGCTGATTACTTTAGTCATACAAAAGTATAATGCTACAAGTTGTATGACTAAAGTTAGCGTTAGTAATTAAAATATCATCATTCATAAATCTTATTGAAAAAAATTAAGTGCAACATTTTACAGTATATACACATTATTACCTTTCACAACAGCAGTACCACAGTAGTTGCATTCCATTGTCACAAGTAACACTATAACTAGAAGCATATTCATGTTGTTTCTTTGTTAACCACAGTTCTGTTATCTTCAAGCTGTGGAGTACATCAACTGTTAACTGATAGTCCTATAGAAATGAAAGATTTGTATTGTTTTGTTGATTATTAGCCTGTATTTATACTAGTTAAACTACTGTTAAGAATAACTGTGACATGATATATAATATACCATATAACATATAGACATGATATAGTGTACATGTAACTGATGACAAGACTACTGTGACTATTGTCTCACAATATAAACTATTTGATTATATTAACTCACATTTGTTCACAGTGTACTAACTCATTGTATTACTTTATATATTATCAATATAAAATATAGTTTTGATGTATACTTTTAATTACGATTGTAAGCAATATAATCATTTTTGATGTAATTCATGGAACTCATAACTATGAACCTTCTTATGTTATCAGTTTACTTGATGTACTCATTCTCATAATTCATGGAACTCGTATCTATCAATCTTCTGTTGTTATCAGTTTATCAGTTTACTTAAAGGTACTACTGTCATCAGTAGATACGTAACACACATAATGATAATGTGTGTATCTAAGAAAAGTGATAACAAAGGAAGATTGATAGATATGAGTTCCATGAATTATAACAAAAATAATTATATTGCTTATAACTCAAATTACATACTATATTACATTGACAATATACATGTAATACAAAGAGTTAATACAATTTGAACTAACATATGTGTTTTTGTCTGGTATGTGGCGAAGAGACTGTATCCAAATATAGAAAGGTTTTGAGAGATGGAGTAGTTTTCATGTTTGTAAAGGACGTTTAAATTCGAAGAGCACATAAATCCATCAGGTGTTATCAGACAAAGATACAACAACAACTACTGACCTTGATGCAGTTCCATAATGAAATCAAAAGTCTTTGGAAGAATTCTGTAGCAAGCACTTTTCCCAAACACTATGGGAAGACACACAAACACATCTTTCCCCTTTAAAAATATCCACAACCTCTCTCTGGTCTTTTTTGAGAGGGAAATATCCATAGCTTTTTGCTGAGCACTCGATAACATCCATTTCTTCTAATGCATAATTGTATGTATATGGTATAATTGTGATCTGATTGGGGCATCATATATTGATGCCCAGAACTACTTGTTGTATTGCAGCTCCCCAGAACTTCCTTTTCGAAGTATCGAAGTATCGAAGTATGTAATCATATTGCATTCTTTACAGGAGCAATGGAAACACTGGAACTTTCTCTGTATGAACTTTGGCCTAGACTTGTTAAAATCCTTGAATATTCCAATTCCTGTTCCACAGATACCCTTTCGTACTTGCGTAAAGCTTCCAGTGATCTATGCCCTGTGTTTTTCTGAATAATTTTCTCTGGCAAACCGGCATTAAATAGAGTTGTAGCACCAGTTGCCCGGAGGCTATGGTTAGTTTTCATTTCCTGAAACCCAGCTTCTACAGACATTTCTTTCATCATTGTCGCCAGCTTATTTTTTCCAATCGGTGTACAGTCAAACCATGGTTCACCAGGTGATGAAGGCACTTTTACCTTAGGACGGAGATAGAAAACATCATCTTTAGCAGGAAATTCTGGTAGTTTCGAAAAGTACAGATCCGATAAAAAAACCAAACAACGTGGACAATTTTCTGGGACTGCATGAATTGGAACTATTTTGTTTTCCAAATTTAGCTGTGCTGTCCCTCCCGATCGATTCTTCGATCCATTTTCTACATATTTGTACATATCGGGATTATACAATCGAGTAAACTGTGATTTCTTTAAATTACGCTGCTCTTCACCTCCACGTAAACAGCAAATTTTCCCAACATAAAAGAACACAGCTCGTAACAAACCTTTTGGACTTGACACATTGAGAACTTTTCTTTCCCACAACATACCTTCTTCTTCAGCAGACACTATTGGTGTGTGGCGAACATCTACCCCAATGCCTTGTTTATGCAACGATCTGAAAACTGTTTCACAAGCTTTTTGAATCCTTTGAAACCGTGGATCTCTTCTATCTAGGAAGTTAGGACAGTTGCTGTCTACAGTGCGCATGTATCGAAGTAACCCTGACAAAATTTGATGGATTGATCTAGGTGGGTAATCTTCGCCATCGCTACGACGAACTTCACCTATGAATATTGGGAACCATTTACCAATTTCTTCAGCATCCTGCTTTTTAAGAATGTCTTCTGGACATTTTTCATCTGGATAATGTTCATTTCGTTCGAACAGCCACTCTTCAAAGCACTTACGAGCCCACTTCGTGTTCTTCTCCGTATTGGGAGGCACGTAACCTCTGGTGATTGTCTCCATTTCCTCCTTTGTTTTGTAGTCAAACCTTGGTTTCTTCGATCTTGATAGCGATAGCTTCCTTTTTTTAGTTTCTGGTGGCACATTCTCTTTCTCCATCATTCCACAATCAAATTGCGTGACTTGTGGGCACTTGTGACCATGACCTTGACCTTATTTAGGCCTTTGATCTTATGGCTTCCTATAATACAAGCCATATAGAACATGACTTTACCTCGTGTTGTATCAGATATAAACTCGAACGATATTCATAATATATCATTCTCGTGTATATCTGATACACCCCTCGCGGTCATGTTCTATATATTACATACGCCCCGTCAGCTCTTTGTTGTTTCTGTTAACTATGGTATATATATATATATACATGTATACATGTATGTATCATGCTACATCATTTAATTCATTTATATTGTTCTATCTATAAACACGTATATGATGGTATCATGTGACACTGGTTATTCTCAGATGTTATATTTCCAGTTTCTATGCAAGCTACAAGCATGGAGCTTCGTTCTGGTGATCTGTGGTTCGAGTGCACACTCGTCTACGCACCATGTTCATTAATCAACCAAGCCCTAGGAATGATACAACATCCTTAACTACATATAAAATGTACACTTGCATAAGTGACACAAACATGTACGTATATATAATTATATATACATACATTAAACCACATGGAAAGCAATCATAGGGATGACACTACGGGTCATAATAATAAAACAGTTATACTAAACTATTATAATAATTGGATTGAATGCCGAATGACTGACACAGTGACACTTTTGGGACTGTATACAATGCTGTAAGTAATTACGATAAAACTGATAAACATTGACCATAGTGTTGAATAAACCTCACAATTGTTTCTATGTATATATATATATATATATATATCAATGGGAAACAAGATGAAGGGACATGAAAGCCCAAAAAAGTATGTGAACAAGGTCAGGATGGTACTAACACAGGAAGTTAATATAGGACCCAAAATTAAACAAACCACTTCAACAAAAATTAATAATAGTGCACTGATTCTCTGGATGGCAAAATTATGTTCTATTATAAACTTACATTGTACAATACAAGATGTACATAATTATGGAAAGTATATCATTCCAGTGGTCTGGATCAATAAATTTGTATAGTGCATAAAAGAATGTGTTCTTGAGTTGCAGTGCCAGCTTATAGAAATTGCAACTAAAAGATGTTCTGACATTGTAAACGTTTGCATAAGAACATTGTAAAAAGTAAGAAGAGTGGATAACAAATACCTGTAATAGGCTGCTATGTTCCAGCAAAGAATCTGGTTTCTGACATAAGAAAGTTGACAAAGATACCTTTTCTCCATAATCTTGTTATTAATGGGACTAGGTTTATAAATACCTTTTAACAAAATATTTTCTGACCATGCAAGAACTATTTCATCTCAATGTTAACAAGATATATAGAAAAAAGTATCCCTATGACTGCTTTGTGATGTCCAGCATTCTGTAATCATGGCTGACTTTAAGATGCCTAAAACAGCCTATTATTTTGATTATCTACTCTCCTTGCCTTTTAAAGGACCTTGTAGAATATATTACCGGTAGAATAGCTAGCTATTAGTTCCAGTTTCTATGTAATCTACAACTCTGAGCAGCTTCCTTTCTGCGGGTCTGTTTAGTGTGGCTGGGCAAGTTCTTTTACTCACCATGCCCATTAATTGACTGAGTCCCTCGGAATGATGCAACTTAACATAATCTAATTTTAATAATAATGGATAAGTCACAGAAATAGTAATCTAATGGGCTGTGAATATCATGTTTAACTGAAATTTTATCTTATGACTTCAAAATTTTACAATCACAAAATTAATTTTATAATAATGAATGAAAAAAATTACATGTAATAACAAACAAACTCTTTTTTTTTTATATTAACTTTAAAGAAGTTGAAAAGTATTACTTAGTACACACCACACAGGTAATTGTTTTTGTAGTAACATAGGGAGGACAAGGTAGACCAGTACCACATGTAGCTATAACATGTTGAAATAGTGCACCTTCAATATTAGCGTAACTACCAGGTACACTTTCAGCATTCTTGTCTACACATTCAAATACTGCATTCCTGGCATGAAGATGTCGTTCAGCCATCAGGTATCCTTCGTATTCCTCAGTCCACAAGGAAGGACATGTTATTTTAGCTGGGATCATTAATTTTGATGCACGTAGGGAAGTATAACAAACAGCACATGGAACATTGTGATCATGTGTTGTAAAAAGAGGATGTTCGTATTCTGATCCATACAAATATGAGAAATATGTATTTCCAGGAATTCCATCAACAAGGTACTCAGGTATTTTTGGTATGCATAGATAATTTGCTCCACCCCCTGGGTGACTAAAGCGGCTACCACAAGCTAAACCAGAATATAATAGTTCTGTTCCTGGAGTACCTGGACATGTAGTTCTCCCCCATCTTGTATATAGAGCTCCTCCTGATATTGGTCCAGGAGGTCCTTGTATTCCTTGTTCTCCAGGTGTTCCAGGTTCACCTTTATCTCCCTTCTCTCCATTGTCACCATCCTTACCAGCTGGTCCTGGTAAACCATCACGACCATCTCTACCTCTCAGGATTTCAACATAATGATCGGATATACAACAATCATTAGTTGTAGTATTTCTTGTAGATACAGTAGAGTCAAGAGCACGTTCAACAATATCATTACCTGTAATAAAAAGGATAATTTACAATACAATCATATCAACCAGCAATGTTGAAAGTATCATATTTATGTTTATGTACATAACATTACATTAAGTTCATAAACATGTTCAGTAGTATAACAAAATTTACTTGTTTGAATTATAATACAAATTGACAACAAAAATGCTGTTCAGTTGTCACTAATAATATTATTCATGAATAAAAATAATTATTTTAGATTTTGGGCCACAGGACCATCCCTATACTGTATGATTGCTTTTCCATATGTTCCAACAAGTAACTATATACATTATATATATATATATATATATATAATAAAGTATTCCATATTTGGTTGTCAATCATATTTTTTCACAGTTTGATTTATAATTGCGCCTAAGGTTTTAGTGGAAGGAAGCTCAGTAAATATTGAGTGTAACTATTGTGTCATGCAGTACAGCAGTACAGCAGTACAGTCTACAAACTAGCAAAACTGAAACTAATAACTGTACTAGCTGAAAATACATTATAAAAGTTGTACAAGATCTGTTAAAAAGTACATGTAAGAAGAGCTACTGAAAAGCAAATTAATAACTATAGTTATTATCAGACAGGAGAAAGTCAGCATTGATTAAAGACGACTTTACAAAATACAAATCAATGAGAAATGTTTAAAGTCACAGAAGTCACGTTTTCTCATTCTCAGTCACATATTCATATATCTTGTTTGTATTCATTTTCAAATTTTCTAGTATTGTAGCTGTACATGTACAATTATAATAATTAATATACATTACCTTTCACTGCAGCAGCTTTACAATAGTTCAGTTGAATAATAACGAGTGATGTTGCTACTTGAAGAATCTCCATTTTGTTTCTTTTCTAGTCAGTTCACTTATTCTTGAGATATTGAGCAGATATAATCAATAATCCTGTAAAATAGAAACGATATAACTGTTATATTCTTGTCTGATATTTATACTAAATACATTGCTGTTTTAAGTATCTGTACCATCAATGTTGAACATATATTATATGTACGTATATCAAGCTTTAAGCAGTACGTGGTTGTTTTTAGAGATCATAAGGTTTCTCTGACTATATTGCCTCGCAAGACGCCTACTCTTTTAATGTGTTGGCACTTACCCATTACCTTTAATAATATTGTACATTGCATTTATTATCTTATATTGTGTATACTTCATGATTCATTGTATTATTCCTCTCATTAAATGATACGTACTGTACAATTTGAAAGATGGATGCTAATTAATATTTACATTGGATAAATGCTAATAGTTATTATATTACATTGCCAATGCCAAGCATTTATACTGCAAGAGTTTATCATCAGCATGAAAGACCAATATGACATGTTGATAGAATAATACATCACCACACCAAAAGGAGGTATAAGGCTGAAACATTGTGTAGAGTCTATTTTTTTTTCTAAATAAGCATCGTATGGATACCATCGTGTCAAGCCTGTAAATAAAGTCACAAAGGATGGTTGTTTTCAAGGAGTTCTTCTGGAAATACATTATCAGTATTATTAAAAGTTACCTTCTCTTTCCAGGACAAGGAGCAAATCCATAGTCCATTTCAAATTTACTGGAAAGGGATATTCCACATAACATGAATAATTTTATGCAATTTCATCATTCCATGCTAAAAAACAGTTAGAACTAGTGCTGGGACTCGATAATTGAAATATCGATAATTGTTATCAATATAGCACATTTAGTGATAATCGATATCATGACCAGATATCGATTTGTACACATGCACATGCGTATTCAGTACAATCCATTTGTTATTATAAACAACATCCTTATACTTAATACATGATATCTATTTTCAGGCCAATTAGTGGAGAGGTCTTTCCTGTCAAGTAATTAATTACTACCTCTGATATATTCAATAATCAATTGATATTGGGTGCACTAATAATTGACATTGGTGTCTCTACCAATTCCCAGTACTAGTTAGAACAGTTATATGTAATAGTTATAACACATGCACAGATTGAATATAGTGTCACTGTGATGACACCACAACCTCAGGCCTCATATCATCACAATGACAATATATTCTATGTGGCACTCAGGCGTACATGTACATGTATGCTACAACTATTTTGTAGAGAACACAGAACTGATGTATTATCTTTTGTACTTGTATTTGATACAATGTATGTTGGGTTTTGAAAAAAAAACCTTCATCTGAGATACATGTACATGTAAGTGCTTAGTGATTGCGACAGACTCATAGTGACTAAGCAATGGGTTACAGTATATTACTATAAATAATTGTAATTACCTTTTACTATAGCAGTTTTATAACAATTAATATGGTAACTTGGAGAATCTTCATATTGTTTCTTTTATAATCACTTAATATTTTTGAGGTTACATGTATTTAGTATACAGCAAATCAATAATAGCTGTGTAAAATGATATATTATGTTTCTGATTTTTATACATTTGCATTGGTTTTAAAACATTGTTGACCATAATATACATGTATCATAATAAAAATTATATAATTATGTGTCAAGATTTGAATTACAGTATATTTCATTATAGGTCATGTGATTTATGTATGATGTCATTCTAGTTTTCAGTAATGGGCTGTGTAATCAGGCGATTTCAATGACTACTTTTTCACGTAATTACTTGCAGTTTGCATAAACATTTTAAGTAGCTTCCAATGCACAGTACATAGAGGCAGCTTTATTGACTGATTACAACGTTATCATTTCCAATGCACAGTACATAGAGGCAGCTTTATTGACTGATTACAATGTTATCATTTCCAATGCACAGTACATAGAGGCAGCTTTATTGACTGATTACAATGTTATCATTTCCAATGCACAGTACATAGGGGCAGCTTTATTGACTGATTACAATGTTATCATTTCCAATGCACAGTACATAGAGGCAGCTTTATTGACTGATTACAATGTTATCATTTCCAATGCACAGTATATAGAGGCAGCTTTATTGACTGATTACAATGTTATCATCTCACAGTAAAACATCAAATCACCTACTTATTTAATGTATAGATGAGTTAAACACTTACTCTTTAGCATTAAATAATTATCATACAATATATTAGTTGATGTTTGGATATATCTGATGACAAGGCTACTGTAACTTGTTGACTTACAGTAAAACATCTAATTACCTTTCTATTTAATGTATGTGTGGGCTAAACACTCATCCATTAGCTTAAATACATTACATTAGTTTATATTTTGAGATAACGATGACAGGATTGTTGACTTACAGTAAAACATCTAATTGCCTTTCTATTTAATGTATGTGTGGGCTAAACACTCATCCATTAGCTTAAATACATTACATTAGTTTATATTTTGAGATAACGATGACAGGATTGTTGACTTACAGTAAAACATCTAATTGCCTTTCTATTTAATGTATGTGTGGGCTAAACACTCATCCATTAGCTTAAATACATTACATTAGTTTATATTTTGAGATAACGATGACAGGATTGTTGACTTACAGTAAAACATCTAATTGCCTTTCTATTTAATGTATGTGTGGGCTAAACACCCATCCATTAGCTTAAATACATTATATTAGTTTATATTTGGATATATCTGATGACAAGGTTACTGTGACCTGTGACTGTCTCATGGTAAACACATCTAATCACCTATCTATTGAATATGTGTATGACCTACATGTACATGTAAACACTCAATGGGGCTTTAAAGTTGGACGTTTTTACTTCCAACAATACATCTCCTGATAGTGTGTGCAGCTTTGCATGATGTCATAAAAGTAAAGGAAGTAAGCACATGTACTGTTTAGCATTAGGAATTCCAGTATGTCAGATAAAGTTAATGGTTGGCCATTCATGTTCACTATTACCTCAGAAACATGCTCATAACTTTAGTTTGGAATCCAACAATTGCTTAACTTCACTATTTTCATGTAATTGTCATTCCCATTCTTTTTTGTGTATGTCAAATTTCAATCCTTGTTTGTGTTAATAGGAGCATAATATACAATATCAGTCATTAACACGAAATTGGTACTGTAATGTAATAGTAATACATGTACACTATTATGATAGACTATACAGTTTGTACACACATTATGAAATGGAATATGATAATAAACATTACGAGTTAGATCATTGTAATCATCAATTACCTATCTATATCTGTATAATAATTAATATATTTATAAAGTATATTACAGTATACTAGTAATGCAATAGTTCATGTACCTCCTTCTCCTGTGTATATCATACCAAATGAAATCATCACACAAAGATACAGTTTATTTAATCACATTTTGCTTTTGCTATATATAGAAAAAGCAAAATGTGATTAATGGTATATATACCATATACATTGAAATATTGATGGTGTTTTATTATTTGGCGGTTTGGCAGTTTTGGGTTCAAATCATCAAATTAAAATTTGCTTATTAATTCACGAATGTGCATGCGCGATTGCTTAAAAGTTTAGTAGTCCAAAGGGCAATGCCCACACTTTACTTACCTTCGTAATGTCTACATTTTACACAACACCGACTTTAACTTATGTAGTTAGAAAGAAGACTTGGAAAGTTATAGATTCCAAAATCATGCTTCGTTAGTCGGAAGAAAGCAATGAGGCAAGTGTTTGAAAGTGCAGTGGTCAGTGCCAACACCTGCCTACGTAGACCTAGTGTCTTTGTCAATTTGATCGCCTATAACTTTGGATTAGTTACTCATACATTGTATATCTTCGATTTTTGCACTAGTTTAAAGCAAATTTAGTAGACTATCTATGTGGTTGAAAAGTATCAAAGGACTTCAAAAATGTATGACGTCTGTGGTTAATTGTCAATATTTAATTCGTCAACTACTCTGTGAACAGCAAACTGTCAATATTACCACCGTCAGTGTTTCCACGTATACGGTACTTAAATGTTATAGATTTTTGTGTGTTTTTTAATACATATACATATTTTTTAGTATCCTGGAAACTGTACAATATGACAACCTATTAGATTACTATTACTGTGACTTGCTTTGTTATCCATTATTATTACAATAATATTGCACAACAATAATTTAATATGTTCTACTGAAACAGTCTTATGACTTCAAAATTTTATAATCACAAAATTAATTTTATAATAATGAACAAAACCATTATTATTTTAGTAACTGAAAATTACATGTAATAACAAAACAAACTATTTTTATATATTAAATTTAAAGAAGTTGATATATTACTTAGTGCACACCACACAGGTAATCACTTTATTATCAACATATGGAGCACAGGGTAGACCAGTACCACATGTAGCTACAACATGATAGAATAAAGCACCATCAGTGTCAGCATAACTACCAGGTACAGTTTCAGCATTCTTGTCTACACATTCATAAACTGCATTCCTAGCATGACCATGTTTTTCAGCCATCAGGTATCCCTCATATTCCTCAGTCCATGAAGAAGGACATGTTATTCTGGCTGGAATCATTAATTTGGATGCACGTTGGGAAGTATAACAAATGGCACATGGAACATTGTAAAGATGTGATGTAAAACGAGGACGTCGGTATTCTGCTCCATACAAGTATGAGTAAGCTGTAGGAAGTCCACTAACAAGGTACTGTGGTGTTGTAGGTAAACAAAGGTAGTTTGCTCCACCTCCTGAATGACTGTAGCGACTACCACCAGCTAAACCAGAATATACTAGTTCTGTTCCTGGAGTACCTGGACATGTAGTTCTCCCCCATCTTGTATATAGAGCTCCTCCTGATATTGGTCCAGGAGGTCCCTGTATTCCTTGTTCTCCAGGTGTTCCAGGTTCACCTTTATCTCCTTTCTCTCCATTGTTACCATCTCTACCAGCTAGTCCTGGTAACCCATCACGACCATCTCTACCTCTTAGGATTTCAACATAACGACCTGATATACAACAATCATTAGTAGTAGTATTTCTTGTAGATACAGTAGAGTCACGTTCAACAACATCATGATCATTACCTGCATGAAAGGATAATTTAGCTACATGTATTTTACAAAATTAAAATTACAATTATGATAGTTAATATATATTATATATTACCTTTCACTGCAGCAGCTTTACAACAGTTCAATTCAATTATAACAAGTAATGTTGCTACTTGAAGAATCTTCATTTTGTTTCTTTTGTAATCAATCATTTATCCTCGAGATATTGAGCAGATATAACTAATAATGTGATAAAATAAGAAAATATAGAACTGTTGTGATATTTATACTTGTATTATAATTATAGGAAGCCATAAGATGAAAGCTACCGTGATCAGTGTATATTACGTAGACCCCCACTTCCTTTAAAATATACATATTCCACCGGACATGACTTTTAAAAGATTAAAGCAACTGACAGTGATGTATATATATTCCACCGGATGTTTTTTAACAACATAGTAATATAACAAAACAAAACAATAGTTTTTAATAATAGTTGATCTTCCTCTTCCATCTTAATAACACCTACGTGTCGGACACTAGTTCCAATAGCTTTACAAAGCTCACGAAACACGACCTCGCAAGCACCTTGAATAGGCTTGAACCGGGAGTCTCTTCTGTATAATACATTGGGAGTATCACAGCTGTAATATCTCATATATCAAAGAATATCTATTTCTTCCTTTTGTATGTACGCAAAATGATTCTTTTTGGTTAAAGAAAGCTTTAGACACTTTTTTCGAACGTCTTGAAATTCCAGATCTGCATTCTCTTTCACTAGTTTGATATCCAAATTCGACATTACTCACAGTCTCACACGCTAAAATATTGTGATGTAATGGTAGTTACTGGGAGATATAGATACAACCACAACAGTCATGACGCAATAGATATTACGGTCATGTTCTATCTATTTCTAATTACACTGCTATTTTAAGTATCTGTGAGGCATCAATGTTAAACTTAATATATGTAACATATAATTATTATATATCAAGATTTCAGGATTACTGTACATATGGTTTCTGTGTGTGGAATGTACTAAGTGCTGACTTTAATAATTAACTTAAAATAAGTATTATGCAGGATATAACTGATGATAAGCCTACTGTGACCTGTGACTGTTGTCTCACAATGAAACATCTTATTGCCTATCTATTTAAAGTGTGTATGAGCTAAACACTCACCCATTAGCTTAAAATAATTATTATACATTATATTAGTTGATGTTTGGATATATGTAACTGATGACATGGTTACTGTGACCTTTGACTGTTGTCTCACAGTAAACTCTCCTATCTATTCTGAATCTGAATTAGCAATTTATCATCCACAAATTCCATGCAGTTGTGAATGTGTTCTCATAAAACTAATACATGAAATTGAAATATATCATACTAATAATACATTATTAAACATTAATGAAATAATACATTAGTCATGTATTAAACACTTAATAATCAATAGAGTTTGCATACATGTTGACATGCAACTCACTTAACCTGTAATGTTTGTTGAACTAACCCAAATGTTTTGCAGTATTGTCCAACCACTAGCTGAATACAAGCTTAAGCAACCATCATCTTATAACTATAATATGATAGTAAACATTACAAGTTAGATCAATGTAATCATTATTATTTACCTATTTATATCTGTATTTATAATGTATATTACAGTATACTAGTAATGCAATAGTTGATGTACCACCTTCTCTTGTGTATATCATATCAAATGAAACATCACACAAAGATACAGTTTAGTTCTTAATATGTACTGTTGATTATCTTAAATGCTATGATTTCTGTGTGTGTACTTTCCTTTTATGGGTGTGTTAATTTACCCACAAGCATGATCATTATAATGTAATCATGTGTAATTGATAAACAATTTGACAACCCATTAGATTATTATTACTGTGACTTGCTTTGTTTATTAACCCTCACCCATGTAGGCGGAGTGAAAGGTTACGTAATTATTCTGTCTGTCTGTCTGTCTCTTTGTTTGTCTGTCTGTAAAATTCCAGCAAACCCACGAACATTGAAAATACTACCCAGCAGATGTCAAAGCATTTAAGAATCAAAAGTAACAATAAGCTTTTGCTAAAAACTTTCTGTTTCTAAAGTTATGACAATTTACACTCACAGTCGCTGTATTGCAACTTTCAGAAGACGTCTGGTAGCAAAAGAGTTCAATGAAACACAACTCATCCTGCTTGAAGCCTATCACTGTTGAATCACAACTTGAAATGAAGTACAATTGAAGTAGTGGCTGCTACAACTTCGAGTTGGCTCTAAGCTTTCTAAAGTCTCGCGAGCCAGACTCCTCCCCTTTTTGAGATCGGATCTCCATCCAGGAATTCCGTCGACAAGATACTGTGGAGTTGTAGGTAAACAAAGATAGTTTGCTGAGCTTTGCTCCACTCCCAGAATGACTGTATAAACTAGCAACCAGCTAAACCAGAATACAGTAGTTGTGTTCCTGGAGTGCTTGGACAGGTAGTTCTCCCCCATCTTGTAATAGAGCTCCTGCTGATATTGGTCCAGGAGGTCCCTGTATTCCTTGTTCTCCAGATGTTCCAGGTTCATCTTTATCTCCCTTCTCTCCAGGGTTATCATTCTTACCAGCTGGTCCTGTTAACTCATTACGACCATCTCTACTTCTCAAGATTTCAACATAACGATCTGATATACAACACTTATTAATAATAGTATTTCTTGTAGACACAGTAGAATCAAGAGCACGTTCAACAATATCTTCAAGTTCATAATTTATCCCTTTAATTATTACATGTATTTTGAGGCTAGCACATTTGATCACACTTTGTTTTAATAGTTGCTCAACATTATGAATATTCAGTTTAGTGTAAACAAAATATATGATAGACTATAATAGTTAGATTGTTATTGCTTTTAAAACTCCATTCATGTCCAGTATTGCCAGCATTTGTCTCAGGTACTCCTGACTATCCTTTGTGCATGCGAGGATTGATGGAATAATGTCCGGAGGATCCCATGAGTTATGTCACAGCATAATCCCTGGACAGAGTTCCACATGATGGAATACTGTCCGGAGGATCCCATGAGTTATGTCACAAAGCATGACAGATTACTGTCCGGAGGATCCCATGATTTATGTCACAGAATAATCTCTGGACAGAGTTCCACATGATGGAATACTGTCCAGAGGATCCCATGAGTTATGTCATAGAGCATGACACAATACAGTCCGGAGGATCCCATGAGTTATGTCACAATATAATCTCTGGACAGAGTTCCACATGATAGAATACTGTCCAGAGGATCCCATGAGTTATGTTACAGAGCATGACAGATTACTGTCAGGAGGATCCCATGAGTTATGTCACAGAATAATCCCTGGACAGAGTTCCACATGATGGAATACTGTCCGGAGGATCCCATGAGTTATGTCACAGTATAATCCCTGGACAGAGTTCCACATGATGAAATACTGTCCGGAGGATCCCATGAGTTATGTCACAGAGCATGACACAATACAGTCCGGAGGATCCCATGAGTTATGTCACAGTATAATCTCTGAACAGAGTTCCACATGATGGAATACTGTCCAGAGGATCCCATGAGTTATGTCACAGAGCATGACAGATTACTGTCTGGAGGATCCCATGAGTTATGTCACAGAATAATCTCTGGACAGAGTTCCACATGATGGAATACTGTCCGGAGGATCCCATGAGTTATGTCACAGAATAATTCCTGGACAGAGTTCCACATGATGGGATACTGTCAAGAGGATCTCATGAGTTAAATGTAACTCAGCCCTCCATTCCAGTTGTTGATTCAATCCTTCAGTCCCTAATAGATGTATAGCACTATAGGCATATGCCATGGAATCTACTTAGTTCAATCTGTTGATATCTTCTGTATTTCCTATGGAGCATTTTGCATATACATGTAGTAACTATATAATCATAAACAATAAAACTGGACATGTTCTACATAAAAGCAGCCTTGGAGAGTATTTTTCCTCATGTATGTTGTTAAGATCACACAGATACAAGAAAAAAAAACATAAATGTGTGCTGATTTATTTTCTATGTGATGCGCTTATAGCTCGAAGCCATGAGAACACCTGTTCACAAACTTCAGTATCAACCTGTAATATAGTAGGAAATGTACCTTACACACACTTTAGACGTTTCAATCATCAGGAAATTTTACCTTCTCAAGTTGTGGAAATTTGTGTGTATCGCAGTTTTCTTTACACTATGAATCAGTATGCCCCCTCATGTGCATTTTGTCTACAATTATTTTCAAAATGCCAGCTGTTTCGTTTGTTCAGTTAAATCAACTCTTTTGGGGTTGTTAGCAAATCTTTTTAAGTGGCAGGCATCATCGTAACAAATAAACTCTACAATGATCAAAAGGGTTGTATAACACTTCTGTATAAATTATTGTTTACTCTTCATCATTTTCCTCACAAATATATATTTACTCTGAATTGGTGCACCATATTGTCAAAATATTGTAAACTCCCGACGTCTATTACAGTCAGTTGCTTTGGTCACTTTAGTATAATGATCAAGTGTATGTCCTCAGAATCTCTTCAAAGATCCTCGGGATACTATAGAGCTTTGTTAAAGGATGTCCTAGACTGAGAATTCCTTTAAAGTATCCTCCAGACACATGGTTACCCTAATAGATAGTTGAAAGGATGTCCCTTGTACTGTCCTAGTACTTCTTTTAAAGGATTCTCCGGACATATGGTTATCCTAATACATAGTTGAAGGTATGTCCCTTGTACTGTCTTAGTACTTCCCTTAAAGGATCCTCCGGACACATGATTATCCTAATGCATTGTTCAAAGGATATCCCTTGTATATACTGTCCTAGTACTTCCTTTAAAGGATCCTCCAGACACATGGTTAACCTAATACATTGTTCAAAGGATATTCCTTGTACTGTCCTAGTACTTCCTTTAAAGGATCCTCTGGACACATGGTTATCCTAATACATAGTTGAAGGTATGTCCCTTGTACTGTCTTAGTACATCCCTTAAAGGATCCTCTGGACACAAGGTTATCCTAATACATTGTTCAAAGGATATCCCTTGTACTGTCGTAGTACTTCCTTTAAAGGATCCTCCGGACACATGGTTACCCTAATACATTGTTCAAAGGATATCCCTTTTACTGTCCCAGTACTCCCATGGAAGAATCCTCCAGATACAAGGTTACCTCTAGTGCATTGGATATAGAACAGCACCGTCCTGAGTAGTCATAGGACTGGTGATGGCAATACTGAACATCAGTCTAAAACTCAACTAACTCCTGTTGTTGTCCAACCAGTGAGGAATGTCTGTTTTGAATCTTAGCAAACATGCTAAAGCAAGTTAATGCAAAATTCTCCCACCATGTGCATAGGAACCAGAATAAAACATTGTGATGCACTAAATGATAGTATAACTGAGAAATATTATCTCATTAATCAAATCTCCTTTCTTATGATGTACATGTACATGGATGACATCAATGAATAACCACAATATACATGTACATGTTGCTACTGCTTCGCATACATACTCAACTGCCATCTTAATTTATGTGACCAAACTAGCATATCTAATATAATTAATGTTGCTCATAACTATTAAGGCATTTTTAAAATTCAAAACCTGTCTTCCACAATTAGTACAAATGTATTTTGTTACCTTTTATAACGGCACCTTCACAATAGTTCCATTCAATTATAACAAGTACCACTATAACTAGAAGAATCTTCATTTTGTATCTTTCAATTCACTTATCCTTGGGCTTTGGGTTTCAGCAGTAGATAGTTTATAGTCTTGTAAGTAACTTTTGATAATTCCTCTGATCTATTTATACTGTAGTAAACTACTGCTAAACTAACAGTTACATTGGTATATACCAGAATAGTCTAAGTAGTATGGTACGTATATTATTAGTGTGATTATTGTCTTACAGTAAAAAAATTAATGGGTTTTTCAACATGTATTTGGGTCACAGTGTATTAGCTCTGTATTACTCTTAATATGAAGTATGGCTTGAGCTATTCTCCTGCAAATATAATCAATACAAGATATTAGTGTAATTTTCCTTTTCTTTATCAGTTTCCCTCGTTATCAGTTTACTTAGCTATCACTTTTCCTTTGCAATCAGCTGCTTTCCCTCACTATTGATATTCCCTAGTCATAGCCTTCCTCTAGTATCAGCTCTCCCTAGTTGTTAATTTACTTAGCTGCAATTGTGCTTACTATGTTTGCAGATATAACAGATAAAATCTGAAAGCATTTAATATGAAGTCCATCCTATACACAAACTATAGCAAATAACTTCTACTAGCCAATCAGCCTTTTGTACTCAGCAGAAATACAATTTCCTAGTAATCAATAATATTATTGCTTATTGATAATATTAATGTTGATTGTTATCACATTCTATTTGCAAATTAATTATAATTATATTTGTTCAACGCATCTAAAAAGGAGAATGCATATAATTATGATACCAAATACCAAATACAGTAAATGAATGGTTATGCAGAAACACAATGAAATTTGAAGAGGAACAATTGTTGTGTTTCTTAGAAGCCAAATGTTTATTGCATTCAATACCTATGGCATAGGGTTTCTCACTAAGCTCCTTTAGCAGGGTGCTGTACCCTTCTATTACCTGCTAGCACCCTTCTTATATAGGTCGCTCATAATTAATTTTGCACTCTTCTTTAAATTTCTTCTATAAAGGAAATTGACAATGCCTGGATGATACTCAATACGATAGTGATAATATAATAGTAATAACTGATAACAAAAAAGAGACCTGATCATCTATATGAATATTAATTTAATTTTTTGCACCTTTCTATTCAAAGATTCTGACAAGAGCACCTTTTTTCAATTATTACTGGACTGTAAGGTTATTGGTTCGTGAGGGTTCAATACTGTAGCAGCATCTTTTATCTTGTGTGGTTTAGTGTTCTTTTAGTATGTCAATAGTGACCACTCTTAGATATAGTTATAATATGCCTAATTACTGTAGTTACAGGAGTATTAACTAAAATAATAATTATTTCACTAATGTGTTGGTTAGTTTATAACCTGTCACTCACCATTCTAGAACAATATAATTATTCCATGTATTAACATAACGAGGAGACTCTTCATAGCCTGCAGTACCATCCATTGCTGTCCCACAGGTTGCAACTACATGTATGTAAACATGTGTTAAAACATGTTGCATATGTGGTAAAGGAAGTTACATTGGGTCTTAATCAGGTTGCAACTACATGTATGTAAACATGTGTTAAAACATGTTGCATATGTGGTAAAGGAAGTTACATTGGGTCTTAATCAATTAATGGGCATGGTACATAAATGAACATGTGTATGTGTGTGTGTATGTATGTATCTATGTATGTATGTGTGTGTGTGTGTATGTATGTACTTTAGAAGTCCCTTTTATCTAAAAAAAACTGTTAGTTGCATTTTGTAAATTTGAAGTTTCTAATTAAGTTGTGTTCTTCCTGTTGCTTAGGTACATCTTCATTATGTACCATACCTATCAATTAACTAAGCCCTATGGAATAATATTATTTCTTTCCTATGTATACAACGAATATTTGACAGCATATGTTCACTATACTAAGTACTGCTTTAATTGTGATCATCTATAGGGCCTATACCTACATGCCATTATAGGTACATTGTCAATGTATACGTATGCATTATGCACAGTATGTACATGTATGTACATGTATGTATGTATATACAGTATGTATGTATGTATGTATGTATGTATGTATATATGTATGTATGTATGTATGTATGTATGTATGTATGCTTGTATGTAGGTATGTGAAATTGTGTATGTGTATATATATGTACGTATGTATGTGTATGTATGTACAATGTATGTATATATGTAGGTATGTGTATGTATGTATGTATGTATGTATATATGTGTATATGTATGTACATGTACAATTATTGTACATGTTTGTATGTATGTATGCATGCATGTATGTATGTACATGTATGTATGTATATATATATATGACATGAGCTGACCTAGCTTTTCAAAGCTTTTATATCACTTCTCTGTAATTTGTGCTATTTCAAATGTTTTTAGACCTATGGTATATGACATGTAATTTATCAACCTACAAGTATTCATGACTACATGTACATGTGTACTAACCATGCTGTATGTGTGCAGCATAGAATACATGCATATTATATAACATGTAATTTATCAACCTACTTGTGTACATGACTACATGTACATGTGCATTAACCATGCTGTATATGTGCAGCATAGAATACGCACATATTATATAACATGTAATTTATCTACCTGCATTTGTACATGACTACATGTATATGTGTACTAACCATGCTGTATGTGTGGATGCATAAAATATACACATGTAATTATTATTATCATAAATTATTTTTCTAGGGCTGAGTTAAATCCACCAATTCCATGAGTACAAGCTAAAGCTATGGAAGCAATAGGAGATGCAGTTGCTGGAGGCCAATAAACCTGAGTCTCCTGCTATGACTGTTAATATATAACATTTATTAGTATCCTGTCTTCATGCTTAATTTGATCCACATGTACATGTGTATAATATTTATACATGTATATAGCCATTATGTTCTGCTAATGAGCATTTGTAATCATTTGCACCAGGTTACACATTTGTGACCTAACTCTCGATAAAAAGTGCTTTCCCACAAAATAATATTGATGAAACTCTTATTATCAATCACTCAATTGCTTGCCATTCTGCCATTTTGTATAGGAACTCAATGAAATGTGGTTTACAAGAGAACTATTATTAAGCTACTTAGAGACCATATTTCATGACTTACCAACTCGTAGTCATTCACATTTCTCATTCACTATTTTAAAATCAAGCTTTGAAATTTGTATATTTCTTTTTACAATCATGAATGATTGATATAACTATGTATAATAATTAACAAAAGTAACAGAGAAATCTCTACAATTGCATGAATAATAGATGTACAAACATTTCAGCTAATTAAAACAAATTGACAATTATTTTAAACAAAATCCTTTATGTCCAGCAGAAGTGCATAAACCCATTGCTTTGTGGTTTTAGGGGTGTGGTTTGATTTTGTGTTCATAATATAGTACACACTTCCTATAACCTATAATCACTTCCAACATAACATTAACCCTTAGAGCACTGATGTCACATATATGTGACATTTCATCCCTACATGGTTCGCCGTGTGTCCTAGCTACACGAAGCTCTCCAAATGCTTGTAATTGGTGTCAGGCACAAGCCGATGAACGTGGCTAAAAAGTGGATGGTTTTTCAGCCGCCCTTTGGCCTAAATAACGACTACGGGGGGAATTTTAAAGGGGTGTCCCCCCGTTAATGCAGGGTTTGAAGAGGGCACAGCCCCCTCGCTGCCCATGCAATTTGCATTTTTTTTACCCCGCCCACGTGCTCTGGTGGGTACCTGAGGCATTTCCCTTGCTGTGAAACCTGAAATCGTGGGTGTAGCTGGTCCCAACATGCAGTGGGTCATTTTGTTAGCCCCAGTTCCAGTCAAAAGAGGGAGAACACTGCATTAGATTTGATCCTACGAAGTGCTTGGGGACTTTCGAGTCCCAGTAAGCAAGTTGGTGGAAGTAGTACTTCATGTCGGAAAATTATTGTAAACATTACAGGTAAAACCAATCTAGGTACCTTTCAAGCAGATTTCTACCAGTGGAGAGATTGTTATTAATCCTCGGTGCGCATGCGCAGCGAAGGATTACGGTAGTTAGTTGTGTCTGTCCGTCTGTTACTACGAAATAAGCAAAGTCGTTTGTCTAGAGATCGAAATTAGAGTGAATTCGAGGTTAACGTAGGACCTAAAGTTAAACAAACCACTTCCATATAACCCTACATAAGTACAGCTCTTCTCTTTGTATTTTGCTTTATAGCAGTGTAAGTACTTATGTAGGGTTATATGGAAGTGGTTTGTTTAATTTTAGGTCCTATGTTAACCTCCCAACCTTGTTCACATGTTTTTGGGGATTTGACGTCCCTACATCTTCCTTCATTTTTATTGAAAATGTTTTTATTATTCTTGTTTCCATTGTATTTTTCTGAATGGTAGATGATTTGTGAATATTTTATGTAGATTGCTATAAGGCTTGTTCATCATTGAAGGTCAGACTTTTATATAATTATATCCCTTATTTATGAATTGATTACCCTTCTCATTTCACTTATAGATGACGCTGTCTGTTTTCTATTTCATTTACAGCTTTGCCACAAGAAGTAGTGCTAGTCTCTTTGTCAACCATTCGGCGGCATTCCAGTGCTTATCATAGTATATAATATTTATTATATACCATATTTTTAATATTAATAATTATTATGCTCATTATTTTAAGAATTTATTTGCTCACAAACTTTATTACTATGCTTATGATTCCAACGTAGTAGGCAGTTGCTTTCGTATCCTAAGGACACAAATGCGCACGCGCAATTAATTCCACGTGGGTAAATTAATGAATGCACTTATAAAAACGGCGTCCAATTCGAGATCAAATCTTTACCGTCATTGAGACTGTCTTCTTTCATAGTATCTGAAGATATCATCTCACTACTTTAAGACCAGAATTTTACTATAAATGCGAATGGAATGGTGCTAGAATTATTGTGATTGTTCAACAAACAAAAAAATGATTTGTCTGGAAAATAATAATTGGGGCGAAGCCCCACACTAGTCGGCTTGATTACGTACGTACGACCACTTTGGCCCCAGGCGGGGTGAAATAGCTTTAACTAATTAATAGGCGTGTACTACTTCACCCCCACAATGTTTTACATTCATCTAGTAATAATAATATTAAGCGGTTTTGCCACTCGCCAGTTCTCTACCCTAACGACAATATTTGGCCATCTAGACGGTGTTGGTAGTCATAAAAACACTAGATATGAATAGGTATGTGTGTATTAAAGCTTATTGGGGCGAAGCCCCACACTAGTCGAGAATCTTGCTTGCTTGATTGCGTACGTACGTCTTTTTCTCCCGCGGGGACCACTGGCCCCAGGCGGGGTGAAATAGCTTTAACTAATTAATAGGCGTGTACTACTTCGCCCCCACAATGTTTTACATTCATCTAGTATGCATATATTACCAGAGATTTCAGCTCATCACTTGCAATTGAAATGTACAGCAAATAACAAGTTTTTCATTGGGAGTATATAAATTGTGTATAAACAAGCATTTCTTCTACTTTTATTATCATAACTATCCAGGAAGAGTTTCTGGACCAGGTGGTCTATGGAAAGGGGTAGTAGTCAGAAAGAGGAACGATATGGTTGCCTAGAAGGACATTCCCCTCGTTTCGAGGTGAAGGGCTGGCTATGCAAGAATAAAGTAAATCATTTTGATGCCCAAACATTTACACCACCATCGCTAACATTTATAGCCTTGTAGATTGTGCAATAATTATAATGGGATGGAGTAGTGTGACAGGTGTTACAGATGGACAGACACAGACTGCTTACTTAATTAATTAAGCCGTTAGAGCTACACAATTAAAATAAAATAATGCTTACATATTTTATACATATACATGTAGAATAAAATATCAGTGGTTGAAGGTAAGAATATGAATAGAAGATATACTACTATAGCTAACTTTAGTCTATATGAAATATTTCCATCAACAGCCTGACATATACCCATGAGGCCTGCTTCTGATTTTGTGTAATTAGCACCACCGTGTATATATATTTATATCACAGCAAAAATAGAATTTTAAAAATAACAAATGTATTTGTTAGTACAGTGGCAAGGATGCAAATTATAATTTAGTTATAGTCATACAGGATGTTATGACTGCATGATAACATACCTGTATCAATTATCATGTCTAATATCTGCACAAACAAGGTTTTGACAACTAAAATCATTTATTTATTCTGCTAAACCCTAAACTTCTTGTAAATCAATTAGACCATACAAGGAAATTGAAACTTTATTAAAATTGGATTATAATTACATGTACATTCTGTCACTATGCAGTCATAAACAACCTACATGATCAATAAAATTACAATTTCCAATATTTCTTGCAACTACACTAAAAAATAAATTAGTTATTTTAACAATTTTATTTTTGCAGTGATATGAATACACTGAACAAGGCCTTAGTAAGTTAAAGAATTATATCTCACATTAATGTTTAAGTGAATAATAGGAGAATATCTGCTTTCTGGTATTCAACACCAACAAGCCAATTCAACTCCTTAGACATGTGCCACTTTAATTTTGACAAATTTGATTTCATTTTCATATAGCTCCTATATATATAGAAGCTCAGAGATAGCTAATATGTTGATGAAATGCACTACAAAAACAGAATTGTTTAACAACTAATTGATTGGTTAATTAATACAGTTGCATGCTGTTGACAATAATATTTGCAGAAGTCCTACATATTTTGTTATCCCTCCTTATAATATTTACATTTCATGTCACTTATAAAACTTCAAAGTATAACTGTAAACAAAATGGTTAAAATTTTTTGAAACCACAACCTCATAATTTAATCTAACAACAAACACCACAAATGATTATTTTGCCAATAAAGGCAACTATAATTATATGGACTTTGCACCTGCTATGATCTATAATTGGATTAATAACAAGTGTATAGTTGCAATGATATAATTTATAATTTAACTAGTTGGTCAGTCATACAGGTTGTTATGACTGCATAATAAAAGGTATATGTACCAATTATGATCAATTATCATGTCTAATATCTCATATTAGATGCATAAGAATGGTTTAGAAACCTACAATAAAACGTTTATTTTGTTTCTTTGTACATAGTATAATATAAGGAAATTGTAACTGCAATTATTAAATTATATATAGTCAGTACATATTATGTATACAGTGACTGACACGACTTCTTGTGGGATTGCAGACAATGCCGTAAGTGAAATAGAAAATAGGCATCATCTGTAAGAGAAAGAAAATGATCATGAATAATTGATAAAGACTGACCTTTATAGTAATGAATAAGCCTCATAACTGTGCCTATATAATTACAGTGTAAAAATTGAGCAATCACAATTGTATGATTTCATGGGATATATAACTTACATCAGTATTTATGGTTTCTACATAAATATTCACAAATGATCAACCATTCAAAAAAAAAAACAATGGAAACAAGAATAATAAAAAGTACAGCTTAAGTGTATACAGCTCTTTGTATTTTGCTTTAAACTGGTGTAAGTGCTTATGTAGGGTTATATGGAAGTCGTTTGTTTAATTCAGGGTCCTATGTTGACCTCTCGACAGTGTTCGCATACTTTTTGGGTTTTGATGTCCTACATTTTTATTGAAAATCTCTTTTATTCTTTATTATATATTTATATCACTGCAAAAATAGAATTTAAAAAAATGTATTTGTTAGTGTACAGTTGCAAGGATGCAAATTATAATTTAGTTATAGAATGTTATGACTGCATGATAACATACCTGTATCAATTATCATGTCTAATATCTGCACAAACAAGGTTTTGACAACTAAAATCATTTATTTATTCTGCTTCTTTGTAAATCAATTTTACCATACAAGGAAATTGAAACTTTAATTATTATCGGATTATAATTGGATTATAATTACATGAAAATTCATGTGTCTAGCATGCTAGCAAAAGGCACAAACAAACACACACACAACAAACAAACAAGTAGCCACAACGGCTTCATTAAACATTAGAGCAGCTAC
This sequence comes from Petrosia ficiformis, assembly GCA_947044365.1. Classification (NCBI taxonomy): domain Eukaryota; kingdom Metazoa; phylum Porifera; class Demospongiae; order Haplosclerida; family Petrosiidae; genus Petrosia; species Petrosia ficiformis. The sequence goes on from OX345636.1 coordinate 44,665,684, forward strand.
AATGGCTTAGAAAAATAATTACCAGCCACCATGGCTTAGAAAATAAGCAGCCACAATGACTTAGAAAATAGGCAGCCACAACGGCTTACAAAATAAGCAGCCACAATGGCTTACAAAATGAACAGCCACAATGCTTAGAAAATAAGGAAAAATTGAACACTGAATGGCCAGTCTTGAGAACCGGGAATGGTGAGTTAAAGATCTTTGATGGCATGCCAACTCTCCCCACTCATCCAGTGTCCATATAGCAATAATAACAATAAAAATAGTAACTTAAATAACAAGTACATAACATAATGCAACTCACAAACCAAGAAGAGAAGCATAGAGCTGCCGCAAACCCAAGTTGGTCATATGTGCAAGGTTTGAGATCAATGAGGCACACCAAGCTCCTGCTCTTACAAAGGCAGCTGGCTATCACTGTCTAGTGTCTACCCATGCAACACACAAAAAAAGTACTGACTAGTACTGATTATAATTTGGAAGAAGCACTGATAAGTACTAATCAATGTCTAGCACGCCTAATAGTCACATTTCTAGTTAAGTTTAGTCTAACATTAACCGGCAGGCAAATACCTTCCTCTATATGTTTGCGTACATTACAATTAAATTTAGAAAAAATAGGTGCATGTATTTTGTAAACCTTTTTAAATGTAGAACATAGCTTAGTATACCAGAAACCTTGTTGTATTAAATGACTAGTTAACTTATAGTGTCTGTGTGCAAAATCTGTAAAACAATCGCTTATCCTACCAATTCTTATTAATTGTGAAATATACCGTCTCCATTTGCTGGTTTAGTGGGAATATTACTCCATAAATGTGGAAAGTTAACTATATTAAAACCTTAATTGTCTCTTTTATAAAAAATGGTAGTGTGATATTTCTTGTTTTCTATTGTAATTAATATATCTAAATAGGATAGCATATAGTGGGACTCTCAGTAGTTCTTTTGAGTTCTAACTCAGGAGGATATATGTTAGGAATAACTTTTGTAAATCTATTATTATTTAATGTTAAAAGATCATCGATATATCTGGTAGTGTAAGAAAACTGTTTAGCTAAGTGTATATTACATTTGATAAGATCTTTCATATAGTTATATTCATAATAGAATAAAAACAAGTGTATATAGAGAAAAAAACATCCCTGTATTTGCTTTGTGATGACTATGTATTAAGCATTGCTGATGACACTAGTGTCTCTACCTTTCTGTGTACTCGAAAGCTGGGGCCTGAAGAAGTAAGTGTAAGCCTGATTGCAGTCTAAGTACACAGATCTTTGATGAACTGACTGAAGTATTCCTACAAGATTCTAAATGATGATTTCCTCATATCTGAAACTTAAAAACTTATTATACTTACTTGTTAAAGATTCTTGCATAATGTTTATACTGTTTCTCTGCTAAATGGAACAGTTATTAGCAGTTTCTGAATCTTGCTGGCTTGTCTGTAGCTCGAAGAGCCTCGAACGCGCGTTCTTTTACGCGCCACGCCCATTAATTGACCAGGCCCCCCGGGAATGACGCAACTTCCTTAACTACGTATACAACGCATAGTCGCGCAAGTGACACAAACATAATTATAATTATATATAATTATTATATATAATATACACATTAAACCCCGTGGAAAGCAATTATAGGGATGGCCCTATGGGCCATAATAAATTAGCTAAAAAAAGGAGCACAATCAGTACCCATCGGAATTCCTACTTGCTGCCTAAATATTTCTTTACCTACTTTAATGTAAATGTTATCTATCAAGAATTCCAGCATTTCTCAGTTCATTTCTTTAATATTTTTGCTACAACTTGACTTAGATGGTGTGTCTGACCAATATGCTTTACCAAACTTTTTTGTGTTATACATGTATGTACATGTACATAACATGCTTTTCAAACACATTTATAAAGACATTTTTTTTGTTCCCTTTTACTTTTAGTTAACTAGATATATGCAATTTCTAACTCTATATGTACATTCTATGTCACCATGCAGTCATAACAACCTACATGATCAATAAAATCACAATTTCCATTATTTCTCGCATCTGCACTAACAAATGAATTAGTTGTTTCAACAATTTTATTTTTGCAGTGATACGAAGACACTGAACAAGGCCTTAGTAAGTTAAAGAATTATATCTCACATTGAAGTGATTAATAGGTAGTCAACACCAACAAGCTAATCCAATACCTTAGACATGCACCACTTTAATTTTGACAAATTTGATTTCATTTTCATATAGCTCCTATATATATAGAAGCTCAGAGATAGCTAATATGTTGATGATATGCACTACAAAAACAGAATTGTTTAATAACTAATTGATTGGTTAATTACTATAGTTGCAAGGATTTAAAATTGCTTGGTCATGCTGTTGACAATAATATTTACAGAAGTCCTACATATTTTGTTATCCCTCCTTATAATATTTTTCATTTCATGTCACTTATAAAACTTCAAAGTATAACTGTAAACAAAATGGTTAAAATTTCTTGAAACCACAACCTCATAATTTAATCTAACAAGAAACATCACAAAATATTGTTTTGCCAATAAAGGCAACTATAATTATATGGACTTTGCACCTGCTATGATCTATAATAGGATTGTTATATATAATAACAAGTGTATGGAATAGTACAGTTGCAATGATATAATTTATAATTTAATTAGTTGGTCAGTCATACAGGTTGTTATGACTGCATAATAAAAGGTATATGTACCAATTATGATCAATTATCATGTCTAATATCTCATATTAGATGCACAAGAATGGTTTAGAAACCTACAATAAAACATTTATTTTGTTTCTTTGTACATAGTATAATATAAGGAAATTGTAACTGCAATTATTAAATTATATATAGTCAGTATAATTATATTATGTAGTCATGAACAATGAAATTATAATCTACTTAGCTTATCATGATGGTGTGTGTTGTTGAACATAAGAGTTACTGGATTACTATATGTACTGGTGTCAATCCGGACAGTTTAATTTCTTTGTGGTATGTAGGTGTGTGTATAATTTTGAGCTTTCTGAGGCTGCCATTGGGCCTGCACTAAAGTATGATCAAGAACAAACGATACAATCCAGATTAGAAGTATAATTATGTTAATTATGTTAATCATGTTATTAAAAAGTACATACATATTAATTACTTGGGAGTAGTTGCCAGAGTGTTGCTCCCTGTCTACTCTGGCATTCGCTGGGAAGGTGTACCCAGTAGCATGTTCCCCCAAACCTGAATATTTAATGACCCCTGAGGCTAGAGGACAATTTGTGGTTAAGTAAGTATTCACTGCACTCTTAATACAAGGTTAGTCTGATGCGATTAGTTAACTCAAAGGTCTAGGAAGGCTAATGGGTTACCGTCTCATGGCACTGGCACAGGTGCTCCACAGCTCTCTAACCAGCCCTACCTCCATTACATTAACCATTATAGCAATGATAGTATCAGAGAGTACGGTTAAAAAAATGGCCGCCCATGCATTTCAATTGTAAGTGGTAAGCTTAAATCTCTGCTAATATATACAAATAAGTTAAAATATACATAAAGCTTATAATACTGAGTAATTTTATCACTAAAAACACCTTTTAGATGTCCAGAGATCTTCGTTAATGTAGAGATCCGGCGATTAGCAAAACTGGCTCTTTTTCATAAAAATAGATTTCTACGTTTCTGGAGCTATTAAAGTAGTTGTAGCACAAATACAAATATATTTTAAGTTAAATTCAGAGGAACAAACTTCATACTATTCTGTTTCTTGAACTAGACAACGAATACTTTCAGCCACTACAGCAACCTACTTATGATAGGACGCCATTTTTAATAAATCATTCCTTTAAAACACACCCATTAATTTTAATAGAATTATGGATGTGAGATGTGTTCTACAAAACAGATAAGTTGTATAAAGTATTGTACATATCATCACTTCCACAAATAGCAAAATTGATACTGAACTGTCCATGTATAAATCATTAGAATAACTGAATGTGCTAGTTGATCACTCTCAGATATGAAATTTCATCACAATTGTGCCATTAATTCATTGTATACGAAAATGATTAAAAAATTTTTTTAAATTAAAGAGTACGTAGGGATATATATTATTATACTGAGTCATTTAAAAATAGAATTGAAACAAGAATAATCAATATAGAAACATGTTCAAAAATGAAAGAGAATGTAGGAGTTGTAATAAAAAATAATTATAATATTGCAGTTAATTTTGAGTACTGTCTCCTTCTGAACACCGTTCCTGCAGAAAATATCAGTACCGTAAATGAAACCTGAACCTGAATTCTTTAAAAATAGAATCGAAACAAGAATAATAAAAAACATTTTAAAAAATGAAAGAGTATGTAGGAATATATATCAAAACTGAAAAAGCACAGGAACAAGATTGCTTTGGCAACAAAATGAAATACTACTTCCACATAACAACCCTACATAAGTATAAACTACTTAAGTAAAGGCAAAACACTAAGAAGTGATACTTATGTACAGTTGTTATGTGGAAGTAGTATTTCATTTTGTTGCTAAAGCAATCTTGTTCCTGTGTTTTTTCGGTTTTGATATATATCCCTACATACTCTTTCATTTTTTTTAATGTTTTTTATTATTTTTGTATATGTAGTGTATACACCTTTTGAGTGATGATGTTAATATCAGGCTTCTGGGAAAAAACCATGTAACATTGTTGATTGTATTCCATAAAAATTTCATTTTTGCTTTAATCCAATTACTGGGGCACGTGCTAGCAGTGACCATATATATGCAGGATCAAAGACAGATAGGTGTATATAAATACCTCTGTTTTATCACGTTTAATACCAGTTGATCTCTAAAGTTCTCAGAGTAAGTATATGTGTATTATATATTTTTGTGTGATAACAACTATCAATGTAGAGACTTCCTGTATCATAACCATAGTTATTGCATTGGTACTGTACATGGATATAAGTATTATAATTTTTGCAATAATTATAATTATATAAATGCATAATTTTTACTTCCAAACATTAGATATATTCACATTCAAAAAGGTCGGACATTTTTTTCTGAATAATCACAATATGACGAGCATCAACATACTTGTTATAATAGGACTCTTGTCTTTGTCCAGTATCATTAAAGCTGTTCCATTCATTGATTCACCAGACAAAGGTGAACAAAAAAGATCTATTCCTTCTGGTAAGTATATATATACTTAAGTTATAATTATTATATGCTTGACATGTTTGCATGATCTGGTGTTTCTTGTACAGGAGCATGTCTGGATTCTCTCCACATAATGGGGTTCACTTCAGACCTTGTAAATGCAGATAGTGATGTTCGCCATCGTGTGAAAGTCACACTAACTAATGGTGAAAGCGGAACTAAACGTCTTCCAAATCTCCCAGGAGTTGATTACTTGATGAACAAGGGAGACCTTTGGACGATAAGTTTTGACAATCACCTTGATTTTACTTCTTGTGTCACGAAAAGTGATATTCAATCAATTGCTATAAAACAGGGAGGCAATGATGATTGGAATATCAAGACAATTGTCACATTCGTCAGAAGTGGCGATGACTATGAACTGGCAACAACTGACTTTAATGTCAACCGCTGGATTGATAGTGATGGGGATGAGTCTCGTCGTCTCTTTGAACTAAACCTTGTTCTTTAACTGAAAATGTATGCATGCTTTTAATGCCATGTGCATTCTGCATGATGTTTAATTTTCTTTGTTCATTATAATCGCATATGCTATATACTATAGTTTTAAACTATACAGTTTCAGTTTTAGCCTTTTTCCCTCAAATGTAAACGATTTTTTTCTATACATAATAAATTTCTTTTATTTGAAATAAATTGTTGCAGTCATATCACATTGCAAATAAATATATAATATGTAACTAGGATCCATGTATAGAGCTATGTAGTCATGTCGTTTTATTATAAGGGAGCTGGGTATCTTAAATCTACAATAATATATATGATTCGGTTTCTACTTCAGTCAAGAAATGTTTCACAACTTGCAAAACTGAATAATTAATAAATTCAGTAACACTGTGATGACAATGACCAGGCAATTGCCAAAAAAAATTATTGGGGGATTAAAGTCATTACCCTCGCCGCGTAGCGTAGGCGGAAGGGTACGGTAATCGTTTTGTCTGTGTGTTTGTCTGTCTGTCTGTTAGCATTTTTTCGGGAAAAATAAAGACATTGATATTTCAAATGGGGTACTGGTAGACTTCAAATTATACAAGGAAAAAAATTAACGTAGGAAATCTTCTAAAACCTTTTGGTTCTAAAGTTATGACAATTTTTATAACTCAGTTACCGTTTCACCACTTTAAGATGAATCGAGGGCAATAACGAGAGTAAATATGGACACACAAACACAAGTGATCCTGTTTCATGGCTGTCGCTAGCCAAGAAACACTTCAAACCACCATAACAATCGAGGTAATGGTTGCTACTACACCATTGATGAAAGCTACCTAGCTCTACCTACAAGTACGTGCACGTACGTGCATGCATGCAAAGGCAAAGCGTCATGTACTAAACACGTGGTAGAGAAGTGATTTCACTTTCACACAGAGACTTTAGAGGTAGAGTTGAGAACTTCTTCATTGTTTTTCGGAGAATTAGATGCATTTCATTGATATTCTTCTTTTGTCTTTTAGGATATAAAGTTATAACAATTTTAATTAATCCATAAATATTTATCAAATTTATATTCCTATTCCATGTAACAAAAGTATTGTTTGTTTCATACACAAACTTTATAATAATTTGGAAAAAAATGTAGTGCTTTGTATTACTTTTTTAGAGTGTATCATGCATAATTTATCAGCCATATCATCATCATATTTGCTATCTCTAAGATTCAAGGAGCTACATATGAAAATGAAATCAAACGGTTGTCAAAATTAAAGTGGTGCATGTCTAAGGAGTTGGATTGTTGGTGTAGACAACTGGAGAGCAGATGCTTTCAAGCATTAGCACTTAAACATCAAATTGTGAGATATGATTCTTTAACTTACTTTTTCAGCATCTTCATATCACTGCAAAAAATATAATTGTTAAAATAACTAATTATTTGTTACCAAGCAATAATTGTAATTTTATTGCTCATGTAGGTTGTTATGACTGCATTGCGACTTAGAATATAATTATAATGCAATTATAATCCAATAATTAAAGTTTCAATTTCCTTGTATGGTCTAAATGATTAACAAGAAGCAGAATAAATATTTTAATTAAATGATTTTAGGTGTCAAAACCTTCTTTGTGCAGATTAGACATGATAATTAATACAAGTATGTTATCATGCAGTCATAACATTGTATAACTAAATTATAATTTGCATCCTTGCAACTGTACTTACAAATACATTAATTTTGATATTTTAACTATTCTATTTTTGCCATGATATCAGAGAGTATGGTAGTATTCTCTATGTAGGGATGGCACGGAAAAAATGGCTGAAATCTCAGGTAATATATACACTTACAATGTATTGAGTATTTTTATAACTAACAATACCTTTTTAGATGCCCAGAATTCTTTGTTAAAGTATAGAACTGGCGAGTAGCAAAACTGGCAAAATCTTCATATTATTTTTTTTCACTATTATTATTCTTCTTTTTCATAAAAATAGATTTCTATGTTTCTGGAGCTATTAAAGTAGTTGTACCACAAATACAAATTTATTTTAAGTTAAATTCAGGGGAACAAACTTCGTACTGTTCTGTTTCTTGCCTAGACAATGAATACTTTCAGCCACTACAACAACCTACTTTCTAAAAATAAAGAATTTTGAAACAAACTGTTGCAGTCATATTACATTGCAAATAAATATATAATATGTAACTAGAATCCATGTATAGAGCTATGTAGTTATGTTGCTTTAGCATAAGGGAGCTGGGCATCTTCTAATTAAGTAGAAATTAAAATAGAAAATAATAATTATTATATATGACTCTGTTTCTAGTTGTTTACAGGAGTTTCAATGCAATTCTATTTTCCTCCATGCTGATTTGTTTTTCCTGCTAGGTAACATTTACAATTCCCAATTCATTTGATGTTGATCGATATTGACTACTATAAAATACATGTCATAATAGGCCATATAATCACAAACATATTTAATATGTAGCTATATATGCGTAGCATAGTATAATAGGTACAAAATGTGATGTATTATTAGTATTGCCATTCTAACACCTGCAAAAACAACACATGTTACTTGTTCATTCCAGGTAATTATGTACATGAATTTGCGCTTACAATAGCAAATAACATCTGTTGTACTCCATATATATTTGAAAGTCAGTATGCACATGTACGTTGTTATTATCGTATTTGCATACTATATGTTAATAGTACATGTACATTGTGTTGAAAGAGTTATTTTTAGAGTATCTATTAGAGTGACAAACAAAATGCTTTTATGATGATTTTAATCTTCCAATAATTTGTTTTTACAATAGTCTGGTCATGGTGATCAATATTACTGAATTTATTAATTATTCAGTTTTGAAAGTTGTGAAACATTTCTTGACTGAAGTGAAAGTTGAAATAACCTATTACTTTTTACAGTGTAAATACAGTAGCAAAGAATACTGTGAATTTAAATGCTACATGTATGCTGAGGCCATTGCCATGGATAAAATTCTTTCTTTCTGCATAATTCATGTTTCAAAGTAACTGTCGGCAAAATTTTTGAAAACCTGCAAACTCATAATTTCTAACAAGAAATGCTGCAAAAGATTGTATAGGCAACTATAGACTGCAAAAATAATATTGTTAAACTAACTAATTCATTCACTAGTACAGCTACAAGGAATAGTAAATTATAATTAAATTGTTCATACAGGCTGCATGGTGACATAACATGTACTAACTAGGTCTATAATTTAATAATTGCAGTTTGAATTCCTTATATTATACTATGTACACAAAGAAGCAGAATAAATATTTTAATTAAATTAATCATTGTATGTTTCTAAACCTTTAATTTCTTATGTGTCCATGTAATATGAGATATTAGAGATGATAACTGGTACATCATGCAGTCGTAACAACCTGTATGAGTGACCAACTAAAAATTATAATTTGCATCCTTGCAACTTTACAAACCCATACATTTGTTATTATATTATTCAATGATAGATGATAGCAGGTGCAAAGTATTTGTATCAATATAATTATAGTTGCCTTTATTGGCAAAACAATCTTTTGTAGTGTTTCTTATTTTGAAGTTGTGGTTTTCAAAACATTTTAACCATTATTTTTGTTGACAGTTAGAGTAAAGAGTCCATTATCGGACACCACCTATACTCGGACGCAAAAGCACTCTTTCTATTCATATATTAAAAGTGTTCGTTTTGGGAAATTAACCGGTTAAGAGGACCTGATACACTCTCCTACTCACGCGCCGGATATCGCTTCTGTACATAACAATACAAAGCTATATATCGACCTGATTCGCATTACATAATAGGAAAGTTAGTGATTGCGATAGATCAGTATAGATAAATAAATACTTGCCAGAGAACAGAGCTTTCTATACTTATGTTTCGGTAATATCTATTATTACACTGATAACTACTATGTGCTTATGGAGTAAGGATTGGATTCATTATCCATTATTATGACCCAAATTAGTTTTTCACCTTTAAGCTTATTTGAAGTGTTTCAACATGTGTTCAATCTAATACAATAACTACTCTCTTTGACTTTCAATGTTGTCACAATATGTACTTAAATTTCTTTTCAATACATGAAGTTGGAAAGCTATGGACCGGATTGGTATTACATCACATTAGAGATAGGAAAGTTAGTGATTACAATTATATGTATAAAGAACAGTATAAATAAATACTTGCCAGATTTCAGAGCTTTCAGAACTTGTACATGTATTTCAGTAATAACTATTCTTATACTGACAATTACATAATGTACTATGTGCTTATGGGAGTAAGGACCGGAATCATTATCCATCAATTATGACTAAAAATTAATTGTTTTTGTTGTCTTTAAATTGATTTGAAGTGTTTCAAGTGGTGTTCAATAACTAGTCTCTTTGACTTTCAATGTTGTCACAATATGTACTTAAACTCCTTTACAATAATCGAAGTTGGAAAGATATGTGGAACGGATTTGTATTACAATATAAGAAAGATAGTGTTTGGTAACTTATAAATTATAGATAAGTAGTTGGCAGAGTTTCAGAGATGTTGACATTTGTATTCCCATTATAATAGCTATTATTATTGTTATAACGCATTGTGTACTTGTGGAGTAAAGACCAGATTCTGCTACGAGTAAGTTATCTTTGTCATGTTTAAATGGATTTAAAGTGTTTCAAGTGGTAATCAATCTGATACAATAACTAACTATTGCTTCAATGTTGTCACAATATCTATTCTTAATTTTCTTGAAGTTGGAAAGCTATGGACCGGATTTGTATTACATCAAGTCAGATATAGGAAAGTTAGTAAATACTTGACAAAGTTTCAGAGTTTCTGATCCTAGACTTGTATTTCAGCAATAACTATTATTGGGCTCGCCGAGCCTACGCGTGGGCGAGTCTTTAGTCATTCTGTCATTCATTCATTCTGTCTGTCTGTCTGTCCCCACTTTTTTAATGTAATCGTCGATTTAAAGACTTGATAGAGTAGAGAAAGAAGTTTCTCAAAATCATATTGAAAAGAAATTTGCCACAGACATTGTTTTAGCAAGTTATTCATTCATTCCTTCCCAACTTTTTTTTTACTTTGAACAGTTATAACTTCAAACGCATACCTCCCACAGCAGCCAAACTTTCAGATATGTTCAAAAACATGGTCTTCTATTGCTCTGCTGTTTTATAACGAAGTGAACTGTATGAAAAGTTACTTAGAATGGAAAATGCTAAAATCACTACAGATCCTAGCCAGATGCTTTAAACGTCGATTTAAAGACTGGATAGAGTAGAGAAAGAAGTTTATCAAAATCGTATTGAAAAGAGATTTGCCACAGACATTGTTTTAGCAAGTTACAGACTCATACATTCTATCTCTGTAAGCTCTCCGCAATAACCCAAACCCTCAGCCACACCCAATGCAATCACGTGAGATCAAACGTGGAGGTCAGTTTACCTTCCTTTCTGCGAACTTTTGTTTGACTTTCAAATTACATATATTTGAACTGTAAGTTCAATGTTTTTGCTCACTGTAGTTGTAACAATGTACAATTCATTATAGGATAATTATCTTTAGTAACTGACTGTTGTGGCATAGATATTTACCCTCGCCGCGTAGCGTAGGCGGAAGGGTACGGTAATCGTTTTGTCTGTGTGTTAGCAGTTTTTCTGGAAAAATAAAAACATTGACATTTCAAACAGGGTACTGGTAGACTTCAAATTATACAAGGAAAAAAAAAACGTAGTTTTGGTTCTAAAGTTATGACAATATTTATAACTCACAGTTACCGTTTCACGACTTTAAGATGAAACGAGGGCAATAAAGAGAGTAAATATGGACACACAAACACAAGTTATCCTGTTTCATGGCCTGTCACTAGCCAAGAAACATTTCAAACCAAAAACAATCGAGGTAATGGTTGCTACTACTACGCTACACCACCATTGATGCAAGCTACTTAGCTCCACCTACAGGCATGGTCTTGTGCACGTGAATGCTAAACACGTAATAGAGTGATTCGTTTTCACACGTTGAAGACTTCAGAGAATAAGATGCAAGATATATATAAAAATTATACATTTTTCACTACGTTTTCACACGTTGGAGACTTTAGAGGTAGACTTGAGAACTTTTTCATTGTTTTTCGAAGGAAAACACAGTCGAGCAGCCAGCGTACCGGAAGTCTATTGTATTCTATTGTAATCTGCTTATGTCAGCAATTATTACCGCCCACGCATTTCGAGCGTTGTACCTTGTATCGTGCACAGTGGATTTTCAACGGCTACACTGAGATATCCAGGATTCTGTAAGCATCAACAGTTAGAGGTATCATTGTACTCCATTCAAAGCAAAATTCCCAGTGTCTGATCATTTCACATTCCCACTATACTGCATTAAAGTAAGTTTAATACTTTACTAATTAGTTCACTTTCTGTGCTACACAAATTATTCTGCACTTGTTTTTCATAATGTATACACATGCAATCTGTAGATCTACTCTTACTCTAACAAACAAGCCAACTTTACAAACTGTCTGACAAATATTAATGAAGATATAGCAATTTCTTTAGACTCCACTGATTTGTACATTCTGCATGATATTTAATTGGGGGTTTTGCATGATGGGTGTTTATCTTAACATACAATTAGAAAAAATATGTTTGTATTTATAAGAAAGACAATCATTATTACAGTAGAATGTGTATATACTATATAGTTGGTTGAAAATGACATGACATTGTGGAATTTGAAGTGTTAAAAACCAATAATTATCACTCTTTATATAAACTTTAATACATAGACGGTGTTAATGGCTAAGCAAAGTGTTGATACCAGTTGTAGTCTTTGTAAAGGTTCCAGCAATAGGTACAGCAAACTGTCAATGTGGAACACAGCCATGCAACATCGACTTAAAGAGTTCACCGAATTATCAACAGATAGTCTGATTTGTCTTGCCTGTAAAGAGGATGTGAGGAGAAACCTAAATAAAAGTACATACCAACCCAGATGGGATAAAGATAAACCCCGGTGTATGGTTGCTTCTTGTAAGTGGATTAATTTACATGTAATTAAAACAACAATCACAACAACAGAAACAGCAGGCCATCTACTTGAATGTGACACTCGAGCAAATACAGGTGGTGAATTAGCTCTCTGTGAGTTGCATTACAAGCAACTTCACAGGAAGTTCCATGCCAACGATGAAATGTACGTGAATTACTCCCATTGCAAACTAATGCTGTGGTTAAACAGAGGCAACTGCGACATATCACTAACCCAGATCTAATTAATACCTTTTATCTAGATAGCACAGCTGTTGATCCAGAGCTCCAATCATCCGATATTGTTTGCTTTCGGTGCTACAAGGCACATCTATTGCTAACCAAATCATTATGTAGTAGCAGTACTGATGAAGAGATCAGAGAATTGCTGGAATCTATAAAAGAGATGGGAGTTGATAATGAAAGGTTTGGTGGATATGAAAATTATATAGCTGAAGCATTGAAGAATACATTCATTTATGTTGGTAACATACTACTAGATATACATCAATCGGCTGCTTTACTTGTGAGTATATATTCCCACTTTCTGCAGATGGCCTTCTACATTGCTCAAAATGATTGTTTACATACATGCATCTCAAAGGATGACATAAAAATCTCATTTCCACAGAGATATTTAGCAAGTCAATTAATTTCCATTTTTGATAAGCATATTGTTCTTGTGACGAAAGTAAAAAGGTTTGGTGTGCTAATTCATAGAGCTGGTTGTGATTTAACGTATCCTTTGACCAAAGCATTACATGCCTTAGACCACCAAAAGAAATGCTGTAGTTCATCCAGAGATGTGAATGAGAGTAAAATAGAGAGTGTTTGCAAGGAAATGAACAAGCGATTACATTCACAGATAGATTCAATTTTAGCATCAAAAGAGGAAAGCATGTATAATTGATTACTGGAGTCAGTCGTGCAGTGAAAAAATCACTCCATTGCCAATAAATATGTTTGGATGGCAAAAAGATGACAATTATATACAAGTTATGTGGGACTCACCTGAAAATATCCAGAGAGTGAAGGAGAGAGTAACGTTCCTCACACAAGGATGTGGGTGTCGCTCTGGTTGCAAGAACCGACAATGCAGATGTGTCAAAAACAAAACAGTTTGTGGACCAACTTGTACCTGTGGTAGTGTATGTCAAAATAGGAAGGAAGATGAAGGTATAATTATGATTGATTTTAACAAGCCTGTAAAATATGCAATTGCTTTATTTTTATACAGGTGATGCTCTTACACATGAAATTGAGGAAGACATGTCAAGCAATGATGATGCAGGTTTGTTAACATGCTACATCTCCACATCAAGTTTTTTATAATAATTATTGCTCTACAGATTCTTACTTTACAGATAATGAAGACTGGGATTTATACTAACTCAGTGATAGACTCACTCTACTTATAATGCAACTCTCTATGCCATCATTAGTAATTTAACAAAATGGCGTACTATACCAAAGACACTTATGCGCTACACAATTCATTCTGCACAGCAGTACGAGAACAAATTGTGCACCAAAACATACTACTATGTTACTACTTCATTGTGTATAATATATATTAACTGTCCTCCTTACTGTTTTCCAGATTGAAAAGGATAAAGTTGTAAAATAAACCTTGATATTTTGACAGCACCGTGTAGACTGCACTTTCTGGAATCACTGCAATTTTCATCGTGTATGTTTGACAGAGGAATGACATCTTCTCATCCAGCTAAGTTCATAATCACAATAACAAAGTGCTTAATGATGACAAAATAGTGAAAATACAGACTCCAATGTAAGCAATGGATTCAGTAGAAAAGACTCCATTTTCTCAGATAACTACTTCCGGTCTGTTAATTAAAATATACGCTGGCTGCTCGACTGAACAGAATAATATGTAAGATAGATAATTATACAAATTATACATACATGTATATACATTTCTTTCATTGATATTCTTATTTTGTCTTTGTTTTAATGCCCATAAATGTTTTTCAAATTTATATGTAACAAAAGTATTGTTTGTTTCATACACAAACTTTATTATATTTAGAGTAGTGCTTTGTATCACTTTGCCACATAGGCGAGGGTCCCGTCCCGACGGTGCTCGTTTGGTAATGAATATTTGTTGGAAGAGTATATTATGTAATTTGACTGTAAGTAATATAGTTATTATACTAGTGCAAAGCAGTATAGCTGATGGAGAATCATTCTTAGTCATCTTCCATGTGTTTTTATATTTATCAGAAATAATCTTAGCCAGTCTAGCCACAAAAAAACTTTCTCAATCAACTTTCAACTTTATATAAACAACAAATTCAAATTTAAGCTTGTTACTTTCTCTCTTGCATCACATTTATTTAATTGTTGCAATTGCAACCTATCCTTAAGCTACAGCGGCGAGCCACGCACCAAAGGTGCTTCATTATACTGTTAATTATATATAACGTACTATGTACATGTACTTATGGAGTAAGGAGCAGATTCCTTATCTATCAATTATGAATAAATTATATAAGCTTATTTGAAGTGTTTCAACAAGTGTTCAATCAAAAACAATAACCCTGTTCCTCAACTATCTGTACTTAGATGTCTGTAGAATTCATGAAGTTGGAAGCATATTACAACACATTAGATATAGGAAAGTTAGTGATTATCTTTACATGTATAATGATCAGTACAGGTAAATGTACTTTCCATAAATACAAAGTTGTCAAGATTTGTATTTCGATATAACTGTATGATTAGAGACAATTATGTAACAGATAGTAATCATGGACCAGATTCTATTGTGAATATTTCTTTCTCGTATTTAAATTTATTTGAATTGTTTCAAGTGCTTTTTAATATAGTGTAATAGCTACTCTCTCTGACTTTCAATGTGGTCAATATTAAATTTCTGTAGCACACAAACTGAAAATCTGCGGACCGTATTGACATTATATATATCACATTAGATTTACCAAAGTTAGTATATTGGAATAGTATGTTCTTGTGACAGGTTCAATGATGTCTATGCTAAAAGTGAAAAAAAGTAGCATGCTATTATAAAATTTATACTGGTGAAAAACCATCTCTAAACCAATTTATTAAAAAGAAAACTGAAAACGAATCTACTAGACACAACATTACATAATCATCATCAATATATAATAGAGCTATATTATAGTAAAAATCCAGTGTTTTACTTTTCCTTTTACTTAGACTATGCATTTCTCATCTCCTAGAGATATTAATTTTGCTGTTCTTCATTTCATTGTACCTCTTAATTTCTAATATTATCTAAGTATCTCAAACTTGTAAAGGGAAAACGAGTTTAATATAGCAGTAGTTATTAATAGCACTGGCAATCTTCAATTTCAATACTAGAGTGCTCCTGACTGTAAAGGAATACAGAAACATGATTACAGCTAAAAGTACACCAAAACTATTAGCATAATAATTATCTCTAAAATGAAATTTCATTTTCCTTTTACAAATATGAGATACTTATATACTATTGGAAATTAAGAGGTACAATGAAATGAAGAACAGCAGTGAAACCAAATTTAATATATGTGAAAAATTGCATGGTCAAAAATAAAAGAAAAGTAAAACAATTATTATCAATTTTTACTAAAAGTGAATGAAAAAAAGTATCATGGTATTATAAGATTTATACTGATGAAAAAAATCTCTAAACGAATATACGAAATAGAATACATGGAATGATTGAAAATGAATCTACTATATAGACAGAATATTACACAAGCATAATCAATATAATTATAATACAGATATGTACATTATAATAAATCTGTAAACATTTGAATCTTGTTCTTACTCCATAAGTACATTGTGCATGTTATATAATCATCAGTAATACTAATAGTCATAAATGTAGAAACTCTTTATCTATATACTGATCTAAAATTCCATAAAGGTTCCTTATTGTGTTATTGATATCCATTAGTGTATTCTTTGAACTTATATGAACACAATAAATATTCTTTTTAATAAAAGAACGTTTGGGCCCGAGGGCCTTCTTCAGCTAAAAATAAAAGAATATTTATTGTGTTCCTATAAGTTCAAAGAATACACTAATGGATATACTGATCTAAATATATATAATTGAAATCACTAATTAATTTTCCTATATCTAATGTTATGCAATAAGAATCCGGCAAATAAATTTCAGCCTTCATGTTTTCTAAAGATGGTGAAGGTGACAACATTGGAAGTAGTTATTGTATTTCATTGAACACCTGTTGAAACACTGCAAATAAGCTTAAAGGTGAAAAGATAATTTACTCATCAGTGATGGATAATGAATTGGGTCCATACTCCATAAGTACATAGTAGGTTATATAATTATCCTTATAATAATATTCATTACTGAAATACAAGTCTGAAAGCTCTGAAACTGTGGCAAGTATTTATCTACACTGTACATTACATTGAAATCACTAACTTTCCTATATTTAATGCTATCTAATACCAATCCGGTCCCCAGATTTAAAATTTCATTATTGCTAAAAAATTTAATTAGAGCTTGTGGGAACATTAAAGAAAGTAGTTATTCTATTGGATTGAAACTCTTCAAATAATCTTAAAGACATCAAAGATGAATTACTCGCAATAGATGGAAAAATGAATCCACTCCTTAATCCATATGCATTTGTATTAGATTTAATTAACACTAATATTAATATTTGCACTTGAAATACAAATCTGAAACTCTGAAAAGGATTTATTTATACTCATCTATCGCAATCACTAACTTTCCTAGAATTATGTAATACAAATCTGGTCCATAGCTTTCCAACTTCATGTATATATTGTAAAGAAATTTAGGCACAGATGTCACGACATTGAAGTAGTATTATTGCATTAGATTCAACACCTATTGAAGCACTTCTAAATAAGCTAAAAGACGACAAATATGATTTACTTATAAGGGATGGAATGAAACCAAGTCCTTAATTCATAAATACTCTGTGTGTTATATAATTGCCTGTAATAATAATGGTGATATGAATGTAAACATTCTGGCAAGTATTTATCTGTACTGTTCATTATAAATATCACTAACTTTCCTATCAGAGAGTACGGTACTCTCTATGTAGGAAAAAAAATGGCCACCCATGCATTTCAATTGCAAGTAGTAAGCTGAAATCTCTGCTATTATATACAGATAAGTTAAAATATACATATACATATAATATGGAGATGGTGTTCTACAAAACAGATAAGTTGTATAAAGTATTATACATATCATCACTTCCACAAATAGCAAAATTTGTAAACCCAGATGATACTGAACTGTCCATGTACAAATCATTAGTATAAGTGAATGTGCTTTTGTACTGAATGTGCTTCTGCACTGCATATCATCACTTCCACAAATAGCAAAATTTGTAAACCCAGATGATACTGAACTGTCCATGTACAAATCATTAGTATAAGTGAATGTGCTTTTGTACTGAATGTGCTTCTGCACTGCATATCATCACTTCCACAAATAGCAAAATTTGTAAACCCAGGTGATACTGAAACTGTCCTGATTAGTATAACTGAATGTGTTAGTTGATCACTCTCAGATAAGAAATTTCATCACAATTGTGCCATTAATTCATTGTATACGAAAATAACAAGTGTATATAGAGAAAAAAACATCCCTATGATTGCTTTACAAATTTAAGTGAAGATATGACTGCTTTGTGGTGTGCAGAATTCAGTAATCAAGGCTGACTAAACAGTGACTTTATCAAGCATGAAACTGAGACAACAGCTTATTATAGTTATTATTTTGATTATCTACTCTCCTTACCTTTCAAAGGACCTTGTAGAACTTTAGGAATATATTTCAGGCAGAATAGCTAGCTATTAGTTCCAGTTTCTACGTAAGCTCAACAGCTTTCTTTCTGCAGGTGTGTCGCGCGTTCTTTTACGCGCCACGCCCATTAATTGACCGAGCCCCCGAGAATGACGCAACTTCCTTAACTACGTATACAACGCATAGTCGCGCAAGTGACACAAACATTAAACCCCGTGGAAAGCAATTATAGGGATGGCCCTACGGGCCATAATAATTATAAAAAAATTTTAAAATTAAAGAGTACGTAGGGATATATATTATTATACTGAGTCATTTAAAAATAGAATTGAAACAAGAATAATATTGAAACACTTCCAAATAAGCTTAATTAAAGGTAAAAAGATAATTTACCCATAATGAATGGATAATGAATCCGGTCCTTTCTCCATAAGTACATAGTATGTTGTATAATTATCAGTACAATAATTGTTATTACTGAAATTACAAGTCATGAAAGCTCTGAAACTCTTGCAAGTATTTTTGTATATGATTCATTATGCATAGAATAATTATTGAAATCACTAACCTTCCTATATCAACTGCAATGTAATACCAATCCAGTCCTTAGCTTTCCACCTTTATGTGTTCTAACAAATAATAATTAATTGGAGGTGTTGCTGATGCTCAGAGAGTGTATTGATTCAAACTACTTGGATTGGACTTAATACAGCTCTAGTGAGAGAGACTCTGATTTAAGTGATGAAGATTCTCTACCTTCTAAAGAAGCGAAAACTATGATGATGAAAGGAGCTGATATTTACAAGACGAAGTCTAAACTGGAATGACTAAAGCATATCTTTTCATTCACCATGTGAGTGAGGATTCATATAGTTTTATTGTACCATCTATAATTGACGGGCCATGTGGCTACAGCCACATGGGATGATGGGCAAGAGGAATATAAAGTGCCACATTAGTAAGAATATGTATAAGAAAATGGTAAAGCTATCAGGTCACAGTCTTCACTTAGTTTCAGCCTCTTTCAATTTCATTGCCATAGAAAGTACAATTGAGAAAGAGTACTTTGTTTACAAGTCAGTATGTGCAGATGTTAAAATGGCTGCAATGTTTGCCAAGCATAACATTTCAGTCCATCCCAGTAGTTAGACTCTAAAGAAACACTTTCAAATTTATTGTATCTACACTGAAGTAGCACATATGTAGGGGTAGGTAGGTAGGTAGGTAGGTGGAAGGTCCAATGCTATTTAATCAGGGAAGTCTTATCAACAAAAGCTGATCTTCCTGAGAACCCTGAAATACACAGGTACACAAAACAAAGCAAGACAAAAAAAGAAACGAAAAAAAAAATTATATATACATATATACAATAAAATAACTACTAATGTGATTGAAGGTAATGGGGAATAAAACATGAGATAGAGCTGGCATAGAGCTGGCATAGAGCTGGCATGTCTAGTATCCCTATCTAGTGAATTCCAAAATATTATCGATCTATAAGTGAATGAATTTTTAAACCAATTTGTTATATGCATAACAACATAAAACTTATCATTATTCTGACCTTTGGAAAACAAATTAAATGAGAAGAGAATGTGTAATAAGGTGGAGAGAGCTTGTTCAGGGACTTGTAAGTAATGATAGCTCTTCGAAATTGCCTTCTCAACATTCAAAAGAATTATCAAGTCTGCAACATAGGAGTATAACAATGCTTGCTCCAAAAGGAACTGTGACTACATGACATTTCATTCTTTCACCTACTACAATAATAGACATTCTATCAGTCTCACTCCTTCATTTTTGCATTCTGGCTCGATTCCCAGGCTCTGAATATGGGACGGCTTCCTACTCATTGAATAATAGCTGATATTAATCATACTTAAAATGTATATTGAACTAAAAAGTAACAATATCTGTAATCCTAATACCCAATGTGCTTTCAAACAATCAACCAATTTAGCTGTTTTAGGTAAACACATTTATTCCTGGTGCTGTAGGAAATTAATGTGTCAGATAAAATGACACTGTAGTACACCATCAAAAAAAATATCTTGCCTTGTCTAAATGATTAACTGATAGCAGTCCACCATCATCATTGCCTGTGAGGAGTGGTGTTCCTGGCCCAACTACACAAACCTCATGATTCTTCTCTCTAAAGGCTCTAAAATAAACAGTGGTATGTAATTGAGGCCCTCATGATCAGACAACAATACACTTGTGTATATATACATGTACAGAAGTGCATAAATGATGACAAGAAAGGGTGGCACCAAGCTAATATTTTTTGTATGGTCTTTGCCAATGTAGGTGCTGGGGGGAGGGCACTTGCCCCCTGGTTTGCATGCCAATGTTGTGGTGTAGTCTATAATTATAATAATTATAATTATAGACTACAGTGAAGCTAAGGGTATTTATGGCAAAGTGCTATTATAAATTAGGTACATGCTTAGCTATAATTATTGTGGTACCATGTATACTTGGCCAGAAGTTTTATTAATACTATTATATTCGTGTTTGATGAAAATAATTATTAAAATCAACTACTGATAAGTTATAATACATATAACATAATATATACAGATAACATCATGATTATATTCATGTTTGTTATAGAGGCATTAACACTATAGTAGACAATCCAGTGGTACATCACTCCAACTCTCATCACAATGATATGATCCAATACTATTGGTGGTTTCACATGATTTAGTGTGATTATAAGAAGCCGTAAAACCCAATTTCATGCAATTCGCTTTAGAATTGCTGGATGTATCATCTTTCATGAGGAAACACAGAGGTGTGGATGACATTGTTGTAGGAGTATAAACAAGAGAGCTGTTGTTGCTACAAACTGTTGCATTCAGCCTATTCAGAGCATATAGTGGAAGTTTAGTCTCATTTGATTTCTTCCTGGTAACATTTTTGCTTATGTTTGACCATTTTTGCAAACTTTTTGTGATGCTCAATCTTCGTGTAGCTGATTTAGATACACTATGACACCTTGGATCAAGTTTTTTAATTGTTTCTTGATTTTCAGTCTGATGCTTGACTTTTTTACTTGGCTTTTTATAACATATACACTTCCTCTTCCTCCTTTTCCTCTTCCTTTCCCCATCTAGTTGTGATCTATTCGTAGTAAGTTGTGCACTTGAAGTACTTGATCCCTTTTCATTTACAGTATCATTATTAGAACCAGTTTTCTCCAATATTTCGTTTGCAGGAAACACATCTATCTCTATCCAATGCATTTCATTGTGAGTTTCTGGCTGATTATATTCTGTAGCCTCACAGGAAGCGTCATCGGCAGAAACCAAAGCACATTTTGTCACATCATTTCTGATACTAGGACAACTCTCATCAGAGACAACTGTTGAGATAGATCTGCTGAATTGTGGTGTTGATGTTAAGGGAGGATTAAAGTGAAATTTAGGACTCTCATAAATGTTTTTAGTGACATTCAAAATGGCAGACTTTTTCTATGAAATTAAAATAATATTATACGTATAACATATAATTATAATTGTGTTGAACTGATTATATATTATTATAAGATGAGAGCATAGTAATAAATAAAAGGTCATGCATAATGTATTTTATATCCAAACAATGATGTTCAGGACTAGATAATTGGCTCATGATAATATGATACTCATAGTATAATTATAATTTTTACCATTATCTTACCATAGATATTGACTTCACTCTTGAGCTCCCGTTTTTACCTTTCTTCTGTGATACCTCCACACCTGGAGTTTGATCAGTAGCTTGTACATGAATTTTCCCACCTGTACCAGACTGCTGATTCTCAACTGATGTGATGGGTGTCTGCAGTATGTACAAAATTATGTAATTATTATTATCACTACCATTTTACACATGCATTATAATAATGTATGATAATAATTATAAATTATATAATAAATTATATCAATAATTATTATGAGTAGGATGTCAAGAATTTCAGGGGAAGCAATATATTTAGACAGTAGTACAATAGTCTTTTTTTTCCCATCTTTGGCACAAGTTGGGGACAATTTGTTGTATGGATCCAAGGCTAACTGAGTCATACAGTTAGTCTTCTACCATCTATTTTTACATGCATACATGTGAGAAATACGTTCAGAGTTGTAGCAACATAATTATTATATAGACATAAAAAAACGTTTTTAAAAATCACATTTTAGAATTTTCCACCCAAAGCGATACGACACTTTATTTTACATAATTATACGAGTTTTGAATTACCAGTTGTAAATTTCCAAAGTGATCTTCCAGACTGTTCCTTTGTCCTTGAACTTTACCAACAGGGCTACTGGTCACTGGTAGATCAGGAAGTAGTGGAGTATTGCCTGATTTTTGTGAGCGATCTCTGTTGGTTGATTTTGTGAGTTTTGACGAAGCATCTTTCAGGTCTGATGGATCATTCTGTGATGGCAAGCGGGGCTGTTTGTTGGTTGATGTTGGGACTTTGTGGATATAGGAAGGTTTTGATACATCTTGATGGAAAACTGTGTCTTTGTTAGTATAGCTAAGTGATTCTGTCAAAGATTTACGTCTTTGGTTTATTCCAATGTGAGAAGGAGGTTGTACTACAGGAGTTGCTTCATTACTTGCAGTATTAATTTTAAATGGAATACTATTCTTACGTCTGTTTGATTTTCTTGTCTTTTTTTCCAAACTGATATCTTGCTTTTCTACTCCAGCTTCCTCTGTCTCCTCTTTCAACACCAATGTTGTCTTCGTCTTTTCTTTCTCCACTGTTTCCTGGTCTTCTTTTTCGTTTCCATCATTTACCTGCCTTCTCTCATGCACTGAAATATTTTCCAGCAGTGCTTTAGCTGTTTTGGTTTCAAACTGATTTTTACAAACACTCTGTGTATGTGTAAATAAAACATAAAATATAAAAACACATTTCAAAACATAAAATAGATATACATAATTATACATACAAGTACCTTGTTAACGGTAATTTTATCACTCCTGGAATAAACTGCTTCCAGCGAACTATTAACATCATGACTATCTTCTTCTGTGATTACCAGTGTGGGTACTTGGATGGTGTGAACAGCGCATGATGTCATTTCCATAGACACCAGGTCCAAATTACACGAAGGTGCTGTGTTGGTAACAAGGCTTTCTAACTTTTCATGACTAATATCTCTCTCCTCTTCAATATTGTTATCCTCATTTGTTGTTTCTTCTCCGATTTTTATTTTTTCTAGTGATGGTGGACTTGGAAAATCTGACATCTCTGGTTCAATAGTCTGAGTATTTGTTACAGTGTTATTAACATATTTGCCATGAGATGATTGACTTCCATTTCTCTTACAACTCACTATCTTCTTCTTTTTTGTCTTTGCTACTTTTACACTTTTGATGTCCTTCATAGTAGAGCCAGATTTCCTTCCAGCAGCATTCTTGATAGAGACACATTTAACAGAGTCACTTGAAGGTTTAGTGTGATGGCTTTGGTATTTATTCACTGAATGTGATGATTGAAGTGAACTTATTTTTCTATAGTAAAAGAATAGTAAATGTTTGGTATAATTTATTTGCAAAATACACAAACGTCTTGTCTTATGCATTATTGTAGGCTATATTGAACCTCAATAAGCATGTCTGTGTGTGATATAACTATACACAGAGTAATACTGTAATAAATATAGGATTATATAATTATGGTTACATACTTGTTGTTTGTAACATCATTCAAATTTTTTGTTGATATGTTAGATATTCTTCCGCTATTTCTTGTTATTGAAACATTAGAACTCTTCATCTTTTCACTTCTTGAGTCATTTGGTACTTGCAGTAATGCAGTATGAGGTGTTTCAGGAGTTAGAAAATGATGCTTTTCAATGGCCTGTTTTGGAAACCTCTTGGAAAAAGTTTTCACAACTCTTGGTTTATTGAAAACAGTTTGAGTGTATTGAATTGAGCTGAAAGAGAAGATAGTTACTATAATAATATATAAGAGTATATAGACCCAAAGTCAAGGATACATACACTTTTGAGAATAAAACTGAAATTGTACACAAATTAATTGTACAATGATTATTATAATTATTTTAATAACAATAATTATTATAGTACATAATAATTATAGTATATATATACACTTGTAAGGAGTTTATAAAAGATTTAGTGTCTACACTTGTAAGGAGTTTATAAAAGATTTAGTGTCTACTGATCACTGGACTGTGTATTTTTAGTGTTTAGTTGCATTTTCATATGTATCTAACTACCTGTGCATTGAATACTTAATACATAGTTTAGTACAATCTGCAGGTGACTATGTGATTTCAATAATATATATATATAGGTTAGATACTGTATTGGAGGTTTCTACGTGCAATAGAACTACCGCGGAAACAGTTTAATTACTGAGGGCGGAGCCCGAAGTAATTAATGTTTTCTATTGCGCGTGGAAACCAAGAATACAGTATCTAAGCAATTTAGATTATAGTTATTATTTTGTTGGAGAGAAGACTAACAAGAAAGCCTTGTGGTACTCTTTTCAGCTGCAGAAAGACAGCAAGGTGATCGATAGCGCGAGTGTTTTGCTCTCGAGGGCAACGCCCACATCTCGATTTTGTCAGCTGTGCAACTTTTGGATTTCAAAAAGCTGAAGATTTTAGCTTACTTAGTTGGACAGAAGATCTTTTAAGAAGGCCGTGAATGCTAAAACCATTCTTCGTTTGTTGATAGAAAGCAGCTAGACGAGTGTTTTCCAAATTCAGTAGTCAGCGGTCAACGCCCACACTTTAGCGACTTTCTCTGTCCATCCATCGCTTGTAAAAATCAACAGATCCAGCTTTACAACAAACTTTGCTTCTGTTCTTTGTGAAATTCCTGTAGCAACATCGCAACAGGTTTACTAAGTAAATTATAGGTTTACTAATCAATTAAAGTAGGTTTACTATGGGATTTAGAAACCTCTAATTCACCAATCAGATTGCAGCATTTTAATGAGGCTAAATGAGCTATAATCTAAATATATATATATATAATTTTACAAATATTATTATATTATAATAAATATAAATATATATTATAACAAAATAAATAGCTAGTGAGTCTGGTTTAAAATTGAGTCTGTGGTGCAAATTAAATCATGATTACAATTATCACAGTCACATTGCATTAGGCTATCTTACCTCTCCAAACTGTCCATTTAGTTGGTATTTGCAATTACTAAGTTGTCAAAGTTGTGCAACTCTGCCCCTAGATTCTCTGAATGATGCAAGTAGCCAAGTACACGTGGTCCACCTGGACTTAATTTTGTAATTCCCGCCATAATTCTACGGTTATATATATCGTGCAATCCATCAGTCGCGCCCCGGCCCCGCGGTTTGTAAGGAGGAGGGGCTCGATCACATGGATGTGTACATAATTTGCATTGTACATGGACTAAAGACTAAAGAGCAATAATGGCAGCTGCTTCTAACGGTAGTCCCACACATCAGTTAAATGGAACGATGACATCTCCTACTACTGGCAGTCCAATTCGTCATTTAATTGTTCCCGAATCTACTCCAGACCGTCAAAAGGTGATCGAGGCTAAAGTTGTAATTCTAGGTGCTCAAGGTGAGTTTTAGTGGCCTCATACATGTACTAATATTTCCGTGTGATAATTGTATGTTTACTGTTGTTAGCCAACTCAGTATGGTATCTTATGATAATGATTAGTTCATGAGATGTCAGGTTTTTTTTTCCTGTTATTCTGTGTTTCATAATTGGACATTTTCGTTGTGACCCTCCCCATCCCCCCCCCCTTCCTAAAATATACCATTTACCAAAAACTTTGGAACTGTCACAAGACCTGCACATTCTAGAACAGTTTACAGTTAGGGGTGTGGTACAAGTTTGTGTTTACAATGTACGTTAAAATGTATAAATTTTCGTCGTATCTGAGTAGACAACCACAAAATTATGGATGATAGATCAAGCTCCTTAATTGGGGTGAGCCTGAGTGACCCCCACACTAGGGAGTTCGTGCTGAATTAGGTCTATGTGTATATATCTGTTGCACATAATATCATGTTGTATTTAGCTGCGTATGTAAAGCCACATGTACTATTTAGGCGCATACTCACAAATTATCATTTTTTTGACTATTGTCACTAACTCGAGCTCGCCTCACGCAATTCTTCTAGTTATATATAATTCATATGTGTGTATATAATCTGCTGCAAAGGTTCATTATCACTACAAAGTCCCATTTTCACAAGCTTTATAATACACATGTACATGTAGTTAGGTGGTGTTGATTACTAATGGTTAACACCTACTACTGTTCATATTTACAGCTACAAGCTGTGTGTTTAGCCTTCCCACTTTTCCAAAATTGATTCCTGGGAGATATGTTTGAGTCTATATGTTCGAATAGAGAATGAAGGATGGTGGTAATCTTTAGTAGCTCTGTGGTCGCAACACTCGTGTCTTAGCCAATGGCACTGTGTTCAATCCATAATGATTGCTAGCTTTTCTTTAGCCTTATTTCGTTAGATTTAACTGTCACACAAGATCATAAGCATAAGAAAGATGAGAGGATTGGGGGGCACTGAGTTACTCACAAGACAAAAATGGGGGAGGAGACACTTAATTAATATCTGTTGAGTCTTTGCCAGTATTTGAGGGGGGGGGGGGGGTCATGTGCCCCGTGTGCTCCTGTGGTTCCTATGCCTATGAAGATGTGTTTATTGGTAAAATGTTTATTATCTACATCATTTCATATCATAACTATGTATATATACATCACATTCTTTTTGGTATGATTACAAGTTTATTTAATTAAACAGTCGTGTGATAACAACACATGACTATAGTTAAGGATGAGCGATTTGTTTGTAAAGTCATACATGTTTTTAATTTTCTGATCAAAAGCAGCAAACCAGTTTAAATCATATTTAATTTAATATATTTCTAGTTTCAGTCAAACTGGTACGAATTGGTTAGACCGCTCCGACCTAAAGGTTTTCTTGAAAAATATGTATTATTGTAATTATTGTAAAGATCTAGTCTTGTCGGGTATTACATCCTCATGAAAAACGCACTTGACAACATTCAGTGAATGTCCTCAGGCTCATAAACTGAATATAAGCTCTCCAAATAAAAATAAGCCTCCTATTATAGTCAAAAGAATATTTAACCTTTGTACTTGTATTTAATGGAAATTAATCATAAGAATAATATTATGTTGACCACAAAGGTGGTATGTAGTCATCCTCAAAACACAGCTGTTGATGTGAGGTATCATGGTGTAAAGATGAAAGCAATCACACCATAGTAGTTGTGATAACAAAATTGAATCAATATACATGTAAGTACAAAGATGAAATAATTATTCTTTTACTGGATATTTGAACTATAGTATTAAAATCTATGTTGTATGTGTAGTGAAGGAAGTTACATCATTACTGGGGGGTGGGGCTTGATCAACAATAGGCATAGTAAGCAAATGATTCTGCACTCAGCTACATGTAGGTATATGTTAAACCCATGCAAGTGTGGTCAATTCACTCTGAGGCAAAGCTAGACCACATTTACATATGATATCTGAAAGAAAGAAAGAAAGAGAGAAAGAAAGAAAGACAGACACCTGAGACAATGGAAAAATGAAAAATGAGAGATGCCTCAGGTGGGATTCGAACCCACGACACTCTGTATTCCAGACAGATGCTCTACCAACTGAGCTACCCAGGCAGCTCAGCTGGCAGGGTTCGAATACTAGGCTTTTAGGTGAAGGCCGGGGTATGTACATGGAGTTTAACACATTTAGACTCCTTGTCCACACTCTGATTTGTGTAAATACATAAAACAAATCTGAAAACTGAAATAACCTATAGTCAACTTTTTAACCATAAACTGTATATCATAATGTAATAGTTTTTGGAGTCTATGAAGTACATGTACATCTAGTTGCCATGGCAATGGAGTCTAAATCTTTATAGGCCAACAGAGACTTGCTTATAGAACGAAATCAATTAATACATGTAGCTGTTGCAAAACTTAATAAGATATATAGAGAAAAAAATTGCCCCTATGACTGCTTTGTGGTGTCCAGCATTTGGTTATCATGACTGAATTTATCATGCCTGAAACACAACAGCCTATTATAGTTATTATTTTGATTATCTACTCTCCTTACCTTTTAAAGGACCTTGTAGAACTTTAGGAATATATTTCAGGTAGAATAGCTAGCTATTACTTCCAGTTTCTAAGTAAGCTACACAGCTTTCTTTCTGTTGGTCTGTAGAGCTTGAGCGCGTGTTCTATTATGCACCATGCCCATTAATTGACTGAGCCCCCTGGAATGACGTAACTTCCTTAACTACGTATACAACGCATACTAACCTAAGTGACACAAAAATATATATACTGTACATGTTGTATATAAACATACATTGAACTCGTGGGAAAGCAATCATAGGATTGGCCCTACAGGCCATAATAATTATTGGAAAAGTGGAACAAATATAACTACATGTAAATTACATAATAGGTTGTTTAATGAGATATGTATATAGTCACAAAGCAATCATAGTGATAATTTTTACTCCATAATTGTCTGCTATTAAGGAAGGATAATTATGTAATGATTATCTTATACCACAATAATTGTATCTCCACATTTTTTGCCATAATTATTTCAATGATATGGTAAATTGGCTACATATATGCGTACATACATGTACATGCACATACCTATTGTGCACTATTGACCTTGTCTGGAAACCAACCCCCATTTGAAATGCTGAAGGAGTCTGGCCTCAATCTTAATAACATTTTGTGCATTGTATTGGTAGCCTGATTCCAGCTACTGTCAATTATAGTTTTGTGTCTGATTTTAAAATACTTCTTTCCTGGCCACAACAAAGCTTGATTTTGGTATCTATGGATTCATTGGTAGCTCTTTTCTCCAGCTAAGTAATGTGTTTCTACCTGTTCCTTTCTTCCTACTGATATAATCATGTGTTCTTTACGTACCATACATGTTAATTGATCAAGACTTCATCAAATAGGCAACCATTGTAACTACATGTACATCATGTAATATGTAACATCTACGTACATATATGTGACACAAAAATAATTACATGTGTATATATATAAGTCATCCAGCAGCACAAATAGGTTTCTATGACAATTAAAATTGCTGGTAGCGATTTTGACTTCAGAGGACCAGACATGTATTAACTACATGTATGAAGACAGGATAGTGCTTTTGGTTTAGAGAGTTTGACCTCACCCCTTTGAAAGTTTCTATCTCAAAGAGAATATCATAATGATCAGTGATTGATATTGTTGAGACCCTTTCACATACCTTTTGAATGTACTGTATCTTGTATCCAGAGCTAAATGTTTGTTGGATTGACTTATCGTTGTTCTTGTGGATAATGTCATTAACCCTGTCTAAAGCAATCATATGTAACATCAATAATGTATGT
Organism: Petrosia ficiformis; assembly: GCA_947044365.1. Lineage (NCBI taxonomy): Eukaryota > Metazoa > Porifera > Demospongiae > Haplosclerida > Petrosiidae > Petrosia > Petrosia ficiformis. Next base: position 44,695,681 of record OX345636.1, read on the forward strand.
GACACAAAAATAATTACTTTAAGCCTATTATTAAGTGTGTCCACTGAATTTAATGATTTAAATGCTCATATTTAGCATGCATTAAGTTTAACGAATTTCTAAGCCATACCTACATGTAATAATGCATACTAAACTGTCACTAAATACCAAATTCGCTAAAATTAATACTACAAGTAGACTTAAGGTACATGTACATGTATATACATTAAGTGATTAACCTCTGTCTAAAGTGATGGTCCTGCTAGCCATATGTTTTGTGTAGTGTGTGGAATGTGTGTATATTATAAGTGTGTAAACTGTCTATACACATGGGTGACTGCTGTATGTACAGTCATGGAAGTATGCTAGTTATGTGTATTTTAACAAATACTATGTAGTTCAATTTACATATTACAATTTAGTTGTTGTCAGTTGTACTGCTACACATGTCTATACATCTTGTAACATAACACGTTATTTTGACGACTTATATTTAATTTTCATTCATGTACATGTGTACAAAAACATTTAGTATAGACTTATAGACTTACATGTATACATCTATTGTAATTGTAATTATATTGACATGTATATGTACATGTGTACATGTATATTGACATGTACAATGTATATGTGTACATGTATGTACTGGAACGTTGTTTTTTGTCGTACACATGCCCATTTCATAAACCAGGAGAGGATTGGTTTGTAACAATCATCCTTCATCATCAATCATCATTAGTTAACCTGTACATGTAGCTAGAACTTTGTAGGAGTACTTGAGCATGATCAAGAATCTGTCTACTCAGACTGGAGTTGCACCTTCTTCAATGCCCCAGTATTCAGGGCATATCAAATTGTAGAGACACCAGTGCCATAATTGTCTGAAAATCAAGATTTTGGATTGGGGGTGGGTTGGGTTCAGTCGACCATAACCCTTACAATCTTGTGTTAATTTTCCACATCCTTTGAAATAAACATGTTTGTTTTTAAAGATAATTATACTTCTGAATTGTGTTATCCATTTTTCCAACCCCTCTCTTTATATAGGTGTTGGTAAGACGTCACTGGTTGTTAGAAATATGGGTGGTGTCTTCTCAGAAAGTGTTAATCCAACAATTGGAGCTTCTTTCTTCTCTTTTCACATGTATGTTCACTTCTGTGTGTATGTGTGTGCGTGCATGCGTGTGTGTGTGTGTGTGTGTGTGTGTCTGTGTGTAGTATATATGTGTGTTTGTGAGAGAGTGAGTATGATTATAATTTATATAGCATTCTATTACATGTTCATGTTCATGTGATTGTTGTCTTAAACATTACTTGAAAGTACATAACCTTTTTAAGTATAAGTAGTATTCCAATTCAGACAGAATCATGATAGTCAGGGAAAGCTAGATTGTTCATCCTTTATATGAATACGATATCATACATGTAAATATTACATGTATGTAACTATGTACTACGTATGTATAGGATCATGTTTGTGAACTTACCAAAGTACATGTATATGTATACATTACTAATTGCAAATTGATATAAAAATGATGCGAGTGTTTTCATAAGTATATTATAGTAGTGGTAATAATCATTGTAATATGGAATGTTAGCATTGTTATATTCACATGTACATGTACATATTAGCATTGATTTTAGTCAGTCTATCCTATACTCTAGTAGTATTGATAGTAACAAAAACACCCCCTAACAAATAAAACTAACATTACCTCAAGTACATGTTTTGATGTGCTTTTGTTTCATTCTCAATCACAATCTTGTGTACATAAAGCTTTCAGTATAACTAATAATAGTGTTTCAGTTCAGTGACATTAAATCAATTGATATTAGAATGAAATATTGTTATCAAACAGCATTCAAAGTGGGTATTTCTGTATGCCTCTCCACTACCAAAAGCTATATGGCATATCTTAACACATCTATATACAATGTTAGGCCTATTTATGGAGGAAATGTAGTAGTAATGTTACCATAGAAACTGCTATTAGCATAGAAACTGCCAGCAAAGGGGGTGACACATTTATATATTAACTTGTATTCTCACTATATATTAACTTGTATTCTCACTATATATTAACTTGTATTCTCACTATCAGTCAAGCAACAATACAGTATTATTATTTTAATTTAATTATGCCTCTTTGCTCTGACAAGGTCCGTCTTAAACATTTTATGCTTATAATTTGTACATGTGGAACTAACAACCATTGATTAGACTATATATATATATATATTGAGATATGACGTGCATGCATATCATCCATCACTGTACATCCTTGGAATTTAAAGGGTATATTATATTACATGTACATGCTGATTCAGCATGTAATACATACCCTATAACATTGATTAAATACCTCTGTCTACTGCATTACAATTATATTACATGTACACGTAGATTCAGCATGTAGTATGACGCTGTTCATGTACATGTACATGTAGTACATGGTGTATGTACCAGTAATTGAATGATTCAATTACTGGTACATACTACATCCCGCCTGTCCATTGCATAACAATTGTCATTCATCATATTTTTTGCGATGTTATACATGTGTACTCTAAATGCCAGCTACATGTATAGTAGTCACTAGATACTGTTTGTTCACAATAACCGAAAAGGCATAACTGGATGAGACAAAGAGTATCTCAACACCACCATGGTTTTAGCCAGAGTTCAGAGAAAGGAGGGTGGCAATGTCAGAAGCATAACAACATTAAAGGAAATGAGACAAGGAAAGGAGGGTGGGGCATCCCCTTTACCCCTTTGGCTAAAACCCTGAACAACATATGTTTTCATAAAAATTATATTCTTCTAGTAACAACATGTACATGTATATTATGGGACTGTATTTATAAACATCATGCATTTAGATGAAGATTTATTGATCATATGCTTGCATTTAAACATTTTCTATGCGACTGTGTATTATAGAAGTGCTAATGAGAATCGGAAACTAACGAGGATCAATAATTTAGCTTCCTTGAAACCAAATTTTAGTTGCTTCCTGTGCAAAATTGCTGAATAGGAATCATTTAAATACCGGAAAATTGCTCCCTTTAAACATGTTTGTTTTCACTAGTATATGTATATACATGTACATGTACATGTACATGTGTATGTGTGATCTAATTTTCAAAAGGGACACTTACATGTGTACATGTACCTACAAAATGATTTTGATGAAATGTTTCCTTTAATTGTTTGTCCTTTCAGCATTTTGTATAGAGAGTCAATAATGTTCAGTATACTGTTTATGTATCCAAAGACCTTAATAACAACTTAATAAATTCTTCTTGAACACTACATTTCATTGATGTACCAAATGGTGGAATGGCAAGCAATTGAATATACAATGTTACATTCTACATTCAATTGCTTGCATTACACCGTGTGATCAAGATTATTTTGTGGAAAGGTGTTCCTTTTCGAAAATTAGGTCACATATGCACGTTTGTTGTATGTACATGTACATGTACGTATAATTCAGATAAATAATGCTTGATTATAGAATGGTTATACACATGTACATATGTACATGTAGTTCTGTGTACATACATGTAGACATGTACATGTACACATGTAGTTGTGTGTATGTACAAATGTACATGTACTGTACACATGTACATGTAACTGTGTGTATATACATATGTACATGTACATGTAGCAGGGGTCCAGGGCTGCATTCAAGGCTGAATTTTAAGGGGGGTATGCATGATATGCAACCCCTTATCAAATTCTTGCCCCCCTTGTAGTATCAAACCTGCTCTGTAAATATCTTTTGTGGTTAAATATTTGTCTGAGAATGTACCAGAAGAGATCTCAGAGAGTCTACTTTTCCTGGAGAAGTGTGCCCCACATCCGCCTAGTTGGCCATGTACCTACACACATGGATAGGAGCTTCATCCCCCTTTATTTCGGCTAAAACCTGTTTTGCCTCCCCTTGGCAATGTTTTTGAATGCAGCACTGTGTACCTATGGAATTGAATGATAATGTATTTCTCTTTTCTATTATTGTTATAACAATCATCTCGGTAATGAAATATAATAAAAAGAAACATTTGTACTCATCACTAATATCATGTGATATCATTAGTGACATCATGTGATTATTATGATAATTATACAAATGTAGTTATTGTTCAATTATATGTACATGTATATTATTTGTAACTTTAAAAGGATGTGAAATAAAATTGTGTAGTGATATTGATAATGTTGTCACTAACAACATAAACCCTTTGAAGACTGATGTCACATATATGTGACGATTCACCCCTACATGATTCGGAGTGTGTTCCTAGCCTTACGAAGCCCTCCCAATGCTTGTAATTGGTGTCAGACACAAACCCATGAAAATGGCCCAAAAAGTTGCTGGTCTTTCGGGCCTTTTTGGCCTAAATAATGACTAAAAGGGGAATTTTAAAGGGGGGTGTCCCCCCGTTAAGGGGGGTTCAAAGGGGGCTGTGCCCCCTTGCTGCCCACACGCTCTTGTGGGTACCTGAGGCATTTCCCTTGCTGTAAAACCTTAAATCGTGGGTGTAGCTGGTACCAACATGCAGTGGGGTCATTTTGTTTGCCACCGTTCCAGTCAAAAGAGGGAGAGCACTGCGTTTGATTTAATCCTACTAAGCGCTTGGGGACTTTCGAGTCTCGGTAAGAAAGGTGGTAGAAGTAGTACTCTATGTCGGAAAAGGAGCCAAGTTTGGGGCAGAGAAAGTGAACGGTGGCCAAAATATATGCAATAGAGTTGCCAGTGTTGGAAATGGGAAGAAGTTTGAAAAACAAGCTCAGTCCTGTAAGGGTTAACTGTTTGTTAATTGGCTCAAGATGTATTCCCAATGGCACATACACACTAACCATATAGTTGAGCTAATTGGCCCATGCTTCAAAACATATCAAAAACTGTGGTGTGCAACCACATGTATATTTTGTGTCGGGCTGAAAAGTACATGTATATTACATGTATATTCATTGTTATTTTGAATATTCATTTGTTATTCATTTAATGTTCACTTGTGTACAACCTTTATGGAAATTAAAATTAAATAGCAATAAAAAAGTTTCTTGGTTTTCTGTTACTGACATTTTGCAGTTAATAGAATGATTGGTTAGACGTTGTTATTATAAAAATGTACATTTTGTACACAGCAAAATCGTCAATTACCATGTAATCTTTCATTAAAACAAGTCAAACTTGAATCATGCTAATATTCTAATATAATTATTCTAAGGAAAGTGAATATTTGAATATGAAAATGTAGTGATCATTTTAGCCTTAATTTTGTGGAAAATATAAATTTTTTACATCAAGTGAAATATTTTTTTATATATACAGGATAATAGCTGGTTTCAGAGTGAAGTTACAAGTGTGGGACACAGCTGGTCAAGAAAGGTTTGTATTGTCACATACATGTGTATAATAATATAACCACAAACTAACTGTATAATTGTTTGGAGATGAAATTTAATTATTAATGTTTACACAGTGCCTGGATATATATAATATTAGATTATTGTTATTAATAATCCCTCCTTTTGTGGGTGAAGGGCTACAATGAATGTTTAGTACTTAGTAGTTGAATGGACTGACTATTAATTATTGATAGATGCATGGTAGTCTTGTTCCTGCTACACCCACTACGTTGAATAGCACCTCTCAGCACAGGCTAATATGTTGGATCCGAGGTGTGTGCAAAGAAGTTAATTGTACATTAAACATAATCACGAGTATACAACAATCAAAATACATGTACTGAAAATCCATATCTTTACTTCTTAACATTGCCTCCAAACGGTCATACACTAGCAACAACAACCAAATAACAGTGACTAACTACTGACATTGGCAGGGACACAAGATATCTTGTTGGGCTTAAGTCACGTAGACAATATACATGTGCAACAGACTTTCCTTTTACCCTTTTAATAGCTTTTCACATGACTCAGTATCAAAGAATTTATCATCAAAAGCCTGGAAGAAGATCTTGAAGACTTTGAAGTCAAGTTAATTTTCGAAACACTTGCCTTCCCTGTGCATTTGATTGAGCAATCTGATGGGTATACCTGCATTCTAGAATAAAATGTCATTCTGCTTCAAAATATTGGCCACAGTTGCCAGACGCTCACCCAAGTTTAGAGGGGATGTGACTTGGGACGAGACTAGATAGATGGATAGGTGGACTGACTATCAGTGATTGATAGATGTACTGACTATTAGTGATTGATAGATGGACTGACTATTAGTGATTGATAGATGGACTGACTATTAGTGATTGATAGATGGACTGACTATTAGTGATTGATAGATGGACTGACTATTAGTGATTGATAGATGGACTGACTATTAGTGATTGATAGATGGACTGACTATTAGTGATTGATAGATGTACTGACTATTAGTGATTGATAGATGGACTGACTATTAGTGATTGATAGATGGACTGACTATTAGTGATTGATAGATGGACTGACTATTAGTGATTGATAGATGGACTGACTATTAGTGATTGATAGATGTACTGACTATTAGTGATTGATAGATGGACTGACTATTAGTGATTGATAGATGGACTGACTATTAGTGATTGATAGATGGACTGACTATTAGTGATTGATACATGGACTGACTATTAGTGATTGATAGATGTACTGACTATTAGTGATTGATAGATGGACTGACTATTAGTGATTGATAGATGGACTGACTTTGATTGATAGGTTAATTGGGATAATTACTAGTCCTCCCATCCATTCATTAACCAGTTACTAGTCCATCCATTTACTAGTTACTAGTCCATCCATTTACTAGTTACTAGTCCATCCATTTACTAGTTACTAGTCCATCCATTTACTAGTTACTAGTCCATTCATTTACTAGTTACTAGTCCATCCATTTACTAGTTACTAGTCCATCCATTTACTAGTTACTAAGCCCATCCATTTACTAGTTACTAGTCCATCCATTTACTAGTTACTAGTCCATCCATTTACTAGTTACTAGTCCATCCATTTACTAGTTACTAGTCCATCCATTTACTAGTTACTAGTCCATTCATTTACTAGTTACTAGTCCATCCATTTACTAGTTACTAGTCCATCCATTTACTAGTTACTAAGCCCATCCATTTACTAGTTACTAGTCCATCCATTTACTAGTTACTAGTCCATCCATTTACTAGTTACTAGTCCATCCATTTACTAGTTACTAGTCCATTCATTTACTAGTTACTAGTCCATCCATTTACTAGTTACTAAGCCCATCCATTTACTAGTTACTAGTCCATTTATTATTAGTTCATCTATTCATTCATTACTAGTCTGCCTATTACAGTATATCATTCTTGAATAATTTATGCATTTATTAATAGTCCTTTACTAGTAATGAATTGATATACAATTTACATGTATGAACTAATAGTGGATGGATAGATGGACTATTAATAAAGGACTACTTATAAGTGGATAGAGTAACTAATAATGAATTAGTAGATGGAGTAGTTAATGAAGTGATAGATGGACTAGTAATAAAGGGCTACTATTGCGTCTATAGATTGGCCAATAATGAATTAGTAGATGGAGTAGTTAATGAAGTGATAGATGGACTAGTAATAAAGGGCTACTATTGCGTCTATAGATTGGCCAATAATGAATTAGTAGATGGAGTAGTTAATGAAGTGATAGATGGACTAGTAATAAAGGGCTACTATTGCGTCTATAGATTGGCTAATAATGAATTAGTAGATGGAGTAGTTAATGAAGTGATAGATGGACTAGAAATAAAGGGCTACTATTGCATCTATAGATTGACTAATAATGAATTAGTAAATGGAGTAGTTAATGAAGTGATAGATGGACTAGTGTATAGATGTATAGACTTAAGCTATGAGACAATTGTTGTCATTAGAGATTAAAACAATAAACATTAAAATTAAACAGTACAACTTTGTATTCATAGACATGAAGTCTTTTTCTAATTGAATGTTACAGTTCAATGAAAAGAATATTGTTATTGCCATGTGGATAATTGTGATTTGCTTTGTTAATTATCAGTGATCCACTAATAATAGGATTGATAATCAGTATCAGTCAACATTGGTCATTATTAATATCAGTTACATGTATTTCTAAAAGATGTAAATGATATTGTAATAAGTGTACTATTAATGCCATTGCTTGTGATTATATCATCATTTACATGTACAATACTCAAACCACTTCCATATAAACTTACATAAGTACTTAAACCACTATAAAGCAAAATACAAAGAGCTGTACTTATGTAGGGTTATATGGAAGTGGTTTGTTTAATTTGGGGTCCCACCTAACCTTGTTCGCATGCTTTTTGGGTTTTGACATCCCTACATCTTCTTTCATATTTATTGGAAATGTTTTTTATTATTCTTGTCATATTTTATAGTATATCCAACAGTTATAAAGTATTTGCTACATGTAAAATGATGATGATTAGCTTCAACTTAGTAAATTGTACATTTTGAATATGGACTATTTTCCCTTTCTACTCTGTATAAAGGCTGTAGGAAATATTCTGCAGTTAAGAAAGTGCAATTCAATTAATTAGTTGCCACACAATTTAAATATTTGAAAAAGCCACCCACAATTCAAACATTGGAACATTCAGATGATGTTCATAGCATTTGTTCATGTTCCAGTACATATATACATGTATATGTGTATGTATATATACACTTTGAAGATTATATTGTGTGTTTTTGTAGTTGATTTAGTTTCATTATAAATTATTTTCTTTGTTTCTACATGTTTATCAAACAACAATAAAAATAACAGATTCCGTTCAATGGTGAGTGAAAATGATCACATGATTATCACATTATACAATACAATTATACATAAATGTTCATCCGGCTTGCGTGTACAGTAGGAGTCAATAAAATGTTAACGTTTCATTTCTGTAAAACCATAGTTTTACGAAGCGTCCGTTTCAACGATAAAGAATTAGCACATCCGTTTGATTTGCATAGAAGCGAACGGTTAATAAAATTGATTATTATTAACTACTCACGTGATGTGACTCAGCAGATTTCAAGTGTGAAGATGGTGTTTTCTACTTACTCGAAGCAACGCATTTTGTATCTTCATAACAAAGGTTTCAGAGCTCCTTCTATCAAGAAAATGCTAGAAGAAGAGGGACTGTACGTTAGTAGGATTGGTATTCACACATTTTTACTAAAATTCAAAGATTGAAACGGCATCATCCTCAGGCCAAAAGACTAGAACTAAATTATTTGTATAATGTATGTAATTATAATTATTACATTATACTTATTATATAATTATTTATATATATATATATAACTATCTATATTATATCAGCTTGCAAATATGTCTTTATTCTAAAGAATAGTATCACTAGACGTCTAGGATCTGGCCGTCCTTCCAAAATAACAACTGAAGTGAAGAAAATCGTTGAAATGACAATGAGACTAGAGTTGGGCAATATTGAAATTTTGAAGATGATATGATAATTTACTTTTTATCATGATAATGATATTATCACGATAATTGTGCATGCACTCAGAAAAAATACATTTTTTGGTTAACAATCTACAAAATCAAAATATGTTATTTTGGAGTAAGTGATAAAATGATTAATTTTAACAATCTATAACAAAATCAGAATTAGCTTTCAAACCGAAATAAGTCCAAACTGGAGAAGATGTTTTCTCTTTTCTAACCAGAGTTATATCAGGTACTAAGGCTGCCATTACGATCGATCGATGTTCACGGTTCACACCTTCACTGAGACACGCGTATACTGTAATTAATCGATATTAATATTAGCGATATACCGCAATAACGATATTATCGAGTTAATGTATCGTGAGCGCGATAAGACTCATTTATCGTCAATTGGCGATAATACCGGTATATCGCCCAACTCTAAATGAGACAAGGCGACGAAACCACTGCGCACCAACTACATAAAGTTTTACTTGCCAATAACATCGATATTTCTCTGAATACTACATGTATATTACGTTGTAGATCAGCTCTAGGATGGACGTTTCGAGGTAGTGCATATTGCCAGATGAGATATTAACAAACAGAAAAGGTTAGAATTGCTTTTAGGAGTCATCAAATACACTAGGATCATGGTAGTCATCCTTTTCTATTTGCTCGTGCATATTTGTAGCAGATTCCAATTCCTTTATCCTTCCCAGTGCTCCTTCTAGCTTCTTTTCCAATTCATCAAGCCTCTCCATCTCCTCTCCAGTTTTTTCTCAGCATTGTCTAGTCTTGTACAAAGGTCTTCAACTGTTACTTCTAATAATATACATGTAGGATCTACAATCACAGAAAGTTAATGAACAATGAGCACTATTAAATTTTAATTCAATATAATTATCTTAGCAGATAATGAAATTGAACTGGATTCGTTATCTTTACCTATCACATGATCTCCACTTTCACTATATTTCTCCAGACTATCTGCACTTACATTCTCAATGGTAATACTGTCTATACATTTGTCCATATGTGGTGTAACGGTGATAATTCATCCTATAGGGTTACTATGAAATCACAACTGTATCATGTATGGAAGAACGTTCCTTACCTTTGGGTTTCTGCTTTTTAGTTGTTTTCTTTTCTTTCTTTTTTGGTGGCTGAACATTTTCTACATCATCTTGCTTTTGGTTTCGTTTTCTCTTCTTACTTGGTTCTTTCTCTTGTTTCTGTTGTATTGGTTGTTCGGTAATATTATTCTCTGGTACAATCATCGGTTCCTCAGTATTATTCTTTGATTTGTCTTCTATGATCAGAAAAGAATAATAAAGATTTTTTTTAGAGAGAGGCACAACTATACCTCCTGTATCATTGTTGATATTTATCTCTCCTGCTAAAACTTTTGCTTCTAAAACTTTTTATCACCTATAATTATTAAACATAGGACGCGCAATTGTATAATTATAATTGGGGCGAAGCCCCACACTAGTCGAGAATCTTGCTTGCTTGCTTGCGTACGTACGTCTTTTTCTCCCGCGGGGACCACTTGGCCCCAGGCGGGGTGAAATAGCTTTAACTAATTAATAGGCGTGTACTACTTCGCCCCCACAATGTTTTACATTCATCTAGTTTATTTTACCTATACATGTAGCTATAATTCTTCCTTCGTAAACCTTTTTTCTCTCTTTGACCTGACAATCTACTCCTTCTTTCAAACAACACTCTACTGGAGTAATAACAGCATTTTTGCTTACAATTGAAACGGCATCATCCTCAGGCCAAAAGACTAGAACTAAATTATTTGTATAATATATGTATATAATTATAATTATTACATTATACTTATTATATAATTATATATATATATATATAACTATCTATATTATATCAGCTTGCAAATATGTCTTTATTTTAAAGAATAGTACTAACCTGACTTCTGAGTTTTCTGTAGAGCAGCTCTTAGCATATTCCTGCTGGATAAAATCTTCTAATTAACAGTTTAACACGTATAAACAGCTGTCTCTCTTCGATCTCTTGATTCTTGAACTCGTTAGTGATGGGCGATATATCGATGTTTTATCGATATTTTATCGATATAAACGATATTTTATGGTATCGATATGGTATCGTATCAGCCAGTCAATATCGAGGGAAACGACATTGTAACCACACCCATTTATTAATACCAAATAACTAATTTTAATATAAATTAATAACTACTACTTGCTACAAAACGTCGCTCGTGTTTACCTTTCGACTGTTGCCATGTCAGTACCCTCTGAAAGGTTGTTCAGTAAGGCAGGTTAACTAATATCGGCTAAAAGGAGTAGGATAAAAGCGAAGAATGTGGACATGATGCTGCTATTGAACAAATATTGTTGAGTGTTGACCTTTTTTTTAAACTGCTATAAACAAAACATTAAAAAGGGGCGTGTTTGGGGTGTGGCTTAATATTGTATTGATACAAATATCGATATCACCGACAAATGCCTAATATTGTATCATATCATATCGATTGAATATTTCCAGTATCGCCCATCACTAGTGCTAGTGCTGTCACGTGATCATTCCGTATTAATTCAAAACGTAATAATCCATAAAACGGAATGCAAAATTTGCGTTTTACTAGCGTTTAAATCTATGTTTTGGCTGTAAAATGATAGTTTTACACAAACGAAACATTAACTTTATATTGACTCCTTCACATGATTATCACATGATATAAAATACAATTATACATAAATGTTCATGCAGCTTGCATGTATTTCTGAATGTAATTTGAAAACAATGAAAAGTTGAATTAATAAATGCACTCACTGTGCAGAATCCTGATTCCTCGCCACAAATGTGATTAGAAAACAAGAATGACTACTGAAAAGAAAATAATTGCATACTATACTTGACTATAATAATGATTATTACATGTACAATGTATATGCTGAGATTACAATTACATGTATTATACTTATATGTACGTATGTGTGTGTACGTGTATAATACAACTTATACTCCAGTCCTAGCAAGAGTACATAGTCTGGTAATTTGATCCTTGTATAATTTCACAACTTTTGGTAGTTTTTTTGAAGTCCCAATATTGTTCATACACAGACAAAACATCAGTAACCCTCCACTCCACTTACGTGGACGAAGATTAATAATACATGTAGTGTTATTCCTCTTATTAGTGGCAGAACATTGTCTGATGAACATTGAATTAATGTATGTTATAGTACATGTGTTTGGAATAGAAGTACATGTACATGTATGTGCATGACTGGTTAATAAATTGCTAGATACATGTACATGTACCATTAAGTCATCGAGGTGTTTGTCTGACTATACATGTTAGTATTCACTCATTGTTCTCTCCTATTACATGTACATGTATTATCCTCCATATTTAGGCTCCAATGTATTATAGACGTGCTAATGCAGCTGTAATAGTTTATGATATAACAAGCAATAAATCATTTGAAGAAGCTAGAAGTTGGGTCAAAGGTTAGTATTACATGTACGTGTGTTTGTGCGTGTGTGCATACATGTGTGAGTGTGTGTGTGTGTGTGTGTGTGTATGTGTATGTTCAAGCATGCGTACAGTTATGCGTTCATACATGCGTGCGTGCTTGCTTGTGTATGACCATCCAATTCACATAACAGAAGACTCCATCTTTATTCCATACCTACCTACTATTGTCCTATATACTATTTTAATGTTTATATTTTGTTAATTGTAGATACAATTTGTGTAATGTTTGTAATTTGTATCACTGAATAGACAACTGAATATAAACATATTATAAATTTATAACCTAATATAAATACATTAATATGTATAAACATAATTATAATGGGTCAAAGGTCAGTATTTTGTGTGTATGTGTCTGTGTGTGTGTACACAAATACCATACCATACAACCTGTGGATGCAAAAATCAGTGATTTAGCAAATAATAATTTTATCAAACACTTACCTTTAAATGTTTGTTATTCAGACACTTTCCACTTGGTATCCAGGAACAGTAACTGTTGCTCCACCTAGTAACCAGATTTAGTTAGTTTCTTGTGCAAAATGGCTGAATAATGTGACAAAATTATCATTTGCCTAATGTACATGTATGAGGAATGTCATTATTATCATTGGTATCTACTACATAATCATTTGCCAAATGTACTGTATAAGGAATGTCATTATTATCATCATCTACTACATAATTATATACTCTTTGTTCAGATTATGTTGATTATTGACTCATGATTATACAGAGAGATTTAGTCAATCATATGATACTACTGTACATGTGTATGTCCATAAAATATATATAAGATATAATTGTGTTAATAAAGGAACTCTATAGTAAACAAACACCCTGTGTATACATGTACATCACAATGTTTAGTACACATACATGTAATATTATAAGTATTGAGTCTGATATGCCACACCCTAGCTCCACCTGTGCCCAACTATAATGTATAAACCCTAAATCCTAAATACTTTAACGATATAGTCACTAAACAACACACCCTATCTACATGTAGCTCTAACAGTTTTCCAAACCCTTCATCTTAACTGTACTATTGTCATTCCTAACTAATCATGAATTCAGAGCAGTTGACCACAGGATTTATATCTTCGGATATAAAATCTGGCCATGAAAATTGATGGATTTATAACATTTAGCTACATGTATTTATAGAAGTTAGTTGTAAAGTTGTGGAGGCAATGAATTAAAACCAGTTGCTAGGCAACCTTAATTAATACAGTCAGCATTAGCTTTAAATGGATAACAGCTTCCATAAAGCAACAGAGAAGACTGACTGCATTTTATCTATTAGGAAAGCATGATTCTTTCAGCGATATTTTCTTTCTTTTCTGCAATTCAATCAACCTGTTTGCAACAAAAAAGTGAATACAAACTACAAGGCTATGTATGACCAAAGGATGTAGCTTGAGGATGAAGTGATTATATAGCCCATTTACAAAAAGGGGTGTGTCATAAGTAATGTATGGTAGCTACATTATGTATGAAGACAAGTGATTATTTAGAGATTTAGGTTTCTGAAGAAAGTTTATGAGCATAAAGAACATGATAGTATAAGGAATAAGGATAGATGTTTCGACCTGAAAATCTTCATCAGTATGAGAAAAGAAAGCCTATTTATTGAAGTATTTATAGCCTTAGCATGACACTAACATAGATAGTTTGGCATGGTGGTAGTGGCTACATGACTGGGGCATTATCCTGTAAGAATGAAGACCATGTGGGGTTTAAGTGAACTCCAGGATCTGTGTAAGAGTATTATTAATAACAATGGCTTCTCTTAGTCTTCGTTGTAAATTGTCTTCTAAAACTAAGATTTCAGACACATCCCATTTGATATTATGTCCTGTATTATTAATATGGACGGAAATGACATCATGAGGGTCTCCTCTTTTATGGTCTGACATTTTAATTTTTAAAGTTCGTCCGTCAGTATATGTTCCTCCACACTCACAATGTATGGCATAAACTACTCATGTTTTCTCCATACGTGGCATGGGAAGTGTTACATGTACATGTAGTTTAGAGAGTGATTTCTTCATAGTCTGCTTAGATGTAAAAGCTACCTTAACTGGCTATATGACGTAGCTATATTTTCACTAATCCCTTACACATACGGTAACACTAGAGTTTTCGTATTTTCCACCTCCTCAGGTTGGTTTTTCACAATGGAGTTACGGGTTTTCAACAAATATTGAATTTTACAATTGTACTAGAATAATATCCAAACACGTCTTGAAGTTTATAGATTTCAATTTCGTATTTCTCATCATCATCACATATTCTATCACCCCTGGTCTTCAAACATCTAACAATTCCACTCTTAACTCTAGGATGATGGTTTGATAGTGTAGGTATAGATTAGCGTGTGTGGGCTTCCTATATACATGTAAATCAGTCTTTAATATGTTGTTAGTTCTTTCAACTAGTACATCTAAGAACGGTAGTTTGTGATGATCCTCCTTCTTCATGGTGAAAAGTGTCCTGTTATGAAGTCCATTCAGATGTTGAAGGAACTCCGGTAGATGTTTATCACCATGTTGCCATAGGACAAAAGTGTCGTCTACATATCTAAGCCATAGTTTTTGTTGGTGGTTCGCTGTTGTGAGAATTGTTTGTTCAAAATCTTCCATGAAGATGTTTGCAACAACTGGCGAAAGTGAAGATCCCATGGTTGTGTGTTCAAAGAATTTTTCATTGTATCTGAAGTTCATAGATATCAGACATAGTTCAGTCAGATGACAGATGTCGGTAACAGATAAAATTGTTCTATCTTCCAAATCTTTATCAGCTGATAGCGTATCTCTAATGATGGTTAGGGAGTCATCTATTGGCATCCATTGGCACCATTGTGAATAGCCTTTTATATACATGTACATGTACATGTAGTTTATATACTGATTACAGCTGTTTGGAACCCAAGGAATCCAATCCCACATAATCAGTGTATAACTACATGTACTATATTCATAGTTACTTAAACATATTCATAGTCAAATTCTGAGTCATTGTTTGTAAATTTCTCTGATTTTGTTAATACATAATATATCACTATAAAATTGAAGATTGTAAGGGGTAAGGTTAAATGAGTTGTGCTTATTATTAGTATTTAACTCAATTTATGCCACCTTTTATATTTTACCCTTGTTTTGTAATATAACATAATAATATTATAACAACTATAATTACATGTATGTCTGAAATTTATAAAATGATTGTAGCCAAGTAAACAAATAGTGTGGGTTACTTCACATTCACAAATTCCATAGAAGCAGTTGTGAATGTATCCTCATAAAACTAATACAAAGTGAAATATATCATACAATGTACTTGATAATACAATATTAAACATAATACATTAGTCATGTATTAAACACTTAATAATAAATAGAATAAAAGGTGACATGCAAATATAATAATATTGAGTAAGCCCAATATTTATGCAGTGTATGAAGGAAACTGAGAAAAAGGTATCCCTATGTATTGATTGCTTTTCGATGGCTATCGTTCATTACTGATGTCACTAGTGTCTCCATCTTTCTGTGGACTCTGAATACTGGATCCTTGATAAAACTGAAGACAGACTCACAGTGTTTCAACAGTCCCTGCTCAAATCATTGCTGATGACTTCATCACGTCTGAAACTCAATATAACTTGTAATATTATTTGTCTTGCTTAAAATGTTAAAGATCATTAATTCTCTTTGCTACAACAGCTATTTGTTTTTAGTTTTTACAAGCTACTTTCTACCTAGCAGTTCCTATGTAGTCTGTAACAGCTTTCTACCTAGCAGTTCCCATGTAGTCTGTAACAGCTTTCTACCTAGCAGTTCCCATGTAGTCTGTAACTGCTTTCTACCTAGCAGTTCCTATGTAGTCTGTAACTGCTTTCTACCTAGCAGTTCCCGTGTACTGTAGTCTGTAACTGCTTTCTACCTAGCAGTTCCCATGTAGTCTGTAACTGCTTTCTTCTACCTACATGTAGCAGTTCCCGTGTAGTCTGTAACTGCTTTCTACCTAGCAGTTCCCATGTACTGTAGTCTGTAACTACTTTCTACCTAGCAGTTCCCATGTAGTCTGTAACTCCTTTCTACCTAGCAGTTCCCATATTCTGTAACTACTTTCTACCTAAGCAGTTCTCGTATAGTCAGTAGTTCAAGCTTGTGTTCTAATATTGACAGAGCCCCCCCCCCCCCCCCCCCCCAAAATGATGCAACTTCCTTAACTACATGTACATGTACATGTGTATGTATGCAATGTATGCATATGTAACACAAGCAAATAAATATAGATTCAACTTTGTGGAAAGTATTCTGTAGTTTGTAATTACCCTGCATGGAAACTTATAGCATTCTGTATAATTATATATACTATGCAAACCTTCCAGTCTAAAACCTTTGACTCTCTTAATTGTTTATCCACGGCCCCATGACTTGTATGACAGGTGGCATCGACTCAATAATGTGATTAATCAGTTAATTATGTACAATAATAAAATATTAAATAGTTAAATGAGTTGCATATTCAATTATCACATTTGGTGAAATGTACATGTTGTAAGTCACATACATAAATTTTCTGGAGATTCTATTTATATACAGTGTACCGGACTCCATTGCCATGGCAACTAGTTGTAGTCTATTCTTCATAGACTTCGAAATCTATTACATTTTGTCAACCACTTATTATTCATTATAAACATTTTGACTATGAATACAGTTTATGGTTAGAAGGTCATTAATATTGGTTTTATGTATTTACACAAATCAGAGCACATGTGGACAAGGAGTCTAAATGTGTTAAACCCCATGTACATGTAAGTGTGGTCTAGCCACTTCTTGGCTTTGCTTTGGAGTGGATAGACCACACTAACATGGGGTTTAACATACATGTATACATGTACATAGGTTACATTTACTTATACACTATAAAATGGATTGGTTGAGTTGTGCTTGTAATTAGTACCTACATGTACATGTGTGTATCTCAATTTATGGCATCTGTACTATTGATATCAACGCTTTCTAACATAACATAATTATAACAACTATAATTGTGTAGAGAATGATTGCCAAGTAAACAAATAGTGTGGATTACTTCCCATCCACAAATTCCATTCAAGCAGTTGTGAATGTGTCCTCATATAACTAATACAAATTGAAGTATATCATACTAATAATACAATATTAAACATTAATGAAATAATACATGAGTCATGTATTAAACACTTAATAATAAATAGAATTAGATGACATGCAAAATGTTCCAGTCTATAATCTTAATTGTTTACCCATGGCCCTAGCTGTGACTTGTAGGACTGGCCCTGAGTACTTGTATGACAAGTGTCATTGACTCACTGATATGTCAAGTCAAATGAAGTACACACTATATAATAAATTTAAAAAATTTTAAGTACATGTACATGTAGTTATATGAGTTGCACATTCAATTACCATATTAACTAGAATGAAAATCACTGTTTTATTGCACCCAAAAACATGCCGGAGAATTCCAAAAACATGTCGGAGAATTCCAATTATTTTAGCACAAACACTGATAAAACAAAATTCCACTTTTTCCGTTATTAAAACTTACACCTTTGAAGTGAGATTAGTATTTCTTTTCACATCTATATTTAAAATGGGCTTTAAAACTCTGTAATACTGAAGCTTCTAACCTACTTTGCTGGAAAGTAGAAAGCCATTGATGTCAAATTTATCCTTCGCTATCAGCAGGAAGAAAGCAAGGCGAGCACTTTAATGTATAGTATATAGTCCCACGGGCAATGCCCTCTTCTATACTAGCCTGTGTAACTTCTGCATTTGAAACACCATTGACTTTAGACTCACTTAGTTAGTTACGTGTACTTAGTTAGACAGAAGAGTGATTATGAAAGCCGTAGATACATGTATCAAAATCATGCATTAATGATGATGTAGTAGTTAATGATATTCATTGATTATGTTTAATGTGAGTTACTGTTAGTAAGAACTATTATACATACATATGTAGTCCCCTGGAATTTGTTTTAATGTGACTCCACTGTATTGAGGAAAAGGTATCCCTGTGATTGCTTTGTCTGACTACATGCACATGTATCTATCAATAATTATTACCGATGGTACTAGTGTCTATACATTTCTGTATACTCTGAATACTGGGGCCTGAAGTAAGTGTAATTTTTGTCTAAGTACATACATGTACACTGTACATGTAGATCTTTGATGAAACTGAAGTTGTCATTCAAGATTCTTACTTTAATCATTGCTGATTACTTCCTCATGTCTGAAACTCAGCAACTTATTATCTTTTTCTTACATGTTAAAGATTCTTCCATCATCTTTATACTGTTTCTCTGCTATAATTATACAACAGCTATTAGCAGTTTTACCTTCCTCCATGAAATCTTTCTGCTCGTCTGTAACTCAAGCACACACTCTTTTACCTGCCACACCCATTAATTGACATAACCCCCATAATGATGCAACTTCCTTAACTAGAAGAATGTAGAAACATTGTGGGGGCGAGCCTTCACGAGTTTATATGCATGCGCATTGCCGGGATTCATTTCGTTGCTCTCAGAATAAAGCTTTGGGCTAGATGAGTCTCGTGAACATTGGATACATTCAATATCAGATGACTCGAGAGAATTTCTAAGAATGAGTTCGTGGCAAGTAGAACATGCAGAAGATGAACTCAGATTCGCCAAATCAGCATAGTATTTTTCTATCTTCTGACTTTATGTACGCAATTGTCTTGTTTGTTGGTGTCCGTCTTTGTCGAGCTGCAGTCTACATTGTCTTTCTTCTGGTGTTTCTAAAGACATTCTTTCCTGCCGATTATGACTTAGCTGAGCTAGTCTGGCAGCTCTCTGGTCATCACTTTCAGTAGACAGTCTTTGTCGCTGATTGTGACTTAGGTGAGCTAGTCTAGCAGCTCTCTGGTCATCACTTTCAGTAGATAGTCTTTGTTGCTGATTATGACTTAGGTGAGCTAGTCTGACTGCTCTCTGGTCATCTGTTTCAGAAGGTTTCCTTCGTTCACGATAGGCCTTTTGACGGTCAAGCCTAGCACGACGGTTTTCTGGAGTTTCTGATTCTCTACGCCGTCTATCCGAGATCCAGCGTTTTTTCAGTCGCTTTTGGCGCTGTTCAGGAGTTTCTTCTTGTCGTGTTGTCTTCGCCATTTTGAACACGTGTGTACAGATAACGTGCAAGTCGCATGCTAATTTATTTTATTTTCATTGCATGTATTATAAGAGTTTTAACGGTAATAAGTCGTATTATAAGAGTTTTAATGGTAAGAAGTCGTATCTATATATATATATATCTCGACGGAATCTCGTTTACACGACTATTGTGGGGCTCGCTTAGGCTCGCCCCAATAACATATAGTTGTATACATGTACAACGAATACTCCACACAAACATATACATGTACATGTAGGTTGCATTAATTATACACTGTAAAAATTAATGGGTTAATTTAAAACTCTATGTGGTTAAATGAGTTAATAATATTGGTACCTGGTACGTGTATACTTTACTGTTCACATCAATGCTTTCTAACGTACATGTAACAAATATACATTGTGTAATTATGTCTGAAATTTGGAGAATGATTGTAGCCAAGTAAATAAATAGTGTGGGTTACTTCCCATCCCATAGAAGCAGTTGTGCACTTCACAATGTATGTGACATAAACAAATATATTAATATAGTCCAAACTATTAGTTTTGATCTGTCATAACTACTGTTGCTAAACAACTGGATATACCTGTACAATACTTAACTTATAATATGATTGTGCTAAAAAATAACTAAATTATATGGTTGAAGGTTTCTATACATTAGTTGATGGCCGCCTTAAAGTGAAGTTATTTGGTAGTATGGAATACAAGATTAATAAACAGGATAAAAAAAGGTATTCCAGTAATAATTGATATAATAATATGAAGTATAATTATATTATAATAATATAATTATATGTACATGTATGTATTTTTCAAACTTGTTAAAAATGTGATATCCCTACATTTTACAATGTGAATGAGTTATGTGCCATCTACACACATTTCACTATTTCTGTATAAAGTATTGACAGTTGCATACCACTATGATTATAGCAAGTGAAACAATGACAAATTTATAACATAATATCTGGCGAACAAAAACATCCCCATGACTAAATCAGTTTGCAGTGTCGTTTTGCAGTAGTAGCAGTTTCTTTGTGTATACTGGTAAGTAGATCAAGATTAGAGCAATATTATACATCGTCACGGGTCAACAAGGCCATAATTGTAAGAGGGGTAATGGAGTATATAACAGTTCAATACTTTGTTGTAAGTAGTAACTACAGCTAGTCTTAGAGTAACTCATTACACCACAATTTTAATTATGTAGCAAAATCTAATGAATGTGCATCTATCATTAATACACTTTAGTAATAGTATATGTAGCTTGTACATATCTAATTTCACTGTTTACTCCTCTGCAGTTTTGCTGCACTTTTAGACTTCTGAATATACTCATGTATGTAAAATATGTACATGTAGAGTAGTTGTCAAACACGCTCTAGTACTATAATATACAAAAATTCACTATTATATATGTACGTATATTCTGCATGTACTAACATGTACATAGTACACTAATGACTATATAAGCTGCTAGCATACACCATTCATCTATTTATGAGATAATCACCATCACTGCTGTTATTTACCAACTCACAACCTATTAAGATGATCTGGTTCATTATTTTGTTAATTCCTGGACTGACTTCTGGGGACACTTGCAGTTGTCGTACACCTAACCAATATGAACTGCTGTGTTGTAATCCTGATAATCTTGGAAATGTTGTGAGGATCAATGGAAATGATAATAGACAGAAATATATTATTTGTCCTTCTACTCTACTTACTCAATGTAACCCATTCAGTTCATGTAATGATGTCCTCGTTCATAATTCTAGTGCCTCCTCAGGATATTATGATGTTAATTTGAGTAATGGAAGTGTTATAACTGTCTATTGT
Organism: Petrosia ficiformis; assembly: GCA_947044365.1. NCBI lineage: Eukaryota > Metazoa > Porifera > Demospongiae > Haplosclerida > Petrosiidae > Petrosia > Petrosia ficiformis. Next base: position 44,717,734 of record OX345636.1, read on the forward strand.
GACATGGATGGTAACAATTGTGATGGAGAAGGAGGTTGGATAAGAGTAGCACAACTTAACATGAGTGAACCTGGTGCTACCTGTCCTCCTGGACTTACATTACAGAACTATAGTAATATTGATCATTGTTTGTGTGGTCGATCATCATATGGTTGTAATTCAACCTTCTTCTCTACATATGGATTGAACTACACTAAGGTGTGTGGAAAAGTAAGAGGATACCAGTTTGGTAGCATAGATGCATTTCTATTTACTGACATTGACTCAACATATGTTGAAGGTATTTCTATAACATATGGTAGTAATCCTCGACAGCACATCTGGACGTATGTAGCAGGAGAAGATGATTTTGAAGCAGGAGGAGATGATTGTCCATGTAATAATGGAAGTAGTTCAGTTGTGCCTTATTTTGTTGGTAATGATTACTACTGTGAATCAGGAAATGCAGTACATGATTTTGAAAATATTCTTTATGTTGAGGATATTTTATGGGATGGACAGCAATGTAGTGAAATAGAGTCTACCTGTTGTACTACTCCTAACATGCCATGGTTTCTCAAGACACTCAATGAAGAGACTAATGATGATATTGAGTTGAGAGTATGTGCTGGTGCATTTCCAACTACTGAAGAAACTCCTCTTGATATAATTGAAATATATATTAAGTAATTAATAATAACTGAATATCATGAATACATGTGTGATTAGTGGTATTTCCTTATGTAGCTGATACAAAATAAAATTAATAATTTTAGTGTGAGTATTTTTAACACACGACTTATTCTCACATTTATAATATTTGCTTCTCTTGTTACTTATGTATGTGTTATGTCATGCTACGAGTGCTATATCACATTTATAAGCACCAAGCCCGAGGGCGTGGTGCTTATAAATGTGATATTGCACGAGTAGCGTGACATAACTAATATAATTATGAAGTCACACGTGTCTGCAAAAACTGCGCATGCTCGCATGTGTGCAGTCATAAACGCACCTGAAGGGCAAGATGCAAGCAGTATATCATCCAGTAAAAAAAAAAAACGAAGGCTGTCGCTGTCGTTAAAAGGCAAACATCGTTTCCAGGCAGCTTCTGACAGAGCCTCAAGTTCCCCACAACACTGATGTCAGCTCACGTTAGGCAATGAAGGATTTCACAAACAGGTATCAAGATTTTATTGCTCGGAATCCAGAAGAACCTTGAAGTTATTTCGCCAAAGTGCAGTGCTGCGCTGTTGAACACATGGCCGTGTGTTTTTATTTCAGAACTTCTTATCTGCCACTATTCAAGAACTATAATTGTAGACAAGCTGCTTTGATTTGCAATTATTTGATCGTGTCATTTAATCTTTCTGTTTTGATATTATCACTTATTTATGTTGAACTACAGCTGCGGTTCATTAGAAAGGTGTTAACAAACCACAGTGCACAGCACATATGAAACATCAAAGGGATATATTTGCACCCAGTGCAACATATCACACTGCTAAAGGCTTTGAAGTGTGGCATCATCATGACATATATCAAGTTATATCATAAGTCCATGATAGTAGTACATCTAGGTGTATACAACAGTCAATTTTGTGTGTAGCAAATATCATTATTGAGTGCCACACTTTATAATTAGCAAATGGAGACGGATGCGTAATGGCATATCTACTTTTAATTGTGTGTTCTATTTTAGTAATATTCTTTACTGTTACACAAGTTGTTATCTTCACATTTGTTTGTCTTGTTATTTATATCAAGTTATATCAAGTGACCATGATTATAGGAGGTGTATACAACAGGCAATTGTGTGTGTATAAATACATGATATATATTTGTGTAGCTGGAATAACTAATATAAATGTGCAATGAATATCATTATTGAATGCCACACCTGGAGTTGGAATGCGTAATAGCATATTACCTTAAGCCTGATTTTAATTGTGTGTACTATTTTAGTAACTAATTACTAAACATAGTACATGATAAAAGTATATTATGTCATCATTTTATTAGGAATATTGGGCGTGGCTTAGAAATTTGCTAATTGCATGCTAAATCCTAGCATTTAAAAATCATTAAATTAAGTGGACACAATTAATAGTAGGCTTAAGGTACATGTATATAATGATAATTATATTTCCAGTTCCCACATGTACACATAACTTTTCCCTCATAATTATGTACATGTACAATGTATATAATTATGTATATAAATTGTGTATATTTATTTATACATGTAGTTATTTATATACAAGATCATTAATAAGCATATACATAGTTAAGTCATATTCCATCATGAGAACTTTTTTATGATAATAATTAGATTCAATCAATGACTCCTAATTTATATAGAGAATATTTTACATTGGGACTATCCATGTTCACATGTGTTTATGTCACATAGCTATGCATTGCGTGTGCACTTAATGAACCTCTAGTTGTGTTATTCCAAGGGCTTGGTTAATCAGTGGGCAGTGATATGTAATGAATGTGAATAGTTAATGATGGATAATAGTAATACAATACTAATATTTTCTAGTGTAGAATCATATGATACTTCAAGATGTGTAATTACAATTAAAAGATAACCCTTTTTTGTGTGCCATACCCACTAACTAGTCAAGCCTGAATTATGTAATAGACACAAGACTTTCTCAATAAATGTACATGTACATTCACCCTCCTCACATAATGTACATTGTAGTCATAAAAAGGATGAGGTCTATAATGATAATGATAGCTGTATATTAAGAGTAAGTGAAATCATATACACTGTAAAAACAAAATAACTGTTACATGTAGCACAGTTACAAGGATTTAACAATTAGTGGGTTGTTCATGATACATACATGTAATACTATAGCTACTTTGTACTAATTATGTTCATTTAGTTAAAGCATTATAATTTTGGGGTGCTGTCTACTCATATTTCATGTCAGAGATTTAGCATAATTGATACTAAAGTGCATGTAATTGTTTTTGGCTATCAACACATAGTTTAATTTATACCTTTCAATACTTGGTGCACATTATATCATAGTAACATCATACATGTAGCCACAATCCTTTATGACAATTTACAAGCACTAACCAATGGCTATTGTAATCCTTTACTTTTGTACATTGGTTGGTACTTGAATACTTCGAGAGTTGCATGTCCTCAATCCTAGAGTCCCTTGTTATTAGCGTTTTAATCTATACCATCATTACTGACAGGACAATATCTCTACCTTAATTTCTATGGACTCTGAAAAACAAGGCCTGAAGACGTAAGTGTAACTACAGTTTAGAAATGGCCCTGTTGGCAATAAAAATTATTTTGAAAGGGTGTGGTTTCATTTCGTTTTTCGTTCTGGGGAGACCTGAAGATGATGTTGGGCCTGTCTATACAACTAAGCAAATTGAATTGGTTAAATGTGGGAGTTGCCATGGAGACCACCTACATGATGTAATCATTATAATATGTGGTATATTGATGTACATATATACATGTATATAAGCAAATTTCTTTATTGCATTTTTAACTTGCTGTGCCATTATTTAGTTACTATGAGATGTCTCGATCAATTGGGATTATTAACCGTGATATCCCATAGATCCTTTACAGTTTACAATCTACATCTACGTACATGTATATTAGATCTTCTTGGGTTAATAAATTGCTATCCTGTGTAATGAATCTCTACATGTATTTCTAATTATTAATTATTTGAGAAATTATATCTGTGGAATAATTATAATTACTATAATTTATATATCCTCGGATTATTTTTTACCTGCTATGACTTCTGTCATCAAACAACTGACTACCTAGTACATTGTATGTGGTTGAAAGCTTATGTATCTTTGTTGCTGCCCTCATAAAATAAATTTACAATATTTGGTAGTATGGTCTTCCAGTAATTGATATAATTGTCTTTACATCCCCTCCGAAGGATGTGGTAATGAACACCTCCTGATTTTGAGGGTAGACACTGAGTATACATGTACATACTCATAGATGAAAAAAGGCTGCAACTAGTGGGGATCGAACCTGCAACTTTTCGATTATTACACCAGGCCACTAGTGCACCTCATTAGTTAGATACCTCGAATGTCTGTATATATGAGGATTATTAACGAGTAGTGAAATCCCATAGATCTTTCACACTTTATGATCTAGATCTTTATTGGGCCTCCTTGGGTTGATGAATTCCTTTCCTCTGTAACTAACTATTTCATATGCTAAACTTGGAAACTAATAATAAATCACACATCCTTCTTCCTCCTTACTCTTTTCTCCCTCCGCCTTCTTTTCTCATATTCTCCTCCTTCTCTTCCATCTCCTCATTCTCATATAATCTTACAGAAGTACAAAGCAAAGTAGACTCAAAAATAGGTTTGTTAACACATGTATATATTCATACACAGACTGATAAATGTGTATATATACTCATATCAACCTTTTCTTCAACCAATTCCATGTCTTTAATCAATATTCATTCATGTTCTTGAGCAACAAATGTGAAATAAATCCTTGCTATTTTACTGAAATATTGTGTCTATGAAGTACATGGTCTTCATGGATGTCAAATTTCATTGGCTTCTTGCACAAAATGACTATAAAAAGTGAGCATTTAATGTAAGCATCTTCTCAAAATTGATGCCTATAATTATTGTATTGTGACTCATGCAGCCATGAATATACATACTAAATACACTGTATTATCACATGAAAAGCCTGTTGTGTATGAGAACATGAAATATGACATATTCAATAAAATGTCACTATACAGTAACAGTAATTACCTTAGTTCTACTATCAGTATAGTACATAATTACTGTCTCACTACTGTGGTGTTCAATTGACAAGTACATGTACGTACACCAATTACTGTCAAAACTACTGTTGAACTACTGTAGTGTGGAAATGAAACTACTGAGTAATTACTGTACTGTATGGTGACAATTTATTCACATATATAATTATACTGTATGACTTTTATCACCTTTAAAACCTCACTAAGTTGCTATTCAGTTGTTTCAGTGTTCAGAAAAAATGTTTTTGGTATTCACGAACAGCTATCATTAAGCTTCATGACCCCAAATTTTGTTTGTTACCTGTAGCTACAGATTATGACTTTCATTCAGATAACAATTTGCAGTGGATGATGAGGGACAGCTTTATGCTTGATACCACACAAAAAAATGGTGTAACTATTCTGTGATATATTCTTGGGCAATTTAGGGAGGCACTGGAAAGTCGTATAGCAAATTAAATGAAGTATCCACTTTGTAATTATAAACATGATGACAAGATGCCAGATTTTGTGTGGAAGGAGAAGTGCCTCCTTCCTCCCTCAGTAGGTGCTAGGCAGTATTTATTTTTGATCTCAACATTCTTTGATTAATTATTTTAAGTTGGATTATCCACTTATTGCCTCTTCTATCTCTCCCTTGCAGCAATGAGTGTTGTTGGTAACAAATCTGATCTTGAAGACAGCAGGCAGGTACCTCGTGACAGAGGAGAAGTGTTTGCTCATACACTTGGTGCAATGTTCACTGAAACTTCAGCATCAGATAATATTGGTACTCAAGTCATGATACATGCATGTTTACATACATGTACATGTCTTGTAGGGCCAGAGGGATAAATCATTGTTAGATCATTTGCTCATGATACATTGTATATGGAGAAAAAAGTATCCTTATGATTGCTTTGTGGTGATCATTCAATAATCATGGCTGACTTTATCATGCCTGAAACACAACTGCCTATTATAGTTATTATTTTGATTATCTACACTCCTTTAAAAGGTGGATCTTGTAGAACTTTAGGAACATATTTCAGGTAGAACAACTATTACATGTAGTTCCAGTTTCTACGTAACCTCCAAGTAGCTTTCTTGATGCTGTTGTGTAGAGGTTGAGTGTACTTTCTATTACGCGTCATACCCATTAATACAGTGACACCCTGAATGACACAACTTCCCTAACAACATATATGTGATCACGACACAAGAATATATATGTTATTATGTACATGTATATAGATTCAACCTTGTAGAAATCAATCAAAGAGATGCCCTTATGGCCTTAAAAATCATATAATACAATACAGGCCATGGAGGGTAGTACTTACAACATCACTTCTTTGTTTACATAGTAAAGTAAACAGTACTACTGTTGAGGACTGTTTTAATAAATCATAATTAGATTATTGCCTTAGTACATTTGTACAGTAACGATAGTGTAATAAAAATACCACCATAATAGTATAATGAAGTGTGATACTTGACTTTACATGTCCATTACTATATGTCAAACATGAGGCAAGCATTTACTAAAGGGCTTGAAGCACAATTTTAAGCACTTATAAAAGGGCTTAAGTACAAGCATATGCTTTTATGAAATAAAGTGCTTAATTGAAATTATTAATTTAAATTACATGTAATTAACTGTATGCTACAAAGCTCTTTTCTCTTGATGTCTTATTTTCACAGTTTCTTTTGTATGTAAGTACATGTAGTAGCTTCTGCAAGCTTTCTTCCTAATGGTGTGTGTGGGAGGGAGACAGAGACAGATATTATTAATTGTTTCCCTCTATTAAATGATTTTAGAGAGTGAATTTACATTTGTATATATAATACATGTAATTATTATACACACAGTATGTCTGTAGTTTAGAAAGTTGTATCTCATTCTGGGTGCTCAGTAAATAAATGGTGTGTAAATTACCTCTCTCTCTCTCTCTCTCTCTCTCTCTCTCTCTCTCTCTGTAGGAGTTAAGGAAGCGTTTCTCAAAGTTGGTCAAGGAGTAATAGAGTTATATCACAATCATCTACTGACCTCAACCTCAGTGAGTAGTTCATTTACTCCATTCAGTGGTACTGTCTCTCCTTCACCGCCTACGAGAGATAACGGAGTCAATCATGTCTATGTTTATCAAACACATTCCATAGGTAAGGATAAATTCTAACAACATCTGGAAACAAGACTAATTTCTATGTAATAATGAATGAAGATTTCAAAGTTTTGAATATTCAAAAAAGAACAATAATGCTTGAATCTTTAACTTCAAAACTTACTAGGTGCTTTCTAATGAGCATTATTTACTGTCTACATTGTATTATAAGTACTGTACTACAGTTCTGTCCTCTGTTTCCACTGGGATTTAGAGTTGTTAAAGGATAGAACGTTTCCCAAACACACATGCATATAATTAAGAAGGAAATTAATTCATTTAGACATTCATTACATGTGTGGTTTTAATAACCATTCATAATTCCATATAGGTAGTGACATATATGTGTGTACATACATGTACCAGTGAGACAACATGCTTCCGTGCACAGCTTTGGTAATTATATAAACTCCTGTTAGTATTAATAATAATTAACTAGTCACATATTTTCAATCCACCATTGTTAATCTACAATATTATAACTGCATGCATAATGTATTTTTTTTAAATTGCAAATTGTGTAGTAATAGTAACATGTGCCTTCTCTAGGGAATAAATAATAATTAATAATGGCAGCCCCATGTGCGCAGTAATGTAGCTCTTAGGTTTGCAACATCTGACAGTTTGTGAACATGGAGATCATCCATTTTTTCAATTATTATGGCCCGTAGGGCCATCCCTATGATTGCTTTCCCACGGGTTCGAACTATATATATTTTCTTGTGTCCACTTGCGCGAGTATGCGTTGTATAAGTAGTTAAGGAAGTTGCGTCATTCCCGGAGGCTCGGTCAATTAATGGGTGTGGCACGTAAAAGAACGCGCGCTCGAGCTTTGAAAGGTCAGGAGAGTAGATAATCAAAATAATAAGCTGATGTGTTTTAGGCATGATAAAGTCAGCCATGATTACTGAATGCTAGGGATACTTTTGTCTTCACTTAAATTTGTAAAACAATCATAGGGATGTTTTTTTTCTCTATATACACTTGTTGTTCAATATTCATCTTGGTAAGAAACTCATAACATATCAAAAATTAGTAAATCAGTAGTTTATTGATGTAACCATGCTATATAGTACTTTAGATTATAGCTCATTAAAATGCTGCAATCTCATTGGTCAATTAGAGGTTTCTAAATCCCGTAGTAAACCTACTTTTAATTGATTAGTAAACCTATATATAATTACTTAGTAAACCTGTTGCAGTGTTGCTATAGGAATTTCACACAACGAACAGAAGCAAAGTTTGTTGTAAGGCTGGATCTGTTGATTTATACAAGCGATAGACTGAGAAAGTCGCTAAAGTGTGGGCGTTGACCGCTGACTACTACATTTCTAAAAACACTCATCTAGCTGCTTTCTACCAGCAAATGAAGAATGGTTTTAATATCCACGGCCTTCTTAAAAGGTCTTCTGTCCAACTAAGTAAGCTAAAATCTTCAACTTTTTGAAATCCAAAAGTTACACAGCTGACAAAAGATAGATGTGAGCATTGCCCTCGAGAGCAAAACACTCGCGCTATCGATCACCTTGCTGTCTTTCTGCAACTAAAGGAGAGTACCACATGGCATTCTTGTTATTTCTTCTATCCAACACAGTAATAGCTATAATCTAAATTGCTTAGATACTGTATTCTTGGTTTCTACACGCAATAGAACTACCTTGGAAACATTAATTACTTCGGGCTCCGCCCTCAGTAATTAAACTATTTCCGCGGTAGTTCTATTGCTCGTAGAAACCTCGAATACAGTATCTAACCTATATATAGATAGAAACGATCGTTCTATAAATAAAAAAAACTGCACCCAACCCTAATAATGATAAACCTTAGAATAATTTTACGTAATCCTGATGAGCAAATTGACAGTTTCTGCATTATTCATAGTCTCATCTCCAGCCACCCACACTTGTAATGAATGACAAATCACAGTTTTAAATATCATTGTGAATCATTGTTACATCATAAAAGACTTAGTTTGAAAAGACTTAGAAGTACTTCAAGTACTTATAACTATTTACGTACTTGCAAGTACTGAACTAAGTACAAGTACAAGTACTCATGTATGTGTATATGTACCAATGTACTTGGCCCCATGCCTGAATTATGTAGTGTATACACATTTGATTCCTTTGCAGTTTAACCACTCATAATCTACTGTTATAACATGTCTGATGTAGATGTGATCTGCATGTAGTCTCGTGTAGCTAGTCCCTCCCACTCTAGGAGAGTCTGTTGGACTATTGAGTGTCTCATTAACTCTAAGAGTTATTGGTGTTAACTGCCAAAGTTAATTAGGTACAGAAAGAACAACTTTTGTCAGATCTATAACTCTGGAATTTTACGAAACTCAGGATTCTAACCTATATTGCTTGAAGAAGAGCTGTTAAGAAAGTCGAAGAGGCAAAAGTAATCTTTGTTAATTACAAGAAGGCAATATGTTAAACGTTTATCCATTTTCATACCCACTCAAGTTATACCAGAAATCCAGGAGCTCTCACAACGAGACAAACAATACATGTAGCTACCAGACCTTCCTTTCTTGTAGAGTGGGAGGGGTTGGCTACATGAGACTAATCTACATGGTATTGTTAGACTATTAATTATGTTAGTGCTAAATTAAATAATAATTAATAGTGAATGATTATTTTCAGGTAATAGCAGTAAAGTAGTAACTGAAAAAGAGGATGAAGAAGAAACTGCAAAATCTTCCAGCTTTCCTTGTTGTTGAGTGTGTATAACACATTTTTTGTCAATTTTATTTGTCGTGAAACTTATGCATTTGTCAATAATAATTATTATGCATGCAGTATGACTTATTATGTGACATAATTATTATGTATGTATAGTAAACATTATTTTTGTATTAATATTAGTTATAAAAAGACACCCATTCAATGGTTGATTTCTAATAGAACTGAAATTATGAATGTTAAAAGAGAGATTGTCTTTGACCTTTGGATAACAACAGAGATTCTGTGAATATACTGAGGATCTAGCTCTTGGAAAGCTGATTTCTCCAGTCCTAAGTAACATTCCATGCATACCAGAAATATGGTTTGCATTTATGCAGTGTTCTCAAAACATTTCAGTTGACAAATGCAAGAAAATGAAAATAATAATTATTAGTATTGCTCAAGCACAATGTGCTACCTGTCATTTGCAAGCTGTTCGTCATGTAAACATTCACTACTGTAAATAGAAACCTGCACTTACTCTGACTAGAACATTTGTGTGATGTCATGATGGTTTCATGATGAAAAACACCACTTGCTGTACTATAAAAAAAAAACAATATTCAACTATGGATTATGAAAATTATTATTGTAAGTGCTTGTATAGATCAGATAAAATTTAATTATGTTTGCAATTTGTGTAATAAAACTAGCAATATTAAATTCTTTATTTAGTAGTTTAATGAAGTGATAAATGGACTAGTAATGAAGGACTACTACTAGATAGATTGGTTATTATTGAATAGATTAGTTTATAGTAAGGTATACATGTGTATAATTGTTAACGTTGTGATGGGTTTAATGACTTGGCAAGTAAACAGTACAACCTAGCTTGTATTAGAGACATTAATCGAGTATTACAGTTCAATGAAAAGAATATTGCTATATATTGCCATTTGGATAATCATGATCTATCAAATTGCTTTATGTGAGGCACTGATAATGGATTGATAATTGGTATCAGTCAATATTGGCCATTATTTCTAGTATCAGTATCAGTTATTTCTGAAAATGTAAATGATATTGTAATTAACTGATAATTACTTTAGACATCATCATCCGATAAATGATACAGATCTGATATTATATCAGTGTTCTGGTTTCTGACTCTTTCAATGAAGATGAGGTATCATAAGAGCAACTAATGATACTGAAATGACATTATTTGTACATTTATTATAATATCGATTACATGTCAGAAATATCAATACTAAAAAATATAAAAATTAACAATGACCGATACCAATTATCGATCTGATTATCAGTACACTATTATCAGGAGATCCATTCAAATGAAAACCTTACAGACCACTGTACTCCTAATGTATTCTAATGATCACAATTTATTAGGTTATAACACCCTACGAGTGCTATATCAGATTTATAATCACCGAGGGCGAGGCGATTATAAATCTGAGGGCGAGGTGATTATAATATTATTAAGGTATATATCCCGATACGGCGAAACATCAAAGTAAACCACAGGTTTATAAATCAGATATAGAATCTTGTGGTCAGATATAAAACCTGCCGTCGAAACAGACTAGAAGAAAACAACGCTTACCTTCTCCAAAGTGCCGACAAAAGGTAGGAGAAGCATCACACATCAACAAAGGTTTAGTCTTTCGTGAAATATATTAATTATAACACGCCTACTCGTGCTATATCAGATTTATAATCACCTCGCCCTCGGGCCTACGGCCCTCGTGCTCGGTGATTATAAATCTGATATAGCACGAGTAGGCGTGTTATAATTAATATATTTCACGTTATAACGTATACATATATCCCGATACGGCGAAACATCAAAGTAAACCACAGGTTTATAAATCAGATATAGCACCCTGTGGTCAGATATAAAACCTGCCGTCGAAACAGACTAGAAGAAAACAACGCTTACCTTCTCCAAAGTGCCGACAAAAAGGTAGGAGAAACATCAGACATCAACAAAGGTTTTATCGTTCGTGAAATATATTGATTATAACACGCCTACTCGTGCTATATATATATATCAGATTTATAATCAACTCGCCCGCAGGCCTACGGCCCTCGTGCTCGGTGATGATAAATTTGATATAGCACTCGTAGGGTGTTATAACCTTTACTGACATACCAAACCAATCAAGCCTTCCAAAATTATACAGCAATCTCTTCTAAACGTAATTATAGCCATCTAGTCTCACGTAGCCAGCCCCTCCCCTCTAATTTTATCGGAATATCCGTAAAATATCTTATTATTGCGTGACTAACATGTATGTATTCATGTACATGTACATGTAGATACCTAAAATACTTGTAGTTGTAAATGTCACTACTTTTATTTCCTTTTCCGTTAAAATACATTTTATTAGTCTCGTGTATTAATAATGAACATATTGCTTATATTTATTACATCGATATAATGTTTTCAATCAGATTATATTCATTAGACACATACAGTGGATGATGGATTAATGAATAAATATGTTTAGGCCTTTATTTAGAAAATTTGTTGAGGTGGGAAGGGTGGGAGAGAACTTTAATTTAAAAGAATATGGGGGTTTGTGGCAACATACCGGAGTATTTTGCTTGTCTAATGACCCCCCATCCTCTTACATGTAAATGAAACCCTAATAGTCATATATTAATTATTGGTATCAAGATAATATACATGTACTAATACATGTACAATATCACCCAGCTCTATTGCATATTAGGGTATGAACAAATATAATTTAAAACATTCACTAGTCTTAACAAATGAATATGTGACATGTTTATTCTTAAATATACACAGTTTAAAAGTTTCTTAAGTTAGTAGTTATGAATTCCTTTGCAGTCATATAGTTTAAAATCATATTTTATAGTATATCCAACAGTTATAAAGTATTTGCTACATGTAAAATGATGATGATTAGCTTCAACTTAGTAAATTACACATTTTGAACGGGAACTATTTCTCTTTCTACATTGTATAAAGGTTGTAGGAAATATTCTGCAGCTAAGAAAGTGCAATTCGTTGCCATACTATTTAAATATTTCAAAGGAGCAACCCATGATTCAAACATTGGAACGTTCAGATGATGTTCATAGCATTTGTTCTTGTTCTATTACATATATACACATGTGTATGTACATGTACACTTTGAAGATTATATTGTGTGTTTTTGTGGTTGATTTAGTCTCTTTATAAATTTTTTTTCTTTGTTTTTACATGTTTATCAAACAACAATAAAAATAACAGATTCCATTCAATGGTGAGTGAAAATAATCACATGATTATCACATGATAATAAATTATACAATACAATTATACATAAATTTTCATCCAGCTTGCATGTATTCTGAATGATAGCTGAATGTAATTTGAAAATACTGAAAAGTAGAATTAATGAATACACTCACAAGTATAATACATGTAACTGCAATCTCAGTATACATGTACATGTAATTGTTCCCCAATCACACTTGTGGACGTGTTTAATACAACTTACATGCCTGTCCTAGCAAGAGTACATGACTACATGTACATGTACATAGTCTGTTATTTTGATCTTTTATAATTTTACAACTTTTGGTAGCTTGATTGAAGTCCCAATGTTGTTCATACACAGATAAAACACCAAATTACAGTAACCCTTCACTCCACTAATGTGGACGAAGTTTAATAATACATGTAGCGTTATACCTCTTATTAGTCACAGAACAGTGAATTAATGTATGTTATCAGGAGCCCATGAAAAAACCGTAGGAAGGAGCGTGCAACTCCCACGCAATTAATTAAAATAGCAAAAGCCAGACATTTAGTTGGTATTACCATAGATTATATAGACTACATATACAGGCTTTTACTGTAGCTAAAGCTCTACACATGCGGTGGGCGTGGCCACGTAGATCATCTAAAAATAGCGACACCAACTAAATGTCTGGCTACGGTTTTTTCATGGGCTCCTGATGTTATATATAGTATTTGGACTAAAATGTACATGCATGACTGCTTAATAAATTTCTAGATACCATTAACTCATTGAGATGTCTGACTATAATATTAATATTCACTCTTTCTTCTCTCGTATTACATGTACATGTATTATCCTCCATATTTAGGCTCCAATGTATTATAGACGTGCTAATGCAGCTGTAATAGTTTATGATATAACAAGTAATAAATCTTTTGAAGAGGTCAGGATTATGTGTATGTGTGGGTGTGACTGTGTATGCATACGTGTACATGTGTGAGTGTGTGTGTGTGTGTGTGTGTGGGTTCATGCGTGCATACATTCAAGCGTTCATGCGTGCGTGCGTGCGTGCATGCTTGTGTATGATTGTCCAACTCACATAATACAAAACTTCATCTTTATTCCATACCTAGCTACTATTGTCCTATATACTATTTCAATGTTTATATATTGTTTATTGTAGATACGATTTGTATAATGTTTGTAGTTTGTATCACTGAATAGACAACTGAATATAAACATATTGTAAATTTATAACTTAAAATAAATATATTAATATGTATTAGATCTGTAAACATAATTATGTTTATCAGAGAGTATGGTAGTACTCTCTATGTAGGGATGGCACAGAAAAAAATGGCTGCCCATACATTTCAGTTGCAAGTGATGAGCTGAAATCTCTGGTAATATACCGTATAGGGGTTATATTACGCTGGGAATAATTTTCACGAATTTCGCAAAAGGCCTGATTTCGCGAAAATTACTATTCTTGAAATTTTATGTTCAATGAAGTAGGCATGTCACATCAACCGCACGCTGTACACGAGGTAAATAAATACAGAATCGCTTTCTGCAAATGTAAATCGTGCGTCAAATTGCGAAATTTTATACCTGTGAAATATAACCCCTATACGATATACAGATAAGTTTTATTACACACATACCTATTTATATCTAGTGTTTTTATGACTACCAACACCGTCTAGATGACTAGAGATTAATTGTCGTTAAGGTAGAGAACCGGCGAGTGGCAAAACTGGCAAAATCATCATCATAATAATAATATTATTATTATTATTATTATTATTTTCCAGACAAATCATTTTTTTTTTTTGTTGAACTATCACAATGATTCTAGCACCATTCCAATCACATTTATAGTAAAATTCTGGTCTTAAAGTATTGAGATGATATCTTCAGATACTATGAAAGTAGACTGTCTCAACGACTACAAAGATTTGATGTCGAATTGGACGCCATTTTCCTAAGTGGAATTTAATTACGCATGCGCAGTTGTATACTCGGAACATGGAAGCTGAAAAGGTGAAAGTACTTGTTGCACTGAAACATAGTAATAGCGTTTGTGAGCAAGTACATTCTTATAATAATGAATATAACTAGAAGAATGTAGAAACATTGTGGGGGCGAGCCTTCACGAGTTTATATGCATGCCCATTGCTACATACACATTTAGTTGCATGGGAAATCGAAGTGAAGAGATCATGGCCAGTAGTAACTTGAAGAGGAAATTGGAATTTGACAATTTTGATGTATCTGAAATTGGAAATGAAATACAGCTTTGGTTCACGGTAGAGTAATAGAGATGTCGCCAATAAAAATTGCCGGAAAAATAAACATACAGAAGATGAACTCAGATTTGCCAAATCAGCATGGTATTTTTCTATCTTCTGACTTTGTGTACGCAATTGTCTTGTTTGTTGATGTCCGTCTCTGTCGAGCTGCAGTCTACGTTGTCTTACTTCTGGTGTTTCTAAAGACATTCTTTCCTGCCGATTATGACTTAGTTGAGCTAGTCTGGCAGCTCTCTGGTCATCATTTTCAGTAGACAGTCTTTGTCGCTGATTGTGATTTAGGTGAGCTAGTCTAGCAGCTCTCTGGTCGTCACTTTCCGTAGATAGTCTTTGTTGCTGATTATGACTTAGCTGAGCTAGTCTGACTGCTCTCTGGTCATCAGTTTCAGAAGTTCCTTCGTTCACAATAGGCCCTTTGACGGTCAAGCCTAGCACGACGTTTTTCAGGAGTTTCTGATTCTCTACGCCGTCTATCTGAGATCCTGCCTTTTTTCAGTCGCTCTTGGCGCTGTTCTCTTCGCTCTTATTTTAGTTGAAATCAAATCAGCCATTTTGAACACGTGTGTACGGATAATTTAAAAAAAATTATTTTCATTGCAGGTATTATAAGAGTTTTAACGGTAAGAAGTCGTATCTATATATATATATATATATATATATATATCGACAGAATCTCGTTTACACGACTAGTGTGGGGCTCGCTCAGGCTCGCCCCAATTATTAAGACCATTGTATAATAATATTACAAGAATAATAAAAAAAACATTTTCAATAAAAATGAAAGAATATGTAGGGATGGCACACCCCCAAAAGCATGCAAACAAGGTTGGGAAGCTAACGTTGGACCCAAAATCACTTCCATATAACCCTACATAAGAGTACTTACACTGCTATAAAACAAAATACAAAGAGCTGTACTTATGTAGGGTTATATGGAAGTGGAAACTTATAGCATTCTGTACTATGCAAACCTTCCAGTCAAAAATTTTTGACTGTTTTAATTGTTTATCCAGGGCCCCATGACTTGTATGACTGGAGCCATCGACACACTAATGTGATTAATCAGTTAATTATGTACAATGAATTCATACACATGTAGTTACATGTAAATGAGTTGCATATTCACTTACCACATTTGGTGGAATGCAAGTCATATCCATAAACTTTCTGGAGATCCTATATACCTAAATGAAGAACCTTTGGTGCGTGGCCTCGCCGCTGTAGCTTAAGGATAGGTTGCAATTGCAGCAATTAAATAAATAAGATGCAAGAGAGAAAGTAATTTGTTGTTTATATAAAGTTGAAAGTTGGTTGAGAAAGTTTTTTGTGGCTAGACTGATTTCTGATAAATATAAAAACACATGGAAGATGACTAAGAATGATTCTCCATCAGCTATCGTAGGCGTCGTAAATTCCGTGGGGTATAAAATTTCGCTTTTTTTCGTGGGTGGCAGTCAAACCACGAAATTAAATCCCCAAATTGTGGGTGTGGTTCACCCGTTGACGCACGTGTTACGGTAGTAGTACGATAGTTATGGCACTGTACAAGCATTTGAGACCTGTTGATAATTCTTTGCTGGACCCTCATGGGCCTTTGTCTTCTAACATAGAGCCTTTGGTAATTTCTGAAGTTAACAGACAAGTTACAGCTGTCCAGGAGCAAACAAACAAGCGAGGAGAGTACCTGAAGTTCTCTGACGACGAAAAGGCAACTGTTGCCTGCTATGCAAGTGAGAATGGAGTAGCAGCAGCAATTAGACACTTTAAGCGATCAAAAGGAATGATTCTGAAATAATCCACTGTTAGGGATTGGAAGAAGGCTGGCTTATCTCGCATCACAGGAGACCGTCCCTTCCGCCATCATTTAGGCCACAGTCAATACCCACTTTTCTTATTAGCCTGTATAACTTCTGCATTTCCACAGTGACTTTAGACTCGCTTAGTTAGACAAAAGATAGATAACCGTAGATAGCAGCATTAATGATGATGTAGTAGTTAATATTATTCATTGATTATGTTTAATACGACTTACTGTTAGTAAAATTTATCATACTTAGTCCTCTGGAATTTGTTTTAATGTGGCTCCATTGTATTGAGAAAAAGGTATCTCTATGATTGCATTGTATTGAGAAAAAGGTATCCTTATGATTGCATTGTATTGAGAAAAAGGTATCCCTATGATTGCTTTGTCTGACTACATGTACATTGATCGTTAATCATTGCTGATTACTTCCTCATGTCTAAAATTCAACAGCTTATTATCTTTTCCTTACATGTTAAAGATTCTTCCATCATCTTTATACTGTTTCTCTGCTATATACAACAGCTATTAGTATTAGTTGCAGATTTACATGTACATTCATCCTAAATCTTTTTGCTCGTCTATAGCTCAAGTGTACATTCTTTTACCTGCCACACCCACTAATTGACCTAACCTCTATGTATAGTCGTATACATGTACAACACATATTCAACACAAACATACATGTATATGTTTGAGCCGCCTGTGGCAAAGCAATTATAGGGATGGCCATACATGCCATAAAAATATTTATTTATACATGTATTTACTGCTGATCATGTGACCAGTGGCCAATCAGAATGCAAATAATGCATCACATGATTGAACATTAAATCACTTATTGCACACTTTTGCGTGCAATAAGTTAATTATTGCACACTTTGCTCACCTCTACTAACGAAGCAGATTAGCAACAGTGGTAGTTAACCAGATCATCAATAAATCACTTAGAACACACTTGACAGTGCCACTATTGAGTGTTTGAATGTAGCACTCGGGCGGTCAATAAAGGTCTTGTTTACATAACGCACTCGCCTTCGGCTCGTGCATTATGTAAACTCAACATTTTTTGACACACCCTCGAGCTACATTAAAACAAGTAATCACTGTAAAGTGTGTTCTAACTATTACATATGAATAAAGGTTGCATTAATTATACATTGTAAAAATGAATGGGTTAATTTAAAACTCTGGATTAAATGAGTTGCACATACACATGTACAATAGTAATATGGTCACTCTGTACATGTATACTTTACTGTTCACATCAATGCTTTGTAATATACAATGTAACATAATTATAACAAATATAATTACATGTATGAAATTTAGAGAATGATTGTAGCCAAGTAAACAAATAGTGTGGGCTACTTTACATCCCATAGAAGCAGTTGTGCACTTAAGAACATATGTGACACAAACAAATAAAGTCCATACTACTAGTTTTGATCTGTCATAACTGCTGTTGCTAAACAACTGGATACCTGTATATTACTTAACTTATAATATGATTCTGCTTAGAAATAACTAAATTATATGGTTGAAGGTTTCTAAACATTTGTTGATGGCTGCCAATAGACAGGATAAAAAATAGGTCTCGATATAATAATATGAAGTATAATTATATTATAATAATTAAATATCTATAGTTATTTATTTATCAAACTTGTTAAAAATGTGATATCCCTACATTTTACAATGTGAATGAGTTATGTGCCATCTACACACATTTCCCTTTTTCTATATAAAGTATTGACAGTTACCTATCACTATGATTATAACAAATGAAACAATGTTTCAACTAAGTTATAAAGATAACAAATTTATAACATGATATGTGATGAACAAAAATATCCCTGTTTCTTTGTACATGCTGGTACACATGTATGTAGATCAAGATTAGAGCAATAATATACATGTACATCATCACTAGTCAACAAGGCCATAATTGTAAGAGGAGTAATGGAGTATATAATAGTCAATACTTTGTACTACTAGTAAGTAGTGAACACAGGTAGTCTAACTAGAGTAACTCACAATGTGAATTATGCAGTGAAATCTAATGGATGTACATGTATCATTCATACACTTTAGGAATAGTATAGCTTGGAGTATAACATTGCTTTTACACACATATCTAATTTCACTCATATTTACTCCTCTGCAGTTTTGCTGTATTTTTAGACTTCTGAGTATATCATGTATGTAAAGTATGTAGATTAGTTGTTAAACACACACTACTGTTGTATACACAAAATTCCAGTATTATATATACTCCGCATGTACATGTACTAACATGTACATAGTGCACTATATAAGCTGCTAGCACACCATCTATTTATGAGATTGTCACCATCACTGCTGTTATTCACCAACTCACAACCTATTAAGATGATCTGGTTCATCATTTTGTTAATTCCTGGTCTGACTTCTGGAGACACTTGCAGTTGTAGTACACCTAACCAATATGAACCTGATAATCTTGGAAATATTGTGGCGATCATTGGAAATGATAATAGACAGAAATATATTATTTGTCCTTCTACTCTACTTACTCAATGTAACCTGCTCAGTTCATGTAGTGATATCCTCGTTTATAATCCTAATGCCTTCTCAGGATATTATGATGTTAATTTGAGTAATGGAAGTGTTATAACTGTCTATTGTGACATGGGCGGTAACAATTGTGATAGAGAAGGAGGTTGGATAAGAGTAGCACAACTTAACATGAGTGAACCTGGTGCTACCTGTCCTTTTGGACTTACACTACAGAACTATAATAATATTGATCATAGTTTGTGTGGTCGATCATCATCAGGTTGTGCTTCAACCTTCTTCTCTACATATGGATTGAACTACACTAAGGTGTGTGGAAAAGTAAGAGGATACCAGTTTGGCCACATAGATGCATTTGGTTTTGGGAGTAACAACATTGACTTCACATATGTTGATGGTATTTCTATAACATATGGTAGTAATCCTCGACAACACATCTGGACATATGCTGCAGGAGACGATGACTTTGAAGCTGGATTTGATGATTGTCCTTGTAATACTGGAAGTAGTGTAGTTGTGCCTGATTTTGTTGGTAATGATTACTACTGTGAATCAGGTCGTAGGTTAGCTATCTTGTATGTTGAGGATATTTTATGGGACGGACAGCAATGTAGTGAAATAGAGTCTACCTGTTGTACTAATCCTAACATGCCATGGTTTCTCAAGACACTCAATGAAGAGACTAATGACGATATTGAGTTGAGAGTGTGTTGCACTTTATCTCCAACATCTGAAGAGATTCCACTTGATATAATTGAGATATATATTAAGTAATTAATAATAATTTTATTATTGATGAAAATAATTCAATATCGTGAATACACGTGTGATTATTAGTATTTCTTCATGTAGCTAATACAACAAAAAATTAATAATTTTGTTTTATATAGCTAAAGTTAAGAATTGTTATACAAGTTGTTATCCTCACATTTGTAAATTTGTTTCTCTTGTCAAAAGTCCATGATAGTAGAAGGTGTATACAACAGTCAATTGTGTGTGTATAAATATTCCTAAATGTACAATGAATATCATTATTGAGTGCCACACCTTATAATTAGCAAATGAACTGGAATGCATACTGACATATTACCTTAAGCCTAATTTTAATTGTGTGTACTATTTTAGTAACTAATGTAATAATTGCTAAAAGTAGTATGTGCTAAAAATATCATTTTAGTTGGGATATTGGGCGTTGCTCAGAAATTTGTTAAATATTAGTGTGCCATATCCATTAATTAGTCAAGCCTGAATTATATAAATTACTTAACTAATATACAAGTAATACACACAAGATGTTCTCAATAAATGTACATTCACCCTCCTCACATAATGTACATTGTAATTATAAAAAGGATGAGTTCTATAAAGAGAATGATAGCTGTATATTCCAGTAAAGAGTAAGTGAAATCATATACACTGTAAAAACAAAATAGTTTAAATAACTAGGTTAGCACAGTTACAAGGATTTAACAATTAGTTAGTTGTTCATAATACATACATGTAATTCCATAGGTACTTTGTACTAATTATGTTCAATTAGCTGATGCATTATAATTTTAGGATGCTGTCTACTCATATTTCATGTCAAAAATTTAGTATAATTTATACTAAAGTTGATTTACATGTAATTGTATCTGGCTATCAACGCATACATGTAATTTAATTTATACCTTTCTATACTTGGTACACATTATGTCATAGTAACATCATACATGTAGCCACAACATCCTCTATGACAATTGACAAGCTAAATTGAAACTCATGCTATTCCTTGCAACTGTACTAACCAATAAAATGGTTATTTTGATGCTTTAGTTTTTGTAGTGTAATGTACATAAGTTGGGTCATGTAGAAAGAATGGCACCTTAATTATTTTGAGAGTGTGTGTCAGAGTTTTTGAGTTTTGAAGCATTGGCCAATTGGCTCAACAATGGTTATTGTGTGTGCCATTGGTAATACATTTTGAGCCAATTAACGAAGAGTTAAGGCTGTTGGTGACAATGTAATCATAATTTCCTGCGCCATCTGGCCCAAAGAGAGAACTCTGCTGTGCCAAATAAGAAGCTCTTTGGGCCAATGGTACACCATATGAGCTTATCAAAAACACTGGTGCGTGTCCTCAATCCTAGAGTCTCTTGTCATTAGGATTTTAATCTATATCACTGCTAACAGCTCTTTCTGTGGACTCTGAATATCAATGCCTGAAGGCGTAGGTGTAACTACAGTCTAGGCATAGATACTATCTATGGTCTAGGGATGGTCCTGTGGGTCATAAAAAATTATTTTAAAAGGGTTAAATGTGGGAGTTGCCATGGAGACCCCCTACATGATGTAATGTACTGTATGTGCTATATTTATGTATGTACATGTGGATGTATATAAGCAAATTTCTTTGTTGCATTTTCAACTTGCTGTGCTAACCATTGCATTATTTAGATAATAGGTACTTTATAGTCAAACGTATTGAGATGCCTCGACCAATTGTATATATGGGATTATTAACCATTGATATCCCGTAGATCCTTAACACTTTATAATCTACACCTACGTGTATATTAATATTGGGTCTTCTTGGGTTAATAAATTTGTAACTAACTATTTTTAGATTATAGCTCATTAAAATTTTGCAATCTAATTGGTCAATTACAGGTTTCTAAATCTCGTAGTATACATACTTTTAATTGATTAGTAAACCTATAATTACTTAGTAGACCTGTTGCAATGTTGCTATCGGCATTTCACACAATGAACAGAAGAAAAGTTTGTTGTAAGGCTGGAGCTGTTGACTTTTACAAGCGATAGACTGAGAAAGTCGCTAAAGTTTGGGCGTTGACCGCTGACTACTGCATTTGTAAAAACACTCGTCTAGCTGCTTTCAATCAACAAATGAAGAATGGTTTTAGTATCTAAGGCCTTCTGTCCAACTAAGTAAGCTAAAATCTTCAGCTTTTTGAATCCAAAAGTTACACAGCTGAGCAAAACACTCGCGATATCGATCACTTTGCTGTTTTTCTGCAAGCAAAGAGGAGTACCACATAGCTTTCTTGTTATGTCTTCTATCCAAAAACGTAATAACTATAATCTAAATTGCTTAGATACTGTATTCTTGGTTTCCATGCACAACAGAACTTCCTTGAAAACATTAATTACTTCGGGCTCCGCCTGAATATAAACATACTGTAAATCTATAACATAATTATGTTTATAATTGTAATGGGTCAAAGGTCAGTATTTTGTGCGTGTGTGTGTGTGTACACAAATACCATACCATACAACCATATGTGGCAAAAATCAGTGATTTAGCAAATAAAATGTTCGTTATTCAGACACTTTCCACTTGGTATCCAGGAACAGTAACTGTTGCTCCACCTAGTAACCAGATTTAGTTAGTTTCTTGTGCAAAATGGCTGAATAATTTAAAATGACATCATTTGCCTAACGACTGAATTTCACATCCATGGTACAAGCAATGTTAAATGTATGAGGAATGTTATTATCATTGGTATCTACTACATAATCATTTGCCAAATATATGAGGAATGTCATTATTATCATTGGTATCTACTACATAATTATATACTCTTTGTTCAAATTCAGTTAATTATTGACTCATGATTATACAGAGAGTCTGTAACTGCTTTCTACCTAGCAGTTCCCGTATAATCAGTAGTTCAAGCTTGTGTTCTATTGCACACCACACCCTTTAATTGCAGAGCCCCCCCTCCCCCCCAAGAATGATGCAACTTCCTTAACTACATGTACATGTGTATGTATGCATATATAACATAAGCAAATATATATAGATTCAACTTTGTGGAAAGTATTCTGTAGTTTGTAATTACCCTGCATGGAAACTTACAGCATTCTGTACTATGCAAACCTCCCAGGCTACAACCTTTGACCGTTTTGGTTGTTTGTCCAAGGCCCCATGACTTGTATGACAGGTGCCATCGACTCAATAATGTGATTAATCAGTTAATTATGTGCGATAATAAAATAATAAATAGTTAAACGAGTTGCGTATATTCAATTACCACATTTGGTGAAATGTAAGTCACATCCATAAACGTTCTGGAGATTCTATTTATATACAGTGTACCTAAATTTAGACTCCATTGCCATGGCAACTAGATGTAGTCTATTGTTCATAGACTATTACAACCACTTCAAATGGAAAAGGCTTCATTATAAAACGTTTGACTATAAATACAGTTTAAGGTTAGAAAGATTGGTTTTATGTATTTACACAAATCAGAGCACACGTGGACAAGGAGTCTAAATGTGTTAAATCCCATGTACATGTAAGTGTGGTCTAGCCACTTCTTGGCTTTGCCTTGGAGTGGATAGACCACATTACATGTACATGGGGTTTAACATATACATGTACATAGGTTACACTATAAAATAGATTGGTTGAGTTGTGCTTGTAATTAGTACTTACTGTAACTCAATTTATGGCACCTGGTATATTTTACTATTGATATCAATGCTAACATAATTATAACAACTATAATTATGTCAGAAATTTATAAAATGATGGTAGCCAAGTAAACAAATAGTGTGGGTTACCTCACATCCACAAATTCCATTCAAGCAGTTGTGAATGTGTCCTCATAAAACTAATACAAAGTGAAATATATCATACTTGATAATACAATATTAAACATTAATGAAATAATACATTAGTCATGTATTAAACACTTAATAATAAATAGAATTAGATGACATGGAAAATGTTACAGTCCATAATCTTAATTGTTTACCCAGGGCCCTAGCTGTGACTTGTAGGGCTGGCCCTGAGTACTTGTATGACAAGCGTCGTCGACTCACTGATATGTCAAGTCAATGAAGTACACACTATACAATGAATTCAAAAATCTTAAGTAGTTGAATGAGTTGCACATTCAATTACCATATTAACTAGAATGAAAATCACTGTTTAATTGGACCCAAAAACATGGTGGAGAAATCCAATTCTTTTAGCATAAAACAAAATTCCGCTTTTTCCGTTATTAAAACTTATGCCTTTGAAGTGAGATTAGTATTTCTTTTCACGTCTATAATTGAAATGGGTTTTAAAACTCTCATATTTTGTAATACTGAAGCTTCTAACCTATTTTGCTGGAAAGTAGAAAGCCATTGATGTCAAATTTATCCTTCGATATCAGCAGGAAGAAAGCAAGGCGAGCACTTTAATGTATAGTATATAGTCCCACGGGCAATGCCCACTTCTATACTAGCCTGTATAACTTCTGCATTTCAAACAGCAGTGACTTTAGACTCACTTAGTTAGACAGAAGAGTGATTATGAAATCCGTAGATACATGTATCAAAAACATGCATTAATGATGATGTAGTAGTCATTGATTATGTTTAATGTGAGTTACTGTTAGTAAGAACTATTATACTTAGTCTCCTGGAATTTGTTTTAATGCGACTCCACTGTATTGAGAAAAAGGTATCCCTGTGATTGCTTTGTCTGTCTGAAATTCAACGACTTCTCTTTTTCTTACATGTTAAGAATTCTTCCATTATCTTTCTACTGTTTCTCTGCTATATACAACAGCTATTAGTATTAGTTGGAGTTTTACATTCATCCTGAATCTTTCTGCTCGTCTGTAACTCAAGCACACATTCTTTTACCTGCCCCACCCACTAATTGACCTAACCTCTACGTATAGTCGTATACATGTACGCATATTCAACACAAACATATATATATATACATGTACATTTTTTTTGTTGCAGTATAACAGTAAATAAATTTGATGCATATACGATCATCATGGATCATGTACATATATATTATAGTATATTTACATGTATATACACGTACAGTATATGCACGTATGATTATGTTTATGATTATGTACATGTATCATTAATACACTTTAGTAATAGTATAGCTTATACATATCTAATTTCACTAATGTTTACTCCTCTGCAGTTTTGCTGCACATATAGACTTCTGATTATACTCATGTACATGTATGTAAAATATTTAGAGTAGTTGTTAAACACACTTGTAGTACTGTAATATATTATATATATACTCCACATGTACTAATGTGTACATAGTACACTATATAAGCTGCTAGCATACACCATTCATCTATTTATGAGATAGTAACCATCACTGCTGTTACTATCTACTCACAACCTATTAAGATGATCTGGTTCATTATTTTGTTAATTCCTGGACTGACTTCTGGAGACACTTGCAGTTGTAGTACACCTAACCAATATGAACTGCTGTGTTGTAATCCTGATAATCTTGGAAATATTGTGAGGATCGATGGAAATGATAATAGACAGAAATATGTTATTTGTCCTTCTGCTCTCCTAATTCAATGTCACCAATTTAGTTCGTGTAGCGATGTCCTCGTTCGTAATCCTAGTGCCTCTTCAGGATATTATGATGTTAATTTGAGTAATGGAAGTGTTATAACTGTCTATTGTGACATGGATGGTAACAATTGTGATGGAGAAGGAGGTTGGATTAGAGTAGCACAACATAACATGTGTGAACCTGGTGCTACCTGTCCTCCTGGACTTACACTACAGAACTATAGTAATATTGATCATAGTTTGTGTGGTCGATCATCATCAGGTTGTGCTTCAACCTTCTTCTCTACATATGGATTGAACTACACTAAGGTGTGTGGAAAAGTAAGAGTATACCAGTTTGGTTCAATAGATGCATTTGCTTCTGGGAGTAGCAACATTGACTCGCATTATGTTGAAGGTATTTCTATAACATATGATAGTAATCCTCGACAACACATCTGGACATATGTTGGAGGAGAAAATGACTTTGAAGCAGGAGGAGATGATTGTCCTTGTAATACTGGAAGTAATGTAGTTGTGCCAGATTTTGTTGGTAATGATTACTACTGTGAATCAGGATATAGTGGTAGTCTATTTGGTATCCTGCTTGTTGAGGATATTTTATGGGATGGACAGCAATGTAATGGAATAGAGTCTATCTGTTGTACTACTCCTAACATGCCATGGTTTCTGAAAATGGTGGATTCATCAACTATATGACTGGTATGTCTATGATTTACATAGAAGCACTGGAACAATGTGTCAGCAACAGGTCATCATCTTTGTCAGATACATGTACAATTAGTAATGAACTTATAAGTACTAATGTATGTACAAGTAGTAATGAATGGTCATGCAGAGAATGCTTTAAGATCGAATGATCAAAAAATTCGATTTTACACTGGCTTACCATCATTCATTGTTTTAGAAACTGTGTTCAAGTTTGTGTCTTCACACCATAATACTGTCAAATTCCTTATTGGCATTGCACCTCAAGGTGTAATTACATTTACCAAAAGGATGGGGTGGTCGAGTATCTGACAAGCATCTGACTGAAAGTTGTGGAATTTTAGATGACCTTCTTCCTGGCGATCAAGTACTGGCAGATTGTGGTTTTACTATACAGGAAATTGTTGCCTTGCGTAGTGCTGAGGGTAAGTTACCTCCCTTCATAAGAGGCAAGAAACAACTGAGCAAATTAGAGGTTGATACTTCTCGTCAACTTTCTAGAGTACGGATCCATGTAGAAAGGGTGATTGGGTTTCTAAGGCAAAAGTATACAATGTTGGAATCAACGTTACCTATAAATACAATAATGTGTGATGAGGAATCTGAATTTAGTGTAGTAGATAAAATTGTAACTGTTTGCTGTGCTTTGTGTAATTGTTGTGAATCTGTTATTCCATTTGATTAATCATGCATAATAACTGTGCATATTTTTATATTAAATTTCTGGGATGTATAATTATAGACTCATGTGGCAATCAGGACAAAACCACTCTCCATCTGGAGCAGAATCAATGTTCAAACAGTCCATATGAAACCACATAATTGAACATAAATTATTATCACATCCAATCATTTCACCATCTGCAGCACTACCTCTACAGTAACACAATCTGTCATCTGATTCAGTATTATTTGATTGTGTTTCTACATCAAATCCAGAGTCTTGTAAAATCACCTTTGCTGGTACATCTTGAATACCACTTGGCAACAGGTTCAGGCATTAAAAAACTCATATGCTTTAGTAAGTCAGAAAACTGTGGTTATAATGTATTCCTAAAAAAAAAACCAGTTCATTGGGGCTCCAGTCAATGAAGTAACAGTAACTAACTTCACAAAGCTTCATTTGGAGTTGCACCTGATAATAGTAACTATGGTTTGAACGAAGTGTGAATGATGTACCATCTGACTCCAAACAGAAAGTAGAGTCTTTAAAACTTAACTCTTTACATTGATAAGGACATTTTACTTTCAAAACTCCCTTACTACAGCAGCTACACTCAATAATACCATCTGGAGTTAGGTTCTAGCACTTGACCAGGTTCACATATGAGAGCGCATACTGTATTGTAGATAATGATAATAATATTATTATAGTGCATAATTATGTATAATAGAGGTGATTGATTGAACTCCCAACATATGAAGTTATTCTGTTCATTAGCTGCAAAGCTAACCTGACTACACATTTCAGCACACTGTCTATTATCAAATAGTGGACAACAGTCATCAAAACCAGTACCAGTGCATCTCATCAGACCAGTATTACAATCTCGATGACATGCTATAGAAAATAAATTAATACATTATAGTTAGGAGGTGAAGGTGCACATAGACCCTTACCTACGCAACCAAAATCGTTATTAGCAAATGTTCTACATCAAGAACAGTTTGTTCTGGTTTCTAAAGGCTCTAAAGCAGATGGGGCAGAGTCAAGAGAACCACCTATACCCTGCCAACCAGTAATACCTCCTGACGAAACACACTTCAAGTCAAACTGTTTTGATTGTGGACTATTAGCAACATTATTGTATGTAACTGCCCATTGTCATACCCAGAGCTATACATGTTTACATTACATTAATTTACTTTAATTAGCTGAAAATTTGAAAATTTGTCTTTGTTTTCCAACTGTAAACATGGGATGTCATAACCATTGTAAATCAGCAAGCCAAGTACATTGATCATTGAATAGTATACCATAGCAATGGGTAGCCAGAATCCTCTCTATGCAAACATAATTAATTGAATTTATTTTCATGCCTCATGTAAGCATCCATTTTCCCTTCTTTACTGAACTTTTTAGCAAATGCTGATGGAATGTGTGTGTGTGTGTGTGTGTGTGTGTTTTGGATAATAAGAGAATGTGTCGTCAAGCAGAAGCAGCATGACTAATGTGCTTGCTGTCAACAGTTTCAATTGCTTGTATTCTGACAGACAGACAGCCAACTCTATAGCTGCTTGCACACATTGATAGATGGAGCATTTTCCTCCATAGATTTTGTTATATTTCTGTTGTTCATTGAAACTTTATTAGTGAAAGCAGTGTCATACATGTAAATAGTATTTAACAATCTTAACTGTTAACATATTCATATGCTTTGATGCTTATTGAGTCCTGTTTACCAATGCATCAGTAAATACATGTAATAATAACTTACTTTCAAAACCTTGCAGTTAAATAATGGCCCATTCTTATTGAATTATAAAAGATCTTCATAGGGGTATTAAGCACGGGCGTTATGTGTGCTGCAGCATCCCTAATTTTCTTGTACATTACTTAAATGAAAGCAGCATTGGTAATGAGTTATCTTAACAACGATGACCCAAAACTATACCAGGTTGCCCAAAATTCAATCTCAGAGCTACCTCTTTCCAAAAATTATGTATCCCTGTTGCTAATCCTGTGGAGCATCACTACCTACAAATATCTTCCTACCCCTATGATCAGTATAATCTTGTACTTTATCTACCATGTGCTTATACACGTGTGGTTTACTAATTAACTTTAGGTGGGCGTTTATTAATTAATAATTAATAAATGCCCACCTAAGACCCACTATATATCAGAGTAGAGTGGGCACGAAAAAAAATGGCCCCCCATACATTTCAATTGCAAGTGATGAGCTGAAATTCCTGCTAATATAATAGAGACAAGTCTTAATGTACACATAAATTGTCATATCTAGTGTTTTCATGACTATCAATATATACATACAGATGCTGTGTGTGTGTGTTTGGTATGGGCGATTCAACCTCGGTCAAATCTCAAAGACCTTGTCAGCCTTAACCCAAAGGTCTGGCGACAAGGCTTGCACCTCGATTGGAATGATTGGCTAGCCTTCAGGCAACCCCACTCATTGATTCTATTGGAATAATCGCTGCTGGTCAGCCTAATCACCCACACTCCCATTCCTATAGTTTATCCCCGGTCCCATTCCAGCATGTTGTGGCTCACGTCCATATATATTTATTTAATTTGCCATTATTTATCAGTCATATGTGAATAATAAAATCTTAAAACTTCACAGATCATGGATTATTCTTTTAGCATGCAAGCTTACAGAGTCTATTTGCTTTTTTGATTAAGTAAAATGTAGTATAGATTTAGCTATTAGCTACTTAACATAAAGCAGTGTCATAAATAGTATGTAACAATCTTAACTTTTAACATATTCACATATGCTTTGATGCTTTGGTGTTATTGGACTCCTGACAGGGATAGTCTGGCCTTGGGAACCAGAAGTGGGGGTTAAAGACATCTTTGGTGGGATCCCAACCCTCCCCTCTCTATCCGTATCTGGAAATGCTTACAATACCCTGAAGTCAAACAATAGCCCATTCCTACTGGATTACAAAAGATCCTACTCCCTTGAAAACTTTACCTACCATGTGCTTATACACATGTGCTCTTCTAATTAATCTTAGGTGGGCTTTTTTTAATTAATAATTAAAATTATTGCAAGGCTATTACTATTACAAATGCTGTTGTGTTTGTGTGTGTGTTTGTGTTTGTGTGCGTGTGTGTGTGTGTGTGTGTGTGTGTGTGTGTGTGTGTGTGTGTGTGTGTGTGTGTGTGTGTGTGTGTGTGTGTGTGTGTGTGTGTGTGTGTGTGTGTGCGTGCGTGCGTGCATGCAACGTGTGCTGCAAATTTCATATGCCAAACTTGCCCATTTAAAAGTCACACCAATTTGTTTATGTTGAAATTATTATAACCCAAATATACATATACATGTACATGTCTGTATGTTATCAATAGAGAGCAGACATTTTGTTAAACATTATTGATATACATGTACATGTACATGTGATTTTCCAACTGTTCTCATTCTTCTACTCCTCTTCCTTTTATTATCAACTTGCCTTCTTTGTATTTACCACTCATTATTTGTCCTCTTCCTCCTCCTCCTTTCTACTCCTTCTACTCATTCTCATATAAACTTACAGAAGTACAAAGCAAAGTAGACTCAAAAATATGTTTGTTAACACATGTATTTATTCATACACAGACTGATAAATTTGTCTATGTACATATACTCATATCAACCATATCTTCAACCAATTCCGTGTCTTCAATCAATATTCAACCATGTTCTTGAGCAACAAATATGAAATACTTGAACTTGAATTTAAATTAAATACTTGCTATTTTACTGAAATATTGTGTCTATGAAGTGCAATAAGTACATGGTCTTCATGGATGTCAAATTTCATTACCAAAATTAATGTCTAAAAAAGTGAACATTTAATGTAAGCATTTTCTCAAAATTGATCCTTATAATTATTGTAAAATGTTTATTGTGAATATACATGTACTAGTGCTGAAATGAATATGTCTTTTAAATACTAAATACACTGTATTATCACATGAAAAGCCAATGAGAACATGAAATATGACATATGACATATCACCTTTAGAGCCTTTCTAAGCGGCTGCTCGGTTGTTTCAGTGCACAGAAAAACAATTACAGTGTGAGCATCTTTATGCTAATACCACACAAGAAATAACTATTCTGCAATACATTCTTGAGTAATTTAGGGAGCCACTGGAAAGTCATATAGCAAATTAAATGAAGTGTCTAGTTTGTAATTATAAACATGATGACAAGATGCCAGATTTTGTGTGGATAGGGAAGTGCCTCCTCCTTCCTCCCTCAGTATGTAGTAGGCATTTGATCTCAACATTGTTTGATCAATTATTTTAAGTTGGATTATTCACTTATTGCCTCTGCTATCTCTCCCTTGCAGCAATGAGTGTTGTTAGTAACAAATCTGATCTTAAAGACAGCAGGCAGGTACCTTGTGACAGAGGAGAAGTGTTTGCTCATACACTTGGTGCAATGTTCACTGAAACTTCAGCATCAGATAATATTGGTACTGAAGTCATGATACACACATGTTTACATACATGTACATGTATTGTATGGCCAGAGGGGTAAATCATTGTTAGATCATTTGCTCATGATACATTGTATATGGAGAAACGAGATATATAGAGAAAAAAGTATCCCTATGATTGTTTTGTAGTGTCCAGTGTTCAGTAATCATGGCTGCCTTTATCATGCCTGAAACACAACAGCCTATTATAGTGGTTACTATTTTGATTATCTACACTCCTTACCTTTTAAAGGATCTTGTATAACTATAGGAACATATTTCAGGTAGAACAGCCTTTAGTTCATGTTTCTACGTAACCTACAAGTAGCTTTCTTCCTGCTGGTGTGTAGACCTCGAGTGCACTTTCTATTATGTGTCATGCCCATACAACTTCTCTAACAACATATATGTGATCATGACACAAGAATATATATGTTATTATGTACATGTATATAGATTCAACCTTGTGGAAATCAATCAAAGAGATGCCTCTATGACCATAAAAATCATGTAATACAATACAGTACATGTAGTATAGTACTAAGCTTGTATTATAAACATTACTGCTTTGTTTACACATAAAGTAAACAGTACTACTGTTGAGGAGAGTTTTAATAAATCATAATTAGATTATTGCCTTAATACATTTTTACAGTAATGATACTGTAATAAAAATACCACCATAATAGTATAGTGAATTGTAATACTTGACTTTACATGTGCACTGCAGTATATGTGACTACATGTATACTGTGTTGTATTGTACTATAGTATTATGAACAGTACTACTTACTATAACTGTATTGTTGTCCATTACTATATGTCAGACATGAGAAGCACAATTTTAAGCGCTTATAAAAGGGCTTAAGCACAAGCACATGCTTTTATGAAAAAAAGTGCTTAATCGAAATTATTAAGTTAAATTATTTAAATGTGTGCTACAAAGCATTTTTCTCGTGATATCTTATTTTCACAGTTTCTTTTGTATATAAGTACATGTAGTAGCTTCTGCAAGCTTTCTTTCTAATAGTGTGCACGGGAGAGAGACAGAGACAGAGATTATTAATTGTTTCCCTCTATTAAATGATTTTAGAGAGTGAATCTACATTTGTGTATATTATTATTATACGTACTTAAGAAAGTCGTATCTCATTCCAGGTGCTTAGTAAATTAATGGTTGTGGTGTGTAAATTACCTTTCCCTCTCTCTCTATCTATCTCTCTCATTGTCCCTCACTCCCTCTCTCTGTATGAGTTAAGGAAGCGTTTCTCAAAGTCGGCCAAGGAGTAATAGAGTTATATCACAATCATCTACTGACCTCAACCTCAGTGAGTAGTTCATTTAGTCCATTCAGTGGAACTGTCTCTCCTTCTCCGCCTACGAGAGATAACGGAGTCAATCATGTCTATGTTTATCAAACACATTCCATAGGTAAGAATAAATTCTAACAACATCCAAAAACAAGACTAATTTGTATTTAATATTGAATGTAGATTTCAAAGTTTTGAATATTCAAAAAAGGACAGCAATTTGTTGGTATTGCATTGCTTGAATTTTAACTTCAAAACATACTTAGTGCTTCCTAATGAGCACTACTTACTGTCTATTGTAAGTACTGTAGTATGTTCTGTCCTCTGTTTCCACTGGGATTTAGAGTTGATTAAAAAAATAGATATAAAGTTTCCCAAACACACATGCATATAATTAAGAAGGAAGTTAATTCATTTAGACATTCATCACACCTTACATGTGTGGTTTTAATAACCATCCATAATTCCATATACACAATGTAGGTAGTGACATGTACATGTATGTATGTACATACCAGTGAGACAATATGGAATAGAAGCTTCCATGCACAGCTTTGGCAATTACACACGTATATAAACTCCTGTGAGCATTAATAATGATTAACTATTTTTAATCCACCATTGTCAATATTATAACTGCATTGCATATCTTTTTTTAAAAATCGCAAATTGTGTAGCAATAGCAACATGTGTCTTCTCTAGTTGTTATTTGACAGTGGATTAGAAAGTCATTCACTTGGGAAATAATCAAATGCTTACCTTTATGCTTACTATGCAGCCACAGTTACTGACAGTCTCATCCCCAGCTGCCCATGCTTTTAACAACCTAATGGTCATCTGGGAATGTTACTCCATATTCTTGGCATTAGTGAATGTACATTTGTATATGTCATCTAGCTGCAATGGAATGTTTATTACATAATAATAATGGCAGCCCCGTGTGCTATGTGTTAGCAGTAATCTAGCTCTTAAGTTTGCAACATCTGACAATTATATAAAGTCTGTGAATTTGGAGATCATCCATTTTTTCAATTATTGTTCAATATGCATATGGTGTGAAACTCATGACATCAATAATCTAATAATTCAGTAGTTTCTTGATGTAACCATGCTAGTACTATAGATAGAAACTATCGTTCTATAAATGCATACAACCTAATAATGATAAACCTTAGAATAATTTTACGTAATGCTGATGAGCAAATTATTAACCCTTTATTAACTCTATAGTTTATTATTAACCCTTTTCTTATTATAGTTTATTATTAACCCTTTATTAACTCTATAGTTTATTAGTAACCCACACTTGTAATGAGTGACAAATCACAATTTTAAATATCATTGCGAATCATTGTTACATCATAAAAGACTTAGTTTGAAAAGACTTAGAAGTACTTCAAAGTACTTACTATATAAGTAATTAAGTACTTGCAAGTACTGAACTAAAGACTTAAGTACAAGTACAAGTACTCATGTATGTGTACTTATTGTACTTAAGTACAAGTACAGTGTATGTGTACCAATGTACTTGGTCCCATGCCTGATATGTAGTATATACACCATTAGATGCCTTTGCAGTTTAACCACTTATAATCTACTGTTATAACATGTCTGATGTAGATGAGATCTGCATGTAGTCTCGTGTAGCTAGTCCCTCCCACTCTAGGAGAGTCTGGTGGACTATTGAGTGTCTCATTAACTCTAAGAGTTACTAGAAATAATGTGTTAACTGCCAAAGTTAATTAGGTGCAGAAAGAACAACTTTCGTCAGATCTATAACTCTGGAATTTTACAAGACTCAGGATTCTAGCCTACATTGCTTGAAGAAGAGCTGTTAAGAAAGTCGAAGATGCAAAAGTAATTACAAGAAGGCAATATGTTAAGCGTTTATCCATTTTCACACCCACTCAAGTTGTATCGGAAATCCAGGAGTTCTCACAACGAGACATACAATAGCTACCAGACCTTCCTTTCTCGTAGAGTGGGAGGGGTTGGCTACATGAGCCTAATCTACATGCTATTGTAAGACTATTAATTATGTTAGTGCTAAATTAAATAATAATTAATAGTGAATTTTCAGGTAATAGCAGTAAAGTAGTAACTGAAAAAGAGGATGAAGAAGAAACTGCAAAATCTTCCAGCTTTCCTTGTTGTTGAGTGTGTATAACACATTTTTGTCAATTTTATTTGTCGTGAAACTTATGCATTTGTCAAAAATTATGCATGCAGTATGACTTATTATGTTACATAATTATTATGTATGTATAGTAAACATTATTTTTGTATTAATAATAGCAGGAGCTCGTGGGCTCCTGATAATAGTTATAAAAAGACACCCATTCAATGGTTGATTTCTAATAGTGAATAAATGAACTGAAATTATGAATGTTGAAAAAGAGATTGTTTTGACCTTTGAAAAACAACGGAGATTCTGTGAATATCCTGAGGATCTAGCTCTTAAAAACCTGATTTCTCCAGTCCTAGATAGGTAACATTCCATGCATAACAGAAGTGTGATCTGCTTTTCTGCAATTATGCAGTGTTTTCAAAACATTTTAGTTGACAAGTACAAGAAAATGAAAATAATTACTGTTGTTCAAGTACAATGTGCTAACTGCCATTTGCAAGCTGTTCATCATGTAAACATTAACTACTGTAAATATAAACCTGCACTTTTTTTTAAAATTTTTTTTATTTTTATATAATATTTTATGCAATATAGCGAAGGGTACATTAATAGCTATTAGCTAATACTAGTATGTACCTGTAATAATATAAATATATATATATATATATGTATATATTATAAGTATATTACATAAAAAGAGGTGCTATTTGTAGTTTAAATGAATAAATGTTGTATGAAGTAAGTGCATCCAACAGTAGGTTATTCCATATGAAAATAATGTTTGGTACAAAGGATGATTTGAAACAATTGGTTCTAGCAAATGGTTGATAGAGTTTAGGAAGACAAGAATTGTTCCTGTCAGGGGCTGTAATGAATATATCAGAATGAAAATACAAAAGACTATGAAGAATTTTATAAAGAGTACAAAGCTTTAAATACAATCGACGATTCTCAAGAGATGGTAGATCAGCTAAATCTAAAAGGTTTTGATAACTAAGATTCCAAATTTCAATGTAAATTTAATTATGTTTGCAATTTGTGTCTAGCAATATTAAATTCATTATTTAGAAGTGATAGATGGACTAGTAATAAAGGACTACTAATAAAAGGATAGATTAACTAATTATTAATATATGGATTAGTAATTATAAGATATACATGTAATTGTTGTCATGAGTATAAAGACTTGGCAAGTAAGCAGTACAACCTTGTATTAGAGACATGAAGTCATTTTCTAATCGAGTATTACAGTTCATTGAAAAGAATATTGCTATTGCCATTTGGATAATCATGATCTATCAAATTGCTTTATGTGATGCACTGATAATGGATTGATAATTGGCATCAGGCAATATTGGCCATTATTTCTAGTATCAGTATCAGTTATTTCTGAAAGATGTAAATGATATTATAATAAGTGTACTATTAATGTCATTGCTTGTGATTACGTAAGTCGCTTTTTATGATACTCATAATTATTGAGAAAATGCACATTTTCATTGAAAGAATCAAAAACCACAAGGTTGATGTAATATTAATTGTTACCAGTACAAGTAATTAGTTTATCAGAATATCGGTAAAATCTCAGTGTATCAGCGCATATCGCATCACTATACTTTATAGGAATAACCTCCTATGTGTTGCATATATATAATAAAAAGAATAACTGCAAATATGCAATGAAAAAAATAATTCTTTATTTTTTGACAAACTTAAAAAGTATAATACACATCTACATGTACGTTAGCTCTACACAACATGTACTTATTTCCTGTCTTATTATGACGTCACACCAAAACAGGAAGTAAATAAACCAAGATGGGTGCAGCTCAATATTTTACAAATCAAGTTTACCAGCTCATAACTCCTGATTTACAAGGAATATTGGAGTACAGCTTTAAATCTATATTAAGTTTATGCCAAAAAAAGAATTGTTTTTTCATTGCAGTTATGTATCATTTTGGAAGGCTTGATTAGTTTGGTATGTAAACATGTATAACCTTAATATAATAAATTGTGATCATTATAATACATGTAGAGTACAGTGGTCTGTAAGGTTTTTATTTGAAGGGATCTCCTGATAATGATGCACTGATAATCAGATCGGTAATCTGTATGGATCATTGTTTTTAGTATTGATATCAGTCATTTCTGGCAGATGTGAATCGATATTATAATAAATGTAAAAACAATGTGATTTCTTGTGATTATAGCATCATTAGTTGCTTTTATGATGCTCGTGATTATTGCGAAAATGCTCATTTTCATTGAAAGAATCAGACACAAGAAGATAGGTATAATATCAGATCGGTATTGGTTATCGTACATATCTAAAGTAATTATATCAGAATATCGATAAAATATCTTATTAGTGCATCACTAACATGTACACATACATGAACATGTACATGTAGATACCTAAATATATGTAGTTCTACAGGTACTTTTATTTCCTTTTCTGTTAAAATTAATGTAATTAGTCTCATGTATTAATAATGAACATAATGACTTAATGTATTGTGAAGAAATTATCTATTACTGAATATTGCTTATTTATTACATGATATCATATTGAATATTGTTGACAATACTGGTATTAGAAGGTACATGTTTTGCTCTTTAAGTTAATTATTGTCCAATTGTCCAATTATTAATGACAGTTTTTAGAAATGCTGTTCAAAAGAAGCTACAGAGTACAGGAATAAATATTTTTAGGCTTTCATTTAGAAAATCTGTCGAGGGGGGAACTAAAATTTGAAAGACTATGGGGGTTTGTGGCTACATACTGGAGTATTGTGCTATGTATTGGCAAACTAACTTCCAGGGAGGTGGTTGAGAATGACCTCCTATGCTCTTAAATGAAACCCTGATAGTGACAAATTATGAGTATCAAGATATAAATGTACATGTAGTAATACAATATCATCAAGCTCTATTACATATTAGGGCTGAATAAATATAGTTTCCCAATTTCAAACATTCACTAGTCTTAACAAATGAACATTTGACATGTATGTATTCGATCTTAAATATACACTGTTTAAAAGTTTCTTAAGTTAGTAGTTATGAGTTCCTTTGCAGTCATATAGTTTAAAATCATATTTTATAGTACATGTATATCAGGACATAAACAAAGGTGGTAACATTCGAAGGTTCGTTATAATTCCTTACCTTCGAAGGTAAAATCCGTTCCACAAAGGTTCGCAATTAACACGTGGTTAATTATTTGCTGCAATAATTATTTATAACTCTTAATTAATTATTACATTTGTCACGTGGAGATTGATAATGACTGAGAGTGAAGAGACCATGGATGAGAGTGTGGACTTTCAAAACCAGAATGTACTGAATCTCATCTGCCATCTTCTGAATTAAAAGGTCTCCCATTAGATAAACACTTGTATAGGTAGGTACAAAGTTAACACATTCATAGTGTTACACCTTCGTGAACCTTCTTGTTCTATTTGAAACAAATCTTCGAAGGTGTAAAAATCACCTTTGT
Organism: Petrosia ficiformis; assembly: GCA_947044365.1. Taxonomy (NCBI): domain Eukaryota; kingdom Metazoa; phylum Porifera; class Demospongiae; order Haplosclerida; family Petrosiidae; genus Petrosia; species Petrosia ficiformis. Next base: position 44,756,431 of record OX345636.1, read on the forward strand.
TTATGCCCTGATGTATATCCAGCAGTATTTGCTACATGAAAATGATGTTGATTAGCTTCAACTTAGTGAATATGCACATTTTGAATGTGGACTATTTTCTCTTTCTACTCTGTGTAAAGGCTGTAGGAAATATTCTGTAGCAAAGAAAGTGCAATCCAATAGTCATCATACATGTACCCTTTGAAGATTATATTGTGTGTTATTGTAGTTGATTTAGTCTTATTAGAAATTTATTTTCTTTATTTCTATATGTTTATCAAACAACAATAAAAATAACAGATTCCTTTTAAATGGTGAGTGAAAATAACCACATGATTGTCTCATGATAATAAATTATACAAGAATATAAAATGTTCATCTAGCTTTCATGTACATGTATTTCTGAATGATAGCTGAATGTAATTTGAAAACAATGAAAAGTAGAATTAATGAATGTATTCACTGTGCAGAACCTTCACCACAAGTGTGATTGGAAAACAAGAATGACTACTGAAAAGAAAATAATTGCGGACTATACTTGACTATATTACATGTATGCTGAGATTGCAATTACATGTATTATACTCGTATGTACGTACATTGTATGTGTGTGTACGTGTTTAATACAACTTACACTCCAGTCCTAGCAAGAGTACACAGTCTGTTATTTGATCTTTGTATAATTTCACAACTTTTGGTAGCTTGATTGAAGTCCCAATGTTGTTCATACACAGACAAAGCACCAGATTACAGTAACCCTGCACTCCACTAACGTGGACGAAGGTTAATAATACCTGCAGTGTTATTCCTCTTATTAGTGGCTGAACATTGTCTGATGAACAGTGAATTAATGTACATGTATGTTATAGTATTTGGACTAGAAGTACATGTACATGTACGTGCATGACTGGTTAATAAATTACTAGATACATATACCATTAAGTCATCGAGGTGTTTGTCTGACTATACATGTTAATATTCACTGTCTCTTCTCTCATATTACATGTACATGTATTATTCTCCATATTTAGGCTCCAATGTATTATAGACGTGCTAATGCAGCTGTAATAGTTTATGATATAACAAGTAATAAATCATTTGAAGAGGCTAGAAGTTGGATTAAAGGTAGTGTTGTGTGTATGTATGGGTGTGACTGTGTGTGCATACATGTGTGAGTGTGTGTATGTGTGTATTTGTGTTCGTGTATGTATTTGTGTGTGTGTGTGTTCATGCATGCATACATTGATGCGTTCATGCATGCGTGCGTGCTTGCTTGTGTATGATCATCCAATTCACATAGCAGTAGACTCCATCTTTATTCCATACCTAGCTACTATTGTCCTATATACTATTTCAATGTATATATTTTGTTAATTGTAGATACAATTTGTGTAATACATGTATTTGTAGTTTGTATCACTGAATAGACAACTGAATATAAACATATTGTAAATTTATAACCTAATATAAATACATTAATATGTATTAGATCTATAAACATAATTATGAGTTTATATATTTAATGGGTCAAAGGTCAGTATTTTGTGTGTGCGTGTGTGTACACAAATGCCATACCATACAACCATATGTGACTGTGGATGCAATAATCAGTGATTTAGCAAATAATAATTTTATTAAACACTTACCTTTAAATGTTTGTTATTCAGTCACTTTCCACTTGGTATCCAGGAACAGTAACTGTTGCTCCACCTAGTAACCAGATTTAGTTAGTTTCTTGTGCAAAATAGCTGAATAATGTGACAAAATTATCATTTGCCCAATGACTGATTTTCCCATCCATGGTACAAGCAATGTTAAATGTATGAGGAATGTCATTATTATCATTGGTATTTACTACATAATTATATATTCTTTGTTCAGATTCTGTTGATTATTGAGTCATGATTATTATACAGAGATTTAATATTGTTTAGTCAATCATATAATTCAGTATGATACTATGTCTATAAAATGTAATTGTTAATAAACACTATAGTAAACAAACCTCATAATTTTAGTACACATAATATTATAATATTAAAGTATTGAGTCTGATATACCACACCCTAGTTCCACCTGTGTCTCAACTATAAACCATAAGCCTTGAACCCTAAACCTTTAATGAAATAGTCACTAAATAACACACCCTATCTACATGTACATGTGTATGTATGTAATGTATGCACATGCGTGATTGCTTATGTAACAAACAAATATATGTAGATTCAACCTTGTGGAAAGCAATAGGGATGGCCCTGTGAGCCTTAAAAATTACTCCGTCAGTTGAGCTACATACATGTATAATTAGATCATGTGATTATGCTAACAACTGATCTGAGTCTGGTAGTTTGTAATTACCCTGCATGGAAACTCATAGCATTCTGTATAATTATATATACTATGCAAACCTTCCAGTCTACAATCTTTGACTGTCTTAATTGTTTATCCAGGGCCCCATGACTTGTATGACTGAAGCCATCGACTCACTAATGTGATTAATCAGTTAATTATGTACAATGAATTCAAAATATTAAATACACATGTAGTTAAACGAGTTATACATTTAATTACCACATTTGGTAGAATGTAAGTCACACCCATAAACTTTCTGGAGATTGTATTTATATACAGTAGTTCCAGAAAATTGTGTGTGGTGAAAAATTTTGCTAATTTTGCGAGTAAATTTGATTATGCGAAAATAAAGCCGTGTCAAAAATTTTTTGGACAGCAGCAGTATACTGGACTACTTTAAAAGAGAACAGAGGCGTGGGTTAGTCGATCCAAAGGGCTCTACATCACTTCATGTCCCCTCATCTTCAATTTCTGCTGCCAACAAAGCTGTAGAACAGCTACAAAAACAGAAGACAGAGAACACGAGAAATGGATGAGAGCTGGAGAAATAGATTTAAATGTGAAAAAGTTGCCATCAGCAAAACGAGGTAGACCTTTGCTTTTGGGAGAAAAACTTGACAACGAGGTAAAAGGATACTTAAGAAGCTTGAGGGATGAAGGAGGAATGGTTGCTGTTCCTGTAACCATGGCCATTGGGATGGCAATTGTTGAGACAAACAATCGAATGCTTCTTGCCAAGAATGGTGGGCCTATTGAAATCAGTAAAAATTGGGCTCGATCTTTACTTTATCGAATGAACTTTGTTAAGAGAAAATGTGTGTCAACTCGTAAAATTGCCGTTACCAATTTTGATGAAGTCAAAGAGCAGTTCCTGTTGGATATTCTAGTCACTGTACATATGGAGGAAATACCGTTTGATTTAATCCTTAACTGGGATCAAACTGGACTTCATGTTGTACCAGGATCCACATAGACAATGGAAGAAAAAGGATGTAAACGTGTGGAAATAATAGGCATGGACGACAAAAGGCAAACCACAGCAGTGATTTGTGGTACAATGACAGGCAATCTACTTCCTTTCCAGTTAATCTATTCTGGAATGACAAAGGCCTGCTTGCCAAAAGTTGCTGAAATTCCATCCGATTGGCATGTCACATGTACCAGTAATCACTGGTCAAATGAGGAGAAAATGAAGGAGTATTTTGAATGAAACATTTTGCCTTGCGTACGCCAGAAACGCAAGAAACTGAAATTGAGTGATGATCATCCTGCTTTGGCAATATTTGATGTGTTTCAGGGGCAAACAACTGATATGATTTATGAAATACTTGAGAAGAATAACATCTTTATCTTAAAAATACTTGCAAACTGCACAGATTGACTACAACCTATGGACTTCAGTGTAAACAAAGTCTGTAAAAGACTTTTTACATCAGAGGTTTATGGAGTGGTACTCGAGTCAAGTCTTGGTGAAGCTAACTGATAGCGAGAGTGAAGTTGCTATTGACTTCAAGCTTTCAACAATGTACTTATAATTAGTTCTTAACTCAATTTATGGTACCTGGTATATTTTACTATTGATATCAGTGCTTTCTAACATAACATAATTACAACAACTATAATTGTGTCTGAAATTTAGAATGATATTAGCCAAGTAAACAAATAGTATGGATTACTTCCCATCCCATAGAAGCAGTTGTGCACTTAACAACATATGTGACACAAGCAAACACAATGTATATTAATATGTGTAGTCTAAACTACTAGTTTTGATCTGTCATAACTACTGTTGCTAAACAACTGGATATACCTGTATAATACTTAGATTATAATATGATTGTGCTAAAAAATAACTAAATTATATGGTTGAAGGTTTCTATACATTTGTTAATGCCACCTTGTTATTTTATTTTGTGGCATGGAATGTGAGATTAATAAACAGGATATAACAATATGAAGTATAATTATATTAAATATCTATAATTATTAATTTTTCAGACTTATTAAAAATGTGATATCCCTACATTTTACAATGTGAATGAGTTATGTGCCATCTACACACATTTCTCTATTTCTATATAAAGTATTGACAGTTGCATACCACTATGATTATAACAAGTGAACAATGTTTCAACTAAAGGTATAAGGATAACAAATTTATAACATGATTTGTAATGAACAAAACCATCCCTATGACAAAATCAGTTGTGCAGTGTCTTTTTGCAGTAGTAGCAGTTTCTTTGTACATGTAGGTATGTAGATCAATATTACACTAATGATACATTGTCACTGGTCAACAAGGCCATAATTGTAAGAGGAGTAATGGAGTATATAACAGTCAATACTTTGTACATGTACTTCTAGTAAGTAGTGACCACAGGTAGTCTAACTAGAGTAACTCATTACACTACACTTTTTAGTGTGCAGTGAAATCTAATGGATGTACATGTATTATTAATACACTTTAGGCTTGGAGTCTTTATGCTTTTACACACATATCTAATTTCACTGATGTTTACTCCTCTGCAGTTTTGCTGGACTTTTAGACTTCTGAATATACTCATGTTTGTAAAATATGTAGAGTAGTTGTTAAACACCCACTAGTACTATAATATACAAAAATCCAGTATTATATATACTCCGCATGTACTAACATGTACATAGTACACTATATAAGCTGTTAGCATACACCATTCATCTATTTACACGATAGTCACCATCACTGCTATTATTTTCCAACTCACAACCTATAAGATGATCTGGATCATTATTTTGCTATTTCCTGGACTGATTTCTGGAGACACCTGCAGTTGTAGTACACCTAACCAATACGAAAACCAATATGAACAGTTGTGTTGTAATCCTGATAATCTTGGAAATGTTGTGAGGATCAATGGAAATAATAACAGACAGAAAATTATCATTTGTCCTTCTACTCCACTTACTCAATGTAACCTGCTCAGTTTGTGTAGTGATGTCCTTGTTCGTAGTCCTAGTGCCTCCTCAGGATATTATGATGTTAATTTGAGTAATGGAAGTGTTATAACTGTCTATTGTGAGATGGATGGTAACAATTGTGATGGAGAAGGAGGTTGGATAAGAGTAGCACAACTCAACATGAGTGAACCTGGTGCTACCTGTCCTCCTGGACTTACACTACAGAACTATAGTAATATTGATCATAGTTTGTGTGGTCGATCATCATCAGATTGTGCTTCAACCTTCTTCTCTACATATGGATTGAACTACACTAAGGTGTGTGGAAAAGTAAGAGGATACCAGTTTGGGCACATAGATGGGTTTGAAGGGAGTAATAACATTGACTCACAATAAATTATGTTGAAGGTATTTCTATAACGTATGGTAGTAATCCTCGACAACACATCTGGACATATGCTGCAGGAGAAGATGACTTTGAAGCAGGAGGAGATGATTGTCCTTGTAATACTGGAAGTAGTGTAGTTGTGCCTGATTTTGTTGGTAATGATTACTACTGTGAATCAGGTCCTGGTCGGTCAGGTATATTGTATGTTGAGGATATTTTATGGGATGGACAGCAATGTCATGAAATAGAGTCTCCCTGTTGTACTAATCCTAACATGCCACGGTTTCTCAAGACACTCAATGAAGAGAATAATGCTGATATTGAGTTGAGAGTGTGTGCTGGTGATAGTCCAATAGGTGAAGAAACTCCACTTGATATAATTGAAATATATATTAAGTAATTAACATTTGATCAAATAACTCAATATCATGAATACATGTGTGATTAGTAGTATTTCCTTATTACATGTAGCTAATACAAAAGAAAATTAATAATTTACTTTTATTTAGCTGAAGCATTTTAAAGGGTAACTGCAACAGAAAAAAAATTTTTTTTATTTTTGCAGAAAATGATAGTATTTATTACCAAAACAATGTGTATCAAAAATTAAATGATGTATCAAATCCCAACAGGGAATAATAAGCTGCACAAAAACTGCACTTTGTAAGGTTGCAGTAGTTTAATTTTCTTATCCCACCCACGCTTCCTGTTTAATGCAAGCGCTTCCTCATAAAGAGGAAATGGGGTGCGGTTTTACGTGACATCACAGAAGGGAGTCAATCTCGTGAAGAATGATGAATTCGTGTGTGGCTGCAGGCTGTATTAACAAACATACTGATGGTGTGAGCTTATTTAAGTTTCCTCAGCATCCACATTTAAGAAAACAATGGGCAGATGCTGTGAAAAGAACAAGAGATAAGTGGAGTGGTCCAAGCCATTATTCAGTTTTGTGCAGCACACACTTTACTGCAGACTGCTTTGAAAAGTCTTTAGAAAGTTTGGAATAAAACAAAGACCAACACTGAAGAACGATGCTGTACCTACTATATTTAAAAGAACAAGAGAACCTCCTTGTAGCTCAGAAGAATGCAGTTCTAACTTGCTGAGAAGTAATGAAACTGAACCAAGAAAAAAAGGACAGAAAAGAAATAGACAGAAAAGAAATAGACAGAAAGTGAGATGAGGCTATAATTTTGACTTATATTAGTATTACATATATTTATTAAGTTAATGTATTACTATTTTTATTAGATAATACAAGAAATGATGATCAAAAATTCTAATGATGAAAGTGAGAAGTTAGGGAGTTATGGACAAGAGAACAGTGAAGATGAGACCAACATTTTTGCTTCACATGTGAAGGTACATACAAACAGATTTGTGTAATTATTAAAAAATAGTTCACTGTTAGAGATATCAGCATGCTATATAAAAATAACTTCACAATTTACAATTCTATGGTGTTAAATAATTTTTTTGCATCTCCTTTTTGTGTTAATTTTCTGAAATGCTTAATTATTTAGTTAGTTACTTTTTATATATGATCTATTTACATAAGTTAAACAATATTCCAAACAGTGATGCTACTTGGTTTTATCATTCTTTTGTAGTGCCATGAAGTACACAGGTAGACCATAAAAGTTTTGCAACAGGAACTTCACATTCATTGATGAAGGATGTAAAGTTAAAAGATGTGGCAACTGAGACTCTATCAGTTATTAAAGTTAGCACTGCTGTAAGCACAGAAAATGTTCAGAAAAGCAACGTTTGCTTACAAGTTCACCCTGTAGTAGTAAAATGTACAGCTAATTAATGTATGACAAAATTAATTGTAAGATTACTAAATACTTAACACGTTTACAGGTATACAGATAGTGCCATCAGTTTGTGAGATGGGGATACAGTCCAGTTTAATAACAAGGTCAGAAGAGAATATCGCAGATGAAGAATTGAGTCAAACCAGTCATAGCACAACCAAAGCTCCTACCAGTTTTTTTTTTTTTTTCATTCATGCATACTATTATTATAAAAAAATATTAGGGTAATGCATATGAAATCCAATATATACTCTCTGTTGAGGGAAATGAGTTTATGATTATATTAACTCCACACGACAGAACAACCACCCTGATATCTCGTCCCAACCAGCCCCGTATTAGCACCTAAACAAAAGGTATTTTTTTGCAATAACACTATAAATAAATATACTTATTAATTGAACAGGTAGATGTGAAGAACCATGTTCTTGATGTATGTTGCTTGCAATAATACTCGAACGATGAGGCAACTTCACGAGATTGACTCCCTTCTGTGATGTCACGTAAAAACCGCGCCCCGTTTCCTTTTTATGAGGAAGCGCTTGCATTAAACAGGAAGCGTGGGTGGGATAAGAAAATTAAACTACTGCAACCTTACAAAGTGCAGTTTTTGTGCAGCTTATTATTCCCTGTTGGGATTTGATACATCATTTAATTTTTGATACACATTGTTTTGGTAATAAATACTATCATTTTCTGCAAAAATAAAAAAAAATTTTTTTCTGTTGCAGTTACCCTTTAAACTGTTACATAATCTGTTGTCCTCACAGTATTTTTATCAAGAGTCCATGATTGTAGGAGGTGTACACAATGGTCAATTGTGTGTACAAATGATACATTTGTGTAGGTGGAATAACATACCATAAATATCATTATTGAGTGCCACACCTTATAATTAGTGAATGGAGATGGATGCATAATGACATATTACCTTAAGCCTACTTTTAGTTGTGTACTATTTTTGAATTACTAAAAGTAGTACGCGATAAAAATATATTATGTCATCATTCTATTATGCATTGGGTATGGCTCAGAAATGTTTTAGCATTGATGGCCTCCTAAAATTGACATGTGAAACGAGCATTATTTCGATTGTTGAGGTTCTGTTGTGAGAGCATTAAACAGTGTAACAATAATAAAATTGTGTATTCATATTTGTGTTTATTAACTATAACTATAACTAAAACTCCTTTTAGTTAGGCATTTTGCCGAATGAAAATATAATTATGAGTCAGCTGTAATAACTATAAGTAAATAAAATGAAATAACAGGCATTTCTAGTTAGCTAACTAAAACTAAAACCCTTTTAGTAAGCCTAATATTATTTTAGTTATAACTAAACTAAAAGTTTGATAAACTAGGCATAGTATATAACTATAACTAAAAGTGGCCATTATTGTCAAACTAAAACAGCACTAAACTATACACTATATTAGTCATTACATCCTACACTATAAAGGATGTGGTGATGAACACCTCCTGATTTTGAGGGTAGAACTGAGTGTATATATACTCATAGACGAAAAACGCTTTCAGCTAGTGTGGACTATACTAAGGTGTGTGGAAAAGTTAGAGGATACCAGTTTGGTCACCCAGATGCATTTGGTACTGTGACTAACAACATTGACTCAACATATGTTGAAGGTATTTCTATAACATATGGTAGTAATCCTCGACAACACATCTGGACATATGCTGCAGGAGAAGATGACTTTGAAGCTGGACACGATGATTGTCCTTGTAATAATGGAAGTAGTGTAGTTGTACGTGATTTTGTTGGTAATGATTACTACTGTGAATCAGGAAATGCAGTACATAGTTTTCCATTTGATATCCCGCTTGTGGAGGATATTTTATGGGATGGACAGCAATGTAATGGAATAGAGTCTACCTGTTGTACTACTCCTAACATGCCATGGTTTCTCAAGACACTCAATGAAGAGACTAATGATGATATTGAGTTGAGAGTGTGGGTTGATGAGCCAACAACATCAGAAGAAGCTCCACTTGATATAATTGAAATATATATCAAGTAACTGATCAAGAGAATCCATACATTTGTGATTTATTGTTTGTTATTATATCGGTTAATTAATATAACTGATATTAAGATATTTAAAATAGGTCCAACAGGAAGTGTGTACTTGGTTTTGTATTCAAATCAAACCACACCCCTAAAACCACAAATCAATGAGTTTATGCAGCACTCCCTGTCAGACCTATGTTTAAAATAATTGTCAATTTGCTATAATTAACTAAAATGTTTATACATTTGCTATCCTGAATATTCTCTATTTAATCATTACATATAGTTATATCCAACATTCAAGAAATATACAAATAGTGAAATGTGATTAGGTTATACAATGGTGTGAGTGCCTCACATTCTATATACTGTTGATATTTATCTGATTTGCTATCTACTAAATAATTATTATACTATTTGTTCAGATTCTGTTGATTATTGTCTCATGATTGTACAGAGAGATTTAATCAATCATAATTCAGTATGATGCTATGTCTATAAAATATACAATTGTTAAATAAACAAACATCATGTGTGTATACGTCATAATATTTAGTACACATAATATTATACTTTTAAAGTATTAAGTCTGATATGCCACAACCTAGCTCCACATGTGTCTAACTATAAACCATAAGCCTATTAAACATATGAACATATTGAGAAAATTTATATATTTATATTGGAATAGTCACTAAACAACACACCCTATCTACATGTACTAATGTCATTCCTAAATAATCATAAATTTTAAACAGTTGACCACAGTGTTATAAATCCCAGATATAAAATCTGGCCATGAAAACTGTGTAGGTAGTGGAATGGAAACCAGTTGCCAGGCAACCTTCATAAAAATTATATATTAGCGAACAACAGCTTCCACAAAACAACAGAGAAGACTGACCCCATTTTGTCTATTAGGAGAGCACAATTCATTCAGGGATATTTTCACCCTTTTAATCAACCAATTCGTAACAAAACAATGAATACAAACTACACTGTAAAACAAAATAGTTTAAATAACTAATTTAATTATTAGCACAGTTAGAAGGATTTAACAATTAGTTAGTTGTTCATGATACATCCCATAGCTACTTTGTACTAATTTTGTTCAATTAGTTAAAGCATTATAATTTTAGGGTGCTGTCTACTCATATTTCATGTCAGAGATTTAGTATAATCAGAGAGTACGGTAAAAACAAATGGCCGCCCATACATTTCAATTGCAAGTGATGAGCTGAAATCTCTGGTAATATATACAGATAAGTTTTAATACACACATACCTATTTATATCTAGTGTTTTTATGACTACCAACATCTTCTAGATGGCCAAAGAATGTCGTTAAGGTAGAGAACGCAAAACTGGCAAAATCTGCTTCATATGATTATTTTCAGACAAATCACTTTTTTGTTTGTTGAACTATCACATTGATTCTAGCACAATTCCAGTCGCATTCATAGTAAAATTCTGGTCTTAAAGTAGCAAGATGATATCTTCAGATACTATGAAAGAAGACAGTCTCAACGACTACAAAAATTTGATCTAAAATCTGAGGCTTTTTCCATTAATCAACCCACGTGGTATTTAATTGCGCATGTGCATTTTTATACTCGAAGTGCTGGAATTGTAATAGAATTTGTGAGGAAATACATTCTTATAATAATGAATATAAAACTTATTAATTTTAAAGCCATTGTATAATAATATTATATACTATAATAAGCATTGGAATAGTGAATTGTTGACACAGTGACTGACACTACTTTTCGTAGGACTGCTGACAGTTCTGCAAGTGAAATAGAGTATAGAAATCATCTGTAAGTGAAAGAGAATTATAATCAATTCATAAATAATTGATATATACAAAGACTGAACAAACTTAAATGCATTTATGATTGAATGATTTCATATGACTCATACCAGTATTTCTACAATCTACAAGAAATATTCAGACCATTCAGAAAAAATACAATGGAAACAAGAATAATAAAAAAACATTTCCAATAAAATGAAAGAAGATGTAGGGATGTCAAAACCTAAAAAGCATGCCAACAAGGTTAGGTGGGACCCAAAATTTAACAAACCACTTCCGTATAACCCTACATAAGTATAGCTCTTTGTAGGGTTATATGGAAGTGGTTTGTTTAATTTTGGGTCCCACCTAACCTTGTTTGCATGCTTTTTGGGTTTTGACATCCCTACATCTTCTTTCATTTTCTTGGAAATGTTTTTTTATTATTCTTGTTTATACTAAAGTGCATGTAATTGTATCCTGCTACCAACACATAATTTACTTTCAATGCTTAGTGCACATTATGTCATAGTAACATCATACATCCTCTATGACATCCTCTACATCCACAACATCCTCTATGACAATTGACAAGCTAAATTGAAACTCATCCTATTTCTTGCAACTGTACTATCCAATAAAATGGCTATTTTAATCCTTTACTTTTGTACATTGGTTGGGTCATGTAGAAAGAATGGCACCTTGAATATTTCAAGAGTGCATTTCCTCAATCATAAAGTCCCTTGTGATTATGGTTTTAATCCATGTCATTACTGACAGCACTAATATCTTTATCTTTCTATGGACTCTGAATAACAAGACCTGAAGACATAAGTGTAACTATAGTCTTGGGATGGTCCTGTGGTTCATAAAATACATGTACATGGTGTATATTGGGTCTTCTTGGGTACATTTCTATTCTATGTAACTAACTATTTTGTATATTTATACTGTGTAATGAATCTCTAATTCTAATTATTCATTATTTGAGAAATTGCATCTGTGGAATAATTTTCTTTTTACCTACCATGACTTCTGTTATCAAACAACAGACTACCTAGTATATGGTTGAAAGTTTATGTTTCTTTGTTGATGGCCTCCTAAAATGAATTTACAGTATTTGATAGTATGGTCTTCCAGTAATTGATATAATTGGCTTTACATCCCTTCTGAAGGATGTGGTGATGAACATCTCCTGATTTTGAGGGTAACTGAGTATACATACTCATAGACGAAAAATGTTTGCAACTAGTGTGGGTCAAACCTGCAACCTTTCGATTACAGACCAGCTCATTACACCAGGCCACTAGTGCACCTCCTTAGTTAGATACCTCAAACGTCTATATATATGAGGATTATTAACAAGTAATGAAATCTCATAGATCCTTCATACTTTATAATTTAAATCTATATTGGGCCTACTTGGGTTAATGAATTCCTATCCTCTGTAACTGACTATTTCATATGCTAAACTTGGGAACTAATAGTTCATTTAAAAAATCACACATCCAATTTGTTTAGCTTGTAATTATTATGACCCCAGCATATGTATACATGTACATGTCTGTATGTTATCAATAGATAGTAGACATCTTGTTAAAAATATTATTATGATTGTAGGACATGTTTATACATGTAATCAAGAGTATATAATAGAAGGAGAGTATCTCACTAGTAGCGAAACCCTGCAAAAAGTACCTGGGTTGAGAAGATGGTGAAAAGTACGTGCTAGACCACAAGGTGGTGCACAGGGCCACAAGCATGTTAACCACGTGAATAGTGACAGATACGCTAATGTTACATACAAGCTTAAGGATGGCAGAGCTCAAGAGAGATGTTCTATATGAAGGAAGACAGGTTACCTGGTCACTCCTAATGATGTTGGTGCATAAAGTAAAATCCAACTCTTCCTTGAGATCGCCAGACTTCTTCGCAACTTACTGGAGAGAGGCCACAAATCCCAGAATTAGAAGGCATCCTTGATGGTGTTGTTGCTGCATCCATCTTTGTTTACAATGTGGTCACATAACTCCTCAACACCTACTTAACAAGTGATGATGTAGTTTTTACAGGGTTGTGCTACATGCTTATATGGAAGTGCGATACTCTCCCTCTCTTTCTATTATGTACTGCTCTCTTTCTATGATGTAATACTTTTCTAAATTGTGCTATATCTTCATATTGTTATAATCCCCTTCCTTTTATTATCGAATTGTCTTCTTTGTATTTACCTCTCATTTTTTTGTCCTCTTCCTCCTCCTCCTTCTCTATCTTGTCTTCCTCCTTACTCTTTTCTCCCTCCTCCATCTCTTCTCATATTCTCCTCCATCTCTTCCACCTCTTCTTTCTCTACTCATTCTCATATAATCTTACAGAAGTACAAAGCAAAGTAGACTCAAAAATAGGTTTGTTAACACATGTATGTATTCATACACAGGTTGATATATTTGCTCATATAAACCTTTTCTTCAACCAATTCCATGTCTTCAATCAATATTCATTCATGATCTTAGAGCAACAAATATGAAATACTTAAATTAAATCCTTGCTATTTACTGAAATATTGTGTCTTCATGGATGTCAAATTTCAATGGCATCTTGCACAAAATGGCTATAAAAAGTGAGCATTTAATGTAAGCATTTTCTCAAAATTGATGCCTATAATTATTGCATTGTGACTCATGCAGCCATGAATATACATACCAAATACACTGTATTATCACATGAAAAGGCTGTTGTGTATGAGAACATGAAATATGACATATTCAATAAAATGTCACTATACAGTAACAGTAATTACCTTAGTTCTACTATCAGTATAGTACATAATTACTGTCTCACTACTGTGGTGTTCAATTGACAAGTACATGTACGTATACCAATTACTATCAAAACTACTGTTGAACTACTTTAGTGTGGAAATGAAACTACTGAGTTATTACTGTAATGTATGGTGACAATTTATTCACATATATATATACTGTATGACCTTTATCACCTTTAAAACCTCACTAAGTTGCTATTCAGTTGTTTCAGTGTTCAGAAAAAAATTTTTGGGTATTCAGGAACAGCTATCATTAAGCTTCATGACCCAAATTTTGTTTGTTACCTGTACAGATTATGACTTTCATTCAGATAACAATTTGCAGTGGAAGGTGAGGGAAACTTTTATGTTAATACCACACAAAAAATGGTATAACTATTCTGTGATATATTCTTGGGCAATTTAGGAAGGCACTGGAAAGTCGTATAGCAAATTAAATGAAGTATCCACTTTGTAATTATAAGCATGATGACAAGATGCCAGATTTTGTGTGGATAGGGAAGTGCCTCCTCTGATCTTGAAGACAGCAGACAGGTACCTCGTGACAGAGGAGAAGTGTTTGCTCATCAATCATCATGTGTTAAGGTTGTAGTCTTTTCCGTGGGCGGATGCTACTCCAATCAGTTTCTAGTCTTGCCAGCTTCTTGCTGCATACAATGTGGTTCAATTCTGTATCTTTTGGAAGCCACACCCACCCAGGGGTATAGTTATTGGGCCTAAATGTTTTAACTGATAGTTTATTTTCAGAAACAAAGCTAAACACACCCTTCGGGTGGTGGAGGGGACGGTAGGTGGGAAACCCTGGCAGGGTAACTGTAGTTGCTCTCTGAGAAAGATCGGAGTTTGATAGTGTCTAGAAAGGTAGATTTTATGGTTTCAATGAAAAGCTACAGAATTCAGCTTCCTTCAGCCTCTTGTAACTACTCTTGTAGAGAAGTATAAAGATCATGAGAAGATATGAAGGTTGCTATTACACCAGGTTAGAGTCATATTATATAATATTCTATTTTGAAACTGATTGGAGTTGCATCCGCCCACTCCCTAGTACCACTTTAAGTAGGCATTGAGGAGTTATGTGATAACATTGTAAACAAAGATGGATGCAGCACCAACAACACCATCAAGTTTGCCTTCTAATTCTGGGATTCGTGGTCTCTCTCCTGAAAGTTGTGAAGAAGTCTGGCGATCTCGAGGAAGAGTTGAATTTTACTTTGTGCACCAACATCATTCGGAGTGCACAGGTAATAATCATAACCTGTCTTTGTATAGAACATCTCTCTTGAGCTCTGCCATCCTTAAGCTTGTATGTAACATTAGCGTATCTGTCTCTATTCACGTGATTAACATGCTTGTGGATATGTGCACCACCTTGTGGTCTAGCACATAGTTTTCATTGTCTTCACAACTCAAGTACTTTTCGAAAGGGTTTCACTACTAGTGGGATACTCTCCTTCTATTATATACTTTTGATTACATGTATACACATGTTCTACAATCATAATAATATTTTTAACAAGATGTCTACTGTCTATTGATAACATACAGACATGTATACATATGCTGGGGTCATAATAATTACAAGCTAAACAAATTGGATGTGTGATTTTTTTAAAATAAACTATTAGTTCACAAGTTTAGCATATGAAATAGTCAGTTCCAGAGGATAGGAATTTATTAATCCAAGGAGGCCCAATATAGATCTAGATTATAAAGTATGAAAGATCTATGGGATTTCATTACTTGTTAACTATCCTCATATACATGTATACAGACATTCGAGGTATCTAACTAAGGAGGTGCTGCACTGGTGGCCTGGTGTAGTGAGCTGGTCTGTAATCAAAGGTTGCAGGTTCGATCCCCAGTAGTTGTAGGCATTTTTCGTCTATGAGTATGAATTCTCAGCTTTACCCTCAAAATCAGAAGGTGTTCATTACCACATACTTCGGAGGGAATGTAAAGCCAATTATATCAATTACTGGAAGACCACACTATCAAATACTGTAAACTCATTTTAGGAGGCCATCAACAATGGTACATAAACTTTCAATCATATACTAGATAGTCAGTTGTTTGATAACAGGAAGTCATGGTACATGTAGGTAAGAAAATCCGAGGTTATATAAGTTATAATTATTCCACAGATACAATTTCTCAAATAATGAATAATTATAAATAGAGATTCATTACACAGTATAAATATACAAAACAGTTGGAGGATAGGAATTTATTAACCCAAGAAGACCCAATATATATGTAGGAGTAGATTGTAAAGTGTTTAGGATCTATGGGATAACACTGGTTAATATTCCCATATATACAATTGGTCGAAGCATCTCAATACGTTTGATTATAAAGTAAATACATGTAGTAAGTAACTAACAGTTAGCACAGCAGGTTAAAAATGCAACAACAAAATTTATATACATGTACGTACTTAAAATATAGCACATACAATATACATTATATCATGTACATGTAGGTGGTCTCCATCCAGGGCAACTCCCACATTTAACTAATTCAATTTGCTTAGTCATATAGACAGGGCAATATAGCATCTTAAGGTCTCCCCAGAACGAAAAACGCAATGCAAAAACTAAAGCGTTAAAATAACCATTATATTGGTTAGACGGAATAGCATGAGTTTCAATTTAGATTGTCAATTGTCATAGAGGATGTTGTGGCTACATGCATGTATGTTACTATGATATAATGTGCACCAAGTATTGGAAGGTATAAATTAAATTATGTGTTAATAGCCAGATACAATTACATGCTCTTCAGTATAAATTATACTAAATCTCTAACATGAAATATGAGCATCCTTAAATTATAATGCTTCAACTAATTGAACATAATTAATACAAAGTAGCTATAGTATTACATGTATGTATTATGAAAATTATAATGCTTCAACTAATTGAATATAATTAGTACAAAGTAGCTATGGTATGTATCATGAACAACTAACTAATTGTTAAATCCTTCTAACTGTGCTAACAATTCAATTAGTTATTTAAACTATTTTATTTTTACAGTGTATACAATTTCACTGGAAGATACAGCTATCATTCCCTTTATAGAACTCATACTTTTTTTATGACTACATTATGTGAGGAGGGTGAATGTACATTTTATTGAGAACATCTTGTGTGTATTACTTGTATATTATTAAGCAAACTAAAATTAAACAATAATAAAAAAACATTTTAAAAAATGAAAGAGTATGTAGTGATATATATCAAAACCGAAAAAGCACAGGAATAAGATGGCTTTGGCAACAAAATGAAATACCACTACCACATAACAACCCTACATAAGTAATGCTTCTTTGTGTTTTGCCTTTACTCTAGCTATATATACTTATGATGTGGAAGTGGTACTGTATTTCATTTTATTCATTACATATCATTGCCTATTGATTAACTAAGCTCTTGGAATAACAGAACATGAAGTTCTTTAAGTGCACACACAATGAGTAGCTAGCTACATGTGTATGTGACATAAATATACATGATAATACTGAGATGAGAGAAAGAAAGAAAGAAAGAAAGAAAGAAAGAAAGACAGACACCTGAGGCAAATGAAAAATGAAAAAATGAGTTGCCTCAGGTGGGATTCGAACCCACGACACTCTGCACTCCGGACAGATGCTCTTACCAACTGAGCTACCAAGGCAGCTCAGCTGGCAGGGTCCAAATCAAACATCTCACTCATACACCTGTGTGAACAGGCTAACTAAACCGGTGTACATGTAGGTCACAAATGTGAACATGGATAGTCCCATGCCAATGTAATACATTCTCTATATAATTATGAGTCATTGACTGAATCTAATTATTACCATAAAAAGTACTCATGATGAAATGTGACTTAACTATGTATATACTATAGCATGTTAATGATCTTGCATATAGATAACTGTAAATATACATAATTTATGTACCTAATTATATACGCTGTACATAATTATGAGGGAAAAGTATATGTGTACATGTGGGAACTGGAAATATAATTATAATTATATACATGTACCTTAAGCCTACTATTAATTGTGTCCACTTAATTTAGCAATTTTTAAATCCTAGGATTAGACATGCATTAATTTTAGCAAATTTCTGAGCCATGCCCAATGATGACGTAATATATTTTCAGCATGTACTACTTTTAGCAATTAATACATTAGTTACTAAAATAGTACACACAATTAAAAGTAGGCTTAAGGTAATAGGTCATTATGCATTCCATCTCCAGGTGTGGCACTCAATAATGATAGTCACTGCACATTTAATGTTATTCACACAATTGTATCATTCAATACATGTATTTATACACAAACAAACACAATCATGGTGTAATATCTTATCGGAATAATCAATGAATCAACTCAACAAGAAAATATTATAGAGAAATGAAATGGATACTAACAGTCATTACAATTGTCACAACATGACGCTATAGCCTTTCTGAGCATGCTCACAACTGAAAACACCTACACACAATTATACATTATATATACATTAGAATAATCATACATTACACATGGACTGTTGATATAACTTGATATAAAATAACAAGACAAACAGATGTGAGGATAACAAATTGTGTAACAGTAAAGAATACTTTAGCTACATAAACAAATACTACTTATCACACATGCATTCATGATATTGATCAATTACTAATTACTTAATATATATTTCAATTATATCAAGTGGAGTTTCTTCACTAAACGGAGATGAACCAGCACACACTCTCAACTCAATATCATCATTAGCCTCTTCGTTGAGTGTCTTGAGAAACCATGGCATGTTAGGATTAGTACAACAGGTAGACTCTATTCCATTACATTGCTGTCCATCCCATAAAATATCCTCAGGAAACAGGATATACATGTATGTACCATCACTATTTCCTGATTCACAGGAGTAATCATTACCAACAAAATCAGGCACAACTATACTACTTCCACTATTACAAGGACAGTCATCTGGTCCAGCTTGAAACTCACGATCTCCTCCAGCATATGTCCAAATGTGCTGTCGAGGATTACTACTATACGTTATAGAAATACCTTCAACATACCATGAGTCAATGTTGTTACTCCCTTCAAACCCATCAATTGTCTCAAACTGGTATCCTCTTACCTTTCCACATACCTTAGTGTAGTTCAATCCATATGTAGAGAAGAAGGTTGAAGCACAACCTGATGATGATCGACCACATAAACTATGATCAATATTATTATACTTCTGTAGTGTAAGTCCAGGAGGACAGGTAGCACCAGGTTCACTCATGTTAAGTTGTGCTACTCTTATCCAACCTCCCTCTCCATCACAATTGTTACCATCCATGTCACAATAGACAGTTATAACACTTCCATTACTCAAATTAACATCATAATATCCTGAGGAGGCACTAGGATTACGAACGAGGACATTACCACACAAACTGAGCAGGTTACATTGAGTAAGTAGAGTAGAAGGACAAATAATATATTTCTGTCTATTATCATTTCCATTGATCCTCACAACATTTCCAAGATTATCAGGATTACAACACAACTGTTCATACTCACTAAATGTTCGAGAATTACTGCAAGTGTTTCCAGCAGTCAGTACAGGAATTAAGAATATTATGAACCAGAGCATTTTTAAAATTTGTGAATAAAGTATATTAACAGGTACATCATGATGTTGTGAGTTATATTACAGTTTTATCTCCATTAGTAATCATATCAAACTTAATATACAATAAACTGAAATTAATAATAATAACAGAACTAGTTGAAACAATAACAAAAGAACGATAGAAATGAATTGTAACAACATCCCATAGACAGAAACAAACCAATAGATTTGAGAAAAGATGCTGCATTTGTAGGAAACATGTGTAGGGACTCAGCATCATTTCTCAAAATGTATCTATATACATATCTATAGTTCAGAGGTTTATCATGATGTGGATAATATTTTCTTAAACTACATGTACCTATCTCCATTGTTATGTGTGTGTCACTGAGTTTGAAAAAAAAACAATTGTTTGATCAAAAATTATATTAAGGGATTTTCATTTTTATAAACATGGTCATATAATATAAACTTTAATAATTATAATTACAATGGTATTCCACAAATACACGTACATGTTTATGTACATAGTATTATAACAGCCTACATGTACATGTGCCATGTACATGTACAAACATGTACATGTATTAGAATGATTATCAGAACTATCTACATGTGTATATCACACAGCCAATTATGTAAAATACGTTACATCATGTTATGCTGAGGAAAGGTCAAAAGGTTCAAACTACAAACTTTTGTTCATTGAAGATTTGCTACCATGCCCACGTTCATGTTTAGCCCATGCATACTTGTAGAATATAAACATCTAGTGAATCATGTAAGGTCTTTGCTGAATTGTTAGGTTGTCTAGTCCATTATTGTTAAATTCATGTTTAAACAAAACAGGAATACCTGTACTACTGCTACATATCCTAATGGAGAATTTATATACTGAGATGTCAGGCATTGCAACAATGTAACCTTGGGTTTTGATGATGAAACTATGGAGACAGTATCCTAGTTTCATCCCAACTGAATAAACTATATAATATTTAATTATGTACTGTATATAATCTACATGTAATACATATTAATGTAGTTAAAAATTTACATTTATATTCAGTTGTCTATTCAGTGATACAAATTACAAATATTATATAAATTGTATCTACATAAGCAAAAATATAAACATTGAAATAGTATATAGGACAATAGTATGTGTGGAATAACGATAGAGTTGGATGATCATACACAAACATGCACACTCATATGAACGCATAAATGTACATGTGCATGAACACACACACACACAAACACACACAAATACATACACACACGCATGCATACACAGAACACACACACACACATATAATACTGACCTTTGACCTAACATCTTCTAGCCTCTTCAAATGATTTATTACTTGTTATATCATAAACTATTACAGCTGCATTAGCACGTCTATAATACATTGAAGCCTAAATATGGAGGATAATACATGTACATGTAATATGAGAGAAGAAAGAGTAAATATTAATATTATATATAGTCAGACATCTCAATGACTCAGTCAATGGTATCAAAGTAATTTATTAAGCCTACTTTTAGTTATGTACTATTTTTTAATTACTAAAAGTAGTACACAATAAAAATATATTATGTCATCATTCTTTTATGCATTGGGTGTGGCTCAGAAATTTTTTAGCATTCATGGCCTCCTAAAATTGACATGTGAAACGAGCATTATTTCGATTGTTGAGGTTCTGTTGTGAGAGCATTAAGGTTGTAGTCTTTTCCATGGGCGGATGCTACTCCAATCAGTTTCTAGTCTTGCTAGCTTCTTACTGCATACAATCTGGTTCAATTCCATATCTTTTGGAAGCCACACCACCCTGGGGTATAATTATTGGGCCTAAATGTTTCACTGATGAGTTTATTTTCAGAAAAAAAGCTAAACACACCCTTCGGTTGGTGGAGGGGGCGGTAGGCGGGAAACCCTGGCAGGGTAACTGTAGTTGCTGACTGAGAAAGATCGGTGTCTAGAAAGGTAGATTTTATGGTTTCAGTGAAAAGCTACAGAATTCAGCTTTCTTCAGCCTCTTGTAACTATAAAAGTAAAATGAATTTGCAGAAAACGGCTCTATTTGTTTTCTCAAAATGCATTGTACTTGATGCACGCCATGATTGGTGGGCGTGGCTTTCTTGGTTTTGTACTTATTACGATGGCAAAAATGGACATTTTTCCAACACTCCCACTCTTGTAGAGAAGTATAAAGATCATGAGAAGATATGAAGGTTGCTATTACACCAGGTTAGAGTCATATTATATAATATCCTATTTTGAAACTGATTGGAGTCGCATCCGCCCACTCCCTAGTACCACCTTAATATTATTTTAAGGTGGTACTAGGGAGTGGGCGGATGCGACTCCAATCAGTTTCAAAATAGAATATTATATAATATGACTCTAACCTGGTGTAATGGCAACCTTCATATCTTCTAATCACCTTTATAGGGTCCTGGAAGTGATAAAACATATAAAATGTCTATTTTTGTAATCGCAATAAGTACAAAACGGAGAAAGCCACGCCCACCAATCATGGCATGCACCAAGTACAATGCATTTAGAGAAAACAAATAGAGCCGTTTTCTGGAAATTCATTTTACTTTTATAGTTACAAGAGGCTGAAGAAAGCTGAATTCTGTAGCTTTTCACTGAAACCATAAAATCTACCTTTCTAGGCACTATCAAACTCCGATCTTTCTCAGAGACCAACTACAGTTACCCGCCATTGTTTCCCACCCACCACCCGTGGGGCGTGTTTAGCTTTGTTTCTGAAAATAAACTATCAGTGAAAACATTTAGGCCCAATAATTATACCCCCGGGTGGGTGTGGCTTCCAAAAAATACAGAATGGAACCAGATTGTATGCAGCAAGAAGCTTGCAAGACTAGAAACTGATTGGAGTAGCATCCGCCCACGGAAAAGACTACAACCTTAATGACTTTTTGTTGTTTTCCTTTAAAATTATAAAATATTTAATCAAAACATTGTTGAATCTTTTAAAGTACAGCTTGAAATGCACTGAGAATATTAATGGTTGCTGATGTGCATGTGTCCAACCAATATTAATCTATCTTTTAATTTTCAATGAGTTTAGTGGACCTGTAGTAAATATTAATTAGTAATGTTACTTCATTAACGAAATAATATGCTTACTTGGTTATCTCATCTGTTAAACAAGTTACAGATTCCTTTGTGCTTAAGTAAAATATAGACCTAAATAACTGTATATAAAATAAACATAAAGTGAAGTATCAAGAACAAACCTCGCAATTTCATTAGCTAACTCTTTTGAGCTATTTTGAAAAGAAAAGCAGAATTTGTTATGTGATAAATAGCATGAGCAAACCTTGCAACTTCTCAACAACTTCTATGAGTTTGAAGTCCATGCTGAATCAATGCTGTCGTGAGTATGTGAAGACCTGCATAATTTAGTAAGCAATGATGAAATCATTGATACATTCTTAAACTATTGTTTACCTTGCTATTATAGGAGTGAAGTTACTGAAGTATACTGAGAGTATATATTGCAAACTGTTTAGATAAGTAAATATTCATGATTTATTATGAATGGGAGTGTTA
The DNA here is from genome assembly GCA_947044365.1 of Petrosia ficiformis. NCBI lineage: Eukaryota > Metazoa > Porifera > Demospongiae > Haplosclerida > Petrosiidae > Petrosia > Petrosia ficiformis. The sequence continues at coordinate 44,779,762 of OX345636.1, forward strand.
ACCTGTGTCAAAATGTTTGTTGTAAAGTTTTAGGGAAACCTATAGTCATACAGTATGATGAACTCCGTATTAGCATAATACTTAAATGTACCTTACTGTGTATGAGTAATCCAATGTCCAAATGTTAACCTTAGTCTTTACTAGAGTGAAAGTCATCAATCTGTTAATAAGGTAATTATACTTACCTTGCTATCGCATTTACATGTGTCTCAAATATTCAATATCCAGGTTAAAATTCTTGAGCTGAATAAGTTTATAAACATGGTCACAAATGCCAGCACTGTGTGATATAACTTATTAATTTGTGCAGTGAAAATAAGTGATGTGAAGAACTTGTGACACAGAGCTTCCAAAGGCAAATGCCAGTTTGTACACCCAATGATTTTAACACAAGTATAAAATATATATGTAATACTGAACTCCATGCATGGAATGAAGAACTTACCACTGTTGCAAATAATGGTAGCAAATTTCGTCTAAATGTCATTTCTTTCCTCTGGTTCAAAATGACTGTTCTCCCGCCTGATATTAGAGTCACATGATACTGTTATTAATTTAATTTAATTTAATAACTAGACTACAGAGTAGAGTAAAGTGTCAATTATCGGACACGACCCATACTCGGACGCTATTGCGCTCTCTCTACCACTGCAACTGGAATTACTACACCATAGTAAGAAAGTATACTAAGTAATAACTCTGCATACCAAGTTTCATGACGATCGCTTGCTTGGTCTTAGAGTTATAAGCTTGCAAAAATGAAATTCGGACTCGCCTATGATCGGAAAAATTAATATATTGACGAACAGCTATCCATACGTCTTATAGAACTGCTGGAAATAAATGGTTACTGTACCATAAGCTGCAACAACATCTACTCTAGTCATAAACCAAATCTCGTCTCTTAAAGTTGCTTGACTGATTACAACTATCTGGGCCATTCTGAGCAATCAATAATCGGCCACACCTTTTTGTAATTAGTATAGAGTTCAATTGGAAATAATTAATTTTATTGGTCACCAAAAAATGCTAAAAATTATACTTCCAATTAAACACTGTACTATTTACAAAAAGGCGTGGCCGATTATTGGGTTGATGCTTCATTTAAGCTCACGAAATATAATTAGAGTATATATGGTACTATATTTAGTTAGTATACTTCTATCGTAGGGGTAGGCCTCTTATCGTAGGGGTGGGGTTTTTCTGTTATATATAGTATGTAGTATAGTACCATATATGTTCTAATTATTTTGTGAGCTTAAATGAAGCACTAGCCGATTATTGATTGCTCAGAATGGCCCAGATAGTTGAATACAAAAAATCAGTCAAGCAACTTTAAGAGACGAGATTTGGTTTATGACTAGAGTAGATGTTGTTGCAACTTAATGGTACGGTACAGTAACCATTTATTTCCAGCAGTTCTATAAGACGTGTGGATAGCTGTCCGTCAATATATTAATTTTTCCGATGATAGGCGAGTCCGAATTTCATTTTTGCAAGCTTATAACTCTAAGACCAAGCAAGTAATCGTCATGAAACTTGATATGCAGAGATATTACTTAGTTTACTTTCTTACTATGGTGTAGTAATTCCAGTTGCAGTGGTAGAGAGAGCGCTATAGCGTCCGAGTATGGGTGGTGTCCGATAATTGACACTTTACTACTACCAGCCATTCGATGTGCTTGTGTTGGCCAGACTCAGTGACTTGAACAACTGGTGTTAATTCATACTTGGTTTGGATCAGGCATTCATGTACTGATAGAATATGAATCGTGGAACTGAAGTTGCATGATTGAAAAGGATGCTTTAAAAGACAGCCAAGCTGAGTGGCTGAAATTATTCCGTTTGGTGGTTACTACTAAGGTATGTATACTTCATGTATGTATTATACTGACTTGTTATACACCTCATCACCTTATCAAACTAATCCTCTATTAAGCCATAATTATAGATAATTTTTACATCGGATCATGCTCAAAGAACAGCACCTTGTTAATATTATGTATACAACATACATGTAGGTTGTGTGTGTCCTGTAGTATCAATATTAGTGAAATACTGTTCTATCAGCATGATTCTTTTACATCTCCCTGACCACTTGATTGTCATTGAATGTGACGTACATGTAGGTAGAATATCCATTGTTAGTTTACGTTAAAGATGTTTGCTGTCATTAACTGTGCTATTGTCATTTCCTAACTAATCATAAATTTAAGTAGTTGACCACAGGATTTATATATCCCTGATATAAAATCTGGCCATGAAAATTGATGGATTTACTGCATTTAGCTACATGTATTTACAGAAGAAGTTGCTTGTTAAGTTGTGTAGGCAGTGGAATTGAAACCAGTTGCCAGGCAACCTTAATTAATACAGTCAGCGTTAGCTTTCAGTGGATAACAGCTTCTACAAAGCAAAAGAGAAGACTGACCCCATTTTATCTATTAATCACAATATCTTACTAAAAGGGGTTTCAGTCATAGTTATAATTAACCTTTAAAATTCTCTTACTAAGTACTACTGTAATATTCTACGTATAATAATATTACACCATGTATAAGTTCAATCTCTATGATTTAATCATCCTATTTGTAACAAAACAGGGAATACAAACTACAAGGCTATGTATAGTTATAGTATGTCTAGTTTAAAGTCAAAATGCCTTACTAAAAGTGGTTTTAGTTATAGTTATAGTTAACTAAAACAACACTAGTTTCCAAACCCTTCATCTTAACTGTACTATTGTGATTCATAACTAACCATAAATTCAGAGCAGTTGACCAGTGACCACAGGGTTTATATACATGTATGTATATCCCTGATATAAAATCTGGCCATGAAAATTGATGGATTTACACATTTAGCTATTTACAGAAGAAGTTGCTTGTAAAGTTGTTTAGGCACTGGAATTGAAACCAGTTGCCAGGCAACCTTAATTAATACAGTCAGCGTTAGCTTTCAGTGGATAACAGCTTCTACAAAGCAACAGAGAAGACTGACCCCATTAATCAACCTATTTGTAACAAAACAGTGAATACAAACTACAAGGCTATGTATGACCAAGGGATGTAGCTTGAAGATGAAGTGATTATATAGCCCATACATCAAAAAGGGGTTTGTCATAAGTAATGTACATTAAGTATGAAAAGAAGTGCTTAAACGTTTTTCAGAAAACTAAATCTCTAAATAATATTTAGAGATTTAGTTTAAATGAGTTGTGCTTATAATTTATGGTGCCTGGTATATTCTACTATTGATATCAATGCTTTCTAACATAACATAATTATAACAACTATAATTGTGTAGAGAATGATTGTAGCCAAGTAAACAAATAGTGTGGGTTACTTCACATCCACAGATTCCATTCAAGCAGTTGTGAATGCATCCTCATAAAACTAATACAAATTGAAATATATCATACTTGATGGCTATCATTCATTAATGATGTCACTAGTGTCTCCATCATTCTGTGCACTCTGAATACTGGATCATCCTTGATAAAACTGAAGTCAGATGTTTCAATAGTCCCTGCCCAAATCATTGCTGATGACTTCATCACGTCTGAAACTCAATATAACTTGTAATGTTATTTGTCTTACTTAAAATTTTAAAGTCTACATCATTATTTCTCATTGCTACAACAACTATTTGTTTTCAGTTTTTACAAGCTACTTTCGACCTACCAGTCCCCATGTAGTCTGTAACTGCTTTCTACCTAGCAGTTCCCATGTAGTCTGTAACTGCTTTCTACCTAGCAGTTCCCATGTAGTCTGTAACTGCTTTCTACCTAGCAGTCCCAGTGTAGTCTGTAACTGCTTTCTGTCCCCATGTAGTTTGTAACTGCTTTCTACCTAGCAGTCCCCATGTAGTCTGTAACTGCTTTCTACCTAGCAGACCCAGTGTAGTCTGTAACTGCTTTCTACCTAGCAGTTCCCATGTAGTCTGTAACTGCTTTCTACCTAGCAGTCCCCATGTAGTTTGTAACTGCTTTCTACCTAGCAGTCCCCATGTAGTTTGTAACTGCTTTCTACCTAGCAGTCCCCATGTAGTCTGTAACTGCTTTCTACCTAGCAGACCCAGTGTAGTCTGTAACTGCTTTCTACCTAGCAGTTCCTGTGTAGTCTGTAACTGCTTTCTGTCCCCATGTAGTCTGTGACTGCTTTCTACCTAGCAGTTCCCATGTAGTCTGTAACTGCTTTCTACCTAGCAGTCCCCATGTAGTCTGTAACTGCTTTCTACCTAGCAGACCCAGTGTAGTCTGTAACTGCTTTCTACCTAGCAGTTCCTGTGCAGTCTGTAACTGCTTTCTGTCCCCATGTAGTCTGTAACTGCTTTCTACCTAGCAGTTCTCATGTAGTCTGTGACTGCTTTCTACCTAGCAGTCCCCATGTAGTTTGTAACTGCTTTCTACCTAGCAGTCCCAGTGTAGTCTGTAACTGCTTTCTACCTAGCAGTTCCTGTGCAGTCTGTAACTGCTTTCTGTCCCCATGTAGTCTGTAACTGCTTTCTACCTAGCAGTTCCCATGTAGTCTGTGACTGCTTTCTACCTAGCAGTCCCCATGTAGTTTGTAACTGCTTTCTACCTAGCAGTCCCAGTGTAGTCTGTAACTGCTTTCTACCTAGCAGTTCCTGTGTAGTCTGTAACTGCTTTCTGTCCCCATGTAGTCTGTAACTGCTTTCTACCTCGCAGTTCCCATGTAGTCTGTGACTGCTTTCTACCTAGCAGTCCCCATGTAGTCTGTAACTGCTTTCTACCTAGCAGTCCCCATGTAGTCTGTAATTGCTTTCTACCTAGCAGTCCCAGTGTAGTCTGTAACTGCTTTCTACCTAGCAGTTCCTGTGTAGTCTGTAACTGCTTTCTGTCCCCATGTAGTCTGTAACTGCTTTCTACCTAGCAGTTCCCATGTAGTCTGTAATTGCTTTCTACCTAGCAGTCCCCATGTAGTCTGTAACTGCTTTCTACCTAGCAATCCCCATGTAGTCTGTAACTGCTTTCTACCTAGCAGTCCCCATGTAGTCTGTAACTGCTTTTTACCTAGCAGTTCCCATGTAGTCTGTGACTGCTTTCTACCTAGCAGTCCCCATGTAGTCTGTAACTGCTTTCTACCTAGCAGACCCAGTGTAGTCTGTAACTGCTTTCTACCTAGCAGTCCCCATGTAGTCTGTAACTGCTTTCTACCTAGCAGTTCCCATGTAGTCTGTGACTGCTTTCTACCTAGCAGACCCAGTGTAGTCTGTAACTGCTTTCTACCTAGCAGTTCCCATGTAGTCTGTGACTGCTTTCTACCTAGCAGTCCCCACTTAGTTTGTAACTGCTTTCTACCTAGCAGTCCCAGTGTAGTCTGTAACTGCTTTCTACCTAGCAGTCCCAGTGTAGTCTGTAAGTGCTTTCTACCTAGCAGTTCCCATGTAGTCTGTGACTGCTTTCTACCTAGCAGTCCCCATGTAGTTTGTAACTGCTTTCTACCTAGCAGTCCCAGTGTAGTCTGTAACTGCTTTCTACCTAGCAGTTCCTGTGTAGTCTGTAACTGCTTTCTGTCCCCATGTACTCTGTAACTGCTTTCTACCTAGCAATTCCCATGTAGTCTGTAATTGCTTTCTACCTAGCAGTCCCCATGTAGTCTGTAACTGCTTTCTACCTAGCAGTCCCCATGTAGTCTGTAACTGCTTTTTACCTAGCAGTCCCCATGTAGTCTGTAACTGCTTTCTACCTAGCAGTCCCCATGTAGTCTGTAACTGCTTTCTACCTAGCAGTCCCAGTGTAGTCTGTAACTGCTTTCTACCTAGCAGTTCCTGTGTAGTCTGTAACTGCTTTCTGTCCCCATGTAGTCTGTAACTGCTTTCTACCTAGCAGTTCCCATGTAGTCTGTAATTGCTTTCTACCTAGCAGTCCCCATGTAGTCTGTAACTGCTTTCTACCTAGCAGTCCCAGTGTAGTCTGTAACTGCTTTCTACCTAGCAGTTCCTGTGTAGTCTGTAACTGCTTTCTGTCCCCATGTAGTCTGTAACTGCTTTCTACCTAGCAGTTCCCATGTAGTCTGTAATTGCTTTCTACCTAGCAGTCCCCATGTAGTCTGTAACTGCTTTCTACCTAGCAGTCCCAGTGTAGTCTGTAACTGCTTTCTACCTAGCAGTTCCTGTGTAGTCTGTAACTGCTTTCTGTCCCCATGTAGTCTGTAACTGCTTTCTACCTAGCAGTTCCCATGTAGTCTGTAATTGCTTTCTACCTAGCAGTCCCCATGTAGTCTGTAACTGCTTTCTACCTAGCAATCCCCATGTAGTCTGTAACTGCTTTCTACCTAGCAGTCCCCATGTAGTCTGTAACTGCTTTTTACCTAGCAGTCCCCATGTAGTCTGTAACTGCTTTCTACCTAGCAGTTCCCATGTAGTCTGTGACTGCTTTCTACCTAGCAGTCCCCATGTAGTCTGTAACTGGTTTCTACCTAGCAGTCCCCATGTAGTCTGTAACTGCTTTCTACCTAGCAGACCCAGTGTAGTCTGTAACTGCTTTCTACCTAGCAGTTCCTGTGCAGTCTGTAACTGCTTTCTGTCCCCATGTAGTCTGTAACTGCTTTCTACCTAGCAGTTCCCATGTAGTCTGTGACTGCTTTCTACCTAGCAGTCCCCATGTAGTCTGTAACTGCTTTCTACCTAGCAGTCCCAGTGTAGTCTGTAACTGCTTTCTACCTAGCAGTTCCTGTGTAGTCTGTAACTGCTTTCTGTCCCCATGTAGTCTGTAACTGCTTTCTACCTAGCAGTTCCCATGTAGTCTGTGACTGCTTTCTACCTAGCAGTCCCCATGTAGTCTGTAACTGCTTTCTACCTAGCAGTCCCCATGTAGTCTGTAACTGCTTTTTACCTAGCAGTCCCAGTGTAGTCTGTAACTGCTTTCTACCTAGCAGTTCCTGTGTAGTCTGTAACTGTTTTCTGTCCCCATGTAGTCTGTAACTGCTTTCTACCTAGCAGTTCCCATGTAGTCTGTAATTGCTTTCTACCTAGCAGTCCCCATGTAGTCTGTAACTGCTTTCTACCTAGCAGTTCTCATGTAGTCTGTAATTGCTTTCTACCTAGCAGTCCCCATGTAGTCTGTAACTGCTCTCTACCTAGCAATCCCCATGTAGTCTGTAACTGCTTTTTACCTAGCAGTCCCCATGTAGTCTGTAACTGCTTTCTACCTAGCAGTTCCCATGTAGTCTGTGACTGCTTTCTACCTAGCAGTCCCCATGTAGTCTGTAACTGGTTTCTACCTAGCAGTCCCCATGTAGTCTGTAACTGCTTTCTACCTAGCAGACCCAGTGTAGTCTGTAACTGCTTTCTACCTAGCAGTTCCTGTGCAGTCTGTAACTGCTTTCTGTCCCCATGTAGTCTGTAACTGCTTTCTACCTAGCAGTTCCCATGTAGTCTGTGACTGCTTTGTATCTAGCAGTCCCCATGTAGTCTGTAACTGGTTTTTACCTAGCAGTCCCCATGTAGTCTGTAACTGCTTTCGACCTACCAGACCCAGTGTAGTCTGTAACTGCTTTCTACCTAGCAGTTCCTGTGCAGTCTGTAACTGCTTTCTGTCCCCATGTAGTCTGTAACTGCTTTCGACCTACCAGTCCCCATGTAGTCTGTAACTGCTTTCTACCTAGCAGTTCCCATGTAGTCTGTAACTGCTTTCTACCTAGCAGTCCCCATGTAGTTTGTAACTGCTTTCTACCTAGCAGTCCCAGTGTAGTCTGTAACTGCTTTCTACCTAGCAGTTCCTGTGTAGTCTGTAACTTCTTTCTGTCCCCATGTAGTCTGTAACTGCTTTCTACCTAGCAGTTGCCATGTAGTCTGTAATTGCTTTCTACCTAGCAGTCCCCATGTAGTCTGTAACTGCTTTCTACCTAGCAATCCCCATGTAGTCTGTAACTGCTTTCTACCTAGCAGTCCCCATGTAGTCTGTAACTGCTTTTTACCTAGCAGTCCCCATGTAGTCTGTAACTTCTTTCTACCTAGCAGTTCGCATGTAGTCTGTGACTGCTTTCTACCTAGCAGTTCCCATGTAGTCTGTGACTGCTTTCTACCTAGCAGTCCCCATGTAGTTTGTAACTGCTTTCTACCTAGCAGTCCCAGTGTAGTCTGTAACTGCTTTCTACCTAGCAGTTCCTGTGTAGTCTGTAACTGCTTTCTGTCCCCATGTAGTCTGTAACTGCTTTCTACCTAGCAGTTCCCATGTAGTCTGTAACTGCTTTCTACCTAGCAGACCCAGTGTAGTCTGTAACTGCTTTCTACCTAGCAGTTCCTGTGCAGTCTGTAACTGCTTTCTGTCCCCATGTAGTCTGTAACTGCTTTCGACCTACCAGTCCCCATGTAGTCTGTAACTGCTTTCTACCTAGCAGTTCCCATGTAGTCTGTAACTGCTTTCTACCTAGCAGTCCCCATGTAGTTTGTAACTGCTTTCTACCTAGCAGTCCCAGTGTAGTCTCTAACTGCTTTCTACCTAGCAGTCCCAGTGTAGTCTGTAACTGCTTTCTACCTAGCAGTTCCTGTGTAGTCTGTAACTGCTTTCTGTCCCCATGTAGTCTGTAACTGCTTTCTACCTAGCAGTTCCCATGTAGTCTGTAATTGCTTTCTACCTAGCAGTCTTCATGTAGTCTGTAACTGCTTTCTACCTAGCAATCCCCATGTAGTCTGTAACTGCTTTCTATTTAGCAGTCCCCATGTAGTCTGTAACTGCTTTTTACCTAGCAGTCCCCATGTAGTCTGTAACTGCTTTCTACCTAGCAGTCCCCATGTAGTCTGTAACTGCTTTCTACCTAGCAGTTCCCATGTAGTCTGTAACTGCTTTCTACCTAGCAGTTCCCATGTAGTCTGTAACTGCTTTCTACCTAGCAGTCCCAGTGTAGTCTGTAACTGCTTTCTACCTAGCAGTTCTCGTGTAGGCTGTAACTGCTTTCTACCTAGCAGTCCCCATATAGTCAGTGGTTCAAGCATGCATTCTATTGCACACATCACCCATTAATTGACAGAGCCCCTCAGAATGATGCAACTTCCATAACTACATGTACATATGTATGTACATGTATGCAATGTATGCATATGCATAGTTGCATATGCAAATATATATAGATTCAACCTTGTGGAAAGCAATAAGGATGGCCCTGAGGGCCATAAAAGTTACTCCGTCAGTTGAGCTACATATATACATGTATGCTAACAAGTGATCTGAGTCTGGTAGTTTGTAATTACCCTGCATGGAAACTTATAGCATTCTGTATAATTATAATTACATGTATATACTATGCAAACCTTCCAGTCTAAAATCTTTGACTGTTTATCCAGGGCCCCATGACCTGTATGACCGGAGCCATCGATTCACTAATGTGATTAATCAATTAATTACATGTATGTACAACGAATTCAAAAATATGCAAATGAGTTGCACATTCAATTACCACATAGAATGTAATTAAGTAACACCCATAAACTTTCTAGAGATTCTATTTATATACTTAAATTTAGACTCCATTGCCATGGCAACTATATTCTTTGTAGTCTTTGAAAACTATAACATTTTGTCAACCACTTCAATAGAAAGGCTCATTATATAAACTTGGACTATTAATACAGTTTATGGTTACAACGTCTATTAAGATTTGAGAAGCAAGGAGTCTAAATGTGTTAAACCCCATGTACATGTAAGTGTGGTCTAGCCACTCCTTGGCATTAACTTTGGAGTGGATAGACCACAGTTACATGGGGTTTAACATATACATATACATATACATGTACATACATGTAGGTTACATTTAATTATACACTATAAAATGGATTGGTGAGTTGTACTTACATGTACATGTATAATTAGTACTTAACTCAATTAATGGCGCCTGGTACATGTATATTTTACTATTGATATCAATGCTTTCTAACATAACATAATTATAACAACTATAATTGTGTAGAGAATGATTGTAGCCAAGTAAACAAATAGTGTGGGTTACTGTACTTCCCATCCACCAACTCCATTCAAGCAGTTGTGAATGTGTCCCAATAAAACTAATACAAAGTGAAGTATATCATACTTGATAATACAATATTAAACATAATACATTAGTCATGTATTAAACACTTAATAATTAGATGACTTGCATAAATTTTCAGTCTATAATCTTTGACTATCTTAATTTTTTGCTCAATGCCCTGACTGTGACTTGTAAGGCTGGCCCTGAGTACTTGTATGACAAGTGTTGTCGACTCACTGATACATGTATGTCAAGTCAATGAAGTACACACTATACAATGAATTCAAAAATCTTAAGTAGCTAAATGAATTGCACATTCAATTACCACATTTGCTGGAATATAAATCGCTGTTTAATCGCACCCAAAAACTTGCCAGAGAATGGATATTCTAACAAGATATACAGTGGGATGGCATTAAAGCGAACACTGTTAATTTAAAAGTCTGCTTAAAATGAACATTTCCCTGTGAGGCTGCCATATGAATAATACATTCCAATTATTTTAGTATGAACACTAATACAACGAAATTCCACTTTACACATTATTAACATTTATACCTTGGAAGTGAGATTAGTATGTCTTTTCGTATCTATAATTCAAATGGGCTCTAAAACTGTCATTATTTTTGAGACTCAAAATGCTAACCTACTTTGCTGGAAAGAAGAAATCAAATTTATCCTTCACTATCAGCAGGAAGAGAGCAAGACAAGCACTTTAATGTATAGTATATAGACCCATGGGCAATGCCCACTTCTTTATTAACCTGTATAACTTCTGCATTTCAAACAGCAGTGATTTTAGACTTGCTTAGTTAGACAGAAGACCGTATAAGAAAACCGTAGATATCAGCATTAATGATGATGTAGTAGTTAATGATATTCATTGATTATGTTTAATATGACTTACTGTTAGTAAGTCTTATCATACTTAGTCCTCTGGAATTTGTTTTAATGCGGCTCCATTGTATTGAGAAAAAGGTATCCCTATGATTGCTTTGTCTGACTACATGTACATGTACATTGTACATTGTACATGTATCTATCAATAATTACTGATGGTACTAATGTCTCTACCTTTCTGTGTACTCTGAATACCGGGGCCTGAAGAAGTAAGTTTAATTTGTATTTGTGGTTTAAGGACATACATGTACACTGTACATGTAGATCTTTGATGAAACTGAAGTACATATTCAAGATTCTTACCTTAATCATTGCTGATTACTTCCTCATGTCTGAAATTCAACAAATTATTATCTTTTTCTTACATGTTAAAGATTCTTCCATCATCTTTATACTGTTTCTCTGCTATATACAACAGCTATTAGTATTAGTTGGAGTTTTACATTCATCCTAAATCTCTCTGCTCGTCTATAGCTCAAGTGCACATTATTTTACCTGCCACACCCATTAATTGACCTAACCTAGTCATATTCATGCACAGCACATATTCAACACAAACATGCATGTATATATATACATATGTACATGTATATAGTTTGAGCCTGTGGCAAAGCAATTATGGGATGGCCATAAAAATATATATTTATACATGTATATTACCTGAATATAGGTTGCATTAATTATACACTGTAAAAATGAATAAACCTCTATATGGTTAAATGAGTTGCACATACACATGTACAATAATAACATGGTCACCCTGTACATGTATACTTTACTGTTCACATCAATGTTTTCTAACATGTACATGTACATGTAACATACATGTAATTATGACAAATATAATTAGATGTATGAAATTTATAGAATGATTGTAGTTAAGTAAACAAATAGTGTGGGTTACTTCACATCCCATAGAAGCAGTTGTGCACTTCACAACATATGTGACACAAACAAATATATTAATATAGTCTAAACTACTAGTTTTGATCTGTCATAACTACTGTTGCTAAACAACTGGATATACCTGTATAATACTTAGCTTATAATATGATTGTGCTAAGAAATAACTAAATTATGTCTAATAGATGTACAAAGAAGCAGAATAAATATTTTAATGAAATCATTGTAGGATTCCAAACCTTCTTATGCATCTAATATGTACGTAATATTAGGCATGATAATTGATTATAATTGGTACATATATCGTTTAGGTATTTTAATATAATTAGTACAAAGTACATATAGAATATGTACGTAATATTAGGCATGATAATTGATTATAATTGGTACATATATCGTTTAGGTATTTTAATATAATTAGTACAAAGTACATGTAGAATATGTACGTAATATTAGGCATGATAATTGATTATAATTGGTACATATATCGTTTAGGTATTTTAATATAATTAGTACAAAGTACATGTAGCTATGGCATTTAGAAATATGTATCATGAATAACTAACTAATTGTTTTATCCTTATAACTGCACTAACCCATACATTTGTTATTTTAATAATTCTATGTTTGGAGTGTAAACTTCTAATTATATACTCATATATGTAAAATATGTAGAGTAGTTGTAAAACACACACTAATATACAAACATCCAGTATTATATATAAGTATACATATATACTCCACATGTACATAGTTGTATAATACACTGGTATATAAGCTGCTGGCATATACCATTCAACTATCTATAAGACAGTTATCTTCGCTACTATTATTTAAATTTATCTACTCACAACCTTTAAGATGATCTGGTTCATCATCTTGTTAATTCCTGGACTTACTTCTGGAGAGACTTGCAGTTGTAGTATACTTAACCAATATGAACACCAATATCAACAGTTGTGTAGTCATCCTGATAATCTTGGAAATATTGTGAAGATCAATGGAAATAATAACAGACAGAAAATTATTATTTGTCCTTTTACTCAATGTAGCAATATCCTCGTTCGTAATCCTAGTGCCTCCTCAGGATATTATGATATACATTTGAGTAATGGAAGTGTTATAACTGTCTATTGTGACATGGATGGTAACAATTGTGATGGAGAAGGAGGTTGGATAAGAGTAGCACAACTTAACATGAGTGAACCTGGTGCTACCTGTCCTCCTGGACTTACACTACAGAACTATAATAATATTGATCATAGTTTGTGTGGTCGATCATCATATGGTTGTAATTCAACCTTCTTCTCTACATATGGATTGAACTACACTAAGGTGTGTGGAAAAGTAAGAGGATACCAGTTTGGACACATAGATGCATTTGGTACTGGGACTAACAACATTGACTCGGAGTATGTTGATGGTATTTCTATAACATATGGTAGTAATCCTCGACAACACATTTGGACATATGCTGGAGGATATAGTGAGTTTCAAAATGGAGGAAGAAATTGTCCTTGTAATAATGGAAGTAGTGTAGTTGTGCCTAATTTTGTTGGTAATGATTACTATTGTGAATCAGGTCCTGGTCAGTCACGTATCTTGTATGTGGACGATATTTTATGGGATGGACAGCAATGTAATGGAATAGAGTCTACCTGTTGTACTACGCCTAACATGCCATGGTTTCTTAAGACACTCAACGAAGAGACTAATGGTGATATTGAGTTGAGAGATTGTAGTAATGTACGCCTAACATCAGAAGAAACTCCACTTGATATAATTGAAATATATATTAAGTAATTAATAATTGATCAAAATCATGAATACATGTGTGATTAGTAGTAATTCTTTATGGTAGCTAAAGTATTCTTTACTGTTACACAAGTTGTTATCTTCACATTTGTTTGTCTTGTTATTTATATCAAGTTATATCAAGTGTCCATGATTGTAGGAGGTGTATACAATGGGCAATTGTGTGTGTATAAATACATGATATATATTTGTGTAGCTGGAATAACTAGTCTAAATGTGCAATGAATATCAGTATTGAGTGCCACACCTGGAGCTGGAATGCATAATAACATATTACCTTAAGCCTGATTTTAGTGTGTGTTGTACTAATTTAGTGACTAATGTAATAATTGCTAAAAGCAGTACATGCTAAAAAATGATCATTTTGTTAGGCATATTGGGTGTGGCTCAGAAATTTGCTAAAATTAATGCATGCTAAATCCTAGCATTTAAAAATCACTGAATTAAGTGGACACAATTAATAGTAGGCTTAAGGTACATGTATATAATTATAATTATATTTCCAGTTCCCACATGTACATGTATACTTTTCCCTCATAATTATGTACAATGTATATAATTAGGTATATAAATTATGTATATTTATAGTTACTTATATGCAAGATCATTTACATGCTATAGTATATACATAGTTAAGTCACATTCCATCTATGTTTATGTCACATAGCTATGCATTGTGTGTGCAGTTAAAGTTGTGTTATTCCAAGGTCAATCAATGGCCAGTGATGGGTAATGAATGTGAGTAGTTAATGATAGATAATAGTAATACAATACTAAATACTTTCTAGTGTAGAATCATATGATACTTCAAGATGTGTATTTACAATTAAAAGATAACCATTTTTTGTGTGCCATACCCACTAATTAGTCAAGCTCTCCTGAATTATATAAATTACTTAACTAATATACAAGTAATACACACAAGATGTTCTCAATAAATGTACATTCACTCTCCTCACATAATGTACAATGTAGTCATAAAAGGATGAGTTGAGGAGAATGATAGCTGTATATTCCGGTAAAGAGTAAATGAAATCATATACACTGTAAAAACAAAATAGTTTAAATAACTAATTTAATTGTTAACACAGTTACAAGGATTTAACAATTAGTTAGTTGTTCATGATACATACTATAGCTACTTTGTACTAATTATGTTGTATTAGTTGAAGCATTATAACTTTAGGGTGCTGTCTACTCATATTTCATGTCAAAGATTTAGTATAATTTATACTAAAGTGCATCTGGCTATCAACACATAATTTAATTTATACCTTTCAATACTTGGTGCACATTATGTCATAGTAACATCATACATGTAGCCACAGCATCGTTTATGATAATTGACAAACTAAATTGCTAACCAATAAAGTGGTTATTTTAGCGCTTTAGTTTTTGCGTTGCGTTTTTTGTTCTGGGGAGACCTCAAGATGATATAATGAACTTCTCTATACAACTAAACAAATGGTAAATGTGAGAGTTGCCATGGAGACCACCTACATATACATATTTTATACTAAAGGGCATGTAATTTTATCTGGCTATCAACACATAATTTATTTCAATACTTGGTACACATTATGTCATAGTAACATCATACATGTAGCCACAACATCCTCTATGACAATTGACAATCTAAATTCATACTATTCCTTGTAACTGCATGTACTAACCAATATAATGGTTATTTTAACACTTTAGTTTCTGCAGTGTAATATACATACATGTAAGTTAGAAAGAATGGCACCTTAAATATTTTGAGAGTGCGTGTCCTCAATGTCTGATGATCTGGCAGTACACACTTCCACGAAATGTCCAACCAAGAGTTCTTCAAGATCTCAAAATAGTCTTTAAAGATAAGGGATGACCGCTTTCCACGAGAATACGCTGGAGTTGTACAGCTGTGGTCTCGTCGTCTTTTTGCATTTGCTTCTCGACTATTTCCAGCACCTGGGATGTTATCCTAGTTGGTCTTCCACTACCAGGTCGACGTACAACACTACCAGTTTCTTCGTATTTTTTTAAGAATCTCCAAACACCACTTCTACACACATTTAAGCCCTCCTTTCTTAATAATTGAGTTATGGCAGTAGATCGATTGCCAAGGTTTGCGAAGTAGAGAATCCTCTGCTGCTTATAGCTGCTATACACCATCTTCAGAAAATCTTTCACACAAATAAAATGAACTCTGCACGAGGTGAGTTTGCGCATGCGCAAACAAACTTTTAATTGAGATTGCATAATTACTGCGCAATTACTGCGCAATTCCGCGGTAACTGCGCAGTAATTACTCCGTACTTGAAATACTACGCAGAGTAATTTTGACAGTACTTCTGCGCAATTACTGTACTGTACGCTGACGTTTTTATGACTTATACACTAATTATTGGTATCAAGATATACTACAATATCACCCAGCTCTATTACATATTAGTGTATGAACAAATATAGTTTCAAACATTCACTAGTCTTAACAAATGAATATGTGACATGTTTATTCTTAAATATACACAGTTTAAAAGTTTCTATAGTTAGTAGTTATGAATTCCTTTGCAGTCATATAGTTTAAATCATATTTTATAGTATATCCAACAGTTATAAAGTATTTGCTACATGTAATATGATGCTGATTAGCTTCAACTTAGTAAATTGCACATTTTGAATGTGGACTATTTCCTGTATAAAGGCTGTAGGAAATATTCTGCAGCTAAGAAAGTGCAATTCAGTTGCCACACTATTTAAATATTTGAAGGAACAACCCACAATTCCTTCAACTACTTTCTCTTCTTGTCTTTGACGAGTTTCTTCTAATGCCTATAAAAGGAAATATAACATTATTATTATAAATCAAACATTACAACAGATGCATTTGTTCATGTTCTATTACATATATATATGTGTATGTACATATACACTTTGAAGATTATATTGTTTGTTTTTGTAGTTGATTTAGTCTCATTATGAATTTATTTTCTTTGTTTCTACATGTTTATCAAACAACAATAAAAATAACAGATTCCGTTCAATGGTGAGTGTAAATAATCACATGATTATCACCTGATAATAAATTATACAATACAATTATACATAAATGTTCATCCAGCTTGCATGTATTTCTGAATAAGAGCTGAATGTAATGTGAAAACACGGAAATTTAAAGTAGAATTAATGGATGCACTCACTGTGCAGAACCCTCACCACAAGTGTGATTGGGAAACAAGAATGACTACTGATCAGAAAATAATTGCAGACTGTACTTCACTATAATAATGATTATTACATGTACATAATAATGATTATTACATGTACATGTATGCTGAGATTGCAATTACATGTATTATACTTATACATGTATGTACACTATGTATGTGTGTGTATACAACTTAAACTCCAGTCCTAGCGAGAGTACATACACTGTAGTCTGTTATTTTGATCCTTGTATAATTTCAAAACTTTTGGTATCTTGATTGAAGTCCCAATGTTGTTAATACACAGACAGAACACCAGATTACAGTAACCCTCCACTCCACTAATGTGGATGAAGGTTAATAATACATTTACATGTAGTGCTATTCCTCTTATTAGTGGCAGAACATTGTCTGAATTAATGTATGTTATAGTACATGTATTTGGACTAGAAGTACATGTACATGCATGACTGGTTAATAAATTACTGTACCATTAAGTCATTGAGGTGTTTGTCTGACTATAATACTCTTTCTTCTCTCATATTACATGTACATGTATTATCCTCCATATTTAGGCTCCAATGTATTATAGACGTGCTAATGCAGCTGTAATAGTTTATGATATAACAAGTAATAAATCATTTGAAGAGGCTAGAAGTTGGGTCAAAGGTTAGTATTGTCTGTGTGTGTGTGGGTGTGATTGTGTGTGTTCATGCATGCGTACATTCATGCGTTCATGCATGCATGCTTGTGTATGATCAATTGAATAGACAACTGAATATAAACATTGTATTAATATTATTAGATCTATAAACGTAATTATATAGTATAATTAATTATGTATTATATAGTTTATAATTTTAATGGATCAAATATATAAATTCAAATGCTTGATTTTGAAATAGTGAATTAGAAATGTGATTAGACAACCATACAAATACCATACCATACAACCATATGGGACTGTGGATGCAAAAATCAAAACAGTAACTGTTGCTCCACCTACATGTGTAGTAACCAGATTTAGTTAGTTTCTTGTGCAAAATGTATGAGGAATGTCATTATTATCATTGGTATCTACTACATAATTATATACTCTTTGTTCAGATTCTGTTAATTACATGTTGACTCATGATTATACAGAGAGATTTAATATTGTTTAATGACACTATTATATAAAATGTAATTGTTAATAAACAAACACTATAGTAAACAAACATCATGTGTGTATACATCATAATATTTAGTACACATAATATTATAATATTAAAGTATTAAGTCTGATATGCCACACCCTAGCTCCACATGTGTCCAACTATAAACCATAAGCCTTGAACCCTACACCCTAAACGAAATAGTCACTAAATAACATACCCTATCTACATGTACATGTGTATGTATGTAATGTATGCATATTCGTAATTGCAAATGTAACACAAGCAAATACATGTACATGTATATATAGATTCAACCTTGTGGAAAGCAATGATAGAGATGGCTCTGAGGGCCATAAAAATTACTCTGTCAGTTGAGCTACTTACATGTATATATTAGATCATGTGATTATGCTAACAACTGATCTGAGTCTGGTGGTTTGTAGTTACCCTGCATGGAAACTTAAAGCATTCTGTATAATTATATATACAATGTACTATGCAAACCTTCCAGTCTACAACCTTTGACTGTCTTAATTGTTTATCCAGGGCCCCATTACTTGTATGACAAGTGCCATTGACTCACTAATGCAATTAATCAGTTGATTATGTACATGTACAATGAATTCAAAAATATTAAATACACATGTAGTTAAACGAGTTGCACATTTGATTACCACATAGAATGTAAGTCACACCCATAAACTTTCTGGAGATTCTATTTATATACCGTAGTTCCAGATAATTCTGAGTGGTTAAAAATTTTGCTAATTTCGCAAATAAATTTGATTACGCGAAAATAAAGCCATTTCAAAAATTACACGTGACACAGTCACACGTTGGAGGAACATGGGCAACAGCAGTATACTGGACTACTTTAAAAGAGAACAGAGCTGTGGGTTATTCGATCCAAAGGGCCCTACATCACTTCATGTCCCTTCATCTTCAATTTCTGCTGCCAACAAAGCTCTAGAACAGCTACAAAAATGGAAGACGGAGAGCGCCAAATGAGGTCAATACCTAAAGTTGAGTGATGAACAGAAGGCGAAGATAGCCCAATACGCACTACAAAATGGAAATAGCTCTGGTGTTAGGCATTTCAGTAAGACTCTGAGCATAACACTGAATGAAAGTACTAAGAAGAACGCAAGAAACGGATGAGAGCTAGAGAAATAGATCTAAGTGTGAAAAAGTTGCCATCAGCAAAACGAGGTAGACATTTGCTTTTGGGTGAAAAACTTGACAACGACATTACTGGATCATTACTTTATCGAATGAACTTTGTTAAGAGAAAATGTGGGTCAACTTGTAAAATTGCCGTTACCAATTTTGATGAAGTCAAAGAGCAGTTCCTGTTGGATATTCTAGTCACTGTACACATGGAGGAAATACCGTTTGATTTAATCCTTAACTGGGATCAAACTGGACTTCATGTTGTACCAGGATCCACATGGACAATGGAAGAAAAAGGATGTAAACGTGTGGAAATAATAGGCATGGACGACAAAAGGCAAATCACAGCAGTGATTTGTAGTACAATGACAGGCAATCTCCTTCCTTTCCAGTTAATCTATTCTGGAATGACAAAGGCCTGCTTGCCAAAAGTTGCTGAAATTCCATCCGATTGGCATGTCACATGTACCAGTAATCACTGGTCAAATGAGGAGAAAATGAAGGAGTATTTGGAATGAATCATTTTACCTTACGTACTCCAGAAACGCAAGTAACTGAAATTGAGTGATGATCATCCTGCTTTGGCAATATTTGATGTGTTTCAGGGGCAAACAACTGATATGATTTATGAAATACATCTTTATCTTAAAAATACTTGCAAACTGTACAGATCGACTACAACCTATGGACTTCAGTGTAAACAAGTCTGTAAAAGACTTTTTACATCAGAGATTTATGGAGTGGTACTTGAGTCAAGTCTTGGTGAAGCTAACTGATAGTGAGAGTGAAGTTGCTATCGACTTCAAGCTTTCAACAATGAAGCCTTTGGGTGCTAGATGGTTAATTGAATTGCATGATTATTTGAAGACTAACAATAGTATCATTAAAAATGGATTTAAAGCAGCAGGTATTACCAGTATTCTTATGTCATGATTTTTTTGTCTACTGATTCAGTAAAACATAGTTATTAGTTTTAAAAATTTGTTTGTTCAAAAATGAACTGATTAAATAAACAAAAAACATAATTAATAATTAATATAATTTTGCATGTACCTCAGTTAATATATGGTAGAAGTGTCATTGGGAACGTAGTAAACAGTCTCTCTTCAAAGCAACTCAAAAGATGTTGGCGCATGTTTACCTGAATGAAATTTACACATACAGGATCAAAATGATGACAAAGTAGTACAGAGGTGGCAATTGCGAAAATACCACAGTCCTTTCCCCCGGTTTGTTTGGAAGATTTAGCCACATGAAAACAAGCTATTTCTTCAAACAAATTTTTGAGTACACCAAGTGTGTCGCATCAATTGAGGTACATATGGAATCATACACAACAACTTCATCTTCTTTAGTAAATACAGTAGAGGCTACTATCCAATTATTCCCCCTGCTGTGTATAATCTGAATTTGTGGTGGCTGCTTAAGGTGTGGCGGGACGTTTGATTGAAGTATAGTTGAATTCAAACCATTTTCGATTCGAAACTGTTGTTTCAAAACAGTTTGTGCAAAGTTGATATGTAAATCAGATAACGTCTCTCCATTAACAATGATATCCTTTTCCAT
Source organism: Petrosia ficiformis (assembly GCA_947044365.1). Taxonomy (NCBI): domain Eukaryota; kingdom Metazoa; phylum Porifera; class Demospongiae; order Haplosclerida; family Petrosiidae; genus Petrosia; species Petrosia ficiformis. The sequence goes on from OX345636.1 coordinate 44,800,453, forward strand.
GTTAGAAAGAGAGAAATGATGTGAATTTAGTGTTACCCAGATGCATGTCATACTAGTAGAGCTGGTGCTATCTTGACCTCCTGGGTTTTGTTCTTCATTGGTATCATCATCAATCTTCACTTTTTTCACAGGAGGCTCTTTGGGTCTTCATAATTTTTCTTATCACAAGATAGCACTTTCTTGATCAAAGTTTCAGGCTTTTGGGCAGCCTTTTTGCTTTTTTCGGACATTCCTTTGAAATTTAATCGACATAAAACTTCAAGACCACCTTGTGGCAAATCTGAAGAATACTGCCTTCCTCCAATTACTTCGCAGAGAATGAATCCACTACGACGCAAAAACAGCTCACAGAAAAAAGAAATTTTCTTGGGAACATGGCCTACGATTGTTCAAGTTTTCACTACCGCAACAGCATTACAATCGTACCTATTCGTATCCTCTATACCACAATCCAACATTTCACCTATTGAACTCTCCCAGATCTCCTTGTACACATGATAGCCTCGAATTACAGTACCAGCAGTGAAATAAATATGCATTTTCATACATGAAAAAACGTGTTGCGTAGACCTTGCACGTGTTCAATAGTGGGTGTGGTCAACTGTTCAAGTTATATGTTTGTACGCGAAAGTTGAAATCTGCAAAAATTTCTGCTGCACATTTTTTCCAAAAGACGCGAAAATTTGAATCCTTTATAATTACTGGTACTACGGTACCTAAATTTAGACTCCATTGCCATGGCAACTATATTCTTTGTAGTCTTTGAAAACTATTACATTTTGTCAACCACTTCAATAGAAAGGCTATATATATATAAACTTGGACTATAAATACAGTTTATGGTTACAACGTCTATTAAGATTGGAGAAGCAAGGAGTCTAAATGTGTTAAACCCCATGTACATGTAAGTGTTGTCTAGCCACTCCTTGGCATTAACTTTGGAGTGAATTTAACATATACATGTACATGTACATGTACATGGAGGTTATATTTACTATAAAATGGATTGGTTAATTGAATGAGTTGTACTTATAATTAGTGCTTAACTCAATTTATGGCACCTGGTATATTTTACTATTAATATCAATGCTTTCTAACATAACATAATTATAACAACTATAATTGTGTCTGAAATTTAGAATGATATTAGCCAAGTAAACAAGTAGTGTGGATTACTTCCCATCCCATAGAAGCTGTTGTGCACTTAACAACATATGTGACACAAGCAAACACAATGTATATTAATATGTATAGTCCAAACTACTAGTTTTGATCTGTCATAACTACTGTTGCTAAACAACTGGATATACCAGTATAATAATTAGCTTATAATATGATTGTGCTAAAAAATAACTAAATTATATGGTTGAAGGTTTCTATACATTTGTTGATGGCCGCCTTGTTATTTTATTTTGTAGCATGGAATGTGAGATTAATAAACAGGATATAACAATCTGAAGTATAATTATATTAAATACATGTATATAATTATTAATTTTTCAGACTTATTAAAAATGTGATATCCCTCCTACATTTTACAATGTGTTATGTGCCATCTACACACATTTCTCTATTTCTATATAAAGTATTGACGGTTACCTATCACTATGATTATAACAAGTGAAACAATGTTTTAACTAAGTTATAAGGATAACAAATTAATAACATGATACGTGGCAAACAAAACCATCCCTATGACTAAATCAGTTTTGCAGAGTCTTTTTGCAGTAGTAGCAGTTTCTTTGTACATGGTCTTATGTAGATCAGGATTAGAGTAATAATATACATTGTCACTGGTCAACAAGGCCATAATTGTAAGAGGAGTAATGGAGTATATAACAGTCAATACTTTGTACTTCTAGTAAGTAGTGACCACAGGTAGTCTAACTAGAGTAACTCATTACACTACACTTTTAAGTGTGCAGTGAAATCTAATCGATGTACATGTATTATTAATACACTTTAGGCTTGGAGTCTTTATGCTTTTACACACATATCTAATTTCATTGATGTTTACTCCTCTGCAGTTTTGCTGCACTTTTAGACTTCTGAATATACTCATGTTTGTAAAATATGCAGAGTAGTTTTTAAACACACTTCTAGTACTATAATACACAAAAATCCAGTATTATATATACTCCACATGTACTAATGTGTACATAGTACACTATATAAGCTGCTAGCATACACCATTCATCTATTTACGAGATAGTCACCATCACTGCTGTTATTTACAAACTCACAACCTATAAGATGATCTGGTTCATTATTTTGTTTATTCCTGGACTGACTTCTGGAGACACTTGCAGTTGCAGTACACCTAACCAATATGAACTGCTGTGTTGTAATCCTGATAATCTTGGAAATATTGTGAGGATCAATGGAAATGATAATAGACAAAAATATATTATTTGTCCTTCTACTCTACTTACTCAATGTCAGCTGCTCAGTTCATGTAGCAATGTCCTCGTTCGTAATCTTAATGCGTCCTCAGGATATTATGATGTTAATTTGAGTAATGGAAGTGTTATAACTGTCTATTGTGACATGGATGGTAACAATTGTGATGGAGAAGGAGGTTGGATAAGAGTAGCACAACTTAACATGAGTGAACCTGGTGCTACCTGTCCTCCTGGACTTACACTACAGAACTATAATAATATTAATCATAGTTTGTGTGGTCGATCATCATCAGGTTGTGCTTCAACATTCTTCTCTACATATGGATTGAACTACACTAAGGTGTGTGGAAAAGTAAGAGGATACCAGTTTGGTAGCATAGATGCATTTGGAAGTAATAACATTGACTCAACATATGTTGAAGGTATTTCTATAACATATGGTAGTAATCCTCGACAGCACATCTGGACGTATGTAGCAGGAGAAGATGACTTTGAAGCTGGAGGAGATGATTGTCCTTGTAATACTGGAAGTAGTTCAGATGTACCTTATTTTGTTGGTAATGATTACTACTGTGAATCAGGAAATGCAGTACATGATTTTCCAAGTAATATCCTGTTTGCTGAGGATATTTTATGGGATGGACAGCAATGTAATGGAATAGAGTCTACCTGTTGTACTACTCCTAACATGCCATGGTTTCTGAAGACACTCAATGAAGAGACTGATGATGATATTGAGTTGAGAGTGTGTGCTGGTTCATCTCCAACATTAGAAGAAACTCCACTTGATATAATTGAAATATATATTAAGTAAATAATATTTCATCAAATAATTCAATATCATGAATACATGTGTGATTAGTAGTATTTCCTTATGTACATGTAGCTGATACAAAGAAAAATTAATAATTTAGTTATATTTAGTGTAAGTATTTTCTGTTACGCAATTTGTTACCCTCACATTTGTAATATTAGCTTCTCTTGTTACTTATATCAAGTTATATCATACGTCCATGATAGTAGTACATCTAGGTGTATACAACAGTCAATTTTGTGTGTAGAAAATATCATTATTAAGTGCCACACTTTATAATTAGCAAATGGAGATGGATGCATAATGGCATATCTACTTTTAATTGTGTGTTCTATTTTAGTGACTAGTGTAATATTCTTTACTGTTACACAAGTTGTTATCTTCACATTTGTTTGTCTTGTTTATATCAAGTTATATCAAGTGTCCATGATTATAGGAGGTGTATACAATGGGCAATTGTGTGTGTATATATTTGTGCTGCTTGAATAACTAATATAAACGTGCATTGAATATCATTATTGAGTGCCACACCTGGAGTTGGAATGCGTAATGACATATTACCTTAAGCCTGATTTTAATTGTGTGTACTATTTTAGTGACTAATGTAATAATTGCTAAAAGTAGTACATGCTAAAAAATAAATATTACGTGATCATTTTATTAGGTATATTGGGTGTGGCTAAGAAATTCACTAATGCTAATTCCTAGTGTTTATAAATCACCAAATTAAGTGGACAGTATGCTTAATGTACATGTATATAATTATAATTATATTTCCAGTTCCCACATGTACATGTATATTTTTCCCTCATAATCATGTATATAAATTATGTATATTTATAGTTATTTATATGCAAGATCATTAACAAGCTATAGTATATACATAGTTAAGTCACATTCCACTATGAGTAGTAATAATTAGATTCAGTCAATGGCTCCTAATTATATAGACATTGGGACTATTCATGTTCACATGTGTAACCTACAATGTATGTTTATGTCACATAGCTGCTACTCATTGTGTGTGCACTTAATGAACCTCTAGTTGTGTTATTCCAAGGGCTTGGTTAATCAATGGGCAGTGATATGTAATGAATGTGAATAGTTAATGATGGATGATAGTAATACAATACTAATATTTTCTAGTGTAGAATCATATGATACTTCAAGATGTGTCATTACAATTAAAAGATAGCCCTTTTTTGTATGCCATACCCACTAATTAGTCAAGCCTGAATTATATAATATACACAAGACTTTCTCAATAAATGTACATGTACATTCACCCTCCTCACATAATGTACATTGTAGTCATAAAAAGGATGAAGTCTATAAATAGAATGATAGCTGTATATTCCAGTAAAGAGTAAGTGAAATCATATACACTGTAAAAACAAAATAACTGTTAGCACAGTTACAAGGATTTAACAATTAGTTAGTTGTTCATAATACATACATGTAATACTATAGCTACTTTGTACTAATTATGTTCATTTAGTTGAAGTATTATAATTTTAGGATGCTGACTACTCATATTTCATGTCAGAGATTTAGTATAATTTATACTAAAGTGCATGTAATTGTATCTGGCTATTAACACATAATTTAATTTATACCTTTCTATACTTGGTACACATTATGTCATAGTAACATCATACATGTAGCCACAACATCCTCTATGACAATTTACAAGCTAAATTGCTTTTCCTTGCAACTTGCACTAACCAATAAAATGACTGTTGTAATCCTTTACTTTTGTACATTGGTTGGGACATATACAAAGAATGGCACCTTGAATACTTCGAGAGTTGCATGTCCTCAATCCTAGAGTCCCTTGTCATTAGCGTTTTAATCTATACCATCATTACTGACAGCACAATATCTCTACCTTAATTTCTATGGACTCTGAAAAACAAGGCTTGAAGACGTAAGTGTAACTACAGTCTAGAAATGGCCCTGTTGGCAATAAAAATTATTTTGAATGGGTGTACATGGTTTCATTTTGTTTTTCGTTCTGGGGAGACCTCAAGATGATGTTGGGCCTCTCTATACAACTAAGCAAATTGAATTGGTTAAATGTTGGAGTTGCCATGGAGACCACCTACATGATGTAATCATTCTAACATGTGCTATATTAACTTGCTGTGCCAACCATTACATTATTTAGTTACTATGAGATGTCTCAATCAATTGGGATTATTAACCAGTGATATCCCATAGATCCTTTACAGTTTACAATCTACATCTACTTACATGTACATGTTTATTGGATCTCCTTGGGTTAATAAATTCCTATCCTGTGTAATGAATCTTTATTTCTAATTAATTATTTAAGAAATTGTATCTGTTGAATAATTATAACAATTTATATATCCTCGGATTTTTTTTTACCTGCTATGACTTCTGTCATCAAACAACTGACTACCTAGTATATGGTTGAAAGTTTATGTATCTTTGTTGCTGGCCTCCTAAAATAAATTTACAGTATTGGGTAGTATCGTCTTCGATATAATTGTCTTTACATCTCCGAAGGATGTGGTAATGAACACCTCCTGATTTTGAGGGTAGAGCTGAGTATACATGTACATACTCATAGACGAAAAATGGCTGCAACTAGTGGGGATCGAACCTGCAACTTTTCGATCATTACACCAGGCCACTAGTGCACCTCATTAGTTAGATACCTCGAATGTCTGTATATATGAGGATTATTAACGAGTAGTGAAATCCCATAGATCTTTCACACTTTATGATCTAGATCTTTATTGGGCCTCTTTGGGTTGATGAATTCCTTTCCTCTGTAACTAACTATTTCATATGCTAAACTTGGAAACTAATAAAAAATCACACATCCTTCTTCCTCCTTACTCTTTTCTCCCTCCGCCTTCTTTTCTCATATTCTCCTCCTTCTCTTCCATCTCCTCATTCTCATATAATCTTACAGAAGTACAAAGCAAAGTAGACTCAAAAATAGGTTTGTTAGCACATGTATGTATTCATACACGGACTGATAAATGTGTATATATACTCATATCAACCTTTTCTTCAACCAATTCCATGTCTTTAATCAATATTCATTCATGTTCTTGAGCAACAGATGTGAAATAAATCCTTGCTATTTTACTGAAATATTGTGTCTATGAAGTGCAATAAGTACATGGTCTTCATGGATGTCAAACTTCATTTGCTTCTTGCACAAAATGGCTATAAAAAGCTAGCATTTAATGTAGGCATTTTCTCAAAACTGATGCCTATAATTATTGTATTGTGACTCATGCAGCCATGACTAAATACGCTGTATTAAGCCTGTTGTGTATGAGAACATGAAATATGACATATTCAATAAAATGTCACTATACAGTAACAGTAATTATCTTAGTTCTACTATCAGTATAGTACATAATTACTGTCTCACTACTGTGGTGTTCAATTGACAAGTACGTATACCAATTACTGTCAAAACTACTGTTGAACTACTGTAGTGTGGAAATGAAACTACTGAGTAATTACTGTACTGTATGGTGAAAATTTATTGACATATACTGTATGACCTTTATCACCTTTAAAACCTTGTTAAGTTGCTATTCAGTTGTTTCAGTGTTCAGAAAAACAATTTTTGGTATTCAGGAAGAGCTATCATTTGCTTCATGACCCCAAATTTTGTTTGATACTGTACAGATTATGACTTTCATTCAGATAACAATTTGCAGTGGAAGATGAGGGACACCTTTATGCTAATACCAAATAAAAAAATAGTATAACTAATAATATCTTGGGCAATTTAGGGAGGTACTGGAAAGTCGTATAGCAAAGTAAAGGAAGTGTCCACTTTGTAATTATAAACATGATGACAAGATGCCAGATTTTGTGTGGATAGGGAAGTACCTCCTCCTTCCTCCCTCAGTAGGTACTAGGCAGTATTTACTTTTTATTCGAACATTCTTTGATCATACATTTGTATATTTCAAGTTGGATTATTGCCTCTTCTATCTCTCCCTTGCAGCAATGAGTGTTGTTGGTAACAAATCTGATCTTGAAGACAGCAGACAGGTACCTCGTGACGGAGGAGAAGTGTTTGCTCATACACTTGGTGCAATGTTCACTGAAACTTCAGCATCAGATAATATTGGTACTCAAGTCATGATACATATTTACATACACATGTACATGTACATATACATGTATTGTATTGCCGGAGGGATAAATCATTGTTAGATCTTTTGCTCATGATACATTGTATATGGAGAAACAACTGTGTATAGAGAAAAAAAGTATCCTTATGATTGCTTTATGGTGTCCAGCATTCAGTAATCATGGCTGACTTTATCATGCCTGAAACACATCAGCCTATTATAGTTATTATTTTGATTATCTACTCTCTTTACCTTTTAAAGAATCTTGTAGAACTTTAGGAATATATTTCAGGTAGAATAGTTAGCTAGTAGTTCCAGTTTCTAATTCTACATTGTATGTAAGCTACAAGCAGCTTGAGTTCAAGCACGCGTTCTATTATGTGCCACGCCCATTAATTGACCGAGCCCCCGGGAATGACGCAACTTCCTTAACTACTTATACAACGCATACTCATATATACAAACATACATCGAACCCGTGGGAAAGCAGGCCCTACGGGCCATAAAAAAAGTATCCTTATGATTGTTTTGTGGCATAATCATGGCTAGTTTTTTAAGCCTACAACACAGTAACTTATTATCCAGTCTTCTTACTTTTTAAAGTGCTTGTAGAACTTTAGGAACATATTTCAGGTAGATCAGCTATTAGTTCCAGTTTGTACATAACCTAGTAGCTTTCTTCCTGCTGGTGTGTAGAGCTTGAATGCACTTTCTATTATGTGTCACACACATTAATATAGTGACACCCAGAATGACAACTCCCCTAACAAAATATATGTGATCATGACACAAGTATAGATTTAACCTTGTGGAAATTAATCAAAGAAATGCCATACAATACCATACACTACATGTAGTATATTAACATTACAGCTTTGTTTACACAGTAAAGTAAATAGTACTACTGTTGATGACCTCTTAACACATAGTTAGATTATTGCCTCATTAATCATAGTACATTTTTACAACTGACAACAGTAATGTATCACCATAACAATGATGACAGTATAGTGAAGTGTAATATACATGTATGTGACTACATGTACATGCATACTGTGTTGTATTGTACAATAGTATTATCAACAGTACTACTTACTATCACTGAATTGTTGTCCATTACTATACATCAGACATGGGGCAAGCATTTACTGAAGTGTTTGAAGCACAATTTTAAGCACTTGTAAAAGGGCTTAAGTACAAGCACATGCTTTTATGAAAAAAAGTGCTTAATCGAAATTATTAAGTTAAATTAATTAACTGTGTGCTACAAAGCATTTTTCTCTTTATCTTATTTTCACAGTGTCTTTTATATATAAATACATGTAGTAGCTTCTGCAAGCTTTCTTCGTAATTGTGTGTGTGGGAGAGAGACAGAGATTTTAGAGAGTGAATCTATAATAATAATTATTATACAGTATGTCTGTTAAGAAAGTTGTATCTCATTCTGGGTGCTCAGTAAATCAATGGTTGTGGTGTGTAAATTATCTCTCTCTCTCTCTGTAGGAGTTAAGGAAGCGTTTCTAAAAGTTGGTCAAGGAGTGATAGAGTTATATCACAATCATCTACTGACCTCAACCTCAGTGAGTAGTTCATTTAGTCCATTCAGTGGTACTGTCTCTCCTTCTCCGCCTACGAGAGATAACGGAGTCAATCATGTCTATGTTTATCAAACACATTCCATAGGTAAGAAGGAATTCTAACATGTGGAAGTAAGACTAATTTCTATGTAATAATGAATGTAGATTTCAAAGTTTTGAATATTCAAAATAGAACAGTAATTTGTTGGTGTTGCATTGCTTGAATCTTCAACTTCAAAACTTACTTAGTGCTTTATAATGAGTACTATTTACTGTCTAAGTACTGTACTATGTTCTGTCCTCTGTTTCCATTGGGATTTAGAGTTGTTAGATTTAAAAAATGGACGCAATGTTTCCCAAACACACATGCATATAATTAAGAAGGAAGTTAATTCATTCTTCTACCTTACATGTGTGGTTTAATAACCATTCTTAATTCCACATACCAGTGATACAATATGAAATAGAAGCTTCCATGCACAGCTTTGGCAATTACATGTATATAAACTCCTGTTAGTATTAATTAACTAGCCACATATTTTTAATCCATCATTGTCAATCTACAATATTATAACTGCATATTGCATATCTTTTTAAAAAAAAAAAAGATTGCAAATTGTGTAGCAATAGTAACATGTGCCTTCTCTAGTTGTTATTTGACAATGGATTAGAAAGTCACTCACTTTGGAAATAATCTAATGCTTACCTTTATGTTTACTATGCAGCCATTTTGATACAGTTACTGATAGTCTCATCCCCAGCTGCCCCCGGTCTTAACAACCTAATGGTCATCAGGGAATATTAGTCCATTTTCTTGGCATTAGTGAATGACTGAATGTACATGTATATGTCATCTATCATGGAATGTTTATTTAATAATAATAATGGCAGCCCTGTGTGCTATGTGCTAGCAATAATGTAGCTCTTAAGTTTTCAACATCTGACAGTTATATAAGTTTGAGAACATGGAGATCATCCATTTTTTCAATTATTGTTCAATATTCATCTTGGTGTGAAATTCATAACATCAAAAATTAGTAATTCGTAGAAATGATCGTTCTATAAATAAAAAAAACTACACCCAACCTAATAATGATAAACCTTAGAATAATTTTATGTAATCCTGATGAGCAAATTCACAGTTTCTGCATTATTCATAGTCTCATCCCCAGCCACCCACACTTGTAATGAGTGACAAATCTCAGTTTTAAATATCATTGCGAATCATTGTTACATCATAAAAACATTAATTGTTTAAATCTATAATCTCTAAGTCTACACCTTTCTGAAGTGAAGATTTTTCCAACAATGCTGAAGCTATGCACGTGCCTATATACATGTATATGTAATTATGTATAATATAATTATATATATAATTATATATATATATATAGTATATATATATATATATATATGCATCACTGCATGTGATGATAGTAATCTCTATTTGCACCTGCAAATGTATAAAATATGAGATGTTGATTGACTTAGTTTGAATAGACTTATAAGTATTTAAGTACTTGCAATTTAAGTACTTGCAAGTACTGAACTAAAGACTTAAGTACAAGTACAAGTACTCATGTATGTGTACTTATTGTACTTATGTACAAATACAGTGTATATGTACCAATGTACTTGGGCACATGCCTGATATGTAGTATATACATCATTTGATGCCTTTGCAGTTTAACCACTCATAATCTACTGTTATAACATGTCTGATGTAGATGAGATCTGCATGTAGTCTCGTGTAGCTAGTCTCTCCCACTCTAGGAGAGTCTGGTGGACTATTGAGTGTCTCATTAACTCTAAGAGTTACTGGAAATAATGTGTTAACTGCCAAAGTTAATTAGGTACAGAAAGAACAACTTTTGTCAGATCTACAACTCTGGAATTTCACAAGACTCAGGATTCTAGCCTATATTGCTTGAAGAAGAGCTGTTAAGAAAGTCGAAGATGCAAAAGTAGTTACAAGAAGGCAATATATTAAACGTTTATCCATTTTCACACCCACTCAAGTTTTACCAGAAATCCAGGAGCTCTCGCAATGAGATATACAATAGCTACCAGACCTCCCTTTCTCGTAGAGTGGGAGGGGTTGGCTACATGAGACTAATCTACATGGTATTGTAAGACTATTAATTATGTTAGTGCTAAATTAAATAATAATTAATAGTGAATGATTATTTTCAGGTAATAGCAGTAAAGTAGTAACTGAAAAAGAGGATGAAGAAGAAACTGCAAAATCTTCCAGCTTTCCTTGTTGTTGAGTGTGTATAACACATTTTTTGTCAATTTTATTTGTCGTGAAACTTATGCATTTGTCAATAATAATGCATGCAGTATGACTTATTATGTTGCTTAATTATTATGTATGTATAGTAAACATTATTTTTGTATTAATAATAGTTATAAAAAGACACCCATTCAATGGTTGATTTCTAATAGTGAATAAATGAACTGAAATTATGAATTAAAAGAGAGATTGTCTTGACCTTTGGATAACAACAGAGATACTGTGAATATCCTGAGGGGTCTAGTCCTAGGTAACATTCCATGCTTAGCAGAAAAATGGTCTGCTTTTCTGTAATTATGCAGTGTTCTCAAAACATTTTAGTTGACAAATGCAAGAAAATGAAAATAATAATTATTACTGTTGTTCAAGTACAAAGTGCTAACTGCCATCTGCAAGCTGTTCGTAAGTGCTTGTGTATTCATAATGTTTTAAATAAAATTTAATTATGTTACGTTTGTGTAATAAAACTAGCAATATTAAATTCTTTATTTAGTAGTTAATGAAGTGATAGATGGGCTAGTAGTAAAGGACTATATACTAATAAAATTATTATTAGTAATTATAAGTCATACATGTAATTGTTGTCGTGAGTGTAAAGACTTGGCAAGTAAACAGTACAACCTTGTATTGAGACATGAAATCATTTTCTAATATATATTAGAAAATGATTTCATTGAACTAGTAATACTCAATTAATTGAGTATTACTAGTTCAATGAAAAGAATATTGCTATCGCCATTTGGATAATCATGATCTATTAAATTGCTTTATGTAATGCACTGATAATGGATTGATAATTGGTATCAGGCAATATTGGCCATTATTTCTAGTATCAGTATCAGTTATTTCTGAAAAATGTAAATGATATTGTAATAAGTGTACTATTAATGTCATTGCTTGTGATTACATTAGTCTGTTTTATATAATTATGATACTCATAATTATTGAGAAAATGTACTTTTTCATTGAAGGAATCAAAAACCGCAAGGTTAATATGTAATATCGATTGGTACCAGTTACCAGTACAAGTAATTATCAGTATATCAGAATATCGGTAAAATCTCAGTGTATCAGTGCATCACTATACTTTATATAGGAATATCCCCCTATGTGTTGTATATATAATTAATATAATAACTGCATATCTGCAATGAAAAAAAATTCTTTATTTTTAGGCACAACCTTAAAAAGTAATATACTTATTTCCTGTCTTATTATGATGTCACGTCATAACAGGAAGTAAATAAACCAAGATGGCTGCAGCTCAGTATTTTACAAATCAAGTTTACCAGCTCATAACTTCTGATTTACAAGGAATATTGGAGTGCAGCTTTAAATCTAAGGTAGATGTGTATTAAGTTTATGCCAAAAAAATAAGAATTTGTTTTTTCATTGAAGTTATGTATAATTTTGGAAGGCTTGATTAGTTTCGAACATGTATAACCTTAATATAATTAATTTGTAATATATGTTGAGTACAGTGGTCTGTAACGTTTTTATTTGAATGGGTCTCCTTGTACTGATGCACTGATAATCAGATCGGTAATTGATATTTGGTTATTTCTGACTGGTGTACAAATAATGTCATTTCTTGTGATTATAGCATCATAGCATCATTAGTTGCTTTCATGATACTCGTGATTATTGAGAAAATGCTCATTTTCATTGAAAGAATCAGACACAGGAAGATGGGTATAATATCAGATCGGTATCGGTTATCAGTACATATCTAATGTAATTATATTATTAGTGCATCATTAACATGTACATGTAGATACCTAAAATACTTGTAGTTGTAAATGTCACTACTTTTATTTCCTTTTCTGTTAAAATTAATGTTATTAGTCTCATGTATTAATAATGAACATTGTGACTTAATGTTAGGACTGAAACAACTAGTCGATTAGTCGACTAGCTGTAAGGCTGTTGACTACAATTTTTACTAACTAATTAGTCAGTTCAATATATCACGTGTTCTTGCACATGCGCACTTATTACATGTACATACATGTAGTGTTTTAATGTATGACTAATACCAGTTCAATCAGATTATGTTCATTAGACACACACAATGGATGATGAATTAATGAATACTAACTGTATTACATGTACATACATGTACATGTAGTGTATTAATGTATGACTAATACCAGTTCAATCAGATTATGTTCATTAGACACACACAGTGGATAATAGATTAATGAATACTAACTGTATTACATGTACATACATGTAGTGTTTTAATGTATGACTAATACCAGTTCAATCAGATTATGTTCATTAGACACACACAATGGATGATGGATTAATGAATACTAACTGTATTACATGTACATACATGTAGTGTTTTAATGTATGACTAATACCAGTTCAATCAGATTATGTTCATTAGACACACACAATGGATGATGGATTAATGAATACTAACTGTATTATATGTACATACATGTAGCGTTTTAATGTATGACTAATACCAGTTCAATCAGATTATGTTCATTAGACACACGCAGTGGATATTGGATTAATGAATACTAACTGTATTACATGTGCATACATGTAGTGTTTTAATGTATGACTAATACCAGTTCAATCAGATTATGTTCATTAGACACACACAATGGATGATGGATTAATGAATACTAACTGTATTATATGTACATACATGTAGTGTTTTAATGTATGACTAATACCAGTTCAATCAGATTATGTTCATTAGACACACGCAGTGGATATTGGATTAATGAATACTAACTGTATTACATGTGCATACATGTAGTGTTTTAATGTATGACTAATACCAGTTCAATCAGATTATGTTCATTAGACACACATGGATGATGGATTAATGAATACTAACTGTATTACACACATGTACTAGTGCTGGTCAATATATTGATACTAAACAATTATCATGATATCATATTGAATATTGTTGACAATACTGGTATTAGAAGGTATTGCTACTCCTCTTTAATTGAAGTTTGTCCAATTATTAATTTTGATAACAAATTTTTAAAATGGTGTTCAAAAGATGCTACAGAATAAAGGAACAATACCTAATAAATATGTTTAGGCCATCATTTAAAAAATTTGTTGAGGTGGGAAGGGGAGGTAACTTTAATTTAAAAGAATATGGAGGTTTGTGGCAGCATACCGGAGTATTTTGCTGTGCCTAATGACCCCCACCCTCTTACATGTAAATGAAACCCTAATAGTCATATATTACTTATTGGTATGAAGATATACATGTACTAATACATGTACAATATCACCCAGCTCTATTACATATTAGGACATGAACAAATATAGTTTTCCAATTTCAAACATTCACTAGTCTTAACAAATGAATATGTGACATGTTTACTCTTAAATATACACAGTTTAAAAGTTTCTATAGTTAGTAGTTATGAGTTCCTTTACAGTCATATAGTTTAAAATCATATTTTATAATATATCCAACAGTTATAAAGTATTTGCTACATGTAAAATGATGATGATTAGCTTCAACTTAGTGAATTACACATTTTGAATATGGACTATATCCTGTATAAAGGCTGTAGAAATATTCTGTAGGAAAGAAAGGGCAATTCAACTAATTAGTTGCCACACCATTTCAATATTCGAAGAAGCAACCCACAATTCAAACATTGGAACATTCAGATGGATGTTCATAGCATTTGTTCATGTTCTATTACATATATATATGTGTATGTACATATACACTTTGAAGATTATATTGTGTGTTTTTGTAGTTGATTTAGTCTCATTAAAAATTTTTTTTTGTTTCTACATGTTTATCAAACAACAATAAAAATAACAGATTCCGTTCAATGGTGAGTGAAAATCATCACATGATTATCACATGATAATAAATTATACAAGAATATAAATGTTCATCCAGCTTGCATGTATTTCTGAATGAGAGCTGCATGATATTCCATGTGACTGGTTAATAAATTACTTAGATACCACTGACTGAGACGTTGAGGTGTCTTAATATAATATTAATATTCACTCTTTCTTCTCTCATATTACATGTACATGTATTATCCTCCATATTTAGGCTCCAATGTATTATAGACGTGCTAATGCAGCTGTAATAGTTTATGATATAACAAGTAGTAAATCATTTGAAGGGGCTAGAAGTTGGGTCAAAGGTCAGGATTGTGTGTGTGTGTGTGTTCATGTGTGTGTACATTCATGCGTTCATGCATGCGTGCATGCTTGCTTGTGTGTGATCATCCAATTCACATTAGACAATACATTCCATACCTAGCTACTATAGTCCTATATACTATTTCAATGTTTATATTTTGTTAATTGTAGATACAATTTGTATAATGTTTGTAGTTTGTATCACTGAATAGACAACTGAGTATAAACATATTGTAAATTTATAATTTAATATTTATAAATATATTAATATGTATTAGATCTGTAAACATAATTATATAGTATAATTACTTATGTATTATATAGTTTATAATTTTAATGGGTCAAATGTCAGTAATTTGTGTGTGTGTGTGTATGTACACAGATACCATACCATACTACCTGTGGATGCAATAATCAGTGATTTAGCAAATAATAATTTTATTAAACACTTACCTTCAAATGTTCATTATTCAGTCACTTTCCACTTGGTATCCAGGAACAGTAACTGTTGCTCCACCTAGTAACCAGATTTAGTTAGTTTCTTGTACAAAATTACCAAATGTATGAGGAATGTCATTATTATCATTGGTATCGACTGTATAATTATAGAATAATAAAAAAACATTTTAAAATATGAAAGAGTATGTAGGGATATATATCAAAACAGAAAAAGCACAGGCTTTGGCAACAAAATGAAATACCACTTCCACATAACAACCTACATCAGTATCTCTTCTTTGTGTTTTGCCTTTACTCTAGCTATGTATATACTTATGTAGGGTTGTTATGTGGAAGTGGTATCTTTTGTTGCCAAAGCCATCTTGTTCCTGTGCTTTTTCGGTTTTGATATATATCCCTACATACTCTTTCATATTTTAAAATGTTTTTTATTGTTCTTGTTTCGATTCTGTTTTTAAATAGCTCGGTAAATTAAATTGTTGATCAAATACGTGATGACTATTCTGTTTCATTTACAGTAATGATATTTTCTGCAGGAATGGTGTCCAGAAGAAGACAGTATTCAAAATTTACTGCAATATTTTTAAATGACTTGGTATAATAATTTGTTGGTAAATTGTTGATCAAAAACATGATGACAATTCTGTTTCATTTACATATATCCTATCTAGTACACTGATGATATCAGTAATATACTGATTAATGAACTTAATAAAAAATAATTA
Source organism: Petrosia ficiformis (assembly GCA_947044365.1). Classification (NCBI taxonomy): domain Eukaryota; kingdom Metazoa; phylum Porifera; class Demospongiae; order Haplosclerida; family Petrosiidae; genus Petrosia; species Petrosia ficiformis. Next base: position 44,817,014 of record OX345636.1, read on the forward strand.
TTATATACAATGTGTTAGTGGCATAATTGTGATAAAATTTCTTATCTGGCTGTGATCAACTAACACATCAGTACACTGAGAAGCACATTCAGTTATAATATTTGTACATGGACAGTTCAGTATCATCTGGGTTTACAAATTTTGCTTACATATTCTGTTTGTTGAAGTATTACTGTAATCTTAGTGTTTATTCTATGTATATTGCCTAGGTAAATACTTTATACAACTTATCTGTTTTATAAATCCATCTTAATTTAAAGTTAATGGGTGTGGTTTATTACAAATGGCATCCTATTGTAAGTAGGTTGCTGTTAGTGGCTGAAAGTATTCGTTGTCTAGGTCAAGAAACAGAACGGTACGAAGTTTGTTCCCCTAAATTTAACTGAAAATATATTTGTATTTGTGCTAAAACTACTTTAATAGCTCCAGAAACGTAGAAATGTATTTTTAGGAAAAAGAAGAATAAGTGAATAATAATGAATTTAAAGATTTTGCCAGTTTTGCTACTTGCTGGTTCTCTACTTTAACGACAACCTCTGGGCATCTAAGGTCACAAAAATACTCAGTATTATATGTTATACATGTATATATATTTTAGCTTATATATATATATATATATATATATTATAATAATATATATATTAGCAGAGATTTCAGCTTACCACTTGCAATTGAAATGTATGGGCGGCCATTTTGTTTCCGGGCCATCCCTACAAAGAGAGTACTATCGTACTCTTTGATACTCTTTGTTCAGATCCTGTTAATTACATGTATTAACTCGTGATTATACAGAGAGATTTACTATTGTTTAATGATACTATTATATAGAATATAAGTATAAACAAACACTAAAGTAAACAAACATCATGTGTGTATACATCATAATATTTAGTACACATGATATTATAATCTTAAAGTATTGAGTCTGATATACCACACCCTAGTTCCACCTATGTCTAACTATAAACCATAAGCCTTGAACCCTAAACCCTTAACGAAATAGTCACTAAATAACACACCCTATCTACATGTACATGTGTATGTATGCATATGCGTAATTGCGTACATGTATGTAACACAAGCAAATATATATAGATTTAACCTTGTGGAAAGCAATAGGGATGGCCCTGAGGGCCATAAATATTACTCTGTCAGTTGAGCTACATACATAATTTATATAATTATTAGATCATGTGATTATGCTAACAACTAATCTGAGTTTGGTAGTTTGTAATTACCCTGCATGGAAACTTATAGCATTCTATACTATGCAAACCTTCCAGTCTACAATCTTTGACTGTCTTAATTGTTTATCCATGACTTATATGATTGGAGCCATCAAGTCACTAATGTCAGTTAATTATGTACAATGAATTGAATAATATTAAATACATATGTAGTTAAATGAGTTGCACATTCCATTACTATAATTATTTGATAGAATGTAATTAAGTCACACCCATAAACCTTCTGGAGATTCTATTTATATACCTAAATTTAGACTCCATTACCATGGCAACTATATTCTTTGTAGACTCTGAAAACTAAATGTGTGAAACCCCATGTACATCTAAGTGTGGTCTAGCCACTCCTTGGCTTAACCTTGGAGTGGACAGACCACAGTTACATGGGGTTTAACATGTATACATGTACATACATGTAGGTTACATTTAATTATACACTATAAAATGGATTGGTGAGTTGTACTTATAATTAGTACTTAACTCAATTAATGGCGCCTGGTATATTTTACTATTGATATAAATGCTTTCTAACATAACTTAATTATAACAACAATAATTGTGTCTGAAATTTATAGAATGACTGTAGCCAAGTAAACAAATAGTGTGGGCTACTGTACTTCCCATCCACCAACTCCATAGAAGCAGTTGTGAATGTGTCCCAATAAAACTAATACAAAGGGAAGTATATTATACTTGATAATACAATATTAAACATTAATGAAATAATACATTAGTCATGTATTAAACAATAAATAGAATTAGATGACTTGCATACATTTTCAGTTTATAATCTTTGACTATCTTAATTTTTTGCTCGATGCCCTGGCTGTGACTTGTAGGGCTGACCCTGAGTACTTGTATGACAAGTGTCGTTGACTCACTGATATGTCAAGTCTATGAAGTACACACTATACAATGAATTCAAAAATCTTAAGTAGCTAAATGAGTTGCACATTCAATTATCATATTTACTGGAATATAAATCGCTGTTTAATCGCACCCAAAAACTTGCTGGAGAATGAATATTCTAACAAGATATACAGTGGGATGGCATTAAAACGAACACTGTTAATTTAAAAGTCTGCTTAAAATGAACATTTACATCTAGTCCCTTTGAGGTTGCCATATGAATAATACATTCCAATTATTTTAGCATGAACACTAATACAACGAAATTCCACTTTACACATTATTAACATTTATACCTTAGAAGTGAGATTTGTATGTCTTTTCGTATCTATAATTCAAATGGGCTCTAAAACTGTCATTATTTTTGAGACTCAAAATGCTAACCTACTTTGCTGGAAAGAAGAAAGCCATTGATGTCAAATTTATCCTTCACTATCAGCAGGAAGAGAGCAAGACAAGCTCTTTAATGTATAGTATATAGACCCATGGGCAATGCCCACTTCTTTATTAACCTGTATAACTTCTGCATTTCAAACAGCAGTGATTTTAGACTTGCTTAGTTAGACAGAAGACCGTATAAGAAAGCCGTAGATATCAGCATTAATGATGATGTAGTAGTTAATGATATTCATTGATTATGTTTAATACGACTTACTGTTAGTAAGTCTTATCATACTTAGTCCTCTGGAATTTGTTTTAATACGGCTCCATTGTATTGAGAAAAAGGTATCTCTATGATTGCATTGTCTGACTACATGTACATGTACATTGTACATTGTACATGTATCTATCAATAATTACTGATGGTACTAATGTCTCTACCTTTCTGTGTACTCTGAATACCGGGGCCTGAAGAAGTAAGTGTAATTTGTATTTGTGGTTTAAGGACATACATGTACACTGTACTTGTAGATCTTTGATGAAACTGAAGTACATATTCAAGATTCTTACCTTAATCATTGCTGATTACTTCCTCATGTCTGAAATTCGACAACTTATTATCTTTTTCTTACATGTTAAAGATTCTTCCATCATCTTTATACTGTTTCTCTACTACATACAACAGCTGTTAGTATTAGTTGCAGTTTTACATTCATCCTAAATCTCTCTGCTCGTCTGTAGCTCAAGTGCACATTATTTTACCTGCCACACCCATTAATTGACCTAACCTAGTCATATTCATGTACAGTGCATATTCAACACAAACATACATGTATATATACATGTATATAGTTTGAGCCTGTGGCAAAGCAATTATGGGATGGCCATACAGACCATAAAAATATATATTTATACATGTATATTACCTGAATATAGGTTGCTTTAATTATACACTGTAAAAATGAATAAACCTCTATATGGTTAAATGAGTTGCACATACACATGTACAATAATAATAATATGGTCACCCTGTACATGTATTCTTTACTGTTCACATTAATGCTTTCTAATATGTACATGTAACATACGTGTGAGTATAACAAATATAATTACATGTATGAAATTAAGAGAATGGTTGTAGTTAAGTAAACAAATAGTGTGGGTTACTTCACATCCCATAGAAGCATTTCTGCACTTAACAAGGATGAAAAATAGGTATTCCAGTAAATAATATAATAATATGAAGTATATATTATAATAATTAAATACCTTTATTTTTCAGACTTATTAAAAATCTGATATCTCTACATTTTACAATGTGAATGAGTTATGTGCCATCTACACACATTTCTCTATTTCTATATAAAGTATTGACAGTTGCATACCATTATGATTATAACAAGTGAAACAATGTTTTATAATGATAACAAATTTATAACATGATTTGTAATGAACAAAACCATCCCTATGACTAAATCAGTTTTGCAGTGTCTTTTTGCAGTAGTAGCAGTTTCTTTGTACATGGTGGTATGTACATGTAGATCAAGATTAGACCAATATAAATTGTCACTAGTCAACAAGGCCATAATTGTAAGAGGAGTAATGGAGTATATAACAGTTCAATACTTTGTAAGTAGTAACTACAGCTAGTCTTAGAGTAACTCATTACACCACAATTTTAATTATGTAGCAAAATCTAATGAATGTACATGTACATGTATCATTTATACACTTTAGTAGTAGTATATCTTATACATATCTAATTTCACTGATGTTTACTCCTCTGCAGTTTTGCTGCACTTTTAGACTTCTGAATATACTGATGTTCAAATGTATGTAAAATATATAGAGTAGTTGTTAAACACACTCTATAGTACTGTAATACACACAAATCCAGTATTATATATACTCCACATGTACTAACATGTACATAGTACACTATATAAGCTGCTAGCATACACCATTCATCTATTTACGAGATAGTCACCATCACTGCTGTTATTTACCAACTCACAACCTATTAAGATGATCTGGTTCATTATTTTGTTAATTCCTGGACTGACTTCTGGAGACACTTGCAGTTGTAGTACACCTAACCAATATGAACTGCTGTGTTGTAATCCTGATAATCTTGGAAATATTGTGAGGATCGATGAAAATGATAATAGACAGAAATATATTATTTGTCCTTCTACTCTACTTACTCAATGTCAGCTGCTCAGTTCATGTAGTGATGTCCTTGTTCGTAATCCTAGTGCCTCCTCAGGATATTATGATATTAATTTGAGTAATGGAAGTGTTATAACTGTCTATTGTGACATGGATGGTGACAATTGTGATGGAGAAGGGGGTTGGATAAGAGTAGCACAACTTAACATGAGTGAACCTGGTGCTACCTGTCCTACTGGACTTACACTACAGAACTATTATAATATTGATCATAGTTTGTGTGGTCGATCATCATATGGTTGTAATTCAACCTTCTTCTCTACATATGGATTGAACTACACTAAGGTGTGTGGAAAAGTAAGAGGATACCAGTTTGGTCACATTGATGCATTTTCTGCTGGGGGTTTTAACATTGACTTCACATATGTTGAAGGTATTTCTATAACGTATGGTAGTAATCCTCGACAGCACATCTGGACATATGTTGGAGGATATAGTGAGTTATTAGCCAATTCAAATAATTGTCCCTGTAATACTGGAAATGGTGTAGTTGTGCCTGATTTTGTTGGCAATGATTATTACTGTGAATCAGGAAATTCAGAACTTAATCATCAAAATATCCTTTATGTTGAGGATATTTTATGGGATGGACAGCAATGTAATGGAACAGAGTCTCTCTGTTGCACTACTCCTAACATGCCATGGTTTCTCAAGACACTCAATGAAGAGACTAATGACGATATTGAATTGAGAGTGTGTTGCACTTTAACTCCAACATCTGAAGAGATTCCACTTGATATAATTGAGATATATATTAAGTAATTAATAATATTATTGATGAAAATAATTCAATATCGTGAATACACGTGTGATTATTAGTATTTCTTCATGTAGCTAATACAACAAAAAATTAATAATTTTGTTTTATATAGCTAAAGTTAAGAATTGTTATACAAGTTGTTATCCTCACATTTGTAAATTTGTTTCTCTTGTCAAAAGTCCATGATAGGTGTATACAACAGCAATTGTGTGTGTATAAATATTCATTTGTGTAGGTGGAATAACCTAAATGTGCAATGAATATCATTATTGAGTGCCACACCTTATAATTACCAAATGAACTGGAATGCATAATGACATATTACCTTAAGCCTAATTTTAATTGTGTGTACTATTTTAGTAATAATTGCTAAAAGTAGTATGTGCTAAAAATATAATTTTAGTTGGGATATTGGGCGTGGCTCAGACATTTGTTAAAAATTAGTGTGCCATATCCATTAATTAGTCAAGCCTGAATTATATAAATTACTTAACTAATATACAAGTAGTACACACAAGATGTTCTCAATAAATGTACATTCACCCTCCTCACATAATGTACATTGTAATTATAAAAAGGATGAGTTCTATAAAGATAATGATAGCTGTATATTCCAGTAAAGAGTAAGTGAAATCATATACACTGTAAAAACAAAATAGTTTAAATAACTAGGTTAGCACAGTTACAAGGATTTAACAATTAGTTAGTTGTTCATAATACATACATGTAATACCATAGCTACTTTGTACTAATTATGTTCAATTAGCTGAAGCATTATAATTTTAGGGTGCTATCTACTCATATTTCATGTCAGAGATTTAGTATAATTTATACTAAAGTTGATTTACATGTAATTGTATCTGGCTATCAACGCATACATGTAATTTAATTTATACCTTTCTATACTTGGTACACATTATGTTATAGTAACATCATACATGTAGCCACAACATCCTCTATGACAATTGACAAGCTAAATTGAAACTTATGCTATTCCTTGCAACTGTACTAACCAATAAAATGGATATTTTGATGCTTTAGTTTTTGTGGTGTATTGTACATAAGTTGGGTCATGTAGAAAGAATGGCACCTTAATTATTTCGAGAGTGTGTGTCAGAGTTTTTGAGTTTTGAAGCATTGGCCAAATTGGCTCAACAATGGTTATTGTGTGTGCCATTGATATACATTGTATAATACATTTTGAGCCAATTAACGAAGAGTTAAGGCTGTTGGTGACAATGTAATCATAATTTCCTGCACCATGCATCTGGCCCAAAGAGAGAACTCTGCTGTGCCAAATAAGAAGCTCTTTGGGCCAATGGTACACCATATGAGCTTATCAAAAACACTGGTGCGTGTCCTCAATCCTAGAGTCTCTTGTCATTAGGATTTTAATCTATATCACTGCTGACAGCTCTTTCTGTGGACTCTGAATATCAATGCCTGAAGGCGTAGGTGTAACTACAGTCTAGGCATAGATACTATCTATGGTCTAGGGATGGTCCTGTGGGTCATAAAAAATTATTTTAAAAGGTTTAAATGTGGGAGTAGCCATGGAGACCCTACATGATGTAATGTATGTGCTATATTTATGTATGTATATGTACATGTGGATGTATATAAGCAAATTTCTTTGTTGCATGTTCAACTTGCTGTGCTAACCATTGCATTGTTTAGATAATAGGTACTTTATAGTCAAACGTATTGAGATGTCTCGACCAATTGTATATATGGGATTATTAACCATTGATATCCCGTAGATCCTTAACACTTTATAATCTACACCTACATGTATATTAATATAAGTCTTCTTGGGTTAATAAATTCTATCTTCTGTAACTAACTATTTTTAGATTATAGCTCATTAAAATTTTGCAATCTAATTGGTCAATTGCAGGTTTCTAAATCTCGTAGTATACATACTTTTAATTGATTAGTAAACATATAATTACTTAGTAAACCTGTTGCAATGTTGCTATAGGAATTTCACACAATGAACAGAAGAAAAGTTTGTTGTAAGGCTGGAGCTGTTGACATTTACAAGCGATAGACTGAGAAAGAGGCTAAAGTTTGGGTGTTGGCCGCTGACTACTGCATTTGTAAAAACACTCGTCTAGCTGCTTTCTATCAACAAATGAAGAATGGTTTTGTATCTAAGGCCTTCTGTCCAACTAAGTAAGCTAAAATCTTCAGCTTTTTGAATCCAAAAGTTACACAGCTGAGCAAAACACTCGTGATATCGATCACTTTGCTGTTTTTCTGCAAGCAAAGAGGAGTACCACATAGCTTTCTTGTTATGTCTTCTATCCTAAAAAGTAATAACTATAATCTAAATTGCTTAGATACTGTATTCTTGGTTTCCATGCACAACAGAACTTCCTTGAAAACATTAATTACTTCGGGCTCCGCCTGAATATAAACATACTGTAAATTTATAACTTGTACTACATGTAGATCTATAAACATAATTATGTTTATAATTGTAATGGGTCAAAGGTCAGTATTTTGTGCGTGTGTGTGTGTGTGTGTACACAAATACCATATCATACAACCATATGTGGCAAAAATCAGTGATTTAGCAAATAAAATGTTCGTTATTCAGACACTTTCCACTTGATATCCAGGAACAGTAACTGTTGCTCCACCTAGTAACCAGATTTAGTTAGTTTCTTGTGCAAAATGGCTGAATAATTTAAAATGACATCATTTGCCTAACGACTGAATTTCACATCCATGGTACAAGCAATGTTAAATGTATGAGGAATGTTATTATCATTGGTATCTACTACATAATCATTTGCCAAATATATGAGGAATGTCATTATTATCATTGGTATCTACTACATAATTATATACTCTTTGTTCAAATTCAGTTAATTATTGACTCATGATTATACAGAGAGTCTGTAACTTCTTTCTACCTAGCAGTTCCCGTATAATCAGTAATTCAAGCTTGTGTTCTATTGCACACCACACCCTTTAATTGCAGAGCCCCCCCCTCCCCCCCAGAATGATGCAACTTCCTTAACTACATGTACATGTGTATGTATTCATATGTAACATAAGCAAATATATATAGATTCAACTTTGTGGAAAGTATTCTGTAGTTTGTAATTACCCTGCATGGAAACTTACAGCATTCTGTACTATGCAAACCTTCCAGTCTACAACCTTTGACTGTTTTAGTTGTTTGTCCAGGGCCCCATGACTTGTATGACAGGTGCCATCGACTCAATAATGTGATTAATCAGTTAATTATGTGCAATAATAAAATAATAAATAGTTAAACGAGTTGCGTATATTCAATTACCACATTTGGTGAAATGTAAGTCACATCCATAAACGTTCTGGAGATTCTATTTATATACACTGTACCTAAATTTAGACTCCATTGCCATGGCAACTAGATGTAGTCTATTGTTCATAGACTATTACAACCACTTCAAATGGAAAAGGCTTCATTATAAAACGTTTGACTATAAATACAGTTTAAGGTTAGAAGGTCATTAAGATTGGTTTTATGTATTTACACAAATCAGAGCACACGTGGACAAGGAGTCTAAATATGTTAAATCCCATGTACATGTAAGTGTGGTCTAGCCACTTCTTGGCTATGCCTTGGAGTGGATAGACCACATTACATGTACATGGGGTTTAACATATACATGTACATAGGTTACATTTAATTATACACTATAAAATAGATTGGTTGAGTTGTGCTTGTAATTAGTACTTACTGTAACTCAATTTATGGCACCTGGTATATTTTACTATTGATATCAATGCTAACATAATTATAACAACTATAATTATGTCAGAAATTTATAAAATGATTGTAGCCAAGTAAACAAATAGTGTGGGTTACCTCACATCCACAAATTCTATAGAAGCAGTTGTGAATGTATCCTCATAAAACTAATACAAAGTGAAATATATCATACTTGATAATACAATATTAAACATTAATGAAATAATACATTAGTCATGTATTAAACACTTAATAATATATAGAATTAGATGACTTGCAAAATGTTACAGTCCATAATCTTAATTGTTTACCCAGGGCCCTAGCTGTGACTTGTAGGGCTGGCCCTGAGTGCTTGTATGACAAGCGTTGTCGACTCACTGATATGTCAAGTCAATGAAGTACACACTATACAATGAATTCAAAAATCTTAAGTAGTTGAATGAGTTGCACATTCAATTACCATATTAACTAGAATGAAAATCACTGTTTAATTGGACCCAAAAACATGGTGGCGAATTCCAATTCTTTTAGCATAAAACAAAATTCCGCTTTTTCCGTTATTAAAACGTATACCTTTGAAGTGAGATTAGTATTTCTTTTCACGTCTATAATTGAAATGGGTTTTAAAACTCTCATATTTTGTAATACTGAAGCTTCTAACCTATTTTGCTGGAAAGTAGAAAGCCATTGATGTCAAATTTATCCTTCACTATCAGCAGGAAGAAAGCAAGGCGAGCACTTTAATGTATAGTATATAGTCCCACGGGCAATGCCCACTTCTATACTAGCCTGTATAACTTCTGCATTTCAAACAGCAGTGACTTTAGACTCACTTAGTTAGACAGAAGAGCGATTATGAAATCCGTAGAAACATGTACATGTATCAAAAACATGCATTAATGATGATGTAGTAGTCATTGATTATGTTTAATGTGAGTTACTGTTAGTAAGAACTATTATACTTAGTCCCCTGGAATTTGTTTTAATGCGACTCCACTGTATTGAGAAAAAGGTATCCCTGTGATTGCTTTGTCTGTCTGAAATTCAACGACTTATCTTTTTCTTACATGTTAAGAATTCTTCCATTATCTTTCTACTGTTTCTCTGCTATATACAACAGCTATTAGTATTAGTTGGAGTTTTACATTCATCCTGAATCTTTCTGCTCGTCTGTAACTCAAGCACACATTCTTTTACCTGCCCCACCCACTAATTGACCTAACCTCTACGTATAGTCGTATACATGTACGCATATTCAACACAAACATATATATATATATACTGTACATTTTTTTTGTTGCAGTATAACAGTAAATAAATTTGATGCATATACGATCATCATGGATCATGTACATATATATTATAGTATATTTACATGTATATACACGTACAGTATATGCACGTATGATTATGTTTATGATTATGTACATGTATCATTAATACACTTTAGTAATAGTATAGCTTATACATATCTAATTTCACTGTTTACTCCTCTGCAGTTTTGCTGCACATTTAGACTTCTGATTATACTCATGTACAAGTATGTAAAATATTTAGAGTAGTTGTTTTAAACACACTTGTAGTACTGTAATATATTATATATATACTCCACATGTACTAACTTGTACATGTACATAGTACACTATATAAGCTGCTAGCATACACCATTCATCTATTTATGAGATAGTAACCATCACTGCTGTTACTATCTCCTCACAACCTATTAAGATGATCTGGTTCATTATTTTGTTAATTCCTGGACTGACTTCTGGAGACACTTGCAGTTGTAGTACACCTAACCAATATGAACTGCTGTGTTGTAATCCTGATAATCTTGGAAATATTGTGAGGATCGATGGAAATGATAATAGACAGAAATATGTTATTTGTCCTTCTGCTCTCCTAATTCAATGTCACCAATTTAGTTCGTGTAGCGATGTCCTCGTTCATAATCGTAGTGCCTCCTCAGGATATTATGATGTTAATTTGAGTAATGGAAGTGTTATAACTGTCTATTGTGACATGGATGGTAACAATTGTGATGGAGAAGGAGGTTGGATAAGAGTAGCACAACTTAACATGAGTGAACCTGGTGCTACCTGTCCTCCTGGACTTACACTACAGAACTATAGTAATATTGATCATAGTTTGTGTGGTCGATCATCATCAGGTTGTGCTTCAACCTTCTTTTCTACATATGGATTGAACTACACTAAGGTGTGTGGAAAAGTAAGAGGATATCAGTTTGGTTCAATAGATGCATTTGCTTCTGGGAGTAGCAACATTGACTCGTATTATGTTGAAGGTATTTCTATAACATATGATAGTAATCCTCGACAACACATCTGGACATATGTTGGAGGAGAAAATGACTTTGCAATAAATGCAGATGATTGTCCTTGTAATAATAGAAGTAGTGTAGTTGTGCCTGATTTTGTTGGTAATGATTACTACTGTGAATCAGGATATAATGGTAGTCAATTTGGTAACCTGCTTGTTGAGGATATTTTATGGGATGGACAGCTATGTAGTGAAATAGAGTCTCCCTGTTGTACTACTCCTAACATGCCATGGTTTCTCAAGACACTCAATGAAGAGACTAATGATGATATTGAGTTGAGAGTGTGTGCTGGTTCATCTCCAACATCAGAAGAAACTCCACTTGATATAATTGAAATATATATTAAGTAACTGATCAACAAAGCTCATACATGAATAATTCTGTGATTTACTTTAATTAGCTGAAAAATTGAAAATTTGTCTTTGTTTTCCAACTATAAACATGGGGTGTCATAACCATTGTAAATCAGCAAGCCAAGTACATTGATCATTGAATAGTATACCATAGCAATGGGTAGCCGGAATCCTCTCTATGCAAACATAATTAATTGAATTTATTTTCATGCCTCATGTAAGCATCCATTTTCCCTTCTTTACTGAACTTTTTAGCAAATGCTGATGGAATGTGTGTGTGTGTGTTTGTGTGTGTGTGTTTTGGATAATAAGAGTATGTGTCGTCAAGCAGAAGCAGCATGACTAATGTGCTTGCTGTCAACGTTTTCAATTGCCTTGTATTCTGACAGACAGACAGCCAACTCTATAGCTGCTTGCACACGTTGATAGATGGAGCATTTTCCTCCATAGATTTTGTTATATTTCTGTTGTTCATTGAAACCTTATTAGTGAAAGCAGTGTCATACATGTAAATAGTATTTAACAATCTTAACTGTTAACATATTCATATGCTTTGATGCTTTTAGAGTCCTGTTTACCAATGCAGCGAGTTAATACATGTAGTAATACTTTCAAAACCTTGCAGTTAAATAATGGTCCATTCTTATTGAATTATAAAAGATCTTCATAGGGGTAGTAAGCACGGGCGTTATGTGTGCTGCAGCATCCCTAATTTTCTTGTACATTACTTAAATGAAAGCAGCATTGGTAATGAGTTATCTTAACAACGATGACCCAAAACTATACCAGGTTGCCCAAAATTCAATCTCAGAGCTACCTCTTTCCAAAAATTATGTATCCCCGTTACTAATCCTGTGGAGCATCACTACCTACAAATATCTTCCTACCCCTATGATCAGTATAATCTTGTACTTTATCTACCATGTGCTTATACACGTGTGGTCTACTAATTAACTTTAGGTGGGCGTTTATTAATTAATAATTAATAAATGCCCACCTAAGACCCACTATATATCAGAGAGTAGAGTGGCACAAAAAAAAAAGACATACATTTCAATTGCAAGTGATGAGCTGAAATTCCTGCTAATATAATAGAGACAAGTGATGAGCTGAAATTCCTGCTAATATAATAGAGACAAGTCTTAATGTACACATAAATTTTCATATCTAGTGTTTTCATGACTATCAATATATACATACAGATGCTGTGTGTGTGTGTGTGTGTGTGTGTGCATGCAATGTGTGCTGCAAATTTCATATGCCAAACTTGTCCATTTAAAAGTCACACCAATTTGTTTATGTTGAAATTATTATAACCCAAATATACATATACATGTCTGTATGTTATCAATAGAGAGCAGATATCTTGTTAAACATTATTGATATACATGTACATGATGTTATCAGAGATGTAGACAGAAAGAAAGAAAGACACCTGAGACAATGGAAACCTCACATGTACATGTGATTTTCCAACTGTTCTTATTCTTCTACTCCTCTTCCTTTTATTATCAACTTGCCTTCTTTGTATTTACCTCTCATTATTTGTCCTCTTCCTCCTCCTCCTTTCTACTTCTCCATCTTGTCTTCCTCCTTACTCTTTTCTCCCTCCTCCATCTTTTATATTCTCCTCCTTCTCTTTCACCTCTTCTTTCTCTACTCATTCTCATATACTCTTACAGAAGTACAAAGCAAAGTAGACTCAAAAATAGGTTTGTTAGGACATGTATGTATTCATACACAGGTTGATAAATTTGTCTATATATTCATATCAACCTTTTCTTCAACCATTTCCATGTCTTCGATCACTATTCATTCATGTTCTTGAGCAACAAATGTGAAATACTTAAATTAAATCCTTGCTATTTTACTGAAATATTGTGTCTATAAAGTGCAATAAGTACTAGCCCAGCCTAGTTTCCAACTGTTATCTGTCGGAAGTATAAATACAATGAGGATTAGATTGTATGGGATAGTAAATATATTTATATTACAGGATTGATTGACTGGGTTTTAAAAGTTGTCCTGATTATAGGCTCTACCTAATATAGTCATTTATCAATCCGTGTATGGTGAAATAAAATAATAAATATAAATATATTTACTATCCCATACAATCTAATCCTCATTGTATTTATACTTTCGACAGATAAGAGTTGGAAACTAGGCTGGGCTAGTAGTCGTGCCGCCCCAGACTATTGTGCACTTCCTTCTACTTCATTAAAATCCCTATTGTTCAAGCTCATTTTTTTTTATTTTAGGGAGGCAGTGTGGCGAGTTGTTAGAGCTTGTGCCTCTGATCACAAGGTCAGGGTTCTGGTTCTGCTCTCGGCATGTTGTTTCCTGGAAGAGAGAGAGCTTGTTCATTTTAAAGGGTTGATAGTAGCTCTACCTCACCTGATTATAGGTGTTGCAGGATTGACTGATAGGGTTTTAAAAGTTGTCCTGATTATAGGCTCTACCTAATATAGTCATTTATCAATCCGTGTATGGTGAAATAAAATAATAAATATAAATACCTTACATGTGTAGTTATAATAACCATTCATAATTCCATATACATGTAAGTGGTATATAAATACTGACATGATATGTGTGTACATACCAGTGAGACAATATGGAATAGAAGCTTCCATGCACAGCTTTGGTAGTTATATAAACTCCTGTCAGTATTAATAATAATTAACTAGTCACATATTTTTAATCCACCATTGTTAATCTACAATATTATAACTGGATTGCATATCTTTTTTGCAAATTGTGTAGTAATAGCAACATGTGCCTTTTCTAGTTGTTGTTTGACAGCCATTAAATAATAATAATGGCAGCCCTGTGTGCTATGTGTTAGCAGTAATCTAGCTCTTAGGTTTACAACATCTGACAAGTCTGTGAACGTGGAGATCATCCATTTTTTCAATTATTGTTCAATATGCATATGGTGTGAAACTCATGACATCAATAATCTAGTAATTTGATAGTTTCTTGATGTAACCATGCTAGTACTATAGATAGAAACAATTGTTCTATAAAGAAAAAAAAACTGTACCCAACCTAATAATGATAAACCTTAGAATAATTTTACGTAATCCTGATGAGCAAATTGACAGTTTCTGCATTATTCATAGTCTCATCCCCAGCCACCCACACTTGTCATGAGTGACTAATCACAGTTTTAAATATCATTGCGAATCATTGTTACATCATATAAACATTAATTGTTTAAATCTATAATCTCTAAGTTTACACCTTTCTGAAGTGAAGATTTTTCCAGCAATGCTGAAGCTATGCACGTGCCTATATACATGTTAAGTCGTTTCGATGTTTCTCAATACATTCAATATTGTATTGTCTTTTTATATTATTAATATCCATTTTATTAATCAGTTGCTCTTGATTTACAGTATTACATGTTTTGTCTCGAATATTAACCATTATTTTCTGAATGCTCACACCCTCCTGCAATTTGAGCAGCTATTGTAATTCGACTTTCCTCTGAGATTCGTAAATGTCCTATTTCTACTTTATGATTATGGTGATAATTACAGTATTTCAACCTGTATTTTACCATTTAGTATATTTTGATGTACTTTCATGTATGCTGAGCACTGAGACCCTATTTTACACGTACCTTGGGACTTAGTTTGCCGTATTCCTTTTGATTTTGGCACATAGTTTCCTGCTCTATTGCAATAAAAATACCAATGCTTATTAGTACCAGTTGTTTGGGGCGCACACTTTTTATGTTACATTTTTTTCTTCCCCAGTTTTCCACTTTAATAGCGAGTGGTAATCATCAAATTCCAGCTCTTTCACATTTACAGACACATTATGAGCATTACGTAAATGATGTATTAGAGATCTGAGAGTTATATATTTGGCGACGAAGTCCACAGAAAGACAGACACTCTCTTTTCAGGAAACAACATGACCGCAGCTGGACTCGAACCACAGACCCTTAGATCAAGAGGCTCAAGCTCCAACCACTAAGCCATGCTGCCTCCTTAAAAAAAGAGCGCCCATCAAACTGGGACTATTTGATGGGAATGACTAACCACAACTTATATACACAAGTGTGTATATGGGACTGTAGTCCTATCAGTTGTGGGAAACCGAAGCTCTTTTATAACCCCCTAACATAAAGTGCTGTCAGAATCCGCAGGGTGGTAAGTCCCACGAATCGACCGGAAAGACCACAATTTCCAAAGTGGACCCCTTAGGCTAGGAGGCGTCATCCCTCATTACCCAAGGCTTGGGTAATAGCCATTATGATATATAGAGGAGTTTTTATTTAGGAATAACCCTCCTAACGGTGTTAACTTGGCGACGAAGTCCACAGAAAGACAGACACTCTCTTTTCAGGAAACAACATGACCGCAGCTGGACTCGAACCACAGACCCTTAGATCAAGAGGCTCAAGCTCCAACCACTAAGCCATGCTGCCTCCTTAAAAAAAGAGCGCCCATCAAACTGGGACTATTTGATGGGAATGACTAACCACAACTTATATACACAAGTGTGTATATGGGACCGTAGTCCTATTTGTTGTGGGAAACCGAAGTTCTATTATAACCCCCTAACATAAAGTGCTGTCAGAATCCGCAGGGTGGTAAGTCCCACGAATCGACCGGAAAGACCACCATTTCCAAAGTGGACCCCTTAGGCTAGGAGGCGTCAAGCTCCAACCACTAAGCCATGCTGCCTCCTTAAAAAAAGAGCGCCCATCAAACTGGGACTATTTGATGGGAAGGACTACGGTCCCATATACACACTTGTGTATATAAGTTGTGGTTAGTCATTCCCATCAAATAGTCCCAGTTTGATGGGCGCTCTTTTTTTAAGGAGGCAGCATGGCTTAGTGGTTGGAGCTTGAGCCTCTTGATCTAAGGGTCTGTGGTTCGAGTCCAGCTGCGGTCATGTTGTTTCCTGAAAAGAGAGTGTCTGTCTTTCTGTGGACTTCGTCGCCAAGTTAACACCGTTAGGAGGGTTATTCCTAAATAAAAACTCCTCTATATATCAGTTATATATTTAGTGTCACATATACATGTATTACAAGGAATGGAAACATTTTCCTTCTCTAGACCACTGTGTTTACTCTTAATATGTTTAGAAAGCCCTTCCTTGCTTTTGTATACTTTGCAGCATTTATGACAGATGTAATCAATCGATTTCGTAGACATTATTGTAAATGAAGATGATAAAATTGCCTTTCTAGATGGTAATGAGAGTAAATGCATACTAGAGGATGGCAGTGTTTTAGATTGTTGATATTGTACATTAGAGGATGATGGTTTGCTAGATAGTACTATCCTAGATGGTGATGGGTTGCTAGATGGTACTATGCTAGAGGGGGATGGGTTGCTAGATGGTGATGGTTTATTGCATAGTAGTGATTCTTCTGTTGTGGTGTATGCTGTATTTATTAATATTGATATACATTTATAATGAAAAAATATTTGGCATACAGGATGAAAATCTTGTTTCCAACTTTTCCAATTGAAGACGTTTTTAGTCTCAGATATGTAACGTTTTTTTATGAATTTCCTTTAGAATTACATAGCACAAGTAATTCACAGTATCTTATTAGTATTTAGTACATGTACTGTCTCTTACATTATTGCTTGTGTAGCACTTGTACCTCTTCCTTGTTTATAGAGAGAGTCAGAATAATGTATGACCTTTTGTTCAAAGTCTACTATCTGTTTTAATTATAATGACGGCAGTAATTAGATCTTTGTAAATAATTACCATCATTGTCCAGTGATTGCCCGGGCGTATGAACAGGAATGATCCACATGTTGAATCCATCAAACATTTTCAACTGTAGGTAACATTACTGTGAGTATAAAGCCACCATAATAGCTTTAATTCACCTTGCTATACCATTTTTCAATTATATAGTCAATTCCTTTCTCATTTAATTTGCTCATAAAAAAGAATTGATTGGCAGTATATTGTTGTTCTTTGGTAAAGGAAGTATATACATGTACATGTATGTATTAACTATATATAGGTTTCAAACCTTAATGCTGTTGCATATCAATACTATGTAACTGTTAGAGGAAAGTATGTAATTGTATTGGTTTAAAATTGTAATTCCAGTATTACATTGTCTTTGAGCCAACAGTTGTCATCATTAGTAACCTCACTCCTCTGTTGGAGACAGAGGAGATCATTCCCAGTTATATTGACTACTTGTTTGTTGTGTTGCCTGTTACATTCCCACACAATTGAAGTGACTGTTCTCTTTAATGACATCTTCTTAAAGCATTCTTCCATTTCTAGTTTGTCATGTACGCAATAATTGTATTACATGAATAGATTAAAGGTTAATACCATGTCATTTGTTGAGGTTGGAAAGGGGGAGGAACTTTAATTTTAAAAGAATATGGGGGTTTGTGGCAACATAACTGAGTATTCTGCTGTGCCTAATGACCCCCCACCCTCTTACATGTAAATAAAACCCTGATAGTCATATAAATTATTGCTATCAACATATACATGTACTAATACAATATCACACAGCTCTATTACATATTAGGGCATGAACAAAATTTAATATAGTTTTCCAATTTCAATCATTCACTACTCTTAACAAATTAACGTTTGACATGTTTACTCTTAAATATACACAGTTTAAAATTTTCTTAAGTTAGTAGTTATGAGTTCCTTTATAGTCATATAGTTTTAAAATCATATATTATAGTATATATATTTTCTCTTTCTAGTCTGTGTAAAGGTTGTAGGAAATATTCTGTAGCAAAAAAATGTGCGATCCAAAAAGTGTTCAATATCTCATTAGATCTGCAATTGAGTAATGCCTCACTATTTAAATATCCAAAGGAACAACCCACAATTCAAACATTTGAACATTCAGTTGAAAGCGTTTGTTCATATTCTATTACATATATACACATGTGTATGTACATGTACACTTTGAAGATTATATTGTTTGTTTTTGTAGTTGATTTAGTCTCAGTATGAATTTATTTTCTTTGTTTCTACAGGTTATCAAGCAACAATAAAAATAACAACAGATTCCTTTTAAATGGTGAGTGAAAATAACCACATGATAATATGTATTTCCGAATGACAGCTGAATGTAATTTGAAAACAGTGAATAATGAATGCACTAAAGTGCAGAACCCTTGCTAGCTACTGCTAAACAGCAAGGCTTTAGAACAACTTTGCCTAAGTAACATATTGCAACAGCCAGGAACACACCATTCCTATCAACACTAATGTAGCAAATCCCAACAGTCTAGCGAATATCAGCTGAAAACAATCTCTTTTAACAAAGTTTTAACACAAGATAAACAACGGACTATATCATATACTAACTGAAAAACACATGGTCATCGACCTTTTTATTGCATAATCATTACATCACATTACATCATACATAATTTAGTCCAGTTATTACATTTCCCTCGGCTTTAAGATTTGGCTGTCCTCAGCCGATTATGGCGTAAACGTCCTGTCCACTGATTAGGAGCACGGGTAACTGGTGGGGTTGTAACAGGGGAAATATCGGGAGGTATTGGATCAGAACCAGTTTTATCTGATGGTAATGTACATCTTGTGGTGGTGAATTCAAATTATCATATCTTTTAGATTTTTTGTCTTTAGGCCAAAACTCATCCGGAATTTCTTCTGGACATCTCCTTAGACGATCCAGGGCAACTAATATTGGTTCATCTTGGGGTCGATCTACCCTCCTTATGTGAGCATCATTTGTGGATATCTCCACAACACGATAAGGTCCATGGAAAGGTCTAGCCAATTTCCGGCCTTCTCCAGTACGTTCTGCAGGCTTCAGTAAAAACACTCTTTCACCAACTGCAAAATTTGGTGGTCTTGCTTTTCTATCATAATATGTCTTCTGACGTTTTTGGGCTTTCCCAACAGAAGTTTTGGATAAAATCCATGCCTCAGACAATTTGTCGGCTATGTAGATTCCATATTCTTTTAAATTCATCTTCCCTCTATTCTTAGCAGAGCATAAAGCCATATCTGTAGGTAGGCGGGGGTCACGACTCACGACCATAGAGTAAAAAGAATGGGGATTCTTGTGTCGATTCCTGTTGACTAGCTGGGTATGCAAACAGGACATATGGAATATGCTTATCCCAATCTCGACCTCCTCTCTCAACAGTTTTAGCTAACATTGTGGTCAAAGTACGGTTAAACCGCTCCACTAATCCATCCATTTGGGGGTGGTAGGCTGTGGTGTTTACTTTATGGAATCCAAGTAGATCCTGAACCTCTTTCATTAGCTTGGATAAGAATGCTCTTCCTCTATCTGACAAAACTTCTAATGGTACACCATGTCTACTGACTATCTCTTCAACTAGTAACTTAGCAATAGTGGCAGCAGTTTGGTCTGAAACGGCAAACACCTCCGGCCACTTGGTGAGGTAGTCCATGAAGACTACAGCATACTGTTTCCACTTGAAGAGCGTGGAAATTGTATCACATCCACTCCTATTCAAATAAGCATGCAACTGGTATAGGGGTTAGGGGTGAGTATACAGCTCGACCAGTACTATAGGTGGCACATGTCAAACAGCCACGACTCCACTTAGTGATGTCAGCTCTCATTCCTCTCCACCAGTAATGCCGCTGCAACTCACTGAACACTTTACCATCTCTCAAATGACCACCGAAAACACCACCATGCATTTGCTTAAACAATTATTCTTCTCGTGACTTCAGTGGTGGTATAATTCTCAACGTACCATCTTTTTCAACATGATACAGAATATCGTCCTCTATAACATACGGTCTCCAATAAGAACGATCGACCGAAATCAGGGAATGCTAACACGGGGGCTGAAGTCAACAGCCTCTTTAACTCCTCAAAGGTGTCTTGACATTGAGAAGTCCATATAAAATCGGTATCTTTCTTCGTGAGGGAATACAGAGGTCCAGCAATTTTAGAAAAATTCAAAATAAATCTTCTATAATATGACGCAAGTCCCAGGAATGATCTCAGAGACTTCACATTCGTCGGAATGGAGAAATCATGTACAGCTTGTAATTTCTTTGGATCTGTACGAATCCCCTCAGAGGACACGATGTGCCCTAGATACTCCACTTCCAACTGTGCAAACTTGCACTTCTTTGGCTTTAACTTTAATCCAGCCTGTCTAAGTCGATTAAGGACCTTTACTAAATTAGCTTTGTGTTCCTCAAGACATTTTCCGATTACTAATACATCATCCAAGCAAACTAGACACTCTTCCAATGAGTCCGTTTAGTACTACCTCCATTAACCGTTGGAACGTGGCAGGTGCGGTGCATTCACTAAACCAAATGGCATCTTCTTAAATTCATAAAGACCAGAATAAGTGACAAAAGCGGTCTTCTCCTGTGAAACGGAATCCATACGTACTTGCCAGTATCCGGAGGCAAGGTCGAGGGTTGTGAAGAACTTTGATCCAGATAATTGATCAAAAGTGTCGTCTAACCGAGGAAGTGGAAACACATCCAGTTTTGTTATGTGGTTCAGTCTTCGATAGTCTATACAAAAGCGTATTCCACCATCTTTCTTCTGAACTAAGACGATTGGACTCGCCCAGGGGCTCTTTGATGGCCGGATTACGTCCTGGGAGATCATTTCGTTGACCATTTCTTTCACCTTTTCATGCAAGGCAAATGGCATTCGTCTTACGGGTTGTCTAATGGGAGGGTGGTCTCCAGTGTTGATAGAATGTATCTCTAAATTGGTAGTTTCTAGTTCGCACGTGTCCAAAGCAAACACATCAGAGTATTTGGTCAAGAGTTCCTCCACTTGCAGTTTCTGATCACCAGACAGGTGGTCTACTTGTAGGTTTAACTGCTCTAGTAACTTCACTTTCCTCTCTTCATCCTGAGGCAGTGCTAGGACAGCGGCACATTTTGCAGCACGATCTTCATTTTCAATTTTTAACTGCTTAGGTTTCACAAAATCAACAGGTTCGAGCTTTCCAAGGGCATCACCTTTCCCAAGCTGAAGTGCTACATCACTGGAGTTACTAACAACTAGTGTTAAACAGCCTTCTCGATCTACCTCGACAGCAGCATCAGCCATTGCATCAATACTAGGAGTGAAGAGTGACGAGTCCTTATGATTCCAATCACCCACCTTCCTTCTTACCAATCTTTCGTGCCTGGCTGGTACTCAGACAGCTTGGAGTAACCTAACAGTCCCGGTAGGGGTGATATCTCTTGTTACATCCTGATTCATTCCTGGAGGGTTCAAATTTGGCTTATCCCCCTTCAAGAGATCTTTCATTGTTCCATCCTTGCTTATCACAAGAGAGAATCCAAGTGACGATTGGACATCGGTCCCAATGAGGAGCTCATTTGGGGCATCTTTCTGCACTAGCACTGTAGTGTTGGTATTGAAATTTCCATGGCATAAGGTGACACGAAGCTGAGCAACAATATTGAGACGTCCTCCTCCATAACTTTTGAGAGTAACACTTGGTGCCTCAAACCTACCAGCCATTACTTTCTTCCACTCTTGAGGTGAGTTAACACTCTGTCGTTCCTTTGCAAGGACTCCCATAGCGAATTTCAAAGAGATGATAGTAGCTGGAGAACCTGTGACAATTAGTGCAACAGCATCTATTCCATTCACAGCTACATTAGTGGTAATAGTTGGTCCTAACCTGGCTGGGGTCCCCTCCATCAATAACGTCACACCGTACATGGTAGCTGACATATCTTCTAAAGCAACATCAATCTCGGTCTTCGCTGCAATTTTTCGATTTCACTTTTTATTCTCATCTTGTTCGCTTGTGCGGTTACGGTTGCAATAGAGGGATCCTTTCTACCTCGAGACTCTCTATCCTCTTTCTTCTGCTTAGGGTAGGGACAGCTCTTCATCATGTGACCACTCATACCACAATTAAAATAATTCTTGTGAGCCTTTTCTACTCTTCCATTCGTTGCGTGTTGTACTGGTCCCTTTTTCAACGATGATTCATAATCTGGAACTCCTCCTTTCTTTTGATGATTTATGGAGGACACAACAGCTAATTCTCTTTTTTTAGCTTCTTCGAATCGAGCCTTCATAAGTAGCTGCTCCATACTCCCTTCACTTCAAACAACTTTCAACTTCAGCTCAGGCAGCAACCCTGAGACGAATTGATTTACAAGTACAGACTGGCCCATAGCCTCTGCTTCTCGTCCTCCCCTTGACAGATTTGGGTATGCCTTCACATACAATTTCTTGAGACCCTCGGCATATTTGTCGACAGTTTCTTTTACTCCCTGTTTTCTGTCATGAAAGAGTTGACTTTGGATAGCTTGTATCTGAACTGGGGTAAATCGCTGCATCAATTGATCGACCAAGAGATCATAGTTACTTCGTTGTTCTGGAGTACAGGATCGATAAAATGAATGAGTGGGACCTCGAAGTCGAGTTGTCAAATTCACTAGCTTAGTATGCTCATCCCACCCACCAAGAGTAGCAACAGATTGAAATTGTTCCAGCCACTCCTGGAAAGTACCATCATCAGGTTGCTCTTCCCCTGAGAATCTGGAGATAGGGGGTAATCAGTAAGGGCGTTAAAGATGCAGGTACAATAGCCTTACTCCTCCCAGACTCAGAACTCCCTGTCATAGACAAAGGCTTTTCTATCCCAGTGGTCTTTCTAATAGGCGAACTCTCTTCCAGTCCAACGCTTTCACAAACTGGAGTTTCTCTCTCAACTCTCTTCAATCGGGTCTTCAACCAAGTAATTTCTGCTCTAAGTTCATCATTTTCCAAATGTTTGGCTTCCACAGATGACTTCTGTTTGCTGAGTGCTCACTACTAACTCCTCCCTCAGACTAGTGACTTCTGTAATGACACCTTTTTCTTTGAACTCGCACAATTGTCTATTGACACTCTTCAATCTGGTTTCACGGTCCTCCCACTTTACACGCTCTTCCTCTACCTTTCTGTAATGTTCTAGTTCCTTCTCACGCTCATGTTTTTCTCTTGCTTTCTCGGCGTCTTCTCTTTCTGTTTCTTGTCGTGCTAATTCCATCTCCAAGTTAGATATGTGTTCATCATCTCCTCTCTTCTGTTCTGTGTATTGATCCGTCTTCTGATTCATCTCTTCTTCGATTTCTTCCAACTTTCGCTTCCACTGTTCTTCGGCTATTTGCTTGCTGTTTTCCAGTTGTCGCTCTGTCTCTACTATTCAGTGCATGGCCTGAGTAGCTCTCAGCTCATTCTCCTCTGCTCATCGTCTGCACAGCTCCAGCTGTTCCATCAACATCACAACATCGTGCTTCGGCTGCTCAAGCTCTGACTCTAGATTAACACGACTGGCTGCTTCCTCGTCGTTAGACCTCAGCTTTCTGTTTTCAATGTCAAGGCGATTCACCTCCCATTGAAGGTTGTCGACCTGTGTTCGAAGAGAATCGATAGACATTTGATTCGTATCCTCTCGTAGAAAAACAAAAAGGATCCCGGACAAGCCTCCAAATGTAGCAAATCCCAACAGTCTAGCAAATATCAGCTGAAAACAATCTCTTTTAACAAAGTTTTAACACAAGATAAACAACAGACTATATCATACACTAACTGAAAAACACATGGTCATCGACCTTTTTATTGCATAATCATTACATCACATTACATCATACATAATTTAGTCCAGTTATTACACTAACAAGTCAGTAGTACATCATGAATATGTAAATTATGGGGATAGCATGGCCATCAGATCTCTTGAGAACTAGCAAATTTCTGGACAAAACTCACAAATACACATGTACATGTAGCTGTATAAACACTCTTTAGGACAATAGACAAAGCTCAAGAAACAAAGCTTCAAAGAGACAAAAGTTAGTGGTTCAGTGTTTTCTGCTGACATCAGCAAAAATGAAAAAATTTCAAGATGGCAACAGATCGACGAGAATTTACACGGCTGTTTCTCTGCAACAGGATGAGTTCAGAACAAATCCTTTAAATGTTGGCATTATGGCGTCTTCAACCATGTGTCAACAAATTAGTATCATCGGGTATTTGCAAAGATTACGTGGTAACACACAGACAGACACACACACACACACAAACCAACTACTATAACCCTCCGCCTACGCACTAATAATAATAATAATAATAATAATAATAATAATACGTGTAGTGTTGTTCTCTATCTGATAAACAGGGAATTAATGTATGTTATAGTTGCTGTAGTACTGTATATACATGTAGCTATAAGTTAGAGGGATCTATGATATTCTTCGTGACAGGTTAATAAAAAATACTTAGATACCTTGCATTGACCAAGGTATTGATATGTCTGACTATACATGTATATAATATTAATATTCACTCTTTCTTCTCTCATATTACATGTACATGTATTATCCTCCATATTTAGGCTCTAATGTATTATAGACATGCTAATGCAGCTGTAATAGTTTATGATATAAATCCTTTGAAGAGGCTAGAAGTTGGATCAAGGGTCAGTATTGTGTGTTTGTGTATATGCATGTACACATGTATGTGTGAATGTGTGTGTGTGTCTGTGTGTCTATGTATTTGTGTGTATGTGTGTGTTCATGCGTGCGCACATGCGTGTGAATGATCATCCAATTCACATAATGCAAGACTCCATCTTTATTCCATACCTAGCTACTATTGTCCTATATACTATTTCAATGTTTATATTTTGTTTATTGTAGATACAATTTGTGTAATATTTGTAGTTGTATCACTGAATAGACAACTGAATATAAACATACTGTATTAGATTATATACGTACAGTTCATATGTGTATTATATAGTTTATAATTTGGTTGGGATGAAACTGGGATACTGTATTCATAGTTTTGTCAGTAGAAACCAAGGATACAATGTTGCAATGCCTGACATCTTATAGTTATATAAATCCTCCATTAGGATATTTAGCAGTAATACAGTTATTCTTGTTCTATTTCAACACGAATTTAACAATGATGGACTAGACAACCTAACAATTCAGCAAAGCTCTTACATGATTCAGTACATGTTTATATTCTACAAGTATGCATGGGCTAAACATGAACATGGACATGGTAGCAAATCTTTCATGAACTAGTTTGAACCTTTTCCTCAACATAGGATGATATAACTTACATAATAATTGGCAGTGTGATGTAGGTATTTCTGATAATGATTATGATACACATGTATGTACTTGGCACATGTACATGTATGGCAATTTAGCTGTTATAATATTGTGTACATGTACATGTATTTGTGGAATACCATAATTACATGTACATGGTCATATAATTTATATTATATGACCATGGTTATAAAAAAGTAAAACCCCACATTTTTGTGGTAAATAATTTTTGATCAAATGATTGTTTTAAGTTTTTTCAAACTCAGTGACACACACATGAAATGTAGCACACATTTATACAGAATTACATTATAGTAATAGTATAATTATTATATAATTTATATATGTGATATACATGTGCATGTGTGTACTTGTATACTAGGTACATATATATCACACACTATTATAATAATAATATAATTATGTGATATGTAATAGTTATAACACCACTTCCGCGTAGCCCGAGGAATTATGAATATTATTGAGTGTGTATCGATAATGTCTGTGAAGGCGTGTTTTAACTGGTTTATTTTAAGGGAGCCATAGAGATCAAAGGTTGTCCAATGACATAATTCAAAGTGTTCCAGGAGTGGAAGTATTCTAGATCTACGGATGATGATAGAGAATGTCCCTCAGATCTATTTGAGGTTAGTAACCCTGATAACTTGAATTTTTGGGTACTACGAATTATAAACGAGGTTCGACGTGCTGATTGTGATCCATATCCACCAGGATCATCTACCAGCTTCTTTCTGGTCTTCAACATTCCGTGTTGGACCATAATAATCGTCTGCCCAAGTTTCTAGATCGAACTAATCCAGTTTTTAGTCCGATTCATGGTGCATGTGATTCCGTATATCACAGTCTTCATTGTGCCGGAATTGGGACTAGTGTTCACCATACAGCTATCATTAGTGAACAAGAAGAGGCTAAGTTATGGGAAAAAGGAATTTTAGGGGTTGATAATCCTAATATTTGCAACGAGCAGTGTTTTATTTTATTGGTAAAATGTTTTGTATTCATGGTGGGGATGAGCAACGCCAAATACATTTAGGTCCTCGTAATTTTGTTCGTTTGTATAATCCTGATTGCTTTACCTATATTGAACATGGTTTAAAAAATTATAGTGCTAGAGCTAAGGATCTTCATTATGAGAAGAAGGAGGTGCCCTGTCCTGCAATACCTGAAGAAAGACCTAAATGTCTAGTTTTCTTGATGGATTTTTACCAATCTAAGCTCCCTACATTTGCATTTGAGAATAATATATTGTATTTAAGACCCAAATGTACAACACCCCAAGCTCCTAATGCATCCTGGTATGATAATGTTCCCGTTGGCAATAATACCTTACAGTCTATGGTGAAGGATAGTGTTTGGAGGCAGGAATTCATGGGAAAACTAATCATAGCTTGCATGCTTCTGGTGCCGCTACATTATTTCAGAAAATATGCCTGAAAGAGTGATTCAGAACGTCACAGGCCATAGATCTTTAGAAGCCATTTGCACTTATGAAAACATTTCTTTAGAGCAGCACAGGAATGTTAGCAAGTTGTCGATGACGAACACTATGAGTCCGTCAGTTGAAGCACATCAAACATAGCAATGGAGATAGGTACATGTGGTTTAAGAAAATATTATCCACATCATATTAAACCTCTGAACCAGATATGTATATACATGTAGATAGATTTTGAGAAATGATGCTGAGTCCCTACACATGTTTCCTACAAATGCAGCATCTTTTCTCAAATCTATTGGTTTGTTTCTGTCTATGGGATGTTGTTACAATTCATTTCTATCATTCATTTGTTATTGTTTCAACTCATTCTGTTATTATTCTGAATTTCAGTTTGTTGTACATGTATATTAAGTTTGATATGATTACTAATGGACATTTTAAGATAAACCTGTAATATAACTCACAACATCATGATGTACCTGTTAATATACTTTATCCACAAATTTTAAAAATGCTCTGGTTCATAATATTCTTAATTCCTGGAATGACTGCTAAAGATACTTGCAGTAATTCTCGAACATTTAGCGTGTATGAACAGTTGTGTTGTAATCCTGATAATCTTGGAAATGTTGTGAGGATCGATGGAAATAGTAACAGACAGAATTATATTATTTGTCCTTCTACTCTACTTACTCAATGCCAGCAGTTCAGTTTGTGTAGCAATGTCCTCGTTCGTAATCCTAGTGCCTCCTCGGGATATTATGATGTTAATTTGAGTAATGGAAGTGTTATAACTGTCTATTGTGACATGGATGGTAACAATTGTGATGGAGAAGGAGGTTGGATAAGAGTAGCACAACTTAACATGAGTGAACCTGGTGCTACCTGTCCTCCTGGACTTACACTACAGAACTATAGTAATATTGATCATAGTTTATGTGGTCGATCATCATCAGGTTGTGCTTCAACCTTCTTCTCTACATATGGATTGAACTATACTAAGGTGTGTGGAAAAGTAAGAGGATACCAGTTTGGTCACATTGATGCATTTACTGGGGGTGTTAACATTGACTCGACGGTAGTAATCCTCGACAACATATCTAGACATATGTGTGTAGAAATATAATTGTGCAATGAATATCATTATTGAGTGCCACACCTTATAATTAGCAAATGGAGCTGGAATGCGTAATTATTACCTTAAGCCCACTTTTAATTGTGACTAATGCTAAAAGTAGCACATGCTACTTTATATATTATGTTATCATGTTATTGAGCATATTGGGCGTGGCTCAGAAATTTGCTAATTAATGCATGCTAAATCCTAGCATTTAAAAATCGCTAAATTAAGTGGACACAATTAATAGTAGGCTTAAGGTACATGTATATAATGATAATTATATTTCCAGTTCCCACATGTACATGTGTATTTTTCCCTCATAATTATGTATATTAATTATGTATAATATTTATAGTTATTTATATACAAGATCATTAACATGCATAGTTAAGTCACATTCCATCATGAGTACTTTTTATGGTAATAATTAGATTCAGTCAATAACTCCTAATCAAGAGAGTGTTTTACATTGGGACTACCCATGTTCACATGTGTGACCTACATGTATGTTTATGTCACATAGCTACTCACTGTATGTGCACTTAATGAATTTCAAGGTGTGTTATTCCAAGGGCTTGGTCAATCAATGAGCAGTGATATGTAATGAATGTGAATAGTTGTTAATGATGGATAATAGTAATACAATACTAATATTTTCTAGCATAGAATCATATGATACTTCAAGATGTGTAATTACAATTATTAGATCATACCTAACAGAAATCAACCAATCAGATTGCCCAAAAACGGGTCAATAGTGTTGGTTAGAGCAAAGCTAAATGTGCGCGTTACGTTGTTACACCCACGCATTAATTGAAACCAATCATATATAAACTTTGTTGGTTAACAACTAGATTCATAGTAACCACACGCGCAATAGAAACCACGCTAATTAGTATGGCTCCAAAGGAGACAGATTTGCTATATACTGTAACAAAAGATGATATAATGCAAGCAATTCAAAGCAGAATACTGAAGAAAACCTTGCAGACAACAAAATGGGCATATGGTATTTGGAATTCATCATGCAAAATAAGAAGTATTTCAGATGAATTCACAAATGACAGCTAGCAGAATGGATGAGCTATTAGCACAGTTCATAATGGAAGCAAGAAGGGAGAACAATGAAGTTTATCCCCTCAAAACATTGTTTCAAATAATCGCTTCTTTACAACGCCATCTAAGAGAAAATGGGAATATATCTAAGTAACTTAGAGCCCTCGTGATAGTGCTCTTACCAACACAATTGAACCCTATTTGCCCTCGAAGTACTCGAAAATACTCGGGCTACGCCCTCATATTTTCTCGAGTTCTTGGGAAAATAGGATGCAATTGTGTTGGTTAGAGTACTCTCACGAGGGCTCTAACTATTACAAAGATAACCCTTTCTTGTGTGCCATACCTATTAATTAGTCAAGCCCCCCTGAATTATATAAATTACTTAACTAATATACAAGTAATACACACAAGATGTTCTCAATAAATGTATATTCACCCTCCTCACATAATGTATTCACAAAAAAATGCATATTGACCAGTTGATCATCCTGATGAGCGTTTACTGGGGATACGATTAATGGAGCGAAAACAGAATGGAGCCACAGTCACTCACGGGAGAGACAGATAAGACAACATGTATTGTTTTGGTAGCTGGAATACAAGGATGAGTTCTATAAAGAGAGTGATAGCTGTATATTCCAGTAGAGAGTAAGTGAAATCATATACACTGTAAAAACAAAATAGTTTAAATAACTAATTTAATGGTTAGCACAGTTACAAGGATTTAACAATTAGTTAGTTGTTCATGATACATACAAGTTATAACGTAGCTACTTCGTACTAATTATATTCAATTAGTTGAAGCATTATAGTTTTAGGATGCTGTCTACTCATATTTCATGTCAAAGATACTAAAGAGCATGTAATTGTATCCGGCTATCAACACATAATTTAATTTATACCTTTCAATACTTGGTGCACATTCTGTCATAGTAACATCATACATGTAGCCACAACATCCTCTATGATAATTGACAAGCTAAATTGAAACTCATACTATTCCTTGCAACTGTACTAACCAATAAAATTGTTATTTTAACTCTTTATTTTTTGTAGTGTAATGTACATAAGTTGGGTGATGTAGAAAAAATGGCACCTCGAATATTTTGAGAATGCTTGTCCTCAATCCTAGAGTCTCTTGTCGTTAGGATTTTAATCTATATCATTGTTGACAGCACTAGTATCTGTACCTTTCTGTGGACTCTGAATAACAATACCTGAAGACGCAAGTGTACATGTAACTACAGTCAAAGGATGGTCCTGTGAGTCATAAAAATTATTTTAAAAGGGTATGGTTTCGTTTCATTTTTCATTCTCGGGTAACCTCAAGACCAAGCAAATTAAATTAAGTTAAATGTGGGAGTAGCCATGGAGACCCTACATGATGTAATGTATGTGCTATATTTATGTATGTATATGTACATGTACATGTATATAAGCAAATTTCTTTGTTGCATGTTCAACTTGCTGTGCTAAAATTGCATTGTTTAGATAATAGGTACTTTATAGTCAAACGTATTGAGATGCCTCGACCAATTGTATATATGGGATTATTAACCAGTGATATCCCACAGATCTTCACTCTTTGTAATCTACATCTCCATGTATGTTGGGTTTTCTTGGGTTAATAAATTTCTATCCCATGTAAACTAACTATTTTTTAGATTATAGCTCATTAAAATGCTGCAATCTGATTGGTCAATTAGAGGTTTCTAAATGCCGTAGTATAGTACACCTAGGTACTTTTAATTGATTAGTAAACCTGTTGCAATGTTGCTATAGCAATTTCACGCAACGAACAGAAACAAAGTTTGTTGTAATGCTGGATCTGTTGATTTTTACAAGCGATCGACTGAGAAAGTCGCTAAAGTGTGGGCGTTGATCGCTGACTACTGCATTTGTAAAAACACTCGTCTAGCTGCTTTCTATCAACAAACAAAGAATGGTTTTGTATCTAAGGCCTTCTTAAAAGGTCTTCTGTCCAACTATGTAAGCTAAAATCTTCACCTTTTGAAATCCAAAAGTTACACAGCTGAGCGAATCGAGATGTGGGCGTTGCCCTTGAAAGCAAAACACTCGCACTATCGATCACTTTGCTGTTTTTCTGCAAGCAAAAAGCAGTGCCACATAGCTTTCTTGTTATGTCTTCTATCCAAAAAAGTAATAACCATAATTTAAATTGCTTAGATACTGTATTCTTGGTTTCCACGTGCAATAGAACTACCTTGAAAACATTAATTACTTTGGGCTCCGCCCTCAGTAATTTAGTCATTCTATTGCGAGTAGAACCTCGGATACAGTATCTAACCTATGTGTAATGAATCTCCATTTATAATTATTGATTATTTGACTAATTGTATCTGTGGAGTAAATATAACTACTATATATAATTTATATAACCTTGGATTTTTTTTTACCTACCATGACTTTTGTTATCAAACAACTGACTACCTAGTATATGGTAGAAAGTTTAATTACCTTTGTTGATGGCCCCTAAAATGAATTTACAGTATTTGGTAGTATGGTCTTCCAGTAATCGATATAATTGTCTTTACATCCCCTCCGAAGGATGTGGTGATGAATACCTCCTGATTTTGAGGGTAGACCTGAGTATACATACTGTGATGAAGTGACTATTGTTAAGTAATTAGTGCACATTGACCTGTGTGGTCTTAACAGTTACAATAATGATTCATCTGTAGATTTCTGTATGTTTCTGTAATGTTCTAGAAATTCTTTTATTTTCTTGTAATTCCTTTTGTGTAGTTATATAAGTAGGGAGTTTGTAGTTGTGAAGTAGATGGAGTGAGTGTTGAAAATAATTGTTAACACAAGATTTGAACCTACTTGAGACACTATGACTAAATCAGTTTTGCAGTGTCTTATTGCAGTAGAAGCAGTTTCTTTGTACATGCTGGTATGTAGATCAAGATTAGAGCAATGGTATACATTGTCACTAGTCAACAAGGCAATAATTGTAAGACTAGTAATGGAGTATATAACAGTCATTACTTTGTACTTCTAGTAAGTAGTGACCACAGGTAGTCTAACTAGAGTAACTTATTATACCACAATTTTTAGTGTGCAGTGAAATCTAATGGATGTACATGTATTATTAATACACTTTAGTAATAGTTTAGCTTGGAGTCTTTATGCTCTTACACACATATCTAATTTCACTGATGTTTACTACTCTCCATTTTTGCTGTACTTATAACTTCCAATGATACTCATGTATTTAAAATATGTAGAGTACTAGTTAAACACATACTAGCACTGTACTACACAAACATTCAGTATTATATACAGTGTATAAGTATACATGTACATGTACTAACTAATTTAATTGGTCATGTATGTTGTTATGGATATACAATCCTTATCCTGTCTAATAGATGTACAAAGAAGTAGAATAAATATTTTAATGAAATCATTGTAGGATTCCGAACTTCTTATGCATCTAATATGAAATATTAGGCATGATAATTGATTATAATTGGTACATATACCATTTAGGTATTTTAATATAATTAGTACAAAGTACATGTAGCTATGGCATTTAGAAATATGTATCATGAATAACTAACTAACTGTTTAATCCTTATAACTGTACTAACCCATACATTTGTTATTTCAATAATTCTATTTTTGGAGTGTAGACTTCTAATTATACTCATATATGTGAAATAATTATGGAGAGTAGTTGTAAAAAACACACACTAGTACTATAATACACAAACATCCAGTATTATACATACTCCACATGTACATAGTTATATAATACACGAGTATTAAAGCTGCTGGCATATACCATTCAACTATCTACAAGATAGTCATCTTCTTTGCTGTTATTCAAATTTATCTACTCACAACCTTTAAGATGATCTGGTTCATCATCTTGTTAATTCCTGGACTTACTTCTGGAGAGACTTGCAGTTGTAGTACACCTAACCAATATGAACACCACTATCAACAGTTGTGTTGTCATCCTGATAATCTTGGAAATATTGTGAGGATCAATGGAAATAATAACAGACAGAAAATTATTATTTGTCCTTATACTAAATGTAGTGATGTCCTCATTCGTAATCCTAGTGCCTCCTCG
Organism: Petrosia ficiformis; assembly: GCA_947044365.1. Taxonomy (NCBI): domain Eukaryota; kingdom Metazoa; phylum Porifera; class Demospongiae; order Haplosclerida; family Petrosiidae; genus Petrosia; species Petrosia ficiformis. The sequence goes on from OX345636.1 coordinate 44,850,816, forward strand.
GGATATTATGATATTAATTTGAGTAATGGAAGTGTTATAACTGTCTATTGTGACATGGATGGTAACAATTGTGATGGAGAAAGAGGTTGGATAAGAGTAGTACAACTTAACATGAGTGAACCTGGTGCTACCTGTCCTCCTGGACTTACACTACAGAACTATAATAATATTGATCATAGTTTGTGTGGTCGATCATCATATGGTTGTGCTTCAACCTTCTTCTCTACATATGGATTAAACTACACTAAAGTGTGTGGAAAAGTAAGAGGATACCAGTTTGGCCACATACAAATGTAGATGCATTTTCTACTTGGAATAACAACATTGACTCGTATTATGTTGATGGTATTTCTATAACATATAGTAGTAATCCTCGACAACACATCTGGACATATGCTGCATGAGAAGATGACTTTGAAGCTGGATTTGATGATTGTCCTTGTAATAATGGAAGTAGTGTAGCTGTGCCTGATTTTGTGGGTATTGATTACTACTGTGAATCAGGAAACAGAACACATGAGTATCAAAATATTCTTTATGTTAGCGATACTTTATGGGATGGACAGCAATGTAACGGAATAGAGTCTACCTGTTGTACTAATCCTAACATGCCGTGGTTTGTCAAGACACTCAATGAAGAGACTAATGATGATATTGAGTTGAGAGTTTGTAGTGATGAAATTTCCAACAGATGAAGAAGCTCCACTTGATAATTATAATTGAAATATATGGGTAACATTCTTTGCAACACATCTTAAAAAGATAAGTAATATTACTAAATACCACCATTTTACTGCTTCTACCAACAAAAAAGGAATAATAATTTCCAAAATTTTTAGAGATTCTACTGAAATAGAATCAGCTCTATTAAAAGATGATTCATGGAATCCTACCATCCATGAAATGCCACCAATTATCGAACCTCAAGGGATGTCAGCAGAAAGACAGTGGTATTTATACGACAAAATTCCACCGCCTACATGGAGACCGCCTACATGTACATGATATAATGTATATATATTTTATGTACGTATATGTATATAAATTTTGTTGTTGCATTTTTAACCTGCTGTGCTAACTGTTAGTTACTTACTATGTACTTTATAGTCAAACTTATTGAGATGCTTCAACCAACCAGTGATATCCCATAGATCCTTCACACTTTACAATCTACATCTACATGTATATTGGATCTCCTTGGGTTAATAAATTCCTATCCTGTGTAATGAATCTAATTAATTATTTGAGAAATTGTATCTGGAGAGTAATTATAACTACTTCATGTAATTTATATATCCTCGGATTTTTTTTTTTTTACCTGCCTTGACTTCTGGATGTAAAGCCAATTATATCAATTACTGGAAGACCATACTACCAAATACTGTAAATTCATTTTAGGAGGCCATCAACAAAGGCACATTAAATGAAATCTCATAGATCCTTCACACTTTACAATCTAAATCTATATTGGGCCTCCTTGGGTTAATGAATTCCTATCCTCTGTAACTGACTATTTCATATGCTATACTTGGGAACTAATAGTTCATTTAAAAAATCACACATCCAATTTGTTTAGGTGGTAATTATTATGACCCCAGCATATGTATACGTGTCTGTATATGTTATCAATGGATAGTAGACATCTTGTTAAAAAAATTATTATGATTATAGAACATGTGTATACATGTAATCAAAAGTATATAATAGAAGGAGAGTATCCCACTAGTAGCACAACCCTGCTAAAAGTACTTGAGTTGAGAAGATGGTGAAAAGTACTTGAATAGAGACAGATATGCTTACGTTACATACATGTACAAGGATGGCAGAGCTCAAGAGAGATGTTCTATATGAAGATAGGTTATGATTAGTACCTAGGCACTCCTAATGATGTTGGTGCACAAAGTAAATTCCAACTCTTCCTCAAGATCGCCAGACTTCTTTGTAACTTTCTGGAGAAAGGCCACAAATCCCAGAATTAGATGGCATCCCTGATAGTGTTGTTGCTGCATCATCCAGTTTTGTTTATAATGTGGTCACATCACTCCTCAACGCTTACTTAACACGGGATGATTACTTTGTGAATATTATTATAAATGTCATGTAGTTTTCACAGGGTTGTGCTACATGCTTATATCGAAGTGCAATACACTCCCTCTCTTTCACTCTTGATGACATGTGCTTTTCTAAATTGTGCTATATCTTCATATTCTTCTATTCCCCTTCTATTATCGACTTCCACCTCTTCCTCTTCCTCCTTCTCCTCCTCATCTTCCTCTTTACTCTTTTCTCCCTCCCCCATTTCTTTTGTGTGTCACACCCATTTAAGGTTGTGGTCTTTTCCGTGGGCGGATGCTACTCCAATCAGTTTCTAGTCTTGCAAGCTTCTTGGTGCATACAATCTGGTTCCATTCTGTATTTTTTGGAAGCCACACCCACCTGGGGGTATAATTATTGGGCCTAAATGTTTTGACTGATAGTTTATTTTCAGAAATAAACCTAAACACGGCCCACGGGTGGTGGAGGGGGCAGTGGGTGGAAAACAATGGCGGGGTAACTGTAGTTGCTCTCTGAGAAAGATCTGAGTTTGATAGTGTCTAGAAAGGTAAGTGACTGTAGTTGCTCTCTGAGAAAGATCTGAGTTTGATAGTGTCTAGAAAGGTAAATTTTATGGTTTCAGTGAAAAGCTACAGAATTCAGCTTTCTTCAGCCTCTTGTAACTATAAAAGTAAAATGAATTTGCAGAAAACGGCTTCGTCACTTTTCTCAAAATACATTGTACTTGGTGCACGCCAATTACAGGACAATATAAAGCTGATCAGAAGATATGAAGGTTGCTATTACACCAGGTTAGAGTCATATTATATAATATTCTATTTTGAAACTAATTGGAGTCGCATCCACCCACTCCCTAGTACCACCTTAATACAGTGACACCCAGAATGACACAACTTCCCTAACAGCATATATGTGATCATGACACAAGAATATATGTACATGTATATAGATTCAACCTTGTGGAAATCAATCAAAGAGATGCCTCTATGGCCATACAAATCAGGCAATACAATACAGTACATGTAGCATAGCATTTAAGCTTGTATTATTGACATCACTTCTTTGTTTGTTTGAGAAGCGTTTAGATTAATGCCTTTGTACATTTTTACAGTAACAATAATGTAATAAAAATACCACCATATAGTATAGTGAAGTGTAATACTTGACTTTACATGTGTGACTACATATATACTGTGTTGTATTGTACAATAGTATTATCAACAGTACTACATTGTATTTACTAGTAGTCCATTGCTATACATCAGACATGGGGCCAGCATTTACTGAAGTTTTTAAAGCACCATTTTAAGCACTTGTAAAAGGGCTTAACCACAAGCACATGCTTATATGAAAAAAAGTGCTTAATTGAAATTATTAAGTTAAATTAATTAACTGTGTTCTACAAAGCTTTTTTCTCTTGGTATTTCATTTTCACAGTTTCTTTTATAAATAAGTACATGTAGTAGCTTCTGCAAGCTTTCTTCCTAATGGTGTGTGTGGGAGAGAGACAGAGTCAGAGATTATTAATTGTTTACCTCTGATAAATGATTTTAGAGAGTGAATCTACATTTGTATAATAATTATTATACAGTATGTCTGTAATTAAGAAAGTTGTATATCATTCTGCGTGCTTAGTAATTTAATGGTTGTCGTGTGTAAATTACCTCTCTCTCTCTCTCTCTCTCTCTCTCTCTCTCTCTCTCTCATTGTCCCTCACTCCCTCTCACTGTAGGAGTTAAGGAAGCGTTTCTCAAAGTTGGTCAAGGAGTGATAGAGTTATATCACCATCATCTACTGACCTCAACCTCAGTGAGTAGTTCATTTAGTCCATTCAGTGGTACTGTCTCTCCTTCACCGCCTACGAGAGATAACGGAGTCAACCATGTCTATGTTTATCAAACACATTCCATAGGTAAGGATAAGTTCTAACAACATCCAAAAAGAAGACTAATTTGTATTTAATAATGATTGTAGATTTCAAAGTTTTGAATATTCAAATAAGAACAGTAATTTCTTGGTGTTGCATTGCTTCAATTTTCTTTAAGTGCTTTGTAATGAGAACTATTTACTCCCTATTGTAAGTAATGTATTATGTTCTGTGCTCTGTTTCCACTGGGATTTAAAGTTAATAGATTAACAAAAATAGATAGAACTTTCCTAAACACACATGCGTACAACAAAGAATGAAGTTAGATTCAGTCTCATCCCCAGCCGCCCACACTTCATCACAGTTTTAAATATCATTATGAATCATTGTTACATCATATAAATATTAATTGTTTAAATCTATAATCTCTAAGTCTACACCTTTCTGAAGTGAAGATTTTTCCAACAATGCTGAAGCTATGCATGTTATGTATATATATATATATATATATATATATTATATATAGCTATATATATATTATATATGTATATGTTATATCACGGGCACGAGTGCTATATTTGATTTATAAGACTGATGGCCGTAGGCCCGAGGGCGAGGTCATATAAATCAAATATAGCACGAGTGCACGTGATATAACAAATATATATCATGATGAAGTCATACTTGGTCTGACCACGCCTCAAAAAGCGGGAAGAAGTCAAGAAGATGAAAGCTCAAAGCCTGCTGTAAGTCTACGATGGATAACAATAAAAACAAAGACGAACAACCCACCAAATAAAGGAAACTATCACTGTCTCTGAGTCGTCGTCGTCGTTTCAATGCTACATCTAAGGAAGAGATCATAGCAATGTCTACACCATTGGTAGCTAAAAACACATCTACTTGCACTCGCTGGGCTGTAATAAATTCTACCGACTGGTTTAATGACTATAATACAAGAAATGAAGCCAAACCTTGTCCAGATGCTGTTCTTACCCCTACCTGTTCTGCCGAAGTTTTAATCAAGTGGATTCGTGTGTTCGTAACCAAAACTAGGACACTGAATGGGGAGAATTATCCCCCCAGAACATTGTACTCCCTGCTGACAGGCGTACTAAGACACATGAGGGCTCAAAACCCATCGTATCCAAATTTTTTGGACCGAAGAAATCCCGCGTTTTCTGAACTAACTACTGTATTAGACAACCTTTTCAAGACCCTACATTGTTCAGGAGTGGGAGCCAAGGCAACGCACACTGAAGGTATCACATCAGATGAGGAAGACAAGCTTTGGGAGATTAATGTCCTGAATATTGATACACCTTTGGGCCTCCTTTGGTGTATTTTTTTCTATAACGGCAAATGTTTTTGCCTGTGTGGTGGGCAGGAGCATAGAGAGCTCAAATTGTCTCAGCTTCAAAGATGTAGAGGACCAGATAAGTATCTGTATAGTGAGAACTCATCAAAGAACCGAAAGGGTGGGTTGTCAGAAATTAGACTTGAACATAAAACTGTGTCGACTTTTGATAATCCGGAGGCTGGCAATGAGTGTCATGTTTTCCTTCTTGACTTATATATGAGTAAATTGCCTCAGGAGGCATTCAAGAAGGATATTTTTTATTGCCGCCCAAACCAATCAAAACCTACTGACTCTACTAGTCCATGGTTTTGTGCAGTTCCAATTGGACGTAACCAATTATCCAAAATGGTTCAAACAATGTGTGAGGAAGCAGGTGTCCTAGGACACAAAACCAACCATAGCCTACGAGTAAATGGGGCAAGTATTTTATTTGATGCTGGGGTACCAGAGAGGATAATACAAGCTAGAACTGGGCATAGGTCACTGGATGCACTTCATCTTTATGAAAGAATAACTGACAAGCAAAATTTTCAGGTTTCTAAAATTCTCAGTGGACAAGAGGATGCCTTTGAAACTGATAAACATACAGAAAGCAGCTGTTCAAAATTCACTAGACAAAAGGGAAATGATGATGAAGAGAGTTGCTCAAAAGTCACCACTACAGGTATGCCAACACCTCATCCTACAGCTCAGTACAATAATTGTACTGTGAATATGTACTCTGCACCAATGCCTCAACCTTGCTATCCACCTGTCCACTACTATCTGCCATATTATCCACCACCAAAAATGTATGGAAACGAAATTGAGCCAATGTCTAGTGCTTATATTCCACTACCATCAATAATGTATGGAGACAAGGGTCCAATGGCTCCATGAAATAAGTGAGGAACTTCAAGTATCAGTGTTTCCAGTAGATAGCCATGATTGAATTTGCTAAACTTGAACTGTATTTAATCATTTGGTTGTATATTCTTTTCAAGTGAATTCACATGTGTATATTCGATTTAGATGGTTATTGATAAGTGCATGATTCATTTTTTTTGTTACTTTCTTGAAAAACTTTTGTTAAGATGATTTCTGTTGTGTTAAAGGTGATTTGGAAAAAGATTAACTGAAAGGTCACATTAGTGAGGTGTTAACAAACCACAGTGCATATATCAAACATCAAAGGGATATATATGCACTGATTGCACTATATCACATTTATAGCACTGCAAAAGCCTTTGAAGTGTGGCTTCATCATGATATATATATTATATATATATATATATATATATATATATATATATATATATATATATATATATGTAATATTTATAACACCCTACGAGTGCTGTATTGGATTTATATGCACCGAGTCCGATGGCAAGGTGCATATGAATCCAATATAGCATGAGTGGGCGTGTTATAAATAATAGGTAGGAGAAGCATCAGACATCAACAAAGGTTTTGTCTTTTATATTTCACGAAAGACAAAACCTTTGTTGATGTCTGATGCTTCTCCTACCTTTTTGTCGGCACTTTGGAGAAGGTAAGTGTTGTTTTCTTGTAGTCTGTTTCGACGGCAGTTGCTATATCTGACCACAGGGTGCTGTATCTGACCACTGGGTGCTATATCTGATTTATAAACCTGTGGTTTACTTTGATGTTTCGCCGTATCGGGATATATTTATATATATATATATATATATATACATCACTGCATGTGACGATAGATTATAATCTCTATTTGCACCTGCAAACTTATAAAATATGAGATCTTGATTGTATGAAAAGACTTAGACTTAAAAGTACTTCAAAGGACTTATAAGTATTTAAGTACTTGCAAGTATTGAACTAAAGACTTAAGTACAAGTACTCATGTATGTGTACTTATTGTACTTAAGTACAAGTACAGTGTATATGTACCAATGTACTTGGCCCCATGCCTGATATGTAGTATATACACCATTTGATGGCTTTGCAGTTTAACCACTCACAATCTACTGTTATAACATGTCTGATGTACATGTAGACGAGATCTGCATGTAGTTTCGTGTAGCTAGTCTTTCCCCACTCTAGGAGAGTCTGGTGGACTATTGAGTGTCTCATTAACTCTAAGAGTTACTGGAAATAATGTGTTAACTGCCAAAGTTAATTAGGGGCAGAAAGAACAACTTTTGTCAGATCTATAACTCTGGAATTTTATGAGACTCATGATTCTAGCCTATTGCTTGAAGAAGAGCTGTTAAGAAAGTCGAAGCCGCAAAAGTAATTTTTGTTGATTACAAGAACGCAATATGTTAGACGTTTATCCATTTTAACACCCACTCAAGTTATACCAGTAATCCGGGAGCTCTCACAACGAGACATACAATAGCTACCAGACCTTCCTTTCTTGTAGAGTGGGAGGGGTTGGCTACATGAGACTAATCTACATGCTGTTGTTAGACTATTAATTATGTTAGTGCTAAATTAAATAATAATTATATAATAGTGAATGATTATTTTCAAGTAATAGCAGTAAAGTAGTAACTGAAAACGAGGATGAAGAAGAAACTGCAAAATCTTCAAGCTTTCCTTGTTGTTGAGTGTGTGTAACACATTTTTTGTCAATTTTATTTGTCGTGAAACTTATGCATTTGTCAATAATAATTATTATGCATGCAGTATGACTTATTATGTTACATAATTATATGTATGTATAGTAAACATTATTTTTGTATTAATAGTAATTATCAAAAGACACCCATTCAATGGTTGATTTCTAATAAATGAACTGAAATTATGAATGTTAAAAGAGAGATTGTTTTGACCTTTGGATAACAACAGAGATTCTGTGAATATCCGGATAATCTAGCTCTTAAAAACCTAATTTCTCCAGTCCTAGGTAACATTCCATGCATACCAGAAGTATGGTCTGATTTTCTGCAATTATGCAGTGTTCTCAAAACATTTTAGTTGATAAATGCAAGAAGATGAAAATAATTACTGTTCAAGTACAATGTGCTAACTGTCATTTGCAAGCTGTTTGTCATGTAAACATTAACTACTGCCAATAGAAACCTGCACTTACTCTGACTAGAACATTTGTGTGATGTAAAGATGATGTAATGTCATGATGGTTTCATGATGAATAACACCACTTGCTGTACTATAAAAAAAACTATGGATTATGAAAATTATTATCGTAAGTACTTGTGTAGATCAGAATGTTTTAAATAAAATTTAATTATGTTTGCAATTTGTGTAATAAACTAGCAATATTAAATTCATTATTTAGTAGTTAATGAAGTGATAGATGGACTAGTAGTAAAGGACTACTAATAAATGGATAGATTGGCTAATTATTAATATGGATTAGTAATTATAAGGTATACATGTAATTGTTGTCATGAGAGTAAAGACTCGGCAGGTAAACAGTACAACCTTGTATTGGCTATATAGAGACATGAAATCATTTTCTAATCGAGTATTACAGTTCAATGAAAAGAATATTGCATTGCCATTTGGATAATCATGATCTATCAAATTGCTTTATGGGATGCACTGATAATGGATTGATAATTGGTATCAGGCAATATTGGCCATTAATATCAGTTATTTCTGAAAGATGTAAATGATATTGTAATAAGTGTACTATTAATGTCATTGCTTGTGATTACGTTAGTCACATTTTATGATACTCATAATTATTGAGAAAATGTACATTTTCATTGAAAGAATCAAAAACCGCAAGGTTAATATGTAATATTAATTGGTACCAGTTACCAATACAAGTAATTATCAGTATATCAGAATATTGGTAAAATCTCAGTGTATCGGTGCATCACTATACTTTATATAGGAATAACCTCCTATGTGTTGTATATAGAATAAGTGCAAATCTGCAATGAAAAAATTCTTTATTTTTTGGCATAACCTTATATAAAAAGTATAATACACATCTACTTTAGCTGGCATTTATTTCCTGTCTTATTTTGACGTCTTGCCAAAACAGGAAGTAAATAAACCAAGATGGCTGCAGTTTAGTATTTTGCAAATCAAGTTTACCAGCTCATAACTCCTGATTTACAAGGAATATTGGAGTACAGCTTTAAATCTAAGGTAGATGTATGTCAAACATTTTTTTATTTATTGTAGTTTCGTTTAGAAGAGATTGCTGTACAATTTTGGAAGGCTTCATTAGTTTGGTATGTAAACATAATAAATTGTGGTCAGGGGCGGATTTAGGGAGTTGGGGGGTGGGGGTGTTGGGGGGCAGAGTGGCCCCCCCTGAAATTTTGGCACTCATTTTTCATTATTCATTAATTATAAATATAACACAACCCACACTACCAATTAAATTGGGGTAGGTACAAAACGCGGATCACGGATTACGGATTTGCGGATTCTCTGTTTATAATAGTTAATAAACTTTAAATTAATAATAACTTGAAATTGTAGAAACATTGAACCCAGGAAATAGGGACGAGCGCGTAGCGCTAGCCCTCCGTGAAGGTGGCTAAAGCTATTAGTTACCGAGCGCAGCGAGGCAGTAGGCCTATCATTGTTAGGTTATCATCAGAACAAGGTTATATATTTATCGAATGTTTTATTCTATTTACCGACCTGTTTATTATTTCAATGATGGAATAACCAGTCACATGAATTATTTGCAATCCGTGATCCGCGTTTTATACCTACCCATTAAATTGTGCCAAGTGTAAATAGTAAACTACATGAACTACAAGCCACAACCAACTGTCTGTTTTCATGGTAAAGGATGTCAAAGCAATTGAATTTGTTTAATTTTGATTTAGTCAGAGGTAACTAATTAAAGTTAATATATGTGTTATGGCAATTCAACATTTAATACTGGTCAAAGAATAAATAGTGATGGTGGTGCCACCGGTGTTAGTAGTAATAGTACTAGCAGCTACAGCAGTGTAGATGGTGAGTATAATAGTGAGAGTGATGAATACAATTGTGGAAGAGATTTTGTTGGTTGTTCTATCAACACTAACACGAGTAGTAATAGCTTGGGAATTACAAGACAAGACAATAGATGAATTTGCTTCTAGTGATAAGAATAGACACATTCTTTTACTTTAATTTTATAAGTAAAAAAAATAAAAATGATAACATAATAAACCATGTACCGCACCACCACACCCAAATATGGGTGTGTCAGTCACCATAATTGACCACGCCTTTCATGAATAAACTATTGGCCCTTCCAACCAAATTAACCTAGATCCGCCCCTGATTGTGGTCATTATAATACATGTAGAGTACAGTGGTCTGTAAGGTTTTTATTTGAAGGGATCTCCTGATAATGATGCACTGATAATCAGATCGGTAATTGGTATCGGTCATTGTTTTTAGTATCGATATTTCTGACAGATGTAACCGATATTATAATAAATGTACAAATAATGTCATTTCTTGTGATTATAGCATCATTAGTTGCTTCTATGATACTTGTGATTATTGTGAAAATGCTCATTTTCATTGACAGAGGATAGGTATAACATCAGATCGGTATCAGTTATCATATCAGAATATCGGTAAAATATCTTATTAGTGCATCACTAACATGTACATATACATGTAAATACATGTACATGTACATGTAGTGTTTTAATGTATGACTAATACCAGTTCAATCACATTATGTCCATTAGACATACACAATGGATAATGGATTAATGAATACTAACTGTATTACATGTACATACATGTAGTGTTTTAATGTATGACTATTACCAGTTCAATCACATTATGTCCATTAGACACACACAATGGATAATGGATTAATGAATACTAACTGTATTACATGTACATACATGTAGTGTTTTAATGTATGACTAATACCAGTTCAATCACATTATGTCCATTAGACACACACAGTGGATGATGGATTAATGAATACTAACTGTATTACATGTACATACATGTAGTGTTTTAATGTATGACTAATACCAGTTCAATCAGATTATGTTCATTAGACACACACAGTGGATAAAGGATTAATGAATACTAACTGTATTACATGTACATACATGTAGTGTTTTTAATGTATGACTAATACCAGTTCAATCAGATTATGTTCATTAGACACACACAATGGATGATGGATTAATGAATACTAACTGTATTACATGTACATACATGTAATGTTATAATGTATGACTAATACCAGTTCAATCACATTATGTCCATTAGACACACACAGTGGATGATGGATTAATGAATACTAACTGTATTACATGTACATACATGTAGTGTTGTAATGTATGACTAATACCAGTTCAATCAGATTATGTTCATTAGACACACACAGTGGATGATGGATTAATGAATACTAACTGTATTACATGTACATACATGTAGTGTTTTAATGTATGACTAATACCAGTTCAATCAGATTATGTTCATTAGACACACACAGTGGATGATGGATTAATGAATACTAACTGTATTACATGTTCATACATGTACATGTAGTGTTTTAATGTATGACTAATACCAGTTCAATCACATTATGTCCATTAGACATACACAATGGATAATGGATTAATGAATACTAACTGTATTACATGTACATACATGTAGTGTTTTAATGTATGACTAATACCAGTTCAATCACATTATGTCCATTAGACACACACAGTGGATGATGGATTAATGAATACTAACTGTATTACATGTACATACATGTAGTGTTGTAATGTATGACTAATACCAGTTCAATCAGATTATGTTCATTAGACACACACAGTGGATAAAGGATTAATGAATACTAACTGTATTACATGTACATACATGTAGTGTTTTTAATGTATGACTAATACCAGTTCAATCAGATTATGTTCATTAGACACACACAATGGATGATGGATTAATGAATACTAACTGTATTACATGTACATACATGTAGTGTTATAATGTATGACTAATACCAGTTCAATCACATTATGTCCATTAGACACACACAGTGGATGATGGATTAATGAATACTAACTGTATTACATGTACATACATGTAGTGTTGTAATGTATGACTAATACCAGTTCAATCAGATTATGTTCATTAGACACACACAGTGGATGATGGATTAATGAATACTAACTGTATTACATGTACATACATGTAGTGTTTTAATGTATGACTAATACCAGTTCAATCAGATTATGTTCATTAGACACACACAGTGGATGATGGATTAATGAATACTAACTGTATTACATGTACATACATGTACATGTAGTGTTTTAATGTATGACTAATACCAGTTCAATCAGATTATGTTCATTAGACACACACAATGGATGATGGATTAATGAATACTAACTGTATTACACACATGTACTAGTGCTGGTCAATATATTGATACTAAACAATTATCATGATGTCATATTGAATATTGTTGACAATACTGGTATTAGAAGGCATTGCTATTCATAATGACCCAATTATTAATTTTGATAAACCATTTTTTAAAATGCTGTTCAAAAGAAGCTATAGAGTAAAGGAACAATACCTAATAAATATGTTTAGGCCATCATTTAGAAAATTTGTTGAGGTGGGAAGGGGAGCGAGGGAACATTAATTTTTAAAAATATGGGGGTTTGTGGCAACATACCGGAGTATTTTGCTGTTCTTAATGACCCCCCACCCTCTTACATGTAAGGAAACCCTGATAGTCATATATTAATTATTGGTATCAAAATATACATGTACTAATACAGCTCTATTACATATTAGGACATGAACAAATATAGTTTTACAATTTCAATCATTCACTAGTCTTAACAAATGAATATATGACATGTTTACTCTTAAATATACACAGTTTAACAAGTTTCTTAAGTTAGTAGTTATGAGTTCCTTTATAGTCATATAGTTTTAAAATCATATTTTATAATATATCCAACAGTTATAAAGTATTTGCTACATGTAAAATGATGATCATTAGCTTCAACTTAGTAAATTGCACATTTTGAATGTGCACTATTTCCTGTATAAAGGCTGTAGGAAATATTCTGCAGATAAGAAAGCGCAATTCAAATAATTAGTTGCCACACCCATTTAAATATTTGAAGGAGCAACCCACAATTCAAACATTGGATCATGCAGATGGATGTTCATAGCATTTGTTCAAGCTCTATTACATATATGTACACATGTGTATGTACATATACACTTTGAAGATTATATTGTGTGTTTTTGTAGTTGATTTAGTCTCATTATAAATTATTTTCTTTGTTTCTACATGTTTATCAAACTACAATAAAAATAACAGATTCCGTTCAATGGTGAGTGAAAATGATCACATGATTATCACATGATAATACAAAAATATAAATGTTCATCTAACTTGCATGTACATGTATTTCGAATGATAGCTGTATGTAATTTGAAAACAATGAAAAGTAGAATTAATGGATGTACTCACTGTGCAGAACCCTCACCATAAATGTGATTAGGAAACAAGAATGACTACTGAAAAGAAAATAATTGCTGACTATAATAATGATTATTACATGTACATGTATGCTGAGATTGCAATTCCATGTATTATACTTGTATGTACGTACACTATGTATGTATGTGTACGTGTTTAATACACTTACAATCCAGTCCTAGCAAGAGTACATACATGTACATGTAGTCTGTTATTTTGATCCTTGTGTATAATTTCACAACTTTTGGTAGCTTGATTAAAGTCCCAATGTTGTTCATACACAGACAGAACGCTAGATTACAGTAACCCTCCGCTCCACTAACATGGATGAAGGTTAATAATACATGTAGTGTTATACCTCTTATTAGTGGCAGAACATTGTCTGATGAACAGTGAATTAATGTATGTTATAGTACATGTATTTGGACTAGAAGTATATGTACCATTAAGTCATTGAGGTATTTGTCTGACTATAATATTAATATTGATTGTTTCTTCTTTCATATTACATGTACATGTATTATCCTCCATGTTTAGGCTCCAATGTATTATGGATGTGCTAATGCAGCTGTAATAGTTTATGATATAACAAGTAATAAATCGTTTGAAGAGGCTAGGAGTTGGGTCAAAGGTTAGTATTGTGTGTATGTGTGTGCATACATGTGTGAGTGTGTGTGTGTATTTGTGTCTGTGTACACTGTATGTATTTGTGTGTGTGTGTGTGTGCGTGTGTGTTCATGCATGCGTACATTCATGTGTTCATGCATGCATGCATGTTTGCTTGTGTATGATCATCCAATTCTCATAACAGAAGACCCATCTTTATTCCATACCTAGCTACTATTGTCCTATATAGTATTTCAATGTTTATATTTTGTTAATTGTAGATACAATTTGTATAATGTTTGTAGTTTGTATCACTGAATAGACAACTGAATATAAACATATTGTATTAGATTATATTCATACAGTTCATATATGTATTAAATGTATTATATAGTTTATTCAGTTGGGATGAAACTGGGATACTGTCTCCATAGTTTCATCATCGTTTCATCATCAAAAACCAAGGATACATTGTTGCAATGCCTGACATCTTAGTTATATAAATCCTCCATTAGGATATTTAGGAGTAGTAATACAGGTATTCCTGTTCTGTTTAAACATGAATTTAACAATGCTGGACTAGACAACCTAACAATTCAGCAAAGACCTTACATGATTCAGTACATGTTTATATTCTACAAGTATGCATGGGCTAAACATGAACGTGGGCATGGTAGCAAATCTTTCATGAACTAGTTTGAACCTTTTCCTCAACATAGGATGATATAACTTACATAATTGGCAGTGTGATATTGCTGTTATAATATTGTGTACATGTACATGTATTTGTGGAATACCATAATTACAAGTACATAATTTATATTATATGACCATGGTTATAAAAAGTAAATCCCCACATTTTTGTGGTAATTAATTTTTGATCAAACGATTGTTTTAGGTTTTTTCAAACTCAGTGACACACACATGAAATGTAGCGCACATTTATGCAGAATTACATATTATAATTATAGTAATAGTATAATTATTATATAATTTATATATGTGATATACATGTACATGTGTGTACTTGTATACTAGGTACATGTACATGTATATCACACACTATTATAATAATAATTTAATTATGTGATATGTAATAGTTATAACACCCCTTCCGCGTAGCCCGAGGAATTATGAATATTATTGAGTGTGTATTGACAATGCCCGTGAAGGCGTGTTATAACTGGTTTATTTCACGGGAGCCATAGAGATCAAGTATGTCCATTGAAGTAATTCATATTGCTTAGCAATGATTGACGTCACTGTAGCAGGGACTGTAAAATGGCGAAAAGAACTAAGGAAAATATTGATCCTGATTTAGACAATTTTAAAGTGAAGAAAAAGAAGAAGCTAGCTCCAAACAATTGCTTCAAGGTGTCCAGTCATCAGAAAGAAATCGACATGATTATATTCCTATGAATACTCAGTACACCTGGTCTATGAAAGTGTTCCAGGAGTGGAAGTATTCTAGATCTACGGAGGATGATGATGGAAAATGTCCCTCAGATCTATTTGAGGTTAGTGACCCTGATAACTTGAATTTTTGGGCACCGTGATTTATAAATGAGGTTCAACGTGCTGATGGTGATCCATATCCACCAAGGACCATCCATCAGCTTCTTGCTGGTCTTCAATGTTCCATGTTGGACCATAATAATCGTTTGCCCAATTTTCTAGATCGAACTAACCCGGTTTTTCGTCCGATTCATGGTGCATGTGATTCCGTATATCACAGTCTCCATTGTGCCGGAATTGGGACTAGTGTTCGCCATACTGCTATCATTAGTCAAGAGGAAGAGGCTAAGTTATGGGAAAAAGGAATTTTATCGGTTGATAATCCTAAATCTTTACAATGAGCAGTGTTTATTTTATTGGTAAATGTTTTGTATTCGTGGTGGGGAAGAGCAACGCCAATTAGGTCCTTGTAATTTTATTCGTTCGTATAATCCTGAATACCTTACCTATATTAAACATGGTTCAATAAATTATAGTGCTAGTACTAGAGCTAAAGATCTTCATTATGAGAACAAGGATGTGCCCTGTTCTGCAATACCTGAAGAAAGACCTAACTGTCTAGTTTTCTTGATGGATTTTTACCAATCTAAGCTCCCTCCATTTGCATTTGAGAATAATTTATTGTATTTAACACTCCAAGCTCCTAATGCATCCTGGTATGATAATTTTCCTGTTGGCAAAATACCTTACAGTCTATGATGAAGAATATGTGTGTGGAGGCAGGAATTCATAGGAAAACTAATCATAGCTTGCATGCTTCTAGTGTCACTACATTATTTCAGAAAAATGTCCCAGCAACCAACCTCAGGGGGCCTACATTTAAATTACTTTGTGAGCATACAGCTACATTGTACCTCTCCCTTCCTAAAACATTTTATGAACCCCAGTATATGATTGGGATGATTCTGAGTGAGTCCCTTATAAATAAATGTGTAGTCACTGATCATTTGATCCTGTAAACTGGAGGTTCAATACCCTTGATAGGAATAGTAGTGGGCTCTATCATTGTACATCTGTATATGTAGGTCTGAGATATGATAATTTCTTCCATTCAATGTTGGTTTATAAGTTTGTGAGTTTGATACTGTTAGCTTTTTAAGGCCATCTCTATGATTATTTTCCACTGTGATTTATATTTACAATATATATATATATATATGTATAAGTGCTTGTGTCACAATCACATGTTGTATACATAGTTATGAAGTTTCCTACAAATGCAGCATATTTTCTCAAATCTATTGGTTTCTTTCTGTCTATGGGATGTTGTTACAATTCATTTCTATCACTCATTTATAATGATAGCTATTGTTTCAACTCATTCTGTTATTATTATTAATTTCAGTTTATTGTATATTAAGTTTGATATGATTACTAATGGACATTTTAAGATAAACCTGTAATATAACTCACAACATCATGATGTACCTGTTAATATACTTTATTCACAAATGTTAAAAATGCTCTGGTTCATAATATTCTTAATTCCTGTACTGACTGCTGAAGATACTTGCAGTAATTCTCGAATATTTAGCGTGTATGAACAGTTGTGCTGTAATCCTGATAATCTTGGAAATGTCGTGAGGATCGATGGAAATAGTAACAGACAGAAATATATTATTTGTCCTTCTACTCTACTTACTCAATGTCAGCAACTCAGTTCATGTAGTAATATCCTCGTTCGTAATCTTAGTGCCTCCTCAGGGTATTATGATATACATTTGAGTACTGGAAGTGTTATAACTGTCTATTGTGACATGGATGGTAACAATTGTGATGGAGAAGGAGGTTGGATAAGAGTAGTACAACTTAACATGAGTGAACCTGGTGCTACCTGTCCTCCTGGACTTACACCACATAACTATAATAATGTTAGTCATAGTTTGTGTGGTCGATCATCATCAGGTTGTGCTTCAACCTTCTTCTCTACATATGGATTGAACTACGCTAAGGTGTGTGGAAAAGTAAGAGGATACCAGTTTGGGCACACAGATGCATTTAGTACTGGAAATAACAACATTGACTTAGCGTATATTGATGGTATTTCTATCACACATGGTAGTATTCCTCGAAAACACATCTGGACATATGCTGGAGGAGAAGATGACTTTGAAGCTGGAACAGATGATTGTCCTTGTAGTAATGGAAGTAGTGTAGTTGTGCCAGAATTTGTTGGTAATGATTACTACTGTGAATCAGGAAATACAGTACATGATTTTCCAAGTAGTATCCTGCTTGTGGAGGATATTTTATGGGATGGACAGCAATGTAGTGAAATAGAGTCTACCTGTTGTACTACTCCTAACATGCCATGGTTTCTCAAGACACACAATGAAGAGACTAATGATGATATTGAGTTGAGAGTGTGCAGTGATGAGTCAATAGCATCAGAAGAAGCTCCACTTGATATAATTGAAATATAACTGATTAATAAAGTGTATGCATGCATAATTATGTGATTGATTTCTTATTATATAAGCAATTTGTTAATTAGCTGAAACATTTCTTATGCTACATTTATAGAAACTTTGTCTTTGTTTTCCATTGTAAACATGAGATGTCATAACACTTGTAAAACTGCAAACCAAGTTTACATGTGCATTGAGTACTACACCATAGCAATGGGGTAGCTGGAATCCTCTCTATACAAACATAGTTAATTCCATGCGTCACATACACATTCATTTTCCCTTCTTTTAGTGAAAGTGACTGCTGATGGAATGTGTGTTTTATGGGGTTAAGAAAGAGAATGAGAAATAAAGAAATTTTAAACGAAAAAAGCCAAACAAAATAAGAAAGAGTTCAAAAAAGGTGTTTGTCCATCGTTCTTTTGTCCAATCCTATCCAGTCTAGCTGGCCAGTCATACTCCATTTGTATTTGAAAATGTTTGTAGAATCCCGTTCTATATCTGTTAATACATGTAATAATTACTAACTTCTAAAATCTTGCAGTTAAATAATGGCCCATTCTTATTGTATTATAAAAGATCTAGGCTATTCTACTATACCTACAATTAGCTTTATCTCATAATTAACCTCAAGTGGGTGTTTGTTAATTAATAATTATAATTATTACACAAGACTAGTATTACTAAGGTAAATAATAGAAGGTGGATAGTGTGTATACCACATTACAAACACCTTGTGTAAAGTAGATTACTGTATACTTCTGTGCATCTTCAATTATTCCAATTTTATCAGGTGTTTGCTTACTCAGCTAAAAGTTGTGAAATTATTATCATGGCAATGCTTTGACCTTCTCCTCGTTTAGCGAAGCATCGTCTTTTGCAGATAAGTAGACCTCAGATGAATCAGAGTTGCCACAGAAGAGTGGAG
Organism: Petrosia ficiformis; assembly: GCA_947044365.1. Lineage (NCBI taxonomy): Eukaryota > Metazoa > Porifera > Demospongiae > Haplosclerida > Petrosiidae > Petrosia > Petrosia ficiformis. The sequence goes on from OX345636.1 coordinate 44,869,986, forward strand.
AGATGGCTACAGTTCATATTCGATCTCTTGTATTCAAGCGAATGTCCTGTGTTGATTGTCAGTCAAGAAGAAAAGGGATACCATCCACCAGCTAATATATATATCCAGGGTAAGAATCGTGAGCGACTGTTTCGTTCTTCATCTGAATCAAAGCAATTCGCCATTTTCCACATGTAATAAGTATGAATAATAATAATTTTTAATAATTGACATAATTCACACCATAATTCCATGACAACACAAAACAGTACTTATCTCAAGTACCTGATACATCATGGGTGGAACTTTGTGGTTCTAAATTTTATGCACAGTGGTTGCTAAATAGCACACTCTCCTCCTCCTATTATTTACTCTCGGTATTACAGATGGTGTGTGTGTGTGTGTGTGTGTATGTACGTATATTGTATTTTGGTCTGTGTGTGTGCATATGTTCATTTTTGCGTTCAAGACTCTTTCTTTGTTCCACACCTTCTGTGGTTTTGATGTCCCTACATCTTCTTTCATTTTTATTGAAAATGTTTTTTTTATTATTCTTTTATATATATATATTTACATGTATGAGTGTTTATGTCACAATCAGTAGATGTTGTGCACATAGTTAAGGAATTGGCTCAGTCAACATAGTTTAATGAAATTTATCCACATTATGGTAAACCTCTGAACCTCTGTTTTGTTAATGTAAGGTGGGAAGAGATTATAGGTTGGTTATACGTCCAACAGGTAGTGTGTACTTTTGTTTTATAATTATAAATATAGAATCAAACCACACCACTGAAACTCTAAAGCACTGAGTCTGCTGGACCTATAGGAACTTGTTCAAATTAATTGTCAATTTGTTTTAATCAGCTGAAATGTTTGTACAACTTATTCATACATTTGTAAAAATTTCTCTGTTTTCCTTTTTAATTATTATACATAGTTATATCAAACATTCATGATCATATATAGGAGAAATATAAATTCAAATGCTTGATTTTGAATTAGAAATGTGATTAGACAACCATACAAATACCATACCATACTACCATATGTGACTGTGGATGCAAAAATAAGTGATTTGACGAATAATAATTTTATCAAACACTTACTTTTAAATGTTCGTTATTCAGGTACTTTCCACCAGGTATCCAGGAACAGTAACTGTTGCTCCACCTAGTAACCAGATGTATCTTGTGCAAAATGGCTGAATAATGTGACAACATTATCATTTGCCTAATGTATGAGGAATGTCATTATTATCATTGGTATTTACTGCATAACTATATATATACTCTTTGTTCAGATTCTGTTAATTATATGTATTGACTCTTGATTATACAGAGAGATTTAGTGTGTTTAATCAATCATATATAAAATGTAATCGTTAATAAACAAACACTATAGTAAACAAACATCATGTGTGTATACATCATAATATTTAGTACACATAATATTTCTTAAAGTATGAAGTCTGATATGCCACACCCTAGATCCACATGTGTCTAACTATAAACTTGAACATATTGAGAAAATTTATATATTTATATTGGAATAGTCACTAAACAACACACCCTATCTACATGTACCTCTAACAGTTTTCCAAACCCTTCATCTTAACTGAAGTATTGTCATTCATAACTAACCACAAATTCAGACCAGTTGACCACAGGATTTATATCCTTGGATATAAAATCTGGCCATGAAAATTGATGGATTTACAACATTTAGCTATTTACAGAGGAAGTTGCTTGTAAAGTTGTGTGGGCAGTGGAATTGAAACCAGTTGCCAGGCAACCTTAATTAATACAGTCAGCATTAGCTTTCACAGCTTCCACAAAGCAACAGAGAAGGCTGACCACATGGGAGAGCACAATTCTTTCAGGGGTATTTTCTTCTGCGATTTAATCAACCTATTTGTAACAAAACAGTGAATACAAACTACAAGGCTATGTATGACCAAGGGATGTAGCTTGAGGATGGAGTGATTACATAGCCCATTTACAAAAAGGGATGTGTCATAAATAATGTATAGTAGCTACATTATGTATGAAAACAGGTCTTGATGGGTTTGTATAAAGTGAGTGTTATAGTCTTGTAGTGTGTTACTATTGTGTATCCTCATGAGTGTATTATAACTATTATCTGTTAAATGTAAACTAAATGTTGAATATCCTCATGATACGTTATTATAAATGTGTGCTTGCTTGTGTATGATCATCCAATTCACATAACAGAAGACTCCATTTTTATTCCATACCTAGCTACTATTGTCCTATATACTATTTCAATGTTTATATTGTGTTAATTGTAGATACAATTTGTATAATGTTTGTAGTTTGTATCACTGAATAGACAACTGAGTATAAACATATTGTAAATTTATAACCTAATATAAATATACTAATATGTAATTGATCTATAAACATAATTATGAGTTTATATATTTAATGGGTCAAAGGTCAGTATTTTGTGTGTGTGTGTGTGTGTGTACACAAATGCCATACCATACAACCATATGTGACTGTGGATGAAAAAATCAGTGATTTAGCAAATAATAATTTTATTAAACACTTACCTTTAAATGTTCGTTATTCAGCCACTTTCCACTTGGTATCCAGGAACAGTAACTGTTGCTCCACCTAGTAACCAGATTTAGTTTGTTTCTTATGCAAAAAGGCTAAATAATGTGACAAAATTATCACTTGCCTAATGTATGAGGAATGTCATTATTATCATTGGTATCTACTACATAATCATTTGCCAAATGTATATCTACCTATGTCCGATCGTGTAGCTACACTTCTGAAACAGCTACCATCATTCTGAGTTTTGATACGGTGTTAACTAATTATATTTAAAATACTGATTTATAAGTTGAGTGCTTCTTGATTAATTTCCAGGTATTAATAATTATAACAATATTTTTTTTTACAATTTAAAATTAATTATACATTTTGTTTTGTTATTTTAATATGACTCAGATTCTGTTGATTATTGACTCATAATTATACAGAGAGATTTAGTATTGTGTAATCAATCATATATAAAATGTAATTGTAAACAAACAGTATAGTAAACAAACATCTTGTGTGTATACATCATAATATATTTAGTAAACATAATAATTATTATACTCTTAAAGCTGATATGCCACGCCCTAGCTCCACATGTGTCCAACTATAAACCATAAGCCTTGAACATATTGAGAAAATTTATACATTTATATTGGAATAGTCACTAAACAGCACACCCTATATATCTATATGTAGCTCTAACAGTTTCCCAAACCCATCATCTTAACTGTACTATTGTCATTTCCTAACTAACCACAAATTCAGAGCAGTTGACCAGTGACCAGGGTTTATATATTTTGATAAAAAATCTGGCCATGAAAATTGATGGATTTACAACCATTTAGCTATTTACAGAGGAAGTTGCTTGTAAAGTTGTGTGGACAGTGGAATTGAAACCAGTTGCCAGGTAACCTTAATTAATAAAGTCAGCATTAGTTTTCACAGCTTCCACAAAGCGACAGAGAAGGCTGACCGCATGGGAGAGCACAATTCTTTCAGGGGTATTTTTTTCGCAATTTAATCAAACTATTTATAACAAAACAGTGAATACAAACTACAAGACTATGTCAGTATGACCAAGGGATGTAGCTTGAGGATGAAGTGATTACATAGTCCATTTACAAAAGGGATGTGTCATAAGTAATGTATAGTAGCTACATGTACATTGTGTATGAAAACAAGTGCTTATTTAGACATTTAGTCTTGATGGGTTTGTATAAAGTGAGTCTTATAGTCTTGTAGTGTGTTACTATTGTCATGCATCCCTCATGAGTGTGTTATAACTATTATCTGTTAAATGTAAACAAAATGTTGAATATCCTCATTATAAATGTTCCAGTGATTGACTTTTAATTATAAACTTAATTATAAATATAATGCTACCATTTTGAATCAGTTTCAATGGATTTTGCATATTAGATTGAGACAATCCAACATTCAAGTAATTTCTTACATTATTGATATGTACATGGCAGCAAGCCTCAAGTGTATACATGTACCATGAATCAAATTAAGTTTGAAGTTTTTGATCTTAATTATATGTAGTTTATAACTTTTTATATGCATTACAGCTGTTTGGATCCAGCCCTGCAAAAGACGTTGTATAACTTATTTAAACTTTATTTAAAACATATTCATAGTCAAATTCTGAGTCATTGTTTGCGAAATTTCACTGATTTTGTTAAACATAATACTTAAATCAATTTATGGCACTTGGCACTATTGAGCTTTCTAACAACATAATTATAACAACTATAATTGTGTCTTAGATTTAGAGAATGATTGTAACCAAGTAAACAAATAGTGTGGGTTACTTCCCATCCACAAATTCCATAGAAGCAGTTGTGAATGTATATCTTCATAAAACTAATACAAAGTTGGTTTGTGGTATATCTATCAATTATTGCTGATGGCACTAGAAGTACAGTGTAAGTGTAATTGCGGTCTAAGTACATACATGTAGATCTTTGATGAAACTGAAGTATATACCCTTTGCCGATTACTTCCTCATGTCTGAAACTCAACAAATTACTTCATTTTCTTAGATGTTAAAAATTCTTGCATCATCAGTACACTGTTTCTTTGCTATATACAATGTACATGTACAACAGCTAATACTACTAGTTGCAGTTTTACATTCCTTCTGCTAACCAAGTCCCCATAATGATGCAACTTCCTTAACTACAATGCATAGTCGACACAAACATAATATATATAGTTTGAACCTGTGGCAAAGCACTTATAGGGATGGCTCTACAGGCCATTCATATTTATTTATATATTATCTGAATATAGGTTGCATTAATTATACACTGAAAATGAATGGGTTAATCTATTTGGTTAAGATGAGCTGCGAATAGATGTTGACAATATTAATATTGACACCTGGTACATGTACATTTTACTGTTCACATCAATGCTTTATAACATAACATAAAACAAATATAATTATGTCAGAGAATGGTTATAACTGAGTAAACAAATAATGTGGGTTACTTCACACTACTTCCAGTAATAGTGGTTTCTTTCTACATGTACATGTAACTTGCTCTTAGAGCAATAATATACATTGTCACTGACAATACAAGAAGGCTAAATTGTAGGAGGAGTACTGGAGTATATAACAGCCAATACTTTGTGTAGTAGTAGTAAGTAGTAAGCACTGGTACGTGTAGTATAACTAGAGTATCTCATTATACAACAATTTTAAGTACACAATTAAATTTATTGAATATCACATTTGGTTATCAATACACTTTAGTAACAGTATACCTTGGAGTCTTTATGTTCTTACACATATATCTAATTTCACTGATGTTTCTACTCTCCATTTTAGCAGCACTTATAACCTCAATGCTACTTATGTTTGTAAAATATGTAGAGTAGTTAGAGTAGTGAGTATACATGTACATGTACTAACTAATTTAATTGGTTGTGTATGTTTTTATAGATATACAATCCTTATCCTGTTTAATAGATGCACAAAAAAGCAGAATAAATATTTTAATGAAATCACTGTAGGATTCCGAACCTTCTTGATGCATCTAATATTTTGATTATAATTGGTACATGTATCGTTAGTACAAAGTACATGTAGCTATGGCATTAGATGTATGTATCATGAATAACTAACTAATTGTTTAATCCTTATAACAGCACTAATCCTTACATTTGTTATTTTAATAATTCTATTTTTGGAGTGGAGACTTCTAATTATACTCATATATGTAAAATATGGAGAGTTGTTGTTAAACACACATTAGTACTATAATACACAAACATTCAGTATTATATATAAGTACACATACTCCACATGTACATAGTTATATAATACACTAGCTGCTGGCCTATACCATTCCACTATCTACAAGACAGTCATCTTCTCTGCTGTTATTTAAATTTATCTACTCACAACTTTTAAGATGATCTGGTTCATCGTCTTGTTAATTCCTGGACTTACTGGAAAGACTTGCAGTTGTAGTACACCTAACCAATATCAACAGTTGTGTTCCCATCCTGATAATCATGGAAATATTGTGAGGATCAATGGAGATGACAATAGACTGAAATATATTATTTGTCCACTTACTCAATGTCATCTGCTCAATTCATGTAGTGATATGCTCGTTCGTAATCCTAGTGCCTCCTCAGGATATTATGATATTAATTTGAGTAATGGAAGTGTTGTAACTGTCTATTGTGACATGGATGGTAACAATTGTGATGGAGAAGGAGGTTGGATAAGAGTAGCACAACTTAACATGAGTGAACCTGGTGCTACCTGTCCTCCTGGACTTACACTACAGAATTATAGTAATATTGATCATAGTTTGTGTGGTCGATCATCATCAGGTTGTGCTTCAACCTTCTTCTCTACATATGGATTGAACTACACTAAGGTGTGTGGAAAAGTAAGAGGATACCAGTTTTGGGACATAGAAGCATTTAGTACAGCTGGGAGAAATAACATTGACTCGGGATATGTTGATGGTATTTCTATAACGTATGGTAGTAATCCTCGACAACACATTTGGACATATGCTGGAGGATATAGTGAGTTATCAACCAATTCAAATAATTGTCCTTGTAATAATAGAAGTAGTATAGCTAGCGCTGTGCCTGATTTTGTTGGTAATGATTACTACTGTGAATCAGGAAATAGTAATGGTACATATGATATCCTGCTTGTTGAGGATATTTTATGGGATGGACAGCAATGTAATGGAATAGAGTCTACCTGTTGTACTAATCCTAACATGCCATGGTTTTTCAAGACACTCAATGAAGAGGCTAATGATGATATTGAGTTGAGAGATTGTGGTGATGAGCCGACAACATCAGAAGAAACTCCACTCAATATAATTGAAATATATATTAAGTAACTGATCAAGAGTGTCCGTGCATTTGTGATTCATTTTTTTTTATTGTTTATTTTATCTGCAAAGTGTTTAAAATACAGGAAGTGACTATAGGTCTAACAGGAAGTGTGTACTTTGGTTGTGTAAAAAAATACAAAATCAAAACACACCCCTAATACCATAAAGCAGTAGTGTTACTGTATGCACTTCTGTCGATCACACCTATTGGGACTTTGTTAAAAATAATTGTCAATTTGTTTACTTCTGTTATCCAATAATGTACATTTGTAGAAATCTCTTTGTTTCCCTTATTAATTACATTTATTATTGGTTTCTTATTATAATTTATAAGCAATTTGGTTTAATTAGCTGGAACATTTCTTATGCTATGCATGTACATTTATGGAAACTTTGTCTTTGTTTTCCATTGTAAACATGAGGTGTCATAACAATTGTAAAACTGCAAACCAAGTTTACATGTGCATTGAGTACTACACCATAGCAATGGGTAGCTGGAATCCTCTCAATGCAAATATAATTAATTTAATTTAATTCCATCAGGCATGCCTGATGTATGCATGCATTTTCCCTTCTTTACGTAATTATAGCAACTGCTGATAGAATATGTGTATGTGTTTTGGATAATTAGAGAGTGTGCTGACAGACAGACAGCCAACCACTCTATAGCTACTTGCACATGTTGACAGAAGGAATATTTTCCTCCATAGACTTTGTTATGCTTGTTGTACATGTATATTGAAACTTTATTGGTGAAAATATTAAAGCAGTGTAATATAATGTAAATACTATTTAACAATCTTAACTGTTAACGTATCCATATGCTTTGATGTTACTGGACCTTTTGACAGGGATAGTCTGGCCTTGGGAACCAGAACTGGGGGTTAAAGACATCTTTGTAGGATCCCAACTCTCGCTCTCTATCCGACTTTTTTTAGTTCATATATTTATTATTTAATTATTTGATTTTTTTAATTTTTATTTTATGGTTTTGGCTTTTTTAATTTATATTTTATATGTTATCCTGTGTACCAAGCCATCAAATTGTAAGATTAACAATGAAATAGTGATTAGAGGTACATGTAGAGGGGTGTACTATAGGGTATCAATCTATTCTCTACATTATTGGATTATATATTGGATTTGAAACTCACCTGGGTATTTATTGTTTAAAGGGATGTTATATATACAAGTGTGTGTGTGTGTGTGTGTGTGTGTGTGTTAGTGTGTATTTACGTGTTGGGTGGAAAGGGCAAGCTAGCTGAACCACTGAGGCAGGTAGTGCACAATTCCAACACCAACAATGTAAAGTTTCTGTCCTGTCACAGAAACAAAGACGGTGATTCTCCTCTGAGCTTTAGTCAGATGACCCAGTATTTTACTCATGGTTCAGGGCTTTCCTATATTTGGGACTTTATTGGTCAAAAGCATGCAGTGTCACAAACAGTATTTAACAATCTTGATTTTAATATATTCACATATGCTTTGATACTTTGGTGTTATTGGACTCCTGACAGGGATAGTCTGGCCTTGGGAACCAGAGAGGGGGGTTAAAGACAACTTTGGTGGGATCCCAACCCTCCCCTCTCTATCTGTATCTGGAAATGCTCAGAGTCCTGTTTACCATTGCATCAGTAAATACATGTAATAATCACTTACTTTCAAAATCTTGAAGTTAAATAATGGCCAATTCTTATTAGATTACAAAAGATCTAATTCCCTTGAAAATCATGTGCTTTTTTTACACATGTGGTCTATTAATTAACCTTATAGGTGGGCGTTTGTTAATTAATAATTAAAATTATTGCAAGACCATTATATATACAGATGCTGTGTGTGTGTGTTTTGGATAATAAGAGAATGTGTTGACAAATAGAGGCAGCGTGATTAATGTGCTTGCTGTCAACGGTTTAATTGCCTGTATTCTGACAGACAGACAGCCGACCACTCTATAGCTGCTTGCACACGTTGATAGGCCGAATACTTTCCTCCATAGACTTTATGTTTCTGTTGTTCAATGAAACTTTATTGGTGAAATTATTAAAGCAGTGTCATACATGTAAATTGTATTTAACAATCTTAACTGTTAACATATCTATATGCTTTGATGCTTTGATGTTACTGGACCTTTGACACAGATAGTCTGACCTTGGGAACCAGAAATGGGGGTTAAAGACATCTTTGGTGGGATCCCAACCCTCCCCTCTCTATCCGTATCTGAAAATGCTTATAGAGTCCTGTTTACCAATGCATCAGTAAATACATGTAATAATAACTCACTTACAAAACTTTGGAATTAAATAATGGCCCAATCTTACTGGATTATGAAAGATCCTACTCCCTTGAAAACTTTACCTACCATGTGTTTATAATACACATGTGCTCTCCTAATTAATCTTAGGTGGGCGTTTTTAATTAATAATTAAAATTATTGCAAAGCTATTACTATTACACATGCTGTGTGTGTGTTAGTGTGTATTTACGTGTTGGGTGGAAAGGGCAAGCTAGCTGAACCACTGAGGCAGGTAGTGCACAATTCCAACACCAACAGTGTAAAGTTTCTGTCCTGTCACAGAAACGAAGACGGTGATTCTCCTCTGAGCTTTAGTCAGACGACCCAGTATTTCACTCATGGTTCAGATCTTTCCTATATTTGGGACTTTATTGGTCAAAAGCATGCAGTGTCACAAACAGTATTTAACAATCTTAACTTTTAACATATTCACATATGCTTTGATACTTTGGTGTTATTGGACTCCTGACAGGGATAGTCTGGCCTTGGGAACCAGAAATGGGGGTTAAAGACTCTTTGGTGGGATCCCAACCCTCCCCTCTCTATCCGTATCTGGAGATGCTTATAGAGTCCTGTTCACCAATGCACCAGTAAATACATGTAATAATAACTTACTTACAAAACCTTAAATAACAGCCCAATCTTACTGGATTAAAAAAGATCCTACTCCCTTGAAAACTTTACCTACCATACTTATGCACATGTGCTCTCCTAATTAACTTTAGGTGGGCGTTTCCAATTAATAATTAAAATTATTGCAAGGCTATTACTATTACAGATGCTGTGTGTGTGTGTGTGTGTGTGTGTGTGTGTGTGTGTGTGTGTGTGTGTGTGTGTGTGTGTGTGTGTGTGTGTGTGTGTGTGTGTGTGTGTGCTTCACTGTTACAGAAATTTCATATGCCAACTTGGCAACTAATAGTCCATTTAAAGGTCACACATCCAATTTGTATGTTGAAATTGCTATGACCCAAATATATCATACGTATAGACAACTTAAGTAAAGGCAAAACACAAAGAAGTGATACTTATGTACGGTTGTTATGTGGAAGTGGTATTTCATTTTGTTGCCAAAGCCATCTTGTTCCTGTGCTTTTTTGGTTTTCATATACACAATGTATATCCCTACATACTCTTTCATTTTTTTAAATGCTTTTTATTATTCTTTATATACATTGTATTTACATGTACATGTACATGTCTGTATGTTATCAATACATAGTAGACATCTTGTTAAAAATTATTATGATTGTAGATATACATGTACTATATATATACATGTATATACGTGTATATACATGTACATGTACATGGGATTTTCTAACTGTTCTCATTCTTCTATTCTTCTTCCTTTTATTATCAACTTGCCTTCTTTACACATTTACCTCTCATGTTTTGTCCTCTTCCTCCTCCTCCTTCCTCCTTCTCTATCTCGTCTTCCTCCTTACTCTTTTCTCCCTCCTCCATCTCTTCTCATATTCTCCTCCTTCTCTTCCACCTCTTCTTACTCTACTCATTCTCTTATAATCTTACAGAAGTACAAAGCAAAGTAGACTCAAAAATAGGTTTGTTAACACATGTATATATTCATACACAGACTGATAAATTTGTATATATACTCATATCAACCTTTTCTTCAACCAATTCCATGTCTTTAATCAATATTCATTCATGATCTTGAGCAACAAATGTGAAATACTTAAATTAAATTCTTGCTATTTTACTGAAATATTGTGTCTATGAAGTGCAATAAGTACATGGTCTTCATGCATGTCAAATTTCATTCACAAAATTAATGTCTAAAAAAGTGAACATTTAAATTTAATGTAAGCATTTTCTCAAATTTGATCCTTATAATTATTGTAAAATGTTTATTGTGAATTATGTAGCCATGAATATACTAGTACTGAAACAAATAATTAGTATATGTATTCAATATACATACTAAATACACTGTATTACCACATGAAAAGCCTGTTGTGGATGAGAACATGAAATATGACATATGACATATCACCTTTAGAGCCTTTCTAAGTGGCTGCTCAGTTGTTTCAGTGTGCAGAAAAACAATTTGCAGTGGAAGGTGAAGACACCTTTATGCTAATACCACACAAAAAAATGTATGGTATAACTATTCTGCAATACATTCTTGAGTAATTTAAGGAGGCACTGGAAAGTCATATAGCAAATTAAATGAAGTGTCTAGTTTGTAATTATAAACATGATGACAAGATGCCAGATTTTGTGTGGATAGGGAAGTGCCTCCTCCCTCCCTCTCTCGGTAGGTACTAAGCAGTATTTATTTTTGATCTTAACATTCATTCATCAATTATTTTAAGTTGGATTATCCACTTATTGCCTCTTCTATCTCTCCCTTGCAGCAAAATCTGATCTTGAAGACAGCAGACAGGTACCTCGTGACAGAGGAGAAGTGTTTGCTCATACACTTGGTGCAATGTTCACTGAAACTTCAGCATCAGATAATATTGGTACTCAAGTCATGATACACACATGTTTACATACATGTACATGTATTGTAGAGGCCAGAGAGATAAATCATTGTTAGATTATTTGCTCTTGATACATTGTATGTGGAGAAACAAGATATACAGAGAAAACGTATCCCTATGATTGTTTTGTAGTGTCCAGCGTTCAGTAGTCATGGGTGACTTTATCATGCCTGAAACACAACAGTCTATTATAGTTATTATTTTGATTATCTACACTCCTTACCTTTTAAAGGATTTTGTAGAAATTTAGGAACATATATCAGGTAGAACAGCTATTAGTTCCAGTTTCTACATAACCTACAAGTAGCTTTCTTCCTACTGGTGTGTAGAACTCAAGTGCACTTTCTACTATGTGTCACGCCTATTAATACAGTGACACCCTGAATGACACAACATATATATACATGTACACTGTATATAGATTCAACCTTGTGGAAATCAATCAAAGAAATGCCCCTATGGCCATAAAAATCTTGCAATACAATACAGTACATGTAGCATAGTACTTAAGCTTGTATTATTATTAAGAACATCACTTCTTTGTTTATACACAGTAAAGTAAACAGTACTACTGTTGAGGAGCGTTTTAATAAATCTTAGATTATACCTCATTAAAATGCTGCAATCTGATTGGTCAACTAGAGGTTTCTAAATCCCATAGTAAACCTACTTTTAATTGATTAGTAAACCTATAATTACTTAGTAAACCTGTTGCAATGTTGCTATCGGCATTTCACACAACGAACAGAAGCAAAGTTTGTTGTAAAGCTGGATATGTTGTTTTGTTACAAGCAATCAACTGAGAAAGTCGCTATAGTGTGCATGTTGACTGCTGACTACTGCATTGTAAAAATACTTGTCTAGCTACTTTCTATTAACAAACGAAGAATAGTTTTAGTATCTACGGCCTTCTTAAAAGGTTTTTTGTCCAACTAAGTAAGCTAAAATTTTCAGCTTTTGAAATTCAAAAGTTACACAGCTGACAAAATAGAGATGTGGGCGTTGCCCTCAAGAGCAAAACACTCGCCCTATCGATCACCTTACTGTCTTTCTGCAACTAAAGAAGAGTACTACATGGCTTTCTTGTTATGTCTTCTATCCACGAAAGTAATAACTATAATCTAAATTGGTTAGATACTATATTCTTTGTTTCCACGTCCAATATATAGAACTACCTTGGAAACATTAATTACTTCGGGCTCTGCCCTCAGTAATTAAACTGCTTCCACGGTACTTCTATTGCACGTGGAAACCTCGAATAAAGTATATATAATTAGATTATTGCCGTAGTACATTTTTACAGTAACGATAATGTAATAAAAATACCACCATAATAGTATAGTGAAGTGTAATACTTGACTTTACATGTACACTCCAGTATATGTGACTACATGTATACTGTATATAGAGAAAATAAGTATGTATCCCTATGATTGTTTTATGGTGTCCAGCATTCAGTAATCATGGCTGACTTTATCATGCCTGAAACACATCAGCTATTATAGTTATTATTTTGATTATCTACTCTCTTTACCTTTTAAAGAATCTTGTAGAACTTTAGGAATATATTTCAGGTAGAATAGTTAGCTAGTAGTTCCAGTTTCTAATTTAATATTGTTTAATCAATCATATAATTCAGTATGATACTGTGTCTATAAAATGTAATTGTTAATAAACACTATAGTAAACAAACATCATAATTTTAGTACACATAACATTATAATATTAAAGTATTGAGTCTGATATACCACACCCTAGTTCCACCTGTGTCCAACTATAAACTATAAGCCTTGAACCCTAAACCCTAATACTTTAACGAAATAGTTACTAAATAACACACCCTATCTACATGTACATGTATAAGGAATGTATGCATATGCGTAATTGCTTATGTAACAAGCAAATATATATATATAGATTCAACCTTGTGGAAAGCAATAGGGATGGCCCTGATGGTCATAAAAATTACTCGGTCAGTTAAGCTACATACATGTATAATTAGATCATGTGATTATGCTAACAACTGATCTCAGTCTGGTGGTTTGTAATTACCCTGCATGGAAACTTATAGCATTCTGTATAATTATATATACTATGCAAACCTTCCAGTCTACAACCTTTGACTGTCTTAATTGTTTGTCCAGGGCCCCATGACTTGTATGACCGAAGCCATTGACTCACTAATGTGATTAATCAGTTAATTATGTACAAGGAATTCAAAAATATTATATTTAAATACACATGTAGTTAAACGAGTTGCACATTTGATTACCACATTTGGTAGAATGTAAGTCACGCCCATAAACTTTCTGGAGATCCTATTTATATACAGTAGTTCCAGAAAATTCTGCATGGTCAAAAATTTTGCTAATTTCACGAGTAAATTTGATTATGCGAAAATAAAGCCACATCAAACTTTTTTTTTGAACGCACATGACACAAAGTCACACGTTGGAGGAACATGGACAGCAGCAGTATACTGGACTACTTTAAAAAAGAACAGAGGCGTGGGTTAGTCGATCCAAAGGGCCCTACATCACTTCATGTCCCCTCATCTTCAATTTCTGCTGCCAACAAAGCTGTAGAACAGCTACAAAAACAGAAGATGGAGAACGCAAGAAATGGATGAGAGCTGGAGAAATAGATTTAAGTGAAAAAGTTGCCATCAGCAAAACAAGGTAGACCTTTGCTTTTGGGAGAAAAACTTGACAACGAGGTAAAAGGATACTTTAGAAGCTTGAGGGATGTAGGAGGAGTGGTTACTGTTCCTGTAACCATGGCCATTGGGACGGCAATTGTTGAGTCAAACAATCGAATGCTTCTTGCCAAGAATGGTGGGCCTATTGAAATCACTAAAACTTGGGCTCGATCTTTACTTTATTGAATGAACTTTGTTAAGAGAAGAGGTGGGTCAACTCGTAAAATTGCCGTTACCAATTTTGATGAAGTCAAAGAGCAGTTCCTGTTGGATATTCTAGTCACTGTACATATGGAGGAAATACCGTTTGATTTAATCCTTAATTGGGATCAAACTGGACTTCATGTTGTACCAGGATCCACATGGACAATGGAAGAAAAAGGATGTAAACGTGTGGAAATAATAGGCATGGACGACAAAAGGCAAATCACAGCAGTGATTTGTGGTACAATGACAGGCCATCTCCTTCCTTTCCAGTTAATCTATTCTGGTACGACCAAGGCCTGCTTGCCAAAAGTTGCTGAAATTCCATCCGATTGGCATGTCACATGTACCAGTAATCACTGGTCAAATGAGGAGAAAATGAAGGAGTATTTTGAATGAAACATTTTGCCTTACGTATGCCAGAAACACAAGGAACTGAAATTGAGTGATGATCATCCTGCTTTGGCAATATTTGATGTGTTTCAGGGGCAAACAACTGATATGATTTATGAAATACTTGAGAAGAATAACATCTTTATCTTAAAAATACTTGCAAACTGCACAGATCGACTACAACCTATGGACTTCAGTGTAAACAAGTCTGTAAAAGACTTTTTACGTCAGAGATTTATGGAGTGGTACTCGAGTCAAGTCTTGGTGAAGCTAACTGATAGCGAGAGTGAAGTTGCTATCGACTTCAAGCTTTCAACAATGAAGCCTTTGGGTGCTAGATGGTTAATTGAATTGCATGATTATTTGAAGACTAACAATAGTATCATTAAAAATGGATTTAAAGCAGCAGGTATTACCAGTATTCTTATGTCATGATTTTTTTGTCTACTGATTCAGTAAAACATAGTTATCAGTTTTAAAAATTCGTTTGTTCAAAAATGAACTGATTAAATAAACAAAAAACATAATTAATAATTAATATAATCTCATTTAATATATTGTAGAAGTGTCATTGGGAATGTAGTAAACAGTCTCTCTTCAAAGCAACTCAAAAGATGTTGGCGCATGTTTGCCTGAATGAAATTTACACACACAGGATCAAAATGATGACAAAGTAGTACAGAGGTGGCAATTGCGAAAATACCACAGTCCTTTCCCCCGGTTTGTTTGGAAGATTTAGCCACATGAAAACAAGCTGTTTCTTCAAACAGATTTTTGAGTACACCAAGTGTGTCGACATCAATTGAGGTACATATGGAATCATACACAACAACTTCATCTTCTTTAGCAAATACAGTAGAGGCTACTATCCAATTATTCCCCCTGCTGTGTATAATTTGAATTTGTGGTGGCTGCTTAGGGTGTGGCGGGACTTTTGATTGAAGTATAGTTGAATTCAAACCATTTTCGATTCCAAACTGTTGTTTCAAAACAGTTTGTGCAAAGTTGATATGTAAATCAGATAACGTCTCTCCATTAACAATGATATCCTTTTCCATGTTAGAAAGAGAGAAATGATGTGAATTTAGTGTTACCCAGATGCATGTCATGCTAGTAGAGCTGGTGCTATCTTGACCTCCTGGGTTTTGTTCTTCATTGGTATCATCATCAATCTTCACCTTTTTCACAGGAGGCTCTTTGGGTCTTCATAATTTTTCTTATCACAAGATAGCACTTTCTTGATCAAAGTTTCAGCCTTTTTTCGGACATTCCTTTGAAATTTAATTGACATAAAACTTCAAGACCACCTTGTGGCAAATCTGAAGAATACTGCCTTCTTCCAATTACTTCACAGAGAATGAATCCACTACGACGCAAAAACAGCTTACAGATCAAAGAAATGTTCTTGGGAACATGGCCTACGATTGTTTGAGATTTTACTACCGCAACAGCATTACAATCGTACCTATTCGTATCCTCTACACTGCAATCCAACATTTCGCCTATTGAACTCTCCCAGATCTCCTTGTACACATGATAGCTTCGAATTACAGTACCAGCAGTGAAATAAATATCCATTTTCACACATGAAAAAACGTGTTGCATAGACCTTGCACGTGTTCAATAGTGGGTGTGGTCAACTGTTCAAGATATATGTTTGCACTCGAAAGTTGAAATCTGCAAAAATTTCTGCTGCACACTTTTTCCAAAAGATGTGAAAATTTGAATCCTTTAAAATTACTGGTACTACGGTACCTTAATTTGGACTCCATTGCCATGGCAACTACATGTACATTCTTCGTAGTCTTTGAAAACTACATGATTACATTATGTCAACCACTTCAATAGAAAGGCTCATTATATAAACTTGGACTATAAATACAGTTTATGGTTAGAACGTCTATTAAGATTGGAGAAGCAAGGAGTCTAAATGTGTTAAACCCCATGTACATGTAAGTGTGGTCTAGCCGTTCCTTGGCATTAACGAATTTAACATATACATGTACATGTACATACATGTAGGTTATATTTACTATAAAATAGATTGGTTAATTGAATGAGTTGTACTTATAATTAATGCTTAACTCAATTTATGGCACCTGGTATATTTTACTATTAATATCAATGCTTTCTAACATAACATAATTATAACAACTATAATTGTGTGTGAAATTTAGAATGATATTAGCCAAGTAAACAAATAGTGTGGATTACTTCCCATCCCATAGAAGCTGTTGTGCACTTAACAACATATGTGACACAAGCAAACACAATGTATATTAATACATGTATGTATAGTCCAAACTACTAGTTTTGATCTGTCATAACTACTGTTGCTAAACAACTGGATATACCTGTATAATACTTAGCTTATAATATGATTGTGCTAAGAAATAACTAAATTATATGGTTGAAGGTTTCTATACATTTGTTGATGGCCGCCTTGTTATTTTATTTTGTAGCATGGAATGTGAGATTAATAAACAGGATATAACAATATGAAGTATAATTATATTAAATACATGTATATAATTATTAATTTTTCAGACTTATTAAAAATGTGATATCCTTCCTACATTTTACAATGTGTTATGTGCCATCTACACACATTTCTCTATTTCTATATAAAGTATTGACGGTTACCTATCACTATGATTATAACAAGTGAAACAATGTTTTAACTAAGTTATAAGGATAACAAATTTATAACATGATACGTGGCAAACAAAAACATCCCTATGACTAAATCAGTTTTGCAGAGTCTTTTTGCAGTAGTAGCAGTTTCTTTGTACATGCTCTTATGTAGATCAGGATTAGAGTAATAATTTACATTGTCACTGGTCAACAAGGCCATAATTGTAAGAGGAGTAATGGAGTATATAACAGTCAATAGTTTGTACTTCTAGTAAGTAGTGACCACAGGTAGTATAACTAGAGTAACTCATTACACTACACTTTTAAGTGTGCAGTGAAATCTAATCGATGTACATGTATTATTAATACACTTTAGGCTTGGAGTCTTTATGCTTTTACACACATATATAATTTCACTGATATTTACTACTCTGCAGTTTTGCTGCACTTTTAGACTTCTGAATACACAAAAATCCAGTATTATATATACTCCACATGTACTAATGTGTACATAATACACTATATAAGCTGCTAGCATACACCATTCATCTATTTACGAGATAGTCACCATCACTGCTGTTATTTACCAACTCACAACCTATAAGATGATCTGGTTCATCATTTTGTTAATTCCTGGACTGACTTCTGGAGACACTTGCAGTTGCAGTACACCTAACCAATATGAACTGGTATGCTGTAATCCTGATAATCTTGGAAATATTGTGAGGATCGATGGAAATGATAATAGACAGAAATATATTATTTGTCCTTCTACTCCACTTACTCAATGTAACTCGCTCGGTTCATGTGGTGATGTCCTCGTTCGTAATCCTAATGCGTCGTCAGGGTATTATGATGTTAATTTGAGTAATGGAAGTGTTATAACTGTTTATTGTGAGATGGATGGTAACAATTGTGATGGAGAAGGAGGTTGGATAAGAGTAGCACAACTTAACATGAGTGAACCTGGTGCTACCTGTCCTTCTGGACTTACACTACAGAACTATAATAATATTAATCATAGTTTGTGTGGTCGATCATCATCAGGTTGTGCTTCAACATTCTTCTCTACATATGGATTGAACTACACTAAGGTGTGTGGAAAAGTAAGAGGATACCAGTTTAGTTCAGTAGATGCATTTCTTGTACAAAGTAACAACATTGACTCAACATATGTTGATGGTATTTCTATAACATATGGTAGTAATCCTCGACAACACATCTGGACATATGCTGCAGGAGAAAATGACTTTCAAGCTGGAGGAGATGATTGTCCTTGTAATAGTGGAAGTAGTGTTGTTGTGCCTGATTTTGTTGGTAATGATTACTACTGTGAATCAGGTCGTAGGTTAGCTATCTTGTATGTTGAGGATATTTTATGGGACGGACAGCAATGTAATGGAATAGAGTCTACCTGTTGTACTAATCCTAACATGCCATGGTTTCTCAAGACACTCAATGAAGAGACTAATGATGATATCGAGTTGAGAGTTTGTAGTGATGAAATTCCAACAGGTGAAGAAGCTCCACTTGATATAATTGAAATATATATCAAGTAACTGATCAATAACCTAGGCCCGGGCTCAGATACGCCACTGGATATAACCAATAATCCTGTAAAATAGAAATGTTAAAACTGTTGTATTCTTGTCTGATATTTATACTAAATACATCGCTGTTTTAAGTATCTGTGCCATCAATGTTGAACATATATATCAAGATTTGAGCAATACATAATTGTACATAGAGATCATAGGGTTTCTGTGAATATTGTCTCACAATAAAAATATCCACACTGCGAAAACAAAATTGTTAAAATATCTGATTGATTGGTTATTACAGTTGAAAGGATTTAAAGTTGCATGTATGGTTATTCTGTTGATATTACTGAAACCCTATTTTGCTAACTTCCTCATAAAATTTCATGTTTCATTTCATTTATAAAACGTCTAGTAATAGAAAACCTGCAAACTCATAATCTAATACTTTGAATACATGAAATATTATATGAGGAAGTTAGCAAAGTATGATTTCAGTAAATGTTATGGCATCAACAGTATGACCATATATGCAACTTTAAATCCTTGCAACTGTAATAACCAATCAATCAGTTATTTTTACAATTTTGTTTTTGCAGTGTAGTCGCCTACTCTTTTAATGTGTTGGCACTTACCCATTACCTTTAATAATATTGTACATTGCATTTATTATACGTACGTGTATTAACTAACATCTTATATTTTGTATACTTCATGATTCATTGTATTATTCCTCTCATTAAATGATACATACTGTACATTTTGAAAGATGGATGCTAATTACTATTTACATGTACATTGGATAAATGCTAATAGTTAAAAGTAGTATGTGCTCACGGATAATTGAATTAAACTGTATAAAACGTCCATTCACATGATCGCGTGATCGACCTTTGGTATTTCACCTTTCTGTGTATTTTGTTGTTTGCTGGTTGTTTTCTGACTTGTTTACATTCCACTATCTTTTATAACCAATAAGGCACTCTATATTCCCTTCACTAAGTGTTTGAGCTACGTTTGATGACTCGAGAAACTTGGAAAATTTGATCGTCGTCGTACTAGTTAGAACATGGTATATATATATAGTTGCAACAGTGTCTCCTACCTTTGAAAACTTGGCTGTCATCTCGAAAGAGTATTAGGTAATGAGTGTGATGTATTACTTGTAATAATATGTGTCAATATGAGTCAAATAGTGTTGGAAATCATAATTATGTAATGTATGTAATTATAAATATATTAGAATGACTATTGTATATATGCGTAAGTATGTATGTATATATGTATTTATGTGTATAGGTATGTATGTATATATGTATGTATATATATGTGTGTGTATGTATATACATGTATATATATATATATATAATTATTATTATTATTATTTTTTTACTGAGAGTCATATCTCAGTTGGGTGTGGAATATTTCCAGGCATGGGTAAATATGTAGTGGTACTTTACAGCACTTGCATTGATACTGTGTCTGTGATCTTTTCTTTTTCCTAGACCGGCAGACTTCACACTGGGGACGACCTCCGTATTGTTTATCAGAAGTTATCGGTTCAGGAAAAGGTCTCTGTGTAAGGCGAAGTGGGATGTCTGTGTGTGGCGAAATATAGCGCTGTTGAGTTCGACGATGAAATCCATCAAGAAGTCCTGTGGCAATTTCTAAACGGAAATCAAACTGCGTAAGTATTTTAGTGGCGGTAATGTTGTATAGAACATTTGCATTTGTAATGCAGAGATCTATTAGATGAAAAAATGCCCGTTTCCACCATTTTTTGGACCTGTGAGCATACCCATAATAAAGTATCATCTGATCAGACAGGTCAGCACCTCCCAAAAACTTATTGTATTCCTCAATAACTCTTGGTTTTTTGATAATTTCTGTACCATCAGTTGTTTCTCTTGCATGTCTTCTTTTTTCAATTACCGAGTCATCATGAAGTGTCGATAGCATGCATACTTCTCTCTTGTCTTTCCATTTCAAGCAAAGCATTCCCTCGCTTGTCTTTTCGCTATAAATGTCTCCTTTTTTCAGCCGTTTTGTTTTAAATGTGTCACTTAGACCTTTGCGATCTATCCTTACAGTACCACAGGCCCCGAACCCTTGATTGTACAAGTCATGATAAAGGGCTGGTGAGGAATAAAAATTATCCATGAAAATATTGTACCCTTTACCTGCAAGATCTTCAACTAAATTAAGTACAACCCTATGAGCAAGACCTTTGCCACTTTTGACTCCTTCCTTTCCTGTATATAATTTCCAATTATAAGCATAACCATTGGTTGAGTCGGCCAACACCCAAGCCTTCATCCCCCACTTAGTAGGTTTTTTGGGCATATATTGGACCCACGAAAGCCTCCCTTTGAAGCCTATCATGCTTTCATCGACTGAAAGTTGCTGATTGGGAATATATGCTTGCTTGAAGTTTTTTATGATTTTATCGAGTACTGGCCTTAGTTTATATAATTTGTCATAATTTACACTGTTTGTTGATGGTTGTTCTTGTCCATTGTTTAGGTGCAGAAACTTCAGAATTAGTTCAAATCGACGACCTGACATAATGGAGCTAAAGTTCTCGCCAATGAATGGCCATTTTGTAATCCAATAACAGCTACAAAGATAAGTTAAAATTCATTAAATGTATGCATGTATAGGAGTACTGTTTCACTTACCGTAATGTTGGGTATCCTACTAGGCCTATTGCAATAATAATTGCCAGTAAGGCGTCAACTTCCTTCAGTACCATTGGCTGCTTTACCCAGTCATGCACTCTTGCCTTCGGATGACGGTCTATGTAATCCTTGTTACTCTCCATATACTGGTGGGCAATCTAATTGTCTCATTCAGAATTGTCTGCTTTACCTCGTCATCGATAAATAGGTTGAAAAAGTCAACCGGAGACTTCTCAGTCATGTCTGGTATAATTCCAGGTGTGATGGTAAAGGTAGGTAATGAATTTGCTACAGGATAGACCCCTACACAAAAAGTTTAGTTTCAAGTAATTATATAATTACTATGTTCATCTGTCACTGTTATAGACTGGTTATTTACTTACAATAATATACTATGTATACATGTATATAATGTTTGCATTACTTGTGTTTTCACCAGGGCTGGTTGAAGTAAATGCAACAGGTGTCTGGAAATTAGTTGGGACAGTACTCTGGACAGCAGTCTGAACTGTTGATGTCAGTGCAGGAGATGGAGGGTCTACATAATTTTGTTAAAACTAGTGTTTGCTAATAAGTTTAACTCAAAAAACAATATCTAAAGTTACCTGTATTTTGTTATCATTATTAATTTTTATTACCTGTATTTTTCTGGGTGGAGCTGTATTCATCCTCTTCCTCCTCTGTAAGATAACCGTCAAAATCATCATCAGAATCATCGCTAGGGAGGTCATCCATCAATTTCAGTAAAAAATCTGGGTCAGATGGCACTGTTTTACCTCTATTCATCTTTACTTGCAGGTGATATAATTTTTAATAGCTGCTGCGCAGATTTGCGCACCCGCCATTTTTTGTGGGTGTGGTCGCGGCGCAAAATTGCGCGAGTATCCGTGAAAGGGTTAATTACCCCGGCCTTCGCTTGTATACCGGTTTAGTTAGCCTGTTCACACAGGTGTATGAGTGAGATGTTTGATTTGGACCCTGCCAGCTGGGCTGCCTTGGTAGCTCAGTTGGTAAGAGCATCTGTCCGGACTGCAGAGTGTCGTGGGTTCGAATCCCACCTGAGGCAACTCATTTTTTCATTTTTCATTTTTCATTTGCCTCAGGTGTCTTTCTTTCTTTCTTTCTTTCTTTCTTTCTCTCATCTCAGTATTATCATGTATATTGTGTTGTTTTGTACAATAGTATTATCAACAGTACTACTGTATTGTTGTCCATTACTACACATCAGACATGGGGCAAGCATTTACTGAAGCTAGTGCCTGAAGCAAAATTTTAAGCACAAGCACATGCTTTTATGAAAAAAAGTGCTTGTTAAATTAATTAACTGTGTGCTACAAAGCGTTTTTCTCTTGATATCTTATTTTTACAGTGTCTTTTATATATAAGTACATGTAGTAGCTTCTGCAACCTTTCTTCGTAATGGTGTGTGGGGAGAAAGACAGAGATTGTTGTTTGTCCCTATAAAATGATTTTAGAGAGTGAATCTATAATAATAATTATTATACAGTATGTCTGTAGTTAAGAAAGTTGTATCTCATTCTGGGTGTTCAGTAAATCAATGGTTGTGGTGTGTAAATTATCTCTCTCACTCTCTCTCTCTCTCTCTCTCTCTCTCTCTCTCTCTCTCTCTCTCTCTCTCTTCTCTCTTTCTCTCTCTCTGTAGGAGTTAAGGAAGCATTTCTCAAAGTTGGTCAAGGAGTGATAGAGTTATATCACAATCATCTATTGACCTCAACCTCAGTGAGTAGTTCATTTAGTCCATTCAGTGGTGCTGTCTCTCCTTCACTGCCTACAAGAGATAACGGAGTCAATCATGTCTATGTTTATCAAACACATTCCATAGGTAAGAATAAATTCTAACAACATGTGGAAGTAAGACTAATTTGTAAATAATGAATGTAGATTTCAAAGTTTTGAATATTCAAATAAGAACAGTAATTTGTTGGTGTTGCATTGATTGAATTTTCTTCAAGCGCTTTGTAACGAGAACAATTTACTGCCTATTGTAAGTAATGTATTATGTTCTGTGCTCTGTTTCCACTGGGATTTAGAGTTATTAGATTAACAAAAATTGATAGAACTTTCCCCAAACGCACATGCATATAACTAAGAATGAAGTTAATTCATTTAGATTCATCACACCTTACATGTGTAGTTATAATAACCATTCATAATTCCATATACATATACATATAGGTGGTATATAAATACTGACATGATATGTGTGTACATACCAGTGAAACAATATGAAATAGAAGCTTCTATGCACAGCTTTGGCAATTATATAAACTCCTTAATAATAATTAACTAGCCACATATTCTTAATCCACCATTGTTAATCTACAATATTATAACTGCATTGCATATCTTTTTTAAAAATTGTTAATTATGTAGCAATAGTAACATGTGCCTTCTCTAGTTGTTATAGGACAGGCATCAAATAATAATAATGGCAGCCCTGTGTGCTATGTGTTAACAATAATGTAGCTCTTATATTTGCAACATCATGATATAAAGTTTGTGAACATGGAGATCTTCCATTTTTTCAATTATTGTTCAATATGCATATGGTGTGAAACCCTTAACATCAATAATCTAGTAATTTGGTAGTTTCCTGATGTAACCATGCTAGTACTATACATGTAAATAGAAACGATCGTTCTATAAAGAAAAAACTACACCCAACCTAATAATGATAAACCTTAGAATAATTTTACGTGATACTGATGAGCTAATTGACAGTTTCTGCATTATTCATAGTCATACAATAGCTACCAGATCTTCCTTTCTCGTAGAGTGGGAGGGGTTGGCTACATGAGACTAATCTACATGCTATTGTTAGACTATTAATTATGTTAGTGCTAAATTAAATAATAATTAATAGTGAATGATTATTTTCAGGTAATAGCAGTAAAGTAGTAACTGAAAAAGAGGATGAAGAAGAAACAGCAAAATCTTCCAGCTTTCCTTGTTGTTGAGTGTGTATAACACATTTTTTGTCAATTTTATTTGTCGTGAAACTTATGCATTTGTCAATAATTATTATGCATGCAGTATGACTTATTATGTTACATAATTATTATGTATGTATAGTAAACATTATTTTTGTATTAATATTAGTTATAAAAAGACACCCATTCAATGGTTGATTTCTAATAGTGAATAAATGCACTGAAATTATGAATGTTAAAAGAGAGATTGTCTTGACCTTTGGATGACAACAGAGATACCATGAATATCCTGAGGGGTCTAGTCCTAGGTAACATTCCATGCTTAGCAAAAAAATGGTCTGCTTTTCTGCAATTATGCAGTGTTCTCAAAACATTTTAGTTGACAAATGCAAGAAAATGAAAATAATAATTATTATTGTTGTTCAAGTACAAAGTGCTAACTGCCATTTGCAAGCTGTTCATAAGTGCTTGTGTATTCAGATTGTTTTAAATAAAATTTAATTATGTTACATTTGTGTAATAAGACTAGCAATATTAAATTCTTTATTTAGTAGTTAATGAAGTGATAGATGGACTAGGACTACTAATAAATGGCTAATTATTAATATATGGATAAGGCATACATGTAATTGTTGTCACGAGTATAAAGACTTGGCAAGTAAGCAGTACAACCTTGTAGTAGAGACATGAAGTCATTTTGTAATCGAGTATTACTAGCACAGGAAAAAGAAAACAACTGTACGGAGCGCTACGTTTCCCGTGCAGCTCACTTGTACGTTTGTAAACGGTAAAATTTACGGACTACATCTTGACGGGTACGCTGCTTCAACGTATAACTACTTCATTGTTGTATACGGACCTATAACGGAGGCAGCCGCTTCTTATATTATTAGGGTGTGGCTGGAAGTATGGAGAATTCTAGGAAAAGGTATTTGTGTTCTTGCTGTAACGAGCATGTTTCTAAGTCTACCTTGCAACGGCATCGACAAGCACTGGAACAACTAGAAAGGCAGAAGAAAGATTTTATCTCAGGGATTATTGAACCAGAGTGTGATGATGTGAGTCACTGGCCAATGTGAAATTCAGTGTGGTGTATCATAGAGATAGAGGGCTCCAAAGATATCCTAGGATATCTTTAGGTCACATACAATAATAATGATAATTATAATTATTAAAATTAACATAGTTTAGCTAATTGTTATATATAATTAGTATTCTAATTCATTTTGTAATAAATTATGTAATTATTAGGATGAATGGGTAGTGACTTCAGACGAAGAAGAGATGTGTTTACCTAATGAAAAGTCAGGTGATGACAGTTCTACTGATAATGAAGACATACAATGTTAGTTGTGTAATATAGAGAAAGTCATGCATCAATTCACTGTTCAATTTTTTATTAGTTGATGATGAAAATGCTGATGATTGGAGTAATGATGATATAGATGATCTAGATGAATGTGCAGTAAGCAATATAAATACATAATTATTATACTGATACTCTCTAATTCTATAAGCACACACACAATTATTATAAAATTAATATCAAAATTTATTAGTAATTCTCTTGTCCAATATAATTTACGGGTATATAACCTCAAAGTACTATGATACTATAATTACTTGATCGTCCTTTTTCTTAGGATATTATTTGGGATGACGATGATACTACAGAAGATATTTCTAGTTCTCCTCCCCCCAGAATGCCTGCTTTTATCCGAGCTGTACTACTATTTCTTATGTTGTGGCAAATGTCATTTGGAGTTTCTGATATTGGCTTAGGTATATTGATTTTATTTCTGCACCAACTAATTAAATTTCTTGCTGCACTCTCTGGAAGTCAGAGTGTTTGCAAATTATCAGATGAATTACCAAAGACTGTACAACAAGCTCGACAGAATGTGTTAGGAGATTCACTTGATTTCAACAAATATGTAGTTTGTTCTAAGTGTCATGCACTATATGACCTTAATGAATGTGTAGAAGTGCTAATTTGTGGTGAAAGAAAATCAAGGAAATGCCGTTATATAATGTTTCCAAATCACCCGTTTCAATCTTTTAGGAAGCCATGTGATTTTATTCTTCTAAATGTAGTAAAAGGTAAAAATAAATCTGAGAGCTTCAAACCAGTGAAGGTATACTGTTACCAAAGTTTGAAGAGTGCTGTGCAGCGTTTGGTTAGTCGGCCTGGTTTCTTAGACCAATGTGAACTTTGGCGGGATCGCACTTCCCATATGTCTGATGATATTCTTGGAGATATCTATGATGGTAATGTATGGAAGGAATTTATGACATATAATGGCAAACCATTCCTTGCAGATCCATTTACATGGTGTGTAACATTAAATGTTGACTGGTTTCAGCCTTTTACTCATGTGTGTGACTCTGTTGGTGCAATTTACCTAGTTGTACAAAATGTACCTAGAAAAGAACGATATAGATGGGAAAATATGATTTTAGTGGGAGTTATTCCAGGTCCAAAAGAACCTTCTCTTAATATTAACTCTTATCTGACTCCTTTAGTAGAAGAACTGAACTCTTTTTGGACGGGTGTTCGTCTATTATCTCCTAAGTATGGTTCTGTAGTAATAAAAATTGCATTAACTTGTGTAGCATGTGATTTGCCAGCCACAAGGAAGGTGTGTGGTTTTAAGAGTCATAATGCTACTAAAGGATGTTCAAGGTGTCTCAAAACATTTGCAACAAATGAATTTGCACAAAAACCAGACTATTCTGGTTTTGACACCAGCATGTGGCCGAAAAGATCAATAGAAAGCCATCGAGAACAGAGTAAGAAGCATGGTCTTGCGAATACAAAAGGAGAACAGAAACAAATAGAAGAAAAGTTTGGTTTACGGTACTCCATATTGCTAGAGCTTCCTTATTTTAATCCAATTCGTTTTGCGGTGATTGATCCAATGCATAACCTGTTTCTTGGCACAGCCAAGTATGTTATGCATTATTGGATTAATCATTCAATTATATCAAATGATCAATTAGAGCTTATGGATAATCGTGTGTCAGAAATTCAGGTTCCTTGGAGTGTTGGAAGACTACCAACAAAAATATCATCTGGATTTGCAGGATTTACAGCTGACCAGTGGAGAAATTGGACAGTTATTTACTCTCCTGTAGTTCTTCGAGGAATTGTACCAAATGAGCATTTGCAATATTGGCTTTTGTTTGTCAAGTCATGTATTTTACTCAGTAGCCGTGCTTTATTGCGCTCTAATATTGTACAAAGTCATGAATACCTCAAGCTGTTCTGTATTAATTTTCAAAGAGTGAATGGAAAGGAAAGCTGTACTCCTAACATGCACTTACACCTTCACTTGAGTGAATGCTTATTGGATTATGGGCCTGTGTATGGTTTTTGGTGTTACGCATTTGAAAGATTCAATGGTACTTTAGGCAGGTATCCCACTAATTTGAAACAGATAGAGGTGCAGCTAATGAAGAAGTGCATTATCCATCAAGAAGTTTGTACTCAGCAATTCCCCAAAGAACACGAGACTCTTTTCAACCTTCTCAACCACAGAGCTAAAGAGAATAGTGGTGGGTATTCTCTTTCTTTGTCTGCGGAAAGTTTGAAAGAATTGCAACAACTCTCATCACCATTTTGGACTCCAGGCATGTGGTTTCTAACTAATGAAGAAATGTTTATTCCACCAGTGAAGGAAAAAGTATTCGATGTTATTGAAGTAGAAAATCTTCAGCAGTTGTATTCGATCCTGTATCCTAATAGAGCAATAAAGCATTTTAGTCATTTTTATAAGTTTTGCTCTAGAGCATCTATAGCTGGAGAGGTTTTTGGATCTGTAAAATCGTTTGGAGAAAAGTCATCTGTAATATCTGCATATTGGCCTTCTACAGGAAATGAATTGTGCAACCGATTGTCTCTGTCATTAGGTCAGGTCCAATTCTATATCAAACACAGAATAATATTCACAGATCAATTACAAGTTGATGAAGCACTTGAATTTACATTTGCTTATGTCCATTGGTACATACAGCATGAACATTGGGATTGGTTTGGTTCAAATTGTTTTGTATGCTATCCTACTTTTCATACCCCATCAGTGATGTCATTTATCCCTTTGTCACGAATATCATCAAAGTGTGCTTTCGGCTCCTATTCAGGAAATTTTGGTGATGGTTTGCATCAAACTGTTTTTATAGCCATTCCGATACAATCTTCATTTACAGTGTAACATAAAGAAATCAATGGAAATCAACTAATAGACATCATTATATAATTATGCAATAATTATTTATTATAAGCACATGTAGGTTAACATAATTGTCTTTATTATACAAAATTAAAGACTATCAAAAGTGTTATATTGATTAGTGTAAACTTTTATCATTAATCATTGATAAAAAGCTTTAACATTTGTGTTGTGATCCATTTGACATTGCTTTTTTAAATATTACTGCCGATCTACTGTTAGAATAATACAGCATATCACGATAAAATTCTCGGATTTTCTTGACTTTCTGTGCACATTCCAACTCCTTCTCATGCACAAGATATTCAATTGTTTCAAACTTTCTTTGGTACATTCCAGCTTTATCAGCTAGAACCCGATTACTGCTTCTTAAGTGACCAACTAGCTCATCTCCAGTTAAACATTTTCCATCTTCCATTTTAAATTCATTACTGTCATCTTCTTGGTATGCGAAGACAGCTTCATCGAACCCATATAGGTTAGCATCTTTTGAAGATAGACATTTGATGGGAACTTCAGATATACTTTCTGGAGGAGAACGTGGTGATCCCAAACTACTTGGGCTACTTCCATTTTCTTGGTAAGTAAGATGCTTGAATTTCTTTCTCTTCATTTTCTGTTTATGTCTTTTTTCTCTTTTTTTTTCAGGGCTTTTTCTTCCCATTAATATTACACCTACAAAAATGCCCCCCAAAAATGAAAGTTCAACTTAGTTATATAGCCTAGCCATTGAGAGAATGTTAGCATGATTTTGGTCAATTAAACACAGGGTCTAGGCCCAATGAACCATAGGGTCTAAGAATATTACGGTCTAAGAATATTACGGTTTCAATTTAACAAGTTTAGTGATTCGTGTTATTATTATTATTGTTTTAATTCACCTCCTGAGTAATTACTCAGGCTGCTTTAATTTGACCACACTCACACTAACATGGATAGAGGAATAGACATAACATAGACATACAATTTTATGAAATAAACAGACAACAAAACTCAACACAATTATCAGACAGTCATGACCACAATGCCCAACACAAGTATCAGACAGTCATGACCACAATGCCCAACACGAGTATCAGACAGACAGTTATGACCACAATGCCCAACATGAGTATCAGACAGACAGTCACAACCACAATGCCCAACACGAGTATCAGACAGTCATAACCACAATGCCCAACACAAGTATCAGACAGACAGTTATGACCACAATGCCCAACACGAGCATCAGACAGACAGTTATGACCACAATGCCCAACACAAGTATCAGACAGACAGTCATAACCACAATGCCCAACACGAGTATCAGACAGACAGTTATGACCACAATGCCCAACACGAGTATCAGACACAGTTATGACCACAATGCCCAACACAAGTATCAGACAGACAGTCATAACCACAATGCCCAACACGAGTATCAGACAGACAGTTATGACCACAATGCCCAACACGAGTATCAGACAGACAGTTATGACCACAATGCCCAACACAAGTATCAGACAGACAGTCACAACCACAATGCCCACAACATTACATACACCAAAGCAGAAGTGTTCCTCTTCAAAATAATGTTAATGATGTCGTGATTACTGTATACAAAGTACTTTTACTCACCTCCAGATCTCTTTAGTTATAACTCCACCTATGGGCCGAGCTTTGAGTATTTGGCGCTAAATTCAATCACAAAATGGTTCCTACTCGTTTCTTTGCCAACACTGAACAGCCTATCTCTAGAAGCAGAAGCTTGCATTCACCACTCTCCCCTACAGTGGATGGTAAATTAGAATCTTTGCTCAATGCTGTGCAGTATCTACAAGAACAAACCGATCAGGCAATTTCATTAGGGGATCAGACAAATAGAGCTATTGGTGAAGTAATAACCAGAATGGATGCTTTTGACTCGAGAATAAAACTTCTAGAAAGCAGTTCGGGATCGAGTCAAGTTGAGAGTGATGTAAAGTCTGCTAACAAAGTTCCAAAAGATATTTCTGTAAGATTTGTACTCACTGTTATAATTATATACACTATATATTATATATAATTATATATATATATATATATAAATAAATAAATATATATATATATATATAAACTATTATTAAATTGTGTGCTATATAGGACTCTGTTAAAAGGTTGCATTCCAGTTTGGAGTCTGAGAAGCAGTTCCAGTCTCACCTCCTGTGAGTTAAAATTTAGTAGACTATGCATACCTATTATGCCTTCACAGATTTCATGATAGTTGTAATCAGAAAGTTGCTGATTTTCTTCTAGAGCAAGTGAAAGACCAGAAAGGACAAAAATATAATGAAAGAATCATTAGAAGTAAGACTGAAAAAATTATTAACATTATGTTTAATGAACACTCACTTATTATCAGAGGCAGTTCATCGATACTATGAGTCCAGAAGGAGATCATATAATGATTCACAGCCTGGCAGGTTTCATATCAAGGAACGGAATGACATCAAAAACAAAAAAACACAGAGACAAAAAAGTGTATGTTAAGATTGTTTTATGAGCGTAGTATAGTTCTTTACTACCATTTTACTTCCTCACACAGCTATATAATAAAAGAGAAACAGTGGCAAAATCAAATAAAGAAAGATCGCATTGGAAGCAGATAGATTACCGTTACATGACTAAAGAAAGTTCTGATGAAGATGGAAATTTTAAGAGTCATCATCACTCTTGGCATTCCAAAAGTATAGCAATGCATCTATCACTACTGAATGATTGGTCATAACACTCTCTTTAATTACACAGAACTTAAGAGTTTAATTAAACACTTGGACAGTAGGTGGAGAAATACTGATGTACAAAGTAGCAAGAAGCAGAAAGGTACTTTTCAGAGGAAGAAGAGAATAGACTCCACACCAAGTCTCTCAAGTCCTCCGTTCAATGCCCCAAAATGGACAGTTGATGAGCATTTTCTTAGTACTCCAAGTACATCTCCAAACTCATCACCTCCAAACACTTCTCCTGATTCCATAGTACAGGCTGATCAACCAACATTATCTCATACTGATGTCTCTTTCTCCTTAACACCCAATAGATCAACAGTAATGCCTACAGCTACACTGTTCAACGAAGATACATTTGACTTTTCAGAAAGTGAGAGTGATTTTGATTGAACTCACAGTTCACTATTATGATTTCATTTCATTTATTCATTCTTGATTGCAATACTGTCATTTATTTCTTTAATAATAACTAATATAATAAATAATAATAATAATAATCGTGGTAATTAATGATAATTATTGGTGGGAGTGGCCACGGTAAATTTCGCGCGTTCACGTTTGCTCGACGGACATAGTCAATATTATCCGTCTAGAAAGGCACCAATACGGACTGAAGACGTCTTGATCCACGGACAAGATACGGCAAACGTCTCAATCCGTCCTGTGTATAAACACGGGACGGTATTTCTTTCTACTCTGAGCAGTATAAGTGCAATTGATGTCCTGTGTAGTTCAATGAAAAGAATATTGCTATCGCCATTTGGATAATCATGATCTATTAAATTGCTTTATGTGATGCACTGATAATGGATTGATAATTGGCATCAGGCAATATTGGCCATTATTTCTAGTATCAGTATATATCGGTTATTTCTGAAAGATGTAAATGATATTGTAATAAGTGTACTATTAATGTCATTGCTTGTGATTACATTAGTCGCTTTTTATGATACTCATAATTATTGAGAAAATGCACATTTTCATTGAAAGAAACAAAAACCGCAAGGTTAATATGTAATATCGATTGGTACCAGTTACCAGTACAAGTAATTATCAGTATATCGGAATATCGGTAAAATCTCAGTGTATCAGTGCATCACTATACTTTATATAGGAATATCCCCCTATGTGTTGTATATATAATTAATATAATAACTGCAAATCTGCAATGAAAAAAAAATTCTTTATTTTTAGGCACAACCTTATTATGATGACACGTCATAACAGGAAGTAAATAAACCAAGATGGCTGCAGCTCAGTATTTTACAAATCAAGTTTACCAGCTCATAACTTCTGATTTACAAGGAATATTGGAGTGCAGCTTTAAATCTAAGGTAGATGTGTATTAAGTTTATGCCAAAAAAAAAGGAATTTGTTTTTTCATTGCAGTTATGTATCATTTTGGAAGGCTTGATTAGTTTCGAACATGTATAACCTTAATATAATTAATTTGTAATATATGTTGAGTACAGTGGTCTGTAACGTTTTTATTTGAAGGGGTCTCCTTGTACTGATGCACTGATAATCAGATCGGTAATTGATATTTGGTTATTTCTGACTGATGTACAAATAATGTCATTTCTTGTGATTATAGCATCATAGCAGCTTTCATGATACTCGTGATTATTGAGAAAATGCTCATTTTCATTGAAAGAATCAGACACAGGAAGATGGGTATAATATCAGATCGGTATCAGTTATCAGTACATATCTAATGTAATTATATTATTAGTGCATCATTAACATGTACATGTAGATACCTAAAATACTTGTAGTTGTAAATGTCACTACTTTTATTTCCTTTTCTGTTAAAATTAATGTTATTAGTCTCATGTATTAATAATGAACATTGTGACTTAATGTTAGGACTGAAACAACTAGTCGATTAGTCGACTAGCTGTAAGGCTGTTGACTACAATTTTTACTAACTAATTAGTCAGTTCAATATATCACGTGTTCTTGCACATGCGCACTTATTACATGTACATACATGTAGTGTTTTAATGTATGACTAATACCAGTTCAATCAGATTATGTTCATTAGGCACACACAGTGGATGATGAATTAATGAATACTAACTGTATTACATGTACATACATGTAGTGTTTTAATGTATGACTAATACCAGTTCAATCAGATTATGTTCATTAGACACACACAGTGGATGATGGATTAATGAATACTAACTGTATTACATGTACATACATGTAGTGTTTTAATGTATGACTAATACCAGTTCAATCAGATTATGTTCATTAGACACACACAATGGATGATGGATTAATGAATACTAACTGTATTACATGTACATACATGTAGTGTTTTAATGTATGACTAATACCAGTTCAATCAGATTATGTTCATTAGACACACACAGTGGATGATGGATTAATGAATACTAACTGTATTACATGTACATACATGTAGTGTTTTAATGTATGACTAATACCAGTTCAATCAGATTATGTTCATTAGACACACACAATGGATGATGGATTAATGAATACTAACTGTATTACATGTACATACATGTAGTGTTTTAATGTATGACTAATACCAGTTCAATCAGATTATGTTCATTAGACACACACAGTGGATGATGGATTAATGAATACTAACTGTATTACATGTACATACATGTAGTGTTTTAATATATGACTAATACCAGTTCAATCAGATTATGTTCATTAGATACACACAGTGGATAATGGATTAATGAATACTAACTGTATCACATGTACATACATGTAGTGTTTTAATGTATGACTAATACCAGTTCAATCAGATTATGTTCATTAGACACACACAATGGATGATGGATTAATGAATACTAACTGTATTACATGTACATACATGTAGTGTTTTAATGTATGACTAATACCAGTTCAATCAGATTATGTTCATTAGACACACACAGTGGATAATGGATTAATGAATACTAACTGTATTACATGTACATACATGTAGTGTTTTAATGTATGACTAATACCAGTTCAATCAGATTATGTTCATTAGACACACACAATGGATGATGGATTAATGAATACTAACTGTATTACACACATGTACTAGTGCTGGTCAATATATTGATACTAAACAATTATCATGATATCATATTGAATATTGTTGACAATACTGGTATTAGAAGGTATTGCTACTGCTCTTTAATTGAAGTTTGTCCAATTATTAATTTTGATAACAAATTTTTAAAATGGTGTTCAAAAGATGCTACAGAATAAAGGAACAATACCTAATAAATATGTTTAGGCCATCATTTAAAAAATTTGTTGAGGTAGGAATGGGAGGTAACTTTAATTTAAAAGAATATGGAGGTTTGTGGCAGCATACCGGAGTATTTTGCTGTGCCTAATGACCCCCACCCTCTTACATGTAAATGAAACCCTGATAGTCATATATTACTTATTGGTATGAAGATATACATGTACTAATACATGTACAATATCACCCAGCTCTATTACATATTAGGACATGAACAAATATAGTTTTCCAATTTCAAACATTCACTAGTCTTAACAAATGAATATGTGACATGTTTACTCTTAAATATACACAGTTTAAAAGTTTCTATAGTTAGTAGTTATGAGTTCCTTTACAGTCATATAGTTTAAAATCATATTTTATAGTATATCCAACAGTTATAAAGTATTTGCTACATGTAAAATGATGATGATTAGCTTCAACTTAGTGAATTACACATTTTGAATATGGACTATATCCTGTATAAAGACTGTAGAAATATTCTGTAGGAAAGAAAGGGCAATTCAACTAATTAGTTGCCACACCATTTCAATATTCGAAGAAGCAACCCACAATTCAAACATTGGAACATTCAGATGGATGTTCATAGCATTTGTTCATGTTCTATTACATATATATATGTGTATGTACATATACACTTTGAAGATTATATTGTGTGTTTTTGTAGTTGGTTTAGTCTCATTAAAAATTTTTTTTTGTTCTACATGTTTATCAAACAACAATAAAAATAACAGATTCCGTTCAATGGTGAGTGAAAATCATCACATGATTATCACATGATAATAAATTATACAAGAATATAAATGTTCATCCAGCTTGCATGTATTTCTGAATGAGAGCTGCATGATATTCCATGT
The DNA here is from genome assembly GCA_947044365.1 of Petrosia ficiformis. Classification (NCBI taxonomy): domain Eukaryota; kingdom Metazoa; phylum Porifera; class Demospongiae; order Haplosclerida; family Petrosiidae; genus Petrosia; species Petrosia ficiformis. The sequence goes on from OX345636.1 coordinate 44,905,920, forward strand.
GACTGGTTAATAAATTACTTAGATACCACTGACTGAGTCGTTGAGGTGTCTTAATATAATATTAATATTCACTCTTTCTTCTCTCATATTACATGTACATGTATTATCCTCCATATTTAGGCTCCAATGTATTATAGACGTGCTAATGCAGCTGTAATAGTTTATGATATAACAAGTAATAAATCATTTGAAGAGGCTAGAAGTTGGGTCAAAGGTCAGGATTGTGTGTGTGTGTGTTCATGCGTGTGTACATTCATGCGTTCATGCATGCGTGCATGCTTGCTTGTGTGTGATCATCCAATTCACATTAGACAATACATTCCATACCTAGCTACTATAGTCCTATATACTATTTCAATGTTTATATTTTGTTAATTGTAGATACAATTTGTATAATGTTTGTAGTTTGTATCACTGAATAGACAACTGAGTATAAACATATTGTAAATTTATAATTTAATATTTATAAATATATTAATCAGAGAGTACGGTAGTACTCTCTATGTAGGGATGGCACGGAAAAAAATGGCCGCCCATGCATTTCAATTGCAAGTGATGAGCTGAAATCTCTGGTAATATATACACATACATGTAAGTTTCTATACACACATGCCTGTTTATATCTAGTGTTTTTATGACTACCAATATCTTCTAGATGGCCGAAGATTATTGTTAAGGTAGAGAACCGGCGAGTGGCAAAACTGGCAAAATCTTCATCATATTAATATTTTCCAGACAAATCACAAATCATTTTTTTGTTTGTTGACCTATCACGATGATTCTAGCACCATTCCCGTCGCATTTATAGTAAAATTCTGGTCGTAAAGTATCGAGATGATATCTTCAGATACTATGAAAGAAGACAGTCTCAACGACTACAAAGATTTGATCTGTAATTGGACGCCATTTTCCTAAGTGGAATTTAATTACGCATGCGCATTTGTATACTCTTAACATGGAAGCTGAAAAGGTGGAAGTGTTTGGCATTGTAATAACATTTGTGAGTTTGTGAGCAAATACTAATAATGAATATAATAATTATTAATATTAAAGCAATTGTATAATAATATTGTATACTATGATAAGCATTGGAATACTGAATGGTTGACACAGTGACTGACACTACTTCTTGTAGGACTGCAGACAGTGATGTAAGTGAATAGAGAATATACATCATCTGTAAGTGAAAGAGAATGATAATCAATACATAAACAAAAGACTGACCTTCATTGATGAACACATTTTAATGCATTTTTGATTGCATGATTTCATAATGATATATAGTATTTCTGCAATCTACAAAAAAACATTCACATCGTTTAGAAAAAAATCAATGAAAACAAGAATAATAAAAAACATTTTCAATAAAAATGAAAGAAGATGTAGGGATGTCAAAACCCAAAAAGCAAGCAAACAAGGTTGGGAAGCTAACTTAGGACCCAAAATTAAACAAACCACTTCCATATAACCCTACATAATTACAGCTCTTTGTACAGAGGTGTAAGCACTTATGTAGGGTTATATGGAAGTGGATATATATCAAAACAGAAAAAGCACAGGCTTTGGCAACAAAATGAAATACCACTTCCACATAACAACCTACATCAGTATCTCTTCTTTGTGTTTTGCCTTTACTCTAGCTATATATATACTTATGTAGGGTTGTTATGTGGAAGTGGTATCTTTTGTTGCCAAAGCCATCTTGTTCCTGTGCTTTTTCGGTTTTGATATACAACTTATCTGTTTTATAAATCCATCTTAATTTAAAGTTAATGGGTGTGGTTTATTACAAATGGCATCCTATTGTAAGTAGGTTGCTGTTAGTGGCTGAAAGTATTCGTTGTCTAGGTCAAGAAACAGAACGGTACGAAGTTTGTTCCCCTAAATTTAACTGAAAATATATTTGTATTTGTGCTAAAACTACTTTAATAGCTCCAGAAACGTAGAAATGTATTTTTAGGAAAAAGAAGAATAAGTGAATAATAATGAATTTAAAGATTTTGCCAGTTTTGCTACTTGCTGGTTCTCTACTTTAACGACAACCTCTGGGCATCTAAGGTCACAAAAATACTCAGTATTATATGTTATTCATGTATATATATTTTAGCTTATATATTATATATATATATATATATATGTATTATAATAATATATATATTAGCAGAGATTTCAGCTTACCACTCGCAATTGAAATGTATGGGCGGCCATTTTGTTTCCGGGCCATCCCTACAAAGAGAGTACTATCGTACTCTTTGATACTCTTTGTTCAGATCCTGTTAATTACATGTATTAACTCGTGATTATACAGAGAGATTTACTATTGTTTAATGATACTATTATATAGAATATAAGTATAAACAAACACTAAAGTAAACAAACATCATGTGTGTATACATCATAATATTTAGTACACATGATATTATAATCTTAAAGTATTGAGTCTGATATACCATACCCTAGCTCCACATGTGTCCAACTATAAACCATAAGCCTTGAACCCTAAACCCTTAACGAAATAGTCACTAAATAACACACCCTATCTACATGTACATGTGTATGTATGCATATGCGTAATTGCGTACATGTATGTAACACAAGCAAATATATATAGATTTTAACCTTGTGGAAAGCAATAGGGATGGCCCTGAGGGCCATAAATATCACTCTGTCAGTTGAGCTACATACATAATTTATATAATTATTAGATCATGTGATTATGCTAACAACTGATCTGAGTTTGGTAGTTTGTAATTACCCTGCATGGAAACTTATAGCATTCTATACTATGCAAACCTTCCAGTCTACAATCTTTGACTGTCTCAATTGTTTATCCATGACTTATATGATTGGAGCCATCAAGTCACTAATGTCAGTTAATTATGTACAATGAATTGAATAATATTAAATACATATGTAGTTAAATGAGTTGCACATTCCATTACTATATTTGATAGAATGTAATTAAGTCACACCCATAAACCTTCTGGAGATTCTATTTATATACCTAAATTTAGACTCCATTACCATGGCAACTATATTCTTTGTAGACTCTGAAAACTAAATGTGTGAAACGCCATGTACATCTAAGTGTGGTCTAGCCACTCCTTGGCTTAACCTTGGAGTGGACAGACCACAGTTACATGGGGTTTAACATGTATACATGTACATACATGTAGGTTACATTTAATTATACACTATAAAATGGATTGGTGAGTTGTACTTATAATTAGTACTTAACTCAATTAATGGCACCTGGTATATTTTACTATTGATATCAATGCTTTCTAACATAACTTAATTATAACAACTATAATTGTGTCTGAAATTTATAGAATGACTGTAGCCAAGTAAACAAATAGTGTGGGCTACTGTACTTCCCATCCACCAACTCCATAGAAGCAGTTGTGAATGTGTCCCAATAAAACTAATACAAAGGGAAGTATATTATACTTGATAATACAATATTAAACATTAATGAAATAATACATGAGTCATGTATTAAACAATAAATAGAATTAGATGACTTGCATACATTTTCAGTTTATAATATTTGACTATCTTAATTTTTTGCTCGATGCCCTGGCTGTGACTTGTAGGGCTGGCCCTGAGTACTTGTATGACAAGTGTCGTTGACTCACTGATATGTCAAGTGTATGAAGTACACACTATACAATGAATTCAAAAATCTTAAGTAGCTAAATGAGTTGCACATTCAATTATCATATTTGCTGGAATATAAATCGCTGTTTAATCGCACCCAAAAACTTGCTGGAGAATGAATATTCTAACAAGATATACAGTGGAATGGCATTAAAACGAACACTGTTAATTTAAAAGTCTGCTTAAAATGAACATTTACATCTAGTCCCTTTGAGGTTGCCATATGAATAATACATTCCAATTATTTTAGCATGAACACTAATACAACGAAATTCCACTTTACACATTATTAACATTTATACCTTAGAAGTGAGATTTGTATGTCTTTTCGTATCTATAATTCAAATGGGCTCTAAAACTGTCATTATTTTTGAGACTCAAAATGCTAACCTACTTTGCTGGAAAGAAGAAAGCCATTGATGTCAAATTTATCCTTCACTATCAGCAGGAAGAGAGCAAGACAAGCACTTTAATGTATAGTATATAGACCCATGGGCAATGCCCACTTCTTTATTAACCTGTATAACTTCTGCATTTCAAACAGCAGTGATTTTAGACTTGCTTAGTTAGACAGAAGACCGTATAAGAAAGCCGTAGATATCAGCATTAATGATGATGTAGTAGTTAATGATATTCATTGATTATGTTTAATATGACTTACTGTTAGTAAGTCTTATCATACTTAGTCCTCTGGAATTTGTTTTAATGTGGCTCCATTGTATTGAGAAAAAGGTATCTCTATGATTGCTTTGTTTGACTACATGTACATGTACATTGTACATTGTACATGTATCTATCAATAATTACTGATGGCACTATAAGTGTCTCTAGCTTTCTGTGTACTCTGAATACTGGGGCCTGAAGAAGTAAGTTTAATTTGTATTTGTGGTTTAAGGACATACATGTACACTGTACATGTAGATCTTTGATGAAACTGAAGTACATATTCAAGATTCTTACCTTAATCATTGCTGATTACTTCCTCATGTCTGAAATTCAACAACTTATTATGTTTTTCTTACATGTTAAAGATTCTTCCATCATCTTTATACTGTTTCTCTACTACATACAACAGCTGTTAGTATTAGTTGCAGTTTTACATTCATCCTAAATCTCTCTGCTCGTCTGTAGCTCAAGTGCACATTATTTTACCTGCCACACCCATTAATTGACCTAACCTAGTCATATTCATGTACAGTGCATATTCAACACAAACATACATGTATATATACATGTATATAGTTTGAGCCTGTGGCAAAGCAATTATGGGATGGCCATACAGACCATAAAAGTATATATTTATACATGTATATTACCTGAATATAGGTTGCATTAATTATACACTGTAAAAATGAATAAACCTCTATATAGTTAAATGAGTTGCACATACACATGTACAATAATAATAATATGGTCACCCTGTACATGTATTCTTTACTGTTCACATTAATGCTTTCTAATATGTACATGTAACATACGTGTGAGTATAACAAATATAATTACATGTATGAAATTAAGAGAATGGTTGTAGTTAAGTAAACAAATAGTGTGGGTTACTTCACATCCCATAGAAGCATTTGTGCACTTAACAAGGATGAAAAATAGGTATTCCAGTAATTAATATAATAATATGAAGTATAATTATATTATAATAATTAAATACCTTTATTTTTCAGACTTATTAAAAATCTGATATCCCTACATTTTACAATGTGAATGAGTTATGTGCCATCTACACACATTTCTCTATTTCTATATAAAGTATTGACAGTTGCATACCACTACATTTGTATGATTATAACAAGTGAAACAATGTTTTATAATGATAACAAATTTATAACATGATTTGTAATGAACAAAACCATTCCTATGATTCTGATTCGTACTAATATTTGAAATCTGATTGGTTATTTCGTTTTCTCTGTAATAAACGTCACTGCGCCAGGAATGTTTGCTCAAGTTACCAGACTGTTTTTCGCCATGGGGCGTGACAGTCTGGGTACGAGACTAACTCGAAAGTCGAAATCCGCAAAAATGTCTGCTGCACACTTTTTCCAAAATTTGTACATTCGTCGTAGTCTTTGAAAACTATTACATTTTGTCAACCACTTCAATAGAAAGGCTCATTATATAAACTTTGACTATAAATACAGTTTATGGTTACAACATCTATTAAGATTGGAGAAGCTAGGAGTTTAAATGTGTTAAACCCCATGTACATGTACATGTAAGTGTGGTCTAGCCACTCCTTGGCTTAACCTTGGAGTGGATTTAACATATACATGTACATGTACATACATGTAGGTTATATTTAACCCTTAGAACACTGATGTCACATATATGTGACGTTTCACCCCTACGTGGTTCGGAGTGTGTTCCTAGCATTACGAAGCCCTCCAAATCCTTGTAATTGATGTCAGGCACAAGCCCATGAAAATGGCTAAAAAAGTTGCTGCTTTTTCGGCCGCCCTTTGGCCTAAATAATGAGTACGGGAGGAATTTTAAAGGCTGTTCCCCCTCACCGCCCACGCTAATTGTTGTTTCAGTGACCCCGCCCATGCGCTCTGGTGGGTACCTGAGGCATTTCCCTTGCTGTAAAACCTGAAATCATAGGTGCAGCTGATACCAACATGCAGTGGGGTCATTTTGCTTGCCCCAGTTCCAGTCAAAAGAGGAAGAGCACTGCATTTGATTTAATCCTACAAAGCGCTTGGGGACTTTCGAGTCCCGGTAAGCAAGTTGGTAGAAGTAGTGCTCCATGTCGGAAAAGGAGCCAAGTTTGGGGCAGAGAAATTGAACGGTGGCCAAAATATATGCAATAGAGTCGCCAGTGTTGGAAATGGGAAGTAATTTGAAAAACAAGCTCAGTGCTGTAAGGGTTAATTATAAACTATAAAATGGATTGGTTAATTGAATGAGTTGTACTTATAATTAGTGCTTAACTCAATTTATGGTACCTGGTATATTTTACTATTAATATCAATGCTTTCTAAGTTCTAACATAACATAATTATAACAACTATAATTATGTCTGAAGTTTAGAATGATATTAGCCAAGTAAACAAATAGTGTGGGCTACTTCACATCCCATAGAAGCAGTTGTGCACTTAACAACATATGTGACACAAGCAAACACAATGTATATTAATATGTATAGTCTAAACTACTAGTTTGATCTGTCATAACTACTGTTGCTAAACAACTGGCTACCTGCATAATACTTAGATTATAATATGATTGTGCTAAAAAATAACTAAATTATATGGTTGAAGGTTTCTATACATTTGTTGATGGCCACCTTGTTATTTTATTTTGTAGCATGGAATGTGAGATTAATAAACAGGATATAACAATATGAAGTATAATTGTATTAAATATCTATAATTATTAAATTTTCAGACTTATTAAAAATGTGATATCTCTACATTTTACAATGTGAATGAGTTATGTGCCATCGACACACATTTCTCTATTTCTATATAAAGTATTGACAGTTACATACCACTATGATTATAACAAGTGAAACACTGTTTTAACTAAGTTATAAGGATAACAAATTTATAACATGATTTGTAATGAACAAAACCATCCCTATGTCTAAATCAGTTGTGCAGTATTTTTTGCAGTAGTAGCAGTTTCTTTGTACATGTAGGTATGTAGATCAAGATTAGAGCAATAATATACATGTACATTGTCACTAGTCAACAAGGCCATAATTGTAAGAGGAGTAATGGAGTATATAACAGTTCAATACTTTGTAAGTAGTAACTACAGCTAGTCTTAGAGTAATTCATTACACCACAATTTTAATTATGTAGCAAAATCTAATGAATGTACATGTACATGTACATGTATCATTTATACACTTTAGTAGTAGTATATCTTATACATATCTAATTTCACTGATGTTTACTCCTCTGCAGTTTTGCTGCACTTTTAGACTTCTGAATATACTGATGTTCAAATGTATGTAAAATATGTAGAGTAGTTGTTAAACACACTCTATAGTACTGTAATACACACAAATCCAGTATTATATATACTCCACATGTACTAACATGTACATGTACATAGTACACTATATAAGCTGCTAGCATACACCATTCATCTATTTACGAGATAGTCACCATCACTGCTGTTATTTACCAACTCACAACCTATTAAGATGATCTGGTTCATTATTTTGTTAATTCCTGGACTGACTTCTGGAGACACTTGCAGTTGTAGTACACCTAACCAATACGAAAACCAATATGAACAGTTGTGTTGTAATCCTGATAATCTTGGAAATGTTGTGAGGATCAATGGAAATAATAACAGACAGAAAATTATCATTTGTCCTTCTACTCCACTTACTCAATGCCAGCACATCAGTTCATGTAGTAATGTCCTCGTTCGTAATCCTAGTGCCTCCTCAGGATATTATGATGTTAATTTGAGTAATGGAAGTGTTATAACTGTCTATTGTGAGATGGATGGTAACAATTGTGATGGAGAAGGAGGTTGGATAAGAGTAGCACAACTTAACATGAGTGAACCTGGTGCTACCTGTCCTCCTGGACTTACACTACAGAACTATAATAATATTGATCATAGTTTATGTGGTCGATCATCATCAGGTTGTGCTTCAACCTTCTTCTCTACATATGGATTGAACTACACTAAGGTGTGTGGAAAGGTAAGAGGATACCAGTTTGGTCAGATAGATGGGTTTTCAGGGAGTAACAACATTGACTCAACATATGTTGAAGGTATTTCTATAACATATGGTAGTAATCCTCGACAACACATCTGGACATATGCTGCAGGAGAAGATGAGTTTGAAAATGGACACGATGATTGTCCTTGTAATAATGGAAGTGGTGAAGTTGTACCTGATTTTGTTGGTAATGATTACTACTGTGAATCAGGAAATGCTGGCCCTGGTAGCAACCTTATCCTTTACGTTGGAGATGTTTTATGGGATGGACAGCAATGTAATGGAATAGAGTCTACCTGTTGTACTACTCCTAACATGCCATGGTTTCTCAAGACACTCAATGAAGAGACTAATGATGATATTGAGTTGAGGATTTGTGGTAGTAGTGGTCTAACAAATGAAGAAGCTCCACTTGATATAATTGAAATATATATTAAGTAACTGATCAATAAAGTGCAAACATGCATAATTCTGTGATTAGTTTAATTGATTTCTAATTATATACATGTAAGCAACTTGCTTTAATTAGCTGAAATACTACATGTATACAAACTTTGTCTTTGTTTTCTATTGTAAACATGAGATGTCATAACACTTGTAAAACTGCAAACCAAGTTTACATGTGCATTGAATACTACATCATAGCAATGGGTAGCTGGAATCCTCTTTATGCAAACATAGTTAATTCCATCCCTCATGTAAACATTCATTTTACTGAATTTTTAGTGACTGCTGATGGAATGTGTGTGTGTGTGTGTGTGTGTGTGTGTGTGTGTGTGTTAAGAAAGAGAATGAGAAACAAAGAAATTTTAAACAGTAAAATAAAAAAATAAAAATGTTCGGGGAGTGTTTGTCCACCACTCTTCAGATCAATCCTATTTCCTAGACAGCCTAGCTGGCCAGTCATAATCTATGCATATCTGAAAATGTATATATAGTCCTGTTTAGTGTTTACCAATGCATCAGTTAATACATGAAATATAGAAAACCTTGAAGTTAAATGTAAATAATGGCCCATTCTTATTATATTACAAAAGATCCAGACTATTCCCTTGAAAATTAATTGTGCTTATATCCTAATTAACCTTAGGTGGGCATTTGTTAATAAATTATACAATTATTACAAGACTGGTATTACAGATGTGTGTGTATGTGTGTAACATGTAATATTGTCTTATATATACATGTATGTGTACAATTTGTGTAATGTTTGTAGTTTGTATCACTGAATAGACAACTAAATATAAATATCATTCAGTAGTATAACTGAGTGTGCTTCTGTACTGAGTGTGCTTCTGCACTGATTATCATCACTTCCACAAATAGCAAAATTTGTAAACCCAAATGATACTGAAACTGTCCATGTACAAATCATTAGTATAACTGAATGTGTTAGTTGATCACTCTCAGATAAGAAATTTCATCACAATTGTGCCATTAATTCATTGTATACGAAAATAATAAAAACAATTCATTTGTAATGATAGCTAGTTTATTAGGTCCAACAGGAAGTGTGTACTTTAGTTGTGTATTATAAATATCAAATCAAACGAAACCCCTACAACCATAAAGCATGAGTGTATGCAATTCCTGGCAGTTCCTGCCAGATAGGGACATTAAATTAATTGTCAATTTGTTTTAATTACATGTAGCTGAAGTGTTTATATTTCTGTTATTCATACATACATTTGTAGAAATTTCTCTGTTTCTCTTGTTAATTATTATATATAGTTATATCAAACATTCATGATCATATGAGAAATATACAAATTCAAATGCTTGATTTTGAATAGTGAATTAGAAATGTGATTAGACCACCATATAAATACCATACCATACAACCATATGTGACTGTGGATGCAATAATCAGTGATTTAGCAAATAATAATTTTATCAAACACTTACCTTTAAGGTTGTAGTCTTTTCCGTGGGCGGATGCTACTCCAATCAGTTTCTAGTCTTGCAAGCTTCTTGCTGCATACAATCTGGTTCCATTCTGTATTTTTTGGAAGCCACACCCACCCGGGGGTATAATTATTGGGCCTAAATGTTTTCACTGATAGTTTATTTTCAGAAACAAAGCTAAACACGCCCCACGGGTGGTGGAGGGGGCGGTGGGTGGGAAACAATGGCGGGTAACTGTAGTTGGTCTCTGAGAAAGATCGGAGTTTGATAGTGCCTAGAAAGGTAATTTTATGGTTTCAGTGAAAAGCTACAGAATTCAGCTTTCTTCAGCCTCTTGTAACTATAAAAGTAAAATGAATTTCCAGAAAACGGCTCTATTTGTTTTCTCTAAATGCATTGTACTTGATGCATGCCATGATTGGTGGGCGTGGGTTTCTCCGTTTTGTACTTATTGCGATTACAAAAATGAACATTTTATATATGTTTTATCACTTCCAGGACCCTATAAAGGTTATTAGAAGATATGAAGGTTGCCATTACACCAGGTTAGAGTCATATTATATAATATTCTATTTTGAAACTGATTGGAGTCGCATCCGCCCACTCTCTAGTACCACCTTAAATGTTTGTTATTCCACTTGGTATCCAGGAACAGTAACTGTTGCTCCACCTAGAAACCAGATTTAGTTGGTTTCTTGTGCAAAATGGCTGAATAATGTGAAAAAATTATCATTTGCCTAATGAGTAATTTTCACATCCACAGTCACATAATTATATATATATATATATATATACAAGAATAGTAAAAAAAACATTTAAAAAAATGAAAGTGTACAGGTATGTAGGGATATATATCAAAACCGAAAAAGCACAGGAACAAGATTGCTTTGGCAACAAAAAGAAATACCACTTCCACATAACAACCCTACATAAGTATCAGTTCTTTGTGTTTTGCCTTTACTTAAGTTGTGTATACTTATGTAGGGTTGTTATGTGGAAGTGGTATTTCATTTTGTTGCCAAAGCAATCTTGTTACTGTGCCTTTTTGGTTTTGATATACATGTATATCCCTACATACTTTTTCATTTTTAAAAATGTTTTTTTAATATTCTTGTTTTGATTCTATTATTAAAGAATTCAGGTAAATTTTTGATCAAATACGTGATGACTATTCTGTTTCATCTACAGTATTGATATTTTCTGAAGTGATGATACATGTATGTATAATGCTTTATACAACTTATCTGTTTTATAGCACACCATCTCCATAATAACATCCATAATTCTCTTAAAATTAATGGGTGTGTTTTAAAGGGTGTTGTTTATTACAAATAGCGTCCTATCGTAAGTAGGATGCTTAAGTCGCTGAAAGTAATTGTTGTCTAGGTCAAGAAACAGAACATTACGAAGTTTTTTCCCCTGAATTTAACTTAAATTATATTTCTATTTGTGCTAAAACTAATTTAATAGCTCCAGAAATGTAGAAATCTATTTATCTGAAAAAGAGGAATAATAATAGTGAAGAATAATATGAACATTTTGCCAGTTTTTCTGCTCGCCGGTTCTATACTTTAACGAAGACCTCTGAATATCTAAAAGGTATTGTTAGTTATAAAAATACTCAATATATTGTAAGTTATGTATATTTTAACTTATTTGTATATATTACCAGAGATTTCAGCTTTCCACTTGCAATTGAAACTGTGTATGGGCGGCCATTTTTTTCAGGCCATCCCTACATAGAGAGTACTACCGTACTCTCTGATAGTACAAATTTAAACTATTTTATATGTATGATGAATAGTATTATTGAATACCACACGTTTCAATATACTGTTGATATTTATCATGCTTGTTATCTACTACTTGATTATATACTCTTTGTTCAGATTCAGTCGATTATTGACTCAAGGTTACATGTACAGAGAGATGTAGTATTGTTTAATCAATCATATAATTCAGTATGATACTATGTCTGTAAAATATATAAATATAATTATTAATAAAGAAACACTACATGTACAGTACATCACAATGTTTAGTACACATAATATTATACTCTCAAAGTATTGAGTCTGATATGCCACGCCTTAGATCCACATGTGTCCAACTATAAACCATAAGCCTTGAACACTAAACCTTAAAAATACTTTAACGATATACACTACAGTCACTAAACACCACACGATATCTATATATCCCTGATATAAAATCTGGCCATGAAAATTGATGGTCTTACAACATTTAGCTACATGTACACTGCATTTATAGAAGAAGTTGCTTGCTGCTTATTTGTTCGGGCAGTGGAATTGAAACCAGTTGCAAGGCAACCTTAATTAACTTCCCATGATGCAGCTAGTATTAACAGTTTTCACAAAGCAACAGAAAACCCATTTTATCAATTGTTTCAGGGATATTTTCTTCTTTTTCTATGATTCAATCAACCTATTTGTAACAAAACAGTGAATACAAGCTACAAGACTATGTATGACCAAGGGATGTAGCTTGAGGATGAAGTGATGTCCATCAGTGTATGTTCCTCCACACTCACAATGTATGGTTTTAACTACTGCTTTCTTCCTAACAGTTCTCATGTAGTCTGTAACTGCTTTCTACCTAGCAGTTCCCATGTAGATTGAATGAGTTGTACTTATAATTATTACTTAACTCAATTTATGGCACCTGGTATATTTTACTATTGATATCAATGCTTTCTAATATAACATAATTATAACAACTATAATTATGTCTGAAATTTAGAGAATGATTGTAGTCAAGTAAACAAATAGTTTGGGTTACTTCACATCCATAAATTCCCTTGAAGCAGTATCCTCATAAAACTAATACAAAGGGAAATATATCATACTTGATAATACAATAATTATTAAACATTAATGAAATAATACATTAGTCATGTATTAAACACTTAATAATAAATAGAATTAGATGACTTGCAAAATGTTCCAGTCTATAATCTTAATTGTTTACCCAGGGCCCTAGCTGTGACTTGTAGGGCTGGCCCTGAGTACTTGTATGACAAGCGTTGTTGACTCACTGATATGTCAAGTCAATGAAGTACACACTATACAATGAATTCAAAAATCTTAAAGGACTTAAATACATTTAGTTAAATGAGTTGCACATTCAATTATCATATTTACTGGAATATAAATCGCTGTTTAATCGCACCTACGTAAAAACTTGTTGGAGAATGAATATTCTAACAAGATATACAGTGGGATGGCATTAAAACGAACACTGTTGATACAAAAGTCTGCTTAAAATGAACATTTACATCTAGTCCCTTTGAGGTTGCCATATGAATAATACATTCCAATTCTTTTTCCACAAACATTGATAAAACAAAATTCCGCTTTTTACGTTACTAAAATTTATACCTTGAAGTGAGATTACTATTTCTTTTCACGTCTATAATTAAAATGGGCTCTAAAACTCTCATATTTTGTAAGACTCAAGATTCTAACCTACTTTGCTGGAAAGAAGAAAGCCATTGATGTCAAATTTATCCTTTGCTATCAGCAGGAAGAGAGCAAGGCGAGCACTTGACTGTATAGTATATAGTCCCATGGGCAATACCCACTTTTTTATTAGCCTGTATAACTTCTGGATTTCAACAGTGTCTTTAGACTCAGTTAGACAAAAGATTGTGTAGGAAAGCCGTAGATAGCAGCATTAATGATGATGTAGTAGTTAATATTATTCATTGATTATGTTTAATACGACTTACTTTAGTAAAATTTAGCATACGTAGTCCTCTAGAATTTGTTTTAATGTGGCTCCAATCCATTGTATTGAGTAAAAGCTATCCCTATGATTGCTTTGTCTGACGACATGTACATGTACATTGTACATATATCTATCAATAATTACTGATGGTACTAGTGTCACTACCTTTCTGTGTACTCTTAATACTGGGACCTGAAGAAGTAAGTGTAATTTGTATTTGTGGTCTAAGTACATACATGGACACTGTACTTGTAGATCTTTGATGAAACGGAAGTATACATATTCAAGATTCTTACCTTAATCATTGCTGATTACATCCTCATGTCTGAAATTCAACAACTTATTATCTTTTTCTTATATTTTAAAGATTCTTCCATCATCTTTATACTGTTTCTCTGCTATATACAACAGCTATTAGTATTAGTTGCAGATTTAAATGTACATTCATCCTAAATCTTTCTGCTCGTCTATAGTCAAGGGTACATTCTTTTACCTGCCACACCCACTAATTGACCTAACCTCTATGTATAGTCGTGTACATGTACAACACATATTCAACACAAACATACATATATATACATACATGTATATACACACATGTAGTTTGAGCCTGTGGCAAAGCAATTATAGGGATGGCCATACATGCCATAAAAATATTTATTTATACATGTATACGTATATATTACCTGAATAAAGGTTGCATTAATTATACATTGTAAAAATGAATATGATAATTTAAAACCCTTTGTGATTAAATGAGTTGCACATACACATGTACAATAATAATATGGTCACCCTGTACATGTATACTTTACTGTTCACATCAATGCTTTCATTGCTTTGCAATATACAATGTAACATAATTAATTAACAAATATAATTAGATGTATGAAATTTAGAGAATGATTGTAGCCAAGTAAACAAATAGTGTGGGCTACTTCCCATCCCATAGAAGCAGTTGTGTACTTAAGAACATATGTGACACAAACAAATAAAGTCCATACTACTAGTTTTGATCTGTCATAACTGCTATTGCTAAACAACTGGATACCTGTATATTACTTAACTTATAATATGATTGTGCTTAGAAATAACTAAATTATATGGTTGAAGGTTTCTATACATTTGTTGATGGCTGCCTTAAAGTGAAGTTATTTGGTAGTATGGAATATGAGATTAACAGACAGGATAAAAAATAGGTCTCCCAGTAATCGAGATAACAGTATGAAGTATAATAAATTATAATAATTAAATATCTACAGTTACAAACTTGTTAAAAATGTGATATCCCTACATTTTACAGTGTGAATGAGTTATGTGTCATCTACACACATTTGTCTATTTCTATATAAAGTATTGACAGTTACCTATCACTATGATTATAACAAATGAAACAATGTTTTAGCTAAGTTATAAAGATAACAAATTTATAACATGATATGTGATGAACAAAAACATCCCTATGACTAAATCAGTTTTGCAGTGTCTTTTTGCAGTAGTAGCAGTTTCTTTGTACATGTAGGTATGTAGATCAAGATTAGAGCAATAATATACATGTACATTGTCACTAGTCAACAAGGCCATAATTGTAAGAGGAGTAATGAAGTATATAACAGTCAATCCATTGTACTACTAGTAAGTAGTGACCACAGGTAGTCTAACTAGAATAACTCACAATGTGAATTATGCAGTGAAATCTAATGGATGTACATGTATCATTCATACACTTTAGGAATAGTATAGCCTGGAGTATAACATTGCTTTTACACACATATCTAATTTCACTCATATTTACTCCTCTGCAGTTTTGCTGTATTTTTAGACTTTTGAGTATACTCATGTATGTAAAATATGTAGATTAGTTGTTAAACACACACTAGTACTGTATACACAAAATTCCAGTATTATATATACTCCACATGTACTAACATGTACATAGTGCAGTATATAAGCTGCTAGCATACAAAATTCCGATATAGTCACCATCACTGCTGTTATTTACCAACTCACAACCTATTAGGATGATCTGGTTTATCATTTTGTTAATTCCTGGACTGACTTCTGGGGACACTTGCAGTTGCAGTACACCTAACCAATATGAACTGCTGTGCTGTAATCCTGATAATCTTGGAAATATTGTGAGGATCAATGGAAATGATAATAGACAGAAATATATTATTTGTCCTTCTACTCTACTTACTCAATGTAACCTGCTCAGTTCATGTAGTGATATACTCATTCGTAATCCTAGTGCCTCCTCAGGATATTATGATGTTAATTTGAGTAATGGAAGTGTTATAACTGTCTATTGTGACATGGATGGTGACAATTGCGATGGAGAAGGAGGTTGGATAAGAGTAGCACAACTTAACATGAGTGAACCTGGTGCTACCTGTCCTCCTGGGCTTACACTACAGAACTATAATAATATTAGTCATAGTTTGTGTGGTCGATCATCATATGGTTGTGCTTCAACCTTCTTCTCTACATATGGATTGAAGTACACTAAGGTGTGTGGAAAAGTAAGAGGATACCAGTTTGGCCACATAGATGCATTTAGTACTGGGACTAATAACATTAACTCGTATTATGTTGATGGTATTTCTATAACATATGGTAGCAATCCTCGACAACACATCTGGACATATGCTGCAGGACGTAGTGAGTTATCAGCCAATTCAAATGATTGTCCTTGTAATACTGGAAGTAATGTAGTTGTGCCTGATTTTGTTGGTAATGATTACTACTGTGAATCAGGAAATACTGTTAATCAATTTGGTATTCTGCTTGTTGAGGATATTTTATGGGATGGACAGCAATGTAGTGAAATAGAGTCTACCTGTTGTACTACTCCTAACATGCCATGGTTTCTCAAGACACTCAATGAAGAGACTAATGATGATATTGAGTTGAGAGTGTGTAGTGATGGTAGTCCAACAATTCACGAAGAAGCTCCACTTGATATAATTGAAATATATATTAAGTAACTGATAATAACTCAATATCATGAATACATGTGTGATTAGTAGTATTTCCTTATGTACTGCATGGAAACTTAGAGCATTCTGTATAAGCATTCTGTATAAGCATTCTGTACTATGCAAACCTTTGAATGTCTTAATTGTTCATCCAGGGCCCCGTGACTTATATGACTGGATCCATCGACTCACTAATGTGATTAATCAATTAATTATGTACAATGAATTCAATGTACTATACATGTGTGAGTGTGTGTGTGTGTATTTGTGTGTGTGTGTGTATGTCAGTGTTCTCACCAGGATTTTCATATTTGGTGGTGCCACCCACGCTTTTAAATAAATAATGAATATATAAACATGATTTATCTTCAAAGTTGAGTTTACTTCATTGTTTAAGCAATATGGGTAATAATATCATGTGATTTCATGGTAATTAAGTATAACAATGCTTGGTGGTGCAAAATTGAAATTTGAACCTCTGTTGGTGGTGCAGACAGTAATATTGGTGGTGCAACACCACCACAAAAGGGCCTAATGAGAACACTGGTGTACATGTATGTGTATGTATTTGTGTGTGTGTTGATGCATGCGTATATTCATGCGTTCATGCATGCGTGCGTGGTTGCTTATATATGATCATCCAATTCACATAACAGAATACTCTATCTTTATTCCATACCTAGCTACTATTGTTCTATATACTATTTCAATGTTTATATTTTGTTTATTGTAGATACAATTTGTATAATGTTTGTAGTTTGTACCACTGAATAGACAACTGAATATAAACATACTGTAAATTTATAACCTAATATAAATACATTAATATGTATTAGATCTATAAACATAATATACATGTATTTAATGGGTCAAAGGTCAGTATTGTGTGTGTGTGTGTGTTCAGAAAAAAGAGACAGTGTTTGTCAGATCCTCAGGCCTTCAACTGAACGAACAGGCCGCCCTCGGGGACTGACTCCCAACTGAATGACAGACTTCTCTCTGTCAGGAGGTAACTTCTCCTCTGAAGCTTCAGTGGTACGAGTATCTGACACTTACTTCACCTCATTCATATCTTATAAAGCTAAAGTGCTAAGCTTAACAAACTAGACAGGCATAATAGGTCTCTCTTCAGCTCTAGTGCTTTTGTTTTTTATTTCCATGTTTTATTTGATGGTCTGTGGTTATTCTTTTAGCATATGGGCCTACAGAGTCTGTATACTTTTGTGATTATAGTAGAATATGGTATAGATTTAGCACTTAGCTACTTAATAAAAAGCAGTGTCATAAATAGTATTTAACAATCTTAACTTTTAACACATTCACATATGCTTTGATACTTTGGTGTTATTGGACTCCTGACAGGGATAGTCTGGCCTTGGGAACCAGAAGTGGGGGTTAAAGACTCTTTGGTGGGATCCCAACCCTCCCCTCTCTATCCGTATCTGGAGATGCTTATAGAGCCCTGTTCACCAATGCACCAGTAAATACATGTAATAATAACTTACTTACAAAACCCTGAAGTCTAATAACAGCCCAATCTTACTGGATTAAAAAAGATCCTACTCCCTTGAAAACTTTACCTACCATATTTATGCACATGTGCTCTCCTAATTAATCTTAGGTGGGCGTTTCCAATTAATAATTAAAATCATTGCAAGGCTATTACTATTACAGATGCTGTGTGTGTGTGTGTGTGTGCGTGTGTGTGTGTGTGTGTGTGTGTGTGTGTGTGTGTGTGTGTGTGTGTGTGTGTGTGTGTGTGTGTGTGTGTGTGTGTGTGTGTGTGTGTGTGTGTGTGTGTGTGTGTGTGTGTGTGTGTGTGTGTGTGTGTGTGTGTGTGTGTGTGTGTGTGTGTGTGTGTGTGTGTACACAAATACCATACCATACAACCATACAGTATGTCACTGTGGATGCAATAATCAGTGATTTAGCAAATAATAATTTTATTAAACACTTACCTTTAAATGTTTGTTATTCAGCCACTTTCCACTTGGTATCCAGGAACAGTAACTGTTGCTCCACCTAGTAACCAGATTTAGTTAGTTTCTTGTACAAAATAGCTGAATAATGTGACAAAATTATCGTTTGCCTAATGTATGAGGAATGTCATAGAATTTTAACTTATCTACTACATAATTATATACTCTTTGTTCAGATTCTATTAATTATTGACTCATGATTATACAGAGAGATTTATTATTGTGTTTACATGTACATCACAATGTGAAGTTGTGTATACATCATATCATTATATAGTATACATACAGTGTAATAATTATAATAATCTTAAAGCATTGAGTCTGTTATGCCATGCCCTAGCTCCACCTATGTCCAACTATAAACCATAAGCCTTGAACCCTAAACCTTAGATACTTTAACGAAATAGTCACTGAACACCACACCCTTTCTACATGTACCTCCAACAGTTTTCCAAACCCTTTATCTTAACTGTGCTATTGTCATTTCCTAACTAATCATAAATTTAAGTAGTTGACCACAGGATTTATATATCCCTGTTATAAAATCTGGCCATGAAAATTGATGGATTTACTGCATTTAGCTACATGTATTTACAGAAGAAGTTGCTTGTAAAGTTGTGTAGGCAGTGGAATTGAAACCAGTTGCCAGGCAACCTTAATTAATACAGTCAGCGTTAGTTTTCAGTGGATAACAGCTTCTACAAAGCAAAAGAGAAGACTGACCCCATTTTATCTATTAATCAACCTATTTGTAACAAAACAGTGAATACAAATTACAAGGCTATGTATGACCAAGGGATGTAGCTTGAAGATGAAGTGATTATATAGCCCATACATCAAAAAGGGGTTTGTCATAAGTAATGTACATTAAGTATGAAAAGAAGTGCTTAAACGTTTTTCAGAAAACTAAATCTCTAAATAATATTTAGAGATTTAGTTTAAATGAGTTGTGCTTATAATTTATGGTGCCTGGTATATTTTACTATTGATATCAATGCTTTCTAACATAACATAATTATAACAACTATAATTGTGTAGAGAATGATTGTAGCCAAGTAAACAAATAGTGTGGGTTACTTCACATCCACAGATTCCATTCAAGCAGTTGTGAATGCATCCTCATAAAACTAATACAAATTGAAATATATCATACTTGATAATACAATATTAAACATAATACATTAGTCATGTATTAAACACTTAATAATTAGAATAAAAGGTGACATGCAATTATAAAAATGTTGAATAAGCCCAATATTTATGCAGTGTAGGAAGGAAACTGAGAAAAGGTATCCCTATGTATTGATTGCTTTTTGATGGCTATCATTCATTAATGATGTCACTAGTGTCTCCATCATTCTGTGCACTCTGAATACTGGATCATCCTTGATAAAACTGAAGTCAGATGTTTCAATAGTCCCTGCCCAAATCATTGCTGATGACTTCATCACGTCTGAAACTCAATATAACTTGTAATGTTATTTGTCTTACTTAAAATTTTAAAGTCTACATCATTATTTCTCATTGCTACAACAACTATTTGTTTTCAGTTTTTACAAGCTACTTTCTACCTAGCAGTTCCCATGTAGTCTGTAACTGCTTTCGACCTACCAGTCCCCATGTAGTCTGTAACTGCTTTCTACCTAGCAGTTCCCATGTAGTCTGTAACTGCTTTCTACCTAGCCGTCCCAGTGTAGTCTGTAACTGCTTTCTACCTAGCAGTTCCTGTGTAGTCTGTAACTGCTTTCTGTCCCCATGTAGTCTGTAACTGCTTTCTACCTAGCAGTTCCCATGTAGTCTGTAACTGCTTTCTACCTAGCAGTCCCCATGTAGTTTGTAACTGCTTTCTACCTAGCAGTTCCCATATTCTGTAACTGCTTTCTACCTAGCAGTCCCAGTGTAGTCTGTAACTGCTTTCTACCTAGCAGTCCCAGTGTAGTCTGTAACTGCTTTCTACCTAGCAGTTCCTGTGTAGTCTGTAACTGCTTTCTGTCCCCATGTAGTCTGTAACTGCTTTCTACCTAGCAGTTCCCATGTAGTCTGTAACTGCTTTCTACCTAGCAGTCCCCATGTAGTCTGTAACTGCTTTTTACCTAGCAGTCCCCATGTAGTCTGTAACTGCTTTCTACCTAGCAGTTCCCATGTAGTCTGTAACTGCTTTCTACCTAGCAGTCCCCATGTAGTTTGTAACTGCTTTCTACCTAGCAGTTCCCATATTCTGTAACTGCTTTCTACCTAGCAGTCCCAGTGTAGTCTGTAACTGCTTTCTACCTAGCAGTCCCAGTGTAGTCTGTAACTGCTTTCTACCTAGCAGTTCCTGTGTAGTCTGTAACTGCTTTCTGTCCCCATGTAGTCTGTAACTGCTTTCTACCTAGCAGTTCCCATGTAGTCTGTAACTGCTTTCTACCTAGCAGTCCCCATGTAGTCTGTAACTGCTTTTTACCTAGCAGTCCCCATGTAGTCTGTAACTGCTTTCTACCTAGCAGTTCCCATGTAGTCTGTGACTGCTTTCTACCTAGCAGTCCCCATGTAGTCTGTAACTGCTTTCTACCTAGCAGTCCCCATGTAGTCTGTAACTGCTTTCTACCTAGCAGTTCCCATGTAGTCTGTAACTGCTTTCTACCTAGCAGTTCCCATGTAGTCTGTAACTGCTTTCTACCTACCAGTCCCCATGTAGTCTGTAACTGCTTTCTACCTAGCAGTCCCAGTGTAGTCTGTAACTGCTTTCTACCTAGCAGTTCTCGTGTAGTCTGTAACTGCTTTCTACCTAGCAGTCCCCATATAGTCAGTAGTTCAAGCATGCATTCTATTGCACACCTCACCCATTAATTGACAGAGCCCCTCAGAATGATGCAACTTCCATAACTACATGTACATACATGTATGTATGTACATGTATGCAATGTATGCATATGCATAGTTGCATATGCAAATATATATAGATTCAACCTTGTGGAAAGCAATAAGGATGGCCCTGAGGGCCATAAAAGTTACTCCGTCAGTTGAGCTACATATATACATGTATGCTAACAAGTGATCTGAGTCTGGTAGTTTGTAATTACCCTGCATGGAAACTTATAGCATTCTGTATAATTATAATTACATGTATATACTATGCAAACCTTCCAGTCTAAAATCTTTGACTGTTTATCCAGGGCCCCATGACCTGTATGACCGGAGCCATCGATTCACTAATGTGATTAATCAATTAATTACATGTATGTACAACGAATTCAAAAATATGCAAATGAGTTGCACATTCAATTACCACATAGAATGTAATTAAGTAACACCCATAAACTTTCTAGAGATTCTATTTATATACTTAAATTTAGACTCCATTGCCATGGCAACTATATTCTTTGTAGACTCTAAAAACTATTACATTTTGTCAACCACTTCAATGGAAAGGCTCATTATATAAAGTTGGACTATAAATACAGTTTATGGTTAGAACATCTATTAAGATTGGAGAAGCAAGGAGTCTAAATGCGTTAAACCCCATGTACATGTAAGTGTGGTCTAGCCACTCCTTGGTATTAACTTTGGAGTGGATAGACCACAGTTACATGGGGTTTAACATATACATATACATATACATGTACATACATGTAGGTTACATTTAATTATACACTATAAAATGGATTGGTGAGTTGTACTTACATGTACATGTATAATTAGTACTTAACTCAATTAATGGCACCTGGTACATGTATATTTTACTATTAATATCAATGCTTTCTAACATAACATAATTATAACAACTATAATTGTGTAGAGAATGATTGTAGCCAAGTAAACAAATAGTGTGGGTTACTGTACTTCCCATCCACCAACTCCATTCAAGCAGTTGTGAATGTGTCCCAATAAAACTAATACAAAGGGAAGTATATCATACTTGATAATACAATATTAAACATAATACATTAGTCATGTATTAAACACTTAATAATTAGATGACTTGCATAAATTTTCAGTCTATAATCTTTGACTATCTTAATTTTTTGCTCAATGCCCTGACTGTGACTTGTAAGGCTGGCCCTGAGTACTTGTATGACAAGTGTTGTCGACTAACTGATACAGGTATGTCAAGTAAATGAAGTACACACTATACAATGAATTCAAAAATCTTAAGTAGCTAAATGAATTGCACATTCAATTACCACATTTGCTGGAATATAAATCGCTGTTTAATCGCACCCAAAAACTTGCCTGAGAATGAATATTCTAACAAGATATACAGGGGATGGCATTAAAGCGAACACTGTTAATTTAAAAGTCTGCTTAAAATGAACATTTCCCTGTGAGGCTGCCATATGAATAATACATTCCAATTATTTTAGTATGAATACAACACAACGAAATTCCACTTTACACATTATTAACATTTATACCTTGGAAGTGAGATTAGTATGTCTTTTCGTATCTATAATTCAAATGGGCTCTAAAACTGTCATTATTTTTGAGACTCAAAATGCTAACCTACTTTGCTGGAAAGAAGAAATCAAATTTATCCTTCACTATCAGCAGGAAGAGAGCAAGACAAGCACTTTAATGTATAGTATATAGACCCATGGGCAATGCCCACTTCTTTATTAACCTGTATAACTTCTGCATTTCAAACAGCAGTGATTTTAGACTTGCTTAGTTAGACAGAAGACCGTATAAGCAAACCGTAGATATCAGCATTAATGATGATGTAGTAGTTAATGATATTCATTGATTATGTTTAATACGACTTACTGTTAGTAACTCTTATCATACTTAGTCCTCTGGAATTTGTTTTAATGCGGCTCCATTGTATTGAGAAAAAGGTATCTCTATGATTGCTTTGTCTGACTACATGTACATGTACATTGTACATTGTACATGTATCTATCAATAATTACTGATGGCACTATAAGTGTCTCTAGCTTTCTGTGTACTCTGAATACTGGGGCCTGAAGAAGTAAGTGTAATTTGTATTTGTGGTTTAAGGACATACATGTACACTGTACATGTAGATCTTTGATGAAACTGAAGTACATATTCAAGATTCTTACCTTAATCATTGCTGATTACTTCCTCATGTCTGAAATTCAACAAATTATTATGTTTTTCTTACATGTTAAAGATTCTTCCATCATCTTTATACTGTTTCTCTGCTATATACAACAGCTATTAGTATTAGTTGCAGTTTTACATTCATCCTAAATCTCTCTGCCCGTCTATAGCTCAAGTGCACATTATTTTACCTGCCACACCCATTAATTGACCTAACCTAGTCATATTCATGCACAGCGCATATTCAACACAAACATGCATGTATATATATACATATGTACATGTATATAGTTTGAGCCTGTGGCAAAGCAATTATGGGATGGCCATAAAAATATATATTTATACATGTATATTACCTGAATATAGGTTGCATTAATTATATATACTGTAAAAATGAATAAACCTCTATATAGTTAAATGAGTTGCACATACACATGTACAATAATAATATGGTCACCCTGTACATGTATACTTTACTGTTCACATCAATGCTTTCTAACATGTACATGTACATGTAACATACATGTAATTATAACAAATATAATTAGATGTATGAAATTTATAGAATGATTGTAGTTAAGTAAACAAATAGTGTGGGTTACTTCACATCCCATAGAAGCAGTTGTGCACTTCACAACATATGTGACACAAACAAATATATTAATATAGTCTAAACTACTAGTTTTGATCTGTCATAACTACTGTTGCTAAACAACTGGATATACCTGTATAATACTTAGCTTATAATATGATTGTGCTAAGAAATAACTAAATTATGTCTAATAGATGTACAAAGAAGCAGAATAAATATTTTAATGAAATCATTGTAGGATTCCAAACCTTCTTATGCATCTAATATGTACGTAATATTAGGCATGATAATTGAATATAATTGGTACATATATCGTTTAGGTATTTTAATATAATTAGTACAAAGTACATGTAGCTATGGCATTTAGAAATATGTATCATGAATAACTAACTAATTGTTTTATCCTTATAACTGCACTAACCCATACATTTGTTATTTTAATAATTCTATGTTTGGAGTGTAAACTTCTAATTATATACATGTACTCATATATGTAAAATATGTAGAGTAGTTGTAAAACACACACTAATATACAAACATCCAGTATTATATATAAGTATACATATATACTCCACATGTACATAGTTGTATAATACACTGGTATATAAGCTGCTGGCATATACCATTCAACTATCTATAAGACAGTTATCTTCGCTACTATTATTTAAATTTATCTACTCACAACCTTTAAGATGATCTGGTTCATCATCTTGTTAATTCCTGGACTTACTTCTGGAGAGACTTGCAGTTGTAGTATACTTAACCAATATGAACACCAATATCAACAGTTGTGTAGTCATCCTGATAATCTTGGAAATATTGTGAAGATCAATGGAAATAATAACAGACAGAAAATTATTATTTGTCCTTTTACTCAATGTAGCAATATCCTCGTTCGTAATCCTAGTGCCTCCTCAGGATATTATGATATACATTTGAGTAATGGAAGTGTTATAACTGTCTATTGTGACATGGATGGTAACAATTGTGATGGAGAAGGAGGTTGGATAAGAGTAGCACAACTTAACATGGGTGAACCTGGTGCTACCTGTCCTCCTGGACTTACACTACAGAACTATAGTAATATTGATCATAGTTTATGTGGTCGATCATCATCAGGTTGTGCTTCAACCTTCTTCTCTACATATGGATTGAACTATACTAAGGTGTGTGGAAAAGTAAGAGGATACCAGTTTGGACACATAGATGCATTTGGTACTGGGACTAACAACATTGACTCGGAGTATGTTGATGGTATTTCTATAACATATGGTAGTAATCCTCGACAACACATTTGGACATATGCTGGAGGAGAAGATGACTTTGAAGCTGGACACGATGATTGTCCTTGTAATAATGGAAGTAGTGTCGTTGTGCCTAATTTTGTTGGTAATGATTACTATTGTGAATCAGGTCCTGGTCAGTCACGTATCTTGTATGTGGACGATATTTTATGGGATGGACAGCAATGTCATGAAATAGAGTCTCCCTGTTGTACTACGCCTAACATGCCATGGTTTCTTAAGACACTCAACGAAGAGACTAATGGTGATATTGAGTTGAGAGATTGTAGTAATGTACACCTAACATCAGAAGAAACTCCACTTGATATAATTGAAATATATATTAAGTAATTAATAATTGATCAAAATCATGAATACATGTGTGATTAGTAGTAATTCTTTATGGTAGCTAAAGTATTCTTTACTGTTACACAAGTTGTTATCTTCACATTTGTTTGTCTTGTTATTTATGTCAAGTTATATCAAGTGTCCATGATTGTAGGAGGTGTATACAATGGGCAATTGTGTGTGTATAAATACATGATATATATTTGTGTAGCTGGAATAACTAGTCTAAATGTGCAATGAATATCAGTATTGAGTGCCACACCTGGAGCTGGAATGCATAATAACATATTACCTTAAGCCTGATTTTAGTTGTGTGTTGTACTAATTTAGTGACTAATGTAATAATTGCTAAAAGCAGTACATGCTAAAAAATGACCATTTTGTTAGGCATATTGGGTGTGGCTCAGAAATTTGCTAAAATTAATGCATGCTAAATCCTAGCATTTAAAAATCATTAAATTAAGTGGACACAATTAATAGTAGGCTTAAGGTACATGTATATAATTATAATTATATTTCCAGTTCCCACATGTACATGTATACTTTTCCCTCATAATTATGTACAATGTATATAATTATGTACATTATGTATATTTATAGTTACTTATATGCAAGATCATTTACATGCTATAGTATATACATAGTTAAGTCACATTCCATCTATGTTTATGTCACATAGCTATGCATTGTGTGTGCAGTTAAAGTTGTGTTATTCCAAGGTCAATCAATGGGCAGTGATGGGTAATGAATGTGAGTAGTTAATGATAGATAATAGTAATACAATACTAAATACTTTCTAGTGTAGAATCATATGATACTTCAAGATGTGTATTTACAATTAAAAGATAACCCTTTTTTGTGTGCCATACCCACTAATTAGTCAAGCTCTCCTGAATTATATAAATTACTTAACTAATATACAAGTAATACACACAAGATGTTCTCAATAAATGTACATTCACTCTCCTCACATAATGTACAATGTAGTCATAAAAGGATGAGTTGAGGAGAATGATAGCTGTATATTCCGGTAAAGAGTAAATGAAATCATATACACTGTAAAACAAAATAGTTTAAATAACTAATTTAATTGTTAACACAGTTACAAGGATTTAACAATTAGTTAGTTGTTCATGATACATACTATAGCTACTTTGTACTAATTATGTTGTATTAGTTGAAGCATTATAACTTTAGGGTGCTCTCTACTCATATTTCATGTCAAAGATTTAGTATAATTTATACTAAAGTGCATCTGGCTATCAACACATAATTTAATTTATACCTTTCAATACTTGGTGCACATTATGTCATAGTAACATCATACATGTAGCCACAGCATCGTTTATGATAATTGACAAACTAAATTGCTAACCAATAAAGTGGTTATTTTAGAGCTTTAGTTTTTGCGTTGCGTTTTTTGTTCTGGGGAGACCTCAAGATGATATAATGAACTTCTCTATACAACTAAACAAATGGAATTAGTTAAATGTGAGAGTTGCCATGGAGACCACCTACATGTACATATTTTATACTAAAGGGCATGTAATTTTATCTGGCTATCAACACATAATTTAATTTATATCTTTCAATACTTGGTACACATTATGTCATAGTAACATCATATATGTAGCCACAACATCCTCTATGACAATTGACAATCTAAATTCATACTATTCCTTGTAACTGCATGTACTAACCAATATAATGGTTATTTTAACGCTTTAGTTTTTGCAGTGTAATATACATACATATAAGTTAGAAAGAATGGCACCTTAAATATTTTGAGAGTGCGTGTCCTCAATCCTAGAGTCCCTTGTCATTATAGTCTTAGTCTATATCATTGCTGATGGCACTAGTATCTCTACCTTCTTCTCTACATATGGACTGAACTACACCAAGGTGTGTAGAAAAGTAAGAGGATATCAGTTTGGAAACATAGATGCATTTCTAAGTAGCAGTAACAACATTGACTCAGTGTATGTTGATGGTATTTCTATAAAATATGGTAGTAATCCTCGACAACACATCTGGACATATGCTGCAGGAGAAGATGACTTTCAAGCTGGAGGAGATGATTGTCCTTGTAATACTGGAAGTAGTGTAGTTGTGCCTGATTTTGTTGGTAATGATTACTACTGTGAATCAGGTCCTGGTAGCTCAGGTATCTTGTATGTTGAAGATATTCTATGGGATGGACAGCAATGTAATGGAATAGAGTCTACCTGTTGTACTACGCCTAACATGCCATGGTTTCTCAAGACACTCAATGAAGAGACTAATGATAATATTGAGTTGAGAGTGTGTGCTAGTAGTACTACAATTACTGAAGAAACTCCACTTGATATAATTGAAATATATATATATTACATGTAAGTAAACTGATCAAGAGAATCCATACATTTGTGATTCATTTTGATTATATCGGTTAATTAATATAGCTGATATTAAAAAAGGTCCAACAGGAAGTGTGCACTTTGGTTTTGTACAAATCAAACTACACCCCTAAAACCACAAATCAATGAGTTTATGCAGCACTTCCCGTCAGACCTATAGGGACTTTGTTTAAAATAATTGTCAATTTGTTATGGTCCATAGGGCCATCCCTATGATTGCTTTCCCACGGGTTCGAACTATATATATATATATATATAGTATGATGGTGACATCATCCCTTTGATGTGGTGAGTCCTATATATTGTATATAGACCTTCCATTTGCACACTATGCAGGAGATGTCGCCATCATAATAGGCTGTTGTGTTTCAGGCATCAAAGTTATGATGCCTGAAACACAACAGCCTATTATGGTTATTATTACTGAATGCTGGACACCACCGGCAAAGCAATCATATCTTGTTATAATTAACTAAAATGTTTATACATTTGCTATCCTGAATATTCTCTATTTAATCATTACATATAGTTATATCCAACATTCAAGAAATATACAAATAGTGAATAATAAATGTGATTTAGGTTGTACAATGGTGTGAGTGCCTCACATTCTATACTGTTGATATTTATCTGATTTGCTATCTACTAAATAATTATTATACTATTTGTTCAGATTCTGTTGATTATTGTCTCATGATTGTACAGAGAGATTTCATCAATCATACAATTCAGTATGATGCTATGTCTATAAAATATACAATTGTTAAATAAACAAACACTATAGTAAACAAACATCATGTGTGTATACATCATAATATTTAGTACACATAATATTATAGTTTTAAAGTATTGAGTCTGATATGCCACATCCTAGCTCCATAATTATGTGTCTAACTGTAAACCATAAGCCTTGAACATATTGAGAAAATTTATATATTTATATTGGAATAGTCACTAAACAGCACACCCTATCTACATGTACCTCTAACAGTTTTCCAAACCCTTCATCTATTGTCATTCCTAAATAATCATAAATTTTAAATAGTTGACCACAGGGTTATATATCCCTGATATAAACTCTGGCCATGAAAACTATGTAGGTAGTGGAATGGAAACCAGTTGCCAGGCAACCTTCATTAAAACACCCCGTATTAGCGAATAACAGCTTCCACAAAACAACAGAGAAGACTGACCCCATTTCATCTATTAGGAGAGCACGATTCATTCAGGGATATTTTCACCCTTTTAATCAACCAATTCGTAACAAAACAATGAATACAAACTACACTGTAAAACAAAATAGTTTAAATAACTAATTTAATTGTTAGCACAGTTACAAGGATTTAACAATTAGTTAGTTGTTCATGATACATACCATAGCTACTTTGTACTAATTATGTTCAATTAGTTAAAGCATTATAATTTTAGGGTGCTGTCTACTCATATTTCATGTCAGAGATTTAGTATAATCAGAGAGTACGGTAAAAACAAATGGCCGCCCATACATTTCAATTGCAAGTGATGAGCTGAAATCTCTGGTAATATATACAGATAAGTTTTAATACACACATACCTATTTATATCTAGTGTTTTTATGACTACCAACATCTTCTAGATGGCCAAAGAATGTCGTTAAGGTAGAGAACCGGCGAGTGGCAAAACTGGCAAAATCTGCTTCATATGATTATTTTCAGACAAATCACTTTTTTGTTTGTTGAACTATCACATTGATTCTAGCACAATTCCAGTCGCATTCATAGTAAAATTCTGGTCTTAAAGTAGCAAGATGATATCTTCAGATACTATGAAAGAAGACAGTCTGAACGACTACAAAAATTTGATCTAAAATCTGAGGCTTTTTCCATTAATCAACCCACGTGGTATTTAATTGCGCATGTGCATTTTTATACTCGAAGTGCTGGAATCGTAATAGAATTTGTGAGGAAATACATTCTTATAATAATGAATATAAAACTTATTAATTTTAAAGCCATTGTATAATAATATTATATACATGTACTATAATAAGCATTGGAATAGTGAATTGTTGACACAGTGACTGACACTACCTTTCGTAGGACTGCTGACAGTTCTGCAAGTGAAATAGAGTATAGACATCATCTGTAAGTGAAAGAGAATGATAATCAATTCATAAATAATTGATATATACAAAGACTGACCTTCATGAACAAACTTAAATGCATTTATGATTGAATGATTTCATATGACTCATACCAGTATTTCTACAATCTACAAGAAATATTCAGACCATTCAGAAAAAATACAATGGAAACAAGAATAATAAAAAAACATTTCCAATAAAATGAAAGAAGATGTAGGGATGTCAAAACCTAAAAAGCATGCCAACAAGGTTAGGTGGGACCCAAAATTTAACAAACCACTTCCGTATAACCCTACATAAGTATAGCTCTTTGTAGGGTCATATGGAAGTGGTTTGTTTAATTTTGGGTCCCACCTAACCTTGTTCGCATGCTTTTTGGGTTTTGACATCCCTACATCTTCTTTCATTTTCTTGGAAATGTTTTTTTATTATTCTTGTTTATACTAAAGTGCATGTAATTGTATCCTGCTACCAACACATAATTTACTTTCAATGCTTAGTGCACATTATGCCATAGTAACATCATACATGTAGCCACAACATCCTCTATGACAATTGACAAGCTAAATTGAAACTCATCCTATTTCTTGCAACTGTACTATCCAATAAAATGGCTATTTTAATCCTTTACTTTTGTACATTGGTTGGGTCATGTAGAAGGATGGCACCTTGAATATTTCAAGAGTGCATTTCCTCAATCATAAAGTCCCTTGTGATTATGGTTTTAATCCAAATCATTACTGACAGCACTAATATCTTTATCTTTCTATGGACTCTGAATAACAAGACCTGAAGACATAAGTGTAACTATAGTCTTGGGATGGTCCTGTGGTTCATAAAATACATGTACATGGTGTATATTGGGTCTTCTTGGGTACATTTCTATTCTATGTAACTATTTTGTATATTTATACTGTGTAATGAATCTCTAATTCTAATTATTCATTATTTGAGAAATTGCATCAGTGGAATAATTTTTTTTTTACCTACCATGACTTCTGTTATCAAACTACAGACTACCTAGTATATGGTTGAAAGTTTATGTTTCTTTGTTGATGGCCTCCTAAAATGAATTTACAGTATTTGATAGTATGGTCTTCCAGTAATTGATATAATTGGCTTTACATCCCTTCTGAAGGATGTGGTGATGAAAATCTCCTGATTTTGAGGGTAACTGAGTATACATACATGTACTCATAGACAAAAAATGTTTGCAACTAGTGTGGGTCAAACCTGCAACTTTTCGATTACAGACCAGCTCATTACACCAGGCCACTAGTGCACCTCCTTAGTTAGATACCTCAAACGTCTATATAATTATATGAGGATTATTAACAAGTAATGAAATCTCATAGATCCTTCACACTTTATAATTTAAATCTATATTGGCCCTACTTGGGTTAATGAATTCCTATCCTCTGTAACTGACTATTTCATATGCTAAACTTGGGAACTAATAGTTCATTTAAAAAATCACACATCCAATTTGTTTAGCTTGTAATTATTATGACCCCAGCATATGTATACATGTACATGTCTGTATGTTATCAATAGATAGTAGACATCTTGTTAAAAATATTGTAGGACATGTTTATACATGTAATCAAGAGTATATAATAGAAGGAGAGTATCTCACTAGTAGCGAAACCCTGCGAAAAGTACTTGAGTTGAGAAGATGGTGAAAAGTACGTGCTAGACCACAAGGTGGTGCACAGGGCCACAAGCATGTTAATCACGTGAATAGTGACAGATACGCTAATGTTACATACAAGCTTAAGGATGGCAGAGCTCAAGAGAGATGTTCTATATGAAGGAAGACAGGTTACCTGGGCACTCCTAATGATGTTGGTGCATAAAGTAAAATCCAACTCTTCCTTGAGATCGCCAAACTTCTTCGCAACTTTCTGGAGAAAGGCCACAAATCCCAGAATTAGAAGGCATCCTTGATAATGTTGTTGCAGCATCCATCTTTGTTTACAATGTGGTCACACAACTCCTCAACGCCTACTTAACCGTGATGATGTAGTTTTCACAGGGTTTGCTACATGCTTATATGGAAGTGCGATACTCTCCCTCTCTTTCTATTATGTACTGCTCTCTTTCTATGATGTAATGCTTTTCTAAATTGTGCTATATCTTCTACCTTCCTTTTATTATCGACTTGTCTTCTTCGTATTTACCTCTCATTTTTTTGTCCTCTTCCTCCTCCTCCTTCTCTATCTTGTCTTCCTCCTTACTCTTTTCTCCCTCCTCCATCTCTTCTCATATTCTCCTCCTTCTCTTCCACCTCTTCTTTCTCTACTCATTCTCATATAATCTTACAGAAGTACAAAGCAAAGTAGACTCAAAAATAGGTTTGTTAACACATGTATGTATTCATACACAGGTTGATATATTTGTATATATACTCATATAAACCTTTTCTTCAACCAATTCCATGTCTTCAATCAATATTCATTCATGATCTTGAGCAACAAATATGAAATACTTAAATTAAATCCTTGCCGGCTATTTACTGAAATATTGTGTCTTCATGGATGTCAAACTTTGTTTGCTTCTTGCACAAAATGGCTATAAAAAGTGAGCATTTAATGTAAACATTTTCTCAAAATTGATGCCTATAATTATTGTATTGTGACTCATGCAGCCATGAATATACATACTAAATACACTGTATTATCACATGAAAAGCCTGTTGTGTATGAGAACATGAAATATGACATATTCAATAAAATGTCACTATACAGTAACAGTAATTACCTTAGTTCTACTATCAGTATAGTACATAATTACTGTCTCACTACTGTGGTGTTCAATTGATAAGTACATGTACGTATACCAATTACTATCAAAACTACTGTTGAACTACTTTAGTGTGGAAATGAAACTACTGCGTAATTACTGTACTGTATGGTGACAATTTATTCACATATATAATTATACTGTATGACCTTTATCACCTTTAAAACCTCACTAAGTTGCTATTCAGTTGTTTCAGTGTTCAGAAAAATGTTTTTGGTATTCACGAACAGCTATCATTAAGCTTCATGACCCCAAATTTTGTTTGTTACCTGTAGCTACAGATTATGACTTTCATTCAGATAACAATTTGCAGTGGATGATGAGGGACAGCTTTATGCTTGATACCACACAAAAAAATGGTGTAACTATTCTGTGATATATTCTTGGGCAATTTAGGGAGGCACTGGAAAGTCGTATAGCAAATTAAATGAAGTATCCACTTTGTAATTATAAACATGATGACAAGATGCCAGATTTTGCGTGGATGAAGAAGTGCCTCCTTCCTCTCTCAGTAGGTGCTAGGCAGTATTTATTTTTGATCTCAACATTCTTTGATTAATTATTTTAAGTTGGATTATCCACTTATTGCCTCTTCTATCTCTCCCTTGCAGCAATGAGTGTTGTTGGTAACAAATCTGATCTTGAAGACAGCAGGCAGGTACCTCGTGACAGAGGAGAAGTGTTTGCTCATACACTTGGTGCAATGTTCACTGAAACTTCAGCATCAGATAATATTGGTACTCAAGTCATGATACATGCATGTTTACATACATGTACATGTCTTGTAGGGCCAGAGGGATAAATTATTGTTAGATCATTTGCTCATGATACATTGTATATGGAGAAAAAATTATCCTTATGATTGCTTTGTGGTGATCATTCAATAATCATGGCTGACTTTATCATGCCTGAAACACAACTGCCTATTATAGTTATTATTTTGATTATCTACACTCCTTTAAAAGGTGGATCTTGTAGAACTTTAAGAACATATTTCAGGTAGAACAGCCTTTAGTTTCAGTTTCTACGTAGCTTACAAGTAGCTTTTTTCCTGCTAGTGTGTAGAGCTCGAGTGCACTTTCTACTATGTGTCATCCCCATTAATACAGTGACACCCAGAATGACACAACTTCCCTAAAATATATATCTGATCATGACACAAGAATATATATGTTATTATGTATATAGATTCAACCTTGTGAAAATCAATCCAAGAGATGCCTCTATGGCCATAAAAATCATACAATACAATACAGTGCATGTAGCATAGTACTTAAGCTTGTATTATTAACATTACTGCTTTGTTTACACAGTAAAGTAAATATTACTACTGTTGTGGAGCGTTTTAATAAGTCATAATTAGATTATTGCCTTAGTACATTTTTACAGTAACGATAATTAACGGGTTAATAAAAGTATCACCATGACAATGATGATAGTATAGTGAAGTGTAATACTTGATTGCAACTACATGTACATGTATATTGTGTTGTTTTGTACAATAGTATTATCAACAGTACTACTGTATTGTTGTCCATTACTATACAATAGACATGGGGCAAGCATTTACTGAAGCTAGTGCTTGAAGCAAAATTTTAAGCACAAGCACATGCTTTTATGAAAAAAAGTGCTTAATCGAAATTAAGTTAAATTAATTAACTGTGTGCTACAAAGCGTTTTTCTCTTGATATCTTATTTTTACAGTGTCTTTTATATATAAGTACATGTAGTAGCTTCTGCAACCTTTCTTCGTAATGGTGTGTGGGGGAGAAAGACAGAGATTATTGTTTGTCCCTATAAAATGATTTTAGAGAGTGAATCTATAATAATAATTATTATACAGTATGTCTGTAATTAAGAAAGTTGTATCTCATTCTGGGTGCTCAGTAAATCAATGGTTGTGGTGTGTAAATTATCTCTCTCACTCTCTCTCTCTCTCTCTCTTTCTCTCTCTCTGTAGGAGTTAAGGAAGCATTTCTCAAAGTTGGTCAAGGAGTGATAGAGTTATATCACAATCATTTACTGACCTCAACCTCAGTGAGTAGTTCATTTAGTCCATTCAGTGGTACTGTCTCTCCTTCACCACCTACGAGAGATAACGGAGTCAATCATGTCTATGTTTATCAAACACATTCCATAGGTAAGAATAAATTCTAACAACATGTGGAAGTAAGACTAATTTGTAAATAATGAATGTAGATTTCAAAGTTTTGAATATTCAAATAAGAACAGTAATTTTTTAGTGTTGCATTGATTGAATTTTCTTCAAGCGCTTTGTAATGAGAACTATTTACTGCCTATTGTAAGTAATGTATTATGTTCTGTGCTCTGTTTCCACTGGGATTTAGAGTTATTAGATTAACAAAAATAGATAGAACTTTCCCCAAACGCACATGCATATAACTAAGAATGAAGTTAATTCATTTAGATTCATCACACCTTACATGTGTAGTTATAATAACCATTCATAATTCCATATACATGTAGGTGGTATATAAACACTGACATGATATGTGTGTACATACCAGTGAGACAATATGGAATAGAAGCTTCCATGCACAGCTTTGGTAATTATATAAACTCCTGTCAGTATTAATAATAATTAACTAGTTACATATTTTTAATCCACCATTGTTAATCTACAATATCAGAGAGTACGGTAGTACTCTCTATGTAGGGATGGCACGGAAAAAAAATGGCCGCCCATACATTTCAATTGCAAGTGATGACCTGAAATCTCTGGTAATATATACAGATAAGTTTTAATACACACATACCTATTCATATCTAGTGTTTTTATGACTACCAACATCTTCTAGATGGCCAAAGATTGTCGTTAAGGTAGAAAACCGGCGAGTGGCAAAACTGGCAAAATCTTCATATTATTATTATTATTTTTCAGACAAATCATTTTTTTGTTTGTTGAAATATCACGATGATTCTAGCACCATTCCAGTCGCATTTATAGTAAAATTCTGGTCTACAAGTATCGAGATGATATCTACAAATACTATGAAAGAAGACAGTCTCAACAACTACAAAGATTTGATCTCGAATTAGATGCCATTTTCTTAATTAATTACGCATGCGCAATCGTGTACTTGGAACATGGAAGCTAAAAAGGTGGAAGTACATTGGAATCATAAGCATAGTGATAACATTTGTAGGCAAATAAATTTTTATAATAATGAATATAATAATTATAGCCATTGTATAATAATATTGTATACTATGATAAGCATTGGAATACTGAACGGTTGACACAGTGACTGACACTACTTCTTGCAGGACTGCAGACAGTGTTGTAAGTGAAATAGAGAATATACATCATCTGTAAGTGAAAAAGAATGATAATCAATACATAAATACAAAAGACTGACTATTATTGATAAACAAATTTTAATGCATTTATGATTGTATGATGGTATATAGTGTTTCTGTAATCTACAAAAAATTCACACTTTTCAGAAAAAAACACAATGAAAACAAGAATAATAAAAAACATTCTCAATAAAAATGAAAGAAGATGTAGGGATGTCAAAACCCAAAAAGCATGCAAACAAGGTTGGGAAGCTAACATAGGACCCAAAATCACCTCCACAAGTACTTACACTGCTATAAAACAAAATACAAAGAGCTGTACTTATGTAGGGTTATATGGAGGTGATTTTGGGTCCTATGTTAGCTTCCCAACCTTGTTTGCATGCTTTTTGGGTTTTGACGTCCCTACATCTTCTTTCATTTTTATTGAAAATTTTATTATTCTTGTTATAACTGGATTGCATATCTTTTTTAAAAATTGTAAATTGTGTAGCAATAGTAACATGTGTCTTCTCTAGTTGTTATAGGACAGGCATTAAATAATAATAATGGCAGCCCTGTGTGCTATGTGTTAACCATAATTTAGCTCTTAGGTTTGCAACATCTGACAATTATATAAAGTTTGTGAACATGGAGATCATGGAGATCATCCATTTTTTCAATTATTGTTCAATATGCATATGGTGTGAAACTCATGACATCAATAATCTAGTAATTTGGTAGTTTCTTGATGTAACCATGCTAGTACTATAGATAGAAATGATTGTTCTATAAATAAAAAAACTACACCCAACCTAATAATGATAAACCTTAAAATAATTTTACGTATCCTGATGAGCAAATTGACAGTTTCTGCATTATTCATAGTCATACAATAGCTACCAGACCTTCCTTTCTCGTAGAGTGGGAGGGGTTGGCTACATGAGACTAATCTACATGCTATTGTTAGATTATTAATTATGTTAGTGCTAAATTAAATAATAATTAATAGTGAATGATTATTTTCAGGTAATAGCAGTAAAGTAGTAACTGAAAAAGAGGATGAAGAAGAAACTGCAAAATCTTCCAGCTTTCCTTGTTGTTGAGTGTGTATAACACATTTTTTGTCAATTTCATTTGTCATGAAACTTATGCATTTGTCAATAATAATTATTATGCATGCAGTATGACTTATTATGTGACATGATTATTATGTATGTATAGTAAACATTATTTTTGTATTAATATTAGTTATAAAAAGACACCCATTCAATGGTTGATTTCTAATAGTGAATAAATGCACTGAAATTATGAATGTTAAAAGAGAGATTGTCTTGACCTTTGGATAACAACAGAGATACCGTGAATATCCTGAGGGGTCTAGTCCTAGGTAATATTCCATGCTTAGCAGAAAAATGGTCTGCTTTTCTGTAATTATGCAGTGTTCTCAAAACAATTTAGTTGACAAATGCAAGAAAATGAAAATAATAATTATTACTGTTGTTCAAGTACAAAGTGCTAACTGCCATTTGCAAGCTGTTCATACGTGCTTGTGTATTCAGAATGTTTTAAATAAAATTTAATTATGTTACGTTTGTGTAATAAAACTAGCAATATTAAATTCTATGGATAAGGCATACATGTAATTGCTATTGCCATTTGGATAATCATGATCTATCAAATTGCTTTATGTGATGCACTGATAATGGATTGATAATTGGTATCAGGCAATATTGGCCATTATTTCTAGTATCAGTGATTCAGTATCAGTTATTTTAAATGATATTGTAATTAGTGTACTATTAATGTCATTGCTTGTGATTACATTAGTCACTTTTTATGATACTCAGTCTGTTTTTCTGTGGACTTCAATGCTAATATAACACCGTTAGGAGGGTTTCTCCTAATCAACTTTCCTCTATATCATAATTATCAGTATATCAGAATATCGATAAAATCTCAGTGTATCAGTGCATCACTATACTTTATATAGGAATATCCCCCTATGTGTTGTATATATAATTAATATAATAACTGCAAATCTGCAATGAAAAAAATTCTTTATTTTTAGGCACAACCTTAAAAAGTAATATACTTATTTCCTGTCTTATTATGATGTCACGTCATAACAGGAAGTAAATAAACCAAGATGGCTGCAGCTCAGTATTTTACAAATCAAGTTTACCAGCTCATAACTTCTGATTTACAAGGAATATTGGAGTGCAGCTTTAAATCTAAGGTAGATGTGTATTAAGTTTATGCCAAAAAAAAAAGAATTTGTTTTTTCATTGCAGTTATGTATAATTTTGGCAGGCTTGATTAGTTTCAAACATGTATAACCTTAATATAATAAATTGTAATACATGTAGAGTACAATGGTCTGTAATGTTTTTATTTGAAGGGGTCTCCTTGTACTGATGCACTGATAATCAGATTGGTAATTGATATTGGTTATTTCTGACTGATGTACAAATAATGTCATTTCTTGTGATTATAGCATCATTAGTTGCTTTCATGATACTCGTGATTATTGCGAAAATGCTCCTTTTCATTGAAAGAATCAGACACAGGAAGATAGGTATAATATCAGATTGGTATCGGTTATCAGTACATATCTAATGTAATTATATTATTAGTGCATCATTAACATGTACATATACATGTAAATGTCCATGTACATTTACATGTAGATGTAGATATGTAAAATACCTGTAGTTATAAACGTCCTTTTATTTCCTTTTCTGTTAAAATTAATGTTATTAATCTCATGTATTAACAATGAACATTGTGACTTAATAGAAACTATCTATTGCTTATTTATTACATACATGTACATGTAGTGTATTAATGTATGACTAATACCAGTTCAATCAGATTATGTTCATTAGACACACACAATGGATAATGGATTAATGAATACTAACTGTATTACATGTACATACATGTAGTGTTTTAATGTATGACTAATACCAGTTCAATCACATTATGTCCATTAGACACACATAGTGGATGATGGATTAATGAATACTAACTGTATTACATGTACATACATGTAGTGTTTTAATGTATGACTAATACCAGTTCAATCAGATTATGTTCATTAGACACACATAGTGGATAATGGATTAATGAATACTAACTGTATTACATGTACATACATGTAGTGTTTTAATGTATGACTAATACCAGTTCAATCAGATTATGTTCATTAGACACACACAGTGGATAATGGATTAATGAATACTAATTGTATTACATGTACATACATGTAGTGTTTTAATGTATGACTAATACCAGTTCAATCAGATTATGTTCATTAGACACACATAGTGGATAATGGATTAATGAATACTAACTGTATTACATGTACATACATGTAGTGTTTTAATGTATGACTAATACCAGTTCAATCAGATTATGTTCATTAGACACACATAGTGGATAATGGATTAATGAATACTAACTGTATTACATGTACATACATGTAGTGTTTTAATGTATGACTAATACCAGTTCAATCAGATTATGTTCATTAGACACACATAGTGGATAATGGATTAATGAATACTAACTGTATTACATGTACATACATGTAGTGTTTTAATGTATGACTAATACCAGTTCAATCAGATTATGTTCATTAGACACACACAGTGGATAATGGATTAATGAATACTAATTGTATTACACAAATGTACTAGTGCTGGTTAATATATTGATACTAAACAATTATCATGATATCATATTGAATATTGTTGACAATACTGGTATTAGAAGGTATCCTCTTTAATCGAATTTTGTCCAATTATTAATTTTTATAAACCATTTTTTAAACTCCTGTTCAATAAATGCTACAGAGTAAAGGAACAATACCTAATAAATATGTTTAGGCCATCATTTAGAAAATTTGTTGAGGTGGGAACTTTAATTTAAAAGAATATGGGAGTTTATGGCAACATACTGGAGTATTCTGCTGTGCCTAATGACCCCCACCCTCTTGCATGTAAATAAAACCCTGATAGTCATAATTAATTAGATATACATGTAGTAATACAACATCATCCAGCTCTATTACATATTAGGACATGAACAAGTGTAGTTTTCCAATTTCAGTCATTCACTAGTCTTAACAAATGAACATTTGACATGTTCACTCTTAAATATACACAGTCTAAAAGTTTCTTTAGTTAGTAGTTATGAGTTCCTGTGCAGTCATATAGATTAAATCATATTATCAACAGTTATAAAGTATTTGCTACATGTAAAATGATGATGATTAGCTTCAACTTAGTAAATTGCACATTTTGAATGTGAACTATTTCCTGTATAAAGGCTGTAGGAAATATTCTGCAGATAAGAAAGTGCAATTCAGTTGCCACACCCATTTAAATATTTGAAGGGGAGCAACCCACAATTCAAACATTGGATCATGCAGATGGATGTTCATAGCATTTGTTCAAGCTCTATTACATATATTTACACATGTGTATGTACATATACACTTTGAAGATTATATTGTGTGTTTTTGTAGTTGATTTAGTCTCATTATAAATTATTTTCTTTGTTTCTACATGTTTATCAAACAACAATAAAAATAACAGATTCCATTCAGTGGTGAGTGAAAATGATCACATGATTATCACATGATAATACAAGAATATAAATGTTCATCACTTGCATGTACATGTATTTCGAATGATACATGTAGCTGTATGTAATTTGAAAACACTGAAATGTAGAATTAATGGATGCACTCACTGTGCAGAATGTGATTGGGGAACAAGAATGACTACTGAAAAGAAAATAATTGCGGACTATACTTGACTATAATAATGATTATTACATGTATACTGAGATTGCAATTACATGTACATGTATTATACTTATTCATGTACGTACACTATGTATGTGTGTGTACGTGTTTAATACAAC
The DNA here is from genome assembly GCA_947044365.1 of Petrosia ficiformis. Classification (NCBI taxonomy): domain Eukaryota; kingdom Metazoa; phylum Porifera; class Demospongiae; order Haplosclerida; family Petrosiidae; genus Petrosia; species Petrosia ficiformis. The sequence goes on from OX345636.1 coordinate 44,947,706, forward strand.
TTACACTCCAGTCCTAGCAAAAGTACACAGTCTGTTATTTGATCTTTGTATAATTTCACAACTTTTGGTAGCTTGATTGAAGTCCCAATGTTGTTCATACACAGACAAAACACCAGATTACAGTAACCCTCCACTCCACTAACGTGGACGAAGGTTAATAATACCTGCAGTGTTATTCCTCTTATTAGTGGCTGAACATTGTCTGATGAACAGTGAATTAATATACATGTATGTTATAGTATTTGGACTAGAAGTACATGTACATGTACGTTCATGACTGGTTAATAAATTACTAGATACATATACCATTAAGTCATCGAGGTGTTTGTCTGACTATACATGTTAATATTCACTGTCTCTTCTCTCATATTACCAGTACATGTATTATCCTCCATATTTAGGCTCCAATGTATTATAGACGTGCTAATGCAGCTCTAATAGTTTATGATATAACAAGTAATAAATCTTTTGAAGAGGCTAGAAGTTAGGTCAAAGGTCAGGTTTATGTGTATGTGTGGGTGTGACTGTGTATACGTACATGTGTGTGTGTGTGTGTTCATGCATGCGTACACTCATGTGTTCATGCATGCATGCGTGCTTGCTTGTGTATGATCATCCAATTCACATAACAGAAGACTCCATCTTTATTCCATACCTAGCTACTATTGTCCTATATACTATTTTAATAATTATATTTTGTTAATTGTAGATATAATGTTTGTAGTTTGTATCACTGAATAGACAACTGAATATAAACATATTGTAAATTTATAACCTAATATAAATACATTAATATGTATTAGATCTATAAACATAATTATGAGTTTATATATTTAATGGGTCAAAGGTCAGTATTTTGTGTGTGCGCGTGTGTACACAAATGCCATACCATACAACCATATGTGACTGTGGATGCAATAATCAGTGATTTAGCAAATAATAATTTTATCAAACACTTACCTTTAAATGTTTGTTATTCAGTCACTTTCCACTTGGTATCCAGGAACAGTAACTGTTGCTCCACCTAGTAACCAGATTTAGTTAGTTTCTTGTACAAAATTACCAAATGTATGAGGAATGTCATTATTATCATTGGTATCGACTGTATTGAGTCTGATATACCACACCCTAGTTCCACCTGTGTCCAACTATAAACTATAAGCCTTGAACCCTAAACCCTAACACTTTAACGAAATAGTTACTAAATAACACCCCCTATCTACTTGTACATGTACATGTGTATGTAAGGAATGTATGCATATGCGTAATTGTTTATGTAACAAGCAAATATATATATATAGATTCAACCTTGTGGAAAGCAATAGAGATGGCCCTGATGGTCATAAAAATTACTCGGTCAGTTAAGCTACATACATGTATAATTAGATCATGTGATTATGCTAACAACTGATCTGAGTCTGGTGGTTTTTAATTACCCTGCATGGAAACTTATAGCATTCTGTATAATTATATATACTATGCAAACCTTCCAGTCTACAACCTTTGACTGTCTTAATTGTTTGTCCAGGGCCCCATGACTTGTATGACCGAAGCCATTGATCAATCAGTTTATTATGTATTGTTTCTCTGTTAGATTATGGAGTTGTAATTATCATGATTTGTGTACTATGTATGTATGTATGGCGTGGGTTAGTCGATTCAAAGGGCCCTACATCACTTCATGTCCCCTCATCTTCAATTTCTGGCGTAGAACAGCTACAAAAACGGAAGACGGAGAGCGCCAAACGAGGTCAATAACTAAAGTTGAGTGATGAACAGAAGGCCAAGATAGCCCAATACGCCTACAAAATGGAAATACCTCTGCTGTTAGGCATTTCAGTAAGACTCTGAGCATAACACTGAATGAAAGTACTATTCGTACATGGGTGAAAAAATACAAAGAAGAACGCGAGAAATGGATGAGAGCTGGAGAAATAGATTTAAGTGTGAAAACGTTGCCATCAGCAAAACGAGGTAGACCTTTGCTTTTGGCAGAAAAACTTGACAACGAGGTAAAAGGATACTTAAGAAGCTTGAGGGATGAAGGAGGAGTGGTTACTGTTTCTGTAACTATGGCCATTGGGACGGCAATTGTTGAGTCAAACAATCGAATGCTTCTTGCCAAGAATGGTGGGCCTATAGAAATCACTAAAAATTGGGCTCGATCTTTACTTTATTGAATGAACTTTGTTAAGAGAAAATGTGGGTCAACTCGTAAAATTTTGATGAAGTCAAAGAGCAGTTCCTGTTGGATATTCTAGTCACTGTACATATGGAGGAAATACCGTTTGATTTAATCCTTAACTGGGATCAAACTGGACTTCATGTTGTACCAGGATCCACATGGACAATGGAAGAAAAAGGATGTAAACGTGTGGAAATAATAGGCATGGACGACAAAAGGCAAATCACAGCAGTGATTTGTGGTACAATGACAGGCAATCTCCTTCCTTTCCAGTTAATCTATTCTGGAACGACAAAGGCCTGCTTGCCAAAAGTTGCTGAAATTCCATCCGATTGGCATGTCACATGTACCAGTAATCACTGGTCAAATGAGGAGAAAATGAAGGAGTATTTGGAATGAATCATTTTGCCTTACAGAAACACAAGGAACTGAAATTGAGTGATGATCATCCTGCTTTGGCAATATTTGATGTGTTTCAGGGGCAAACAACTGATAGGATTTATGAAATACTTGAGAAGAATAACATCTTTATCGTAAAAATACCTGCGAACTGCACAGATCGACTATAACCTATGGATGGACTTAAGTGTAAACAAGTCTGTAAAAGACTTTTTACGTCAGAGATTTATGGAGTGGTACTTGAGTCAAGTCTTGGTGAAGCTAACTGATAGCAAGAGTGATGTTGCTATCGACTTCAAGCTTTCAACAATGAAGCCTTTGGGTGCTAGATGGTTAATTGAATTGGATGATTATTTGAAGACTAACAATAGTATCATTAAAAATGGATTTAGGTATTACCAGTATTCTTATGTCATGATTTTTTTGTCTACTGATTCAGTAAAACATAGTTATTAGTTTTAAAAATTTGTTTGTTCAAAAATGAACTGATTAAATAAACAAAAAACATAATTAATAATTAATATAATTTTGCATGTACCTCAGTTAATATATGGTAGAAGTGTCATTGGGAACGTAGTAAACAGTCTCTCTTCAAAGCAACTCAAAAGATGGCGCATGTTTACCTGAATGAAATTTACACATACAGGATCAAAATGATGACAAAGTAGTACAGAGGTGGCAATTGCGAAAATACCACAGTCCTTTCCCCCGGTTTGTTTGGAAGATTTAGCCACATGAAAACAAGCTGTTTCTTCAAACAAATTTTTGAGTACACCAAGTGTGTCGCATCAATTGAGGTACATATGGAATCATACACAACAACTTCATCTTCTTTAGCAAATACAGTAGAGGCTACTATCCAATTATTCCCCCTGCTGTGTATAATCTGAATTTGTGGTGGCTGCTTAAGGTGTGGCGGGACGTTTGATTGAAGTATAGTTGAATTCAAACCATTTTCGATTCGAAACTGTTGTTTCAAAACAGTTTGTGCAAAGTTGATATGTAAATCAGATAACGTCTCTCCATTAACAATGATATCCTTTTCCATGTTAGAAAGAGAGAAATGATGTGAATTTAGTGTTACCCAGATGCATGTCATACTAGTAGAGCTGGTGCTATCTTGACCTCCTGGGTTTTGTTCTTCATTGGTATCATCATCAATCTTCACCTTTTTCACAGGAGGCTCTTTGGGTCTTCATAATTTTTCTTATCACAAGATAGCACTTTCTTGATCAAATTTTCAGGCTTTTGGGCAGCCTTTTTGCTTTTTTCGGACATTCCTTTGAAATTTAATCGACATAAAACTTCAAGACCACCTTGTGGCAAATCTGAAGAATACTGCCTTCCTCCAATTACTTCGCAGAGAATGAATCCACTACGACGCAAAAACAGCTCACAGAAAAAAGAAATTTTCTTGGGAACATGGCCTACGATTGTTCAAGTTTTCACTACCGCAACAGCATTACAATCGTACCTATTCGTATCCTCTATACCACAATCCAACATTTCGCCTATTGAACTCTCCCAGATCTCCTTGTACACATGATAGCCTCGAATTACAGTACCAGCAGTGAAATAAATATGCATTTTCATACATGAAAAAACGTGTTGCGTAGACCTTGCACGTGTTCAATAGTGGGTGTGGTCAACTGTTCAAGATGTTTGTACACGAAAGTTGAAATCTGCAAAAATTTCTGCTGCACATTTTTTCCAAAAGACGCGAAAATTTGAATCCTTTATAATTACTGGTACTACGGTACCTAAATTTAGACTCCATTGCCATGGCAACTATATTCTTTGTAGTCTTTGAAAACTATTACATTTTGTCAACCACTTCAATAGAAAGGCTATATATATATAAACTTGGACTATAAATACAGTTTATGGTTACAACGTCTATTAAGATTTGAGAAGCAAGGAGTCTAAATGTGTTAAACCCCATGTACATGTAAGTGTTGTCTAGCCACTCCTTGGCATTAACTTTGGAGTGAATTTAACATATACATGTACATGTACATACATGTAGGTTATATTTACTATAAAATGGATTGGTTAATTGAATGAGTTGTACTTATAATTAGTGCTTAACTCAATTTATGGCACCTGGTATATTTTACTATTAATATCAATGCTTTCTAACATAACATAATTATAACAACTATAATTGTGTCTGAAATTTAGAATGATATTAGCCAAGTAAACAAATAGTATGGATTACTTCCCATCCCATAGAAGCTGTTGTGCACTTAACAACATATGTGACACAAGCAAACACAATGTATATTAATATGTATAGTCCAAACTACTAGTTTTGATCTGTCATAACTACTGTTGCTAAACAACTGGATATACCAGTATAATAATTAGCTTATAATAATATTATGATTGTGCTAAAAAATAACTAAATTATATGGTTGAAGGTTTCTATACATTTGTTAATGGCCGCCTTGTTATTTTATTTTGTAGCATGGAATGTGAGATTAATAAACAGGATATAACAATATGAAGTATAATTATATTAAATACATGTATATAATTATTAATTTTTCAGACTTATTAAAAATGTGATATCCCTCCTACATTTTACAATGTGTTATGTGCCATCTACACACATTTCTCTATTTCTATATAAAGTATTGACGGTTACCTATCACTATGATTATAACAAGTGAAACAATGTTTTAACTAAGTTATAAGGATAACAAATTTATAACATGATACGTGGCGAACAAAAACATCCCTATGACTAAATCAGTTTTGCAGAGTCTTTTTGCAGTAGTAGCAGTTTCTTTGTGCATGCTCTTATGTAGATCAGGATTAGAGTAATAATTTACATTGTCACTGGTCAACAAGGCCATAATTGTAAGAGGAGTAATGGAGTATATAACAGTCAATAGTTTGTACTTCTAGTAAGTAGTGACCACAGGTAGTCTAACTAGAGTAACTCATTACACTACACTTTTAAGTGTGCAGTGAAATCTAATCGATGTACATGTATTATTAATACACTTTAGGCTTGGAGTCTTTATGCTTTTACACACATATCTAATTTCCCTGATGTTTACTCCTCTGCAGTTTTGCTGCACTTTTAGACTTCTGAATATACTCATGTTTGTAAAATATGTAGAGTAGTTGTTAAACACACTTCTAGTATTATAATACACAAAAATCCAGTATTATATATACTCCACATGTACTAATGTGTACATAGTACACTATATAAGCTGCTAGCATACACCATTCATCTATTTACGAGATAGTCACCATCACTGCTGTTATTTACCAACTCACAACCTATTAAGATGATCTGGTTCATTTTTTTGTTAATTCCTGGACTGACTTCTGGAGACACTTGCAGTTGCAGTACACCTAACCAATATGAACTGCTGTGTTGTAATCCTGATAATCTTGGAAATATTGTGAGGATCAATGGAAATGATAACAGACAGAAATATGTTATTTGTCCTTCTACTCTACTTACTCAATGTCAGCTACTCAGTTCATGTAGTAATGTCCTCGTTCGTAATCCTAGTGCCTTCTCAGGATATTATGATGTTAATTTAAGTAATGGAAGTGTTATAACTGTCTATTGTGACATGGATGGTAACAATTGTGATGGAGAAGGAGGTTGGATAAGAGTAGCACAACTTAACATGAGTGAACCTGGTGCTACCTGTCCTCCTGGACTTACATTACAGAACTATAGTAATATTGATCATAGTTTGTGTGGTCGATCATCATATGATTGTGCTTCAACCTTCTTCTCTACATATGGATTGAACTACACTAAGGTGTGTGGAAAAGTAAGAGGATACCAGTTTGGCCACATAGATGCATTTGGTTTTGGGAGTAACAACATTGACTTCACATATGTTGATGGTATTTCTATAACATATGGTAGTAATCCTCGACAACACATCTGGACATATGCTGCAGGAGAAGATGACTTTGAAGCTGGATTTGATGATTGTCCTTGTAATAAGGGAAGTAGTGTAGTTGTGCCTGATTTTGTTGGTAATGATTACTACTGTGAATCAGGTCGTAGGTTAGCTATCTTGTATGTTGAGGATATTTTATGGGACGGACAGCAATGTAGTGAAATAGAGTCTACCTGTTGTACTAATCCTAACATGCCATGGTTTCTCAAGACACTCAATGAAGAGACTAATGATGATATCGAGTTGAGAGTTTGTAGTGATGAAATTCCAACAGGTGAAGAAGCTCCACTTGATATAATTGAAATATATATCAAGTAACTGATCAAGAGAGTCCACACATTTGTGATTCATTTTGTTTTATTGTTTGTTATTATATCGATTAATTAATATAGCTGATATTAAGATATTTAAAATAGCAAGTGACTGTTGTTTGTCTTGTTATTTATATCAATGAATATCATTATTGAGTGCCACACCTTGGAATGCATAATGACATATTACCTTAAGCCTAAGTACTTTTAATTGTGTGTACTATTTTAGTGACTAATGTAATTATTGCTAAAAGTAGTACATGCTAAAAATATCATTTTAGTAGGGATATTGGACGTGGCTCAAAACTTTGCAATGTGTGCAAATTTGCTAATTGCATGCTAAATCCTAGCATTTATAAATCACTAAATTAAGTGGACACAATTAATAGTAGGCTTAAGGTACATGTATATAATTATTATTATATTTCCAGTTATCACATGTACATATACTTTTCCCTCATATTATGTACAATGTATATAATTAGTATATAATTATGTATATAAATTATGTATATTTATAGTTCTTTATATGCAAGATCATTAACATGCTATAGTATATACATAGTTAAGTCACATTCCACCATGAGTACTTTTTTATGGTAATAATTAGATTTAGTCAATGACTCCTAATTATAAAGAGAATGTTTTACATTGGGACTATCCATGTTCACAGGTGTAACCTATGTTTATGTCACATAGCTACTCATTGTGTGTGCAGTTAAAGTTGTGTTATTCCTAGGTCAATCAATGGGCAGTGATAGGTAATGAATGTGGGTAGATGGTAGTAATACAATAGTATAATTTATACTAAAGTGCATGTAATTGTATCAACACATAATTTACTTTCAATACTTGGTGCACATTATGTCATAGTAACATCATACATGTAGCCACAACATCCTCTATGACAATTGACAAGCTAAATTAAAACTCATGCTATTCCTTGCTACTGTACTAACCAATAAAATTGCTATTTTAATGCTTTAGTTTTTGTAGTGTAATGTACATACGTAAGTTGGGTCATGTAGAAAGAATGGCACCTTAAATATTTCGAGAGTGTGTGTCAGAGTTTTTGAGTTTTGAAGCATGGGCCAAATTGGCTCAACAATGGTTATTGTGTGCGCCATTGGTAATACATTTTGAGCCAATTAACAAAGAGTTAATGCTGTTGGTGACAATATAATCATAATTACCTTTGCCATCTGGCCCATGCAAAGATAGAACTCTGCTGTGCCAAATAAGAAGCTCTTTGGGCCAATGATGTACATGTACCATATGAGCTTATCAAAAACACTGGTGCGTGTCCTCAATCCTAGAGTCTCTTGTCATTAGGATTTTAATCTATAATATTATCATTGCTGACAGTACTTTCTGTGGACTCTGAATATCAATGCCTGAAGGCATAAGTGTAACTACAGTCTAGGCATAGATACTATTTATGGTCTAGGGATGGTCCTGTAAGTCATAAAAAATATAAAAAATATTTTAAAAGGGTGTGGTTTTGTTTCATTTTTCATTCTAGGGAGACCTCAGGATGATATATTGGGGCCTGTCTATACAACTAAGCAAATTTAATTAGTTAAATGTGGGAGTTGCCATGGAGACCCCCTACATGATGTAATTTATGTGCTATATTTATGTATGTACATGTACATGTACATAAGCAAATTTCTTTGTTGCATTAACTTGCTGTGCTAACCATTGCATTGTTTAGATACTAGTCAAAATTATTGAAATGCCTCGACCAATTGTATACATGGCATTATTAACCAGTGATATCCCATAGGTCCTTAACACTTTACAATGAACAGAAGAAAAGTTTGTTGTAAGACTGGATCTGTAGATTTTTACAAGTGACCGACTGAGAAATCGCTAAAGTGTAGGCGTTGACAGCTGACTACTGCATTTGCAGTTTGGCCACATAGATGCATTTGATTCTGGGAGTAACAACATTGACTTCACATATGTTGATGGTATTTCTATAACATACGGTAGTAATCCTCGACAACACATCTGGACATATGTTGGAGGTAATGAGGAGTTAACAGCTAATATTAATGACTGTCCTTGTAATACTGGAAGTAGTGTACATGGTGTAGTTGTGCCTGATTTTGTCGGTAATGATTACTACTGTGAATCAGGTCCTGGTGACTTAACAGGCATTTTGTATGTTGAGGATATTTTATGGGATGGACAGCAATGTAATGAAATAGAGTCTACCTGTTGTACTACTCCTAACATGCCATGGTTTCTCAAGACACTCAATGAAGAGACTAATGATGATATTGAGTTGAGAGTGTGTTGCACTTTATCTCCAACATCTGAAGAGATTCCACTTGATATAATTGAGATATATATTAAGTAATTAATAATATTATTGATAAAAATAATTCAATATCATGAATACATGTGTGATTATTAGTATTGTAATTTTGTTTTATATAGCTAAAGTTAAGAATTGTTATACAAGTTGTTATCCTCACATTTGTAAATTTGTTTCTCTTGTCAAAAGTCCATGATAGTAGAAGGTGTATATATACAACAGTCAATTGTGTGTGTATAAATATTCATTTGTGTAGTTGGTAAATGTGCAATGAATATCATTATTGAGTGCTACACCTTATAATTAGCAAATGAGCTGGAATGCGTAATGACATATTACCTTAAGCCTACTTTTAATTGTGTGTACTATTTTAGTAACTAATGTAATAATTGCTAAAAGTAGTACACGATTATGTGATCATTTTAGTAGGGATATTGGGCGTGGCTCAGAAATGTGTTAAAATTAATGTATGCTTAACAATTAGTGTGCCATATCCATTAATTAGTCAAGCCTGAATTATATAAATTACTTAACTAATATACAAGTAATACACACAAGATGTTCTTAATAAATGTACATTCACCCTCCTCACATAATGTACAATGTAGTCATAAAAAGGATGAGTTCTATAAAGAGAATGATAGCTGTATATTCCAGTAAAGAGTAAGTGAAATCATATACACTGTAAAAACAAAATAGTTTAAATAACTAATTTAATGGTTAGCACAGTTACAAGGATTTAACAATTAGTCAGTTGTTCATGATACGTACCATACCTACTTTGTACTAATTATGTTCATTTAGTTGAAGCATTATAATTTTAGGATGCTGTCTACTCATATTTCATGTCAAAGATTTAGTATAATTTATACTAAAGTGCATGTAATTGTATCTAGCCATCAACACATAATTTACACATTATGTCATAGTAACATACATTGTACATACATGTAGTCACAACATCCTCTATGACAATCGACAAGCTAAATTGAAACTCATTCTATTCCTTGCAACTGTACTAACCAATAAAATGGTTATTTTAACGCTTTAGTTTTTGCAGTGTAATATTGGGTCATGTAGAAAGAATGGCATCTTCAATATTTTGAGAGTGCGCGTCCTCAATCCTAGAGTCCCTTGTCATTAGGACTTTAATCTATATCATTGCTGACAGCGCTAGTATTTCTACCTTTGTGTGGACTCTGAATAACAAGGCCTGAAAACGTAAGTGTAACTACAGTCTAGGGATGGTCCTGTGGGTCATAAAAATTTTTTGTTACAGGGTGACCTCAAAATGATATATTGGCCCTGTCTATACAACTAAGCAAATTGAATTAGTTAAATGTGGGAGTTGCCCTGGATGGAGACTTCCTACATGTACATGATATAATGTATATTGTATGTGCTATATTTTATGTACGTACATGTATATAAATTTCGTTGTTGCATTTTTAACTTGCTGTACTAACCATTACATTGTTTAGTTACCATGTACTTTATAGTCAAAATTATTGAGATGCTTCAGCCAATTGTATACATGGGATTATTTACCAGTGATATCCCATAGATCCTTCACAGTTTACAATCTACATCTACATCTACATGTATATTTGATCTTGGGTTCATAAATTCCTATCCTATGTAACTAACTATTTTGTATATTTATACTGTGTAATGAATCTCTATTTATAATTATTCATTATTTGAGAAATTGAAATTTGTGGAGTAATTATAACTACTATATATAATTTATACATCCTCGGATTTTTTTTTACCTGCTATGACTTCTGTTATCAAACAACTGACTACCTAGTATATGGCTGAAAGTCTATGTATCTTTGTTGATGGCCTCCTAAAATGAATTTACAGTATTTGGTAATATGGTATTCCAGTAATAGATATAGTTGGCTTTACATCCCCTCCGAAGAATGTGGTGATGAACACCTCCTGATTTTGAGTGTAAAGCTGAGTATACATACTCATAGATGAAAAGTGCCTACTACTAGTGGGGATTGAACCTGCAACCTTTCGATTACAGGCCAGTTCATTACACCAGGCCACCAGCGCACCTCCTTAGATTATTAACGTGTAATGAAATCCCATAGATACTTCACACTTTACAATCTAAATATATTTTGGCCCTCCTTGGGTTAATAAATTCCTATCCTCTGTAACTAACTATTTCATATGCTAAACTTGGGAACTAATAAAAAAATCACACATCCAATTTGTTTAGCTTGTAATTATTATGACCCCAGCGTATCATTACATGTCTGTATGTTATCAATAGATAGTAGACATCTTGTTAAAAATAATTATGATTGTAGAACATATGTGTACATGTAATTGAGAGTATCCCACTAGTAGCACAACCCTGCAAAAAGTACTTGAGTTGAGAAGATGGTGAAAAGTACGTGCTACACCACAAGGTGTTAATCACATGAATATAGTGATGGATACGCTTACTTACATACAAGAAGGGCAGAGCTCAAGAGAGGTGTTCTATATGAAGACAGGTTATGATTAGTACCTGGCCGCTTCTTGTGATGTTAGTGCACAAAGTAAAATCCAACTCTTCCTCGAGATTGCCAGATTCCTTCACACATTTCTGGACAGAGGCCACAGATCCCGAAATTTTGAGAACCTTTTACAAGGGAAGATTACCTTCCCTAATTGCAGGGAATGAGCGATACGACTTGATAAATGAGCAAACGCTGCACAGAATTAAAATGCATCCTTGATGGTGTGGTTGCTGCATCATCCATCTTTGTTTACAATGTGATCACATAACACCACAATGCCACTTATGATTACATAGTGAATGTGTACTTTTTGCAGGGTTGTCATACACGCTTACATGTATATGGAAGTGTGATAATCTCCCTCTCTTTTTATTTTATACTCTTGACGTAATGTACATGTGCTTTTCTAAATTGTACTATATCCTCTTATTTTTCTATTCCCCTTCCTTTTATTATTGACATGCCTTCTTTGTATTTACCTCTCATTTATTTGTCCTCTTCCTCCTCTTCCTTCCTCCTCCTCCTACTCCTCCTTCTATTACTCCTTACTCTATTTTCTCTCCTCCATCTCTTCTCATATTCTTCTCTTCTTATATCCTCCTTCTCTTCCACCTCTTCTTTCTCTACTCATTCTCATATAATCTTACAGAAGTACAAAGCAAAGTAGACTCAAAAATAGGTTTGTTAGGACATGTATGTATTCATACACAGGCTGATAAATTCTTCAACCAATTCCATGTCTTCAATCAGTATTCATTCATGTTCTTGAGCAACAAATGTAAAATACTAATTAAATCCTTGCTAATTTACTGAAATATTGTGTCTATGAAGTGCAATAAGTACATGGTCTTCATGGATGTCAAATTTCATTGGCTTCCTATACCAAATGTCTATAACAAGCAAACATTTAATGTAAGCATTTTCTCAAAATTGATGCCTATAATTATTGTATTGAGACTCATGCAGCCATGACTAAATGCGCTGTATTATCACATGAAAAGCCTCTTGTGTATGAGAACATGAAATATGACATATTCAATAAAATGTCACTATATACCTGTACATGTAGTAACAGTAATTACCTTAGTTCTACTATCAGTATAGTACATAATTACTGTCTCACTACTGTGGTGTTCAATTGACAAGTACATGTACGTATACCAATTACTGTCAACACTACTGTTGAACTACTGTAGTGTGGAAATGAAACTACCGAGTAATTACAAATGTAATTACTGTACTGTATTGTAAAAATTTATTGATATATACTGTATGACCTTTATCACCTTTAAAACCTCGCTAAGTTGCTATTCAGTTGTTTCAGTGTTCAGAAAAACAATTTCTGGTATTCAGGAAGAGCTATCATTTCGCTTCATGACCAATTTTGTTTGTTACCTGTATAGATTATGACTTTCATTCAGATAACAGTTTGAAGTGGAAGGTGAGGGACACCTTTATGCTAATACCACACAAAAACAAATGATATAACTATTCTGTGATATATTCTTGGGCAATTTAGAGAGGCCTGAAAATACGTATAGCTAATTAAATGAAGTATCCACTTTGTAATTATAAACACGATGACAAGATGCCAGATTTTGTGTGGATAGGATAGTGCCTCCTTCCTCCCTCAATAGGTACTTGGCAGTATTTATTTTTGATCTCAACATTGTTTGATCAATTATTTTATGTTGGATTATCCACTTATTGCCTCTTCTATCTCTCCCTTGCAGCAATGAGTGTTGTTGGTAACAAATCTGATCTTGAAGACAGCAGGCAGGTACCTCGTGACAGAGGAGAAGTGCTTGCTCATACACTTGGTGCAATGTTCACAGAAACTTCAGCATCAGATAATATTGGTACTCAAGTCATGATACATGCATGTTTACATACATGTACATGTATTGTAGGCCCAGAGGAATAAAGCATTGTTAGATTATTTGCTCATAATACATTGTATATGGAAAACAAGATATATAGTGTCTCTATGATTGCTTTGTAGTGTCCAGCGTTCAGTAATCATGGGTGACTTTATCATGCCTGAAACACAACAGCCTATTATAATGATTGTTTTGATTATCTACACTCCTTACCTCTTGTAGAACTTTAGGAACACATTTCAGGTAGAACAGCTATTAGTTCCAGTTTCTACATAACTTACAAGTAGCTTTCTTCCTGCTGGTGTGTAGAGCTCGAGTGCACATACTATTATGTGTCACACCCATTAATAGTGTCACCGAGAATGACACAACTTTCCTAACATCATATACATGTATGTGATCATGACAAGAATATATATGTTGTTAAGTACATGTATATAGATTCAACCTTGTGGAAATCAATCAAAGAGATGCCTCTATGCCCATAAAAATCATGTAATACAATACAGTACATGTAGTATAGTACCTAAGCTTGTATTATTAACATTACTTCTTTGTTTACACATAAAGTAAACAGTACTACTGTTGAGGAGCGTTTTAATAAATCATAATTAGATTATTGCCTTAGTACATTTTTAGAGTAACGATACTGTAATAACAATACCACCATATAGTATAGTGAATTGTAATACTTGACTTTACATGTGCACTGCAGTATATGTGACTACATGTATACTGTGTTGTATTGTACAATAGTATTCTCAACACTGTATTGTTAGCTATTACTATACACCAGACATGGGGCAAGCATTTACTGAAGTGTTTGAAGCACAATTTTAAGCATTTGTAAACACATGCTTTTATGAAAAAAGCGCTTAATCGGAATTATCAGAGAGTACGGTAGTACTCTCTATGTAGGGATGGCACGGAAAAAACATGGCCGCCCATACATTTCAATTGCAAGTGATGAACTGAAATCTCTGGTAATATATACATATATGTTTCTATACACACATTCCTGTTCATATCTAGTGTTTTTATGACTACCAACACCTTCTAGATGGCCGAAGATTATCGTTAAGGTAGAGAACCGGCGAGTGGCAAAACTGGCAAAATCTTCATCATATTATTAATATTTTCCAGACAAATCATTTTTTTGTTTGTTGAACTATCTCAATGATTCTAGCACCATTCCCGTAGCATTTATAGTAAAATTCTGGTCGTAAAGTATGGAGATGATATCTTCAGATACTATGAAAGAAGACAGTCTCAACGACTACAAAGATTTGATCTGGAATTGGACGCCATCTTCCTAAGTGGAATTTAATTACGCATGCGCATTTCTATACTCGTAACATGGAAGCTGAAAAGGTGGAAGTATTTGGCATCGTAATAACATTTGTGAGTTTGTGAGCAAATACTAATAATGAATATAATAATTATTAATATTAAAGCAATTGTATAATAATATTGTATACTATGATAAGCATTGGAATACTGAATGGTTGACACAGTGACTGACACTACTTGTAGGACTGCAGACAGTGCTGTAAGTGAATAGAGAATATACACCATCTGTAAGTGAAAGAGAATGATAATCAATACCTAAATACAAAAGACTGACCTTCATTGATGAACAAATTTTAATGCATTTTTGATTGCATGATTTCATAATGATATAATTATAGTATTTCTGCAATCTACAAAAAAAATATTCACACCGTTTAGAAAAAAAAACAATGAAAACAAGAATAATAAAAAACATTTTCAATAAAAATGAAAGAAGATGTAGGGATGTCAAAACCCAAAAAGCAGGCAAACAAGGTTGGGAAGCTAACATAGGACCCAAAATTAAACAAACTACCTCCATATGACCCTACATAAGTACAGCTCTTTGGTGTAAGTACTTATGTAGGGTCATATGGAGGTAGTTTGTTTAATTTTGGGTCCTATGTTAGCTTCCCAACCTTGTTTGCCTGCTTTTTGGGTTTTGACATCCCTACATCTTCTTTCATTTTTATTGAAAATGTTTTTTATTATTCTTGTTTTCATTGTTTTTTTTTCTAAACGGTGTGAATATTTTTTTTGTAGATTGCAGAAATACTATAATTATATCATTATGAAATCATGCAATCAAAAATGCATTAAAATTTGTTCATCAATGAAGGTCAGTCTTTTGTATTTAGGTATTGATTATCATTCTCTTTCACTTACACCAAAGAGCTGTACTTATGTAGGGTTATATGGAAGTGGTTTGTTTAATTTTGGGTCCTATGTTAGCTTCCCAACCTTGTTTGCCTGCTTTTTGGGTTTTGACATCCCTACATCTTCTTTCATTTTTATTGAAAATGTTTTTTATTATTCTTGTTTAATTAAATATGTGCTACAAAGTTTTGATATTTTATTTTCACAGTTTCTTATATATATAAGTGCATATAGTAGCTTCTGCAAGCTTTCTTTCTAATGATGTGTGTGGGAGAGACAGAGATTATTAATTGTTTCCCTCTATTAAATGATTTTAGAGAGTGAATCTACATTTGTATATATAATAATTATTATACAGTATGTCTGTAGTTAAGAAAGTTGTATCTCATTCTGGGTGCTCAGTAAATAAATGGTTGTGATGTGTAAATTACCTCTCTCTCTCTCTCTCTCTCTCTCTCTCTCTCTCTGTAGGAGTTAAGGAAGCGTTTCTCAAAGTTGGTCAAGGAGTGATAGAGTTATATCACAATCATTTACTGACCTCAACCTCAGTGAGTAGTTCATTTAGTCCATTCAGTGGTACTGTCTCTCCTTCACCACCTACGAGAGATAATGGAGTCAATCATGTCTATGTTTATCAAACACATTCCATAGGTAAGAATGAATTCTAACAACATCTGGAAACAAGACTAATTTGTATGTAATAATGAATGAAGATTTCAAAGTTTTGAATATTCAAATGAGAACAGTAATTTGTTGGTGTTGCATTGCTTCAATTTTCTTCAAGCATTTTGTAATGAGAACTATTTACTGTCTATTGTAAGTATTGCACTATCTTCTGTCCTCTGTTTCCACTGGGATTTAGAGTTATTAGGTTAACAAAAATAGATAGAACTTTCCCCAAACACACATGTGTATAACTAAGGATGAAATTAATTCATTTAGATTCATCACACCTTACATGTGTAGTTTTAATAACCATTCGTAATTCCATAGGTGGTATATATATAAATACTGACATGATATGTGTATACATACCAGTGAGACAATATGAAATAGAAGCTTCCATGCACAGCTTTGGCAATTATATAAACTCCTGTCAGTATTATTAATAATCAGTGGAGTAGGAAGGAGAATTTAATAAGGGGGGTAGGGTAAAAATATCACAACAAAATTGGTGTTTAATTTAATGAAAATAAACTAAACTTTTCGTTATTGTTTGGTCATTACACTTGATGAATTCTTCAGAAATATCTTGTAAATTTAGATTTTCAGTCATTTCAGATTGTACTGATTCGTGTTACTTCCTTGATTGGAATGCCATTTAACTTTACAGATTTTATAGCATCTGGGAGGAGTTGTAGATGAAGTTTCCATGTCTATATCATTTTTGCACCTCACCTTTAAATCATCACCAATGAGGCTGCTAATATATCATTAATTAAATTCATTGGAGTTTACACTTTATCTGATAACTGTGATTGTATATATACAGTATAGCAGCAGTATATAATATGCTTGCAGTAATTATTGGGGAAGCAGTGTCCCCCAGGTTATTGTTCAATATGCATAATGGGCGTGAAACTCTTAACATCAAAGATCTACTAATTGGGTAGTTTCTTGATGTAACCATGCTAGTACTATAGATAGAAACAATCGTTCTATAAATTTAAAAAAAAAACTACACCCCACACTAACAATGATAAAATTAGAATAATTTTTACATAATCCTAATGAGCAAATTGACAGTTTCTGCATTATTAGTCATACATGTAGCTACCAGATCTTCCTTTCTCGTAGAGTGGTAGGGGTTGGCTACATGAGACTAATCTACATGCTATTGTTAGACTATTAATTATGTTAGTGCTAAATTAAATAATGATTAATAGTGAATGATTATTTTCAGGTAATAGCAGTAAAGTAGTAACTGAAAAAGAGGATGAAGAAGAAACTGCAAAATCTTCCAGCTTTCCTTGTTGTTGAGTGTGTATAACACATTTTTTGTCAATTTTATGTGTCGTGAAACTTATGCATTTATCAATAATAATTATTATGCATGCAGTATGACTTATTATGTGACATAATTATTATGTATGTATAGTAAACATTATTTTTGTATTAATAATAGTTATAAAAAGACACCCATTCAATGGTTGATTTCTAATAGTGAATAAATGAAATGAAATTATGAATGTTAAAAGAGAGATTGTCTTGACCTTTGGATAACAACAGAGATTCTATGAATATCCTGACGATCTAGCTCTTAAAAACCTAATTTCTCCAGTCCTAGGTAACATTCCATGCATACCAGAAGTATGATCTGCTTTTCTCCAATTATGCACTGTTCTCAAAACAGATAAATGCAAGAAAATGAAAATAATTACTGATTATCAAGTTCACTGTGCTAACTGTCATTTGCAAGCTGTTCATCATGTAAACATTAACTACTGTAAATAGAAACTTGCACTTACTCTGACAAACATTTGTGTGATGTAAATTAAAGATGATGTAATGACATAATGGTTTCATGATGAATAACAGCACTTGCTATACTATGAATATTCAACTAGGGATTATGAAAATTATTATTGTAAGTACTTGTGTAGATCAAAATGCCAAAATTTAATTATGTTTGCAATTTGTATAGCAATATTAAATTCTTTATTTAGTATATAGTTTAATGAAGCGATAGATGGACTAGTAATAAAGGACTACTACTAGATAGATTGGTTAGTATTGAATGGATTAGTCTATATATAGTAAGGTATACATGAGTATGAGGCGTACATGTAATTGTTGTCATGAGTGTAAAGACTTGCAATCGGCAAGTAAACAGTACTGGGAGACATGAAGTCATTTTCTAATCGAGTATTACAGTTCAATGAAAAGAATATTGCTATTGCCTTTTGGATAATCATGATCTATCAAATTAAATTGCTTTATGTGATGCACTGATAATGGATTGATAATTGGTACCAGTCAATATTGGCCATTATTTCTACTATCAGTATCAGTTATTTCTGAAAAATGTAAATGATATTGTAATAGGTGTACTATTAATGTCATTGCTTGTGATTACATTAGTCGCTTTTTATGATACTCATAATTATTGAGAAAATGTAAATTTTCATTGAAAGAATCAAAACCACAAAGTTAATGTAATATTAAGGTTGTAGTCTTTTCCGTGGGCGGATGCTACTCCAATCAGCTTCTAGTCTTGCAAGCTTCTTGCTGCATACAATCTGGTTCCATTCTGTATTTTTTGGAAGCCACACCCACCCGGGGGTATAATTATTGGGCCTAAATGTTTTGACTGATGGCGGGGTAACTGTAGTTGCTCTCTGAGAAAGATCGGAGTTTGATAGTGTCTAGAAAGGTAAATTTTATGGTTTCAGTGAAAAGCTACAGAATTCAGCTTTCTTCAGCCTCTTGTAACTATAAAAGTAAAACGAATTTCCAGAAAACGGCTCTATTTGTTTTCTCTAAATGCATTGTACTTGGTGCACGCCATGATTGGTGGGCTACAGAATTCAGCTTTCTTCAGCCTCTTGTAACTATAAAAGTAAAATGAATTTCCAGAAAACGGCTCTATTTGTTTTCTCTAAATGCATTGTACTTGGTGCACGCCATGATTGGTGGGCGTGGCTTTCTCCGTTTTGTACTTATTACGATTACAAAAATGAACATTTTATATATGTTTTATCAATTCCAGGACCCTATAAAGGTGATTAGAAGATATGAAGGTTGCCATTACACCAGGTTAGAGTCATATTATATAATATTCTATTTTAAAACTGATTGGAGTCGCATCCGCCCACTCCCTAGTACCACCTTAACAGTTAAACTTAGCAGTATCATTAATTAAGAAAGTTAACATATTAACAGTTAAACTTAGCAGTATCATTAATTAAGAAAGTTAACATATTAATTGGTACACGTTATCATTATCAGTTTATCAGAATATCAGTAAAATTTCAGTGTATCAGTGCATCACTATACTTTATTTATATAGGAATAATTAACCTCCTATGTGTTGTATATATAATTTAAAGATAACTGAAAATCTGCAAGGAAAAAATTCAAGCTGGCTGGACTGCATCCATTGTACACACGTACTTACTTCCTGTCTTATTGTAACAAAACAGGAAGCAAATAAACCAAGATGGCTACAGCTCAAATATTTTACAAATCAAGTTTACCAGTTCATAACTCCTGATTTACAAGGATTATTGAAGTACAGCTTTAAATCTAAGGTAGATGTGTATTAAGGTTATGCTAAAAAAAAAATTGTTTTTTAAAAATTGTAATTACGTTCAGAAAAGATTGCTATATAATTTTGGGAGGCTTGATTGGTGTAAACCTTAATATAATAAATTGTAATCATTAGAATACATTAGGAGTACAGTGGTCTGTAAGGTTTTTGTTTGAATGGATCTCCTGATAATGATGCACTGACAAATGTAACTGATATTATAATAAATGTACAAATAATGTCATTTCTTGTGATTATAGCATCATTAGTTGCTCCTATGATACCTCATACCCCAAGGAGTCAGAAACCAGAAGACAGATATATCAGATTGGTATCAGTTATTGATGATGATCTTGAAAGTAATTTGTATCAGTTTATCGGAATATTGGTAAAATATTTTATTATTGCATCACTAACATGTACATATACATGTACATGTAGATACCTAAAATACATGTAGTTGTAAATGTCACTACTTTTATTTCCTTTTTCGTTAAAATACATTTTATTAGTCTCGTGTATTAATAATGAACATATTGCTTATATTTATTACATAGATATAATGTTTTCAATCAGATTATATTCATTAGACACATACAGTGGATGATGGATTAATGAATAAATATGTTTAGGCCTTTATTTAGAAAATTTGTTGAGGTGGGAAGGGTGAGAGGGAACTTTAATTTAAAAGGATGTGGGGTTTGTGGCAACATACCGGAGTATTTTGCTGTGTCTAATGACCCCCCACCCTCTTACATGTAAATGAAACCCTAATAGTCATATATTACTTATTGGTATCAAGATAATATACATGTACTATAGTACGTTCACGTTGAGTTGGCACCAAACTAAATGATAATATAATTTAGTTTGGTGCCAACTCAACGTGAAAGTACTTTAATACAACATCACCTAGCTCTATTACATATTAGGGTATGAACAAATATAGTTTTCCAATTTCAATCATTTACTAGTCTTAACAAATGAACATTTGACATGTTTACTCTTAAATATACACAGTTTAAAAGTTTATTAAGTTAGTAGTTATGAGTTCCTTTGCAATAATACAGTTTAAAATCATATTTTATAATATATCCAAGTAATCCAACAGTGATAAAGTATTAGCTTCAACTTAGTAAATTGCACATTCTGAATGTGGACTATTTCCTGTATAAAGGCTGTAGGAAATATTCTGCAGTAGAAAATGGGCAATTCAATCAATTATATCCAAAGGAGCAACCCACGATTCAAACATTGAAACATTCAAACAGGTGTTCATAGCATTTGTTCATGTTCTAAATGTATTACATATAATTATATACATGTGTATGTACATGTACACTTTTGACGATTGTTTTTGTGGTTGATTTAGTTTCATTGTAAATTTATTTTCTTTGTTTCTACATGTTTATCAAACCACAATAAAAATAACAGATTCCATTCAATGGTGAGTGAAAATAATCACATGATTATCACATGATATAAAATTATACAATACAATAATTATTATACATGTACATGTACATAAATGTTCATCCAGCTTGCATGTATTTCTGAATGAGAGCTGAATTTAATTTGAAAACACTGAAAAGTAGAATTAATAAATACACTCATTGTGCAGAACCCTCACCACAAATGTGATTGGGAAACAAGAATGACTACTGCAAAGAAAATAATTGCAGACTATACTAATGATTATTACATGTGTGCGACTGATTGCAATGTATTATACTTGTATGTATGTACACTATGTATGTGTGTGTGCATGTTTAATACAACTTACACTAGCAAGAGTACGTAGTCTGTTATTTTGATCCTTGTATAATTTTACAACTTGTATAATTTTACAACTTTCGGTAGTTTTATTGAAGTCCTAATGTTGTTCATACACAGACAAACACCAGATTACAGTAACCCTTTACTCCACTAACGTGGATGAAGGTTAATAATACTATTCCTCTTATTAGTGACAGAGCATTGTCTGATAAACAGTGAATTAATGTATGTTATAGTATTTGGACTAGAAGTACATGTACATGTACGTGCATGACTGGTTCATAAATTACTAGATACCATTAAGTCATTGAGGTGTTTGTCTGACTATAATATTAATATATACCTCATATTATATGTACATGTACATGTATTATCCTCCATATTTAGGCTCCAATGTATTATAGACGTGCTAATGCATGTGTAATAGTTTATGATGTAACAAGTAATAAATCATTTGAAGATGCTAGAAGTTGGGTCAAAGGTCAGGATTATGTGTGTGTGTGGGTGTGACTGTGTGTGCATACATGTGTTAGTGTGTGTGTATTTGTGTCTGTGTATGTATTTGTGTGTGTGTGTGTGTGTGTTCATGCATGCGTACATTCATGCGTTCATGCATGCGTGCGTGCTCGCTTGTGTATGATCATCCAATTCACATAACAGAAGACTCCATCTTTATCCCATACCTAGCTACTATTGTCCTATATACTATTTCAGTATTCATATTTTGTTCATTGTAGATACAATTTGTGTAATGTTTGTAGTTTGTACCACTGAATAGACAACTGAATATAAACATATTGTAAATTTATAAATGTATTAATATGTATAATTATAAGTTTATATATTTAGTGGGTCAAAGGTCAGTATTTTGTGTGTGTGTATGTGCACACAAATACCACACCATATGTCACTGTGGAAGCAAAAATCAGTCATTTGACAAATAATAATTTTATCAAACACTCACCTTTAAATGTTTGTTATTCAGTCATTTTCTACAGGAACAGTAACTGTTGCTCCACCTAGAAACCAGATTTAGTTACATGTAGTTTCTTATGCAAAATGGCTGAATAATGTGACAAAATTATCATTTGCCTAATGACTGATTTTTTCACAACCATTATACAAACAAAGTTTACAGAAGAAGTTGCTTGTAAAGCTGTGTGGGCAGTGGAATTGAAACCAGTTGCCAGGCAACCTTAATTAATGTAGCCAGTATTAGTGGGGGATAAAAGCTTCCACAAAGCAACAGAGAACAACAACCACATTTTATTTATTAGGAGAGCACAATTCTTTCAGTGATATTTTCTCCCTCTTTTACGATTTAATCAACTTATTTGTAATAAAGCAGTGAATACAAACTACAAGGCTATGTATGAAGACATGTAACTTGAGGATGAAGTGATTATATAGCTCATTTATGGATGTGTCATAAGTAATTTATAGTAGCTACATTATATATGAAAACAAGTGCTTATTTAGAAATTTAGTTTTCTGGAAAAAGTTTATGAGCATAAAGAACATGATAGTATAAGGAATAATGATAGATGTTTTGACCCAAAGGTCTTCATCAGTATAAGAAAAGAAAGCCTAATTCTTTAAGTATTTATAGCCTTAGCATGCATAACACTAACAAAGACAGTTCGGCATGGTGGTATATAATGACTGGGGCAATGTCCTGTAAGAATGAAGACCATGTAGGGTTTAAGTTACATGTAACTCCAGGATCTGTGTTGATAATATTGGGAGTATTATGGATAAGAATGGCTTCACTTAGTCTTCTTCTTTGTAAATTGCTTCAGATTTCAGACTTGTCCCATTTGATATTACACATGTATGTCCTGTATTGTTAACATGGATGGAAATAGCATCATGGGGGTCTCCTACTCTGATTGGTCTTTTATGTTCTGACATTCTAATTTTTAAAGTTCGTCCAGTTTCTCTAATATATGTTCCTCCCACTCACAATGTATGGCATAAACTACTCCCTTTTTTTTCCATACATGGCGTGGGAAGTGTTAGTTTGGAGAGTGATGACTTCATAGTCTGTATAATATTAATATTCACTCTTTCTTCTCTCCTATTACATGTACATGTATTATCCTCCATATTTAGGCTCCAATGTATTATAGACGTGCTAATGCAGCTGTAATAGTTTATGATATAACAAGTAATTAATCATTTGAAGAGGCTAGAAGTTGGGTCAAAGATTAGTACATGTATTGTGTGTCTGTGTGTGTGTACATACATGTGTGAGTGTGTGTATGTGTATGTTCATGCATGCGTACATTCATGTGTTCATGCATGCTGGCTTGTGTATGATCATCCAATTCACATAGCAGAAGACTCCATCTTTATTCCATACCTATAGCTACTATTGTCCTATATACTATTTCAATGTTTATATTTTGTCAGGAGTCCATGATGGAGAGCGGTACATGTAAGAAAGGAGTAGGAGTGTGAAGCACCCACGCGTTAACGAGATTTTCTTTCAGCCTAACTTGGCTAGCGGATATACTATTTTTAGAACACGTTCCTGACTGCGCCCAAAGCATTTTCCTTGTGCTCATGCTTGCTCAATAAAATGGCGTCTCCAACGAGTGTCGTCGACCTTTTCGCCCGTCTTTACTCCACGAAGATCTCCCAGACTGGCCGCCAGGTGTTCTTCTAACATTCTGACTCCAGTTAGAAACAGTTTGAGAAGCTTTGCATTGGCAAAAGAAGGAGTGCCTGGTAGTGATGTCTTCACATTAATGCATTTGAAGCGTTTCATTGAAGAAGCAGAGGAATACGCACCCCTAACTGCTGAAGTAGCCACCATGGATGTTGGTAACTCTTAATATTAACAAATAACAACGTGACTGATGGGCGTGGACGTAAACATTGGGCGCGGTCAGAACATGTTCGTATATCCACTAGCCAAGCTAGGCTGAAAGAAAATCTCGTTAACGCGTGGGTGCTTCACACTCCTACTCCTTTCTTACCGCTCTCCATCATGGACTCCTGATTTTGTTTATTTTAGATGTATAATGTTTGTAGTTTGTATCACTGAATAGACAACTGAATATAAACATATTGTAAATTTATAACTTAATATAAACACATTAATAAATGTAAATAATGTTTGATCAAACGATTGTGTTAGTTTTTTTTTTCAAACTCAGTGACACACACATGAAATGTGGCACACAATTACATATTATAATAATAGTATAATTATATATGTGATGTACATGTGTGTACTTGTATACTAGGTACGTGTACATGTACCTTATCATTTATTGGTTGTTTTGCAGTGTTTCTGAATTCCCCAGCAACCACTAGAAGCAACCTCAGAGCATACAGCTGCATTTACATTATACCTCTCCCCTTCCTAAAACATTTTATGAACCCAAGTATATGATTGGGATGATCCTGAGTGAGTCCCTTATAAATAAATGTGTAGTCACTGATCATTTGATCCTGCACTGCAAAAACAAAATTGTCCAAATAACTGATTGATTGGTTATTACAGTTGCAAGGATTTAAAGTTGCATGTATGATCATGCTGTTGATGTCATAACATTTACTGAAATCATATTTTGCTAACTTCCTCATATAATATTTCATGTATTCATGACACTGATGAAATTTCAAAGTATTAGATTATGAGTTGGCAGGTTTGCTATTACTTGAAGTTTTATAAATGAATTGAAATAAGAAATTTTATGAGGAAGTTAGCAAATAGGGTTTCAGTAACATCAGCAGAATGATCATACATGCAACTTTAAATCCTTGCAACTGTAATAACCAATCAATCAGTTATTTTAACAATTTTGCAGTGTGAGGTTCAATACCAGTGATATGAACAATAGTGGGCTCTATCATTGTACATGTAGGTCTGAGATAAGATTTCTTCCATTCAATGTTGGTTTATAAGTTTGTGAGTTTGATACTCTTTGCTTTTAAGGCCATCCCTATCCACTGTAGTTAATATATATAGTACATGTAGATGCTGTATATATACTCAGCAGTCCTTATGCTAGCAAGCTTCAGGCCTCTCCTAACATTAATGAATGCAGGAGAATCTGATACAACTTAACCATTTTAAGCAGTCAAGCCCATCTTTATCAAGACAATCATTTTGCGACATGAAATAAAGAATCGTGACTGCAGTTGTACAGAGCCTTAAGCTTCTGGAATATCTAGTTCTGAAAATGTAACAGTAAAATCTTGGCCATTTAGCTTGTTAACCATGGCCACATTCCAGCAATAATTAATAGCAAACATCAATTAAACCATTTTAACCCAACGATGAAAGTAAAAAACAGTCTGTTCCGTACTATTGTCGTAGTATGGAGACAAAACATGAACTTCTTTTTGTTGACTGCGGTGTATATGTAGTTTAATAAAATTTTGTCTAAATCATGGTAAACCTCTGATATGTGTTTATAATAAGATAGATTTTGAGAAATGACACTAAGTCCCCACACATGTATCTTATGAATGCAGCATCTACTTTCAAACTATTGCTTTGTTTCTGTCTATGAGATGTTGTCACAATTCATTCATTTGTAATGATAGTTTATGAGGTCCAATAGGAAGTGTGTACTTTAGTTGTGTATTATAAATACAAATCAAACCACACCCCTAATACCATAAAGCATCTATGTTATGTGCTAGTGTATGTACTTCCTGCTAGATAGGGACATTATTAAATTAATTGTCAATTTGTTTTAATTAGTTGAAATATTGTACATCTGTTATTCATACATTTGTAGAAATTTCTCTGTTTCTCTTGTTAATTATTATATATACAGTAGTTATATCAAACATTCATGATCGTAAGAGAAATATATAAATTCAAATGGTTGGTTTTGAAATAGTGACAACCATACAAATACCATACTGTAGTAACTATTGATATTCACTGACCATGGGAGTCAAAAACCAATCACATTCATATCTTGGACTCTATCTATAGCAGAAAAGAAATACTCACAATTAGAAAACAAGGCTTTGGCTATTGTATTTGCTGTTAAAAAACTGCACCAGTATCTGTATGATTGATCCTTCATCAATTCTGATCATCAACCATTAAAATACTTGTTCAATGAAGCTTGACAAATACCTGTCATGGCCTCTTCGAGGATTCAACTTTGGGCCCTTACTTTAATTGGCTACCAATATACTGTACCATCCAACACAGACCAGGAGCTCAGATGACAAATGCTGATGCCTTCAGCAGACTTCCTCTAGGTGTTGCGCCAGTGTTAGTACCAACACCAGGAGATCTGGATGAATGCCTTATCAGAATCAATAATTAATGCTCAGCATATTAAGACCTAGACAAAAAAGACTCTCTTTTGTCTCGAGTACGTAGATTCATTCAACATAGATGGACTATTACTGACCCAGAACCAGAATTATGTCTTTATTTCAACCGTTGTAATGAATTGAGGGTCATAGAAGGATGTATCTTGTGGTGATCCTGTATAATTGTTCCTCCGGAAGGTCATGATATTATTATTTTGCAACTTCATGACACCCACTCCAGTATCAGTAGAATGAAGAGCTTAGCAAGGTGTTACGTGTGGTGGCCTCAGTTGGATGCTGTAATTGAAAATAAAGTTCAAGGCTGTGAAACATGTCAACTTCATTGACTTTTACCACCTAAAGCACCATTATACCCATCGGAGAGTCTCAATCACTCATGGTCTAGATTACATATTAACCATGCAGGTCCTTACCTTGGTAAATTATACTCAATTGTGGTGGATGCCTTTTCAAAATGGATAGAAGTTCACATAGTCAATTCCACTTTTTCAGAAGCTACTATAAAGAAACTACGTACTATATTTTCCACTCATGGATTACCAGAACAAATTGTTTCTGATAACGCAACATCATTTACTAGTCAAGACTTTCAACATTTCACAAAATTCAATGGAATCAAGCATATCTTGACCTCACCCTATCACCCAGCTTGAAACGGGCTGGCTGAGAGAGCTGTGCAAACTTTCAAAAGTGTAGTCAGTAAACTTGAAGGTTCTATTCAGGACAGGATTTATCATTTTTTGTTTAAATACCGCATCACACCTCAGACAACAACTTCACTCTCTCCCTGCAGAGATTTTGGATGGAGAGGAGACTACGTTCACACTTAAATATAATACACCCGGATTCAACACAAAAACCCTTGCCAAGAAGCAAGAGCAGAGTTCTAAACCTCAGAAATTCAAAATCAATAACCATGTATATGTTCGTAATTTCAGTGGTACTCAAAATGGATTCCAGGAAGAGTTATAAAAGTGATGGGACGATTGTCTTATCAAGTGGAAACAGAGACTGGTAATATCTGTTGATGCCATGTAGATCATATGATGTATCGTCATTCTCCTGACTATTTACCAAGATCACAGTCAGTACAACAGACTGGTAACGATGATGATGACTGACCAATTCCAGCTATAACACAACCAGAGCCATCATTGATATCTCATAATCCTTCTGTGATAAATCCACATCCACCTTTCGTATTACCATGCCATTCAACGAGAGATTTTAACCTATGGTTCTGACTTAACGAAAAGAGAATTTAATAATAATTATTGATATTCATTGTGTGTATGTAATTACTGATGTGTCTATAACTGTGTATATAAACTTAAGTTACAGATCAGTTGATTTGGAGTGTTAGAATAGATGTTTTACGATTTTAAGATATAACACATACCATACAACCATATGTGACTGTGGATGCAAAAATCAGTGATTTAGCGAATAATAATTTTATCAAACACTTACCTTTAAATGTTTGTTATTCAGTCACTTTCCACTTGGTATCCAGGAACAGTAACTGTTGCTCCACCTAGTAACCAGATTTAGTTAGTTTCTTGTGCAAAATAGCTGAATAATGTGACAAAATTATCATTTGCCTAATGAGTGATTTTCGCAGCCATTATAGAAACAATGTTTGATGTATGAGGAATGTCATTATTATCATTGGTATCTACTACATAATTATATATTCTTTGTTCAGATTCTGTTGATTATTAACTCATGACTATACAGAGAGATTTAGTATTGTTTAATCAATCATATAATTCAGTATGATACTATGTCTATAAAATGTAATTGTTAATAAACACTATAGTAAACAAACATCATGTGTGTGTACATCATAATATTTAGTACATTCCAACTATAAACCATAAGCCTTGAACCCTAAACCCTAAATACTTTAATGAATTAGTCACTAAACAGCACACCCTATCTACATGTAGCTCTAACAGTTTTCCAAACCCTTCATCTTAACTGTACTATTGTCATTCATAACTAACCATAAATTCAGTCCAGTTGACCAGTGACCACAGGGTTTATACATGTATATCCCTGATATAAAATATGGCCATGAAAATTGATGGATTTACAACTTTTAGCTATTTACAGAGGAAGTTGCTTGTAAAGTTGTGTGGGCATTGGAATTGAAACCAGTTGCTAGGCAACCTTAATTAATACAGTCAACTCAGTGGATAACAAGCAACAGAGAAGAATGACCCCATTTTATCTATTAGGAGAGCACAATTCTTTCAGCGATATTTTCTTCCTTTTCTACGATTTAATCAACCTATTTGTAACAAAACAATGAATACAGACTACAAACTAAGGCTATGTATGACCAAGGGATGTAGCTTGAGGATGAAGTGATTATATAGCCCATTTACAAAAAGGGATGTGTCATAAGTAATGTATAGTAGCTACATTATGTATGAAAACAAGTGCTTATTTAGAGATTTAGTTTCCTGAAAAAGGTTTATTGAGCATAAAGAACATGATAGTATAAGAAATATTGATAGATGTTTCGACCCAGAGGTCTTCATCAGTATTAGAAAAGAAAGCCTAATTATTTAAGTACGTGTATTTATAGCCTTAGCATGACACTAACATACACAGTTTGGCATGGTGGTAGTGGCTACATGACTGGGGCATTATCCCGTAAGAATGAAGACCATGTAGGGTTTAAGTGAACTCCAGGATCTGTGTTAATGATATTAGGAGTATTATGAATAAGAATGAGTTCACATAATCTTCGTTGTAAATTTTCTTCTAAAACTAAGATTTCAGACTCATTCCATTTGATATTATGTCCTGTATTGTTAATATGGATGGAAATGGCATTATGGGGGTCTCCTACTCTGATGGCTCTTTTAAGCTTTGACATTCTAATTTTTAAAGTTCGTCTGTCAGTGTATGTTCCTCCACACTCACAATATATGGTGTAAACTACTCCTGTCTACTCCTGTTTACTCCATGCGTGGCATGGGAACAGTTATGGAGAGTGATGTCTTCATAGTCTGCTTAGATGTAAAAGCTAACTTATCTGGAAGTTTCCTTACTGACATACAGTAGCTATATTTTCACTAATCCCTGACACATATGGTAACACTAAAGTTTTCGTATTTTCCACCTCCTCAGGTTGGTTTTTCTGAATGGAGTTATGGGTTTTTAACAAAGATTGACTTTTACTAGAAGGATATTCAATGGATTGGAACACGTCTTGAAGTTTATAGGTTTCAATACTGTATTTCCCGTCATCATCACATATTCTATCAGCCCCCTGGTCTTTAAACATCTGGCAATTTCACTCTTAACTCTAGGATGATCATTTGATCGATAGTGTAGGTATAGATTAGCGTGCGTGGGCTTCCTATATACATCAGTCTTTAATCCGTTGTTAGTTCTTTCAACTAGTACATGTACATCTAAGAAGAGTAGTTTGTGATGATCCTCCTTCTTCATGGTGAAAAGTATCCTGTTATGAAGTCCATTCAGATGTTGAAGGAACTCCTGTAGATGGTCTAACTTGTCTACATATCTAAGCCATAGTTTTTGTTGGTGGTTTGCATTTGGAAGATAGAACAACCTTATCTGTTACCGACATCTGTCATCTGACTGAACTATGTCTGAGATCTATGTACTTCAGATACAATGAAAACTTCTTTGAACAAAAGGATGGCACAGCCATGGGATCTTCACTTTCGCCAGTTGTTTCAAACATCTTCATTGAAGATTTTGAACAAACAGCTCTTCCAAATCTTTATCAGCTGATAGCCTATCTCTAATGATGGTTAGGGAGTCATTTATTGGCACCATTGTGAATAGCCTTTTATAGTTTATATACTGATTACAGCTGTTTGGATCACAAGGAATCCAATCCCACATAATCAGTGTATAACTATAACTACATGTACTATATTCATAGTTACTTAAACATATTCATAGTCAAATTCCGAGTCATTGTTTGTGAAATATCACTGATTTTGTTAAAACGACTTATATCATTGTAAAATTGGATAGGTTAAGACTGTAATTGGTAAGGTTAAATGAATTGTGCTTATAATTAGTACTTAACTCAATTTATGGCGCTGGTAGCTATATTTTACTATTGATATCAGTTCTTTGTAATATAACATAATTATAACAACTATAATTGTGTATGAAATTTAGAGAATGATTGTAGCCAGGTAAACAAATAGTGTGGGTTACTTCC
This sequence comes from Petrosia ficiformis, assembly GCA_947044365.1. Taxonomy (NCBI): domain Eukaryota; kingdom Metazoa; phylum Porifera; class Demospongiae; order Haplosclerida; family Petrosiidae; genus Petrosia; species Petrosia ficiformis. The sequence continues at coordinate 44,979,020 of OX345636.1, forward strand.
CATCCACAAATTCCATAGAAGCAGTTGTGAATGTATCCTCATAAAACTAATACAAAGTGAAATATATCATACTTGATAATACATTATTAAACATTAATGAAATAATACATGAGTCATGTATTAAACACTTAATAAATAGAATAAAAGGTGACATGCAAACATAATAATGTTGAATAAGCCCAATATTTATGCAGTGTAGGAAGGAAAAGGTATCCCTATGTATTGATTGCTTTTCGATGGCTATCGTTCATTACTGAATGACGTCACTAGTGTCTCCATCTTTCTGTGGACTCTGAATACTGGATCCTCCTTGATAAAACTGAAATATGACTCACAGTGTTTTAATAGTCCCTGCCCAAATCAATTTGCTGATGACTTCATCACGTCTGAAACTCAATATGACTTGTAATGTTATTTGTCTTACTTAAAATTTTAAAGATTCTTCCATCATTATTTCTCATTGCTACAACAGCTATTTGTTTTCAGTTTTTATAAGCTGCTTCCATGTAGTCTGTAACTGCTTTCTACCTAGCAGTTCCTGTGTAGTCTGTAACTGCTTTCTACCTAGCAGTTTCCGTGTAGTTTGTAACTACTTTCTATCTACCAGTTCCCATGTAGTCTGTAACTGCTTTCTACCTACAGTTCCCGTGTAGTCCGTCACTGCTTTCTACCTACCAGTTTCCGTGTAGTCTGTAACTTCTTTCTACCTAGCAGTTCCCATGTAGTCTGTAACTTCTTTCTACATGTACCTAGCAGTTCCCATGTAGTCTGTAACTGCTTTCTACCTAGCAGTTCCCATATAGTGAGTAGTTCAAGAATGCATTCTATTGCACACCTCAACCATTAATTGACAGAGCCCCTCAGCCTGAAGGCCATTAAAATTACTCCGAGCTACATACATATACATGTATAATTATTAGATCATGTGATTATGCTAACAACTGATCTGAGTCTGGTGGTTTGTAATTACCCTGCATGGAATTCTGTACTATGCAAACCTTCGAGTCTGAAATCTTTGACTGTCTTAATTGTTTATCCAGGGCCTCATGACTTATATGACCAGAGCCATCGACTCACTAATGTGAGTAATTTAGACTCCATTGTCATGGCAACTATATTCTTCATAGACTCCAAAAACTATTACATTTTGTCAACCACTTCAATGGAAAGGCTCATTATATAAGCTTGGACTATAAATACAGTTTATGGTTAGAACGTCTATTAAGATTGGAGAAGCAAATGTAAGTGTGGTCTAGCCACTCCTTGGCTTAACCTTGGAGTAGATACACCACACTTACATGGGGTTTAACATATACATGTACATACGTGATTATACACTATAAAATGGATTGAATGAGTTGTACTTATAATTAGTACTAAACTCAATTTATGGCACCTGGTATATTTTACTATTGATATAAATGCTTTCTAATATAACATAATTTTAATACTATAATTGTGTCTGAAATTTATAAAATGATTGTAGTCAAGTAAACAAATAGTCTGGGCTACTTCCCATCCACAAATTCCATTGAAGCAGTGTGAATGTGTCCTCATAAAACTAATACAAAGTGAAATATATCATACTTGATAATACAATATTTAACATTAATGAAATAATACATATTAAACACTTAATAATTAGATGACTTGCAAAATGTTCCAGTTTATAATCTTAATTGTTTGCCCATGGCCCTAGCTGTGACTTGTAGGACTGGCCCTGAGTACTTGTATGACAAGTGTCGTCGACTCACTGATATGTCAAGTCAATGAAGTACACACTATACAATTAATTCAAAAATCTTAAGTAGTTAAATGAATTAATTGCACATTCAATTACCATATTTACTGGAATATACATGTAAATCGCTGTTTAATCGCACCCAAAAACTTGCTGGAGAATGAATATTCTAACAAGATATACAGTGGGATGGCATTAAAATGAACACTGTTAATACAAAAGTGTGCTTAAAACAAACATTTACATCTAGTCCCTGTGAGGTTGCCTTATGAATAATACATTCCAATTATTTTATGAACACTGAAATTCCACTTTACACATTATTAACATTTATACCTTGGAAGTGAGACTACATGTACATGTGCATTGTACATGTACATGTATTTATCAATCATTACTGATGGTACTAGTGTCTCTACCTTTCTGTGTACTCTGAATACTGGGAGTAAGTATTTGTGGTCTAATATTAGCTGCAGTTTTACATTCATCCTGAATCTTTCTGCTCGTCTGTAACTCAAGCGCACATTCTTTTACCTGCCACACCCACTAATTGACCTAACCTCTACGTATAGTCGTATACATGTACATGTATATAGTTTGAGCCCGTGGCAAAGCAATTATAGGGCTGGCCATACAGGCCATAAAAATATTTATTTATACATGTATATTACACTGTAAAAATTAATGTAAAACTCTATATGGTTAAATGAGTTGCACATACACATGTACAATAATAATATTGTCACCCTGTACATGTATACTTACTGTTCACATCAAGGCTTTCCAACATACATGTAACATACATATGATTATAACAAATATAATTACATGTCTGAAATTTAGAGAATGATTGTAGCCAAGTAAACAAATAGTGTGGGTTACTTCTCATCCCATAGAAGCAGTTGTGCACTTCACAACATATGTGACATAAACAAATATATTAATATAGTCCAAACTACTAGTTTTGATCTGTCATAACTACTGTTGCTAAACAACTGGATATACCTGTATAATACTTAACTTATAATATGATTGTGCTAAGAAATAACTAAATTATATGGTTGAAGGTTTCTATACATTTGTTAATGGCCACTTTCAAGTGAAGTTATTTGGAATATGAGATTAATAAACAAGATAAAAATAGGTCTTCCAGTAATTGATATAATAATATGAAGTATAATTATAATTAAAGTAATAGTATAGCTTATACATATCTAATTTCACTGTTTACTCCTCTGCAGTTTTGCTGCACTTTTAGACTTCTGAATATACTCATGTATGTAAAATATGTAGAGTAGTTGTTAAACATACACTAGTACTGTAATACACAAGAATCCAGTATTATATATACTCCGCATGTACTAACATGTACATAGTGCACTATATAAGCTGCTAGCATACACCATTCATCTATTTACGATATAGTCACCATCACTGCTGTTATTTACCAACTCACAACCTATTAAGATGATCTGGTTCATTATTCTGTTAATTCCTGGACTGACTTCTGGAGACACTTGCAGTTGTAGTACACCTAACCAATATGAACTGCTGTGTTGTAATCCTGATAATCTTGGAAATATTGTGAGGATCAATGGAAATGATAATAGACAGAAATATGTTATTTGTCCTTCTACTCTACTTACTCAATGTAACCTACATGTACTCAGTTCATGTAGTAATGTCCTCATTCGTAATCCTAGTGCCTCCTCGGGATATTATGGTGTTAATTTGAGTAATGGAAGTGTTATAACTGTCTATTGTGAGATGGATGGTAACAATTGTGATGGAGAAGGAGGTTGGATAAGAGTAGCACAACATAACATGAGTGAACCTGGTGCTACTTGTCCTCCTGGACTTACACTAAAGAACTATAGTAATAATGATCATAGTTTGTGTGGTCGATCATCATTTGGTTGTAATTCAACCTTCTTCTCTACATATGGATTGAACTACACTAAGGTGTGTGGAAAGGTTAGAGGATACCAGTTTGGGCACATAGATGCATTTAGTACTGGGACTAATAACATTGACTTGACATATGTTGAAGGTATTTCTATAACATACAGTAGTAATCCTCGGCAGCACATCTGGACATATGTTGGAGGATATAGTGAGTTATTAGCCAATTCAAATAATTGTCCTTGTAATAATGGAAGCAGTGTAATTGTGCCTGAATTTGTTGGCAATGATTATTATTGTGAATCAGGAAATTCAGAACTTAATCATCAAAATATCCTTTATGTTGAGGATATTTTATGGGATGGACAGCAATGTAATGGAATAGAGTCTCTCTGTTGCACTACTCCTAACATGCCATGGTTTCTCAAGACACTCAATGAAGAGACTAATGATGATATTGAGTTGAGAGTGTGTGGTAATGTAGAACCTACAGGTGAAGAAACTCCACTTGATATAATTGATATATATATTAAGTAATTAATATTAAATTTGATCAAATAATTCAATATCATGAATACATGTGTGATTAGTAGTATTTCTTAATGCAGCTGATACAAAGAAAAATTAATAAATTAGTTTTGTTTAGTATAAGTATTCTTTACTGTTACACAAGTTGTTATCCTCACATTTGTTTGTCTTGTTATTTATATCAAGTTATATCAAGTGTCCATGATTATAGGAGGTGTATACAATGGGCAATTGTGTGTGTATAAATACATGATATATATTTGTGTAGCTGGAATAACTAATAATTATAAATGTGCCACACTTTATAATTAGCAAATGGAGATGGATGCATAATGGCATATTACCCTAAGCCTACTTTTAATATTTTAGTGACTAGTGTAATATTCTTTACTGTTACACAAGTTGTTATCCTCACATTTGTTTGTCTTGTTATTTATATCAAGTTATATCAAGTGTCCATGATTATAGGAGGTGTATACAATGGGCAATTGTGTGTACAATTACTGAATGGTACATTTGTGTGGGTGCAATAACCATCTAAATGTGCAATGAATATCATTATTGAGTGCCACACCTTATAATTAGCAATGGAGCTGGAATGTATTACCTTAAGCCTGATTTTAATTGTGTGTACTATTTTAGTGACTAACATAATATTTAGTACATGCTAAAAAAATATATTAAATGTACGTTGTCATTTTATTAGGCATATTGGGTGTGGCTCAGAAGTTTGCTAAAATTAATGTATGCTACATCCTAGCATTTAAAAATTGCTAAATTAAGCTAATAGTAGGTTTAAGGTACATGTATATAATAATTATAATTATAATTATATTTCCAGATCCCACATGTACATGTATATGCAAGATCATTAACATGCTATAGTATATACATAGTTAAGTCACATTTCACCACGAGAACTTTTTATGGTAATAGTTAGATTTAGTCAATGACTCATAATTCTATAGAGAATGTTTTACTATCCATGTTCATATGTGTAACCTATGTTTATGTCACATAGCTATGCATTGTGTCTGCAAGTTAAAGTTGTGTTATTCCTATGGGCAGTGATGGGTAATGTATGTGAGTGGTTATCGTTGGATGATAGTAATACAATACTAATATTTTCTAGTGTAGAATCATATGATACTTCAAGATGTGTAATAGATAACCCTTTTTTGTGTGCCCACTAATTAGCCAAGTCCCCCTGAATTTTATAAATTACCTAACTAATATACAAGTAATACACACAAGATGTTCTCAATAAATGTACATTCACCCTCCTCACATAATATATTCACAAAAAATACATATTAACCAGTTGATCATCCTGATGAGCTTTTCCTGGGGATATGGTTAATGGAGCAAAACAGAATGAAGCCACAGTCACTCACATGAGAGACAGATAAGACCACATGTATTGTTTTGCTAGCTTGAATACAAGGATGAGTTCTATAAAGAGAGTGATAGCTGTATATTCCAGTAAAGAGTAAGTGAAATCATATACACTGTAAAAACAAAATAGTTTAAATAACTAATTTAATGGTTAGCACAGTTAGAAGGATTTAACAATTAGTCAGTTGTTCATGATACGTACCATACCTACTTTGTACTAATTATGTTCACTTAGTTGAAGCATTATAATTTTAAGATGCTGTCTACTCGTATTTCATGTCAAAGATTTAGTATAATTTATACTAAAGTGCATGTAATTGTATCTGGCTATCAACACATAATTTAATTTATATCTTTCAATACTTAGTGCACATTATGTTATAGTAACATCATACATTAGCCACAACATCCTCTACTGGACAGATGCCACAAATCTGTCCAGTTTTGAAAACCTTCTACAGGAGAAGATTATCTTCCGTAATTGCAGGGCACTTAGAACCAGCGATACGACTTGATAAATGAGCAAACGCTGCACAGAATTAGAAGGCATCCTTGATGGTGTTGTTGCTGCATCATCCATCTTTGTTTACAATGTAGTCACATAACTCCTCAATGTCTATACTTATGATTACGTAGTGAATATGTACTTTTCACAGGGTTGTCCTACACTCTTATATGGAAGTGTGATACTCTCCTTCTCTTTTTATTATATACTCTTGTGTAATGTATACATATGCTTTTCTAAATTGTACTATATCTTTTTATTCTTCTATTCCCCTTCCTTTATTACCAACTTGCCTTCTTTGTATTCACCTGTCATTTTTTGTCCTCTTCCTCCTCTTCCTTCCTCCTTCCTCCTCTTTCTCCTTACTCTTTTCTTCCTCCTCCACCTCTTCTCGTATTCTCCTCCTTCTCTTCCACCTCTTCTTTCTCTACTCATTCTCATATAATCTTACAGAAGTACAAATAAAGCAAAGTAGACCCAAAAATAGGTTTGTTAACACATGTATGTATTCATACACAGGCTGATAAATTAGTATATATACTCATATCAACCTTTTCTTCATGTCTTCAATCAATATTCATTCATGTTCTTGAGCAGCAAATGTGAAATACTTGAACTTAAATTAAATCCTTGCTATTTTACTGAAATATTGTGTCTATGAAGTGCAATAAGTACATGGTCTTCATGGATGTCAAATTTCATTAACTTTCTAAACCAAATGTCTATACAAGCAAGCATTTAATGTAAGCATTTTCTCAAAATTGATCCTATAATTATTGTATTGTGACTCATGCAGCCATGAATATACATACTAAATACACTGTATTATCACATGAAAAGGCTGTTGTGTAAGAGAACATGAAATATGACATATTCAATAAAATGTCACTATACAGTAACAGTAATTACCTTAGTTCTACTATCAGTATAGTACATAATTACTGTCTCACTACTGTGGTGTTCAATTGACAAGTACATGTCATATACCAATTACTGTCAAAACTACTGTTGAACTACTGTAGTGTGGAAATGAAACTACTGTGTAATTACTGTACTGTATGACCTTTTTCACCTTTAAAACCTCACATAATGTACATTGTAGTCATAAAAAGGATGAGGTCTATAAAGAGAATGATAGCTGTATATTCCAGTAAATAGTAAGTGAAATCATATACACTGTAAAAACAAAATAACTGTTAGCACAGTTACAAGGATTTAACAATTAGTGAGTTGTTCATGATACATACATGTAATACTATAGCTACTTTGTACTAATTATGTTCATTTAGTTGAAACATTATAATTTTAGGATGCTGTCTACTCATATTTCATGTCAGAGATTTAGTATAATTTATACTAAAGTGCATGTAATTGTATCTAGCTATCAACACATAATTTAATTTATACCTTTCAATACTTGGTGCACATTATATCATAGTAACATCATACATGTAGCCACAATCCTTTATGACAATTTACAAGCACTAACCAATGGCTATTGTAATCCTTTACTTTTGTACATTGGTTGGTACTTGAATACTTCGAGAGTTGCATGTCCTCAATCCTAGAGTCCCTTGTCATTAGCGTTTTAATCTATACCATCATTACTGACAGCACAATATCTCTATCTTAATTTCTATGGACTCTGAATAACAAGGCCTGAAGACATAAGTGTAACTACAGTTTAGAAATGGCCCTGTTGGCAATAAAAATTATTTTGAAAGGGTGTGGTTTCATTTTGTTTTTCGTTCTGTGGAGACCTCAAGATGATGTTGGGCCTGTCTATACAACTAAGCAAATTGAATTGGTTAAATGTGGGAGTTGCCATGGAGACCACCTAAATGATGTAATCATTATAATATGTGGTATATTTATGTACATATATACATGTATATAAGCAAATTTCTTTGTTGCATTTTTAACTTGCTGTGCCAACCATTACATTATTTAGTTACTATGAGATGTCTCGATCAATTGGGATTATTAACCAGTGATATCCCATAGATCCTTTACAGTTTACAATCTACATCTACGTACATGTATATTGGATCTTCTTGGGTTAATAAATTCCTATTCTGTGTAATGAATCTCTATTTCTAATTATTAATTATTTGAGAACTTGTATCTGTGGAATAATTATAACTACTATAATTTATATCCTCGGATTTTGTTTACCTGCTATGACTTCTGTCATCAAACAACAGACTACCTAGTATATGGTTGAAAGTTTATGTATCTTTGTTGATTGCCTCCTAAAATAAATTTACAATATTTGGTAGTATGGGCTTCCAGTAATTGATATAATTGTCTTTACATCTCCGATGTGGTAATGAACACCTCCTGATTTTGAGGGTAGACACTGAGTATACATGTACATACTCATAGATGAAAAAAGGCTGCAACTAGTGGGGATCACACCTGCAACTTTTCGATCATTACACCAGGCCACTAGTGCACCTCCTTAGTTAGATACCTCGAATGTCTGTATTATAAACAAGTAGTGAAATCCCATAGATCTTTCACACTTTATGATCTAGATTTTTATTGGGCCCTCCTTGGGTTGATGAATTCCTTTCCTCTGTAACTAACTATTTCATATGCTAAACTTGGAAACTAATAAAAAATCACACATCCTTCTTCCTCCTTACTCTTTTCTCCCTCCTCCATCTCTTCTCATATTCTCCTCCTTCTCTTCCACCTCTTCTTTCTCTACTCATTCTCATATAATCTTACAGAAGTACAAAGCAAAGTAGACTCAAAAATAGGTTTGTTAACACATGTATATATTCATACACAGACTGATAAATGTGTATATATACTCATATCAACCTTTTCTTCAACCAATTCCATGTCTTTAATCAATATTCATTCATGTTCTTGAGCAACAAATGTGAAATAAATCCTTGCTATTTTACTAAAATATTGTGTCTATGAAGTACATGGTCTTCATGGATGTCAAATTTCATTGGCTTCTTGCACAAAATGACTATAAAAAGTGAGCATTTAATGTAAGCATCTTCTCAAAATTGATGCCTATAATTATTGTATTGTGACTCATGCAGCCATGAATATACATACTAAATACACTGTATTATCACATGAAAAGGCTGTTGTGTAAGAGAACATGAAATATGACATATTCAATAAAATGTCACTATACAGTAACAGTAATTACCTTAGTTCTACTATCAGTATAGTACATAATTACTGTCTCACTACTGTGGTGTTCAATTGACAAGTACATGTACGTACACCAATTACTGTCCAAACTACTGCAGTGTGGAAATGAAACTACTGAGTAATTACTGTACTTTATTGTAAAAATTTATTGACATAATATTATACTGTATGACCTTTATCACCTTTAAAACCTCGCTAAGTTGCTATTCAGTTGTTTCAGTGTTCAGAAAAACAATTTCTGGTATTCAGGAAGAGCTATCATTTCGCTTCATGACCCATTTTGTTTGTTACCTGTACATGCAGATTATGACTTTCATTCAGATAACTGTTTGCAGTGGAAGATGAGAGACACCTTTATGCTAATACCACACAAAAACAAATTGTATAACTATTCTGTAATATATTCTTGGGCAATTTAGGGAGGCACTGGAAATACGTATAGCTAATTAAATGAAGTGTCCACTTTGTAACTATAAGCATGATGACAAGATGCCAGATTTTGTGTGGATAGGGAAGTGTTTTCTCCTTCCTCCGTCAGTATGTACTAGGCATTTGATCTCAACATTGTTTGATCAATTATTTTAAGTTGGATTATCCACTTATTGCCTCTTCTATCTCTCCCTTGCAGCAATGAGTGTTGTTGGTAACAAATCTGATCTTGAAGACAGCAGGCAGGTACCTCGTGACAGAGGAGAAGTGTTTGCTCATACACTTGGTGCAATGTTCACTGAAACTTCAGCATCAGATAATATTGGTACTCAAGTCATGATACATGCATGTTTACATACATGTACATGTATTGTAGGGCCAGAGGAATAAATCATTGTTAGATGATTTGCTCATAATACATTGTATATGGAGAAAAAAGTATCCTTATGATTGCTTTGTTGTGTCCAGCGTTCAGTAATCATGGCTGACATTATCATGCCTGAAACACAACAGCCTATTATAGTTATTATTTTGATTATCTACACTCCTTACCTTTTAAAGGATCTTGTAGAACTTTAGGAACATATTTCAGGTAGAACAATTATTACATGTAGGTCCAGTTTCTACGTAACCTCCAAGTAGCTTTCTTGATGCTGTTGTGTAGAGCTTGAGTGTACTTTCTATTACGCGTCACACCCATTAATACAGTGACACCCTGAATGACACAACTTCCCTAACAACATATATGTGATCACGACACAAGAATATATATGTTATTATGTACATGTATATAGATTCAACCTTGTGGAAATCAATCCAAGAGATGCCCCTATGGCCTTAAAAATCATATAATACAATACAGGCCATGGAGGGTAGTACTTACAACATCACTTCTTGTTTACATAGTAAAGTAAACAGTACTACTGTTGAGGACTGTTTTAATAAATCATAATTAGATTATTGCCTTAGTACATTTGTACAGTAACGATAGTGTAATAAAAATACCACCATAATAGTATAATGAAGTGTGATACTTGACTTTACATGTGCACTGCAGTATATGTGACTACATGTATACTGTGTTGTATTGTACAGTAGTATTTCAACAGTACTACTTACTATCACTGTATTGTTGTCCATTACTATATGTCAAACATGAGGCAAGCATTTACTAAAGAGCTTGAAGGACAATTTTAAGCACTTATAAAAGGGCTTAAACACAAGCATATGCTTTTATGAAATAAAGTGCTTAATTGAAATTATTAATTTAAATTACATGTAATTAACTGTATGCTACAAAGCTCTTTTCTCTTGATGTCTTATTTTCACAGTTTCTTTTGTATGTAAGTACATGTAGTAGCTTCTGCAAGCTTTCTTCCTAATGGTGTGTGTGGGAGGGAGACAGAGACAGATATTATTAATTGTTTCCCTCTATTAAATGATTTTAGAGAGTGAATTTACATTTGTATATATAATACATGTAATTATTATACACACAGTATGTCTGTAGTTAAGAAAGTTGTATCTCATTCTGGGTGCTCAGTAAATAAATGGTGTGTAAATTATCACTCTCTCTCTCTCCCTCCCTCCCTCTCTCTGTAGGAGTTAAGGAAGCGTTTCTCAAAGTCGGTCAAGGAGTAATAGAGTTATATCACAATCATCTACTGACCTCAACCTCAGTGAGTAGTTCATTTAGTCCATTCAGTGGTACTGTCTCTCCTTCACCGCCTACAAGAGATAACGGAGTCAATCATGTCTATGTTTATCAAACACATTCCATAGGTAAGGATAAATTCTAACAACATCTGGAAACAAGAATAATTTCTATGTAATAATGAATGAAGATTTCAAAGTTTTGAATATTCAAAAATGAACAATAATGCTTGAATCTTTAACTTCAAAACTTACTAGGTGCTTTCTAATGAGCATTATTTACTGTCTACATTGTATTATAAGTACTGTACTACAGTTCTGTCCTCTGTTTCCACTGGGATTTAGAGTTGTTAAAGGATAGAACGTTTCCCAAACACACATGCATATAATTAAGAAGGAAGTTAATTCATTTAGACATTCATTACATGTGTGGTTTTAATAACCATTCATAATTCCATATAGGTAGTGACATATATGTGTGTACATACATGTACCAGTGAGACAACATGCTTCCGTGCACAGCTTTGGTAATTATATAAACTCCTGTTAGTATTAATAATAATTAACTAGTCACATATTTTCAATCCACCATTGTTAATCTACAATATTATAACTGCATGCATAATGTATTTTTTTTTAATTGCAAATTGTGTAGTAATAGTAACATGTGCCTTCTCTAGGGAATAAATAATAATTAATAATGGCAGCCCCAAGTGCGCAGTAATGTAGCTCTTAGGTTTGCAACATCTGACAGTTTGTGAACATGGAGATCATCCATTTTTTCAATTATTATGGCCCGTAGGGCCATCCCTATGATTGCTTTCCCACGGGTTCGAACTATATATATTTTCTTGTGTCCACTTGCGCGAGTATGCGTTGTATAAGTAGTTAAGGAAGTTGCGTCATTCCCGGGGGCTCGGTCAATTAATGGGTGTGGCGCGTAAAAGAACGCGCGCTCGAGCTCTACACGAGTCTACTTCTACAGACCAGCAGAAAGAAAGCTGCCTGTAGCTTTATAGTGTTTATTGTGTTTCTCGTGTTTGCTGTGTTTATCGTGTTTACTGTGTTTATCGTGTTTGCTGTGTTTATCGTGTTTCTTGTGTTTACTGTGTTTCTTGTGTTTACTGTGTTTCTCGTGTTTACTGTGTTTACTGTGTTTATCGTGTTTGCTGTGTTTATCGTGTTTCTTGTGTTTACTGTGTTTATCGTGTTTGCTGTGTTTATCGTGTGTACTGTGTTTATCGTGTTTGCTGTGTTTATCGTGTTTCTTGTGTTTACTGTGTTTATCGTGTTTGCTGTGTTTACTGTGTTTATCGTGTTTGCTGTGTTTATCGTGTTTCTTGTGTTTATTGTGTTTATCGTGTTTGCTGTGTTTATCGTGTTTCTTGTGTTTATTGTGTTTATCGTGTTTGCTGTGTTTCTCGTGTTTACTGTGTTTATCGTGTTTCTTGTGTTTATTGTGTTTATCGTGTTTACTGTGTTTATCGTGTTTACTGTGTTTATTGTGTTTATTGTGTTTATTGTGTTTACTGTGTTTGAGTGAGCTTTGGTAATAAAACTGCAAGCACTGCAGTTTTGATACATACTGGTAAGTGATTATTTTGTGCTGCCTTTTCGAGTGAAAAAGATATGTCTATCCACCTAATCTACACAATTGTAGTTATTATGATTCTCAACTATCCAAGTACTTGTGGAACTAGGCTCCCACCTGAGTGGTGTGAATATATTGCACAACTTTGTAAGAAATGTGAGGGTGAGTGTCAAATTCCACTTACTGTAACAAAATTGGAGAATTGTCCACAGACACTCCTTGATAGTGTTGGTACACCTCTCATGTATTTGATGCATCCAGTAATCCTATGGTCTCCTTTAGAGCAATTTTCTATGCTACAGACAACATTTAGGTGCCCAAAGTGTTCATCTGTTGGCATAAACCATGTCTCTCTTCATGCAACCGAATGGCGAGATGGTATGCGAGGACAACGATCTGAACCCCGCAAAATTTATGGAGAGGACACACTGTTGGTTGGACGTGTGTATGTGTGTACAAGGGGACATGAAGTTGTGGGATATCATCCCAGCATACTATGAGAGATTCCAGCTTGTTTTATCCCTTTCAGGTTATGGCATATCACTGGATTCACAATGCAATGTATAGAATTGTTTTTTGCCCTTATAACAGCTGGAATAAGCATCCATGGAATTCATAATGTTATGTACCAAAAACAGACATCATGGTACTACCACCAAAAGCTAAAATTTCAAACTTTAAGTGGAAATATCTCCTCCTTCCCTTCAATTGAGAAATGGCAGCATATTTTTTCATCCTCTATTCCATCACAGCATGCTATATCAGGTTGCTTTTTAGCAGAGTTCTGGTTAAAAGAAGAAGTGTACACAAAGTTAATGCAAAATACAACAATCGGTGATCAAGATGCTTGGTTGAGCTCTGATCATACATTTGCATCTGCAAGTGAGTTGGTGGTGTTTAAACTAATCAGTGGTATGAGTTTCCTTTTTTCTACAGCAAACATTGGTTTAATCACTATCAATTGAATTAATTTGTAATCATCACACTTGTTTTTTTTTGTTGTTAAATAATCACTATCAATTCATTAATTAGGTAATTAATCACATTAATTTCTAATCGCCAACTTTGCTTCCTTTTTTGAGTTTACTAAGATAAACATAAAAAACACTCAGTAACACAGCAAACACATTAAGCATGAGGCAACACAGTAAACACAAGAAACACGATAAACACACTAAACACAATAAACACAGTAAACACAAGAAACACGATAAACACATTAAACACAAGAAACACAGCAAACATGATAAACACAGTAAACACTATAAACACAGCAAACACGATAAACACAGCAAACACGATAAACACAGTAAACACAAGAAACACGATAAACACATTAAACACTATAAACACAAGAAACACAGTAAACACTATAAACACAAGAAACACGATAAACACAATAAACACAGTAAACACGATAAACACAGCAAACACGATAAACACAGCAAACACGATAAACACAGCAAACACGAGAAACACAGTAAACACAAGAAACACAGCAAACATGATAAACACAGTAAACACTATAAACACAGCAAACACGATAAACACAGCAAACACTATAAACACAGTAAACACGATAAACACAGTAAACATAAGAAACACAATAAACACAGTAAACACAAGAAACACAGTAAACACAGCAAACATGATAAACACACTAAACATCGTAAACACAGTAAACACGATAAACGCACTAAACACAGTAAACATGATAAACACAGCGAAAACGGTAAACACAGTAAACACAATAAACACAGCAAACACGATAAACACAGTAAACACTGCACAGTAAACACTATAAACACAGTAAACACAAGAAACACAATAAACACTATAAACACAGTAAACACAATAAACACAGTAAACACAACTATAAAGTATTACGAAGCCTTATAAAGCATTATGACATCATATTACATCATTTGGATCCCTCTACTTGAGCTCAGAGCCCATGTATGTATACATTTACATGTTGATACCTAAAATACATGTAGTTGTAAATGTCACTACTTATTTCCTTTTCCGTTAAAATTAATGTTATTAGTTTCATGTATTAATAATGAGCATAGTGACTTTATGTTTCATGAAGAAATTATCCATTATTTAATATTGTTATTTATTGCATACATAATTATAGTACTTTAATGTACATGTATGACTAATACCAGTTCAATCAGATTATGTTCATTAGACACACACAATGGATGATGGATTAATGAATACTAACTGTATTACATGTACATACATGTAATGTTTTAATGTATGACTAATACCAGTTCAATCAGATTATGTTCATTAGACACACACAGTGGATGATGGATTAATGAATACTAACTGTATTACATGTACATACATGTAGTGTTTTAATGTATGACTAATACCAGTTCAATCAGATTATGTTCATTAGACACACACAGTGGATAATGGATTAATGAATACTAACTGTATTACATGTACATACATGTAATGTTTTAATGTATGACTAATACCAGTTCAATCAGATTATGTTCATTAGAGACACACAATGGATAATGGATTAATGAATACTAACTGTATTACATGTACATACATGTAGTGTTTTAATGTATGACTAATACCAGTTCAATCAGATTATGTTCATTAGACACACACAGTGGATCATGGATTAATGAATACTAACTGTATTACATGTACATACATGTAGTGTTTTAATGTATGACTAATACCAGTTCAATCAGATTATGTTCATTAGACACACACAGTGGATAATGGATTAATGAATACTAACTGTATTACATGTACATACATGTAGTGTTTTAATGTATGACTAATACCAGTTCAATCAGATTATGTTCATTAGACACACACAGTGGATCATGGATTAATGAATACTAACTGTATTACATGTACATACATGTAGTGTTTTAATGTATGACTAATACCAGTTCAATCAGATTATGTTCATTAGACACACACAATGGATGATGGATTAATGAATACTAACTGTATTACATGTACATACATGTAGTGTTTTAATGTATGACTAATACCAGTTCAATCAGATTATGTTCATTAGACACACACAGTGGATAATGGATTAATGAATACTAACTGTATTACATGTACGTACATACATGTAGTGTTTTAATGTATGACTAATACCAGTTCAATCAGATTATGTTCATTAAACACACACAATGGATGATGGATTAATGAATACTAACTGTATTACATGTACATACATGTAGTGTTTTAATGTATGACTAATACCAGTTCAATCAGATTATGTTCATTAGACACACACAATGGATGATGGATTAATGAATACTAACTGTATTACATGTACATACATGTAGTGTATTAATGTATGACTAATACCAGTTCAATCAGATTATGTTCATTAGACACACACAGTGGATAATGGATTAATGAATACTAACTGTATTACATGTACATACATGTAGTGTTTTAATGTATGACTAATACCAGTTCAATCAGATTATGTTCATTAGACACACACAGTGGATAATGGATTAATGAATACTAACTGTATTACATGTACATACGTACATGTAGTGTTTTAATGTGACTATACCAGTTCAATATACATGTAAATGAAACCCTGATAATCATATACATTGGTATCAAGATATACATGTACTAATACAATATTACCCAGCATTATTACATACATGTATTAAGGCATGAACAAAATTTAATATACTTTTCCAATTTTGGTCATTCACTAGTCTTAACAAATGAATATGTGACATGTTTACTCTTTAATATACACAGTTTAAAAGTTTCTTAAGTTAGTAATTATGAGTTCCTTTGTAGTCATATAGTTTAAATCATATTTTATAGTATATCCAACAGTTATAAAGTATTTGCTACATGAACAAGTGTATATAGAGAAAAAAACATCCCTATGATTGCTTTACAAATTTAAGTGAAGATAAAAGTATCCTTATGACTGCTTTGTGGTGTCCAGAATTCAGTAATCATGGCTGACTTTATCAAGCATGAAAGACAACAGCTTATTATAGTTATTATTTTGATTATCTACTCTCCTGACCTTTCAAAGGACCTTGTAGAACTTTAGGAATATATTTCAGGCAGAATAGCTAGCTATTAGTTACAGTTTCTACGTAAGCTCAACAGCTTTCTTTCTGCTGGTGTGTAGAGCTTGATCGCGCGTTCTTTTACGCGCCACGCCCATTAATTGACCGAGCCCCCGGGAATGATGTAACTTCCTTAACTACGTATACAACCCATACTCGCGTAGGTGACACAAACATATATATATATATAATTATAATAAATTATATATATAAACATACATCGAACCCGTGGGAAAGCAATCATAAGGATGGCCCTACGGGCCATAAAAATGATGCTGATTAGCTTCAACTTAGTAAATACACACATTTTGAATGTGGACTATTTCCTGTATAAAGGCTGTAGGAAATATTCTGCAGCTAAGAAAGTGCTTTTCAATTAATTAGTTGCCACGCCCATTTGAATATTTGAAGGAGCAACCCACGATTCAAACATTCAAACAGATGCAATTGTTCAACATATATACACATGTGTATGCACATGTACACTTTTAAAGATTATATTGTGTTTTTTTTGTAGTTGATTTAGTCTCATTGTAAATTTATTTTCTTTGTTTCTGCTACATGTTATCAATCAACAAAAAACATAACAGATTCCATTCAATGGTGAGTGAAAATGATCACATGACTATCACATAATAATAAATTATACAAGAATATAAAAGTTCATCTAGCTTGCATGTATTTCTGAATGAGAGCTGAATGATATTCCACATGACTGGTTATTAAATTACTTAGGTACCACTGACTGAGTCATTGAGATGTCTGACTATAATATTAATATTCACTCTTTCTTCTTCATATTACATGTACATGTATTATCTTCCATATTTAGGCTCCAATGTATTATAATGCAGCTGTAATAGGATATGATATAACAAGTAATAAATCATTTGAAGAGGCTATAAGCTGGGTCAAAGGTTAGTATTGTGTGTGTGTGTGTGTGTACATGTATGCATACATGTATGAGTATGTGTGCATGTGTCTTTATGTATTTGTGTGTGTGTGTGTTCATGCATGCTTACATTCATGCGTTCATGCATGCGTGTGTGCTTGCTTGTGTATGATCATCCAATTGACATAACAGAAGACTCCATCTTTATTCCCTACCTAGCTACTATTGTCCTATATACTATTTTAATGTTTATATTTTGTTAATTATAGATACAATTTGTGTAATGTTTGTAGTTTGTATCACTGAATATAAACATATTGTAAATTTATAACTTAATTAATTATGAATATATTATTATGTATTAGATCTATAAACATAATTATGTATTATAATTTTAATGGGTCAAAGGTCAGTATTTTGTGTATGTATGTGCGTATGTACACAAATACCATACCATCCTACCATATGTGACTGTGGATGAAAATATCAGTGATTTAGCAAATAATAATTTTATCAAACACTCACCTTTAAATGTTTGTAATTCAGCCACTTTCCACTTGGTATCCAGGAACAGTAACTGTTGCTCCACATAGTAACCAGATTTAGTTAGTTTCTTGTGCAAAAAGGCTGAATAATGTGACAAAATTATCACTTGCCTAATGTATGAGGAATGTCATTATTATCATTGGTATCTACTACATAATTACATAGGCGTATCTAGGGTTCAGAACATACCAGGGCTCATTAATTATTCATGAAATTAATTGCAATCAATAAAGGTATTTAAGTGGTTTTTGATGATTATTAAAGTTATTAGTGGGAGTGATATATAATTATTATTATAACTGACATACTGATATAACTGATAAAGTCGAGTGCATCAAAGAAGAGTTATTTTGGCATTCTTGTGAGTCTGGGCAAATTTAACATTAATTTGGACAATAATTATTTTCTGTACTGTTCTTTTTAGTACATGTTCTACGTTCCAGATTGTTGGTAGTCACTTCAGCTATTGATTTTTACTCACTCATCCTCCCTTGATAGCTTGAATATGATCCTCAAAGGCCACCAATCATTAATCATTTGCAGTATATAAACTTTGTTGTTGTTTCAGTTTTTATAATGTGGTTATTATGTATAAACAAGAGGGTTTTCCCTCTTCCTATTATATAGGCGCGTGGCGCAGTACTGCAATTCAATTAAATAACGCGCGTTACGCGCCTATATATAGACACGTGGTAAGCAACGGGGCAACTTTATTTTTTCTTTACCCGGGCAATGCCCATGCCTGCCCGGGTATAAATACGCCTATGCATAATTATATACTCTTTGTTCAGATTCTATTAATTATTGACTCATGATTATACAGAGAGATTTAATATTGTGTAATCAATCATATATAAAATGTAATTGTAAACAAACAGTATAGTAAACAAACATCTTGTGTGTATACATCATAATATATTTAGTAAGCATAATAATTATTATACTCTTAAAGCTGATATGCCACGCCCTAGCTCCACATGTGTCCAACTATAAACCATAAGCCTTGAACATATTGAGAAAATTATACATTTATATTGGAATAGTCACTAAACAGCACACCCTATATATCTATATGTAGCTCTAACAGTTTCCCAAACCCATCATCTTAACTGTACTATTGTCATTTCCTAACTAACCACAAATTCAGAGCAGTTGACCAGTGACCAGGGTTTATATATTTTGATAAAAAATCTGGCCATGAAAATTGATGGATTTACAACCATTTAGCTATTTACAGAGGAAGTTGCTTGTAAAGTCGTGTGGACAGTGGAATTGAAACCAGTTGCCAGGCAACCTTAATTAATAAAGTCAGCATTAGCTTTCACAGCTTCCACAAAGCGACAGAGAAGGCTGACCGCATGGGAGAGCACAATTCTTTCAGGGGTATTTTCTTCGCAATTTAATCAAACTATTTATAACAAAACAGTGAATAAAAACTACAAGACTATGTCAGTATGACCAAGGGATGTAGCTTGAGGATGAAGTGATTACATAGTCCATTTACAAAAGGGATGTGTCATAAGTAATGTATAGTAGCTACATTATGTATGAAAACAAGTGATTATTTAGACATTTAGTCTTGATGGGTTTGTATAAAGTGATCATGAGTCTTATAGTCTTGTAGTGTGTTACTATTGTCATGCATCCCTCATGAGTGTGTTATAACTATTATCTGTTAAATGTAAACAAAATGTTGAATATCCTCATTATAAATGTTCCAGTGATTGACTTTTAATTATAAACTTAATTATAAACTTAATTATAAATATAATGCTACCATTTTGAATCAGTTTCAATGGATTTTGCATATTAGATTGAGACAATCCAACATTCAAGTAATTACATTATTGACATGTACATTAAAGTGGGCATGGCAGCAAGCCTCAAGTGTATACATGTACCATGAATCAAATTAAGTTTGAAGTTTTTGATCTTAATTATATGTAGTTTATAACTTTTTATAGGCATTACAGCTGTTTGGATCCAGCCCTGCAAAAGACGTTGTATAACTTATTTAAACTTTATTTAAAACATATTCAAAGTCAAATTCCGAGTCATTGTTTGTGAAATTTCTCTGATTTTGTTAAACATAATACTTAAATCAATTTATGGCACTTGGGACTATCGAGCTTTCTAACAACATAATTATAACAACTATAATTGTGTCTGAGATTTAGAGAATGATTGTAACCAAGTCAACAAATAGTGTGGGTTACTTCCCATCCACAAATTCCATAGAAGCAGTTGTGAATGTATATCTTCATCAAACTAATACAAAGTTGGTTTGTGGTATATCTATCAATTATTGCTGATGGCACTAGAAGTACAATGTTAGTGTAATTGAGGTCTAAGTACATACATGTAGATCTTTGATGAAACTGAAGTATATACCCTTTGCCGATTACTTTCTCATGTCTGAAACTCAACAAATTACTTCATTTTCTTAGATTTTAAAAATTCTTGCATCATCAGTATACTGTTTCTCTGCTATACTCACTGTACATGTACAACAGGTAATAGTACTAGTTGCAGTTTTACATTCCTTCTGCTAACCAAGTCCCCATAATGATGCAACTTCCTTAACTACAATGCATAGTGGACACAAACATAATATATATAGTTTGAACCTGTGGCAAAGCACTTATAGGGATGGCTCTACAGGCCATTCATATTTATTTATATATTATCTGAATATAGGTTGCATTAATTATACACTGAAAATGAATGGGTTAATCTATTTGGTTAAGATGAGCTGCGAATACATGTTGACAATATTAATATTGACACCTGGTACATGTACATTTTACTGTTCACATCAATGCTTTATAACATAACATAAAACAAATATAATTATGTCAGAGAATGGTTATAACTGAGTAAACAAATAATGTGGGTTACTTCACACTACTTCCAGTAATAGTGGTTTCTTTCTACATGTACATGTAACTTGCTCTTAGAGCAATAATATACATTGTCACTGACAATACAAGAAGGCTAAATTGTAGGAGGAGTACTGGAGTATATAACAGCCAATACTTTGTGTAGTAGTAGTAAGTAGTAAGCACTGGTACGTGTAGTATAACTAGAGTATCTCATTATACAACAATTTTAAGTACACAATTAAATTTATTGAATATCACATTTGGTTATCAATACACTTTAGTAACAGTATACCTTGGAGTCTTTATGTTCTTACACATATATCTAATTTCACTGATGTTTCTACTCTCCATTTTAGCAGCACTTATAACCTCAATGCTACTTATGTTTGTAAAATATGTAGAGTAGTTAGAGTAGTGAGTATACATGTACATGTACTAACTAATTTAATTGGTTGTGTATGTTTTTATAGATATACAATCCTTATCCTGTTTAATAGATGCACAAAAAAGCAGAATAAATATTTTAATGAAATCACTGTAGGATTCCGAACCTTCTTGATGCATCTAATATTTTGATTATAATTGGTACATGTATCGTTAGTACAAAGTACATGTAGCTATGGCATTAGATGTATGTATCATGAATAACTAACTAATTGTTTAATCCTTATAACAGCACTAATCCTTACATTTGTTATTTTAATAATTCTATTTTTGGAGTGGAGACTTCTAATTATACTCATATATGTAAAATATGGAGAGTTGTTGTTAAACACACATTAGTACTATAATACACAAACATTCAGTATTATATATAAGTACACATACTCCACATGTACATAGTTATATAATACACTAGCTGCTGGCCTATACCATTCCACTATCTACAAGACAGTCATCTTCTCTGCTGTTATTTAAATTTATCTACTCACAACTTTTAAGATGATCTGGTTCATCGTCTTGTTAATTCCTGGACTTACTGGAAAGACTTGCAGTTGTAGTACACCTAACCAATATCAACAGTTGTGTTCCCATCCTGATAATCATGGAAATATTGTGAGGATCAATGGAGATGACAATAGACTGAAATATATTATTTGTCCACTTACTCAATGTCATCTGCTCAATTCATGTAGTGATATGTTCGTTCGTAATCCTAGTGCCTCCTCAGGATATTATGATATTAATTTGAGTAATGGAAGTGTTGTAACTGTCTATTGTGACATGGATGGTAACAATTGTGATGGAGAAGGAGGTTGGATAAGAGTAGCACAACTTAACATGAGTGAACCTGGTGCTACCTGTCCTCCTGGACTTACACTACAGAATTATAGTAATATTGATCATAGTTTGTGTGGTCGATCATCATCAGGTTGTGCTTCAACCTTCTTCTCTACATATGGATTGAACTACACTAAGGTGTGTGGAAAAGTAAGAGGATACCAGTTTTGGGACATAGAAGCATTTAGTACAGCTGGGAGAAATAACATTGACTCGGGATATGTTGATGGTATTTCTATAACGTATGGTAGTAATCCTCGACAACACATTTGGACATATGCTGGAGGATATAGTGAGTTATCAACCAATTCAAATAATTGTCCTTGTAATAATAGAAGTAGTATAGCTAGCGCTGTGCCTGATTTTGTTGGTAATGATTACTACTGTGAATCAGGAAATAGTAATGGTACATATGATATCCTGCTTGTTGAGGATATTTTATGGGATGGACAGCAATGTAATGGAATAGAGTCTACCTGTTGTACTAATCCTAACATGCCATGGTTTTTCAAGACACTCAATGAAGAGGCTAATGATGATATTGAGTTGAGAGATTGTGGTGATGAGCCGACAACATCAGAAGAAACTCCACTCAATATAATTGAAATATATATTAAGTAACTGATCAAGAGTGTCCGTGCATTTGTGATTCATTTTTTTTTATTGTTTATTTTATCTGCAAAGTGTTTAAAATACAGGAAGTGACTATAGGTCTAACAGGAAGTGTGTACTTTGGTTGTGTAAAAAAATACAAAATCAAAACACACCCCTAATACCATAAAGCAGTAGTGTTACTGTATGCACTTCTGTCGATCACACCTATTGGGACTTTGTTAAAAATAATTGTCAATTTGTTTACTTCTGTTATCCAATAATGTACATTTGTAGAAATCTCTTTGTTTCCCTTATTAATTACATTTATTATTGGTTTCTTATTATAATTTATAAGCAATTTGGTTTAATTAGCTGGAACATTTCTTATGCTATGCATGTACATTTATGGAAACTTTGTCTTTGTTTTCCATTGTAAACATGAGGTGTCATAACAATTGTAAAACTGCAAACCAAGTTTACATGTGCATTGAGTACTACACCATAGCAATGGGTAGCTGGAATCCTCTCAATGCAAATATAATTAATTTAATTTAATTCCATCAGGCATGCCTGATGTATGCATGCATTTTCCCTTCTTTACGTAATTATAGCAACTGCTGATAGAATATGTGTATGTGTTTTGGATAATTAGAGAGTGTGCTGACAGACAGACAGCCAACCACTCTATAGCTACTTGCACATGTTGACAGAAGGAATATTTTCCTCCATAGACTTTGTTATGCTTGTTGTACATGTATATTGAAACTTTATTGGTGAAAATATTAAAGCAGTGTAATATAATGTAAATACTATTTAACAATCTTAACTGTTAACGTATCCATATGCTTTGATGTTACTGGACCTTTTGACAGGGATAGTCTGGCCTTGGGAACCAGAACTGGGGGTTAAAGACATCTTTGTAGGATCCCAACTCTCGCTCTCTATCCGACTTTTTTTAGTTCATATATTTATTATTTAATTATTTGATTTTTTTAATTTTTATTTTATGGTTTTGGCTTTTTTAATTTATATTTTATATGTTATCCTGTGTACCAAGCCATCAAATTGTAAGATTAACAATGAAATAGTGATTAGAGGTACATGTAGAGGGGTGTACTATAGGGTATCAATCTATTCTCTACATTATTGGATTATATATTGGATTTGAAACTCACCTGGGTATTTATTGTTTAAAGGGATGTTATATATACAAGTGTGTGTGTGTTTGTGTGTGTGTGTGTGTTAGTGTGTATTTACGTGTTGGGTGGAAAGGGCAAGCTAGCTGAACCACTGAGGCAGGTAGTGCACAATTCCAACACCAACAATGTAAAGTTTCTGTCCTGTCACAGAAACAAAGACGGTGATTCTCCTCTGAGCTTTAGTCAGATGACCCAGTATTTTACTCATGGTTCAGGGCTTTCCTATATTTGGGACTTTATTGGTCAAAAGCATGCAGTGTCACAAACAGTATTTAACAATCTTGATTTTAATATATTCACATATGCTTTGATACTTTGGTGTTATTGGACTCCTGACAGGGATAGTCTGGCCTTGGGAACCAGAGAGGGGGGTTAAAGACAACTTTGGTGGGATCCCAACCCTCCCCTCTCTATCTGTATCTGGAAATGCTCAGAGTCCTGTTTACCATTGCATCAGTAAATACATGTAATAATCACTTACTTTCAAAATCTTGAAGTTAAATAATGGCCAATTCTTATTAGATTACAAAAGATCTAATTCCCTTGAAAATCATGTGCTTTTTTTACACATGTGGTCTATTAATTAACCTTATAGGTGGGCGTTTGTTAATTAATAATTAAAATTATTGCAAGACCATTATATATACAGATGCTGTGTGTGTGTGTTTTGGATAATAAGAGAATGTGTTGACAAATAGAGGCAGCGTGATTAATGTGCTTGCTGTCAACGGTTTAATTGCCTGTATTCTGACAGACAGACAGCCGACCACTCTATAGCTGCTTGCACACGTTGATAGGCCGAATACTTTCCTCCATAGACTTTATGTTTCTGTTGTTCAATGAAACTTTATTGGTGAAATTATTAAAGCAGTGTCATACATGTAAATTGTATTTAACAATCTTAACTGTTAACATATCTATATGCTTTGATGCTTTGATGTTACTGGACCTTTGACACAGATAGTCTGACCTTGGGAACCAGAAATGGGGGTTAAAGACATCTTTGGTGGGATCCCAACCCTCCCCTCTCTATCCGTATCTGAAAATGCTTATAGAGTCCTGTTTACCAATGCATCAGTAAATACATGTAATAATAACTCACTTACAAAACTTTGGAATTAAATAATGGCCCAATCTTACTGGATTATGAAAGATCCTACTCCCTTGAAAACTTTACCTACCATGTGTTTATAATACACATGTGCTCTCCTAATTAATCTTAGGTGGGCGTTTTTAATTAATAATTAAAATTATTGCAAAGCTATTACTATTACACATGCTGTGTGTGTGTTAGTGTGTATTTACGTGTTGGGTGGAAAGGGCAAGCTAGCTGAACCACTGAGGCAGGTAGTGCACAATTCCAACACCAACAGTGTAAAGTTTCTGTCCTGTCACAGAAACGAAGACGGTGATTCTCCTCTGAGCTTTAGTCAGACGACCCAGTATTTCACTCATGGTTCAGATCTTTCCTATATTTGGGACTTTATTGGTCAAAAGCATGCAGTGTCACAAACAGTATTTAACAATCTTAACTTTTAACATATTCACATATGCTTTGATACTTTGGTGTTATTGGACTCCTGACAGGGATAGTCTGGCCTTGGGAACCAGAAATGGGGGTTAAAGACTCTTTGGTGGGATCCCAACCCTCCCCTCTCTATCCGTATCTGGAGATGCTTATAGAGTCCTGTTCACCAATGCACCAGTAAATACATGTAATAATAACTTACTTACAAAACCTTGAAGTTAAATAACAGCCCAATCTTACTGGATTAAAAAAGATCCTACTCCCTTGAAAACTTTACCTACCATACTTATGCACATGCTCTCCTAATTAACTTTAGGTGGGCGTTTCCAATTAATAATTAAAATTATTGCAAGGCTATTACTATTACAGATGCTGTGTGTGTGTGTGTGTGTGTGTGTGTGTGTGTGTGTGTGTGTGTGTGTGTGTGTGTGTGTGTGTGTGTGTGTGTGTGTGTGTGTGTGTGTGTGCTTCACTGTTACAGAAATTTCATATGCCAACTTGGCAACTAATAGTCCATTTAAAGGTCACACATCCAATTTGTATGTTGAAATTGCTATGACCCAAATATATCATACGTATAGACAACTTAAGTAAAGGCAAAACACAAAGAAGTGATACTTATGTACGGTTGTTATGTGGAAGTGGTATTTCATTTTGTTGCCAAAGCCATCTTGTTCCTGTGCTTTTTTGGTTTTCATATACACAATGTATATCCCTACATACTCTTTCATTTTTTAAAATGCTTTTTATTATTCTTTATATACATTGTATTTACATGTACATGTACATGTCTGTATGTTATCAATACATAGTAGACATCTTGTTAAAAATTATTATGATTGTAGATATACATGTACTATATATATACATGTATATACGTGTATATACATGTACATGTACATGGGATTTTCTAACTGTTCTCATTCTTCTATTCTTCTTCCTTTTATTATCAACTTGCCTTCTTTGCACATTTACCTCTCATGTTTTGTCCTCTTCCTCCTCCTCCTTCCTCCTTCTCTATCTCGTCTTCCTCCTTACTCTTTTCTCCCTCCTCCATCTCTTCTCATATTCTCCTCCTTCTCTTCCACCTCTTCTTACTCTACTCATTCTCTTATAATCTTACAGAAGTACAAAGCAAAGTAGACTCAAAAATAGGTTTGTTAACACATGTATATATTCATACACAGACTGATAAATTTGTATATATACTCATATCAACCTTTTCTTCAACCAATTCCATGTCTTTAATCAATATTCATTCATGATCTTGAGCAACAAATGTGAAATACTTAAATTACATCCTTGCTATTTTACTGAAATATTGTGTCTATGAAGTGCAATAAGTACATGGTCTTCATGCATGTCAAATTTCATTCACAAAATTAATGTCTAAAAAAGTGAACATTTAAATTTAATGTAAGCATTTTCTCAAATTTGATCCTTATAATTATTGTAAAATGTTTATTGTGAATTATGTAGCCATGAATATACTAGTACTGAAACAAATAATTAGTATATGTATTCAATATACATACTAAATACACTGTATTACCACATGAAAAGCCTGTTGTGGATGAGAACATGAAATATGACATATGACATATCACCTTTAGAGCCTTTCTAAGTGGCTGCTCAGTTGTTTCAGTGTGCAGAAAAACAATTTGCAGTGGAAGGTGAAGACACCTTTATGCTAATACCACACAAAAAAATGTATGGTATAACTATTCTGCAATACATTCTTGAGTAATTTAATGAGGCACTGGAAAGTCATATAGCAAATTAAATGAAGTGTCTAGTTTGTAATTATAAACATGATGACAAGATGCCAGATTTTGTGTGGATAGGGAAGTGCCTCCTCCCTCCCTCTCTCGGTAGGTACTAAGCAGTATTTATTTTTGATCTTAACATTCATTCATCAATTATTTTAAGTTGGATTATCCACTTATTGCCTCTTCTATCTCTCCCTTGCAGCAAAATCTGATCTTGAAGACAGCAGACAGGTACCTCGTGACAGAGGAGAAGTGTTTGCTCATACACTTGGTGCAATGTTCACTGAAACTTCAGCATCAGATAATATTGGTACTCAAGTCATGATACACACATGTTTACATACATGTACATGTATTGTAGAGGCCAGAGAGATAAATCATTGTTAGATTATTTGCTCTTGATACATTGTATGTGGAGAAACAAGATATACAGAGAAAACGTATCCCTATGATTGTTTTGTAGTGTCCAGCGTTCAGTAGTCATGGGTGACTTTATCATGCCTGAAACACAACAGTCTATTATAGTTATTATTTTGATTATCTACACTCCTTACCTTTTAAAGGATTTTGTAGAAATTTAGGAACATATATCAGGTAGAACAGCTATTAGTTCCAGTTTCTACATAACCTACAAGTAGCTTTCTTCCTACTGGTGTGTAGAACTCAAGTGCACTTTCTACTATGTGTCACGCCTATTAATACAGTGACACCCTGAATGACACAACATATATATACATGTACACTGTATATAGATTCAACCTTGTGGAAATCAATCAAAGAAATGCCCCTATGGCCATAAAAATCTTGCAATACAATACAGTACATGTAGCATAGTACTTAAGCTTGTATTATTATTAAGAACATCACTTCTTTGTTTATACACAGTAAAGTAAACAGTACTACTGTTGAGGAGCGTTTTAATAAATCTTAGATTATACCTCATTAAAATGCTGCAATCTGATTGGTCAACTAGAGGTTTCTAAATCCCATAGTAAACCTACTTTTAATTGATTAGTAAACCTATAATTACTTAGTAAACCTGTTGCAGTGTTGCTATAGGAATTTTACACAACGAACAGAAGCAAAGTTTGTTGTAAAGCTGGATATGTTGTTTTGTTACAAGCAATCAACTGAGAAAGTCGCTATAGTGTGCATGTTGACTGCTGACTACTGCATTGTAAAAATACTTGTCTAGCTACTTTCTATTAACAAACGAAGAATAGTTTTAGTATCTACGGCCTTCTTAAAAGGTTTTTTGTCCAACTAAGTAAGCTAAAATTTTCAGCTTTTGAAATTCAAAAGTTACACAGCTGACAAAATAGAGATGTGGGCGTTGCCCTCAAGAGCAAAACACTCGCCCTATCGATCACCTTACTGTCTTTCTGCAACTAAAGAAGAGTACTACATGGCTTTCTTGTTATGTCTTCTATCCACGAAAGTAATAACTATAATCTAAATTGGTTAGATACTATATTCTTTGTTTCCACGTCCAATATATAGAACTACCTTGGAAACATTAATTACTTCGGGCTCTGCCCTCAGTAATTAAACTGCTTCCACGGTACTTCTATTGCACGTGGAAACCTCGAATAAAGTATATATAATTAGATTATTGCCGTAGTACATTTTTACAGTAACGATAATGTAATAAAAATACCACCATAATAGTATAGTGAAGTGTAATACTTGACTTTACATGTACACTCCAGTATATGTGACTACATGTATACTGTATATAGAGAAAATAAGTATGTATCCCTATGATTGTTTTATGGTGTCCAGCATTCAGTAATCATGGCTGACTTTATCATGCCTGAAACACATCAGCTATTATAGTTATTATTTTGATTATCTACTCTCTTTACCTTTTAAAGAATCTTGTAGAACTTTAGGAATATATTTCAGGTAGAATAGTTAGCTAGTAGTTCCAGTTTCTAATTTAATATTGTTTAATCAATCATATAATTCAGTATGATACTGTGTCTATAAAATGTAATTGTTAATAAACACTATAGTAAACAAACATCATAATTTTAGTACACATAACATTATAATATTAAAGTATTGAGTCTGATATACCACACCCTAGTTCCACCTGTGTCCAACTATAAACTATAAGCCTTGAACCCTAAACCCTAATACTTTAACGAAATAGTTACTAAATAACACACCCTATCTACATGTACATGTATAAGGAATGTATGCATATGCGTAATTGCTTATGTAACAAGCAAATATATATATATAGATTCAACCTTGTGGAAAGCAATAGGGATGGCCCTGATGGTCATAAAAATTACTCGGTCAGTTAAGCTACATACATGTATAATTAGATCATGTGATTATGCTAACAACTGATCTCAGTCTGGTGGTTTGTAATTACCCTGCATGGAAACTTATAGCATTCTGTATAATTATATATACTATGCAAACCTTCCAGTCTACAACCTTTGACTGTCTTAATTGTTTGTCCAGGGCCCCATGACTTGTATGACCGAAGCCATTGACTCACTAATGTGATTAATCAGTTAATTATGTACAATGAATTCAAAAATATTATATTTAAATACACATGTAGTTAAACGAGTTGCACATTTGATTACCACATTTGGTAGAATGTAAGTCACGCCCATAAACTTTCTGGAGATCCTATTTATATACAGTAGTTCCAGAAAATTCTGCATGGTCAAAAATTTTGCTAATTTCACGAGTAAATTTGATTATGCGAAAATAAAGCCACATCAAACTTTTTTTTTGAACGCACATGACACAAAGTCACACGTTGGAGGAACATGGACAGCAGCAGTATACTGGACTACTTTAAAAAAGAACAGAGGCGTGGGTTAGTCGATCCAAAGGGCCCTACATCACTTCATGTCCCCTCATCTTCAATTTCTGCTGCCAACAAAGCTGTAGAACAGCTACAAAAACAGAAGATGGAGAACGCAAGAAATGGATGAGAGCTGGAGAAATAGATTTAAGTGAAAAAGTTGCCATCAGCAAAACAAGGTAGACCTTTGCTTTTGGGAGAAAAACTTGACAACGAGGTAAAAGGATACTTTAGAAGCTTGAGGGATGTAGGAGGAGTGGTTACTGTTCCTGTAACCATGGCCATTGGGACGGCAATTGTTGAGTCAAACAATCGAATGCTTCTTGCCAAGAATGGTGGGCCTATTGAAATCACTAAAACTTGGGCTCGATCTTTACTTTATTGAATGAACTTTGTTAAGAGAAGAGGTGGGTCAACTCGTAAAATTGCCGTTACCAATTTTGATGAAGTCAAAGAGCAGTTCCTGTTGGATATTCTAGTCACTGTACATATGGAGGAAATACCGTTTGATTTAATCCTTAATTGGGATCAAACTGGACTTCATGTTGTACCAGGATCCACATGGACAATGGAAGAAAAAGGATGTAAACGTGTGGAAATAATAGGCATGGACGACAAAAGGCAAATCACAGCAGTGATTTGTGGTACAATGACAGGCCATCTCCTTCCTTTCCAGTTAATCTATTCTGGTACGACCAAGGCCTGCTTGCCAAAAGTTGCTGAAATTCCATCCGATTGGCATGTCACATGTACCAGTAATCACTGGTCAAATGAGGAGAAAATGAAGGAGTATTTTGAATGAAACATTTTGCCTTACGTATGCCAGAAACACAAGGAACTGAAATTGAGTGATGATCATCCTGCTTTGGCAATATTTGATGTGTTTCAGGGGCAAACAACTGATATGATTTATGAAATACTTGAGAAGAATAACATCTTTATCTTAAAAATACTTGCAAACTGCACAGATCGACTACAACCTATGGACTTCAGTGTAAACAAGTCTGTAAAAGACTTTTTACGTCAGAGATTTATGGAGTGGTACTCGAGTCAAGTCTTGGTGAAGCTAACTGATAGCGAGAGTGAAGTTGCTATCGACTTCAAGCTTTCAACAATGAAGCCTTTGGGTGCTAGATGGTTAATTGAATTGCATGATTATTTGAAGACTAACAATAGTATCATTAAAAATGGATTTAAAGCAGCAGGTATTACCAGTATTCTTATGTCATGATTTTTTTGTCTACTGATTCAGTAAAACATAGTTATCAGTTTTAAAAATTTGTTTGTTCAAAAATGAACTGATTAAATAAACAAAAAACATAATTAATAATTAATATAATCTCATTTAATATATTGTAGAAGTGTCATTGGGAATGTAGTAAACAGTCTCTCTTCAAAGCAACTCAAAAGATGTTGGCGCATGTTTGCCTGAATGAAATTTACACACACAGGATCAAAATGATGACAAAGTAGTACAGAGGTGGCAATTGCGAAAATACCACAGTCCTTTCCCCCGGTTTGTTTGGAAGATTTAGCCACATGAAAACAAGCTGTTTCTTCAAACAGATTTTTGAGTACACCAAGTGTGTCGACATCAATTGAGGTACATATGGAATCATACACAACAACTTCATCTTCTTTAGCAAATACAGTAGAGGCTACTATCCAATTATTCCCCCTGCTGTGTATAATTTGAATTTGTGGTGGCTGCTTAGGGTGTGGCGGGACTTTTGATTGAAGTATAGTTGAATTCAAACCATTTTCGATTCCAAACTGTTGTTTCAAAACAGTTTGTGCAAAGTTGATATGTAAATCAGATAACGTCTCTCCATTAACAATGATATCCTTTTCCATATTAGAAAGAGAGAAATGATGTGAATTTAGTGTTACCCAGATGCATGTCATGCTAGTAGAGCTGGTGCTATCTTGACCTCCTGGGTTTTGTTCTTCATTGGTATCATCATCAATCTTCACCTTTTTCACAGGAGGCTCTTTGGGTCTTCATAATTTTTCTTATCACAAGATAGCACTTTCTTGATCAAAGTTTCAGCCTTTTTTCGGACATTCCTTTGAAATTTAATTGACATAAAACTTCAAGACCACCTTGTGGCAAATCTGAAGAATACTGCCTTCTTCCAATTACTTCACAGAGAATGAATCCACTACGACGCAAAAACAGCTTACAGATCAAAGAAATGTTCTTGGGAACATGGCCTACGATTGTTTGAGATTTTACTACCGCAACAGCATTACAATCGTACCTATTCGTATCCTCTACACTGCAATCCAACATTTCGCCTATTGAACTCTCCCAGATCTCCTTGTACACATGATAGCTTCGAATTACAGTACCAGCAGTGAAATAAATATCCATTTTCACACATGAAAAAACGTGTTGCATAGACCTTGCACGTGTTCAATAGTGGGTGTGGTCAACTGTTCAAGATATATGTTTGCACTCGAAAGTTGAAATCTGCAAAAATTTCTGCTGCACACTTTTTCCAAAAGATGTGAAAATTTGAATCCTTTAAAATTACTGGTACTACGGTACCTTAATTTGGACTCCATTGCCATGGCAACTACATGTACATTCTTCGTAGTCTTTGAAAACTACATGATTACATTATGTCAACCACTTCAATAGAAAGGCTCATTATATAAACTTGGACTATAAATACAGTTTATGGTTAGAACGTCTATTAAGATTGGAGAAGCAAGGAGTCTAAATGTGTTAAACCCCATGTACATGTAAGTGTGGTCTAGCCATTCCTTGGCATTAACGAATTTAACATATACATGTACATGTACATACATGTAGGTTATATTTACTATAAAATAGATTGGTTAATTGAATGAGTTGTACTTATAATTAATGCTTAACTCAATTTATGGCACCTGGTATATTTTACTATTAATATCAATGCTTTCTAACATAACATAATTATAACAACTATAATTGTGTGTGAAATTTAGAATGATATTAGCCAAGTAAACAAATAGTGTGGATTACTTCCCATCCCATAGAAGCTGTTGTGCACTTAACAACATATGTGACACAAGCAAACACAATGTATATTAATACATGTATGTATAGTCCAAACTACTAGTTTTGATCTGTCATAACTACTGTTGCTAAACAACTGGATATACCTGTATAATACTTAGCTTATAATATGATTGTGCTAAGAAATAACTAAATTATATGGTTGAAGGTTTCTATACATTTGTTGATGGCCGCCTTGTTATTTTATTTTGTAGCATGGAATGTGAGATTAATAAACAGGATATAACAATATGAAGTATAATTATATTAAATACATGTATATAATTATTAATTTTTCAGACTTATTAAAAATGTGATATCCTTCCTACATTTTACAATGTGTTATGTGCCATCTACACACATTTCTCTATTTCTATATAAAGTATTGACGGTTACCTATCACTATGATTATAACAAGTGAAACAATGTTTTAACTAAGTTATAAGGATAACAAATTTATAACATGATACGTGGCAAACAAAAACATCCCTATGACTAAATCAGTTTTGCAGAGTCTTTTTGCAGTAGTAGCAGTTTCTTTGTACATGCTCTTATGTAGATCAGGATTAGAGTAATAATTTACATTGTCACTGGTCAACAAGGCCATAATTGTAAGAGGAGTAATGGAGTATATAACAGTCAATAGTTTGTACTTCTAGTAAGTAGTGACCACAGGTAGTATAACTAGAGTAACTCATTACACTACACTTTTAAGTGTGCAGTGAAATCTAATCGATGTACATGTATTATTAATACACTTTAGGCTTGGAGTCTTTATGCTTTTACACACATATATAATTTCACTGATATTTACTACTCTGCAGTTTTGCTGCACTTTTAGACTTCTGAATACACAAAAATCCAGTATTATATATACTCCACATGTACTAATGTGTACATAATACACTATATAAGCTGCTAGCGTACACCATTCATCTATTTACGAGATAGTCACCATCACTGCTGTTATTTACCAACTCACAACCTATAAGATGATCTGGTTCATCATTTTGTTAATTCCTGGACTGACTTCTGGAGACACTTGCAGTTGCAGTACACCTAACCAATATGAACTGGTATGCTGTAATCCTGATAATCTTGGAAATATTGTGAGGATCGATGGAAATGATAATAGACAGAAATATATTATTTGTCCTTCTACTCCACTTACTCAATGTAACTCGCTCGGTTCATGTGGTGATGTCCTCGTTCGTAATCCTAATGCGTCGTCAGGGTATTATGATGTTAATTTGAGTAATGGAAGTGTTATAACTGTTTATTGTGAGATGGATGGTAACAATTGTGATGGAGAAGGAGGTTGGATAAGAGTAGCACAACTTAACATGAGTGAACCTGGTGCTACCTGTCCTTCTGGACTTACACTACAGAACTATAATAATATTAATCATAGTTTGTGTGGTCGATCATCATCAGGTTGTGCTTCAACATTCTTCTCTACATATGGATTGAACTACACTAAGGTGTGTGGAAAAGTAAGAGGATACCAGTTTAGTTCAGTAGATGCATTTCTTGTACAAAGTAACAACATTGACTCAACATATGTTGATGGTATTTCTATAACATATGGTAGTAATCCTCGACAACACATCTGGACATATGCTGCAGGAGAAAATGACTTTCAAGCTGGAGGAGATGATTGTCCTTGTAATAGTGGAAGTAGTGTTGTTGTGCCTGATTTTGTTGGTAATGATTACTACTGTGAATCAGGTCGTAGGTTAGCTATCTTGTATGTTGAGGATATTTTATGGGACGGACAGCAATGTAATGGAATAGAGTCTACCTGTTGTACTAATCCTAACATGCCATGGTTTCTCAAGACACTCAATGAAGAGACTAATGATGATATCGAGTTGAGAGTTTGTAGTGATGAAATTCCAACAGGTGAAGAAGCTCCACTTGATATAATTGAAATATATATCAAGTAACTGATCAATAACCTAGGCCCGGGCTCAGATACGCCACTGGATATAACCAATAATCCTGTAAAATAGAAATGTTAAAACTGTTGTATTCTTGTCTGATATTTATACTAAATACATCGCTGTTTTAAGTATCTGTGCCATCAATGTTGAACATATATATCAAGATTTGAGCAATACATAATTGTACATAGAGATCATAGGGTTTCTGTGAATATTGTCTCACAATAAAAATATCCACACTGCGAAAACAAAATTGTTAAAATATCTGATTGATTGGTTATTACAGTTGAAAGGATTTAAAGTTGCATGTATGGTTATTCTGTTGATATTACTGAAACCCTATTTTGCTAACTTCCTCATAAAATTTCATGTTTCATTTCATTTATAAAACGTCTAGTAATAGAAAACCTGCAAACTCATAATCTAATACTTTGAATACATGAAATATTATATGAGGAAGTTAGCAAAGTATGATTTCAGTAAATGTTATGGCATCAACAGTATGACCATATATGCAACTTTAAATCCTTGCAACTGTAATAACCAATCAATCAGTTATTTTTACAATTTTGTTTTTGCAGTGTAGTCGCCTACTCTTTTAATGTGTTGGCACTTACCCATTACCTTTAATAATATTGTACATTGCATTTATTATACGTACGTGTATTAACTAACATCTTATATTTTGTATACTTCATGATTCATTGTATTATTCCTCTCATTAAATGATACATACTGTACATTTTGAAAGATGGATGCTAATTACTATTTACATGTACATTGGATAAATGCTAATAGTTAAAAGTAGTATGTGCTCACGGATAATTGAATTAAACTGTATAAAACGTCCATTCACATGATCGCGTGATCGACCTTTGGTATTTCACCTTTCTGTGTATTTTGTTGTTTGCTGGTTGTTTTCTGACTTGTTTACATTCCACTATCTTTTATAACCAATAAGGCACTCTATATTCCCTTCACTAAGTGTTTGAGCTACGTTTGATGACTCGAGAAACTTGGAAAATTTGATCGTCGTCGTACTAGTTAGAACATGGTATATATATATAGTTGCAACAGTGTCTCCTACCTTTGAAAACTTGGCTGTCATCTCGAAAGAGTATTAGGTAATGAGTGTGATGTATTACTTGTAATAATATGTGTCAATATGAGTCAAATAGTGTTGGAAATCATAATTATGTAATGTATGTAATTATAAATATATTAGAATGACTATTGTATATATGCGTAAGTATGTATGTATATATGTATTTATGTGTATAGGTATGTATGTATATATGTATGTATATATATGTGTGTGTATGTATATACATGTATATATATATATATATAATTATTATTATTATTATTTTTTTACTGAGAGTCATATCTCAGTTGGGTGTGGAATATTTCCAGGCATGGGTAAATATGTAGTGGTACTTTACAGCACTTGCATTGATACTGTGTCTGTGATCTTTTCTTTTTCCTAGACCGGCAGACTTCACACTGGGGACGACCTCCGTATTGTTTATCAGAAGTTATCGGTTCAGGAAAAGGTCTCTGTGTAAGGCGAAGTGGGATGTCTGTGTGTGGCGAAATATAGCGCTGTTGAGTTCGACGATGAAATCCATCAAGAAGTCCTGTGGCAATTTCTAAACGGAAATCAAACTGCGTAAGTATTTTAGTGGCGGTAATGTTGTATAGAACATTTGCATTTGTAATGCAGAGATCTATTAGATGAAAAAATGCCCGTTTCCACCATTTTTTGGACCTGTGAGCATACCCATAATAAAGTATCATCTGATCAGACAGGTCAGCACCTCCCAAAAACTTATTGTATTCCTCAATAACTCTTGGTTTTTTGATAATTTCTGTACCATCAGTTGTTTCTCTTGCATGTCTTCTTTTTTCAATTACCGAGTCATCATGAAGTGTCGATAGCATGCATACTTCTCTCTTGTCTTTCCATTTCAAGCAAAGCATTCCCTCGCTTGTCTTTTCGCTATAAATGTCTCCTTTTTTCAGCCGTTTTGTTTTAAATGTGTCACTTAGACCTTTGCGATCTATCCTTACAGTACCACAGGCCCCGAACCCTTGATTGTACAAGTCATGATAAAGGGCTGGTGAGGAATAAAAATTATCCATGAAAATATTGTACCCTTTACCTGCAAGATCTTCAACTAAATTAAGTACAACCCTATGAGCAAGACCTTTGCCACTTTTGACTCCTTCCTTTCCTGTATATAATTTCCAATTATAAGCATAACCATTGGTTGAGTCGGCCAACACCCAAGCCTTCATCCCCCACTTAGTAGGTTTTTTGGGCATATATTGGACCCACGAAAGCCTCCCTTTGAAGCCTATCATGCTTTCATCGACTGAAAGTTGCTGATTGGGAATATATGCTTGCTTGAAGTTTTTTATGATTTTATCGAGTACTGGCCTTAGTTTATATAATTTGTCATAATTTACACTGTTTGTTGATGGTTGTTCTTGTCCATTGTTTAGGTGCAGAAACTTCAGAATTAGTTCAAATCGACGACCTGACATAATGGAGCTAAAGTTCTCGCCAATGAATGGCCATTTTGTAATCCAATAACAGCTACAAAGATAAGTTAAAATTCATTAAATGTATGCATGTATAGGAGTACTGTTTCACTTACCGTAATGTTGGGTATCCTACTAGGCCTATTGCAATAATAATTGCCAGTAAGGCGTCAACTTCCTTCAGTACCATTGGCTGCTTTACCCAGTCATGCACTCTTGCCTTCGGATGACGGTCTATGTAATCCTTGTTACTCTCCATATACTGGTGGGCAATCTAATTGTCTCATTCAGAATTGTCTGCTTTACCTCGTCATCGATAAATAGGTTGAAAAAGTCAACCGGAGACTTCTCAGTCATGTCTGGTATAATTCCAGGTGTGATGGTAAAGGTAGGTAATGAATTTGCTACAGGATAGACCCCTACACAAAAAGTTTAGTTTCAAGTAATTATATAATTACTATGTTCATCTGTCACTGTTATAGACTGGTTATTTACTTACAATAATATACTATGTATACATGTATATAATGTTTGCATTACTTGTGTTTTCACCAGGGCTGGTTGAAGTAAATGCAACAGGTGTCTGGAAATTAGTTGGGACAGTACTCTGGACAGCAGTCTGAACTGTTGATGTCAGTGCAGGAGATGGAGGGTCTACATAATTTTGTTAAAACTAGTGTTTGCTAATAAGTTTAACTCAAAAAACAATATCTAAAGTTACCTGTATTTTGTTATCATTATTAATTTTTATTACCTGTATTTTTCTGGGTGGAGCTGTATTCATCCTCTTCCTCCTCTGTAAGATAACCGTCAAAATCATCATCAGAATCATCGCTAGGGAGGTCATCCATCAATTTCAGTAAAAAATCTGGGTCAGATGGCACTGTTTTACCTCTATTCATCTTTACTTGCAGGTGATATAATTTTTAATAGCTGCTGCGCAGATTTGCGCACCCGCCATTTTTTGTGGGTGTGGTCGCGGCGCAAAATTGCGCAAGTATCCGTGAAAGGGTTAATTACCCCGGCCTTCGCTTGTATACCGGTTTAGTTAGCCTGTTCACACAGGTGTATGAGTGAGATGTTTGATTTGGACCCTGCCAGCTGGGCTGCCTTGGTAGCTCAGTTGGTAAGAGCATCTGTCCGGACTGCAGAGTGTCGTGGGTTCGAATCCCACCTGAGGCAACTCATTTTTTCATTTTTCATTTTTCATTTGCCTCAGGTGTCTTTCTTTCTTTCTTTCTTTCTTTCTTTCTCTCATCTCAGTATTATCATGTATATTGTGTTGTTTTGTACAATAGTATTATCAACAGTACTACTGTATTGTTGTCCATTACTACACATCAGACATGGGGCAAGCATTTACTGAAGCTAGTGCCTGAAGCAAAATTTTAAGCACAAGCACATGCTTTTATGAAAAAAAGTGCTTGTTAAATTAATTAACTGTGTGCTACAAAGCGTTTTTCTCTTGATATCTTATTTTTACAGTGTCTTTTATATATAAGTACATGTAGTAGCTTCTGCAACCTTTCTTCGTAATGGTGTGTGGGGAGGTAGACAGAGATTGTTGTTTGTCCCTATAAAATGATTTTAGAGAGTGAATCTATAATAATAATTATTATACAGTATGTCTGTAGTTAAGAAAGTTGTATCTCATTCTGGGTGTTCAGTAAATCAATGGTTGTGGTGTGTAAATTATCTCTCTCACTCTCTCTCTCTCTCTCTCTCTCTCTCTCTCTCTCTCTCTCTCTTTCTCTCTTTCTCTCTCTCTGTAGGAGTTAAGGAAGCATTTCTCAAAGTTGGTCAAGGAGTGATAGAGTTATATCACAATCATCTATTGACCTCAACCTCAGTGAGTAGTTCATTTAGTCCATTCAGTGGTGCTGTCTCTCCTTCACTGCCTACAAGAGATAACGGAGTCAATCATGTCTATGTTTATCAAACACATTCCATAGGTAAGAATAAATTCTAACAACATGTGGAAGTAAGACTAATTTGTAAATAATGAATGTAGATTTCAAAGTTTTGAATATTCAAATAAGAACAGTAATTTGTTGGTGTTGCATTGATTGAATTTTCTTCAAGCGCTTTGTAACGAGAACAATTTACTGCCTATTGTAAGTAATGTATTATGTTCTGTGCTCTGTTTCCACTGGGATTTAGAGTTATTAGATTAACAAAAATTGATAGAACTTTCCCCAAACGCACATGCATATAACTAAGAATGAAGTTAATTCATTTAGATTCATCACACCTTACATGTGTAGTTATAATAACCATTCATAATTCCATATACATATACATATAGGTGGTATATAAATACTGACATGATATGTGTGTACATACCAGTGAAACAATATGAAATAGAAGCTTCTATGCACAGCTTTGGCAATTATATAAACTCCTTAATAATAATTAACTAGCCACATATTCTTAATCCACCATTGTTAATCTACAATATTATAACTGCATTGCATATCTTTTTTAAAAATTGTTAATTATGTAGCAATAGTAACATGTGCCTTCTCTAGTTGTTATAGGACAGGCATCAAATAATAATAATGGCAGCCCTGTGTGCTATGTGTTAACAATAATGTAGCTCTTATATTTGCAACATCATGATATAAAGTTTGTGAACATGGAGATCTTCCATTTTTTCAATTATTGTTCAATATGCATATGGTGTGAAACCCTTAACATCAATAATCTAGTAATTTGGTAGTTTCCTGATGTAACCATGCTAGTACTATACATGTAAATAGAAACGATCGTTCTATAAAGAAAAAACTACACCCAACCTAATAATGATAAACCTTAGAATAATTTTACGTGATACTGATGAGCTAATTGACAGTTTCTGCATTATTCATAGTCATACAATAGCTACCAGATCTTCCTTTCTCGTAGAGTGGGAGGGGTTGGCTACATGAGACTAATCTACATGCTATTGTTAGACTATTAATTATGTTAGTGCTAAATTAAATAATAATTAATAGTGAATGATTATTTTCAGGTAATAGCAGTAAAGTAGTAACTGAAAAAGAGGATGAAGAAGAAACAGCAAAATCTTCCAGCTTTCCTTGTTGTTGAGTGTGTATAACACATTTTTTGTCAATTTTATTTGTCGTGAAACTTATGCATTTGTCAATAATTATTATGCATGCAGTATGACTTATTATGTTACATAATTATTATGTATGTATAGTAAACATTATTTTTGTATTAATATTAGTTATAAAAAGACACCCATTCAATGGTTGATTTCTAATAGTGAATAAATGCACTGAAATTATGAATGTTAAAAGAGAGATTGTCTTGACCTTTGGATGACAACAGAGATACCATGAATATCCTGAGGGGTCTAGTCCTAGGTAACATTCCATGCTTAGCAAAAAAATGGTCTGCTTTTCTGCAATTATGCAGTGTTCTCAAAACATTTTAGTTGACAAATGCAAGAAAATGAAAATAATAATTATTATTGTTGTTCAAGTACAAAGTGCTAACTGCCATTTGCAAGCTGTTCATAAGTGCTTGTGTATTCAGATTGTTTTAAATAAAATTTAATTATGTTACATTTGTGTAATAAGACTAGCAATATTAAATTCTTTATTTAGTAGTTAATGAAGTGATAGATGGACTAGGACTACTAATAAATGGCTAATTATTAATATATGGATAAGGCATACATGTAATTGTTGTCACGAGTATAAAGACTTGGCAAGTAAGCAGTACAACCTTGTAGTAGAGACATGAAGTCATTTTGTAATCGAGTATTACTAGTTCAATGAAAAGAATATTGCTATCGCCATTTGGATAATCATGATCTATTAAATTGCTTTATGTGATGCACTGATAATGGATTGATAATTGGCATCAGGCAATATTGGCCATTATTTCTAGTATCAGTATATATCGGTTATTTCTGAAAGATGTAAATGATATTGTAATAAGTGTACTATTAATGTCATTGCTTGTGATTACATTAGTCGCTTTTTATGATACTCATAATTATTGAGAAAATGCACATTTTCATTGAAAGAAACAAAAACCGCAAGGTTAATATGTAATATCGATTGGTACCAGTTACCACACTGTGCAAATGGGTAGTTATAGCAAAGTATAGCACTGTACTATACTAAGAGTTTCCTTATGTTATAAACCGGCTTATTCTTATCTGTGAGTATAAGACTAGTATAGTACTGCTTATAACAATACATGATATACTACCATCTTATATCAGTCTTATAACATAAATAACTGTTATAAGATGGATATAATACATATCTTATAACGGTAATCATTGTCAATTTTAATTATTGTATGATTCATTATATATGTAAAATAGTTTGTTGCTTGGTTTTATCAGCATTCAAAAGTAATTCCAAAGTTCAGAATGATTGTTGGCTGGATTTGGGAGCCTATAATAATTGTTGTGCATATTAAACTGCTTTGGGAAACAATAATTCACCACATTATAATTATATTTGCATACGTAATTAATAAATTTTTCTTATTAATGAAGTGAATGAAGAAAATGTACAAAGTTAACAAAGAAAACATTGCTGAAGCTGAAATATACTATTTAATGGATATGCATAATACTTTTCACAAATCCATGCTTCATTTTCAATTCACTATAATTATGAAGTCAATAATGATTTTTTCTTGATGGAAACAAATGACTGACCATAGCTACATTACGCAAAATAAATTTTATGTCAAGAAAATATAATGATTTAACTAATCACATGCATGCATACATTCATGATTGTCAAGAAAACTTAATAATTATACTAAACTGACTAATCAATTTTCTTTAGTAGTGGAACAGCAAAAATTATGTGGTCCTAACCATAGTCAAACATGAACTTTCTTTTCGCATCTGCTGCTCGTCCAGCAATTCTACTTATGGGAATAAAGTTTGCTTCCGAAACAGAGTCAAAATTAATGTTCGTTGTTGCACAAATGATAATGGAGGGATGGATAAAATCACAATGAGGGTGATCCATGTACCACTTTACTCGAGCGATTGCATGAAACACAGTTGAAACATCATTTTGGTTCAATGGATCTCTAGACAGAGTAATTTGATGGCGAAAGTAAGACACAGCAAGTCCAATTCTGAGAGGTGCATTACCATGTGGGTCAATTCCTGAAATATTTGGCCAATGTGCAACAATTGCTGGTGATCTTTGTGATCTTGAGTTTGAAGAAATAAACTCTTCATTGTTTATGAGCATCTGTTTACATTCATAGTAAAAATGAGAAATACTAATAATTGATGAGTTAGAATATAGAAGTTTATACATCTGCTGAAGTTGAGAAAATTCAGAGTCATTAAAACATTTCTCCTTTAAGGGAGGTATTAGATAATGAAATGGTTTTTCCGTGGGATCTATCATTGCTACCCCACAAGTAACATGACTGATTTGACGAAAAGTGACCCTATCCATTGCTTGTGATTGATCAAAAGAACTAGTATGTCCAGTAGTAGTTTTATGTAACCGGCTCTGTTTTTTGATGATGCAGGCTGAATATATAACTCCTCATTATTTCCTCTTGCATAATCTTCAAAGTCAGTAATGTTGTATCTTCTCTCTCCACTGTACTCATTGTGAGGCTATTGCAGTGTTTCCGATATAAAAAAAAAAAATATATATAATGCTTCTTAATTAAATGAATACAAATTTGTGTATGTTCTTGTACAACCTTGATTTCCACAGGTAATATTGAATCCTGGGTAGTGAGCATGAACAGCAGACATATGGCGAACTATCCTTTTTAAACAGGGAGCTGCAACTCTTTAGCACAACCAACAAACACATCTGTCCTCTAGTTACCGTGGTAACGAAGTCAAAGCATTTGCGCATGCGTGTTGATAACCACGCGAACGTGAGTGTGCTGTTCTTCTTTCTCTGAACCCCTAAAGTTATAGTTTTACCATCTCAAAGAAAAGAAAGTGATATACTATATCTCAGGAAAATACATATGACTTAAAGACGTTATTTTAAAACTACCCTTTCCTCAACAAGGAAGAAGATGTATTTGCATGTTTCATAATGTTTATATATATATATATATATATATATAATTCTTGTTAATGTATTCCATTTGTTAGGTGAGATGGAACGAATTCTTGGGAAAAGATGGTTACTCTGCTATTGCACAGCGAAAATGGAAAAACATTGTACCAAATATTTTGGAGCAGGCTTCTGGAATCCCAACATAAATCTAAAGTGCAACAAGTACTTCATGATATCCCTGATGAAGGTTATTTCAAACTGCTAATGTGAATGTTTCGTTATGTAATGTAAGTCTGATATGTCAGGC
The DNA here is from genome assembly GCA_947044365.1 of Petrosia ficiformis. Lineage (NCBI taxonomy): Eukaryota > Metazoa > Porifera > Demospongiae > Haplosclerida > Petrosiidae > Petrosia > Petrosia ficiformis. The sequence goes on from OX345636.1 coordinate 45,023,425, forward strand.
TTTGTCGTCAGTCTGTTATGTTGGGCTTTGTCGTTATGTAATGTCAGTCTGATATGTTGGGCTTTGTCGTTATGTAATGTCAGTCTGATATAATGGGCTTTATTGTTATGTATTGTATGTTGAGCTTTAATTGTCGTTATGTAATGTCAGTCTAATATGCTGGGCTTTGTCGTTATGTAATGTCAGTCTGATATGTTGGGCTTTGTCGTTATGTAATGTCAGTCTGATATGTTGGGCTTTGTCGTTATGTAATGTCAGTCTGATATGCTGGGCTTTGTCATTATGTAATGTCTGTCTGATATGTTGGGCTTTGTCGTTATGTAATGTCAGTCTGATATGTTGGGCTTTGTCGTTATGTAATGTCAGTCTGATATGTTGGGCTTTGTCGTTATGTAATGTCAGTCTGATATATTGAGCTTTAATTGTCGTTATGTAATGTCAGTCTAATATGCTGGGCTTTGTCGTTATGTAATGTCTGTCTGATATGTTGGGCTTTGTCGTTATGTAATGTCAGTCTGATATGTTGGGCTTTGTCGTTATGTAATGTCAGTCTGATATGTTGGGCTTTGTCGTTATGTAATGTCAGTTTGATATATTGAGCTTTAATTGTCGTTATGTAGTTTCTGCAACTCTGCATATTCAATGTCTTTGAATGTAGTGGACCTTATACTTATTCATTAATTTTTTTTTTCTTTATACAGGCAACCTCTAATACTGATATTGAAAGCTTCGTTAAGGAAAAGGAGTAACTCCAGTCTTTTATAATGAATATTTTATAATCATGCCGGTATAGCTCAATGAGAAGGTTACCAACTTACCATGTATATGTATGATTATTCTATTTTTTCCTTTAGCAACAGTTGTTTGTGATATAATATTTTTAAAAGTATCGGATGATCTCAAAAGAAATGTTTTGCCTGACTGTTTCTACTGATGTTAATATTTTGATATGGTTGAACTGGAGATAGTTGTTGCACTGGTATGAATATAATGTATACTGAAAGACTGATACTATTTTTGTGTAGTCACTCCAATCTATGTTGTTAATTGTGGAGCTTATCAATAATTGAGCAGGTATACAAATGGATCTCAAAGAGGAGGTATGCATTTCCAGGATTATAATATATTGCTCTCTGTCCATGTAGGTAGCTATACTACTGTTCATTAATTTTTGTACAGCATTATAAAATAGCATATTATTTGTGCAGGTATAGATGAATCTTGAAAAAAGGTATTTTCATGTATGTGTATAATAATTATTTATTACTCTTTCCACGTATATAGCTATACTCTAATCTACTGTTCATTATGCAGTATATGATGTTTACTAATCATGCAGGTATAAATGGAAGTTTAACCATGTATAGTTATGAAAATTGTTCAAATTCCCATTAGTTGTGCCACAAAAAACTGAGAACCATACACAAGTACAGTATATCACACAAGATGTTCTTCCATTGGTGACTTGCAAATACTAAACTGTAATAATTATTAATGTTTTTGAAGACTCAATGCTATATTTTCAAATGTTTTATTGCAATTCTTTTTTTTTTCAGTGATACACAATCTACACATGCTCGTGTTATTTTCATGTTTAAAAATTAATAAAACTGGTCACTAATTAATTATCACCTAATTAACACCTCTTCAGAGCATATAATCCTAGAGTATTACAATGGTATAAGAATGTTATAAGAGTGGTATAAGCATGGACTATAACTTTGGAATAAGCTGCTTATAACACAGGAGCTTATATCGTATCAATAGTCCGATATAATCCTGTTATAAGACATAACTATAACATTCTATAACATTCTTATACTAGTGTTATAGTACAAGTATTAGCATGTTATATGATGTCTTATTCTTAGTCATTGGCACTGTGCCAGTACAAGTAATTATCAGTATATCGGAATATCGGTAAAATCTCAGTGTATCAGTGCATCACTATACTTTATATAGGAATATCCCCCTATGTGTTGTATATATAATTAATATAATAACTGCAAATCTGCAATGAAAAAAAAATTCTTTATTTTTAGGCACAACCTTATTATGATGACACGTCATAACAGGAAGTAAATAAACCAAGATGGCTGCAGCTCAGTATTTTACAAATCAAGTTTACCAGCTCATAACTTCTGATTTACAAGGAATATTGGAGTGCAGCTTTAAATCTAAGGTAGATGTGTATTAAGTTTATGCCAAAAAAAAAGGAATTTGTTTTTTCATTGCAGTTATGTATCATTTTGGAAGGCTTGATTAGTTTCGAACATGTATAACCTCAATATAATTAATTTGTAATATATGTTGAGTACAGTGGTCTGTAACGTTTTTATTTGAAGGGGTCTCCTTGTACTGATGCACTGATAATCAGATCGGTAATTGATATTTGGTTATTTCTGACTGATGTACAAATAATGTCATTTCTTGTGATTATAGCATCATAGCAGCTTTCATGATACTCGTGATTATTGAGAAAATGCTCATTTTCATTGAAAGAATCAGACACAGGAAGATGGGTATAATATCAGATCGGTATCAGTTATCAGTACATATCTAATGTAATTATATTATTAGTGCATCATTAACATGTACATGTAGATACCTAAAATACTTGTAGTTGTAAATGTCACTACTTTTATTTCCTTTTCTGTTAAAATTAATGTTATTAGTCTCATGTATTAATAATGAACATTGTGACTTAATGTTAGGACTGAAACAACTAGTCGATTAGTCGACTAGCTGTAAGGCTGTTGACTACAATTTTTACTAACTAATTAGTCAGTTCAATATATCACGTGTTCTTGCACATGCGCACTTATTACATGTACATACATGTAGTGTTTTAATGTATGACTAATACCAGTTCAATCAGATTATGTTCATTAGGCACACACAGTGGATGATGAATTAATGAATACTAACTGTATTACATGTACATACATGTAGTGTTTTAATGTATGACTAATACCAGTTCAATCAGATTATGTTCATTAGACACACACAGTGGATGATGGATTAATGAATACTAACTGTATTACATGTACATACATGTAGTGTTTTAATGTATGACTAATACCAGTTCAATCAGATTATGTTCATTAGACACACACAATGGATGATGGATTAATGAATACTAACTGTATTACATGTACATACATGTAGTGTTTTAATGTATGACTAATACCAGTTCAATCAGATTATGTTCATTAGACACACACAGTGGATGATGGATTAATGAATACTAACTGTATTACATGTACATACATGTAGTGTTTTAATGTATGACTAATACCAGTTCAATCAGATTATGTTCATTAGACACACACAATGGATGATGGATTAATGAATACTAACTGTATTACATGTACATACATGTAGTGTTTTAATGTATGACTAATACCAGTTCAATCAGATTATGTTCATTAGACACACACAGTGGATGATGGATTAATGAATACTAACTGTATTACATGTACATACATGTAGTGTTTTAATATATGACTAATACCAGTTCAATCAGATTATGTTCATTAGATACACACAGTGGATAATGGATTAATGAATACTAACTGTATCACATGTACATACATGTAGTGTTTTAATGTATGACTAATACCAGTTCAATCAGATTATGTTCATTAGACACACACAATGGATGATGGATTAATGAATACTAACTGTATTACATGTACATACATGTAGTGTTTTAATGTATGACTAATACCAGTTCAATCAGATTATGTTCATTAGACACACACAGTGGATAATGGATTAATGAATACTAACTGTATTACATGTACATACATGTAGTGTTTTAATGTATGACTAATACCAGTTCAATCAGATTATGTTCATTAGACACACACAATGGATGATGGATTAATGAATACTAACTGTATTACACACATGTACTAGTGCTGGTCAATATATTGATACTAAACAATTATCATGATATCATATTGAATATTGTTGACAATACTGGTATTAGAAGGTATTGCTACTGCTCTTTAATTGAAGTTTGTCCAATTATTAATTTTGATAACAAATTTTTAAAATGGTGTTCAAAAGATGCTACAGAATAAAGGAACAATACCTAATAAATATGTTTAGGCCATCATTTAAAAAATTTGTTGAGGTAGGAATGGGAGGTAACTTTAATTTAAAAGAATATGGAGGTTTGTGGCAGCATACCGGAGTATTTTGCTGTGCCTAATGACCCCCACCCTCTTACATGTAAATGAAACCCTGATAGTCATATATTACTTATTGGTATGAAGATATACATGTACTAATACATGTACAATATCACCCAGCTCTATTACATATTAGGACATGAACAAATATAGTTTTCCAATTTCAAACATTCACTAGTCTTAACAAATGAATATGTGACATGTTTACTCTTAAATATACACAGTTTAAAAGTTTCTATAGTTAGTAGTTATGAGTTCCTTTACAGTCATATAGTTTAAAATCATATTTTATAGTATATCCAACAGTTATAAAGTATTTGCTACATGTAAAATGATGATGATTAGCTTCAACTTAGTGAATTACACATTTTGAATATGGACTATATCCTGTATAAAGACTGTAGAAATATTCTGTAGGAAAGAAAGGGCAATTCAACTAATTAGTTGCCACACCATTTCAATATTCGAAGAAGCAACCCACAATTCAAACATTGGAACCTTCAGATGGATGTTCATAGCATTTGTTCATGTTCTATTACATATATATATGTGTATGTACATATACACTTTGAAGATTATATTGTGTGTTTTTGTAGTTGATTTAGTCTCATTAAAAATTTTTTTTTGTTTCTACATGTTTATCAAACAACAATAAAAATAACAGATTCCGTTCAATGGTGAGTGAAAATAATCACATGATTATCACATGATAATAAATTATACAAGAATATAAATGTTCATCCGGCTTGCATGTATTTCTGAATGAGAGCTGCATGATATTCCATGTGACTGGTTAATAAATTACTTAGATACCACTGACTGAGTCGTTGAGGTGTCTTAATATAATATTAATATTCACTCTTTCTTCTCTCATATTACATGTACATGTATTATCCTCCATATTTAGGCTCCAATGTATTATAGACGTGCTAATGCAGCTGTAATAGTTTATGATATAACAAGTAATAAATCATTTGAAGGGGCTAGAAGTTGGGTCAAAGGTCAGGATTGTGTGTGTGTGTGTGTGTTCATGCGTGTGTACATTCATGCGTTCATGCATGCGTGCATGCTTGCTTGTGTGTGATCATCCAATTCACATTAGACAATACATTCCATACCTAGCTACTATAGTCCTATATACTATTTCAATGTTTATATTTTGTTAATTGTAGATACAATTTGTATAATGTTTGTAGTTTGTATCACTGAATAGACAACTGAGTATAAACATATTGTAAATTTATAATTTAATATTTATAAATATATTAATATGTATTAGATCTGTAAACATAATTATATAGTATAATTACTTATGTATTATATAGTTTATAATTTTAATGGGTCAAATGTCAGTAATTTGTGTGTGTGTGTGTATGTACACAGATACCATACCATACTACCTGTGGATGCAATAATCAGTGATTTAGCAAATAATAATTTTATTAAACACTTACCTTCAAATGTTCATTATTCAGTCACTTTCCACTTGGTATCCAGGAACAGTAACTGTTGCTCCACCTAGTAACCAGATTTAGTTAGTTTCTTGTACAAAATTACCAAATGTATGAGGAATGTCATTATTATCATTGGTATCGACTGTATAATTATAGAATAATAAAAAAACATTTTAAAATATGAAAGAGTATGTAGGGATATATATCAAAACAGAAAAAGCACAGGCTTTGGCAACAAAATGAAATACCACTTCCACATAACAACCTACATCAGTATCTCTTCTTTGTGTTTTGCCTTTACTCTAGCTATGTATATACTTATGTAGGGTTGTTATGTGGAAGTGGTATCTTTTGTTGCCAAAGCCATCTTGTTCCTGTGCTTTTTCGGTTTTGATATATATCCCTACATACTCTTTCATATTTTAAAATGTTTTTTATTGTTCTTGTTTCGATTCTGTTTTTAAATAGCTCGGTAAATTAAATTGTTGATCAAATACGTGATGACTATTCTGTTTCATTTACAGTAATGATATTTTCTGCAGGAATGGTGTCCAGAAGAAGACAGTATTCAAAATTTACTGCAATATTTTTAAATGACTTGGTATAATAATTTGTTGGTATATTGTTGATCAAAAACATGATGACAATTCTGTTTCATTTACATATATCCTATCTAGTACACTGATGATATCAGTAATATACTGATTAATGAACTTAATAAAAAATAATTATTATATACAATGTGTTAGTGGCATAATTGTGATAAAATTTCTTATCTGGCTGTGATCAACTAACACATCAGTACACTGAGAAGCACATTCAGTTATAATATTTGTACATGGACAGTTCAGTATCATCTGGGTTTACAAATTTTGCTTACATATTCTGTTTGTGGAAGTATTACTGTAATCTTAGTGTTTATTCTATGTATATTGCCTAGGTAAATACTTTATACAACTTATAAATCCATCTTAATTTAAAGTTAATGGGTGTGGTTTATTACAAATGGCATCCTATTGTAAGTAGGTTGCTGTTAGTGGCTGAAAGTATTCGTTGTCTAGGTCAAGAAACAGAACGGTACGAAGTTTGTTCCCCTAAATTTAACTGAAAATATATTTGTATTTGTGCTAAAACTACTTTAATAGCTCCAGAAACGTAGAAATGTATTTTTAGGAAAAAGAAGAATAAGTGAATAATAATGAATTTAAAGATTTTGCCAGTTTTGCTACTTGCTGGTTCTCTATTTTAACGACAACCTCTGGGCATCTAAGGTCACAAAAATACTCAGTATTATATGTTATACATGTATATATATTTTAGCTTATATATATATATATATATATAATAATAATATATATATTAGCAGAGATTTCAGCTTACCACTTGCAATTGAAATGTATGGGCGGCCATTTTTTTTCCGGGCCATCCCTACAAAGAGAGTACTATCGTACTCTTTGATACTCTTTGTTCAGATCCTGTTAATTACATGTATTAACTCGTGATTATACAGAGAGATTTACTATTGTTTAATGATACTATTATATAGAATATAAGTATAAACAAACACTAAAGTAAACAAACATCATGTGTGTATACATCATAATATTTAGTACACATGATATTATAATCTTAAAGTATTGAGTCTGATATACCACACCCTAGCTCCACATGTGTCCAACTATAAACCATAAGCCTTGAACCCTAAACCCTTAACGAAATAGTCACTAAATAGTCACTAAATAACACACCCTATCTACATGTACATGTGTATGTATGCATATGCGTAATTGCGTACATGTATGTAACACAAGCAAATATATATAGATTTAACCTTGTGGAAAGCAATAGGGATGGCCCTGAGGGCCATAAATATCACTCTGTCAGTTGAGCTACATACATAATTTATATAATTATTAGATCATGTGATTATGCTAACAACTGATCTGAGTTTGGTAGTTTGTAATTACCCTGCATGGAAACTTATAGCATTCTATACTATGCAAACCTTCCAGTCTACAATCTTTGACTGTCTTAATTGTTTATCCATGACTTATATGATTGGAGCCATCAAGTCACTAATGTCAGTTAATTATGTACAATGAATTGAATAATATTAAATACATATGTAGTTAAATGAGTTGCACATTCCATTACTATATTTGATAGAATGTAATTAAGTCACACCCATAAACCTTCTGGAGATTCTATTTATATACCTAAATTTAGACTCCATTACCATGGCAACTATATTCTTTGTAGACTCTGAAAACTAAATGTGTGAAACCCCATGTACATCTAAGTGTGGTCTAGCCACTCCTTGGCTTAACCTTGGAGTGGACAGACCACAGTTACATGGGGTTTAACATGTATACATGTACATACATGTATATAGGTTACATTTAATTATACACTATAAAATGGATTGGTGAGTTGTACTTATAATTAGTACTTAACTCAATTAATGGCGCCTGGTATATTTTACTATTGATATCAATGCTTTCTAACATAACTTAATTATAACAACTATAATTGTGTCTGAAATTTATAGAATGACTGTAGCCAAATAGTGTGGGCTACTGTACTTCCCATCCACCAACTCCATAGAAGCAGTTGTGAATGTGTCCCAATAAAACTAATACAAAGGGAAGTATATTATACTTGATAATACAATATTAAACATTAATGAAATAATACATGAGTCATGTATTAAACAATAAATAGAATTAGATGACTTGCATACATTTTCAGTTTATAATCTTTGACTATCTTAATTTTTTGCTCGATGCCCTGGCTGTGACTTGTAGGGCTGGCCCTGAGTACTTGTATGACAAGTGTCGTTGACTCACTGATATGTCAAGTCTATGAAGTACACACTATACAATGAATTCAAAAATCTTAAGTAGCTAAATGAGTTGCACATTCAATTATCATATTTACTGGAATATAAATCGCTGTTTAATCGCACCCAAAAACTTGCTGGAGAATGAATATTCTAACAAGATATACAGTGGAATGGCATTAAAACGAACACTGTTAATTTAAAAGTCTGCTTAAAATGAACATTTACATCTAGTCCCTTTGAGGTTGCCATATGAATAATACATTCCAATTATTTTAGCATGAACACTAATACAACGAAATTCCACTTTACACATTATTAACATTTATACCTTAGAAGTGAGATTTGTATGTCTTTTCGTATCTATAATTTTAAATGGGCTCTAAAACTGTCATTATTTTTGAAACTCAAAATGCTAACCTACTTTGCTGGAAAGAAGAAAGCCATTGATGTCAAATTTATCCTTCACTATCAGCAGGAAGAGAGCAAGACAAGCACTTTAATGTATAGTATATAGACCCATGGGCAATGCCCACTTCTTTATTAACCTGTATAACTTCTGCATTTCAAACAGCAGTGATTTTAGACTTGCTTAGTTAGACAGAAGACCGTATAAGAAAGCCGTAGATATCAGCATTAATGATGATGTAGTAGTTAATGATATTCATTGATTATGTTTAATATGACTTACTGTTAGTAAGTCTTATCATACTTAGTCCTCTGGAATTTGTTTTAATACGGTTCCATTGTATTGAGAAAAAGGTATCTCTATGATTGCATTGTCTGACTACATGTACATGTACATTGTACATTGTACATGTATCTATCAATAATTACTGATGGTACTAATGTCTCTACCTTTCTGTGTACTCTGAATACCGGGGCCTGAAGAAGTAAGTGTAATTTGTATTTGTGGTTTAAGGACATACATGTACACTGTACATGTACATGTAGATCTTTGATGAAACTGAAGTACATATTCAAGATTCTTACCTTAATCATTGCTGATTACTTCCTCATGTCTGAAATTCGACAACTTATTATCTTTTTCTTACATGTTAAAGATTCTTCCATCATCTTTATACTGTTTCTCTACTACATACAACAGCTGTTAGTATTAGTTGCAGTTTTACATTCATCCTAAATCTCTCTGCTCGTCTGTAGCTCAAGTGCACATTATTTTACCTGCCACACCCATTAATTGACCTAACCTAGTCATATTCATGTACAGTGCATATTCAACACAAACATACATGTATATATACATGTATATAGTTTGAGCCTGTGGCAAAGCAATTATGGGATGGCCATACAGACCATAAAAATATATATTTATACATGTATATTACCTGAATATAGGTTGCATTAATTATACACTGTAAAAATGAATAAACCTCTATATAGTTAAATGAGTTGCACATACACATGTACAAATAATAATAATATGGTCACCCTGTACATGTATTCTTTACTGTTCACATTAATGCTTTCTAATATGTACATGTAACATACGTGTGAGTATAACAAATATAATTACATGTATGAAATTAAGAGAATGGTTGTAGTTAAGTAAACAAATAGTGTGGGTTACTTCACATCCCATAGAAGCATTTCTGCACTTAACAAGGATGAAAAATAGGTATTCCAGTAAATAATATAATAATATGAAGTATATATTATAATAATTAAATACCTTTATTTTTCAGACTTATTAAAAATCTGATATCTCTACATTTTACAATGTGAATGAGTTATGTGCCATCTACACACATTTCTCTATTTCTATATAAAGTATTGACAGTTGCATACCATTATGATTATAACAAGTGAAACAATGTTTTATAATGATAACAAATTTATAACATGATTTGTAATGAACAAAACCATCCCTATGACTAAATCAGTTTTGCAGTGTCTTTTTGCAGTAGTAGCAGTTTCTTTGTACATGGTGGTATGTACATGTAGATCAAGATTAGACCAATATAAATTGTCACTAGTCAACAAGGCCATAATTGTAAGAGGAGTAATGGAGTATATAACAGTTCAATACTTTGTATGTAGTAACTACAGCTAGTCTTAGAGTAACTCATTACACCACAATTTTAATTATGTAGCAAAATCTAATGAATGTACATGTACATGTATCATTTATACACTTTAGTAGTAGTATATCTTATACATATCTAATTTCACTGATGTTTACTCCTCTGCAGTTTTGCTGCACTTTTAGACTTCTGAATATACTGATGTTCAAATGTATGTAAAATATATAGAGTAGTTGTTAAACACACTCTATAGTACTGTAATACACACAAATCCAGTATTATATATACTCCACATGTACTAACATGTACATAGTACACTATATAAGCTGCTAGCATACACCATTCATCTATTTACGAGATAGTCACCATCACTGCTGTTATTTACCAACTCACAACCTATTAAGATGATCTGGTTCATTATTTTGTTAATTCCTGGACTGACTTCTGGAGACACTTGCAGTTGTAGTACACCTAACCAATATGAACTGCTGTGTTGTAATCCTGATAATCTTGGAAATATTGTGAGGATCGATGAAAATGATAATAGACAGAAATATATTATTTGTCCTTCTACTCTACTTACTCAATGTCAGCTGCTCAGTTCATGTAGTGATGTCCTTGTTCGTAATCCTAGTGCCTCCTCGGGATATTATGATGTTAATTTGAGTAATGGAAGTGTTATAACTGTCTATTGTGACATGGATGGTGACAATTGTGATGGAGAAGGGGGTTGGATAAGAGTAGCACAACTTAACATGAGTGAACCTGGTGCTACCTGTCCTACTGGACTTACACTACAGAACTATTATAATATTGATCATAGTTTGTGTGGTCGATCATCATATGGTTGTAATTCAACCTTCTTCTCTACATATGGATTGAACTACACTAAGGTGTGTGGAAAAGTAAGAGGATACCAGTTTGGTCACATTGATGCATTTTCTGCTGGGGGTTTTAACATTGACTTCACATATGTTGAAGGTATTTCTATAACGTATGGTAGTAATCCTCGACAGCACATCTGGACATATGTTGGAGGATATAGTGAGTTATTAGCCAATTCAAATAATTGTCCCTGTAATACTGGAAATGGTGTAGTTGTGCCTGATTTTGTTGGCAATGATTATTACTGTGAATCAGGAAATTCAGAACTTAATCATCAAAATATCCTTTATGTTGAGGATATTTTATGGGATGGACAGCAATGTAATGGAACAGAGTCTCTCTGTTGCACTACTCCTAACATGCCATGGTTTCTCAAGACACTCAATGAAGAGACTAATGACGATATTGAGTTGAGAGTGTGTTGCACTTTAACTCCAACATCTGAAGAGATTCCACTTGATATAATTGAGATATATATTAAGTAATTAATAATATTATTGATGAAAATAATTCAATATCGTGAATACACGTGTGATTATTAGTATTTCTTCATGTAGCTAATACAACAAAAAATTAATAATTTTGTTTTATATAGCTAAAGTTAAGAATTGTTATACAAGTTGTTATCCTCACATTTGTAAATTTGTTTCTCTTGTCAAAAGTCCATGATAGGTGTATACAACAGCTATTGTGTGTGTATAAATATTCATTTGTGTAGGTGGAATAACCTAAATGTGCAATGAATATCATTATTGAGTGCCACACCTTATAATTACCAAATGAACTGGAATGCATAATGACATATTACCTTAAGCCTAATTTTAATTGTGTGTACTATTTTAGTAATAATTGCTAAAAGTAGTATGTGCTAAAAATATAATTTTAGTTGGGATATTGGGCGTGGCTCAGACATTTGTTAAAAATTAGTGTGCCATATCCATTAATTAGTCAAGCCTGAATTATATAAATTACTTAACTAATATACAAGTAGTACACACAAGATGTTCTCAATAAATGTACATTCACCCTCCTCACATAATGTACATTGTAATTATAAAAAGGATGAGTTCTATAAAGATAATGATAGCTGTATATTCCAGTAAAGAGTAAGTGAAATCATATACACTGTAAAAACAAAATAGTTTAAATAACTAGGTTAGCACAGTTACAAGGATTTAACAATTAGTTAGTTGTTCATAATACATACATGTAATACCATAGCTACTTTGTACTAATTATGTTCAATTAGCTGAAGCATTATAATTTTAGGATGCTGTCTACTCATATTTCATGTCAAAGATTTAGTATAATTTATACTAAAGTTGATTTACATGTAATTGTATCTGGCTATCAACGCATACATGTAATTTAATTTATACCTTTCTATACTTGGTACACATTATGTCATAGTAACATCATACATGTAGCCACAACATCCTCTATGACAATTGACAAGCTAAATTGAAACTCATGCTATTCCTTGCAACTGTACTAACCAATAAAATGGATATTTTGATGCTTTAGTTTTTGTAGTGTATTGTACATAAGTTGGGTCATGTAGAAAGAATGGCACCTTAATTATTTCGAGAGTGTGTGTCAGAGTTTTTGAGTTTTGAAGCATTGGCCAAATTGGCTCAACAATGGTTATTGTGTGTGCCATTGATATACATTGTATAATACATTTTGAGCCAATTAACGAAGAGTTAAGGCTGTTGGTGACAATGTAATCATTATTTCCTGCACCATGCATCTGGCCCAAAGAGAGAACTCTGCTGTGCCAAATAAGAAGCTCTTTGGGCCAATGGTGCACCATATGAGCTTATCAAAAACACTGGTGCGTGTCCTCAATCCTAGAGTCTCTTGTCATTAGGATTTTAATCTATATCACTGCTGACAGCTCTTTCTGTGGACTCTGAATATCAATGCCTGAAGGCGTAGGTGTAACTACAGTCTAGGCATAGATACTATCTATGGTCTAGGGATGGTCCTGTGGGTCATAAAAAATTATTTTAAAAGGGTTAAATGTGGGAGTTGCCATGGAGACCCCCTACATGATGTAATGTATGTGCTATATTTATGTATGTACATGTGGATGTATATAAGCAAATTTCTTTGTTGCATTTTCAACTTGCTGTGCTAACCATTGCATTGTTTAGATAATAGGTACTTTATAGTCAAACGTATTGAGATGTCTCGACCAATTGTATATATGGGATTATTAACCATTGATATCCCGTAGATCCTTAACACTTTATAATCTACACCTACATGTATATTAATATAAGTCTTCTTGGGTTAATAAATTCTATCTTCTGTAACTAACTATTTTTAGATTATAGCTCATTAAAATTTTGCAATCTAATTGGTCAATTGCAGGTTTCTAAATCTCGTAGTATACATACTTTTAATTGATTAGTAAACATATAATTACTTAGTAAACCTGTTGCAATGTTGCTATAGGAATTTCACACAATGAACAGAAGAAAAGTTTGTTGTAAGGCTGGAGCTGTTGACTTTTACAAGCGATAGACTGAGAAAGAGGCTAAAGTTTGGGTGTTGGCCGCTGACTACTGCATTTGTAAAAACACTCGTCTAGCTGCTTTCTATCAACAAATGAAGAATGGTTTTAGTATCTAAGGCCTTCTGTCCAACTAAGTAAGCTAAAATCTTCAGCTTTTTGAATCCAAAAGTTACACAGCTGAGCAAAACACTCGTGATATCGATCACTTTGCTGTTTTTCTGCAAGCAAAGAGGAGTACCACATAGCTTTCTTGTTATGTCTTCTATCCTAAAAAGTAATAACTATAATCTAAATTGCTTAGATACTGTATTCTTGGTTTCCATGCACAACAGAACTTCCTTGAAAACATTAATTACTTCGGGCTCCGCCTGAATATAAACATACTGTAAATTTATAACTTGTACTACATGTAGATCTATAAACATAGTTATGTTTATAATTTTAATGGGTCAAAGGTCAGTATTTTGTGCGTGTGTGTGTGTGTGTGTGTACACAAATACCATACCATACAACCATATGTGGCAAAAATCAGTGATTTAGCAAATAAAATGTTCGTTATTCAGACACTTTCCACTTGATATCCAGGAACAGTAACTGTTGCTCCACCTAGTAACCAGATTTAGTTAGTTTCTTGTGCAAAATGGCTGAATAATTTAAAATGACATCATTTGCCTAACGACTGAATTTCACATCCATGGTACAAGCAATGTTAAATGTATGAGGAATGTTATTATCATTGGTATCTACTACATAATCATTTGCCAAATATATGAGGAATGTCATTATTATCATTGGTATCTACTACATAATTATATACTCTTTGTTCAAATTCAGTTAATTATTGACTCATGATTATACAGAGAGTCTGTAACTTCTTTCTACCTAGCAGTTCCCGTATAATCAGTAATTCAAGCTTGTGTTCTATTGCACACCACACCCTTTAATTGCAGAGCCCCCCCCCCCCTCCCCCCCAGAATGATGCAACTTCCTTAACTACATGTACATGTGTATGTATTCATATGTAACATAAGCAAATATATATAGATTCAACTTTGTGGAAAGTATTCTGTAGTTTGTAATTACCCTTCATGGAAACTTACAGCATTCTGTACTATGCAAACCTTCCAGTCTACAACCTTTGACTGTTTTAGTTGTTTGTCCAGGGCCCCATGACTTGTATGACAGGTGCCATCGACTCAATAATGTGATTAATCAGTTAATTATGTGCAATAATAAAATAATAAATAGTTAAACGAGTTGCGTATATTCAATTACCACATTTGGTGAAATGTAAGTCACATCCATAAACGTTCTGGAGATTCTATTTATATACAGTGTACCTAAATTTAGACTCCATTGCCATGGCAACTAGATGTAGTCTATTGTTCATAGACTATTACAACCACTTCAAATGGAAAAGGCTTCATTATAAAACGTTTGACTATAAATACAGTTTAAGGTTAGAAGGTCATTAAGATTGGTTTTATGTATTTACACAAATCAGAGCACACGTGGACAAGGAGTCTAAATATGTTAAATCCCATGTACATGTAAGTGTGGTCTAGCCACTTCTTGGCTTTGCCTTGGAGTGGATAGACCACATTACATGTACATGGGGTTTAACATATACATGTACATAGGTTACATTTAATTATACACTATAAAATAGATTGGTTGAGTTGTGCTTGTAATTAGTACTTACTGTAACTCAATTTATGGCACCTGGTATATTTTACTATTGATATCAATGCTAACATAATTATAACAACTATAATTATGTCAGAAATTTATAAAATGATTGTAGCCAAGTAAACAAATAGTGTGGGTTACCTCACATCCACAAATTCCATAGAAGCAGTTGTGAATGTATCCTCATAAAACTAATACAAATTGAAATATATCATACTTGATAATACAATATTAAACATTAATGAAATAATACATGAGTCATGTATTAAACACTTAATAATAAATAGAATTAGATGACTTGCAAAATGTTACAGTCCATAATCTTAATTGTTTACCCAGGGCCCTAGCTGTGACTTGTAGGGCTGGCCCTGAGTACTTGTATGACAAGCGTTGTCGACTCACTGATATGTCAAGTCAATGAAGTACACACTATACAATGAATTCAAAAATCTTAAGTAGTTGAATGAGTTGCACATTCAATTACCATATTAACTAGAATGAAAATCACTGTTTAATTGGACCCAAAAACATGGTGGCGAATTCCAATTCTTTTAGCATAAAACAAAATTCCGCTTTTTCCGTTATTAAAACTTATACCTTTGAAGTGAGATTAGTATTTCTTTTCACGTCTATAATTGAAATGGGTTTTAAAACTCTCATATTTTGTAATACTGAAGCTTCTAACCTATTTTGCTGGAAAGTAGAAAGCCATTGATGTCAAATTTATCCTTCACTATCAGCAGGAAGAAAGCAAGGCGAGCACTTTAATGTATAGTATATAGTCCCACGGGCAATGCCCACTTCTATACTAGCCTGTATAACTTCTGCATTTCAAACAGCAGTGACTTTAGACTCACTTAGTTAGATAGAAGAGCGATTATGAAATCCGTAGAAACATGTACATGTATCAAAAACATGCATTAATGATGATGTAGTAGTCATTGATTATGTTTAATGTGAGTTACTGTTAGTAAGAACTATTATACTTAGTCCCCTGGAATTTGTTTTAATGCGACTCCACTGTATTGAGAAAAAGGTATCCCTGTGATTGCTTTGTCTGTCTGAAATTCAACGACTTATCTTTTTCTTACATGTTAAGAATTCTTCCATTATCTTTCTACTGTTTCTCTGCTATATACAACAGCTATTAGTATTAGTTGGAGTTTTACATTCATCCTGAATCTTTCTGCTCGTCTGTAACTCAAGCACACATTCTTTTACCTGCCCCACCCACTAATTGACCTAACCTCTACGTATAGTCGTATACATGTATGCATATTCAACACAAACATATATATATATATACTGTACATTTTTTTTGTTGCAGTATAACAGTAAATAAATTTGATGCATATACGATCATCATGGATCATGTACATATATATTATAGTATATTTACATGTATATACACGTACAGTATATGCACGTATGATTATGTTTATGATTATGTACATGTATCATTAATACACTTTAGTAATAGTATAGCTTATACATATCTAATTTCACTAATGTTTACTCCTCTGCAGTTTTGCTGCACATATAGACTTCTGATTATACTCATGTACAAGTATGTAAAATATTTAGAGTAGTTGTTTTAAACACACTTGTAGTACTGTAATATATTATATATATACTCCACATGTACTAACTTGTACATGTACATAGTACACTATATAAGCTGCTAGCATACACCATTCATCTATTTATGAGATAGTAACCATCACTGCTGTTACTATCTCTTCACAACCTATTAAGATGATCTGGTTCATTATTTTGTTAATTCCTGGACTGACTTCTGGAGACACTTGCAGTTGTAGTACACCTAACCAATATGAACTGCTGTGTTGTAATCCTGATAATCTTGGAAATATTGTGAGGATCGATGGAAATGATAATAGACAGAAATATGTTATTTGTCCTTCTGCTCTCCTAATTCAATGTCACCAATTTAGTTCGTGTAGCGATGTCCTCGTTCGTAATCCTAGTGCCTCCTCAGGATATTATGATGTTAATTTGAGTAATGGAAGTGTTATAACTGTCTATTGTGACATGGATGGTAACAATTGTGATGGAGAAGGAGGTTGGATAAGAGTAGCACAACATAACATGAGTGAACCTGGTGCTACCTGTCCTCCTGGACTTACACTACAGAACTATAGTAATATTAATCATAGTTTGTGTGGTCGATCATCATCAGGTTGTGCTTCAACCTTCTTTTCTACATATGGATTGAACTACACTAAGGTGTGTGGAAAAGTAAGAGGATATCAGTTTGGTTCAATAGATGCATTTGCTTCTGGGAGTAGCAACATTGACTCGCATTATGTTGAAGGTATTTCTATAACATATGATAGTAATCCTCGACAACACATCTGGACATATGTTGGAGGAGAAAATGACTTTGCAATAAATGCAGATGATTGTCCTTGTAATAATAGAAGTAGTGTAGTTGTGCCTGATTTTGTTGGTAATGATTACTACTGTGAATCAGGAAATAGTTATGGTACATTTGATATCCTGCTTGTTGAGGATATTTTATGGGATGGACAGCAGTGTAATGGAATAGAGTCTACCTGTTGTACTACTCCTAGCATGCCATGGTTTCTCAAGACACTCAATGAAGAGACTAATGATGATATTGAGTTGAGAGTGTGTGCTGGTTCATTTCCGACTAGTGAAGAAACTCCACTTGATATAATTGAAATATATATTAAGTAACTGATCAACAAAGCTCATACATGAATAATTCTGTGATTTACTTTAGTTAGCTGAAAAATTGAAAATTTGTCTTTGTTTTCCAACTGTAAACATGGGATGTCATAACCATTGTAAATCAGCAAGCCAAGTACATTGATCATTGAATAGTATACCATAGCAATGGGTAGCCGGAATCCTCTCTATCCAAACATAATTAATTGAATTTATTTTCATGCCTCATGTAAGCATCCATTTTCCTTTCTTTACTGAACTTTTTAGCAAATGCTGATGGAATGTGTGTGTGTGTGTGTTTGTGTGTGTGTGTTTTGGATAATAAGAGTATGTGTCGTCAAGCAGAAGCAGCATGACTAATGTGCTTGCTGTCAACAGTTTCAATTGCCTTGTATTCTGACAGACACCGCGTGAAAGTGTACCGTATGCATTAGTATTGTCAATAATACATACGTCTGTAATGCAGACTAATATATCGACGAGTATGTCGTTAACAAGTATACTAATAATATAACGGCCGTATACTGAGCTACATTTACAAATGCAGACTCGTGTATATTAGACACGCACCTTCCATGGGAGGGAAAAGATCGATAGTTGCTAAACGAAGACTTCGAGCACTTCAAAAAAGGAGAAGAAAACAAAATATTAAAGAAACTTCAATCAAACTGTCTGAACAATCAGCCAGTCAGTCACTAAAGGATGATCAGCCATTCCTAACTCCTCCATGGAGCCACAGTAACACAACTGACTACGAGGGGAAAGTAGAGAGTTGGCTGATGTCTTGTAAGCCACCATTAGAAGAGAGTCTGGAGTGTGCTAAACAAGAAACTTTAGAAAAAGTGAATATTACAAGATATAAATCCAGTGATGAGTTTCCAGGAGATTGGAGATTTGATGACCTTTTAGTTGAAGACCAGCTTGTTCGTGATAAAGTTCATGAGGAGTGGATGGCAA
Organism: Petrosia ficiformis; assembly: GCA_947044365.1. Classification (NCBI taxonomy): domain Eukaryota; kingdom Metazoa; phylum Porifera; class Demospongiae; order Haplosclerida; family Petrosiidae; genus Petrosia; species Petrosia ficiformis. Next base: position 45,042,723 of record OX345636.1, read on the forward strand.
TGAAATCTAAATATTCATGGTATACAGACAGTTCTCCAAGCTTTAAGGATCCAAAAGTAAAGGAGCCATTACTTAAAACTTCCTCCATTAGTGCCCTTGACAAAGTTGCACTGACAGTGTATCATAATAGACTAAAAAAAGAGATAAATCAAGCTGTTAGTGGAGAAAGGCATTATCGTGATGCCTACGGAAAACTAAAGATCGAATATAAGAAATTTGAGGCAAAGGCATTAGAAGAAAAAGAGACGGTGCGTTACTTCTGGCGTAATGAAATTATTGAATCACAGAGCAGAGCAGGAAAACTTGTCCATCTAGCCCTTGAGAAAAATGAAGTTCATTGATGGATGTACACATCAGTTTTGCTTGTAATTTTAATGTATAATAATATTATTATAATATGTATGCATTAATTAAATAAGTGCACTACCTTTTCCATGGGTACATTGTGATTTGTTGAGTAATTTTACATGATATATATATAATTATTCTGAAAATTAATTACTGTGCGTGTGCAACTATAACCAAACTTGATATAGTCATTGTAAGTAATTAACATATATAGCTACAATTATGTATGATGCAGTTTAAATAGGTTCATGAACTGGAACTGAAACAGCTATTCTCAACTTTATACCACTATAACTTAAATCAGTTATTCCAACAGCTGCTTTGCAAAAAATCCTATGAACTGGAAGAAATGAACTGTGTGACTGAAGTGTAGACCAAGTAAAGAATGTTTCTTTATACTGATTAAACTGGGAAAAATCCAAACAATCATTCCATCTAACAAATGCCATAATGTAACTTTTCTTCACAATCTCTGATGAGCCTCTTTGGCGTATTTGGACTGTATGAAGAACGAATTTCTGAACATTCCCTAGCTGAAGGTTTTGTTTTGGCCAATGTGCATGAATGTATGAAGATTTTTGTGTGAGGGAAAATTCCGATGTAAAATATTGTTCATTAATCACACAGTTTTGGGATGACAAATGTAATCTGGGAACATCTATTTCACATTCAGGTCCATATAGAACATTTGTATAAATATCTTTTATTTGATCTAACTCAAATGAATCAAAAAATGTTTCTTTAATTGGTGATGCCAAGCAACAAGTACAGTTTAAACATTGCAGGTCAACGAGAGCAGGATTCAAATGGATGAAGTCTCTCATCTGTTCATATGCCAAAGACTCAGTAACTGAGAGTTGTTGAGAACCAGATAAGGAAGCAGTTCTATTTAAAAGATGCACAGAACTATCTAAGTCACTATGGAGGTCAGTAGGAAGTTGACATTTTAGCAAAGAATGATCAAGTTGTGAATGCATTAAGAACTTTCTCATCATCTGCACAGTGATGTTGTGGTTATTTGTAGGATAAGCACCCAGGAGCCCATTCATTCTTTCATAAGGAAAGCACCAAAAAGAGTAAATAGGGCCCATGTCTAATATGCATTCGAAAATATGGCAGTGTAAATGCATATTCATTGTGCAGCTTTGAGGACCATACAAACCTTCTATTCTTTTGTTAAATGCAACGAGCAGTGTCTGTGCTTCCAGTGCATCTTGAATGAGAATGTTGTGTTTGCAAAGCTTTCTGCACACCTTGACAAACATTTTCCATACCTGAAAATGTGATTGTGGCAACACATCATGAAGACAATACAGAGAGTATATAAGTGTCCAGTTCTTCCATTCATCTGCAGTGAAGTCAGCAAAGGATGAAGCAATCTTGCAAGGAATTCTACCAATCTCATTTGGCACATTCAAAGAATTAACTTTGTCTTGGATTGTAGTCAAATCTTTGATAGATAAAATTTTGTTGCTCAACCACAAATGCATAATATGCTTTGATGTTCCCAGGAAAAGGTTGTGCATTGGATCAATAACACAACTTCTAATAACATCAAAGTATTGTAAATCCAGTAGCACCGAAGAACGAATTCCATACTTATTTTCCAGCTCTTTTCTCTTCTTTTGCGTCTCTAACTTGTAGTATGGTGCAATATACTTCCTATGATTGCAGTTAGTTCGAAGTTTCCACCCTGAAACGTCATAACCTGAGTAATCAGTTTTGTCATTGACACGTTTAAATTCTTTATAACATTTGTTACAAGCCATTTTTGCATGATGACCAAGGAAACCACAAATTTTTCGGGAAGCAGGTATGTCTGAAGACACACACAGCAATCTTCCATAAACTATAATGTTACCATTATTGACTGTACTCACTCTAATGCCATCATTGAGAGCATCCAACTGCTGAACTAGAGGTGTTAAGTAAGAATTCAACGATAAACTTGGTTCGTGTGGTCCTGGTATCAAACCTGCAAGGATAGTATAATTCTCTTTGAATCTGAATCTCCTTGGAATGTTAAGTATAGTGAGATAAATTACACCTGCAGAGTATGTCCCTGTTTTGAATGGATTAAACCAATCGACATTGAGCATGAATGCAAGGTTGACAACTTCACAAACAGAATTAGAATCGTTGGAACATTGTGCTTGAAACTCTTTCCAGAGTCGGCCGTCATAAACATCGCTGAGACAAATGGTACTATTAACTCTTGATTTCCACTCCTGTAGTAAATTTATGATACCATTTTCATTCAATATTTTTGATATTGAAGTAATTAAATCATAAGAGCAAAAGACTTTACGAGGTTTAAGCCTACACTTTCCACTAACACTCTTTACATATTTGAGTAACATTTCACCACAAGGTTGCCGTCGAGACTGCTGTGGATGTCTAGGATATTCCACAAACATGCATTTCATAGATTCTTGCTTTCCATTTCTTTCAGTAAGACATTCTTTGTATTCATATAGAGAATGACATCTTACACAAACAACGTACTGAGCAAAAGTGTTTAGGTCAATATTTACTTCTCTCCGCAGTGTTGGCAATGACTTTGGCAACTTTTCTGCAGCTTCACGAATAGCCGGTACTTGAAACAGTCTGCTAAAAGCATTGAAGAAAATTAGCAGTAGTTTCCATAGCACTGCTATAGCACTATCAGTAATTTTGTAAACTGATTGCCAAAACAATAGAATCATGATTAGGAATCGGAATGCAGGATTCAATGTCTGTGTTTGTGGATCATCATAATCGTCATCCTCTGAATCAGCAGCCAATTCAACAAGTTCTGAGAGGATGGCCTATATATATATAATTATATATAATTTATATACAATAAAAAAATTAATAATTATATAATTGCTATAATCATAATTATACATGTTTATCGCAGCGAATTACAAACAAGTAAATATTATACCATAGTTTACCTCTTGTAATTCCATCTCCTCTTCTGTATCATCTTCTTCCTTGGCACTAGCAACATCAGTTTCCTATACAATTAAAACCAATAAATTTATTAAAGTAAATGTGTCGCAATTCAAATTTCACATGCATATGCATGCATCAAAAACTACGAGATAGATACTCACATTATTTAATGTGTCTACATCTTGGTCATCTTCTTGATACTGACTTTCATCTTGAAGAAGCATTTCCTGGTCCAGTGCATTTACTGTGCTAGACTCAACATTACCTCCATCTGGTTTAAAAATGTTTGTTGATTGTTCTGTCCAACAGTCATTATCTGAGTTATAGTACTTCAGCTTATGGCGATAGTAGGCAGTTTTCCCAAGAATTCTGTGGCAGTGAGGGCAGAACATCTTTCTACGACGATGTATACGATCCATGTATAATCGAGTACGTAGATCTATAATTTTTGGTAGCAGTGCGCACGCCCATAATATACTGAGCGGGAAATCTTGAAATCACCATGTCTGGTAGATGCTATGTTTCAACTACTCCTCGACGTTCTTCTTCTTTATCTTCTTCAACTCCAATTTCGCCTGAAATTTCATCTAAGCAGTTGCTGAATAACCAACAGAGGATTTTAGAGTCCATCTTGGATAAACTGGACAATCAAGCCAGTCAAATTAATGTTCTGACAGATAAAATTGAAACATTGGAGAAATCACAAGCAATTGACCACAATGCTGGTTGTAAAAAAAGCAAAAAAGTTGTGAAGGATATGTTGGTAAAATATACGGTTATTGTTGCATGAGACATAGATGCAGTAATGATTGGCATACCATATAAGTCCCAGATATCTTGTAATTCAACTAGTGAACTAAAACTATAATGTAGTTAGCATCTGGAAATTTATTGTAAGAATATGAAGTTGAGATTACTGGCTACAACTCTATTATTGTAATTGTAGTAAAACTGACAAATTGCATTCAGATAATTAATTTTACAGTGATATCTTGTTGTGGCATATCACCACTGATGCAGAGCTGTGTACCATTTGATTACTTGTACTTTAGGTGTAAATTAATATCACTTGATTGTTACTATAAATGGACCTTATGTTGTTTATCCATATGTTCTCTTGTTGTATAAATTCTTTGGTTTATTAAATCTATTTGTTGAGTTACTATATTATAAGAAACTGATATTACACTTGTGGTTGATGACTTTATACTGGGATTGCTAATGAGACTTATAGTACTATAATTATGGTATGTGAAGTGCATTTATACTCTATATAGTAAAATTCCTCCACATCTATGAAATATATAACCAAAATTTTAAAGAAGTTATGTTCACTGTGATTTACTACATAGTGTGTATAAGTTATGTGATTTATATTTTTGTAGGAAAAAGTTAAATCTTGCTACTCTGTACTGGACAAAGAATTTGATTTCGATGAAAGGTACAAGTGCAATAAGTATACTGTACTTAAGTGTATATTTTGAATGTACTTAACCAATATGTTCAGATAGACTTAGCTTGTGACTGTAATAAATATAATTAACTTGGCAAGTAAAATATTCTGTGCTTTTGGGTTAATACATCCTCTTAATTGCTTCTATTCAATAGGGCTGACCACGTAAATAACAAAAGGATATTTGACGAAATAAAGAAGGAAATGAAAGAGTTCAGTTATAATGCTCATGATCTTCATCGTAAGTTCTATAATTTCCAAGACAAAGTATTAAATACAATTATAGGTGCAATTCATCGCCACTTTGAAACACAAAAGCGCTCTTACAGAGAGTTATCAGCAGCTGGAGCACAATTAGATATAAATAAGAAAAGGAAGAAGGACAGGAGAGGATGTGCCCGCCGTCACCGAGTAAGGATAATGATAACTAGATCAATGACTTCAAATGTGCTTTCTATCTCTTTTACAATAGCTCTTTGATCGTAGAGGAAGTTATGTCAAGTCCTCTGAACAACCAGTTTGGAAGAAAGTTACTGTCGATTTTATGACTGATGAGAGCGATCATGAAGATGAAAATGTTATTGTTACGCATTCACTGCCGTGGCGTTCACAAAGTGAGCAGACTATGATCACTTCTTTTTTCTCTCTAATTTGTCAGTATACACACTGTGAAATGTCTTTCTGTCACTGTGTCGTTGTTCACGTTATGGTTTGTGGATATCTTACTCAGGTATCTGTCAGTGTAATGTGAATTATTTTTGTCATATTTAGTTGTCGTTGTTCATGTTATGCTTTGTGGATATCTTACTCAGGTATCTGTCAGTGTAATGTGAATTATTTTTGTCATATTTAGTTGTCGTTCACGTTATGCTTTGTGGATATCTTACTCAGGTATCTGTCAGTGTAATGTGAATTATTTTTGTCATATTTAGTTGTCGTTGTTCATGTTATGCTTTGTGGATATCTTACTCAGGTATCTGTCAGTGTAATGTGAATTATTTTTGTCATATTTAGTTGTCGTTGTTCACGTTATGCTTTGTGGATATCTCACTCAGGTGTCTGTCAGTGTAATGTGAATTATTTTTGTCATATTTAGTTGTCGTTCACGTTATGCTTTGTGGATATCTTACTCAGGTATCTGTCAGTGTAATGTGAATTATTTTTGTCATATTTAGTTGTCGTTGTTCACGTTATGCTTTGTGGATATCTTACTCAGGTATCTGTCAGTGTAATGTGAATAATATTTGTCATATTTAGTTGTCGTTGTTCACGTTATGCTTTGTGGATATCTCACTCAGGTATCTGTCAGTGTAATGTGAATAATACTTGTCATATTTAGTTGTCGTTGTTCACGTTATGCTTTGTGGATATCTCACTCAGGTGTCTGTCAGTGTAATGTGAATAATATTTGTCATATTTAGTTGTCGTTGTTCACGTTATGCTTTGTGGATATCTTACTCAGGTATCTGTCAGTGTAATGTGAATAATACTTGTCATATTTAGTTGTCGTTGTTCACGTTATGCTTTGTGGATATCTCACTCAGGTGTCTGTCAGTGTAATGTGAATTATTTTTGTCATATTTAGTTGTCGTTCACGTTATGCTTTGTGGATATCTTACTCAGGTATCTGTCAGTGTAATGTGAATTATTTTTGTCATATTTAGTTGTCGTTCACGTTATGCTTTGTGGATATCTTACACAGGTATCTGTCAGTGTAATATGAATTTGTGAATTACTTTCTACCATAGTTGTCATTGTGTTATATATGTTACTCATGTATCTGTCAGTATGTTGTACGTATATATCGTACTCATTTTAATGTGAATTACCTTCTTGTTTCACCATATTTATACCCATGTACTGTCCGTGTGGATTCTTTGTCTATATGGGCCGCAGTAAAACTATTTTGTTTAAATAATGCATAATTATTTTTATGTGCTGCACATTTTCTTGTAATTTTTGTTTCTCTACAATGATATCTTATATACTATAATAATAAATATGTAAATGTACATATAGCTGTAGTTATTAATTAATTATTATGAAATCCTGGCTTTAGGATACCATATTATTCATCATTTTAATTTATTTTCCTTTTTTCGTTCCTTGGTTAGGTTTAAATTCATTTTTCCATAAGTTGGATGTTCGTCATGAAAAAAAGAGGAAGTCCAAGTGGGTAGAAGCAAAAATTCGGAGAGCAGGATCACCTTCAAAGAGACCACCGCCAACTGATTGCCCCACTGCGTTCATTTCTGTGGATGAAGATCCAACTGCTACAACGGGTACAGACACTCAAGTACTATCTCAAGAATCCGGCAGTACTAGTACCAGCACTAGCTATAGTACTGATGATATCGATGAACTTGATTACAACTCAGATTCTTTTTCAGACTAAAACAATAATAATTATTTATTTAGTTTCTTTGGTCTCTTTTGCATAATATTAAATTTTATGATTCAAATTTAATTACACATTAATTAATAATAATAATTATTAATAATTATATAGAATTCAAAGGATAGGTATACCTATATGCATACCAAATGAATGTTGTGAAAATGCAGAGAGTATTCACTAATATGTGTACTGATTATGCAGTAACTGCATAACAGTAGTATCCTGAAAGTGTCCACATGCAGACTTATGCTGAGTCTGGATTTGCTTAGTAGCCAATCCTGCATACTCACTTGATTCCAATGATATGCTGATTAGTATTGCTGAATATGCAAGTCTGCATTCACATATGTTTCATGTGGTGAGACAGACAGCCAACCACTCTATAGCTGCTTGCACACATTGATAGATGGAGCATTTTCCTCCATAGATTTTGTTATATTTCTGTTGTTCATTGAAACTTTATTAGTGAAAGCAGTGTCATACATGTAAATAGTATTTAACAATCTTAACTGTTAACATATTCATATGCTTTGATGCTTATAGAGTCCTGTTTACCAATGCATCGAGTTAATACATGTAATAATAACTTACTTTCAAAACCTTGCAGTTAAATAATGGTCCATTCTTATTGAATTATAAAAGATCTTCATAGGGGTAGTAAGCACGGGCGTTATGTGTGCTGCAGCATCCCTAATTTTCTTGTACATTACTTAAATGAAAGCAGCATTGGTAATGAGTTATCTTAACAACGATGACCCAAAACTATACCAGGTTGCCCAAAATTCAATCTCAGAGCTACCTCTTTCCAAAAATTATGTATCCCCGTTACTAATCCTGTGGAGCATCACTACCTACAAATTTCTTCCTACCCCTATGATCAGTATAATCTTGTACTTTATCTACCATGTGCTTATACACGTGTGGTCTACTAATTAACTTTAGGTGGGCGTTTATTAATTAATAATTAATAAATGCCCACCTAAGACCCACTATATATCAGAGAGTAGAGTGGCACGAAAAAAAGGCCCCCCATACATTTCAATTGCAAGTGATGAGCTGAAATTCCTGCTAATATAATAGAGACAAGTCTTAATGTACACATAAATTTTCATATCTAGTGTTTTCATGACTATCAATATATACATACAGATGCTGTGTGTGTGTGTGTGTGTGTGTGTGTGCGTGCATGCAATGTGTGCTGCAAATTTCATATGCCAAACTTGTCCATTTAAAAGTCACACCAATTTGTTTATGTTGAAATTATTATAACCCAAATATACATTTACATCACTGCAAAACAGACATTCATATACAGACCGATAATTTCATCTATAGCGTCTGTAAATCATGATTATCCCGTTAGTATGCAGCATCGACTATGTTTAGTATACAGAGTCCGTATAACACAAAATACGGACACATTCGACATACCAATAATATTCCAGGTCTGCATAAAAACACTCGATACTATTGATGTTTGTCTGCATACTACTGATATCTACAGCATCCAGGTCAGCATACTCGTGCTAGATAGCACTGATATTTTTCTGTATACCAATGATTTTACTGTTAATATTATTTTAATGACTTTTTGTTGTTTTCCTTTAAAATTATAAAATATTTAATCAAAACATTGTTGAATCTTTTAAAGTACAGCTTGAAATGCACTGAGAATATTAATGGTTGCTGATGTGCATGTGTCCAACCAATATTAATCTATCTTTTAATTTTCAATGAGTTTAGTGGACCTGTAGTAAATATTAATTAGTAATGTTACTTCATTAACGAAATAATATGCTTACTTGGTTATCTCATCTGTTAAACAAGTTACAGGTTCCTTTGTGCTTAAGTAAAATATAGACCTAAATAACTGTATATAAAATAAACATATTAAATTAAAGTGAAGTATCAAGAACAAACCTCGCAATTTCATTAGCTAACTCTTTTGAGCTATTTTGAAAAGAAAAGCAGAATTTGTTATGTGATAAATAGCATGAGCAAACCTTGCAACTTCTCAACAACTTCTATGAGTTTGAAGTCCATGCTGAATCAATGCTGTCATGAGTATGTGAAGACCTGCATAATTTAGTAAGCAATGATGAAATCATTGATACATTCTTAAACTATTGTTTACCTTGCTATTATAGGAGTGAAGTTACTGAAGTATACTGAGAGTATATATTGCAAACTGTTTAGATAAGTAAATATTCATGATTTATTATGAATGGGAGTGTTAACCTGTGTCAAAATGTTTGTTGTAAAGTTTTAGGGAAACCTATAGTCATACAGTATGATGAACTCCGTATTAGCATAATACTTAAATGTACCTTACTATGTATGAGTAGTCCAATGTCCAAATGTTAACCTTAGTCTTTACTAGAGTGAAAGTCATCAATCTGTTAATATGGTAATTATACTTACCTTGCTATCGCATTTACATGTGTCTCAAATATTCAATATCCAGGTTAAAATTCTTGAGGTGAATAAGTTTATAAACATGGTCACAAATGCCAGCACTGTGTGATATAACTTATTAAGACGTATGAATAGCTGTCCGTCAATATATTAATTTTTCCGATGATAGGCGAGTCCGAATTTCATTTTTGCAAGCTTATAACTCTAAGACCAAGCAAGTAATCGTCATGAAACTTGGTATGCAGAGATATTACTTAGTATACTTTCTTACTATGGTGTAGTAATTCCAGTTGCAGTGGTAGAGAGAGCGCTATAGCGTCCGAGTATGGGTGGTGTCCGATAATTGACACTTTACTACTACCAGCCATTCGATGTGCCCGTGTTGGCCAGACTCAGTGACTTGAACAACTGGTGTTAATTCATACTTGGTTTGGATCAGGCATTCATGTACTGATAGAATATGAATTTTGGAACTGAAGTTGCATGATTGAAAAGGATGCTTTAAAAGACAGCCAAGCTGAGTGGCTGAAATTATTCTGTTTGGTGGTTACTACTAAGGTATGTATACTTCATGTATGTATTATACTGACTTGTTATACACCTCATCACCTTATCAAACTAATCCTCTATTAATTAAGCCATAATTATAGATAATTTTTACGTCGGATCATGCTCAAAGAACAGCACCTTGTTAATATTATGTATACAACATACATGTAGGTTGTGTGTGTCCTGTAGTATCAATATTAGTGAAATACTGTTCTATCAGCATGATTCTTTTACATCTCCCTGACCACTTGATTGTCATTGAATGTGACGTACATGTAGGTAGAATATCCATTGTTAGTTTACGTTAAAGATGTTTGCTGTCATTAACTGTGCTATTGTCATTTCCTAACTAATCATAAATTTAAGTAGTTGACCACAGGATTTATATATCCCTGATATAAAATCTGGCCATGAAAATTGATGGATTTACTGCATTTAGCTACATGTATTTACAGAAGAAGTTGCTTGTAAAGTTGTGTAGGCAGTGGAATTGAAACCAGTTGCCAGGCAACCTTAATTAATACAGTCAGCGTTAGCTTTCAGTGGATAACAGCTTCTACAAAGCAAAAGAGAAGACTGACCCCATTTTATCTATTAATCACAATATCTTACTAAAAGGGGTTTCAGTCATAGTTATAATTAACCTTTAAAATTCTCTTACTAAGTACTACTGTAATATTCTACGTATAATAATATTACACCATGTATAAGTTCAATCTCTATGATTTAATCAACCTATTTGTAACAAAACAGGGAATACAAACTACAAGGCTATGTATAGTTATAGTATGTCTAGTTTAAAGTCAAAATGCCTTACTAAAAGTGGTTTTAGTTATAGTTAACTAAAACAACACTAGTTTCCAAACCCTTCATCTTAACTGTACTATTGTGATTCATAACTAACCATAAATTCAGAGCAGTTGATCAGTGACCACAGGGTTTATATACATGTATGTATATCCCTGATATAAAATCTGGCCATGAAAATTGATGGATTTACACATTTAGCTATTTACAGAAGAAGTTGCTTGTAAAGTTGTTTAGGCACTGGAATTGAAACCAGTTGCCAAGCAACATTAATTAATACAGTCAGCGTTAGCTTTCAGTGGATAACAGCTTCTACAAAGCAACAGAGAAGACTGACCCCATTTTATCTATTAATCAACCTATTTGTAACAAAACAGTGAATACAAACTACAAGGCTATGTATGACCAAGGGATGTAGCTTGAAGATGAAGTGATTATATAGCCCATACATCAAAAAGGGGTTTGTCATAAGTAATGTACATTAAGTATGAAAAGAAGTGCTTAAACGTTTTTCAGAAAACTAAATCTCTAAATAATATTTAGAGATTTAGTTTAAATGAGTTGTGCTTATAATTTATGGTGCCTGGTATATTTTACTATTGATATCAATGCTTTCTAACATAACATAATTATAACAACTATAATTGTGTAGAGAATGATTGTAGCCAAGTAAACAAATAGTGTGGGTTACTTCACATCCACAGATTCCATTCAAGCAGTTGTGAATGGATCCTCATAAAACTAATACAAATTGAAATATATCATACTTGATAATACAGTATTAAACATAATACATTAGTCATGTATTAAACACTTAATAATTAGAATAAAAGGTGACATGCAATTATAAAAATGTTGAATAAGCCCAATATTTATGCAGTGTAGGAAGGAAACTGAGAAAAGGTATCCCTATGTATTGATTGCTTTTTGATGGCTATCATTCATTAATGATGTCACTAGTGTCTCCATCATTCTGTGCACTCTGAATACTGGATCATCCTTGATAAAACTGAAGTCAGATGTTTCAATAGTCCCTGCCCAAATCATTGCTGATGACTTCATCACGTCTGAAACTCAATATAACTTGTAATGTTATTTGTCTTACTTAAAATTTTAAAGTCTACATCATTATTTCTCATTGCTACAACAACTATTTGTTTTCAGTTTTTACAAGCTACTTTCGACCTACCAGTCCCCATGTAGTCTGTAACTGCTTTCTACCTAGCAGTTCCCATGTAGTCTGTAACTGCTTTCTACCTAGCAGTTCCCATGTAGTCTGTAACTGCTTTCTACCTAGCAGTCCCAGTGTAGTCTGTAACTGCTTTCTACCTAGCAGTTCCTGTGTAGTCTGTAACTGCTTTCTGTCCCCATGTAGTCTGTAACTGCTTTCTACCTAGCAGTTCCCATGTAGTCTGTGACTGCTTTCTACCTAGCAGTCCCCATGTAGTTTGTAACTGCTTTCTACCTAGCAGTCCCAGTGTAGTCTGTAACTGCTTTCTACCTAGCAGTTCCTGTGTAGTCTGTAACTGCTTTCTGTCCCCATGTAGTCTGTAACTGCTTTCTACCTAGCAGTTCCCATGTAGTCTGTGACTGCTTTCTACCTAGCAGTCCCCATGTAGTCTGTAACTGGTTTCTACCTAGCAGTCCCCATGTAGTCTGTAACTGCTTTCTACCTAGCAGACCCAGTGTAGTCTGTAACTGCTTTCTACCTAGCAGTTCCTGTGCAGTCTGTAACTGCTTTCTGTCCCCATGTAGTCTGTAACTGCTTTCTACCTAGCAGTTCCCATGTAGTCTGTGACTGCTTTCTACCTAGCAGTCCCCATGTAGTTTGTAACTGCTTTCTACCTAGCAGTCCCAGTGTAGTCTGTAACTGCTTTCTACCTAGCAGTTCCTGTGTAGTCTGTAACTGCTTTCTGTCCCCATGTAGTCTGTAACTGCTTTCTACCTAGCAGTTCCCATGTAGTCTGTGACTGCTTTCTACCTAGCAGTCCCCATGTAGTTTGTAACTGCTTTCTACCTAGCAGTCCCAGTGTAGTCTGTAACTGCTTTCTACCTAGCAGTTCCCATGTAGTCTGTAACTGCTTTCTACCTAGCAGTCCCCATGTAGTTTGTAACTGCTTTCTACCTAGCAGTCCCAGTGTAGTCTGTAACTGCTTTCTACCTAGCAGTCCCAGTGTAGTCTGTAACTGCTTTCTACCTAGCAGTTCCTGTGTAGTCTGTAACTGCTTTCTTTCCCCATGTAGTCTGTAACTGCTTTCTACCTAGCAGTTCCCATGTAGTCTGTAATTGCTTTCTACCTAGCAGTCCCCATGTAGTCTGTAACTGCTTTCTACCTAGCAATCCCCATGTAGTCTGTAACTGCTTTCTACCTAGCAGTCCCCATGTAGTCTGTAACTGCTTTTTACCTAGCAGTCCCCATGTAGTCTGTAACTGCTTTCTACCTAGCAGTTCCCATGTAGTCTGTGACTGCTTTCTACCTAGCAGTCCCCATGTAGTCTGTAACTGCTTTTTACCTAGCAGTCCCCATGTAGTCTGTAACTGCTTTCTACCTAGCAGTTCCCATGTAGTCTGTGACTGCTTTCTACCTAGCAGTCCCCATGTAGTTTGTAACTGCTTTCTACCTAGCAGTCCCAGTGTAGTCTGTAACTGCTTTCTAATCTAGCAGTTCCTGTGTAGTCTGTAACTGCTTTCTGTCCCCATGTAGTCTGTAACTGCTTTCTACCTAGCAGTCCCAGTGTAGTCTGTAACTGCTTTCTAATCTAGCAGTTCCTGTGTAGTCTGTAACTGCTTTCTGTCCCCATGTAGTCTGTGACTGCTTTCTACCTAGCAGTCCCCATGTAGTTTGTAACTGCTTTCTACCTAGCAGTCCCAGTGTAGTCTGTAACTGCTTTCTAATCTAGCAGTCCCAGTGTAGTCTGTAACTGCTTTCTACCTAGCAGTTCTCATGTAGTCTGTAACTGCTTTCTACCTAGCAGTCCCCATATAGTCAGTGGTTCAAGCATGCATTCTATTGCACACATCACCCATTAATTGACAGAGCCCCTCAGAATGATGCAACTTCCATAACTACATGTACATATGTATGTACATGTATGCAATGTATGCATATGCATAGTTGCATATGCAAATATATATAGATTCAACCTTGTGGAAAGCAATAAGGATGGCCCTGAGGGCCATAAAAGTACTCCGTCAGTTGAGCTACATATATACATGTATGCTAACAAGTGATCTGAGTCTGGTAGTTTGTAATTACCCTGCATGGAAACTTATAGCATTCTGTATAATTATAATTACATGTATATACTATGCAAACCTTCCAGTCTCAAATCTTTGACTGTTTATCCAGGGCCCCATGACCTGTATGACCAGAGCCATCGATTCACTAATGTGATTAATCAATTAATTACATGTATGTACAACGATTTCAAAAATACGCAAATGAGTTGCACATTCAATTACCACATAGAATGTAATTAAGTCACACCTATAAACTTTCTAGAGATTCAATTTATATACTTAAATTTAGACTCCATTGCCATGGCAACTATATTCTTTGTAGACTCCAAAAACTATTACATTTTGTCAACCACTGCAATGGAAAGGCTCATTATATAAACTTGGACTATTAATACAGTTTATGGTTAGAACATCTATTAAGATTGGAGAAGCAAGGAGTCTAAATGTGTTAAATCCCATGTACATGTAAGTGTGGTCTAGCCACTCCTTGGCATTAACTTTGGAGTGGATAGACCACAGTTACATGGGGTTTAACATATACATATACATATACATGTACATACATGTAGGTTACATTTAATTATACACTATAAAATGGATTGGTGAGTTGTACTTACATGTACATGTATTATTAGTACTTAACTCAATTAATGGCGCCTGGTACATGTATATTTTACTATTGATATCAATGCTTTCTAACATAACATAATTATAACAACTATAATTGTGTAGAGAATGATTGTAGCCAAGTAAACAAATAGTGTGGGTTACTGTACTTCCCATCCACCAACTCCATTCAAGCAGTTGTGAATGTGTCCCAATAAAACTAATACAAAGTGAAATATATCATACTTGATAATACAATATTAAACATAATACATTAGTCATGTATTAAACACTTAATAATTAGATGACTTGCATAAATTTTCAGTCTATAATCTTTGACTATCTTAATTTTTTGCTCAATGCCCTGACTGTGACTTGTAAGGCTGGCCCTGAGTACTTGTATGACAAGTGTTGTCGACTAACTGATACAGGTATGTCAAGTAAATGAAGTACACACTATACAATGAATTCAAAAATCTTAAGTAGCTAAATGAATTGCACATTCAATTACCACATTTGCTGGAATATAAATCGCTGTTTAATTGCACCCAAAAACTTGCTGGAGAATGAATATTCTAACAAGATATACAGTGGGATGGCATTAAAGCGAACACTGTTAATTTAAAAGTCTGCTTAAAATGAACATTTCCCTGTGAGGCTGCCATATGAATAATACATTCCAATTATTTTAGTATGAACACTAATACAACGAAATTCCACTTTACACATTATTAACATTTATACCTTGGAAGTGAGATTAGTATGTCTTTTCGTATCTATAATTCAAATGGGCTCTAAAACTGTCATTATTTTTGAGACTCAAAATGCTAACCTACTTTGCTGGAAAGAAGAAATCAAATTTATCCTTCACTATCAGCAGGAAGAGAGCAAGACAAGCACTTCAATGTATAGTATATAGACCCATGGGCAATGCCCACTTCTTTATTAACCTGTATAACTTCTGCATTTCAAACAGCAGTGATTTTAGACTTGCTTAGTTAGACAGAAGACCGTATAAGCAAACCGTAGATATCAGCATTAATGATGATGTAGTAGTTAATGATATTCATTGATTATGTTTAATACGACTTACTGTTAGTAACTCTTATCATACTTAGTCCTCTGGAATTTGTTTTAATGCGGCTCCATTGTATTGAGAAAAAGGTATCTCTATGATTGCTTTGTCTGACTACATGTACATGTACATTGTACATTGTACATGTATCTATCAATAATTACTGATGGTACTAATGTCTCTACCTTTCTGTGTACTCTGAATACCGGGGCCTGAAGAAGTAAGTGTAATTTGTATTTGTGGTTTAAGGACATACATGTACACTGTACATGTAGATCTTTGATGAAACTGAAGTACATATTCAAGATTCTTACCTTAATCATTGCTGATTACTTCCTCATGTCTGAAATTCAACAACTTATTATCTTTTTCTTACATGTTAAAGATTCTTCCATCATCTTTATACTGTTTCTCTGCTATATACAACAGCTATTAGTATTAGTTGGAGTTTTACATTCATCCTAAATCTCTCTGCCCGTCTATAGCTCAAGTACTAGTGCACATTATTTTACCTGCCACACCCATTAATTGACCTAACCTAGTCATATTCATGCACAGCGCATATTCAACACAAACATGCATGTATATATATACATATGTACATGTATATAGTTTGAGCCTGTGGCAAAGCAATTATGGGATGGCCATAAAAATATATATTTATACATGTATATTACCTGAATATAGGTTGCATTAATTATACACTGTAAAAATGAATAAACCTCTATATAGTTAAATGAGTTGCACATACACATGTACAATAATAACATGGTCACCCTGTACATGTATACTTTACTGTTCACATCAATGCTTTCTAACATGTACATGTACATGTAACATACATGTAATTATAACAAATATAATTAGATGTATGAAATTTATAGAATGATTGTAAACAAATAGTGTGGGTTACTTCACATCCCATAGAAGCAGTTGTGCACTTCACAACATATGTGACACAAATAAATATATTAATATAGTCTAAACTACTAGTTTTGATCTGTCATAACTACTGTTGCTAAACAACTGGATATACCTGTATAATACTTAGCTTATAATATGATTGTGCTAAGAAATAACTAAATTATGTCTAATAGATGTACAAAGAAGCAGAATAAATATTTTAATGAAATCATTGTAGGATTCCAAACCTTCTTATGCATCTAATATGAAATATTAGGCATGATAATTGATTATAATTGGTACATATATCGTTTAGGTATTTTAATATAATTAGTACAAAGTACATGTAGCTATGGCATTTAGAAATATGTATCATGAATAACTAACTAATTGTTTTATCCTTATAACTGCACTAACCCATACATTTGTTATTTTAATAATTCTATGTTTGGAGTGTAAACTTCTAATTATATACTCATATATGTAAAATATGTAGAGTAGTTGTAAAACACACACTAATATACAAACATCCAGTATTATATATAAGTATACATATATACTCCACATGTACATAGTTGTATAATACACTGGTATATAAGCTGCTGGCATATACCATTCAACTATCTATAAGACAGTTATCTTCGCTACTATTATTTAAATTTATCTACTCACAACCTTTAAGATGATCTGGTTCATCATCTTGTTAATTCCTGGACTTACTTCTGGAGAGACTTGCAGTTGTAGTATACTTAACCAATATGAACACCAATATCAACAGTTGTGTAGTCATCCTGATAATCTTGGAAATATTGTGAAGATCAATGGAAATAATAACAGACAGAAAATTATTATTTGTCCTTTTACTCAATGTAGCAATATCCTCGTTCGTAATCCTAGTGCCTCCTCAGGATATTATGATATACATTTGAGTAATGGAAGTGTTATAACTGTCTATTGTGACATGGATGGTAACAATTGTGATGGAGAAGGAGGTTGGATAAGAGTAGCACAACTTAACATGAGTGAACCTGGTGCTACCTGTCCTACTGGGCTTACACTACAGAACTATTATAATATTGATCATAGTTTGTGTGGTCGATCATCATATGGTTGTAATTCAACCTTCTTCTCTACATATGGATTGAACTACACTAAGGTGTGTGGAAAAGTAAGAGGATACCAGTTTGGACACATAGATGCATTTGGTACTGGGACTAACAACATTGACTCGGAGTATGTTGATGGTATTTCTATAACATATGGTAGTAATCCTCGACAACACATTTGGACATATGCTGGAGGATATAGTGAGTTTCAAAATGGAGGAAGAAATTGTCCTTGTAATAATGGAAGTAGTGTAGTTGTGCCTAATTTTGTTGGTAATGATTACTATTGTGAATCAGGTCCTGGTCAGTCACGTATCTTGTATGTGGACGATATTTTATGGGATGGACAGCAATGTAATGGAATAGAGTCTACCTGTTGTACTACGCCTAACATGCCATGGTTTCTTAAGACACTCAACGAAGAGACTAATGGTGATATTGAGTTGAGAGATTGTAGTAATGTACGCCTAACATCAGAAGAAACTCCACTTGATATAATTGAAATATATATTAAGTAATTAATAATTGATCAAAATCATGAATACATGTGTGATTAGTAGTAATTCTTTATGGTAGCTAAAGTATTCTTTACTGTTACACAAGTTGTTATCTTCACATTTGTTTGTCTTGTTATTTATATCAAGTTATATCAAGTGTCCATGATTGTAGGAGGTGTATACAATGGGCAATTGTGTGTGTATAAATACATGATATATATTTGTGTAGCTGGAATAACTAGTCTAAATGTGCAATGAATATCAGTATTGAGTGCCACACCTGGAGCTGGAATGCATAATAACATATTACCTTAAGCCTGATTTTAGTGTGTGTTGTACTAATTTAGTGACTAATGTAATAATTGCTAAAAGCAGTACATGCTAAAAAATGATCATTTTGTTAGGCATATTGGGTGTGGCTCAGAAATTTGCTAAAATTAATGCATGCTAAATCCTAGCATTTAAAAATCACTGAATTAAGTGGACACAATTAATAGTAGGCTTAAGGTACATGTATATAATTATAATTATATTTCCAGTTCCCACATGTACATGTATACTTTTCCCTCATAATTATGTACAATGTATATAATTAGGTATATAAATTATGTATATTTATAGTTACTTATATGCAAGATCATTTACATGCTATAGTATATACATAGTTAAGTCACATTCCATCTATGTTTATGTCACATAGCTATGCATTGTGTGTGCAGTTAAAGTTGTGTTATTCCAAGGTCAATCAATGGCCAGTGATGGGTAATGAATGTGAGTAGTTAATGATAGATAATAGTAATACAATACTAAATACTTTCTAGTGTAGAATCATATGATACTTCAAGATGTGTATTTACAATTAAAAGATAACCATTTTTTGTGTGCCATACCCACTAATTAGTCAAGCTCTCCTGAATTATATAAATTACTTAACTAATATACAAGTAATACACACAAGATGTTCTCAATAAATGTACATTCACTCTCCTCACATAATGTACAATGTAGTCATAAAAGGATGAGTTGAGGAGAATGATAGCTGTATATTCCGGTAAAGAGTAAATGAAATCATATACACTGTAAAAACAAAATAGTTTAAATAACTAATTTAATTGTTAACACAGTTACAAGGATTTAACAATTAGTTAGTTGTTCATGATACATACTATAGCTACTTTGTACTAATTATGTTGTATTAGTTGAAGCATTATAACTTTAGGGTGCTGTCTACTCATATTTCATGTCAAAGATTTAGTATAATTTATACTAAAGTGCATCTGGCTATCAACACATAATTTAATTTATACCTTTCAATACTTGGTGCACATTATGTCATAGTAACATCATACATGTAGCCACAGCATCGTTTATGATAATTGACAAACTAAATTGCTAACCAATAAAGTGGTTATTTTAGCGCTTTAGTTTTTGCGTTGCGTTTTTTGTTCTGGGGAGACCTCAAGATGATATAATGAACTTCTCTATACAACTAAACAAATGGTAAATGTGAGAGTTGCCATGGAGACCACCTACATATACATATTTTATACTAAAGGGCATGTAATTTTATCTGGCTATCAACACATAATTTATTTCAATACTTGGTACACATTATGTCATAGTAACATCATACATGTAGCCACAACATCCTCTATGACAATTGACAATCTAAATTCATACTATTCCTTGTAACTGCATGTACTAACCAATATAATGGTTATTTTAACACTTTAGTTTCTGCAGTGTAATATACATACATGTAAGTTAGAAAGAATGGCACCTTAAATATTTTGAGAGTGCGTGTCCTCAATGTCTGATGATCTGGCAGTACACACTTCCACGAAATGTCCAACCAAGAGTTCTTCAAGATCTCAAAATAGTCTTTAAAGATAAGGGATGACCGCTTTCCACGAGAATACGCTGGAGTTGTACAGCTGTGGTCTCGTCCTCTTTTTGCATTTGCTTCTCGACTATTTCCAGCACCTGGGATGTTATCCTTGTTGGTCTTCCACTACCAGGTCGACGTACAACACTACCAGTTTCTTCGTATTTTTTTAAGAATCTCCAAACACCACTTCTACACACATTTAAGCCCTCCTTTCTTAATAATTGAGTTATGGCAGTAGATCGATTGCCAAGGTTTGCGAAGTAGAGAATCCTCTGCTGCTTATAGCTGCTATACACCATCTTCAGAAATCTTTCACACAAATAAAATGAACTCTGCACGAGGTGAGTTTGCGCATGCGCAAACAAACTTTTAATTGAGATTGCATAATTACTGCGCAATTACTGCGCAATTACTGCGCAATTCCGCGGTAACTGCGCAGTAATTACTCCGTACTTGAAATACTACGCAGAGTAATTTTGACAGTACTTCTGCGCAATTACTGTACTGTACGCTGACGTTTTTATGACTTATACACTAATTATTGGTATCAAGATATACTACAATATCACCCAGCTCTATTACATATTAGTGTATGAACAAATATAGTTTCAAACATTCACTAGTCTTAACAAATGAATATGTGACATGTTTATTCTTAAATATACACAGTTTAAAAGTTTCTATAGTTAGTAGTTATGAGTTCCTTTGCAGTCATATAGTTTAAATCATATTTTATAGTATATCCAACAGTTATAAAGTATTTGCTACATGTAAAATGATGATGATTAGCTTCAACTTAGTAAATTGAACATTTTGAACGGGAACTATTTCTCTTTCTACATTGTATAAAGGCTGTAGGAAATATTCTGCAGCTAAGAAAGTGCAATTCAGTTGCCACACTATTTAAATATTTGAAGGAACAACCCACAATTCCTTCAACTACTTTCTCTTCTTGTCTTTGACGAGTATCTTCTAATGCCTATAAAAGGAAATATAACATTATTATTATAAATCAAACATTACAACAGATGCATTTGTTCATGTTCTATTACATATATATATGTGTATGTACATATACACTTTGAAGATTATATTGTTTGTTTTTGTAGTTGATTTAGTCTCATTATAAATTTATTTTCTTTGTTTCTACATGTTTATCAAACAACAATAAAAATAACAGATTCCGTTCAATGGTGAGTGTAAATAATCACATGATTATCACCTGATAATAAATTATACAATACAATTATACATAAATGTTCATCCAGCTTGCATGTATTTCTGAATAAGAGCTGAATGTAATGTGAAAACACGGAAATTTAAAGTAGAATTAATGGATGCACTCACTGTGCAGAACCCTCACCACAAGTGTGATTGGGAAACAAGAATGACTACTGATCAGAAAATAATTGCAGACTGTACTTCACTATAATAATGATTATTACATGTACATAATAATGATTATTACATGTACATGTATGCTGAGATTGCAATTACATGTATTATACTTATACATGTATGTACACTATGTATGTGTGTGTATACAACTTAAACTCCAGTCCTAGCGAGAGTACATACACTGTAGTCTGTTATTTTGATCCTTGTATAATTTCAAAACTTTTGGTATCTTGATTGAAGTCCCAATGTTGTTAATACACAGACAGAACACCAGATTACAGTAACCCTCCACTCCACTAATGTGGATGAAGGTTAATAATACATTTACATGTAGTGCTATTCCTCTTATTAGTGGCAGAACATTGTCTGAATTAATGTATGTTATAGTACATGTATTTGGACTAGAAGTACATGTACATGCATGACTGGTTAATAAATTACTGTACCATTAAGTCATTGAGGTGTTTGTCTGACTATAATACTCTTTCTTCTCTCATATTACATGTACATGTATTATCCTCCATATTTAGGCTCCAATGTATTATAGACGTGCTAATACAGCTGTAATAGTTTATGATATAACAAGTAATAAATCATTTGAAGAGGCTAGAAGTTGGGTCAAAGGTTAGTATTGTCTGTGTGTGTGTGGGTGTGATTGTGTGTGTTCATGCATGCATACATTCATGCGTTCATGCATGCATGCTTGTGTATGATCAATTGAATAGACAACTGAATATAAACATTGTATTAATATTATTAGATCTATAAACGTAATTATATAGTATAATTAATTATGTATTATATAGTTTATAATTTTAATGGTATAAATTCAAATGCTTGATTTTGAAATAGTGAATTAGAAATGTGATTAGACAACCATACAAATACCATACCATACAACCATATGGGACTGTGGATGCAAAAATCAAAACAGTAACTGTTGCTCCACCTAGTAACCAGATTTAGTTAGTTTCTTGTGCAAAATGTATGAGGAATGTCATTATTATCATTGGTATCTACTACATAATTATATACTCTTTGTTCAGATTCTGTTAATTACATGTTGACTCATGATTATACAGAGAGATTTAATATTGTTTAATGACACTATTATATAAAATGTAATTGTTAATAAACAAACACTATAGTAAACAAACATCATGTGTGTATACATCATAATATTTAGTACACATAATATTATAATATTAAAGTATTAAGTCTGATATGCCACACCCTAGCTCCACATGTGTCCAACTATAAACCATAAGCCTTGAACCCTACCCCCTAAACGAAATAGTCACTAAATAACACACCCTATCTACATGTACATGTGTATGTATGTAATGTATGCATATTCGTAATTGCGTATGTAACACAAGCAAATACATGTACATGTATATATAGATTCAACCTTGTGGAAAGCAATGATAGAGATGGCTCTGAGGGCCATAAAAATTACTCTGTCAGTTGAGCTACTTACATGTATATATTAGATCATGTGATTATGCTAACAACTGATCTGAGTCTGGTGGTTTGTAGTTACCCTGCATGGAAACTTAAAGCATTCTGTATAATTATATATACAATGTACTATGCAAACCTTCCAGTCTACAACCTTTGACTGTCTTAATTGTTTATCCAGGGCCTAATTACTTGTATGACAGGTGCCATTGACTCACTAATGCAATTAATCGGTTGATTATGTACATGTACAATGAATTCAAAAATATTAAATACACATGTAGTTAAACGAGTTGCACATTTGATTACCACATAGAATGTAAGTCACACCCATAAACTTTCTGGAGATTCTATTTATATACCGTAGTTCCAGATAATTCTGAGTGGTTAAAAATTTTGCTAATTTCGCAAATAAATTTGATTACGCGAAAATAAAGCCATTTCAAAAATTACACGTGACACAGTCACACGTTGGAGGAACATGGGCAACAGCAGTATACTGGACTACTTTAAAAGAGAACAGAGCTGTGGGTTATTCGATCCAAAGGGCCCTACATCACTTCATGTCCCTTCATCTTCAATTTCTGCTGCCAACAAAGCTCTAGAACAGCTACAAAAATGGAAGACGGAGAGCGCCAAATGAGGTCAATACCTAAAGTTGAGTGATGAACAGAAGGCGAAGATAGCCCAATACGCACTACAAAATGGAAATAGCTCTGGTGTTAGGCATTTCAGTAAGACTCTGAGCATAACACTGAATGAAAGTACTAAGAAGAACGCAAGAAACGGATGAGAGCTAGAGAAATAGATCTAAGTGTGAAAAAGTTGCCATCAGCAAAACGAGGTAGACATTTGCTTTTGGGTGAAAAACTTGACAACGACATTACTGGATCATTACTTTATCGAATGAACTTTGTTAAGAGAAAATGTGGGTCAACTTGTAAAATTGCCGTTACCAATTTTGATGAAGTCAAAGAGCAGTTCCTGTTGGATATTCTAGTCACTGTACACATGGAGGAAATACCGTTTGATTTAATTTTTAACTGGGATCAAACTGGACTTCATGTTGTACCAGGATCCACATGGACAATGGAAGAAAAAGGACGTAAACGTGTGGAAATAATAGGCATGGACGACAAAAGGCAAATCACAGCAGTGATTTGTGGTACAATGACAGACCATCTCCTTCCTTTCCAGTTAATCTATTCTGGAATGACAAAGGCCTGCTTGCCAAAAGTTGCTGAAATTCCATCAGATTGGCATGTCACATGTACCAGTAATCACTGGTCAAATGAGGAGAAAATGAAGGAGTATTTGGAATGAATCATTTTACCTTACGTACTCCAGAAACGCAAGTAACTGAAATTGAGTGATGATCATCCTGCTTTGGCAATATTTGATGTGTTTCAGGGGCAAACAACTGATATGATTTATGAAATACATCTTTATCTTAAAAATACTTGCAAACTGTACAGATCGACTACAACCTATGGACTTCAGTGTAAACAAGTCTGTAAAAGACTTTTTACATCAGAGATTTATGGAGTGGTACTTGAGTCAAGTCTTGGTGAAGCTAACTGATAGTGAGAGTGAAGTTGCTATCGACTTCAAGCTTTCAACAATGAAGCCTCTGGGTGCTAGATGGTTAATTGAATTGCATGATTATTTGAAGACTAACAATAGTATCATTAAAAATGTATTTAAAACAGCAGGTATTACCAGTATTCTTATGTCATGATTTTTTTGTCTACTGATTCAGTAAAACATAGTTATTAGTTTTAAAAATTTGTTTGTTCAAAAATGAACTGATTAAATAAACAAAAAACATAATTAATAATTAATATAATTTTGCATGTACCTCAGTTAATATATGGTAGAAGTGTCATTGGGAACGTAGTAAACAGTCTCTCTTCAAAGCAACTCAAAAGATGTTGGCGCATGTTTACCTGAATGAAATTTACACATACAGGATCAAAATGATGACAAAGTAGTACAGAGGTGGCAATTGCGAAAATACCACAGTCCTTTCCCCCGGTTTGTTTGGAAGATTTAGCCACATGAAAACAAGCTGTTTCTTCAAACAAATTTTTGAGTACACCAAGTGTGTCGCATCAATTGAGGTACATATGGAATCATACACAACAACTTCATCTTCTTTAGCAAATACAGTAGAGGCTACTATCCAATTATTCCCCCTGCTGTGTATAATCTGAATTTGTGGTGGCTGCTTAAGGTGTGGTGGGACGTTTGATTGAAGTATAGTTGAATTCAAACCATTTTCGATTCGAAACTGTTGTTTCAAAACAGTTTGTGCAAAGTTGATATGTAAATCAGATAACGTCTCTCCATTAACAATGATATCTTTTTCCATGTTAGAAAGAGAGAAATGATGTGAATTTAGTGTTACCCAGATGCATGTCATACTAGTAGAGCTGGTGCTATCTTGACCTCCTAGGTTTTGTTCTTCATTGGTATCATCATCAATCTTCACTTTTTTCACAGGAGGCTCTTTGGGTCTTCATAATTTTTCTTATCACAAGATAGCACTTTCTTAATCAAAGTTTCAGGCTTTTCGGCAGCCTTTTTGCTTTTTTCGAACATTCCTTTGAAATTTAATCGACATAAAACTTCAAGACCACCTTGTGGCAAATCTGAAGAATACTGCCTTCCTCCAATTACTTCGCAGAGAATGAATCCACTACGACGCAAAAACAGCTCACAGAAAAAAGAAATTTTCTTGGGAACATGGCCTACGATTGTTCAAGTTTTCACTACCGCAACAGCATTACAATCGTACCTATTCGTATCCTCTATACCACAATCCAACATTTCGCCTATTGAACTCTCCCAGATCTCCTTGTACACATGATAGCCTCGAATTACAGTACCAGCAGTGAAATAAATATGCATTTTCATACATGAAAAAACGTGTTGCGTAGACCTTGCACGTGTTCAATAGTGGGTGTGGTCAACTGTTCAAGATGTTTGTACGCGAAAGTTGAAATCTGCAAAAATTTCTGCTGCATATTTTTTCCAAAAGACGCGAAAATTCGAATCCTTTATAATTACTGGTACTACGGTACCTAAATTTAGACTCCATTGCCATGGCAACTATATTCTTTGTAGTCTTTGAAAACTATTACATTTTGTCAACCACTTCAATAGAAAGGCTCATTATATAAACTTGGACTATAAATACAGTTTATGGTTACAACATCTATTAAGATTGGAGAAGCAAGGAGTCTAAATATGTTAAACCCCATGTACATGTAAGTGTGGTCTAGCCACTCCTTGGCATTAACTTTGGAGTGAATTTAACATATACATGTACATGTACGTACATACATGTAGGTTATATTTACTATAAAATGGATTGGTTAATTGAATGAGTTGTACTTATAATTAGTGCTTAACTCAATTTATGGCACCTGGTATATTTTACTATTAATATCAATGCTTTCTAACATAACATAATTATAACAACTATAATTGTGTCTGAAATTTAGAATGATATTACCCAAGTAAACAAATAGTGTGGATTACTTCCCATCCCATAGAAGCTGTTGTGCACTTAACAACATATGTGACACAAGCAAACACAATGTATATTAATATGTATAGTCCAAACTACTAGTTTTGATCTGTCATAACTACTGTTGCTAAACAACTGGATATACCAGTATAATAATTAGCTTATAATATGATTGTGCTAAAAAATAACTAAATTATATGGTTGAAGGTTTCTATACATTTGTTGATGGCCGCCTTGTTATTTTATTTTGTAGCATGGAATGTGAGATTAATAAACAGGATATAACAATATGAAGTATAATTATATTAAATACATGTATATAATTATTAATTTTTCAGACTTATTAAAAATGTGATATCCCTCTTACATTTTACAATGTGTTATGTGCCATCTACACACATTTCTCTATTTCTATATAAAGTATTGACGGTTACCTATCACTATGATTATAACAAGTGAAACAATGTTTTAACTAAGTTATAAGGATAACAAATTAATAACATGATACGTGGCAAACAAAAACATCCCTATGACTAAATCAGTTTTGCAGAGTCTTTTTGCAGTAGTAGCAGTTTCTTTGTACATGGTCTTATGTAGATCAGGATTAGAGTAATAATTTACATTGTCACTGGTCAACAAGGCCATAATTGTAAGAGGAGTAATGGAGTATATAACAGTCAATACTTTGTACTTCTAGTAAGTAGTGACCACAGGTAGTCTAACTAGAGTAACTCATTACACTACACTTTTAAGTGTGCAGTGAAACCTAATGGATGTACATGTATTATTAATACACTTTAGGCTTGGAGTCTTTATGCTTTTACACACATATCTAATTTCACTGATATTTACTACTCTGCAGTTTTGCTGCACTTTTAGACTTCTGAATATACTCATGTTTGTACAATATGTAGAGTAGTTGTTAAACACACTTCTAGTACTATAATACACAAAATCCAGTATTATATATACTCCACATGTACTAATGTGTACATAGTACACTATATAAGCTGCTAGCATACACCATTCATCTATTTACGAGATAGTCACCATCACTGCTGTTACTATCTACTCACAACCTATAAGATGATCTGGTTCATTATTTTGTTAATTCCTGGACTGACTTCTGGAGACACTTGCAGTTGTAGTACACCTAACCAATATGAACTGCTGTGTTGTAATCCTGATAATCTTGGAAATATTGTGACGATCAATAAAAATGATAATAGACAGAAATATATTATTTGTCCTTCTACTCCGCTTTCTCAATGTCAGTTGCTCAATTTGTGTAGCGTTGTCCTCGTTCGTAATCCTAGTGCCTCCTCGGGATATTATAATGTTAATTTGAGTAACGGAAGTGGTATAACTGTCTATTGTGACATGGATGGTGACAATTGTGATGGAGAAGGGGGTTGGATAAGAGTAGCACAACTTAACATGAGTGAACCTGGTGCTACCTGTCCTCCTGGACTTACACTACAGAACTATAGTAATATTGATCATAGTTTGTGTGGTCGATCATCATCAGGTTGTGCTTCAACCTTCTTCTCTACATATGGATTGAACTACACTAAGGTGTGTGGAAAAGTAAGAGGATACCAGTTTAGTCACATTGATGCATTTTCTACTGGGGGTGTTAACATTGACTTCACATATGTTGAAGGTATTTCTATAACATATGGTAGTAATCCTCGACAACACATCTGGACATATGTTGGAGGTAATGAGGAGTTAACAGCTAATATTAATGATTGTCCTTGTAATACTGGAAGTAGTGTAGTTGTGCCTGATTTTGTTGGTAATGATTACTACTGTGAATCAGGTCCTGGTGACTTAACAGGTATTTTGTATGTTGAAGATATTTTATGGGATGGACAGCAATGTAATGGAATAGAGTCTACCTGTTGTACTACTCCTAACATGCCATGGTTTCTCAAGACACTCAATGAAGAGACTAATGACGATATTGAGTTGAGAGTGTGTTGCACTTTATCTCCAACATCTGAAGAGATTCCACTTGATATAATTGAGATATATATTAAGTAATTAATAATATTATTGATGAAAATAATTCAATATCGTAAATACACGTGTGATTATTAGTATTTCTTCATGTAGCTAATACAACAAAAAATTAATAATTTTGTTTTATATAACTAAAGTTAAGAATTGTTATACAAGTTGTTATCCTCACAAAATTTGTAAATTTGTTTCTCTTGTCAAAAGTCCATGATAGTAGAATGTGTATATATACAACAGTCAATTGTGTGTGTATAAATATTCATTTGTGTAGGTGGAATAACCTAAATGTGCAATGAATATCATTATTGAGTGCCACACCTTATAATTAGCAAATGAACTGGAATGCATAATGACATATTACCTTAAGCCTAATTTTAATTGTGTGTACTATTTTAGTAATAATTGCTAAAAGTAGTATGTGCTAAAAATATCATTTTAGTTGGGATATTGGGCGTGGCTCAGAAATTTGTTAAAAATTAGTGTGCCATATCCATTAATTAGTCAAGCCTGAATTATATAAATTACTTAACTAATATACAAGTAATACACACAAGATGTTCTCAATAAATGTACATTCACCCTCCTCACATAATGTACATTGTAATTATAAAAAGTATGAGTTCTATAAAGATAATAATAGCTGTATATTCCAGTAAAGAGTAAGTGAAATCATATATACTGTAAAAACAAAATAGTTTAAATAACTAGGTTAGCACAGTTACAAGGATTTAACAATTAATTAGTTGTTCAGAATACATACATGTAATACCATAGCTACTTTGTACTAATTATGTTCAATTAGCTGAAGCATTATAATTTTAGGATGCTGTCTACTCATATTTCATGTCAAAGATTTAGTATAATTTATACTAAAGTTGATTTACATGTAATTGTATCTGGCTATCAACGCATACATTGTACATGTAATTTAATCTATACCTTTCTATACTTGGTACACATTATGTCATAGTAACATCATACATGTAGCCACAACATCCTCTATGACAATTGACAAGCTAAATTGAAACTTATGCTATTCCTTGCAACTGTACTAACCAATAAAATGGATATTTTGATGCTTTAGTTTTTGTAGTGTAATGTACATAAGTTGGGTCATGTAGAAAGAATGGCACCTTAATTATTTCGAGAGTGTGTGTCAGAGTTTTTGAGTTTTGAAGCATTGGCCAAATTGGCTCAACAATGGTTATTGTGTGTGCCATTGGTAATACATTTTGAGCCAATTAACGAAGAGTTAAGGCTGTTGGTGACAATGTAATCATAATTTCCTGCGCCATCTGGCCCAAAGAGAGAACTCTGCTGTGCCAAATAAGAAGCTCTTTGGGCCAATGGTGCACCATATGAGCTTATCAAAAACACTGGTGCGTGTCCTCAATCCTAGAGTCTCTTGTCATTAGGATTTTAATCTATATCACTGCTGACAGCTCTTTCTGTGGACTCTGAATATCAATGCCTGAAGGCGTAGGTGTAACTACAGTCTAGGCATAGATACTATCTATGGTCTAGGGATGGTCCTGTGGGTCATAAAAAATTATTTTAAAAGGGTTAAATGTGGGAGTTGCCATGGAGACCCCCTACATGATGTAATGTATGTGCTATATTTATGTATGTACATGTGGATGTATATAAGCAAATTTCTTTGTTGCATGTTCAACTTGCTGTGCTAAAATTGCATTGTTTAGATAATAGGTACTTTATAGTCAAACGTATTGAGATGCCTCGACCAATTGTATATATGGGATTATTAACCATTGATATCCCGTAGATCCTTAACACTTTATAATCTACACCTACATGTATATTAATATTGGGTCTTCTTGGGTTAATAAATGTGTAACTAACTATTTTTAGATTATAGCTCATTAAAATTTTGCAATCTAATTGGTCAATTACAGGTTTCTAAATCTCGTAGTATACATACTTTTAATTGATTAGTAAACATATAATTACTTAGTAAACCTGTTGCAATGTTGCTATCGGCATTTCACACAATGAACAGAAGAAAAGTTTGTTGTAAGGCTGGAGCTGTTGACTTTTACAAGCGATAGACTAAGAAAGTCGCTAAAGTTTGGGCGTTGACCGCTGACTACTGCATTTGTAAAAACACTCGTCTAGCTGCTTTCAATCAACAAATGAAGAATGGTTTTAGTATCTAAGGCCTTCTGTCCAACTAAGTAAGCTAAAATCTTCAGCTTTTTGAATCCAAAAGTTACACAGCTGAGCAAAACACTCGCGATATCGATCACTTTGCTGTTTTTCTGCAAGCAAAGAGGAGTACCACATAGCTTTCTTGTTATGTCTTCTATCCAAAAAAGTAATAACTATAATCTAAATTGCTTAGATACTGTATTCTTGGTTTCCATGCACAACAGAACTTCCTTGAAAACATTAATTACTTCGGGTTCCGCCTGAATATAAACATAATGTAAATTTATAACTTGTATTAGATCTATAAACATAATTATGTTTATAATTTTAATGGGTCAAAGGTCAGTATTTTGTGCGTGTGTGTGTGTGTACACAAATACCATACCATACAACCATATGTGGCAAAAATCAGTGATTTAGCAAATAAAATGTTCGTTATTCAGTCACTTTCCACTTGGTATCCAGGAACAGTAACTGTTGCTCCACCTAGTAACCAGATTTAGTTAGTTTCTTGTGCAAAATGGCTGAATAATTTAAAATGACATCATTTGCCTAACGACTGAATTTCACATCCATGATACAAGCAATGTTAAATGTATGAGGAATGTTATTATCATTGGTATCTACTACATAATCATTTGCCAAATATATGAGTAATGTCATTATGGTATCTACTACATAATTATATACTCTTTGTTCAAATTCAGTTAATTATTGACTCATGATTATACAGAGAGTCTGTAACTGCTTTCTACCTAGCAGTTCCCGTATAATCAGTAGTTCAAGCTTGTGTTCTATTGCACACCACACCCTTTAATTGCAGAGCCCCCCCCTCCCCCCCAAGAATGATGCAACTTCCTTAACTACATGTACATGTGTATGTATGCATGTGTAACATAAGCAAATATATATAGATTCAACTTTGTGGAAAGTATTCTGTAGTTTGTAATTACCCTGCATGGAAACTTACAGCATTCTGTACTATGCAAACCTTCCAGTCTACAACCTTTGACTGTTTTAGTTGTTTGTCCAGGGCCCCATGACTTGTATGACAGGTGCCATCGACTCAATAATGTGATTAATCAGTTAATTATGTGCAATAATAAAATAATAAATAGTTAAACGAGTTGCGTATATTCAATTACCACATTTGGTGAAATGTAAGTCACATTCATAAACGTTCTGGAGATTCTATTTATATACAGTGTACCTAAATTTAGACTCCATTGCCATGGCAACTAGATGTAGTCTATTGTTCATAGACTATTACAACCACTTCAAATGGAAAAGGCTTCATTATAAAACTTTTGACTATAAATACAGTTTAAGGTTAGAAGGTCATTAAGATTGGTTTTATGTATTTACACAAATCAGAGCACACGTGGACAAGGAGTCTAAATGTGTTAAATCCCATGTACATGTAAGTGTGGTCTAGCCACTTCTTGGCTTTGCTTTGGAGTGGATAGACCACATTACATGTACATTGGGTTTAACATATACATGTACATAGGTTACACTATAAAATAGATTGGTTGAGTTGTGCTTGTAATTAGTACTTACTGTAACTCAATTTATGGCACCTGGTATATTTTACTATTGATATCAATGCTAACATAATTATAACAACTATAATTATGTCAGAAATTTATAAAATGATGGTAGCCAAGTAAACAAATAGTGTGGGTTACCTCACATCCACAAATTCCATTCAAGCAGTTGTGAATGTGTCCTCATAAAACTAATACAAAGTGAAATATATCATACTTGATAATACAATATTAAACATTAATGAAATAATACATGAGTCATGTATTAAACACTTAATAATAAATAGAATTAGATGACATGCAAAATGTTACAGTCCATAATCTTAATTGTTTACCCAGGGCCCTAGCTGTGACTTGTAGGGCTGGCCCTGAGTACTTGTATGACAAGCGTCGTCGACTCACTGATATGTCAAGTCAATGAAGTACACACTATACAATGAATTCAAAAATCTTAAGTAGTTGAATGAGTTGCACATTCAATTACCATATTAACTAGAATGAAAATCACTGTTTAATTGGACCCAAAAACATGGTGGAGAATTCCAATTCTTTTAGCATAAAACAAAATTCCGCTTTTTCCGTTATTAAAACTTATGCCTTTGAAGTGAGATTAGTATTTCTTTTCACGTCTATAATTGAAATGGGTTTTAAAACTCTCATATTTTGTAATACTGAAGCTTCTAACCTATTTTGCTGGAAAGTAGAAAGCCATTGATGTCAAATTTATCCTTCGATATCAGCAGGAAGAAAGCAAGGCGAGCACTTTAATGTATAGTATATAGTCCCACGGGCAATGCCCACTTCTATACTAGCCTGTATAACTTCTGCATTTCAAACAGCAGTGACTTTAGACTCACTTAGTTAGACAGAAGAGCGATTATGAAATCCGTAGATACATGTATCAAAAACATGCATTAATGATGATGTAGTAGTCATTGATTATGTTTAATGTGAGTTACTGTTAGTAAGAACTATTATACTTAGTCCCCTGGAATTTGTTTTAATGCGACTCCACTGTATTGAGAAAAAGGTATCCCTGTGATTGCTTTGTCTGTCTGAAATTCAACGACTTATCTTTTTCTTACATGTTAAGAATTCTTCCATTATCTTTCTACTGTTTCTCTGCTATATACAACAGCTATTAGTATTAGTTGGAGTTTTACATTCATCCTGAATCTTTCTGCTCGTCTGTAACTCAAGCACACATTCTTTTACCTGCCCCACCCACTAATTGACCTAACCTCTACGTATAGTCGTATACATGTATGCATATTCAACACAAACATATATATATATACATGTACATTTTTTTTGTTGCAGTATAACAGTAAATAAATTTGATGCATATACGATCATCATGGATCATGTACATATATATTATAGTATATTTACATGTATATACACGTACAGTATATGCACGTATGATTATGTTTATGATTATGTACATGTATCATTAATACACTTTAGTAATAGTATAGCTTATACATATCTAATTTCACTAATGTTTACTCCTCTGCAGTTTTGCTGCACATTTAGACTTCTGATTATACTCATGTACAAGTATGTAAAATATTTAGAGTAGTTGTTTTAAACACACTTGTAGTACTGTAATATATTATATATATACTCCACATGTACTAACTTGTACATGTACATAGTACACTATATAAGCTGCTAGCATACACCATTCATCTATTTATGAGATAGTAACCATCACTGCTGTTACTATCTCCTCACAACCTATTAAGATGATCTGGTTCATTATTTTGTTAATTCCTGGACTGACTTCTGGAGACACTTGCAGTTGTAGTACACCTAACCAATATGAACTGCTGTGTTGTAATCCTGATAATCTTGGAAATATTGTGAGGATCGATGGAAATGATAATAGACAGAAATATGTTATTTGTCCTTCTGCTCTCCTAATTCAATGTCACCAATTTAGTTCGTGTAGCGATGTCCTCGTTCATAATCGTAGTGCCTCCTCAGGATATTATGATGTTAATTTGAGTAATGGAAGTGTTATAACTGTCTATTGTGACATGGATGGTAACAATTGTGATGGAGAAGGAGGTTGGATAAGAGTAGCACAACATAACATGAGTGAACCTGGTGCTACCTGTCCTCCTGGACTTACACTACAGAACTATAGTAATATTGATCATAGTTTGTGTGGTCGATCATCATCAGATTGTGCTTCAACCTTCTTCTCTACATATGGATTGAAGTACACTAAGGTGTGTGGAAAAGTAAGAGGATATCAGTTTGGTTCAATAGATGCATTTGCTTCTGGGAGTAGCAACATTGACTCGCATTATGTTGAAGGTATATAACATATAACATATGATAGTAATCCTCGACAACACATCTGGACATATGTTGGAGGAGAAAATGACTTTGCAATAAATGCAGATGATTGTCCTTGTAATAATAGAAGTAGTGTAGTTGTGCCTGATTTTGTTGGTAATGATTACTACTGTGAATCAGGATATAGTGGTAGTCAATTTGGTAACCTGCTTGTTGAGGATATTTTATGGGATGGACAGCTATGTAGTGAAATAGAGTCTCCCTGTTGTACTACTCCTAACATGCCATGGTTTCTCAAGACACTCAATGAAGAGACTAATGATGATATTGAGTTGAGAGTGTGTGCTAATTCATTTCCGACTAGTGAAGAAACTCCACTTGATATAATTGAAATATATATTAAGTAACTGATCAACAAAGCTCATACATGAATAATTCTGTGATTTACTTTAATTAGCTGAAAAATTGAAAATTTGTCTTTGTTTTCCAACTGTAAACATGGGATGTCATAACCATTGTAAATCAGCAAGCCAAGTACATTGATCATTGAATAGTATACCATAGCAATGGGTAGCCGGAATCCTCTCTATGCAAACATAATTAATTGAATTTATTTTCATGCCTCATGTAAGCATCCATTTTCCCTTCTTTACTGAACTTTTTAGCAAATGCTGATGGAATGTGTGTGTGTGTGTTTTTGTGTGTGTGTGTTTTGGATAATAAGAGTATGTGTCGTCAAGCAGAAGCAGCATGACTAATGTGCTTGCTGTCAACGTTTTCAATTGCCTTGTATTCTGACAGACAGACAGCCAACTCTATAGCTGCTTGCACACGTTGATAGATGGAGCATTTTCCTCCATAAATTTTGTTATATTTCTGTTGTTCATTGAAACCTTATTAGTGAAAGCAGTGTCATACATGTAAATAGTATTTAACAATCTTAACTGTTAACATATTCATATGCTTTGATGCTTATAGAGTCCTGTTTACCAATGCATCGAGTTAATACATGTAATAATAACTTACTTTCAAAACCTTGCAGTTAAATAATGGTCCATTCTTATTGAATTATAAAAGATCTTCATAGGGGTAGTAAGCACGGGCGTTATGTGTGCTGCAGCATCCCTAATTTTCTTGTACATTACTTAAATGAAAGCAGCATTGGTAATGAGTTATCTTAACAACGATGACCCAAAACTATACCAGGTTGCCCAAAATTCAATCTCAGAGCTACCTCTTTCCAAAAATTATGTATCCCCGTTACTAATCCTGTGGAGCATCACTACCTACAAATATCTTCCTACCCCTATGATCAGTATAATCTTGTACTTTATCTACCATGTGCTTATACACGTGTGGTCTACTAATTAACTTTAGGTGGGCGTTTATTAATTAATAATTAATAAATGCCCACCTAAGACCCACTATATATCAGAGAGTAGAGTGGCACGAAAAAAAAAGGCATACATTTCAATTGCAAGTGATGAGCTGAAATTCCTGCTAATATAATAGAGACAAGTGATGAGCTGAAATTCCTGCTAATATAATAGAGACAAGTCTTAATGTACACATAAATTTTCATATCTAGTGTTTTCATGACTATCAATATATACATACAGATGTTGTGTGTGTGTGTTTGGTATGGGCGATTCAACCTCGGTCAAATCTCAAAGACCTTGTCAGCCTTAACCCAAAGGTCTGGCAACAAGGCTTGCACCTCGATTGGAATGATTGGCTAGCCTTCAGGCAACCCCACTCATTGATTCTATTGGAATAATCGCTGCTGGTCAGCCTAATCACCCACACTCCCATTCCTATAGTTTATCCCCGGTCCCATTCCAGCATGTTGTGGCTCACGTCCATATATATTTATTTAATTTGCCATTATTTATCAGTCATATGTGAATAATAAAATCTTAAAACTTCACAGATCATGGATTATTCTTTTAGCATGCAAGCTTACAGAGTCTATTTGCTTTTTTGATCAAGTAAAATGTGGTATAGATTTAGCTATTAGCTACTTAACATAAAGCAGTGTCATAAATAGTATGTAACAATCTTAACTTTTAACATATTCACATATGCTTTGATGCTTTGGTGTTATTGGACTCCTGACAGGGATAGTCTGGCCTTGGGAACCAGAAGTGGGGGTTAAAGACATCTTTGGTGGGATCCCAACCCTCCCCTCTCTATCCGTATCTGGAAATGCTTATAGAGCCCTGTTTACCAACGCACCAGTAAATACATGTAATAATAACTTACTTACAATACCCTGAAGTCAAACAATAGCCCATTCCTACTGGATTACATACTCCCTTGAAAACTTTACCTACCATGTGCTTATACACATGTGCTCTTCTAATTAATCTTAGGCGGGCGTTTTTAATTAATAATTAAAATTATTGCAAGGCTATTACTATTACAAATGCTGTTGTGTTTGTGTGTGTGTTTGTGTTTGTGTGTGCGTGTGTGTGTGTGTGTGTGTGTTTTGGATAATAAGAGAATGTGTCGACAAACAGAGGCAGCGTGATTAATGTGCTTGCTGTCAA
Source organism: Petrosia ficiformis (assembly GCA_947044365.1). NCBI lineage: Eukaryota > Metazoa > Porifera > Demospongiae > Haplosclerida > Petrosiidae > Petrosia > Petrosia ficiformis. Next base: position 45,079,927 of record OX345636.1, read on the forward strand.
CGATTTCAATTGCCTGTATTCTGACAGACAGACAGCCGACCACTCTATAGCTGCTTGCACACGTTGATAGACCGAATACTTTCCTCCACAGACTTTATGTTTCTGTTGTTCAATGAAACTTTATTGGTGAAATTATTAAAGCAGTGTCATACATGTAAATTGTATTTAACAATCTTAACTGTTAACATATTCACATATGCTTTGATGCTTTGGTGTTACTAGACTCTTGACAGGGATAGTCTGGCCTTGGGAACCAGAAGTGGGGGTTAAAGACATCTTGGTGGGATCCCAACCCTCCCCTCTCTATCCGTATCTGGAAATGCTTATAGAGTCCTGTTCACCAATGCACCAGTAAATACATGTAATAATAACTTACTTACAAAACCCTGAAGTCAAACAATGGCCCATTCCTACTGGATTGCAAAAGATCCTACTCCCTTGAAAACTTTACCTACCATGTGCTTATACACATGTGCTCTCCTAATTAATCTTAGGTGGGCGTTTTTAATTAATAATTAAAATTATTGCTTAGGTGGGCGTTTTAATTAATAATTATTGCAAAGCTATTACTATTACAGATGCTGTGTGTGTGTGTGTGTGTGTGTGTGTGTGTGTGTGTGTGTGTGTGTGTGTGTGTGTGTGTGTGTGTGTGTGTGTGTGTGTGTGTGTGTGCGTGCGTGCGTGCATGCAACGTGTGCTGCAAATTTCATATGCCAAACTTGCCCATTTAAAAGTCACACCAATTTGTTTATGTTGAAATTATTATAACCCAAATATACATATACATGTACATGTCTGTATGTTATCAATAGAGAGCAGACATTTTGTTAAACATTATTGATATACATGTACATGTACATGTGATTTTCCAACTGTTCTCATTCTTCTACTCCTCTTCCTTTTATTATCAACTTGCCTTCTTTGTATTTACCACTCATTATTTGTCCTCTTCCTCCTCCTCCTTTCTACTCCTTCTACTCATTCTCATATAAACTTACAGAAGTACAAAGCAAAGTAGACTCAAAAATATGTTTGTTAACACATGTATTTATTCATACACAGACTGATAAATTTGTCTATGTACATATACTCATATCAACCATATCTTCAATCAATTCCGTGTCTTCAATCAATATTCAACCATGTTCTTGAGCAACAAATATGAAATACTTGAACTTGAATTTAAATTAAATACTTGCTATTTTATTGAAATATTGTGTCTATGAAGTGCAATAAGTACATGGTCTTCATGGATGTCAAATTTCATTACCAAAATTAATGTCTAAAAAAGTGAACATTTAATGTAAGCATTTTCTCAAAATTGATCCTTATAATTATTGTAAAATGTTTATTGTGAATATACATGTACTAGTGCTGAAATGAATATGTCTTTTAAATACTAAATACACTGTATTATCACATGAAAAGCCAATGAGAACATGAAATATGACATATGACATATCACCTTTAGAGCCTTTCTAAGCGGCTGCTCAGTTGTTTCAGTGCACAGAAAAACAATTGCAGTGTGAGCATCTTTATGCTAATACCACACAAGAAATAACTATTCTGCAATACATTCTTGAGTAATTTAGGGAGCCACTGGAAAGTCATATAGCAAATTAAATGAAGTGTCTAGTTTGTAATTATAAACATGATGACAAGATGCCAGATTTTGTGTGGATAGGGAAGTGCCTCCTCCTTCCTCCCTCAGTATGTAGTAGGCATTTGATCTCAACATTGTTTGATCAATTATTTTAAGTTGGATTATTCACTTATTGCCTCTGCTATCTCTCCCTTGCAGCAATGAGTGTTGTTGGTAACAAATCTGATCTTGAAGACAGCAGGCAGGTACCTTGTGACAGAGGAGAAGTGTTTGCTCATACACTTGGTGCAATGTTCACTGAAACTTCAGCATCAGATAATATTGGTACTGAAGTCATGATACACACATGTTTACATACATACATGTATTGTATGGCCAGAGGGGTAAATCATTGTTAGATCATTTGCTCATGATACATTGTATATGGAGAAACGAGATATATAGAGAAAAAAGTATCCCTATGATTGTTTTGTAGTGTCCAGTGTTCAGTAATCATGGCTGACTTTATCATGCCTGAAACACAACAGCCTATTATAGTGGTTACTATTTTGATTATCTACACTCCTTACCTTTTAAAGGATCTTGTATAACTATAGGAACATATTTCAGGTAGAACAGCCTTTAGTTCATGTTTCTACGTAACCTACAAGTAGCTTTCTTCCTGCTGGTGTGTAGACCTCGAGTGCACTTTCTATTATGTGTCATGCCCATACAACTTCTCTAACAACATATATGTGATTATGACACAAGAATATATATGTTATTATGTACATGTATATAGATTCAACCTTGTGGAAATCAATCAAAGAGATGCCTCTATGACCATAAAAATCATGTAATACAATACAGTACATGTAGTATAGTACCTAAGCTTGTATTATAAACATTACTGCTTTGTTTACACATAAAGTAAACAGTACTACTGTTGAGGAGAGTTTTAATAAATCATAATTAGATTATTGCCTTAGTACATTTTTACAGTAATGATACTGTAATAAAAATACCACCATAATAGTATAGTGAATTGTAATACTTGACTTTACATGTGCACTGCAGTATATGTGACTACATGTATACTGTGTTGTATTGTACAATAGTATTATGAACAGTACTACTTACTATAACTGTATTGTTGTCCATTACTATATGTCAGACATGAGAAGCCCAATTTTAAGCGCTTATAAAAGGGCTTAAGCACAAGCACATGCTTTTATGAAAAAAAGTGCTTAATCGAAATTATTAAGTTAAATTATTTAAATGTGTGCTACAAAGCATTTTTCTCGTGATATCTTATTTTCACAGTTTCTTTTGTATATAAGTACATGTAGTAGCTTCTGCAAGCTTTCTTTCTAATAGTGTGCACAGGAGAGAGACAGAGACAGAGATTATTAATTGTTTCCCTCTATTAAATGATTTTAGAGAGTGAATCTACATTTGTATATTATTATTATACGTACTTAAGAAAGTCGTATCTCATTCCAGGTGCTTAGTAAATTAATGGTTGTGGTGTGTAAATTACCTCTCCCTCTCTCTCTCTCTCTATCTATCTCTCTCATTGTCCCTCACTCCCTCTCTCTGTATGAGTTACGGAAGCGTTTCTCAAAGTCGGTCAAGGAGTAATAGAGTTATATCACAATCATCTACTGACCTCAACCTCAGTGAGTAGTTCATTTAGTCCATTCAGTGGAACTGTCTCTCCTTCTCCGCCTACGAGAGATAACGGAGTCAATCATGTCTATGTTTATCAAACACATTCCATAGGTAAGAATAAATTCTAACAACATCCAAAAACAAGACTAATTTGTATTTAATATTGAATGTAGATTTCAAAGTTTTGAATATTCAAAAGAGGACAGCAATTTGTTGGTATTGCATTGCTTGAATTTTAACTTCAAAACATACTTAGTGCTTCCTAATGAGCACTACTTACTGTCTATTGTAAGTACTGTAGTATGTTCTGTCCTCTGTTTCCACTGGGATTTAGAGTTGATTAAAAAAATAGATATAAAGTTTCCCAAACACACATGCATATAATTAAGAAGGAAGTTAATTCATTTAGACATTCATCACACCTTACATGTGTGGTTTTAATAACCATCCATAATTCCATATACACAATGTAGGTAGTGACATGTACATGTATGTATGTACATACCAGTGAGACAATATGGAATAGAAGCTTCCATGCACAGCTTTGGCAATTACACACGTATATAAACTCCTGTCAGCATTAATAATAATTAACTATTTTTAATCCACCATTGTCAATATTATAACTGCATTGCATATCTTTTTTTTTAAATCGCAAATTGTGTAGCAATAGCAACATGTGTCTTCTCTAGTTGTTATTTGACAGTGGATTAGAAAGTCATTCACTTGGGAAATAATCAAATGCTTACCTTTATGCTTACTATGCAGCCACAGTTACTGACAGTCTCATCCCCAGCTGCCCATGCTTTTAACAACCTAATGGTCATCTGGGAATGTTACTCCATATTCTTGGCATTAGTGAATGTACATTTGTATATGTCATCTAGCTGCAATGGAATGTTTATTACATAATAATAATGGCAGCCCCGTGTGCTATGTGTTAGCAGTAATCTAGCTCTTAAGTTTGCAACATCTGACAATTATATAAAGTCTGTGAATTTGGAGATCATCCATTTTTTCAATTATTGTTCAATATGCATATGGTGTGAAACTCATGACATCAATAATCTAATAATTCAGTAGTTTCTTGATGTAACCATGCTAGTACTATAGATAGAAACTATCGTTCTATAAATGCATACAACCTAATAATGATAAACCTTAGAATAATTTTACGTAATGCTGATGAGCAAATTATTAACCCTTTATTAACTCTATAGCTTATTATTAACCCTTTTCTTACTATAGTTTATTATTAACCCTTTATTAACTCTATAGTTTATTAGTAACCCACACTTGTAATGAGTGACAAATCACAATTTTAAATATCATTGCGAATCATTGTTACATCATAGAAGACTTAGTTTGAAAAGACTTAGAAGTACTTCAAAGTACTTACTATATAAGTAATTAAGTACTTGCAAGTACTGAACTAAAGACTTAAGTACAAGTACAAGTACTCATGTATGTGTACTTATTGTACTTAAGTACAAGTACAGTGTATGTGTACCAATGTACTTGGTCCCATGCCTGATATGTAGTATATACACCATTAGATGACTTTGCAGTTTAACCACTTATAATCTACTGTTATAACATGTCTGATGTAGATGAGATCTGCATGCAGTCTCGTGTAGCTAGTCCCTCCCACTCTAGGAGAGTCTGGTGGACTATTGAGTGTCTCATTAACTCTAAGAGTTACTAGAAATAATGTGTTAACTGCCAAAGTTAATTAGGTGCAGAAAGAACAACTTTCGTCAGATCTATAACTCTGGAATTTTACAAGACTCAGGATTCTAGCCTACATTGCTTGAAGAAGAGCTGTTAAGAAAGTCGAAGATGCAAAAGTAATTACAAGAAGGCAATATGTTAAGCGTTTATCCATTTTCACACCCACTCAAGTTGTACCGGAAATCCAGGAGTTCTCACAACGAGACATACAATAGCTACCAGACCTTCCTTTCTCGTAGAGTGGGAGGGGTTGGCTACATGAGCCTAATCTACATGCTATTGTTAGACTATTAATTATGTTAGTGCTAAATTAAATAATAATTAATAGTGAATTTTCAGGTAAAGCAGTAAAGTAGTAACTGAAAAAGAGGATGAAGAAGAAACTGCAAAATCTTCCAGCTTTCCTTGTTGTTGAGTGTGTATAACACATTTTTGTCAATTTTATTTGTCGTGAAACTTATGCATTTGTCAATAATTATGCATGCAGTATGACTTATTATGTGACATAATTATTATGTATGTATAGTAAACATTATTTTTGTATTAATAATAGCAGGAGCCCATGGGCTCCTGATAATAGTTATAAAAAGACACCCATTCAATGGTTGATTTCTAATAGTGAATAAATGAACTGAAATTATGAATGTTGAAAGAGAGATTGTTTTGACCTTTGAAAAACAACAGAGATTCTGTGAATATCCTGAGGATCTAGCTCTTAAAAACCTGATTTCTCCAGTCCTAGATAGGTAACATTCCATGCATAACAGAAGTGTGATCTGCTTTTCTGCAATTATGCAGTGTTTTCAAAACATTTTAGTTGACAAGTACAAGAAAATGAAAATAATTGCTGTTGTTCAAGTACAATGTGCTAACTGCCATTTGCAAGCTGTTCATCATGTAAACATTAACTACTGTAAATATAAACCTGCACTTTTTTTTTTAATTTTTTTTATGGCCCGCAGGGTCATCCCTATGATTGCTTTCCCACGGGTTCGATGTATGTTTATAATTATATATTTTTTCTTGTGTCCACTTACGCGAGTATGCGTTGTATACGTAGTTAAGGAAGTTACATCATTCCCGGGGGCTTGGTCAATTAATGGGCGTGGCGCGTAAAAGAACGCGCGATCATTGATCAAGCTCTACACAGCAGCAGAAAGTGTAGCTTATGTAGAAACTGGAACTAATAGCTAGCTATTCTACCTGAAATATATTCCTAAAGTTCTACAAGGTCCTTTGAAAGGTCAGGAGAGTAGATAATCAAAATAATAAGCTGTTGTCTTTCATGCTTGATAAAGTCAGCCATGATTACCGAATGCTGGACACCACAAAGCAGTCATAGAGATATGTTTATCTTTACTTAAATTTGTAAAGCAATCATAGGGATGTTTTTTTCTCTATATACACTTGTTATTTTTATATAATATTTTATGCAATATAGCAAAGGATACATTAATAGCTATTAGCTAATACTAGTATGTACCTGAAATAATATAAATATATATATATATGTATATATTATAAGTATATTACATAAAAAGAGGTGCTATTTGTAGTTTAAATGAATAAATGTTGTATGAAGTAAGTGCATCCAACAGTAGGTTATTCCATATGAAAATAATGTTTGGTACAAAGAATGATTTGAAACAATTGGTTCTAGCAAATAGTTGATAGAGTTTAGGAAGACAAGAATTGTTCCTGTCAGGGGCTGTAATGAATATATCAGAATGAAAATACAAAAGACTATGAAGAATTTTATAAAGAGTACAAAGCTTTAAATACAATCAACGATTCTCAAGAGATGGTAAATCAGCTAAATCTAAAAGATTTTGATAACTAAGATTCCAAATTTCAATGTAAATTTAATTATGTTTGCAATTTGTGTCTAGCAATATTAAATTCATTATTTAGAAGTGATAGATGGACTAGTAATAAAGGACTACTAATAAAAGGATAGATTAACTAATTATTAATATATGGATTAGTAATTATAAGATATACATGTAATTGTTGTCATGAGTATAAAGACTTGGCAAGTAAGCAGTACAACCTTGTATTAGAGACATGAAGTCATTTTCTAATCGAGTATTACAGTTCATTGAAAAGAATGCTGCTATTGCCATTTGGATAATCATGATCTATCAAATTGCTTTATGTGATACACTGATAATGGATTGATAATTGGCATCAGGCAATATTGGCCATTATTTCTAGTATCAGTATCAGTTATTTCTGAAAGATGTAAATGATATTATAATAAGTGTACTATTAATGTCATTGCTTGTGATTACGTAAGTCGCTTTTTATGATACTCATAATTATTGAGAAAATGCACATTTTCATTGAAAGAATCAAAAACCACAAGGTTGATGTAATATTAATTGGTACCAGTTACCAGTACAAGTAATTAGTTTATCAGAATATCGGTAAAATCTCAGTGTATCAGCGCATATCGCATCACTATACTTTATAGGAATAACCTCCTATGTGTTGCATATATATAATAAAAAGAATAACTGCAAATATGCAATGAAAAAAAAATTCTTTATTTTTTGACAAACTTAAAAAGTATAATACATTAAGTCATTATTATTAATATATGGATTAGTAATTATAAGATATACATGCACGTTTGCTCTACACAACATGTACTTATTTCCTGTCTTATTATGACGTCACACCAAAACAGGAAGTAAATAAACCAAGATGGGTGCAGCTCAATATTTTACAAATCAAGTTTACCAGCTCATAACTCCTGATTTACAAGGAATATTGGAGTACAGCTTTAAATCTAAGGTAGATGTATATTAAGTTTATGCCAAAAAACCAAAAAAAGAATTGTTTTTTCATTGCAGTTATGTATCATTTTGGAAGGCTTGATTAGTTTGGTATGTAAACATGTATAACCTTAATATAATAAATTGTGGTCATTATAATACATGTAGAGTACAGGGGTCTGTAAGGTTTTTATTTGAAGGGATCTCCTGATAATGATGCACTGATAATCAGATCGGTAATCTGTATGGATCATTGTTTTTAGTATTGATATCGGTCATTTCTGGCAGATGTGAATCGATATTATAATAAATGTAAAAACATTGTGATTTCTTGTGATTATAGCATCATTAGTTGCTTTTATGATGCTCGTGATTATTGCGAAAATGCTCATTTTCATTGAAAGAATCAGACACAAGAAGATAGGTATAATATCAGATCGGTATTGGTTATCAGTACATATCTAAAGTAATTATATCAGAATATCGATAAAATATCTTATTAGTGCATCACTAACATGTACATATACATGAACATGTACATGTAGATACCTAAAATATATGTAGTTCTACAGGTACTTTTATTTCCTTTTCTGTTAAAATTAATGTTATTAGTCTCATGTATTAATAATGAACATAATGACTTAATGTATTGTGAAGAAATTATCTATTACTGAATATTGCTTATTTATTACATGATATCATATTGAATATTGTTGACAATACTGGTATTAGAAGGTACATGTTTTGCTCTTTAAGTTAATTATTGTCCAATTGTCCAATTATTAATGACAGTTTTTAGAAATGCTGTTCAAAAGAAGCTACAGAGTACAGGAATAAATATTTTTAGGCTTTCATTTAGAAAATCTGTCGAGGGGGGAACTAAAATTTGAAAGACTATGGGGGTTTGTGGCTACATACTGGAGTATTGTGCTATGTATTGGCAAACTAACTTTCAGGGAGGTGGTTGAGAATGACCTCCTATGCTCTTAAATGAAACCCTGATAGTGACAAATTATGAGTATCAAGATATAAATGTACATGTAGTAATACAATATCATCCAGCTCTATTACATATTAGGGCTGAATAAATATAGTTTCCCAATTTCAAACATTCACTAGTCTTAACAAATGAACATTTGACATGTATGTATTCGATCTTAAATATCCACAATAAAGCCAAGTCCTAGCCAAGTATATTCATGTTTGCCAACAAAAAACAGACAGACACAGAAACACAAGCTAAGGCATTAAGGCATATGGTGACAGTTAGTTGGCAACATTGATAGTGATGATAAGGTAAGCTGTCTTTATATAATTAGCAGTGATAAAACAAATGAATTCAGTTATTAATAGATACTCTAGTCTATTTTACAACTGTCAAACCATTACATTTCTTTAAATATTCATTCACTTAAATCCTTACTTATAACTCCTTTTCGAAAGAGAAAGCGAAATACAAACTCTGTGATGTAAGGTTATCATCTTGGAACTTAATGCACCATGGGGGATTCCTTTAGAATGAAGGTATTCCATACCCTAAAATGAATTAATTAATTAAGGTGAAACAGAATTACCAGCTGTATGTATATGAAATACTCAGTGCTATCTTATCATTATACCTTGAATCTGGGAAAGCAAACTGAATTACAATCTTAAATGTTTCTATTTTAATAAAACAAACAAGTGCAATCCAATAGTCATCATACATGTACCCTTTGAAGATTATATTGTGTGTTATTGTAGTTGATTTAGTCTTATTAGAAATTTATTTTCTTTATTTCTATATGTTTATCAAACAACAATAAAAATAACAGATTCCTTTTAACTGGTGAGTGAAAATAACCACATGATTGTCACATGATAATAAATTATACAAGAATATAAAATGTTCATCTAGCTTTCATGTACATGTATTTCTGAATGATAGCTGAATGTAATTTGAAAACAATGAAAAATAGAATTAATGAATGTATTCACTGTGCAGAACCTTCACCACAAGTGTGATTGGAAAACAAGAATGACTACTGAAAAGAAAATAATTGCGGACTATACTTGACTATATTACATGTATGCTGAGATTGCAATTACATGTATTATACTCGTATGTACGTACATTGTATGTGTGTGTACGTGTTTAATACAACTTACACTCCAGTCCTAGCAAGAGTACACAGTCTGTTATTTGATCTTTGTATAATTTCACAACTTTTGGTAGCTTGATTGAAGTCCCAATGTTGTTCATACACAGACAAAACACCAGATTACAGTAACCCTCCACTCCACTAACGTGGACGAAGGTTAATAATACCTGCAGTGTTATTCCTCTTATTAGTGGCTGAACATTGTCTGATGAACAGTGAATTAATGTACATGTATGTTATAGTATTTGGACTAGAAGTACATGTACATGTACGTGCATGACTGGTTAATAAATTACTAGATACATATACCATTAAGTCATCGAGGTGTTTGTCTGACTATACATGTTAATATTCACTCTTTCTTCTCTCGTATTACATGTACATGTATTATCCTCCATATTTAGGCTCCAATGTATTATAGACGTGCTAATGCAGCTGTAATAGTTTATGATATAACAAGTAATAAATCTTTTGAAGAGGCTAGAAGTTAGGTCAAAGGTAGTATTGTGTGTATGTATGGGTGTGAGTGTGTGTGCATACATGTGTGAGTGTGTGTATGTGTGTATTTGTGTCCGTGTATGTATTTGTGTGTGTGTGTGTTCATGCATGCATACATTGATGCGTTCATGCATGCGTGCGTGCTTGCTTGTGTGTGATCATCCAATTCACATAGCAGTAGACTCCATCTTTATTCCATACCTAGCTACTATTGTCCTATATACTATTTCAATGTATATATTTTGTTAATTGTAGATACAATTTGTGTAATACATGTATTTGTAGTTTGTATCACTGAATAGACAACTGAATATAAACATATTGTAAATTTATAACTTAATATAAATATACTAATATGTATTAGATCATAATTATGAGTTTATATATTTAATGGGTCAAAGGTCAGTATTTTGTGTGTGTGTGTGTGTGTGTACACAAATACCATACCATACAACCATATGTGACTGGATGAAAAAATCAGTGATTTAGCAAATAATAATTTATCAAACACTTACCTTTAAATGTTCGTTATTCAGCCACTTTCCACTTGGTATCCAGGAACAGTAACTGTTGCTCCATCCATGGCACAAGCAATGTTAAATGTATGAGGAATGTCATTATTATCATTGGTATCTACTACATAATTATATATTCTTTGTTCAGATTCTGTTGATTATTGAGTCATGATTATTATACAGAGAGATTTAATATTGTTTAATCAATCATATAATTCAGTATGATACTATGTCTATAAAATGTAATTGTTAATAAACACTATAGTAAACAAACCTCATAATTTTAGTACACATAATATTATAATATTAAAGTATTGAGTCTGATATACCACACCCTAGTTCTACCTGTGTCTCAACTATAAACCATAAGCCTTGAACCCTAAACCTTTAATGAAATAGTCACTAAATAACACACCCTATCTACATGTACATGTGTATGTATGTAATGTATGCATATGCGTGATTGCTTATGTAACAAACAAATATATGTAGATTCAACCTTGTGGAAAGCAATAGGGATGGCCCTGCGAGCCTTAAACATTACTCCGTCAGTTGAGCTACATACATGTATAATTAGATCATGTGATTATGCTAACAACTGATCTGAGTCTGGTAGTTTGTAATTACCCTGCATGGAAACTCATAGCATTCTGTATAATTATATATACTATGCAAACCTTCCAGTCTACAATCTTTGACTGTCTTAATTGTTTATCCAGGGCCCCATGACTTGTATGACCGAAGCCATCGACTCACTAATGTGATTAATCAGTTAATTATGTACAATGAATTCAAAATATTAAATACACATGTAGTTAAACGAGTTACACATTTAATTACCACATTTGGTAGAATGTAAGTCACACCCATAAACTTTCTGGAGATTGTATTTATATACAGTAGTTCCAGAAAATTCTGCGCGGTGAAAAATTTTGCTAATTTTGCGAGTAAATTTGATTATGCGAAAATAAAGCTGTGTCAAAAATTTTTTTTGAACACGTGTCACACAAAGTCACACGTTGGAGGAACATGGACACCAGCAGTATACTGGACTACTTTAAAAGAGAACAGAGGCGTGAGTTAGTCGATCCAAAGGGCTCTACATCACTTCATGTCCCCTCATCTTCAATTTCTGCTGCCAAAAAAGCTGTAGAACAAATACAAAAACAGAAGACGGGGGAACACGAGAAATGGATGAGAGCTGGAGAAATAGATTTAAATGTGAAAAAGTTGCCATCAGCAAAACGAGGTAGACCTTTGCTTTTGGGAGAAAAACTTGACAACGAAGTAAAAGGATACTTAAGAAGCTTGAGGGATGAAGGAGGAATGGTTACTGTTCCTGTAACCATGGCCATTGGGATGGCAATTGTTGAGACAAACAATCTAATGCTTCTTGCCAAGAATGGTGGGCCTATTGAAATCAGTAAAAATTGGGCTCGATCTTTACTTTATCGAATGAACTTTGTTAAGAGAAAATGTGTGTCAACTCGTAAAATTGCCGTTACCAATTTTGATGAAGTCAAAGAGCAGTTCCTGTTGGATATTCTAGTCACTGTACATATGGAGGAAATACCGTTTGATTTAATCCTTAACTGGGATCAAACTGGACTTCATGTTGTACCAGGATCCACATGGACAATGGAAGAAAAAGGATGTAAACGTGTGGAAATAATAGGCATGGACGACAAAAGGCAAATCACAGCAGTGATTTGTGGTACAATGACAGGCAATCTCCTTCCTTTCCAGTTAATCTATTCTGGAACGACAAAGGTCTGCTTGCCAAAAGTTGCTGAAATTCCATCCGATTGGCATGTCACATGTACCAGTAATCACTGGTCAAATGAGGAGAAAATGAAGGAGTATTTTGAATGAAACATTTTGCCTTACGTACGCCAGAAACACAAGAAACTGAAATTGGGTGATAATCATCCTGCTTTGGCAATATTTGACGTGTTTAAGGGGCAAACAACTGATATGATTTATGAAATACTTGAGAAGAATAACATCTTTATCTTAAAAATACTTGCAAACTGCACAGATTGACTACAACCTATGGACTTCAGTGTAAACAAGTCTGTAAAAGACTTTTTACGTCAGAGGTTTATGGAGTGGTACTCGAGTCAAGTCTTGGTGAAGCTAACTGATAGCGAGAGTGAAGTTGCTATTGACTTCAAGCTTTCAACAATGAAGCCTTTGGGTGCTAGATGGTTAATTGAATTGCATGATTATTTGAAGACTAACAATAGTATCATTAAAAATGGATTTAAAGCAGCAGGTATTACCAGTATTCTTACGTCATGATTTTTTTGTCTACTGATTCAGTAAAACATAGTTATTAGTTTTAAAAAATTTGTTTGAACAAAAATGAACTGATTAAATAAACAAAAAACATAATTAATAATTAATATAATTTTGCATGTACCTCAGTTAATATATGGTAGAAGTGTCATTGGGAACGTAGTAAACAGTCTCTCTTCAAAGCAACTCAAAAGATGTTGGCGTATGTTTGCCTGAATGAAATTAACACACACAGGATCAAAATGATGACAAAGTAGAACAGAGGTGGCAATTGCGAAAATACCATAGTCCTTTCCCCCGGTTTGTTTGGAAGATTTAGCCACATGAAAACAAGCTGTTTCTTCAAACAGATTTTTGAGTACACCAAGTGTGTCGACATCAATTGAGGTACATATGGAATCATACACAACAACTTCATCTTCTTTAGCAAATACAGTAGAGGCTACTATCCAATTATTTTCTTGGGAACATGGCCTACGATTGTTCGAGATTTTACTACCGCAACAGCATTACAACCGTACCTATTCGTATCCTCTATACCACAATCCAATATTTTGCCTATTGAACGCTCCCAGATCTCCTTGTACACATGATAGCCTCGAATTACAGTACCAGCAGTGAAATAAATATCCATTTTCACACATGAAAAAACGTGTTGCATAGACCTTGCACGTGTTCAATAGTGGGTGTAGTCAACTGTTCAAGATATATGTTTGTACTCGAAAGTTGAAATCCGCAAAAATTTCTGCTGCACACTTTTTCCAAAAGATGCAAAAATTTGAATCCTTTAAAATTACTGGTACTACGGTACCTAAATTTGGACTCCATTGCCATGGCAACTACATGTACATTCTTCGTAGTCTTTGAAAACTATTACATTTTGTCAACCAATTCAATAGAAAGGCTCATTATATAAACTTGGATTATAAATACAGTTTATGGTTACAACGTCTATTAAGATTTGAGAAGCAAGGAGTCTAAATGTGTTAAACCCCATGTACATGTAAGTGTGGTCTAGCCATTCCTTGGCATTAACTTTGGAGTGGATTTAACATATACATGTACATGTACATACATGTAGGTTATATTTACTATAAAATGGATTGGTTAATTGAATGAGTTGTACTTATAATTAGTGCTTAACTCAATTTATGGTACCTGGTATATTTTACTATTGATATCAATGCTTTCTAACATAACATAATTATAACAACTATAATTGTGTCTGAAATTTAGAGAATGATTATAGCCAAGTAAACAAATAGTATGGGTTACTTCCCATCCCATAGAAGCAGTTGTGCACTTAACAACATATGTGACACAAGCAAACACAATGTATATTGATATGTATGGTCCAAACTACTAGTTTTGATCTGTCATAACTACTGTTGCTAAACAACTGGATATATCTGTATAATACTTAGATTATAATATGATTGTGCTAAAAAATAACTAAATTATATTGTTGAAGGTTTCTATACATTTGTTGATGGCCGCCTTGTTATTTTATTTTGTGGCATGGAATGTGAGATTAATAAACAGGATATAACAATATGAAGTATAATTATATTAAATATCTATAATTATTAATTTTTCAGACTTGATATCCCTACATTTTACAATGTGAATGAGTTATGTGCCATCTACACACATTTCTCTATTTCTATATAAAGTATTGACAGTTGCATACTACTATGATTATAACAAGTGAAACAATGTTTCAACTAAGTTATAAGGATAACAAATTTATAACATGATTTGTAATGAACAAAACCATCCCTATGACTAAATCAGTTGTGCAGTGTCTTTTTGTAGTAGTAGCAGTTTCTTTGTACATGCTCTTATGTAGATCAATATTACACTAATAATATACATTGTCACTGGTCAACAAGGCCATAATTGTAAGAGGAGTAATGGAGTATATAACAGTCAATACTTTGTACTTCTAGTAAGTAGTGACCACAGGTAGTCTAACTAGAGTAACTCATTACACCACAATTTAATTATAGTGAACTCTAATGGATGTACATGTATCATTAATACACTTCAGTAATAGTATAGCTTGGAGTCTTTATGCTTTTAGACACATATCTAATTTCACTGATGTTTACTCCTCTGCAGTTTTGCTGCACTTTTAGACTTCTGAATATACTCATGTTTGTAAAATATGTAAAGTAGTTGTTAAACACACATTAGTACTATAATATACAAAAATCCAGTATTATATATACTCCGCATGTACTAACATGTACATAGTACACTATATAAGCTGTTAGCATACGCCATTCCTCTATTTACACGATAGTCACCATCACTGCTATTATTTATCCAACTCACAACCTATAAGATGATCTGGATCATTATTTTGCTATTTCCTAGACTGACTTCTGGAGACACCTGCAGTTGTAGTACATCTAACAAATACGAAAACCAATATGAACAGTTGTGTTGTAATCCTGATAATCTTGGAAATGTTGTGAGGATCAATGGAAATAATAACAGACAGAAATATATTATTTGTCCTTCTACTCTACTTACTCAATGTAACCTGCTCAGTTCATGTAGTGATGTCCTCGTTCGTAATCCTAGTGCCTCCTCAGGATATTATGATGTTAATTTGAGTAATGGAAGTGTTATAACTGTCTATTGTGACATGGATGGTAACAATTGTGATGGAGAAGGAGGTTGGATAAGAGTAGCACAACTTAACATGAGTGAACCTGGTGCTACCTGTCCTCCTGGACTTACACTACAGAACTATAATAATATTGATCATAGTTTGTGTGGTCGATCATCGTATGGTTGTAATTCAACCTTCTTCTCTACATATGGATTGAAGTACACTAAGGTGTGTGGAAAAGTAAGAGGATACCAGTTTTGGTCAGTAGATGCATTTCTTGTACAAAGTAACAACATTGACTCAACATATGTTGATGGTATTTCTATAACATATGGTAGTAATCCTCGACAACACATCTGGACATATGCTGCAGGAGAAGATGACTTTGAAGCTGGAGGAGATGATTGTCCTTGTAATAATGGAAGTAGTGTAGTTGTGCCTGACTTTGTTGGTAATGATTACTACTGTGAATCAGGTCCTGGTCGGTCAGGTATATTGTATGTTGAGGATATTTTATGGGATGGACAGCAATGTAATGGAATAGAGTCTACCTGTTGTACTAATCCTAACATGCCATAGTTTCTCAAGACACTCAATGAAGAGACTAATGATGATATTGAGTTGAGAGTGTGTGCTGATCAGCCTCCTACAAGTAACGAAGAAACTCCACTTGATATAATTGAAATATATATCAAGTAACTGATCAAGAGAATCCATACATTTGTGATTCATTTGTTTGTTGTTATATAACTTAATTAATATAGCTGATATACGTATTATGATATTTAAAATAGGAAGTGACTATTGTTATCCTCACATTTGTTTGTCTTGTTATTTATATCAAGTCCATGATTTATACAATAGTTAATTGTTTGTGTATATAGAAATATTGAATGATAATTTGTGTAGGTGGAATAACAATTAAATATGCAATGAATATCATTATTGGGTGCCACCCCTTATAATTAGCAAATGGAGCTGGAATTCCTAATGACCTTCAGCCTACTTTTAGTTGTGTGTGCTATTTTAGTGACTAGTGTAATAATTGCTAAAATATATATTTCTTGATCATTTTATTAGGCATATTGGGTGTGGCTCAGAAATTTGCTAAAATTAATGTATGCTAAATCCTAGCATTTATAAATCACTGAATTAAGTGGACACAATTAATAGTAGGCTTAAGGTACATGTATATAATTATAATTATATTTCCAGTTCTCACATGTACATGTATACTTTTCCCTCATAATTATGTACAATGTATAATTATAATTATGTATATAAATTATGTATATTTATAGTTACTTATATTCAAGATCATTAACATGCTATAGTATATACATAGTTAAGTCACATTCCACCATGAGTACTTTTTATGGTAATAATTAGATTCAGTCAACGACTCCTAATTGTATAGAGATTGTTTTACATTGGGACTATCCATGTTCACAGGTGTAACCTATGTTTATGTCACATAGCTATACATTGTGTGTGCAGTGATAGTAATACAATAGTATAATTTATACTAAAGTGGATGTAATTGTATCCAGACATGGGGTAATAGTAATAGGTAATAGTAATAGTAATAGTAAAGAATACATGTTTTGAAGTAATAGTAATAGTAATGGTAATAGACAATTTATGAAGTGGATGTAATAGTAATAGTAATAGTAATTTTAATAAATGAAGGTAATAGTAATAGCAACAGTAATAGATAGTCAAGTAATAACAGTAATACTAATAGTAATAGTAATAGATAATTACACACAAAATGGTAATAGTAATAAGTTAAGGTATATGGTTAAGGCAGCACCGCAGCACATAATCAACACCAGCCCCTTTATGAAGATATATACCATGATGGGAAAAACTCCTTACCTTAAGATTTGTTGTAAAGTTAGATGAAGTCTTATTAGAGCCAGATATACAAGAGCTACAGTGTTTACACTTTGCCTTGTAGTTCCCAGTAGTATTTTCAGGTAGCTCAAAATGAATCAATGTAAGATATATGAAGAGACATGTATTTCATTCCTACTTTAGAGGAAGCATCCAAAGATATATGAAGAGACACAGAAATCTGGCACTGAAGCAAAAGTTACAGGAGAACAGACAACTGTTGACTCCTTTATTTCTACCAGAAAGTATGCTCAAAATGATCCTCGACAATGCGGTGCTGTTGATGCTTTAACTTCACTTGTTGCCGACAACATGCTTCCACTTTCAATTGTAGAATCTCCTTCGTTTAGGAATTATTGTCATTCACTAGATCAACGTTTCGTGGTACCATCTCAGAAACACCTCTCTACTACTTTATTGACAAAAAAAACACAAGGCCATAAGGACTAAATTGCGAGACGTTTTAGCAGAAGCTGAAGGTGTTTCACTCACACTTGACCTTTGGTCAAATCGATTAATGAAAGGGTTCTTGGGAATCACATGCCACTTCATTCTAAATTGATCGATGTATTCACTGATGCTTGAATGTAAGCGCTTCAAAGGGCGTCACACAGCAGAGAACATCTACGCCTGCTATTGTGAAGTGACTACATCATATGATAACGTTATTACCACGGTAACAGATAATGGATCAAATGTAGTGAAAGCATTTAGCCTTCCTGGTTATCATGACGATCCTTTTCACCAAGAGTGTTATGAGGATGAAGAGCAAGACGACGAAGAAAGAGAAATAGATGCTATTGACTTGCATGATAGCCTTGAATATGTTTCAGAGCATGATACATGCTTCGCACATACTTTACAGCTAGTCATAAAGGATGGCTTTAAAGAAATCGGAGCTGTACGCACGATACTTGGAAAGGTTGCACTGCATGAAATCACAAGTTTGTTTTCAGTTTGATTATTAATCAAAAATGTATCACATCTGCTCACTGGTTTTGATAAAGTTTTAATGTACATCAAAGGCAAACAAATATAACTACATATTTAAAATCCTTTTAATTAACAATCAAATGCATATCTCATTAATACCCTTATTTGATATAGCTTTGAACCATACTCAAACACATGCATCATTCAAGCACTGGTTTTGATAAAGTTTTAATGTACATCAAAGGCAAACAAATATAACTACATATTTAAAATCCTTTTAATTAACAATCAAATGCATATCTCATTAATACCCTTATTTGATATAGCTTTGAACCAACTCAAACACATGCATCATTCAAGCGCTGGTTTTGATGTATCTTTAATGTCTAAATCTAAAATAGTTCTCACATGTATTACACACAAGAATAATATGAATGAAACACAACTTTAGTAAACAACATCAACTATAACATTCTGTCAACATGAAATTTTAATTACTGAAAACTGGTAATTAAATGTAAATCTTTCTTTTAACAGGGCAAATGACATATACGTTTTCATGATTAACTGCATGAGTACACACAACTACTTGATTTTTAATTCTGTTAACAGGGATAAATGTAGCAGGGCCGAAAGGCTCATATAAATCTCTAGGCCACACTTCGTATGGTTCACCAAAGTAATTCTTGTAAGCAGAAACCTCCTGTAACCAGTGAACACTAGCCATCTGTACAAGTTGATGGGAACCTTGAAGCTGAAGCTTTTGTTGAAAGAAGTATTGAATGATCCCAAAACGTGAACTAGAATTGCTTTTGTCAATTTCTCCTCCAGACTTTACCCAGTAAGCTTGTATATAGCAACATCTATCGGTTCTACATGGATAATAAATTCTACACGATGGAAGTATGGCAACAAAGACAGTTGAGAAAATCTAGAACCATGCTCCTGTTCTATTTTATTTCTTTCAGCTTGAGTTTTTGCTCTTAACCACATACCACCAAATTTTTTGTGATCAGAATGTTTGCGCTTTGTATATGAAGTGAAACCTACGCTATCAATTTTCTTCCATTTTTTAATGTACGAAAACTTCTTACAGCAGTATGAGCAAGCATGTGATGAAGAGTGACCAAGAAATCCTCCAATCTTAGTAGCAGCTGGCCTATCACAAGCAACACAAATGAGAGCTACATATGAATTACTTCCTTCTATAACTATTCCATCCTCCCACAAGTCAAAAAGTTCATCAGTCATTGGTTTAAGATAAGAGTTCATTACCAAAGTTGGCTCATCTGGTCCAGGAATTATCCCAATTATCAATAAGTTCTCGGGTTTAAAACGGATAGTTCTTGGTAAATTTAAAACCACGCCATACATAACACCAACCTATACTGGGTTCTGTCGAATGGGGGAAACCAGTCACAGTTTAACATCAAACCAATATTATAACTTGCTGTCTTGAAAAATAAACTACCATCTTTTCCTTTAAAGCTCTTCCATACTTTACCATCGTATACATCAGCTAGTGAATTTGGTGGAACAATTCTTGATTTCCAATGTTGACATAACTGCCACATGCCTGGTCGATTGAGTAATTGAACAACGAATCTTTGAGTTTCTTATAACAATATACTTTTAAGGGATAGTACTCTGTCTTTCCATTGGATAGTACAACCTTTTTAAGCAAATTATGCCCACATGGCTTTCTCATAGACATTTGAGGATGTTGTGGAAACTTGACATATGAACATTTTTTATCTAATGTCCTTCTGGAGGAGTTCAAAAGACAATCATCATATGTGTAAAGTGAATCACAAGATGGGCATACAAAAAACTTCATGAAACTGTCCTTTTCCAGTTTGAAGTACTTTCTAACCATGTATAATGATGTTGGAAACACAGTTGCAAGTGCTATAAGAAATGGAGCATATGGGCTTAGCTGTTGAAGCACATAATGAATAAATCCAATTAAACTGTGTAACGCATTTGCTGAAATACCACAAGTAGCAGCCCAAAGTAGTAAATACAGCAACATCCATCTTGTGAATGTGCTTACTGTGGATTCAATTTCTTCTTGACGTTCATATTCTTCATTGAAATCTGTTCCAAAATCTCTTTCCGAAACATGTGGCCATAACTCTTCTTCGTCATCAGATATAGATGTGCCAGTGAATTCAACACTACTGATTCCTTTGTCACAGCTGTCATCATTTTCTAATCCCATACTAGTATGTAAGTCTAAATGGTTACAAACAAAAAAAGACGGTTCCGAGTAAGTTCATATATATATATAGTAATTGAGTCATGCATGTTGGGTAAGGCTTCATCTGGTGTGCTTATGTTACACTCTTCATACTGATATATAAAAAAAAATACTCACTGTCAAAGTCATCAACATTCAGATGACTATGACCCGTTGCTGAAAGACTTTCATCGTCACTGCTGAATCTACATCTCTTGTCCATATCCGAATGGCTTCATTGTAGTAAGTACTTTTATGCCGCTTGAACACCTTACTAGACAAATACTGATTGCAATGGCCACAACGCTTTCGAGTTCCACTTTCCATGATTCAACAGTGGGTGTGGAATAAATTTCCATGCACGTGACATGACACATGTTTGACTGAAAAAGATCCAACTGTCTCTGTATAGTCAGTCACAACTCTCATTCTCATGGCGCAAAATACGGAGAGTTTAACTGGGCTTCGCCCAAATCGAATAACTAATAGAGGCCTTTCTCCTAGAACTACTACTTACAGCAGGCCAAGTCCTCCAATAACGCGCACTGGCACACCAACACCTCGGTCACCAGTTTGCACACCAACACCAGCTGGTAGAGCAACTTCAGCGGGCAGAACACCATCAAACTCAGGCAATCAAATTTCTTTGTTACTAGAAAGTAACAAAAGATTGAAGAAACTCTCAAAGAAATTCAAGCCAATCATGTTGACCGTACGCCAGCCAAGCACAGAGAAAGAGTGCCCAAAGAGCTTTCTGTATGTTAATTGTTATTCACTTTAATTTCAATGATTACAAATTCATTATTAGGGCTTGCTTCATGAAGTCTATTGACAGCTTTGTGAACAGGAAGAACCACAAGAGTGGGATCTCACAACAAGGTATTTAATCTACCTTCAGTTTTTGACTTGATAGTTTACTTGCTGTTTTGTCAATTTTGTAGTTTTGATGCAAATGGAGCTGTCAATGCTCAGATACTGAGCAACTTACAAGCTGTGCAAACTAACACTGATTATAATCCACTGATTATAAGACGTAAGTTTCTCAGTTCAGTTTTGTCATTTTATCCCCAGTTATTTTGCAAAATATATATAATAGGTGCAATGAGGATATATTTTCAAACTCTGAAAGCAAAAGAAGCAAGAAAATCAAATGGAAAACAAACGGGAACTATTTCAAAACAAAGGAGACGTCAAAGAATGATTAATGTGAGTTTGCTCTAATTATAATGCGGCTCTGATAACTATTACAGAAACTAATTTAATTTTTTTAGAAAGCTAATTCAAGAAAACGAGCCCTTAATCAATCCATCACCCGTGATGAACAGACCAAGAAAAATTTACTTAGTGTATTAAAACCAGACTATATGTCATCAGATGAGTCAGTTATCATTTCTGATGCCAAGGCTGATGAAAATGCATTGTCATATGCAGCAGTGGCGGAGTGACGAATTTCAGTCGTATATTGATAGTGTAACAATGGACATTGTTAGTATTATAAGTGTTACATGATTATAGTTGTTCTTTTTGTAATCCTATATAATGTTGTCTGTCTAATTGTCTCATCCTGTCTGTCTATATAAACCCTTACAAATTATTATCCAAGAGAGTTAATATCTCCACAAGTCTTGTTACATTGGTGGCAGAGGTGGGATGGCAGTTCAAGCATACGTCAAAGCTCCAAAACCTTATGCTGTTGGAAGTGACTTCTCCCTCTGGGTGAAGCAGTTTGAGTCTTACGCCAAAGCTGTTAAGGTTGCAGATGAGCAGATATCAGATGCTCTGTTGTCCTTGTTAGATGATAGTGCTTGCTGGGTTTAACCGAAGAACAAGTTAGGGATTATAAACAACTAGTGGGAGCACTGAAAAAACGTTTTGCCCCAACTACTGGTGAAGCTGAACTCCGCTTTCAGTTTGGACAAAGGTGCCAAAAACCTTCTGAATCATTCGATGAATTTGTTGATGCTATTGTCGATCTGGTGAACCGTGCGTATCCCGAAATGGAAGCGGGAACAAGGATGAACTTAGTCAGGGATCGCTTCATTGCGGGCGTGAGAGCTGATTTCATTCAAGAAAGACTACTACAACAAGCCCCCATTTCCCTAGATGAAGCACGTCGAATAGCAAAGGAGTTGTATGCTGCAAGGGCTGCTAGAAAGCGTATGCAGACTTCTGCTACAGAAATATACAATTTATCTACGTCCAGTGACCAAGAAGAGATTAAACCAAGTGGAGTAGCAGTCATATCTACCAACGTCGAACTACAACATGCCGTCCAAAGAAATACGGAGATATTAGAACAACTGGGTAGACAGATTAAACTACTGCAGACCAATAGACCAATGGTCCCGGTGCGATATTCGGCCAAGCAAGTAAGATGCTGGATTTGTGGCAAACTTGGACACATAAAAAGGAACTGCACAGCACGAATGACAGGAGGTAGCAACAGTATCTCTGAGGGAGCAGTTTATGTGTCAGGGATCATAAATGATAAAGAAACAAAAATACTAGTGGACACAGGATCTGCTGTTACTATTGTAAATAAATCTTTCTTGGAATTGCCCAAAGAGACTGAATTGAATCAATCAGTATCTACACCAGTCGTGGTTGCAAACGGCCAGCCTCTATCCATCCTGGGAGTAATGCCAGTAAGCATATCAATTGCTGGAATAAAATATAACCATGAAGCAATGATCACTAATGATATTACTCATGACTGTTTATTGGGAACTGATTTCCTGATTCCACATGCTTGTACTATTGATCTAAAGCAACATCGACTTCTAATTGGTAACAAGTCAACTGAACTCATTACTACTGAACAAGCCATGCAGAGTAAAAAAAAAGTATGCCATATTTCACTTTCATCTATCACGGTAATTCGTGATAGAGAAGAAAAGCTGCTATGGGCTGAAGTTCGTCACCCTGAAGGAGAGCAAGTCAGTTATCCTGGTGTTGTAGAACCAAGGGAGGAGGTCTTAAGTAAACATCCAATAATGGTTGCTAGAGTACTAGCTATCCCAGGTGAGGATAAATTGATCCCTATTAGAATTACGAATCTAACTGTGTTACCTATTACATTGTATAAGGGTCAGACCAATGGTAATTTTTGCCCATTTTTACATTATTCAGAGAAATCACAAGAATGTTTCTACCAGGAAGTCTGTTCTGTTGAGACAACCAAAATCAATGTTGATCATCCACCCAAGCAACCCACACTAAAGGAACTAAAGATTCCTGTTGAAGGGCTAACGATAGATCAGATTGAAAAATTAAAAAATCTGATACGGGATTTTCCAACCATCTTTTCTCAAGGAAAACATGATCTTGGTCGAACTAACCTGACTTATCATTATATTGATACTGGCTCGGCTGCTCCTATTAAGCAGATGCCTCGTAGGTTACCATTACATAAGAAGCAAGTTGTGGGAAAGCTGATCAGTGAAATGCAAAGTCAAGGGATAATACAACCTTCAAAGTCTCCATGGGCATCTCCTATTGTCTTAGTGAAAAAGAAGAATGGGTCTATAAGGTTCTGTATCGATTATAGGAAATTGAATAAAGAAACAAAAAAAGACTCATATCCATTACCTCGTGTTGATGACCTGCTTGATGACCTAGCTGATGCCAAGTGGTTTTCTACAATAGACTTAGCTAGTGGATACTGGCAGGTGGAAGTCAGTCCAGAAGATCAAGAAAAAACGGCCTTCACTACTCCTCATGGGCTTTATCAGTTTAAAGTTATGCCATTTGGGCTATGTAATGCTCCCAGCACCTTCCAACGGCTGATGGAGTTGGTTTTAGCTGGTCTACGATGGGACACGTGCTTAGCATACCTAGATGATATCATTGTATTTGGTCGTACATTTCCAGAACATCTTGAACGACTTTATGAAGTATTTAGCCGACTTCAGCAAGCTAACCTTAAGATCAATTCCCAGAAGTGTCAATTTTTCAGAAAGAGTGTTACATTTCTGGGACATAAAGTCTCCCACGAGGGAATTAGCACTGACCCTGAAAAGACCAATTCTATCCGGAATTGGCCAATTCCAACAGATACCCATGAACTTAAAAGCTTTCTTGGGTTGGCTTCATATTACAGGCGTTTTATACCAAATTTTGCTGAAATTACTGCGCCCATGGCTCAGTTAACTCAGAAGAAGGAAATTGTATGGACAGAAGAATGCATCCGGTCATTTGAAACTATCAAAAAGAAATTAACGAATGCCCCTGTCTTAGGATTCCCCAGTCAGTCTGAAAAATTCTACCTAGATACCGACGCCAGTAATAATTCAATAGGTGCTGTACTATCACAAATCCAGAATGGCCAGGAGAAGGTGATTGCATATGGCAGTCGTACTCTAACAAAAGCAGAGAAAAATTATTCAGTAACAAGAAAAGAGTTGCTAGCACTAGTGTATTTTATGCAACATTTTCGTTATTATTTACTAGGAAGACCATTTGTGGCTCGTACAGACCATGCTGCCCTACAATGGATACAAGGGTTTAAACATCCAGAGGGACAACTAGCAAGATGGCTCGAACAGCTACAAGAATTCGAGTTCAAATGCGAATATCGTCCAGGGAAGACTCACCAAAATGCTGATGCTATGTCCAGATGTCCAGTTAACCAACAGGAAAGAGGAAGCTATCAAACAGCAAACCTACAAATCATATCATCAGTCTCTCCCATCCCTTGCTACAATCCCCCTGAGATCAGAGATGCACAGTATGCTGATCCAACATTAAGACCAGTTTTTGATTGGTTTATGTCAGGAGCAAGACCCGCAACCCCTGAGGGTCTCCCAGCACCAGTTCAAAGTCTCTGGGCAGAATGGAAGCAACTAGAGATGGATCCTAATACTGGTATCCTCTATCGCAAGTGGGAGTCGGACAACCGCGGCTTGCCCTCTCTACAGTTGATAGTACCACAACAGTGGACAGCTAAGATCATTCAGTCCTTACATAATGGTTGTGGTGGGGGACATTTGGGATTCTCCAGGACTTTATCAAAACTACAGGAAAGGTTTCATTGGTTTAAGATGAAGGATGATGTGGATAGATGGTGTAAGGAATGCCATTTATGTGCTAGTGGGAAATCACCTCCAAAACACAGGAGAGCACCATTGAAGACTAGCAAAGTTGGAAATCCGATGGAGAGAATTGCATTAGATATACTGGGGCCTCTACCAATCACTAGAGCGGGAAACAAGTATATCTTGGTAATAAGTGACTATTTCACTCGCTGGTCAGAAGCCTATGCTATACCAAACCAAGAAGCACCCACAGTAGCCAATAAACTGGTCAATGAATGGATCTGTCGCTATGGAGCTCCCAATTCGATCCATACAGATCAAGGGAGGAACTTTGAATCACACCTCTTTTCAGAAATATGGGATCTATTGGACATAAAGAAAACACGAACATCACCTTACCATCCCCAGTCAGATGGCCTAGTAGAAAGAATGAACAGGACAATCTTAATGATGCTAACTGTTGTATTGGAAAAGCATGAAGATTGGGAAATGTGTCTACCAACAGTCATGCTAGCATATCGAGCTAGTGTTCATGAAACTACTGGCTTCACTCCATTCAAACTCATGTTTAGCAGAGAGATCCGGCTCCCAGTGGATGTTATGTTTGGAAGACCCCCAGATCACCCTGTTGGACATTCCCATTATGTCAATAAACTACGAGAAGGGATGGAAAGAATTTTTAGTCAAGTCCGTGAAAAGACGAAAGTAGCCCAAAAGCGTCAAAAGGATCACTATGATTCTCGCGTATTTGGAGGAAGGTACAAGATTGGAGACAAAGTATGGCTATATTTACCTGTTACTTGTAAGGGTCAATCTCGTAAGTTCCTTCGTCCCTGGAAAGGACCATATACAATTTTAGATGTTTTGTCTGATGTGACATATAGAATTCAATTAGATGAGCTAAAGGAAGGACAAAAGAAACGCCAGTCAGTTGTCCACTTTAATAGATTAAAACCATGTTACTCAAGAAGTTCTACAAAGTCAATCGAGCACAACTCTGATGGAGGACATTACAGTGATCCAGATGACACTGATGAGGAAGTACTGGTTCCAATCCCAGCTAGTACTGATAATGACACAAGTGCATTGACTGATCAAGTGAGAAACACAAACACTCGCGGTGGTCAATACTGGAGTGGGCGCCTCAGAAGTAATGTACGACAACCCAATCGATTGACATTCTGAAAACAGTAAAGACTTTTGGAAGAGGGCAGTGTAACAATGGACATTGTTAGTATTATAAGTGTTACATGATTATAGTTGTTCTTTTTGTAATCCTATATAATGTTGTCTGTCTAATTGTCTCATCCTGTCTGTCTATATAAACCCTTGCAAATTATTATTAAAGAGAGTTAATATCTCCAATTCAATCAAGTCTTGTTACAATAGTTTGGATAGAAAAGTTGCTCGTCGTCGCACAGCAAGAGCTATGTCCATGGTGCTTCCCAAGAAACAGGCAGTCCTTCATCTCGAGAAGTTCCTATTGATTGCCCAGATTGGGCAAAAACATTGTTTGATTAGATTGAGTTTTAGATTAATTTTGATAAAAGTGTTACATTTAATGGCAATCAACTTAGGGCTAGTTAGTAAAGCAATATCAAAACTGCACTTTACCACATTTGTTCAAGGTTACACCTGTAGTAAATGTATTGTGAGATTATGCATCAAACATGAGCAAATGTGATCAAACTGTACATTTGATACATATTTCCATTATCAATCATTAAGAATCAAATCATCAATTTCTTCCAGTGTTGCTACCATTGTGTCACATGTTCGTCGGTCACAAAGTGCAACTGAAATACTAGATGGAGAAAGGAGATTACAAGCCAAGAATGCTACACGATTAAAAAGTATTATGTCAATTCTGAGAGTTTCTGAAGATAAATTGAGATTACTGGATACTGCTCATCTAACAGCCCATGAGAGAAAAATTTTGGAAGACCTTGTAGGAATCTTATCTCCCTTTCAAGAGGCAACCGACTTTACTCAAGGTGCTAATATAGTTACATCTAGTTTTGTCATACCCTGTATTCGAGGACTCAAGAAATCACTTGAAACTCTGTCAGTGACATTTAATTCAAGAATGGTTACTGCACTTACTGATTCTCTTCAAATAAGAATGACCAAATATGAGAGCCGAGAGCTGTTCATGCTTGCTAGTACCTTGGATCCTAGATTTAAGTTAAAATGGTGAATTGGTGATGACGAACAGGAGAAGGTAAAATCCATTCTACTTCAAAAGGCACACTGTTCACAAGACATATCCATGGATGTCACTACTACACAAGAACAAGAAGTACCTCAACCTCAAGTGGTTGAAATTGCTACTACGTCTTCTGAACCACTTTCCAAAAAAAGAAAGCAGGAACCTAGCAAGCTACTAAGCTACTTATTTAGTGATGAAGATAACTTACCACCCAGCCAGCACAATTTCGAATTCACTCGAAGCTGAAATTTTCAATGTATATCTCTGAGCCATGTTTACCAGAACAAGGAGATCCTTTGGCTTTTTGGAAGGAGCATTCAACTATTTATCCAAAGATTGCCAAGCTGGCTTGCCCCTATCTTTCTATACCTGCTTCATCAGGGCCAGTAGAAAGGCTTTTTAGTATTGGGGGAAAATTTTTCAGGCCAGAAAGGTGTAGACTATCAGACTCTGTCTTTGAAAAACTAATGAACATTAAATGCAATGGTCATTTGGTTTGAAATTGATTATTGATGATACATTGTACATTGCATTATATATAATTGTAATAGAAGTAATAGTAATGGAAGAATTTCTTATGTAATAGTAATAGTAATATATTACATTTTTTGCTTATGTGGCACAGTAATAGTAATAGTAACAGTAAAATGTTTTTATGTAATAGTAATAGTAATATATTACATTTGCATATGAGCCAACAGTAATAGTAAAATAATAAAAAAACAATTTCAATAAAAGTGAAAGAAGATGTAGGGATGCCAAAACCCAAAAAGCATGCAAACAAGGTTGGGAAGCTAACATAGGACCCGAAATTAAACAAACCACTTCCATATAACCCTACATAAGTACTTACACTAGTACTGCTATAAAACAAAATACAAAGATCTGTACTTATGTAGGGTTATATGGAAGTGGTTTGTTTAATTTTGGGTCCTATGTTAGCTTCCCAACCTTGTTTGCATGCTTTTGGGGTTTTGGCATCCCTACATCTTCTTTCACTTTTATTGAAATTGTTTTTTTATTATTCTTGTTTCCATTGTTTTTTTTGAATATTTTTTTGTAGATTACATAAAGAATCATACATAATTATATTCATTAAAATTTGTTCATCAATTTTACTTACAGATGATGTCTATTCTCTATTTCACTTACAGCACTGTCTGCAGTCCTAGTGAGTGTCACAAGGAATCGTGTTCCTGCAATGAAGACACTGGATGTACCAGTTGACTGATGGCACGTGAACATTCCTCAGTAGGGAGTCAGTTAGACCGACAAACAGGTTTGGGTTCTGGTAATCAGCCTTCTGATTGCCCATACTGCGGCAAACATTTTAAATATGCTCGCAATATTCAACGTCATGTTGAAAATTCATGCAAGTTGGCCCCTAAGGACACACAGGTTGCACCAGTTGCCTCAATATCCCCGTATATTGATTCACTCGAATCTCAATCACTTGCCAGGGAGACACTACATACATCTGAGGGAATTGATTGTCCAC
This sequence comes from Petrosia ficiformis, assembly GCA_947044365.1. Taxonomy (NCBI): domain Eukaryota; kingdom Metazoa; phylum Porifera; class Demospongiae; order Haplosclerida; family Petrosiidae; genus Petrosia; species Petrosia ficiformis. The sequence goes on from OX345636.1 coordinate 45,109,568, forward strand.
ACTGTAACACACATCTAAAGCAATCCCCAAGGGAAAAGGAGCTTAGGTAAGCGCCTGAGATCTGTATAATCATTATTGGCATACTGCCGAGCATCGGAATGAACTAGAACCTGATGCTCACCCTCAGCACTGTGCGTGATAAGCTGGCATTCATCAGGTGAGGTTGACTTACTGAGGAAGATGTCCTCAGGCAACGAAACAGGTTGTTCAATCATAACAGATCCATCAGGTTCTACAAAGAGGACTCAGACAGCAACTCAGACTGGAGAGAAATTGGCTTTGGAACAGATGGTGGGAGACTTTGTGCCTGAGATCTTGTAAGAGGACCTCTGTTCCTAGGTGCTTGTACAGGCAAAACAAGTGGCTTAGTGACTCCTTTTTGAGAGTCATCATATGCTGCAACACGACATGAACGCAAATGCCTCCTGCTAATAGTAAGGAGTAGCTTAAGATAGATAATGAATTAAGAGATGAACTTAGACAGCATATCACACAACACGATCTACATAATAAACCTGTTGACTTTATACTGATGAAAATTACTTCATATGTATATTGGTATTTTGAAAGAAATCAGCCTGACAATCCCATTTCTTATAAGCCTACTAATAAGCATAATTATAAGCATACTAATAAGCATTCTGGTAAAGGTGGTTTCAACAACCTTAAATCTAAAATGAGGGAATTAAGAAAGCAACTTAGAAAGAATGCTCAGGAATCTTTGGAAATTACAAAACCTCTTCGTCATGAATATCATAACACTAGGAAGCATTTCTTAAGACAGCGTAAGTTAGAAGACTTGAGAATAATGGAACAGAAAGAATATGTTAATAATAAAAATTTTCGTGCTGACCCTCACAAGTTTGCCAAGCGTTTGTTTAATCCACCTAAAAGTGGTAATCCTTCTTTTTCAGAGGATGTTGGTAATACCTATTTTGCTAAGACCTACTTTGACTCTAACAGAAGCTATAGCTATACAGATGATCTTGCCTTTCCTGAAACTTCTCCCCCACAAAAATGTTTAGATCTTGAAATCCCTTCGTTTAAGGAATTTAGTTTAGTACTTAGGAAATGTAGAAACAGCTCTTCTCCAGGCCCTAATGGTATCCCATACTTGGTATGGAAACGTTGCCCTTCTTTGGCACACATGTTATATACTATTGTATGTAGGGTGTGGTCATCTGGCAAAATACCATCATCATGGCAACAAGTCATTATTACTCTCATACCAAAGTCTGATGTTTTAAATGATCCATCTCAATTTAAGCCCATAGCTTTAAGTAATTGTGATGGTAAAGTTTTTTTTACACTACTCTCCAAACGATTACTTGAATATCTCATATCAAATAATTACATGTCTACTCAGGTGCAGAAGGGCTTTCTACCTAACATTGCGGGTTGTGTTGAGCACTCCACTCTTACTCTATCTGCTCTTAAAGATGCTAAGCGTGCAGGCAAGAATATATGTGTATCTTGGATTGATCTAAGAAATGCATTTGGGTCAATAAAACATTCTCTGCTACAATTCGTTCTTACTCGATACCACCTACCTTTTAAATTTAAAGAATTAATTTTTAACTATTATGAATCTCTTACTGCTCGCGTCATAACTAAATCTTTTATCTCGAAGCCTTTCCATTACAGTATTGGCATTTTCCAAGGATGTACTATGTCTCCCACTCTTTTCAATGTTACAATACAGCTACTTTTAGATTATATAAATCAAACAAAATTTCATCCTTTATCTTATACTTTTAATGCAAACAATGCTATTTCTCTTTTAACTTCAGCATATGTTGATGATATACAAATCACTACATCTAAGCCTGAATATAATCAAAAATTATTAAATTATGTTGACAAATTCCTGAACTGGTCCAGGACTATGGAGGCAAAGCCTTCAAAGTGTTGCACCTTAGCAATGAAGAAATTTGATCATCGTTATATAAATAAATCTTTAACTCCACTCAGTAATCGTAGATATTCTCACTATGATCCAAATCTTTTTCTATCAGGTGAACATATCACACCAATTGCTGATGAGGGGTTTAAATATCTAGGTGTTAGGATCGAATGGACATTACAAGAGAAGCAATCGCGTGGCAGAATCAAAGAGATTCTTATTAATTTAATTAACTTAGTTAATAATACTCACATAGCCAATACAGCCAAACTATGGTTATATAACCATCATATTGTTCCTCGTCTGTCATGGTGGTTTACCACTTTAGATCTGTCTTTATCTTTTGCTAAGCATCTTCATAGTTTGGTCCTACCATTCCTTAAAAAATGGTGTGGCCTTCCCAGGGCTGCAAATCCCTCTATTCTTTTCTGTGGTAGCAAATCCAGGCCAGGTTTGAGACTGAAAAGAATCCCTACAGTCTGGAAGCAATCTCGGGCATCAATGCTGCAGTTGCTGAAATACTCTAGGGATACTAGAGTACGCTCAGTTTTTAAAGGAAAACTGGAAGTTGAGGAGAAGCGCCTTCTTGGTAATAATAAGTATGCTCCTTGTATTGAGCTTGAATGTGCTGAGGCTTCAGTACCACATTCTGAAATACAGAGACCTCATTTAGCTGGTCTAGGATATAATGTGATGCATGCTAGTACATACATGTATAACCTGGAGTCTGTGAGAAAATCCCACATCTCCAGATACATTCATGATGTTGACGTGACTCAGCAACTCACCCACCTATCTAATCTACAAATGCAGGGTTGCTGGAATCAGTGGGATAATATAATGAACACTGATTTCTCATGGAACAAATTAATTTATGGCACTTCTGATGGTGTACTTAGATTTTTGCTTAATTCAACCACGAATACTTTGCCAACACCGGATAATCTTCGACGTTGAGGTGTATCTAGAGTTGAGCTTTCCTGTGTTTTGTGTCACAGGGTTTCCACTTTGAGGCATATTCTGACTGGTTGTCCTGTGGCACTATATCAGGGGAGGTACACTTGGCGGCACAACTCAGTACTTTCTGTCATTCAACAATCAATAATAACATCTTGGAATGCACAGAAAGATGTTTATGCTAATACATTAAGTTTACCATACATTGAGTTTGTTAAACCTGGACTCAAGTCATCTAAAGGACACCCTCGCAAGCAACTATTGGGCTCTCTTCTATCAGGATCACTTCACTGGGTCTTTCTGTTTGATCTTGAAGAAAGTTTAATATTTCCTTCAGAGATTGCTTTCACGACCTTAAGACCAGATGGAGTGATATTCTCGCACAAGCTTAAAACTGTCATACTTCTTGAGCTTACAGTCCCTATCGAAGACCGTGTTATTACGGCAAAATTTATAAAATCTAAAAGATACGATAGTCTTATACGAGAGTGCCAATCCAATGGATGGAAAGCTATTCTTTTAACCTTAGAAATAGGCTGTAGAGGCTATATAAATAATAATGTTTTACGTGTACTTCAGCAGTTGGGTTTGTCTAGGTCAGAGTGTCGTTCCACTCTTAAAAGCTGTAGCCAAGTGGCATTGCGCTGCAGCTATGGGATTTATTTAAATAGAAATAAAGCCATATGGCATACCATGCCTTATATATCCAGACTGGAGTGATTTATTGGATCACTATAATTATTTTTGTAAGCTATATATATATATAATTATATATATAATATATTTTTTATTTTAGATTTAATCCCCATGCCAGGTCTGGTATTTTTTGCAGGCGACCTCGCCTACTGCCTAGCATTTTAAATTGTCCAGGTTAGAGGTTGAAACAATTTTCTATGTGATGATGGCATTAGGTATCCTGCTGATGACTGGCCAATTAATCTTTGTGTGTACATGTATGAGTGTTTGTGTAATGTACAATATATGTTTTGTTTGTTTTTGAGCTAATAACTATTAAACTGCACATGGCCATGGGCCGTCGCAGAGTTATTAGCTCTTTTTCAGCAAGCATTGCTGATTATCTTTCCTCCTCTCTGTAGGAGCTAAGGAAACATTTCTCAAAGTTGATCAAGGAGTGATAGAGTTATATCACAATCATCTACTGACCTCAACCTCAGTGAGTAGTTCATTTAGTCCATTCAGTGGTACTGTCTCTCCTTCACCGCCTACGAGAGATAACGGAGTCAATCATGTCTATGTTTATCAAACACATTCCATAGGTAAGAATAAATTCTAACAACATGTGGAAGTAAGACTAATTTGTAAATAATGAATGTAGATTTCAAAGTTTTGAATATTCAAATAAGAACAATAATTTGTTGGTGTTGCATTGATCAAGCGCTTTGTAATGAGAACTATTTACTGCCTATTGTAAGTAATGTATTATGTTCTGTCCTCTGTTTCCACTGGGATTTAGAGTTATTAGATTAACAAAATAGATAGAACTTTCCCCAAACGCACATGCATATAACTAAGAATGAAGTTAATTCATTTAGATTCATCACACCTTACATGTGTAGTTATAATAACCATTCATAATTCCATATACATGTAGGTGGTATATAAACACTGACATGATATATGTGTACATACCAGTGAGACAATATGAAATAGAAGCTTCTATGCACAGCTTTGGCAATTATATAAACTCCTGTCAATATTAATAATAATAAACTAGTCACATATCTTTAATCCACCATTGTTAATCTACAATATTATAACTGCATTGCATATCTTTTTTTAAAAATTGTAAATTGTGTAGCTATAGTAACATGTGCCTACTCTAGCTGTTATTTGACAGGCATCAAATAATAAAAATGGCAGCCTTGTGTGATTTGTTAACAATAATGTAGCTGATAGGTTTGCAACATCTGACAATTTACATGATATAAAGTTTGTGAACATGCATGGAGATCATCCATTTTTTCAATTATTGTTCAATATGCATATGGTGTGAAACTCTTGACATCAATAATCTAGTAATTCAGTAGTTTCTTGATGTAACCATGCTAGTACTATAGATAGAAACGATCGTTCTATAAATAAAAAAAACTACACCTAACCTAATAATGATAAACCCTAAAATAATTTTACGTATCCTGATGCAGTTTCTGCATTATTCATAGTCATACAATAGCTACCAGACCTTCCTTTCTCGTAGAGTGGGAGGGGTTGGCTACATGAGACTAATCTACATGCTATTGTTAGATTATTAATTATGTTAGTGCTAAATTAAATAATAATTATATAATAATGAATGATTATTTTCAGGTAATAGCAGTAAAGTAGTAACTGAAAAAGAGGATGAAGAAGAAACTGCAAAATCTTCCAGCTTTCCATGTTGTTAAGTGTGTATAACACATTTTTTGTCAATTTTATTTGTCGTGAAACTTATGCATTTGTCAATTATTATGCATGCAGTATGACTTATTATGTTACATAATTATTATGTATGTATAATAAACATTATTTTTGTATTAATAATAATTATAAAAAGATACCCATTCAATGGTTGATTTCTAATAGTGAATAAATGAACTGAAATTATGAATGTTAAAAGAGTGATTGTCTTGACCTTTGGATGACAACAGAGATACCGTGAATATCCCTAGTCCTAGGTAACATTCCATGCATAGCAGTAAAATGGTCTGCTTTTCTGCAATTATGCAGTGTTCTCAAAACATTTTAGTTGACAAATGCAAGAAAATGAAAATAATAATTATTACTGTTGTTCAAGTACAAAGTGCTAACTGCCATTTGCAAGCTGTTCATAAGTGCTTGTGTATTCATAATGTTTTAAATAAAATTTAATTATGTTACGTTTGTGTAATAAAACTAGCAATATTAAATTCTTTATTTAGTAGGACTAGGACTACTAATAAATGGCTAATTATTAATATGTAGATAAGGCATACATGTAATTGTTGTCATGAGTGTAAAGACTTGGCAAGTAAGCAGTACAACCTTGTATTAGAGATATGAAATCAAGTTTTAAAAGAATATTGCTATTGCCATTTGGATAATCATGATCTATCAAATTGCTTTATGTGATGCACTGATAATGGATTGATAATTGGCATCAGGCAATATTGGCCATTATTTCTAGTATCAGTATCAGTTATTTCTGAAAGATGTAAATGATATTGTAATACATGTAAGTGTACTATTAATGTCATTGCTTGTGATTACATTAGTCGCTTTTTATGATACTCATAACTATTGAGAAAATGCACATTTTCATTGAAAGAATCAAAAATCGCAAGGTTAATGTAATATTAATTAGTACCAGTTACCAGTACAAGTAATTATCAGTATATCAGAATATCGGTAAAATCTCAGTGTATCAGTGCATCACTATACTTTGTGTAGGAATAACCTTCTATGTGTTGTATATATAATTAATAAAATAACTGCAAATCTGCAATGAAAAAAAAAATTATTTTTTGGTAAAAGTATAATATTAGCTGGCTGGGATTGCACTACATGTACTTGTTTCCTGTCTTATTATGACGTCACACCACAACAGGAAGTAAATAAACCAAGATGGCTGGAGCTCAATATTTTGCAAATCAAGTTTACCAGCTTATACCTCCTGATTTACAAGGAATATTCAAGTACAGCTTTAAATCTAAGATAGATGTGTATTAAATTTATGCCCAAAAAAGAATTTGTTTTTTCATTGCAATTATGTATAATTTGGAAGGCTTGATTAGTTTTGTATGTAAACTTGTATAACCTTAATATAATAAATTGTGATCATTATAATACATGTAGAGTACAGTGGTTTGTAAGGTATTTATTTGAAGGATCTCGTGATAATGATGTACTGATAATCAGATCGGTAATTGGTATCAATCATTGTTTTTAGTATTGATATCGGTTAATTCAGATACAGATGTAATTGATATTATAATAAATGTACAAATAATGTCATTTCTTATGATTATAACATCATTAGTTGGTTTTATGATACTTGTGATTATTGCGAAAATTCTCATTTTCATTGAAAGAGGATATATAATATCAGATCTGTATCGGTTGTCAGTACATATCTAAAGTAATTATATCAGAATATTGGTAAATTATCTTATTAGTGCATCACTAACATGTACATATACATGAACATGTACATGTTCGTCTACATGTAAATGTACATGTAGATACCTAAAATACATGTAGTTGTAAATGTCACTACAGGTACTTGTATTTCCTTTTTTGTTAAAATTAATGTTATTAATCTCTTGTAAACATAGTGATTAATGTATCATGAAGAAATTATCCATTATTTAATATTACTTATTTATTACATACATAATTATAGTGCTTTAATGTACGTGTATGACTGATACTAGTTCAATCAGAATATGTTCATTAGACACACACAGTGAATGATGGATTAATGAATACTAACTGTATTACATGTACATACATGTAGTGTTTTAGTGTATGACTAATACCAGTTCAATCAGATTATGTTCATTAGACACACACAGTGGATGATGGATTAATGAATACTAACTGTATTACATGTACATGTACATACATGTAGTGTATTAATGTATGACTAGTACCAGTTCAATCAGATTATGTTCATTAGACACACACACAGGGGATGATGGATTAATGAATACTAACTGTATTACATGTACATACATGTAGTGTTTCATTGTATGACTAATACCAGTTCAATATACATGTAAATGAAACCCTGATAATCATATACATTGGTATCAAGATATACATGTCAATATTACCCAGCATTATTACATACATGTATTAAGGCATGAACAAAATTTAATATACTTTTCCAATTTCAGTCATTCACTAGTCTTAACAAATGAACATTTGACATGTTCACTCTTAAATATACACAGTCTAAAAGTTTCTTAAGTTAGTAGTTATGAGTTCCTTTGCAGTTATAATTATAGTTTAAATCATATTTTATAGTATATCCAACAGTTATAAAGTATTTGCTACATGAAAAATGATGATGATTAGCTTCAACTTAGTAAATACACACATTTTGAATGTGGACTATTTCCTGTATAAAGGCTGTAGGAAATATTCTGCAGCTAAGAAAGTGCTTTTCAATTAATTAGTTGCCACGCCCATTTCAATATTTGAAGGAGCAACCCACGATTCAAACATTCAAACAGATGCAATTGTTCAACATATATACACATGTGTATGCACATGTACACTTTTGAAGATTATGTTGTGTTTTTTTGTGGTTGATTTAGTCTCATTGTAAATTTATTTTCTTTGTTTCTGCTACATGTTATCAAACCACAAAAAAAAAAACAGATTCCATTCAATGGTGAGTGAAAATGATCACATGATTATCACATAATAATAAATTATACAAGAATATAAAGGTTCATCTAGCTTGCATGTATTTCTGAATGAGAGCTGAATGATATTCCACATGACTGGTTATTAAATTACTTAGGTACCACTGACTGAGTCATTGAGATGTCTGACTATAATATTAATATTCACTCTTTCTTCTTCATATTACATGTACATGTATTATCTTCCATATTTAGGCTCCAATGTATTATAATGCAGCTGTAATAGTTTATGATATAACAAGTAATAAATCATTTGAAGAGGCTATAAGCTGGGTCAAAGGTTAGTATTGTGTGTGTGTGTGTGTGTACATGTATGCATACATGTATGAGTATGTGTGCATGTGTCTTTATGTATTTGTGTGTGTGTGTGTTCATGCATGCTTACATTCATGCGTTCATGCATGCGTGTGTGCTTGCTTGTGTATGATCATCCAATTGACATAACAGAAGACTCCATCTTTATTCCCTACCTAGCTACTATTGTCCTATATACTATTTTAATGTTTATATTTTGTTAATTATAGATACAATTTGTGTAATGTTTGTAGTTTGTATCACTGAATATAAACATATTGTAAATTTATAACTTAATTAATTATGAATATATTATTATGTATTAGATCTATAAACATAATTATGTATTATAATTTTAATGGGTCAAAGGTCAGTATTTTGTGTATGTATGTGCGTATGTACACAAATACCATACCATCCTACCATATGTGACTGTGGATGAAAATATCAGTGATTTAGCAAATAATAATTTTATCAAACACTTACCTTTAAATGTTTGTAATTCAGACACTTTCCACTTGGTATCCAGGAACAGTAACTGTTGCTCCACATAGTAACCAGATTTAGTTAGTTTCTTGTGCAAAAAGGCTGAATAATGTGACAAAATTATCACTTGCCTAATGTATGAGGAATGTCATTATTATCATTGGTATCTACTACATAATTACATAGGCGTATCTAGGGTTCAGAACATACCAGGGCTCATTAATTATTCATGAAATTAATTGCAATCAATAAAGGTATTTAAGTGGTTTTTGATGATTATTAAAGTTATTAGTGGGAGTGATATATAATTATTATTATAACTGACATACTGATATAACTGATAAAGTCTAGTGCATCAAAGAAGAGTTATTTTGGCATTCTTGTGAGTCTGGGCAAATTTAACATTAATTTGGACAATAATTATTTTCTGTTCTGTTCTTTTTAGTACATGTTCTACGTTCCAGATTGTTGGTAGTCACTTCAGCTATTGATTTTTACTCACTCATCCTCCCTTGATAGCTTGAATATGATCTTCAAAGGCCACCAATCATTAATCATTTGCAGTATATAAACTTTGTTGTTGTTTCAGTTTTTATAATGTGGTTATTATGTATAAACAAGAGGGTTTTCCTTCTTCCTATTATATAGGCGCGTGGCGCAGTACTGCAATTCAATTAAATAACGCGCGTTACGCGCCTATATATAGACACGTGGTAAGCAACGGGGCAACTTTATTTTTTCTTTACCCGGGCAATGCCCGTGCCTGCCCGGGTATAAATACGCCTATGCATAATTATATACTCTTTGTTCAGATTCTATTAATTATTGACTCATGATTATACAGAGAGATTTAATATTGTGTAATCAATCATATATAAAATGTAATTGTAAACAAACAGTATAGTAAACAAACATCTTGTGTGTATACATCATAATATATTTAGTAAACATAATAATTATTATACTCTTAAAGCTGATATGCCACGCCCTAGCTCCACATGTGTCCAACTATAAACCATAAGCCTTGAACATATTGAGAAAATTATACATTTATATTGGAATAGTCACTAAACAGCACACCCTATATATCTATATGTAGCTCTAACAGTTTCCCAAACCCATCATCTTAACTGTACTATTGTCATTTCCTAACTAACCACAAATTCAGAGCAGTTGACCAGTGACCAGGGTTTATATATTTTGATAAAAAATCTGGCCATGAAAATTGATGGATTTACAACCATTTAGCTATTTACAGAGGAAGTTGCTTGTAAAGTCGTGTGGACAGTGGAATTGAAACCAGTTGCCAGGCAACCTTAATTAATGAAGTCAGCATTAGCTTTCACAGCTTCCACAAAGCGACAGAGAAGGCTGACCGCATGGGAGAGCACAATTCTTTCAGGGGTATTTTCTTCGCAATTTAATCAAACTATTTATAACAAAACAGTGAATACAAACTACAAGACTATGTCAGTATGACCAAGGGATGTAGCTTGAGGATGAAGTGATTACATAGTCCATTTACAAAAGGGATGTGTCATAAGTAATGTATAGTAGCTACATTATGTATGAAAACAAGTGATTATTTAGACATTTAGTCTTGATGGGTTTGTATAAAGTGAGTCTTATAGTCTTGTAGTGTGTTACTATTGTCATGCATCCCTCATGAGTGTGTTATAACTATTATCTGTTAAATGTAAACAAAATGTTGAATATCCTCATTATAAATGTTCCAGTGATTGACTTTTAATTATAAACTTAATTATAAACTTAATTATAAATATAATGCTACCATTTTGAATCAGTTTCAATGGATTTTGCATATTAGATTGAGACAATCCAACATTCAAGTAATTACATTATTGACATGTACATTAAAGTGGGCATGGCAGCAAGCCTCAAGTGTATACATGTACCATGAATCAAATTAAGTTTGAAGTTTTTGATCTTAATTATATGTAGTTTATAACTTTTTATAGGCATTACAGCTGTTTGGATCCAGCCCTGCAAAAGACGTTGTATAACTTATTTAAACTTTATTTAAAACATATTCAAAGTCAAATTCCGAGTCATTGTTTGTGAAATTTCTCTGATTTTGTTAAACATAATACTTAAATCAATTTATGGCACTTGGGACTATCGAGCTTTCTAACAACATAATTATAACAACTATAATTGTGTCTGAGATTTAGAGAATGATTGTAACCAAGTCAACAAATAGTGTGGGTTACTTCCCATCCACAAATTCCATAGAAGCAGTTGTGAATGTATATCTTCATCAAACTAATACAAAGTTGGTTTGTGGTATATTTATCAATTATTGCTGATGGCACTAGAAGTACAATGTTAGTGTAATTGCGGTCTAAGTACATACATGTAGATCTTTGATGAAACTGAAGTATATACCCTTTGCCGATTACTTTCTCATGTCTGAAACTCAACAAATTACTTCATTTTCTTAGATTTTAAAAATTTTTGCATCATCAGTATACTGTTTCTCTGCTATACTCACTGTACATGTACAACAGCTAATAGTACTAGTTGCAGTTTTACATTCCTTCTGCTAACCAAGTCCCCATAATGATGCAACTTCCTTAACTACAATGCATAGTGGACACAAACATAATATATATAGTTTGAACCTGTGGCAAAGCACTTATAGGGATGGCTCTACAGGCCATTCATATTTATTTATATATTATCTGAATATAGGTTGCATTAATTATACACTGAAAATGAATGGGTTAATCTATTTGGTTAAGATGAGCTGCGAATACATGTTGACAATATTAATATTGACACCTGGTACATGTACATTTTACTGTTCACATCAATGCTTTATAACACAAGAATAATAAAAAACATTTTCAATAAAAATGAAAGAAGATGTAGGGATGTCAAAACCCAAAAAGCAAGCAAACAAGGTTGGGAAGCTAACTTAGGACCCAAAATTAAACAAACCACTTCCATATAACCCTACATAAGTGCTTACACCTCTGTACAAAGAGCTGTAATTATGTAGGGTTATATGGAAGTGGTTTGTTTAATTTTGAGTCCTAAGTTAGCTTCCCAACCTTGTTTGCTTGCTTTTTGGGTTTTGACATCCCTACATCTTCTTTCATTTTTATTGAAAATGTTTTTTATTATTCTTGTTTTCATTGATTTTTTTCTAAACGATGTGAATGTTTTTTTAGATTGCAGAAATACTATATATCATTATGAAATCATGCAATCAAAAATGCATTAAAATTTGTTCATCAATGAAGGTCAGTCTTTTGTTTATGTATTGATTATCATTCTCTTTCACTTACAGATGATGTATATTCTCTATTCACTTACATCACTGTCTGCAGTCCTACAAGAAGTAGTGTCAGTCACTGTGTCAACCATTCAGTATTCCAATGCTTATCATAGTATACATATACAATTGCTTTAATATTAATAATTATTATATTCATTATTAGTATTTGCTCACAAACTCACAAATGTTATTACAATGCCAAACACTTCCACCTTTTCAGCTTCCATGTTAAGAGTATACAAATGCGCATGCGTAATTAAATTCCACTTAGGAAAATGGCGTCCAATTCCAGATCAAATCTTTGTAGTCGTTGAGACTGTCTTCTTTCATAGTATCTGAAGATATCATCTCGATACTTTACGACCAGAATTTTACTATAAATGCGACGGGAATGGTGCTAGAATCATCGTGATAGGTCAACAAACAAAAAAATGATTTGTCTGGAAAATATTAATATGATGAAGATTTTGCCAGTTTTGCCACTCGCCGGTTCTCTACCTTAACAATAATCTTCGGCCATCTAGAAGGTATTGGTAGTCATAAAAACACTAGATATAAACAGGCATGTGTGTATAGAAACTTATGTGTATATATTACCAGAGATTTCAGCTCATCACTTGCAATTGAAATGCATGGGCGGCCATTTTTTTTCCGTGCCATACCTACATAGAGAGTACTACCGTACTCTCTGATAACATAAAACAAATATAATTATGTCAGAGAATGGTTATAACTGAGTAAACAAATAGTGTGGGTTACTTCACACTACTTCCAGTAATAGTGGTTTCTTTCTACATGTAACTTGCTCTTAGAGCAATAATATACATTGTCACTGACAATACAAGAAGGCTAAATTGTAGGAGGAGTACTGGAGTATATAACAGCCAATACATTGTGTAGTAGTAGTAAGTAGTAAGCACTGGTACGTGTAGTATAACTAGAGTATCTCATTATACTACAATTTTAAGTACACAATTAAATTTATTGAATATCACATTTGGTTATCAATACACTTTAGTAACAGTATACCTTGGAGTCTTTACGTTCTTACACATATATCTAATTTCACTGATGTTTCTACTCTCCATTTTAGCAGCACTTATAACTTCAATGCTACTTACACTGTATGTTTGTAAAATATGTAGAGTAGTTAGAGTAGTGAGTATACATGTACATGTACTAACTAATTTAATTGGTTGTGTATGTTTTTATAGATATACAATCCTTATCCTGTTTAATAGATGCACAAAAAAGCAGAATAAATATTTTAATGAAATCACTGTAGGATTCCGAACCTTCTTGATGCATCTAATATTTTGATTATAATTGGTACATGTATCGTTAGTACAAAGTACATGTAGCTATGGCATTAGATGTATGTATCATGAATAACTAACTAATTGTTTAATCCTTATAACAGCACTAATCCTTACATTTGTTATTTTAATAATTCTATTTTTGGAGTGGAGACTTCTAATTATACTCATATATGTAAAATATGGAGAATTGTTGTTAAACACACATTAGTACTATAATACACAAACATTCAGTATTATATATAAGTACACATACTCCACATGTACATAGTTATATAATACACTAGCTGCTGGCCTATACCATTCCACTATCTACAAGACAGTCATCTTCTCTGCTGTTATTTAAATTTATCTACTCACAACTTTTAAGATGATCTGGTTCATCGTCTTGTTAATTCCTGGACTGACTTCTGGAGACACTTGCAGTTGTAGTACACCTAACCAATATGAACTGCTGTGTTGTAATCCTGATAATCTTGGAAATATTGTGAGGATCAATGGAAATGATAACAGACAGAAATATGTTATTTGTCCTTCTACTCTACTTACTCAATGTCAGCTGCTCAGTTCATGTAGTAATGTCCTCGTTCGTAATCCTAGTGCCTTCTCAGGATATTATGATGTTAATTTAAGTAATGGAAGTGTTATAACTGTCTATTGTGACATGGATGGTAACAATTGTGATGGAGAAGGAGGTTGGATAAGAGTAGCACAACTTAACATGAGTGAACCTGGTGCTACCTGTCCTCCTGGACTTACATTACAGAACTATAGTAATATTGATCATAGTTTGTGTGGTCGATCATCATATGGTTGTAATTCAACCTTCTTCTCTACATATGGATTGAACTACACTAAGGTGTGTGGAAAAGTAAGAGGATACCAGTTTGGTAGCATAGATGCATTTCGAAGTAATAACATTAACTCAACATATGTTGAAGGTATTTCTATAACATATGGTAGTAATCCTCGACAGCACATCTGGACGTATGTAGCAGGAGAAGATGATTTTGAAGCTGGACGAGATGATTGTCCTTGTAATAATGGAAGTAGTTCAGATGTACCTTATTTTGTTGGTAATGATTACTACTGTGAATCAGGAAATGCAGTACATGATTTTCCAAGTAATATCCTGTTTGCTGAGGATATTTTATGGGATGGACAGCAATGTAATGGAATAGAGTCTACCTGTTGTACTACTCCTAACATGCCATGGTTTCTGAAGACACTCAATGAAGAGACTGATGATGATATTGAGTTGAGAGTGTGTGCTGGTTCATCTCCAACATCAGAAGAAACTCCACTTGATATAATTGAAATATATATTAAGTAAATAATATTCCATCAAATAATTCAATATCATGAATACATGTGTGATTAGTAGTATTTCCTTATGTACATGTAGCTGATACAAAGAAAAATTAATAATTTAGTTATATTTAGTGTAAGTATTTTCTGTTACGCAATTTGTTACCCTCACATTTGTAATATTAGCTTCTCTTGTTACTTATATCAAGTTATATCATACGTCCATGATAGTAGTACATCTAGGTGTATACAACAGTCAATTTTGTGTGTAGAAAATATCATTATTAAGTGCCACACTTTATAATTAGCAAATGGAGATGGATGCATAATGGCATATCTACTTTTAATTGTGTGTTCTATTTTAGTGACTAGTGTAATATTCTTTACTGTTACACAAGTTGTTATCTTCACATTTGTTTGTCTTGTTTATATCAAGTTATATCAAGTGTCCATGATTATAGGAGGTGTATACAATGGGCAATTGTGTGTGTATATATTTGTGTTGCTTGAATAACTAATATAAACGTGCATTGAATATCATTATTGAGTGCCACACCTGGAGTTGGAATGCGTAATGACATATTACCTTAAGCCTGATTTTAATTGTGTGTACTATTTTAGTGACTAATGTAATAATTGCTAAAAGTAGTACATGCTAAAAAATAAATATTACGTGATCATTTTATTAGGTATATTGGGTGTGGCTAAGAAATTCACTAATGCTAATTCCTAGTGTTTATAAATCACCAAATTAAGTGGACAGTATGCTTAATGTACATGTATATAATTATAATTATATTTCCAGTTCCCACATGTACATGTATATTTTTCCCTCATAATCATGTATATAAATTATGTATATTTATAGTTATTTATATGCAAGATCATTAACAAGCTATAGTATATACATAGTTAAGTCACATTCCACTATGAGTAGTAATAATTAGATTCAGTCAATGGCTCCTAATTATATAGAGAATGTTTTACATTGGGACTATTCATGTTCACATGTGTAACCTACAATGTATGTTTATGTCACATAGCTGCTACTCATTGTGTGTGCACTTAATGAACCTCTAGTTGTGTTATTCCAAGGGCTTGGTTAATCAATGGGCAGTGATATGTAATGAATGTGAATAGTTAATGATGGATGATAGTAATACAATACTAATATTTTCTAGTGTAGAATCATATGATACTTCAAGATGTGTCATTACAATTAAAAGATAGCCCTTTTTTGTATGCCATACCCACTAATTAGTCAAGCCTGAATTATATAATATACACAAGACTTTCTCAATAAATGTACATGTACATTCACCCTCCTCACATAATGTACATTGTAGTCATAAAAAGGATGAAGTCTATAAATAGAATGATAGCTGTATATTCCAGTAAAGAGTAAGTGAAATCATATACACTGTAAAAACAAAATAACTGTTAGCACAGTTACAAGGATTTAACAATTAGTTAGTTGTTCATAATACATACATGTAATACTATAGCTACTTTGTACTAATTATGTTCAATTAGTTGAAGTATTATAATTTTAGGATGCTGACTACTCATATTTCATGTCAGAGATTTAGTATAATTTATACTAAAGTGCATGTAATTGTATCTGGCTATTAACACATAATTTAATTTATGTACCTTTCTATACTTGGTACACATTATGTCATAGTAACATCATACATGTAGCCACAACATCCTCTATGACAATTTACAAGCTAAATTGCTTTTCCTTGCAACTTGCACTAACCAATAAAATGACTATTGTAATCCTTTACTTTTGTACATTGGTTGGGACATATACAAAGAATGGCACCTTGAATACTTCGAGAGTTGCATGTCCTCAATCCTAGAGTCCCTTGTCATTAGCGTTTTAATCTATACCATCATTACTGACAGCACAATATCTCTACCTTAATTTCTATGGACTCTGAAAAACAAGGCTTGAAGACATAAGTGTAACTACAGTCTAGAAATGGCCCTGTTGGCAATAAAAATTATTTTGAATGGGTGTACATGGTTTCATTTTGTTTTTCGTTCTGGGGAGACCTCAAGATGATGTTGGGCCTGTCTATATAACTAAGCAAATTGAATTGGTTAAATGTTGGAGTTGCCATGGAGACCACCTACATGATGTAATCATTCTAACATGTGCTATATTAACTTGCTGTGCCAACCATTACATTATTTAGTTACTATGAGATGTCTCAATCAATTGGGATTATTAACCAGTGATATCCCATAGATCCTTTACAGTTTACAATCTACATCTACTTACATGTACATGTTTATTGGATCTTCTTGGGTTAATAAATTCCTATCCTGTGTAATGAATCTTTATTTCTAATTAATTATTTAAGAAATTGTATCTGTTGAATAATTATAACAATTTATATATCCTCGGATTTTTTTTTACCTGCTATGACTTCTGTCATCAAACAACTGACTACCTAGTATATGGTTGAAAGTTTATGTATCTTTGTTGCTGGCCTCCTAAAATAAATTTACAGTATTGGGTAGTATCGTCTTCGATATAATTGTTTTTACATCTCCGAAGGATGTGGTAATGAACACCTCCTGATTTTGAGGGTAGAGCTGAGTATACATGTACATACTCATAGACGAAAAATGGCTGCAACTAGTGGGGATCGAACCTGCAACTTTTCGATCATTACACCAGGCCACTAGTGCACCTCATTAGTTAGATACCTCGAATGTCTGTATATATGAGGATTATTAACGAGTAGTGAAATCCCATAGATCTTTCACACTTTATGATCTAGATCTTTATTGGGCCTCCTTGGGTTGATGAATTCCTTTCCTCTGTAACTAACTATTTCATATGCTAAACTTGGAAACTAATAAAAAATCACACATCCTTCTTCCTCCTTACTCTTTTCTCCCTCCGCCTTCTTTTCTCATATTCTCCTCCTTCTCTTCCATCTCCTCAGTCTCATATAATCTTACAGAAGTACAAAGCAAAGTAGACTCAAAAATAGGTTTGTTAGCACATGTATGTATTCATACACTGACTGATAAATGTGTATATATACTCATATCAACCTTTTCTTCAACCAGTCTTTAATCAATATTCATTCATGTTCTTGAGCAACAGATGTGAAATAAATCCTTGCTATTTTACTGAAATATTGTGTCTATGAAGTGCAATAAGTACATTGTCTTCATAGATGTCAAACTTCATTTGCTTCTTGCACAAAATGGCTATAAAAAGCTAGCATTTAACGTAAGCATTTTCTCAAAACTGATGCCTATAATTATTGTATTGTGACTCATGCAGCCATGACTAAATACGCTGTATTAAGCCTGTTGTGTATGAGAACATGAAATATGACATATTCAATAAAATGTCACTATACAGTAACAGTAGTTATCTTAGTTCTACTATCAGTATAGTACATAATTACTGTCTCACTACTGTGGTGTTCAATTGACAAGTACGTATACCAATTACTGTCAAAACTACTGTTGAACTACTGTAGTGTGGAAATGAAACTACTGAGTAATTACTGTACTGTATGGTGAAAATTTATTGACATATACTGTATGACCTTTATCACCTTTAAAACCTTGTTAAGTTGCTATTCAGTTGTTTCAGTGTTCAGAAAAACAATTTTTGGTATTCAGGAAGAGCTATCATTTGCTTCATGACCCCAAATTTTGTTTGATACTGTACAGATTATGACTTTCATTCAGATAACAATTTGCAGTGGAAGATGAGGGACACCTTTATGCTAATACCAAATAAAAAAATAGTATAACTAATTATTCTTGGGCAATTTAGGGAGGCACTGGAAAGTCGTATAGCAAAGTAAAGGAAGTGTCCACTTTGTAATTATAAACATGATGACAAGATGCCAGATTTTGTGTGGATAGGGAAGTACCTCCTTCTTCCTCCCTCAGTAGGTACTAGGCAGTATTTACTTTTTATTCGAACATTCTTTGATCATACATTTGTATATTTCAAGTTGGATTATTGCCTCTTCTATCTCTCCCTTGCAGCAATGAGTGTTGTTGGTAACAAATCTGATCTTGAAGACAGCAGACAGGTACATGTACCTCGTGACGGAGGAGAAGTGTTTGCTCATACACTTGGTGCAATGTTCACTGAAACTTCAGCATCAGATAATATTGGTACTCAAGTCATGATACATATTTACATACACATGTACATGTACATATACATGTATTGTATTGCCGGAGGGATAAATCATTGTTAGATCTTTTGCTCATGATACATTGTATATGGAGAAACAACTGTGTATAGAGAAAAAAAGTATCCTTATGATTGCTTTATGGTGTCCAGCATTCAGTAATCATGGCTGACTTTATCATGCCTGAAACACATCAGCCTATTATAGTTATTATTTTGATTATCTACTCTCTTTACCTTTTAAAGAATCTTGTAGAACTTTAGGAATATATTTCAGGTAGAATAGTTAGCTAGTAGTTCCAGTTTCTAATTCTACATTGTATGTAAGCTACAAGCAGCTTGAGTTCAAGCACGCGTTCTATTATGTGCCACACCCATTAATTGACCGAGCCCCCGGGAATGACGCAACTTCCTTAACTACTTATACAACGCATACTCATATATACAAACATACATCGAACCCGTGGGAAAGCAGGCCCTACGGGCCATAAAAAAAGTATCCTTATGATTGTTTTGTGGCATAATCATGGCTAGTTTTTTAAGCCTACAACACAGTAACTTATTATCCAGTCTTCTTACTTTTTAAAGTGCTTGTAGAACTTTAGGAACATATTTCAGGTAGATCAGCTATTAGTTCCAGTTTGTACATAACCTACAAGTAGCTTTCTTCCTGCTGGTGTGTAGAGCTTGAATGCACTTTCTATTATGTGTCACACACATTAATATAGTGACACCCAGAATGACAACTCCCCTAACAACATATATGTGATCATGACACAAATATAGATTTAACCTTGTCGAAATTAATCAAAGAAATGCCATACAATACCATACACTACATGTAGTATATTACTTAAGCTTGTATTATTAACATTACAGCTTTGTTTACACAGTAAAGTAAATAGTACTACTGTTGATGACCTCTTAACACATAGTTAGATTATTGCCTCATTAGTCATAGTACATTTTTACAACTGACAACAGTAATGTATCACCATAACAATGATGACAGTATAGTGAAGTGTAATATACATGTATGTGACTACATGTACATGCATACTGTGTTGTATTGTACAATAGTATTATCAACAGTACTACTTACTATCACTGAATTGTTGTCCATTACTATACATCAGACATGGGGCAAGCATTTACTGAAGTGTTTGAAGCACAATTTTAAGCACTTGTAAAAGGGCTTAAGTACAAGCACATGCTTTTATGAAAAAAAGTGCTTAATCGAAATTAAATTAATTAACTGTGTGCTACAAAGCATTTTTCTTTTTATCTTATTTTCACAGTGTCTTTTATATATAAATACATTTGGTATATAGCTTCTGCAAGCTTTCTTCGTAATTGTGTGTGTGGGAGAGAGACAGAGATTATTAATTGTTTGTCCCTATAAAATGATTTTAGAGAGTGAATCTATAATAATTATTATACAGTATGTCTGTTAAGAAAGTTGTATCTCATTCTGGGTGCTCAGTAAATCAATGGTTGTGGTGGGTAAATTATCTGTCTCTCTCTCTGTAGGAGTTAAGGAAGCGTTTCTAAAAGTTGGTCAAGGAGTGATAGAGTTATATCACAATCATCTACTGACCTCAACCTCAGTGAGTAGTTCATTTAGTCCATTCAGTGGTACTGTCTCTCCTTCTCCGCCTACGAGAGATAACGGAGTCAATCATGTCTATGTTTATCAAACACATTCCATAGGTAAGAAGGAATTCTAACAACATGTGGAAGTAAGACTAATTTCTATGTAATAATGAATGTAGATTTCAAAGTTTTGAATATTCAAAATAGAACAGTAATTTGTTGTTGGTGTTGCATTGCTTGAATCTTCAACTTCAAAACTTACTTAGTGCTTTATAATGAGTGCTATTTACTGTCTAAGTACTGTACTATGTTCTGTCCTCTGTTTCCATTGGGATTTAGAGTTGTTAGATTTAAAAAATGGACGCAATGTTTCCCAAACACACATGCATATAATTAAGAAGGAAGTTAATTCATTCTTCTACCTTACATGTGTGGTTTAATAACCATTCTTAATTCCACATACCAGTGATACAATATGAAATAGAAGCTTCCATGCACAGCTTTGGCAATTACATGTATATAAACTCCTGTTAGTATTAATTAACTAGCCACATATTTTTAATCCATCATTGTCAATCTACAATATTATAACTGCATATTGCATATCTTTTTTAAAAAAAAAAGATTGCAAATTGTGTAGCAATAGTAACATGTGCCTTCTCTAGTTGTTATTTGACAATGGATTAGAAAGTCACTCACTTTTGAAATAATCAAATGCTTACCTTTATGTTTACTATGCAGCCATTTTGATACAGTTACTGATAGTCTCATCCCCAGCTGCCCCCAGTCTTAACAACCTAATGGTCATCTGGGAATATTAGTCCATTTTCTTGGCATTAGTGAATGACTGAATGTACATGTATATGTCATCTATCATGGAATGTTTATTTAATAATAATAATGGCAGCCCTGTGTGCTATGTGCTAGCAATAATGTAGCTCTTAAGTTTTCAACATCTGACAGTTATATAAGTTTGAGAACATGGAGATCATCCATTTTTTCAATTATTGTTCAATATTCATCTTGGTGTGAAACTCATAACATCAAAAATTAGTAATTCGTAGAAATGATTGTTCTATAAATAAAAAAAACTACACCCAACCTAATAATGATAAACCTTAGAATAATTTTACGTAATCCTGATGAGCAAATTCACAGTTTCTGCATTATTCATAGTCTCATCCCCAGCCACCCACACTTGTAATGAGTGACAAATCTCAGTTTTAAATATCATTGCGAATCATTGTTACATCATAAAAACATTAATTGTTTAAATCTATAATCTCTAAGTCTACACCTTTCTGAAGTGAAGATTTTTCCAACAATGCTGAAGCTATATACATGTATATGTAATTATGTATAATATAATTATGTATATAATTATATATATATATATAGTATATATATATATATATGCATCACTGCATGTGATGATAGTAATCTCTATTTGCACCTGCAAATGTATAAAATATGAGATGTTGATTGACTTAGTTTGAATAGACTTATAAGTATTTAAGTACTTGCAATTTAAGTACTTGCAAGTACTGAACTAAAGACTTAAGTACAAGTACAAGTACTCATGTATGTGTACTTATTGTACTTAAGTACAAGTACAGTGTATATGTACCAATGTACTTGGGCACATGCCTGATATGTAGTATATACATCATTTGATGCCTTTGCAGTTTAATCACTCATAATCTACTGTTATAACATGTCTAATGTAGATGAGATCTGCATGTAGTCTCGTGTAGCTAGTCTCTCCCACTCTAGGAGAGTCTGGTGGACTATTGAGTGTCTCATTAACTCTAAGAGTTACTGGAAATAATGTGTTAACTGCCAAAGTTAATTAGGTACAGAAAGAACAACTTTTGTCAGATCTACAACTCTGGAATTTCACAAGACTCAGGATTCTAGCCTATATTGCTTGAAGAAGAGCTGTTAAGAAAGTCGAAGATGCAAAAGTAATTACAAGAAGGCAATATATTAAACGTTTATCCATTTTCACACCCACTCAAGTTTTACCAGAAATCCAGGAGCTCTCGCAATGAGATATACAATAGCTACCAGACCTTCCTTTCTTGTAGAGTGGGAGGGTTTGGCTACATGAGACTAATCTACATGCTATTGTTAGACTATTAATTATGTTAGTGCTAAATTAAATAATAATTAATAGTGAATGATTATTTTCAGGTAATAGCAGTAAAGTAGTAACTGAAAAAGAGGATGAAGAAGAAACTGCAAAATCTTCCAGCTTTCCTTGTTGTTGAGTGTGTATAACACATTTTTTGTCAATTTTATTTGTCGTGAAACTTATGCATTTGTCAATAATAATGCATGTAGTATGACTTATTATGTTGCTTAATTATTATGTATGTATAGTAAACATTATTTTTGTATTAATAATAGTTATAAAAAGACACCCATTCAATGGTTGATTTCTAATAGTGAATAAATGAACTGAAATTATGAATGTTAAAAGAGAGATTGTCTTGACCTTTGGATGACAACAGAGATACCGTGAATATCCTGAGGGGTCTAGTCCTAGGTAACATTCCATGATTAGCAAAAAAATGGTCTGCTTTTCTGCAATTATGCAGTGTTCTCAAAACATTTTAGTTGACAAATGCAAGAAAATGAAAATAATAATTATTACTGTTGTTCAAGTACAATGTGCTAACTGCCATCTGCAAGCTGTTCGTAAGTGCTTGTGTATTCATAATGTTTTAAATAAAATTTAATTATGTTACGTTTGTGTAATAAAACTAGCAATATTAAATTCTTCATTTAGTAGTTAATGAAGTGATAGATGGGCTAGTAGTAAAGGACTATATACTAATAAAATTATTATTAGTAATTATAAGGCATACATGTAATTGTTGTCGTGAGTGTAAAGACTTGGCAAGTAAACAGTACAACCTTGTATTGAGACATGAAATCATTTTCTAATATATATTAGAAAATGATTTCATTGAACTAGTAATACTCAATTAATTGAGTATTACTAGTTTAATGAAAAGAATATTGCTATCGCCATTTGGATAATCATGATCTATTAAATTGCTTTATGTGATGCATTGATAATGGATTGATAATTGGTATCAGGCAATATTGGCTATTATTTCTAGTATCAGTATCAGTTATTTCTGAAAAATGTAAATGATATTGTAATAAGTGTACTATTAATGTCATTGCTTGTGATTACATTAGTCTGTTTTATATATGATACTCATAATTATTGAGAAAATGTACTTTTTCATTGAAGGAATCAAAAACCGCAAGGTTAATATGTAATATCGATTGGTACCAGTTACCAGTACAAGTAATTATCAGTATATCAGAATATCGGTAAAATCTCAGTGTATCAGTGCATCACTATACTTTATATAGGAATATCCCCCTATGTGTTGTATATATAATTAATATAATAACTGCAAATCTGCAATGAAAAAAAATTCTTTATTTTTAGGCACAACCTTAAAAAGTGATATACTTATTTCCTGTCTTATTATGATGTCACGTCATAACAGGAAGTAAATAAACCAAGATGGCTGCAGCTCAGTATTTTACAAATCAAGTTTACCAGCTCATAACTTCTGATTTACAAGGAATATTGGAGTGCAGCTTTAAATCTAAGGTAGATGTGTATTAAGTTTATGCCAAAAAAATAAGAATTTGTTTTTTCATTGAAGTTATGTATAATTTTGGAAGGCTTGATTAGTTTCGAACATGTATAACCTTAATATAATTAATTTGTAATATATGTTGAGTACAGTGGTCTGTAACGTTTTTATTTGAATGGGTCTCCTTGTACTGATGCACTGATAATCAGATCGGTAATTGATATTTGGTTATTTCTGACTGATGTACAAATAATGTCATTTCTTGTGATTATAGCATCATAGCATCATTAGTTGCTTTCATGATACTCGTGATTATTGAGAAAATGCTCATTTTCATTGAAAGAATCAGACACAGGAAGATGGGTATAATATCAGATCGGTATCGGTTATCAGTACATATCTAATGTAATTATATTATTAGTGCATCATTAACATGTACATGTAGATACCTAAAATACTTGTAGTTGTAAATGTCACTACTTTTATTTCCTTTTCTGTTAAAATTAATGTTATTAGTCTCATGTATTAATAATGAACATTGTGACTTAATGTTAGGACTGAAACAACTAGTCGATTAGTCGACTAGCTGTAAGGCTGTTGACTACAATTTTTACTAACTAATTAGTCAGTTCAATATATCACGTGTTCTTGCACATGCGCACTTATTACATGTACATACATGTAGTGTTTTAATGTATGACTAATACCAGTTCAATCAGATTATGTTCATTAGACACACACACAGTGGATAATGGATTAATGAATACTAACTGTATTACATGTACATACATGTAGTGTTTTAATGTATGACTAATACCAGTTCAATCAGATTATGTTCATTAGACACACACAATGGATGATGGATTAATGAATACTAACTGTATTACATGTACATACATGTAGTGTTTTAATGTATGACTAATACCAGTTCAATCAGATTATGTTCATTAGACACACACAGTGGATAATGGATACATGTAATACTAACTGTATTACATGTACATACATGTAGTGTTTTAATGTATGACTAATACCAGTTCAATCAGATTATGTTCATTAGACACACACAATGGATGATGGATTAATGAATACTAACTGTATTACATGTACATACATGTAGTGTTTTAATGTATGACTAATACCAGTTCAATCAGATTATGTTCATTAGACACACGCAGTGGATATTGGATTAATGAATACTAACTGTATTACATGTGCATACATGTAGTGTTTTAATGTATGACTAATACCAGTTCAATCAGATTATGTTCATTAGACACACATGGATGATGGATTAATGAATACTAACTGTATTACACATATGTACTAGTGCTGGTCAATATATTGATACTAAACAATTATCATGATATCATATTGAATATTGTTGACAATACTGGTATTAGAAGGTATTGCTACTCCTCTTTAATTGAAGTTTGTCCAATTATTAATTTTGATAACAAATTTTTAAAATGGTGTTCAAAAGATGCTACAGAATAAAGGAACAATACCTAATAAATATGTTTAGGCCATCATTTAAAAAATTTGTTGAGGTGGGAAGGGGAGGTAACTTTAATTTAAAAGAATATGGAGGTTTGTGGCAGCATACCGGAGTATTTTGCTGTGCCTAATGACCCCCACCCTCTTACATGTAAATGAAACCCTAATAGTCATATATTACTTATTGGTATGAAGGTAGTTTAAAATCATATTTTATAATATATCCAACAGTTATAAAGTATTTGCTACATGTAAAATGATGATGATTAGCTTCAACTTAATGAATTACACATTTTGAATATGGACTATATCCTGTATAAAGGCTGTAGAAATATTCTGTAGGAAAGAAAGGGCAATTCAACTAATTAGTTGCCACACCATTTCAATATTCGAAGAAGCAACCCACAATTCAAACATTGGAACATTCAGATGGATGTTCATAGCATTTGTTCATGTTCTATTACATATATATATGTGTATGTACATATACACTTTGAAGATTATATTGTGTGTTTTTGTAGTTGGTTTAGTCTCATTAAAAATTTTTTTTTGTTCTACATGTTTATCAAACAACAATAAAAATAACAGATTCCGTTCAATGGTGAGTGAAAATCATCACATGATTATCACATGATAATAAATTATACAAGAATATAAATGTTCATCCAGCTTGCATGTATTTCTGAATGAGAGCTGCATGATATTCCATGTGACTGGTTAATAAATTACTTAGATACCACTGACTGAGTCGTTGAGGTGTCTTAATATAATATTAATATTCACTCTTTCTTCTCTCATATTACATGTACATGTATTATCCTCCATATTTAGGCTCCAATGTATTATAGACGTGCTAATGCAGCTGTAATAGTTTATGATATAACAAGTAATAAATCATTTGAAGAGGCTAGAAGTTGGGTCAAAGGTCAGGATTGTGTGTGTGTGTGTTCATGCGTGTGTACATTCATGCGTTCATGCATGCGTGCATGCTTGCTTGTGTGTGATCATCCAATTCACATTAGACAATACATTCCATACCTAGCTACTATAGTCCTATATACTATTTCAATGTTTATATTTTGTTAATTGTAGATACAATTTGTATAATGTTTGTAGTTTGTATCACTGAATAGACAACTGAGTATAAACATATTGTAAATTTATAATTTAATATTTATAAATATATTAATCAGAGAGTACGGTAGTACTCTCTATGTAGGGATGGCACGGAAAAAAATGGCCACCCATGCATTTCAATTGCAAGTGATGAGCTGAAATCTCTGGTAATATATACACATACATGTAAGTTTCTATACACACATGCCTGTTTATATCTAGTGTTTTTATGACTACCAATATCTTCTAGATGGCCGAAGATTATTGTTAAGGTAGAGAACCGGCGAGTGGCAAAACTGGCAAAATCTTCATCATATTAATATTTTCCAGACAAATCACAAATCATTTTTTTGTTTGTTGACCTATCACGATGATTCTAGCACCATTCCCGTCGCATTTATAGTAAAATTCTGGTCGTAAAGTATCGAGATGATATCTTCAGATACTATGAAAGAAGACAGTCTCAACGACTACAAAGATTTGATCTGGAATTGGACGCCATTTTCCTAAGTGGAATTTAATTACGCATGCGCATTTGTATACTCTTAACATGGAAGCTGAAAAGGTGGAAGTGTTTGGCATTGTAATAACATTTGTGAGTTTGTGAGCAAATACTAATAATGAATATAATAATTATTAATATTAAAGCAATTGTATAATAATATTGTATACTATGATAAGCATTGGAATACTGAATGGTTGACACAGTGACTGACACTACTTCTTGTAGGACTGCAGACAGTGATGTAAGTGAATAGAGAATATACATCATCTGTAAGTGAAAGAGAATGATAATCAATACATAAACAAAAGACTGACCTTCATTGATGAACACATTTTAATGCATTTTTGATTGCATGATTTCATAATGATATATAGTATTTCTGCAATCTACAAAAAAACATTCACATCGTTTAGAAAAAAATCAATGAAAACAAGAATAATAAAAAACATTTTCAATAAAAATGAAAGAAGATGTAGGGATGTCAAAACCCAAAAAGCAAGCAAACAAGGTTGGGAAGCTAACTTAGGACCCAAAATTAAACAAACCACTTCCATATAACCCTACATAATTACAGCTCTTTGTACAGAGGTGTAAGCACTTATGTAGGGTTATATGGAAGTGGTTTGTTTAATTTTGGGTCCTAAGTTAGCTTCCCAACCTTGTTTGCTTGCTTTTTGGGTTTTGACATCCCTACATCTTCTTTTAATTTTTATTGAAAATGTTTTTTATTATTCTTGTATGTATTAGATCTGTAAACATAATTATATAGTATAATTACTTATGTATTATATAGTTTATAATTTTAATGGGTCAAATGTCAGTAATTTGTGTGTGTGTGTGTGTGTACACAAATACCATACCATACTACCTGTGGATGCAATAATCAGTGATTTAGCAAATAATAATTTTATTAAACACTTACCTTCAAATGTTCATTATTCAGTCACTTTCCACTTGGTATCCAGGAACAGTAACTGTTGCTCCACCTAGTAACCAGATTTAGTTAGTTTCTTGTACAAAATTACCAAATGTATGAGGAATGTCATTATTATCATTGGTATCGACTGTATAATTATAGAATAATAAAAAAACATTTTAAAATATGAAAGAGTATGTAGGGATATATATCAAAACAGAAAAAGCACAGGCTTTGGCAACAAAATGAAATACCACTTCCACATAACAACCTACATCAGTATCTCTTCTTTGTGTTTTGCCTTTACTCTAGCTATATATATACTTATGTAGGGTTGTTATGTGGAAGTGGTATCTTTTGTTGCCAAAGCCATCTTGTTCCTGTGCTTTTTCGGTTTTGATATACAACTTATCTGTTTTATAAATCCATCTTAATTTAAAGTTAATGGGTGTGGTTTATTACAAATGGCATCCTATTGTAAGTAGGTTGCTGTTAGTGGCTGAAAGTATTCGTTGTCTAGGTCAAGAAACAGAACGGTACGAAGTTTGTTCCCCTAAATTTAACTGAAAATATATTTGTATTTGTGCTAAAACTACTTTAATAGCTCCAGAAACGTAGAAATGTATTTTTAGGAAAAAGAAGAATAAGTGAATAATAATGAATTTAAAGATTTTGCCAGTTTTGCTACTTGCTGGTTCTCTACTTTAACGACAACCTCTGGGCATCTAAGGTCACAAAAATACTCAGTATTATATGTTATTCATGTATATATATTTTAGCTTATATATTATATATATATATATATATATGTATTATAATAATATATATATTAGCAGAGATTTCAGCTTACCACTTGCAATTGAAATGTATGGGCGGCCATTTTGTTTCCGGGCCATCCCTACAAAGAGAGTACTATCGTACTCTTTGATACTCTTTGTTCAGATCCTGTTAATTACATGTATTAACTCGTGATTATACAGAGAGATTTACTATTGTTTAATGATACTATTATATAGAATATAAGTATAAACAAACACTAAAGTAAACAAACATCATGTGTGTATACATCATAATATTTAGTACACATGATATTATAATCTTAAAGTATTGAGTCTGATATACCATACCCTAGCTCCACATGTGTCCAACTATAAACCATAAGCCTTGAACCCTAAACCCTTAACGAAATAGTCACTAAATAACACACCCTATCTACATGTACATGTGTATGTATGCATATGCGTAATTGCGTACATGTATGTAACACAAGCAAATATATATAGATTTTAACCTTGTGGAAAGCAATAGGGATGGCCCTGAGGGCCATAAATATCACTCTGTCAGTTGAGCTACATACATAATTTATATAATTATTAGATCATGTGATTATGCTAACAACTGATCTGAGTTTGGTAGTTTGTAATTACCCTGCATGGAAACTTATAGCATTCTATACTATGCAAACCTTCCAGTCTACAATCTTTGACTGTCTTAATTGTTTATCCATGACTTATATGATTGGAGCCATCAAGTCACTAATGTCAGTTAATTATGTACAATGAATTGAATAATATTAAATACATATGTAGTTAAATGAGTTGCACATTCCATTACTATATTTGATAGAATGTAATTAAGTCACACCCATAAACCTTCTGGAGATTCTATTTATATACCTAAATTTAGACTCCATTACCATGGCAACTATATTCTTTGTAGACTCTGAAAACTAAATGTGTGAAACGCCATGTACATCTAAGTGTGGTCTAGCCACTCCTTGGCTTAACCTTGGAGTGGACAGACCACAGTTACATGGGGTTTAACATGTATACATGTACATACATGTAGGTTACATTTAATTATACACTATAAAATGGATTGGTGAGTTGTACTTATAATTAGTACTTAACTCAATTAATGGCACCTGGTATATTTTACTATTGATATCAATGCTTTCTAACATAACTTAATTATAACAACTATAATTGTGTCTGAAATTTATAGAATGACTGTAGCCAAGTAAACAAATAGTGTGGGCTACTGTACTTCCCATCCACCAACTCCATAGAAGCAGTTGTGAATGTGTCCCAATAAAACTAATACAAAGGGAAGTATATTATACTTGATAATACAATATTAAACATTAATGAAATAATACATGAGTCATGTATTAAACAATAAATAGAATTAGATGACTTGCATACATTTTCAGTTTATAATATTTGACTATCTTAATTTTTTGCTCGATGCCCTGGCTGTGACTTGTAGGGCTGGCCCTGAGTACTTGTATGACAAGTGTCGTTGACTCACTGATATGTCAAGTGTATGAAGTACACACTATACAATGAATTCAAAAATCTTAAGTAGCTAAATGAGTTGCACATTCAATTATCATATTTGCTGGAATATAAATCGCTGTTTAATCGCACCCAAAAACTTGCTGGAGAATGAATATTCTAACAAGATATACAGTGGAATGGCATTAAAACGAACACTGTTAATTTAAAAGTCTGCTTAAAATGAACATTTACATCTAGTCCCTTTGAGGTTGCCATATGAATAATACATTCCAATTATTTTAGCATGAACACTAATACAACGAAATTCCACTTTACACATTATTAACATTTATACCTTAGAAGTGAGATTTGTATGTCTTTTCGTATCTATAATTCAAATGGGCTCTAAAACTGTCATTATTTTTGAGACTCAAAATGCTAACCTACTTTGCTGGAAAGAAGAAAGCCATTGATGTCAAATTTATCCTTCACTATCAGCAGGAAGAGAGCAAGACAAGCACTTTAATGTATAGTATATAGACCCATGGGCAATGCCCACTTCTTTATTAACCTGTATAACTTCTGCATTTCAAACAGCAGTGATTTTAGACTTGCTTAGTTAGACAGAAGACCGTATAAGAAAGCCGTAGATATCAGCATTAATGATGATGTAGTAGTTAATGATATTCATTGATTATGTTTAATATGACTTACTGTTAGTAAGTCTTATCATACTTAGTCCTCTGGAATTTGTTTTAATACGGCTCCATTGTATTGAGAAAAAGGTATCTCTATGATTGCTTTGTCTGACTACATGTACATGTACATTGTACATTGTACATGTATCTATCAATAATTACTGATGGCACTATAAGTGTCTCTAGCTTTCTGTGTACTCTGAATACTGGGGCCTGAAGAAGTAAGTTTAATTTGTATTTGTGGTTTAAGTACATACATGTACACTGTACTTGTAGATCTTTGATGAAACGGAAGTATACATATTCAAGATTCTTACCTTAATCATTGCTGATTACTTCCTCATGTCTGAAATTCAACAACTTATTATCTTTTTCTTACATGTTAAAGATTCTTCCATCATCTTTATACTGTTTCTCTGCTATATACAACAGCTGTTAGTATTAGTTGCAGTTTTACATTCATCCTAAATCTCTCTGCTCGTCTGTAGCTCAAGTGCACATTATTTTACCTGCCACACCCATTAATTGACCTAACCTAGTCATATTCATGTACAGTGCATATTCAACACAAACATACATGTATATATACATGTATATAGTTTGAGCCTGTGGCAAAGCAATTATGGGATGGCCATACAGACCATAAAAATATATATTTATACATGTATATTACCTGAATATAGGTTGCATTAATTATACACTGTAAAAATGAATAAACCTCTATATAGTTAAATGAGTTGCACATACACATGTACAATAATAATATGGTCACCCTGTACATGTATTCTTTACTGTTAACATCAATGCTTTCTAATATGTACATGTAACATACGTGTGAGTATAACAAATATAATTACATGTATGAAATTAAGAGAATGGTTGTAGTTAAGTAAACAAATAGTGTGGGTTACTTCATATCCCATAGAAGCATTTCTGCACTTAACAAGGATGAAAAATAGGTATTCCAGTAATTAATATAATAACATGAAGTATATATTATAATAATTAAATACCTTTATTTTTCAGACTTATTAAAAATCTGATATCTCTACATTTTACAATGTGAATGAGTTATGTGCCATCTACACACATTTCTCTATTTCTATAATTATAAAGTATTGACAGTTGCATACCACTATGATTATAACAAGTGAAACAATGTTTTATAATGATAACAAATTTATAACATGATTTGTAATGAACAAAACCATCCCTATGACTAAATCAGTTGTGCAGTATTTTTTGCAGTAGTAGCAGTTTCTTTGTACATACTGGTATGTACATGTAGATCAAGATTAGACCAATATAAATTGTCACTAGTCAACAAGGCCATAATTGTAAGAGGAGTAATGGAGTATATAACAGTTCAATACTTTGTAAGTAGTAACTACAGGTAGTCTTAGAGTAACTCATTACACCACAATTTTAATTATGTAACAAAATCTAATGAATGTACATGTATCATTTATACACTTTAGTAGTAGTATATCTTATACATATCTAATTTCACTGATGTTTACTCCTCTGCAGTTTTGCTGCACTTTTAGACTTCTGAATATACTCATGTATGTAAAATATGTAGAGTAGTTGTTAAACACACTCTATAGTACTGTAATACACACAAATCCAGTATTATATATACTCCACATGTACTAACATGTACATGTACATAGTACACTATATAAGCTCCTAGCATACACCATTCATCTATTTACAAGATAGTCACCATCACTGCTGTTATTTACCAACTCACAACCTATTAAGATGATCTGGTTCATTATTTTGTTAATTCCTGGACTGACTTCTGGAGACACTTGCAGTTGTAGTACACCTAACCAATACGAAAACCAATATGAACAGTTGTGTTGTAATCCTGATAATCTTGGAAATGTTGTGAGGATCAATGGAAATAATAACAGACTGAAAATTATCATTTGTCCTTCTACTCCACTTACTCAATGCCAGCACATCAGTTCATGTAGTAATGTCCTCGTTCATAATCCTAGTGCCTCCTCAGGATATTATGATGTTAATTTGAGTAATGGAAGTGTTATAACTGTCTATTGTGACATGGATGGTAACAATTGTGATGGAGAAGGAGGTTGGATAAGAGTAGCACAACTTAACATGAGTGAACCTGGTGCTACCTGTCCTCCTGGACTTACACTACAGAACTATAATAATATTGATCATAGTTTATGTGGTCGATCATCATCAGGTTGTGCTTCAACCTTCTTCTCTACATATGGATTGAATTACACTAAGGTGTGTGGAAAGGTAAGAGGATACCAGTTTGGTCACATAGATGCATTTAGTACTGGGACTAACAACATTGACTTGACATATGTTGAAGGTGTTTCTATAACATATAGTAGTAATCCTCGACAACACATCTGGACATATGCTGCAGGAGAAGATGACTTTAAAGCCGCAACAGATGGTTGCCCTTGTAATACTGGAAGTAGTGTAGTTGTGCCTACTTTTGTTGGTAATGATTACTACTGTGAATCAGGTCCTGGTGACTCGGGTATATTGTATGTGGAGGATATTTTATGGGATGGACAGCAATGTCATGAAATAGAGTCTACCTGTTGTACTACTCCTAACATGCCATGGTTTGTCAAGACACTCAAGGAAGAGACTAATGATGATATTGAGTTGAGAGTGTGTGCTGGTGATAGTCCAACAGGTGAAGAAACTCCACTTGATATAATTGAAATATTTATTAAGTAATTAATAATTGACCAAATAACATGAATATACATGTGTGATTAGTAGTATTTCCTTATGTACATGTATCTGATACAAAGGAAATTTAATAATTTAGTTTTATTTAGTGTAAGTATTTTTAACTTTTTATGGTAATAATGAGATTCAGTCAATGACTCCTAATTATATAGAGAATGTTCTATCCATGTTCACAGGTGTAACCTATGTTTATGTCACATACATGTACATGTAGCTATGCATTGTGTGTGCAGTTAAAGTTGTGTTATTCCTATGGGCAGTGATGGGTAATGAATGTGAGTAGATGATAGTAATACAATACTAATATTTTTTAGTGTAGAATCATATGATACTTCAAGATGTGTATTTACAATTAAAAGATAACATTTTTTGTGTGCTATATTCATCAATTAGTCAAGCCTGATTTATATAAATTACTTAACTAATATACAAGTAATACACACAAGATGTTCTCAATAAATGTACATTCACCCTCCTCACATAATGTAGTCATAAAAAGGATGAGTTCTATAAAGATAATGATAGCTGTATATTCCAGTAAAGAGTAAATGAAATCATATACACTGTAAAAACAAAATAGTTTAAATAACTAATTTAATTGTTAGCACAGTTACAAGGATTTAACAATTAGTTAGTTGTTCATGATACATACCATAGCTACTTTGTATTAATTATGTTCTATTAGTTGAAGCATTATAATTTTAGGGTGCTGACTACTCATATTTCATGTCAAAGATTTAGTATAATTTATACTAAAGTGCATGTAATTGTATCTGGCTATCAACACATAATTTAATTTATACCTTTCAATGCTTGGTGCACATTATGTCATAGTAACATCATACATGTAGCCACAACATCCTTTATGACAATTGACGCAACTGTACTAACCAATGAAATTGTTATTTTAATGCTTTAGTTTTTGTAGTGTAAAGTACATAAGTTGGGTCTTTCGAGAGTGTGTGTCAGAGTTTTTGAGTTTTGAAGCATGGGCCAAATTGGCTCAACAATGGTTATTGTGTGGGCCTTTGGTAATACATTTTGAACCAATTAACATAGAGTTGATGCTGTTGGTGACAGACAATATATTCATAATTACCTGCACCATATGAGCTTATCAAAAACACTGGTGCTTGTCCTCAATCATAGAGTCTCTTTCATGTCATTAGGAGTTTAATCTATACCATTGCTGACTGCACTTTCTGTGGACTCTGAATATCAATGCCTGAAGGCGTAAGTGTAATACAGTCTAGGCATACTGTAGATACTATCTATATGGTCTACGGATAGTCCTGTTGGTCATAACAAAATTATTTTAAAAGGGTGTGGTTTTGTTTCATTTTTCATTCTGGGGAGACCTCAAGATGATATTTTGGCCCTGTCTATACAACTATATAAGCAAATTTAATTAGTTAAATGTGGGAGTTGCCATGGAGACCCCCTACATGATATAAGGTATGTGCTATATTTATGTATGTACATGCGGATGTATATAAGCAAATTTCTGTGTTGCATTTAAACTTGCTAATTGCCATACTAACCATTGCATTGTTTAGATACTAGGTACTGTTTAGTCAAACATATTGAGATGCCTCGACCAATTTTATATATGGGATTATTAACCAGTGTTATCCCATAGATCCTTAAAACTTTACAATCTACACCTACATGTATACTGGTCTTGGGTTAATAAATTTCTATCCTCTGTAACTAACTATTTTTTAGATTGTAGCTCATTAAAATGCTGCAATCTGATTGGTCAATTAGAGGATTCTAAATCAATATCTTAGTAAACTTACATACTTTAGTAGGTTTAGGTTTATTTATTAATGGACCAATCAGCTAAGAGCTGCTTTTAAATGGTACATGTGACACATATAGATATTACAATACATAGAAAATAAAAGAAAGAAGAAAAAGAAACTGTTTTTTTTTGTTGTTTTTTTGTTGTTTTTTTTTTTTTGTTTTTTTTTTTGTTATAAATATACAAATAAGGAAACAAAGAATTAAAAAAATATATATATACAATCCACATACAATTTCAAGACAATACAAGAAATTCTTTACATTTAGTCTTAAATGTTGTTAGATTACATGCAGACCTTACATGATCTGGTAGTGAGTTCCATATGAGAACACCCTGATAAGCAAAAGATCATTTCAGGATGTTTGTTCTTGGACGAGGAACATATAGTCCACGGCAGTTCCTTGTTTCGTGTTGATGTATTCGGCTGGTTGATACAAATATTTCACTGAGGTAAGAAGGGGGGTAACCTCTAACACATTTATAAACCCAGATAGCCAAATGATAATCCCTCCTCTCACCCAGGGTTGTCCACCCCAGTTGCCTTCTCAACTGTGTGGCTGATGACCTGTAAGGTGCCCCTAAGACAGCTCTTGCAGCATTATTGTGGACCACTTCCAATTTATTAGATGCAGACTTTGTACATCCATGCCATACAACATCACAATAATCCAAGGCTGGTAGGACCACTCCTCTGTAAAGTTTGTCAATAGTCTCTAAAGGCACTATATGGCTAAGTCTTCTTAACATTTTTACTGTTTTACTAGTCTTTTGTCTTAACTGAAGAAGATAGTCATTCCAGGAGAGGTGACTATCAAGTAGCACACCAAGGTATTGCACATAATTTACCTGCTGTAGAAGTTTACCCTCAAAGACAATATTTAGCTTTGGTGATTGTGAGAGTGCTGGTCTACTACCAAACAAAATAACTTTAGTTTTAACTGAATTCAGGTGGAGCTTTTGTTCGGTCAACCACTTGGCAATACAATGGAAGTCATTACTGAGCCTGTCCTCGATTTCTGGAAGAGATTTGGAGGCAGTATGCATGGCTGTATCATCTGCAAACTGATTTATTTCACAATTGCAGGCTTGCTTAGGGAGATCTCGCACATACACAGAAAACAGTAGTGGACCTAAAATTGATCCTTGGGGTACTCCACAGGTAACTAATTTAGGTTTTGACATTTTATTTTGGAATCGTACAGATTGGATTCTACCATCTAAATAATTCTGAAACCAAAGCAAAGCTTGAGTATTCACACCAACATCTGCCAGGTGTTTCAACATAATAGAATGATTTACAGCATCAAAAGCCTTGCGAAGGTCCAAGAACAATGCACCAACATAGCATCCATTGTCAATTGCCTTCATCCAGTTGGTTGTAGTTTTCAATAGTAAAGAGGCGGTGGAGTAACCACTTCGAAAGCCTGACTGTTGAGGAGGCAAAAAATTGTTTAATTCTAGATAGTCCAATAGTTGATTGTGAACGATCCGCTCTAGAATTTTGCTTAAAATAGGTCTATAATTGTTCATTAGAGTTGCATCATCACCCTTGTATACTGGTATAACTCTTGCTTGTTTCCATTGTTGTGGTACTTCACCAGATACTATGGAATGGTTAATAATATTTGCGATACTTGGAGCTATAACTCGAGATGCTTCTTTTATTAGTAGAGCTGGAATATTGTCAAATCCCATAGCCTTTTTACTATGGAGAGCTTGAAGATGATGGAAGACTGTATTAACAGATACACATTGAAGACTAAATATCTTGCCTACACTGGCATTGGTTGCTAGCAGAGGTTGATATACAGTTGCCAGACCTTGATTGAGTGAAGGACCAACATTCACAAAGTAATCATTAAATGCATTAGCAACAACAGTTGGATCAGAAGTTAGCTGTCCATTTATCTGCAATGCTGGTGTTTTTTGACAATTTGATGGTAGTAGTTGCTTAACATTGTTCCAAAAGGTCTGTGGTGTAGGAGATTTGTCAGATAGGAGGTAGTAAAAATACTCACGCTTTGCCTTCCTTAGCTCACTAGTGACATGATTTCGCAAGCATTTGTACAACTTGAAATATATTTCTTTCTTTTGTTTACTTGCAGTACAGCGAATGAGGTCTCTGACGCATAAGCTCTTTTATTTCCAAATTCATCCACGGAACCTGTCTTTTCTTACATTTCTTAGTTCTAATCGGGGCATGTTCATTTGCAATCTCCATGAATAGTGTATACCAAGCATAGTAACAGTCATTAATATCATTGAATATTTCACATATTGACCAAGGAACCTGTGATAGATCTCGGCAAAAACTGTCAGAATTAAAGTTTCTCATATCACAATAGGTACTAAACCTAGGAGAGAGCTTTAATGTAGACTTACGAACACAATACACTGCATGATGATCGCTCATTGAATGAATTAGGACACCAGAATCACAAACAACCTCTTTGTTAGTGGTAATCACAATGTCTAATAGTGATTCTGAATGTGAAGTGACTCTGGTCCGAGTATGAATCAGTTGATCCATGTGGTAAGATTCACAGAGAGCAGACAGGCTGTCGTCCTTACTCGGAAGCAGATTGAAGTTAAGATCGCCCATAAGGATTAATTCCAGCTTACTATCAAGACACCTTGCCAGCATGTCTGATAGGGTTGTTAGGGTCACATGGTTAGCCTCTCTAGGAGGAATATAAACGCATGTAATTAGAAATGGTTTTCGATTTGGGATCCGAATTTCAACTACAATGTGTTCTAAATCATTATGTTCTAGGTCAAACCGACGAAACATACTAATTCCATCTGCATGGTAAATAGCAACTCCACCACTCCTAGTGCCAATTCGATCTCGTCGTAAAATTGAATAACCAGGGATGTTGATCTCAATATCCAGATGAGATGGTTTAAGCCAGGTTTCAGAGAGACAAATTAAATCAAAAGGTTTATTTTCATAAGTAACTCTCAGTTCATCAATTACATTGGTAAGACTCTGAATATTATAATGTATTATTTTTATGTCTCGAGGGTATTTCTGGGTAATTAGCTCACACTGATCTTGATGGTTAATCATATCTGAGGAACTAGACATTGATGAAGGCAGGCGACATTTAGTACATAACCACTGCTCATCACTAACTCCTAGGCGATCATACTCCTCTTGGTCCAAGTGAACACATTCTGGATGGCACCACTTATCACACAAGTCACACTGTATACCCTGTGCATTCACTGGGCTAGAGCACATCACACAGGGATCCTCCACAGGCCCTGGATTGAGATGAATATCTCCAGAGAGATGTAAGGCAGAGATTACCCAAACAATTTTCTGAGTCTTCCATTTAAGGTTGTACTAGGGGAAGGGGTAGTTGAAACTCCAATCGGTTTCTAGTCTTGCCAGCTTCTTGCTGCATACAATCTGGTTCCATTCTGTATTTTTTGGAAGCCACACCCACCCGGGGGTATAATTATTGGGCCTAAATGTTTTCACTGATAGTTAGAAACAAAGCTAAACACGGCCCACGGGTGGGAAACAATGGCGGGGTAACTGTAGTTGCTCTCTGAGAAAGATCGGAGTTTGATAGTGTCTAGAAAGGTAAATTTTATGGTTTCAGTGAAAAGCTACAGAATTCAGCTTTCTTCAGCCTCTTGTAACTATAAAAGTAAAACGAATTTCCAGAAAACGGCTCTATTTGTTTTCTGGAAATGCATTGTACTTGGTGCACGCCATGATTGGTGGGCGTGGCTTTCTCGGTTTTGTACTTATTGCGATTGCAAAAATGGACATTTTATATATGTTTTATCAATTCCAGGACCCTATATAGGTGATTAGAAGATATGAAGGTTGCTACTACACCAGGTTAGAGTCATATTATGTAATATTCTATTTTGAAACCGATTGGAGTCGCATCCGCCCACTCCCTAGTAGCACCTTAATAACCACTAGGGTTGTATGTCTCCTCCAGAATTCAGCTTTCTTAAATACATTAAGAACAGAACTTCTCCCAACTAATTCTTGAGCAAACACAATAGGCTTTGTGTAGACAATACATCTAGTAATTTGATAGATTTGCCAAAATAGAACAAGGAACAGCAGCCACTTACTCATAGTGTTCAGCGCCATTTTATAGTAAACATATAATTACTTAGTAAACCTGTTGCAATGTTGCTATTGCAATTTCGCACAAAGAACAGAAGCAAAGTTTGTTGTAAGGCTGGATCTGTTGATTTTTACAAGCGATCGATTGAGAAAGTCGCTAAAGTGTGTGCGTTGACCGCTGACTACTGCATTTGTAAAAACACTCATCTAGCTGCTTTCTATCAACAAACAAAGAATGGTTTTAGTATCTAAGGCCTTCTTAAAAGTTCTTCTGTCCAACTATGTAAGCTGAAATGTTCACAAATCCAAAAGTTACACAACTGAGGAAATCAAGATGTAGGCGTTGCCCTTGAGAGCAAAACACTGGTGCTATCGATCACTTTGCTGTTATTCTGCAAGCAGAGAGGAGTGCCACATAGCTTTTTTGTTATGTCTTCGATCCAAAAAAGTAATAACGATAATCTAAATTGCTTAGATACTGTATTCTTAGTTTCCACATGCAATAGAACTACCTTGAAAACATTAATTACTTCGGGCTCCGCCCTCAGTAATTCGGTCATTCTATTGCAAGTAGAACCTCGGATACTGTATCTAACCTATATGTATATTTATACTGTGTAATGATCTCTATTTCCAAATAATTAATAATTTGAGAACTTGTATCTGTGGAGTAATTATAACTACTATAATTTATATAGATCTATCCTCGTATTTTTGTTACCTACTATAACTTCTGTCTTCAAACAACTGACTACCTAGTATATGGTTGAAAGTTTATTTACCTTTGTTGACGACCTCCTAAAATGAATTTACAGTATTTGGTAGTATGGTCTTCCAGTAATTGATATAATTGGCTTTACATCCACTCCGAATGATGTGGTGATGCATACCTGAGTATACATACTGACTATTGTTAAGTGTTAAGCAATTAGTGTACTTTGACCTGTGTGGTATTAACAGTTACTATAATGATTTATCTGTATGTTTCTGTAATGTTCTAGAATATTCTGTTATTTTCTTGTACTTTCTTTTATGTAGTTATATAATTAGGGAGTTTTTAGTTGTAAAGTAGAATGAGCGAGTGTTGAACATTGTTGAAATTGTTTGGTATTGTTAACAAAAGATTTCAACCTAACTGGCATAACATTTGGTGGCAGAGGTGGGATACACTATTGTTGAAGTCTATCCCAACAGTAAGCTAAATGCTAAGAGATTGGAGACAGGAGCAGCAACCTGAAGAGGTTTCAGTAAGAGAGCTCCGGTGCAGATGATAAAAGAACAGAGGAAAGAAGAACAACAGAGATTGGAAGAGCAGAGAAAGGAAGTACAATAGAGATGGGAGAAACAAGAGGAGCAAATGATGCATTTGGTAGCAGGAATGATGGAGAAGCATGGCAAGAGAAGGTGCCTAGGCCCAGCTGAAGCTACAAAGGAGCCAACGCTGGTGAAGTTTTGTGAAACAGATACTGATATCGAACATTTTCTAACTGGATTTGAGAGGGTGGCCAGAGCATATAAATGGTCAGAGGATATGCGGGTGCTGAAGTTAATACCTTTGTTAACTGAGAGGGCTATGGCAGCATATGCAAATATGGACCAGGAGATGGCAACAGATTACGAGGAAGTTAAACAGGC
Organism: Petrosia ficiformis; assembly: GCA_947044365.1. NCBI lineage: Eukaryota > Metazoa > Porifera > Demospongiae > Haplosclerida > Petrosiidae > Petrosia > Petrosia ficiformis. The sequence continues at coordinate 45,151,237 of OX345636.1, forward strand.
CATTCTACAAATTTGACATTAAGAGACTTATCGTAAGAAGTTTTGTTCAGTGAGAAGAACAGGGACAAAAAGTTATGCAGAATTGGGGATCAGACTTACTGACTTGTTCAACAAGTGGACAGAGGTTACAGAAGGAGATGCAAAAACGTTAGCAGAAAGGGTAATCCAGGAGCAGTTGGTAGCAAATATGCCACAGGATTTGCAGGTGTAGATTCGAGAGAGGAAGCCATTGTCAGTCAAGGAGGCAGCAAAGAAGGCTTATGACTACACTATGGCTAGACAGAGCACTCGCAGAGACAAGAGGTGTCATAATCGTGGAGATGTTGGACACATGTACTGAGAGTGTACAAGATCTGCAGTGAACGAGGAAAGGAAGAGAGATTCAGCAAGAGAAAGTGCCCGGAACAGTACTTATCAGAACAAAATGGATTCTCAACGGTGTTACAAAGACAAGAAGCATTCAGGATATTATGCTAGGTACCTTGTAAGACGGGAGAGACAAATGTCATGTAGGAAGGCAGTTCCAAAAGAGTTGGTATACAAAGGCAAAGTAGAAAGAGTTGCAAAGAGATGGTGGTAGATACACACTGCTCATACACATTGGTACATAGCAGTCTTGTCCCTGATGCCAAGTTCATGCAAGATCAATGGGTAGGAGTTCAGTGTGCGCATGGAGATGTCACTGAGTATCCAGTAGCCAAGGTAGACATTGAAATAGATGGAGTTTTGAAAGGAGTTGAAGTTGAAGTATCATGAAGGTTACCTCGAAAAGTGCTAATTGGGAGAGATTTGATGGACTTGTTTGGGATTAGAGGTGTGGAAAGTTGTAAGGTGCTTACACGAAATCAGAGCAGATGTCAGCAGGAGAGACAACAAGAGAAAGAATGGAGAACAGGAGTTGTAATTATTATGACCCCAGCATATGTATATGTCTATATGTTATCAATAGATAGTAGACATCTTAAAAATAATTTTTATCGTAGAGCATGTGTATACATGTAATTGAGAGTATATAGTAGAGAAGGTGAGTATCCCACTGGTATATAGCACAACCCTGCAAAAAGTACTTGAGTTGAGAAGATGGTGAAACGTACATGCTAGACCACCAGGTGTTAATCACATGAATGGTGATAGATACGCTTACATACAAGAATGGCAGAGGTCGAGAGAGATGTTTCATATGAAGACAGGTTATGATTATTACCTAGCCGATCCTAGTGATGTTGATGCACAGAGTAAAATCTAACTCTTCCTCGAGATTGCCAGATTCCTTTGCAAATTTCTGGGGAGAGACCACAAATCCCAAAGTTTTGAGAACATTTTACAGGAAAGATTACCTTCCCTAATTGCAGGGGACTTAGAACCAGCAATATGAATCGATAAATTAGCAACGCTGCAAAGAATTAGAAAACATCCTTCATGGTGTGGTTGCTGCATCATCCATCTTTGTTTACAATGTGGTCACAAAGCACCTCAATGCCTACTTATGATTATGTAGTGAATATCATTGTCATGTACTTTTTGCAGAGTTGTCCTACATGCTTATGTTGAAGTGTGATACTCTCACTTTCTTTCTATTATGTACTCTTGATGTAATGTATATGTCCTTTTTTTAATTGTACTACATGTATATCTCCTTATTTTTCTATTCCCCTTCTTTTATTATCAACTTATCTTCTTTGTATTTACCTCTCATCTTTTTGTCCTCTTCCTTCCTCCTCCTCCATCTTGTCTTTCTCCTTACTCTTTTCTCCCTCCTCCATCTCTTCTCATATTCTCCTCCTTCTCTTCCACCTCTTCTTTCTCTACTCATTCTCATATAATCTTACAGAAGTACAAAGCAAAGTAGACCCAAAAATAGGTTTGTTAACACATGTATGTATTCATACACAGGTTGATAAATTTGTATATATACTCATATCAACCTTTTCTTCAACCATTCCATGTCTTCAATCAATGTTCTCGAGCAACAAATGTGAAATACTTAAATTAAATCCTTGCGAAATATTGTGTCTATGAAATGCAGTAAGTACATGGTCTTCATGGATGTCAAACTTCATTGGCTTCCTATACCAAATGTCAATAACAAGCAACCATTTAATGTAAGCATTTTCGAGCCGCGTAGGCGGAGGGTTATAGTAGTTGGTTTGTGTGTGTGTGTGTCTGTCTGTCTGTGTGTTACCACGTAATCTTTGCAAATACCAGATGATACTAATTTGTTGACACATGGTTGAAGACACTATATATCCATAATGCCGACATTTAAAGGATTTGTTCTGAACTCATCTTGTTGCAGAGAAACAGCTGTGTAAACTCTCGTCGATCTGTCGCCATCTTGAAATTTCTTCGTTTTTGCTGATGTCAGCAGAAAACACTGAACCACTAACTTTTGTCTCTTTGAAGCTTTGTTTCTTGAGCTTTGTCTATCGTCCTAACGAGTGTTTATACAGCTATTTGTGAAGTTTTGTCCAGAAATTCCCTAGTTCTCAAGAGATCTGATGCCATGCTATCCCCATATTTGCATATTCATGTCACGGTGCTACTGATAAGAAGTCAGTAACATGAATATGCAAATTATAGTGTTGATATGAATGGTGTGTTCCTGGCTGTTGCAATGTTACTTAGGCAACGTTGTTCTAAAGCCATGCTGTTTAGCAGTAGCTAGCGAGGGTTCTGCACTTTAGTGCATTCATTGTATTGTGACTCATGCAGCCATGAATATACAATGTACATACTAAATACACTGTATTATCACATGAAAAGCCTGTTGTGTTATGAGAACATGAAATATGACAATATTCAATAAAATGTCACTAATACAGTAACAGTAATTACCTTAGTTCTACTATCAATATAGTACACAATTAACTGTGGTGTTCAATTTACAAGTACATGTAATTACTGTCAAAACTGCTGTTGAATTACTGTAGTGTTGAAATGAAACTACTGAGTAATTATTGTACTGTATAGTGACAATGCATTGACATATACTGTATGACATTTATCACCTTTAAAACCTCGCTTTGCTATTCAGTTGTTTCAGTGTTCAGAAAAAAAATTCAGGAAGAGCCCAAATTTTGTTTGTTACCATGATTTTCATTCAGATAACAGTTAGCAGTGGAAGATGAGGGACACCTTTATGCTAATACCACACAAAAAAATTGTATAACTATTCTGTTGTAATTCTTGGGCAATTTTGGTAGGCACTGGAAAGTCATATACAATTTAAATGAAGTGTCCACTTTGTAATAATATTATAAACATGATGACAAGATGCCAGATTTTATTTGGATAGGGAAGTGCCTCCTCCTTCCTCCCTCAGTAGGTACTAGGCAGTATTTATTTTTGATCTCAACATTCTTTGATCAATTATTTTCAAATGGATTATCCACTTATTGCATCTTCTACATGTATCTCTCATTTGCAGCAATGAGTGTTGTTGGTAACAAATCTGATCTTGAAGACAGCAGGCAGGTACCTCGTGACAAAGGAGAAGTGTTTGCTCATACACTTGGTGCAATGTTCACTGAAACTTCAGTTAATATTGGTACTCACGTCATGATACATGCTTGTTTACATACATGTACATGTATTGTAGGGCCAGAGGAATAAATCATTGTTAGATCATTAGCTCATAATACATTGTATATGGAGAAACAAGATTATATAGAGAAATAAAGTATCCCTATGATTGTGGAAATCAATCAAAGAGATGCCCCTATCAAATCATACAATACAATACAATACAGTGTATGAAGCATAGTACTTAATCTTGTATTATTAACATCACTTCTTTGTTTACACAGTAAAGTAAACAGTACTACTGTTGAGGAGCGTTTTAATAAATCATAATTAGATTATTGCCTTAGTACATTTTTACAGTAACGATAATGTAATAAAAATATCACCATTATAGTATAGTGCTTGACTTTACATGTACACTGCAGTATATGTGACTACATGTATACTGTGTTGTATTGTACAATAGTATTATCAACAGTACTATTTACTATCACTGTATTGTTAGCTATTCAGACATGGGGCAAGCATTTACTAAAGGGCTTGAAGCACAATTTTAAGCAGTTTTAAAAGGGCTTAAGCACAACACATGCTTTTATGAAAAAAGTGCTTAATCGAAATTATTAAGTTAAATTATTTAAATGTGTGCTACAAAGCTTTTCTTTTGGTATTTTGTTTTCACAGTTTCTTTTATATATAAGTACTAGCATATAATAGCTTCCTAATGGTATGTGTGGGAGAGAGACAGAGATTATTAATTGTTCCTTTATTAAATGATTTTAGAGAGTGAATCTATACTATTATACAGTATTTCTGAAGTTAAGAAAGTTGTATCTCATTCTGGGTGCTTAGTAAATTAATGGTTGTGGTGTGTAAATTACATATCTCTCTCTCTCTTTCTCTCCCTCACTCCCTCACTCTCTCTCTCTGTAGGAGTTAAGGAAGCATTTCTTAAAGTTGGTCAGGGAGTGATAGAGTTATATCTCAATCATTTACTGACCTCAACCTCACTGAGTAGTTCATTTAGTCCATTCAGTGGTACTGTCTCTCCTTCTCTGCCTACGAGAGATAACGGAGTCAATCATGTCTATGTTTATCAAACACATTCCATAGGTAAGAATGAATTCTAAGAACATCTGGAAACAAGACTAATTATGTAATAATGAATGTAGATTTCAAAGTTTTGAATATTCAAAAAAGTACAATAATTTGTTGGTTTTGCATTGCTTAAATCTTTAACTTCAAAACTTACTTAGTGCTTTCTAATGAGTTCTATTTACTATCTATTGTAAGTACTGTACTATGTTCTATTCTCTGTTTCCACTGGGATTTAGAGTTGTTAGATTTTTTTAAAAAATCCATAGAACGTTTCCCAAACACACATGCATATAATTAAGAAGGACGTTAATTCATTTAGACATTCATCACACCTTACATGTGTGGTTTTAATAACCATAATTCATAATTCCATATAGGTAGTGACATGTATGTGTGTACATACCAGTGAGAATATGAAATAGAAGCTTCAATGCACAGCTTTGGCAATTATATAAACTCCTGTCAGTATTAACTAGTCACATATTTTTAATCCAACATTGTTAATCTACAATATTATAACTGCATTGCATATCATTTTTAAAAATTGCATATTGTGTAGCAATAGTAACATGTGCCTTCTCTAGTTGTTATTTGACTGTGGATTAGAAAGTCACTCACTTGGGAAATAATAAAATGCTTACCTTAATGCTCACTACATGCGTATGCATCCATTTTGATAGAGTTACTGACAGTCAGCTGTCCATGCTCTTAACAACCTAATGGTCATCTGAGAATATTAGTCCATTTTCTTGGCATTGGTGAATGTATATGTCATCTAACTGCAATGGAATGTTTATTAAATAATAATAATGACAGCCCTGTGTGCTATGTGTTAGCAATAATGTAGCTCTAAGGTTTACAACATCTGACAATTTTATAAAGTCTGTGAACATGGAGATCATTCATTTTTTCAATTATTGTTCAATATGCTATTAGGATGAAACTCATGAAATTAATAATCTATTAATTCAGTAGTTTGTTAATGTAACCATGCTAGTACTATAGATAGAAACGATCGTTCTATAAATAATAAAACTGCACACAACGTAATAATCATAAATCTGAGAATGATTTTACGTAATCCTGATGACATAATCCCGCTGGTAGTTACATCATGAAACAGCCAGCAATTCTCATAGGGCAGAACAAACTGCATCTGGCTCAATCATCTGGTGCCAAGAAAATCAACTAATGCAGTAAGACTTATTATGTTACATAATTATTATGTATGTATAGTAAACATTATTTTTGTATTGGAAAAGGACACCCATTCTAATAATAAATAATTTATAAGGATGTTAAAAGAGAGATTGTCTTGACCTTTGGATAACAACAGAGATACCATGAATATCCTGAGGGGTCTATAATAGCTCTTGAAAACCTGATTTCTCCAGTCCTGGTAATTATGCAGGATTCTTGGAACATTTTAGTTGGCAGATGTGAGAATATGAAAATAATTATTGTTGTTTATGTACAATGTAATTTGCAGGCTTTTTCCTCCTGTAATACTGTAAAAATAAAGATGATGTAATGTCATGATGGTTACATGAAGAAAAACACCACTTGCTGTACTATATCAACTAGGTATGAAAATTAATATTGTAAGTACTTGTGTATTCATAATGATTTATGTTTGTGTAATATATAAAGGAATGAAACTAGCAATCAATATTATTTATTTAGTAGTTAATGAAGAAATAGATGGACTAGTAATAAAAGACTACTAATTTAATGTATGATTGGTTAATATTGAATGGATTAGTTCATAGTAAGGTATACATGAGTAGGCATACATGTAATTGTTGTCATGAGTGTAAAGACTTGGCAAGTAAACAGTACAACTTTGTATTAGAGACATGATCAATGAAAAGAATAATTATTGTTATTGCCATTTGGATAATCATAATCAGGCCTGATCACAGAAGCAAAAATAAACTGGTGAGGCCAAACGAACACTCAAACTTCATTAAATATTCATAATTGATGTGTTACTAATGGACATTTATCATGAAAGGTTTATGCTGGAATTATTGTGAATAAATGTATGAAGTGATAAAAACCTCCTTAGTTTGTGGGCGTTGTTTTGTATCAAAGTTAGCGAGTGCTTACTTCGTGGTGCAGGTGCGTGTATGGGAGGTTTACGGTAGTGGAAGAAGTAGCACACTGCTTCGGTCTGCCCTGATGATCTATCAAATTGCTTTATGTTAATTATCAGTGATGCATTGATAACTGTATTGATAATCGATATCAGTCAATATTGCCCATTATTTCTAGTATCAGTATCATTTATTTCTAAATAATATGTAATAAGTGTACTGTCATTGCTTGTGACTATATCATCCAATGTACATTTTCATTGAAAGAATCAAAAACCAAAATGATGATGTAATATCAATTGGTACCAGTTACCAGTACACATTTAAAGTAATCAGTATCAGAATATCAGTAAAATCTCAGTGTATCAGTGCATCACTATACTTTATATAGGAATAACCTCCTGTGTGTTGTATATATATTAACTGCAAATCTGCAAAACTAAAAACAATTCTTTATTTTTTGGCATAAACTTAAAGTATGATACACATCTACTTCAGATTTAAAGCTGGCTGGACTGCATCTCCAACTCTAACATCACACCAAAAACATTAAGTATTTTAAACCAAGATGGCTGCAGCTCAATATTTTACAAATCAAGTTAACCAGCTCATAACTCCTGATTTACAAGGAATATTGAAGTACAGCTTTAAATCTAAGGTAGATGTGTATTGAGTTTATGCCAAGACAAAGAATTGTTTTTTTTATTGCAGTTACGTTTAAAGAGATGGCTGTCTATGAGGCCGGCTTGGGTAGTTAGGTATGTAAACATGTATAACCTTAATATGATAAATTGTGATCATTATAATACATGTAGAGTACAGTGGTCTGTAAGGTGTTTACTTAAAGGGATCTCCTGATAATGATACGCTGATAATCAGATCGGTAATTGGTATCGATCATTGTTTTAGTATCAATATCAGTTATTTTTGATAGATGTAACTGATATTATAATAAATGTACAAATAATGTGATTTCTCGTGACTATAGCATCATTCGTTGCTTTTATGATACTCGTGATTATTGTGAAAATGCACATTTTCATTGAAAGATTCAGACACAAGAAGATTGGTATAATGTCAGATCGGTATCGGTTATCAGTACATATCTAAAGTAATTATATCGAAATATCTTATTAGTGCATCACTAACATATACATACATGTGTATACATGTACATGTACATGTACACATGTACATGTATGTGTATATGTAGATACCTAAAATACATGTAGTTATAAAAGTGACTAAATGTACTTTTATTTCCTTTTCTGTTAAAATTAATGTTATTAATCTCATGTATTAATAATGAACATAGTGACTTAATGTATTGTGAAGAAATTGAATATTGCTTATTTGTTACATACATGTAGTATTTTAATATATGACTAATACCAATTATATTTGACTAATAGTTTAAGTCTAAATATTTCTTACTGAAATAGTGAGCAGAAACGCTCCACTTAAATACAAAAAACTGAATGACTAAGCAAAATAAACAACCAATCAGAAACTGTATTACATGTACATACATGTAGTGTTTTAATGTATGACTAATACCAGTTCAATCAGATTATGTTCATTAGACACACACAATGGATGATGGATTAATGAATACTAACTGTATTACATGTACATACATGTATTGTTTTAATGTACATATACACTTTGACGATTATATTTGTAGTTGATTTAGTCTCATTATAAAACTATTTTCTTTGTTTCTATATGTTTATCAAACAACAATAAAAATAACAGATTTCTTTTAAATGGTGAGTGAAAATAACCGTATGATTATCACATGATAATATGTGTTTCTGAATGACAGCTGAATGTAATTGGAAAACAACGAATAATAATAATAGTAATAATAATAATAATATTTCATTATTTTTGTTTACTTTAACCGTACTATTGCTTTATTTGGTATAATAATAATAATAATAATAATAATAATAATAATAATAATAATAAAATGAAAGTAACAATAGTAATAATAATGATGAGAATATATATATATATACATATATATTTAAAAATATAATACTCATAATGGGTATGTCCGAGACAAAAAATAAAGAATCCAAAATAATAGTAATAATAAAAATAATAATAATAATAGTAATAATAATAATAAGCTACACTCTCGTTTGCAATCTTAAGAGCAACAGTACTATGCTTGCATGGCTCTCGTACAAAATGGCGAAGTATTGGTTTGGATGATGGAGCACCAATTCATGGTTTTAATGACAGATTCTAATTTCAATATATATTACATTATTTTTATCCTGTATTATTTTCATTTGAAATCTTGTTTACTCTTTATGTATTATCATTACTTTGCTTATTAATAATAATAATAATAATAATAATAATAATAATAATAATAATAATAATAATAATAGTGATAAAATAGCGGCAACACGTTGTTGCTCTTGTAATGGAGTCAATGGTATTTGCAAAAGGTGTGTCTGTGCTCGAAATGGGAGACTTTGTCATTCATGCTTGCCTTCATTGAATCATCGATGTGTCAATCAACGAACCATTGCTGTGATTCAACCGAAAGATATGTCGTGCGACCGACCGTCTAATACCCGATACTTTTATATCGGATATTGACTCTGAATCCTTTTCTGAAGACCCTGAATCCTCACCCGATTCTTTAGCTTTCACTTTGGGAAAAAATGATGATATAAAATCACCTTATAACCCAAGACCTGATCTTTCTCAAGACAGGCATTATTTGGAACAGAGCGAAGTTGATGACATAAGGTTGCAAATGGAGATTTTTCCAACACTCTCTCGCTTACAGACAAATGTAAAGATGATCAGAAGATATGAAGGTTGCTATTACACCAGGTTAGAGTCATATTATATAATATTCTATTTTGAAACTGATTGGAGTCGCATCCGCCCACTCCCTAGTACCACCTTAACAGTTAAACTTAGCAGTATCATTAATTAAGAAAGTTAATATATTAAGGTTTTAGTCTTTTCCGTGGGCGGATGCTACTCCAATCAGTTTCTAGTCTTGCCAGCTTCTTGCTGCATACAATCCGGTTCAATTCTGTATCTTTTGGAAGCCACACCCACCCGGGGGTATAATTATTGGGCCTAAATATTTTCACTGAAACCATAAAAACTACCTTTCTAGACACTCAAACTCCGATCTTTCTCAGAGAGGAACTACAGTTACCCCACCATTGTTTCGCACCCACCACCCGTGGGCCGTGTTTAGATAATAAACTATCAGTGAAAATATTTAGGCCCAATAATTATACCCCCGGGTGGGTGTGGCTTCCAAAAGATATAGAATTGAACCAGATTGTATACAGCAAGAAGCTGGCAAGACTAAAAACTGATTGGAGTAGCATCCACCCACAGAAAAGACTACAACCTTAAAGACTCATACATTCTATCTCTGTAAGCTCTCCAGTTTCTGCCATTTACTTGCAATAACCCACACCCTCAGCCACACCCAATGTGATCACGTGAGTTCAAACGTGGAGGTCAGTTTAGAGCATTTCTGCTTGAGCTTTTGTTTGACACATATATTTGAATTGTAAGTTCAATGTTTTTGCTCATTGTAGTTGTAACAATGTACAATTCATTATAGGATAATTATCTTTAGTAACTGACAGTTGTGGCATAGATACTTTGGTAATGAATGAGGTAATGAATATTTGTTGGAAGAGTATATTATGTAATTTGACTGTAAGTAATATAGTTATTATACTAGTGCAAAGCAGTATAGCTAGCTGATGGAGAATCATTTTTAGTCATCTGTTTTTATATTTATCAGGATTAATCTTAGCCAGTCTAGCCACAAAAAACTTTCTCAACCAACTTTCAACTTTATATAAAAAACAATTTCAAATTTAAGCTTGTTACTTTCTCTCTTGCATCTCATTTATTTAATTGTTGCAATTGCAACCTATCCTGAAGCTACAGCGGCGAGGCCACGCACCAAAGGTGCTTCATTATTTCTCTTTCTGTTCTATTTGTTTCTTGCTTTGATTATTAATATAATTATAATTATGTATATATACCCTTATGCATTTTGTATTAAACTTTGTAAAGAAAACAAGTGTATATAGAGAAAAAAAACATCCCTATATTTGCTTTGTGATGACTATGTATTAAGCATTGCTGATGGCACTAGTGTCTCTACCTTTCTGTGTACTCGAAAGCTGGGGCCTGAAGAAGTAAGTGTAAGCCTGATTGCAGTCTAAGTACACAGATCTTTGATGAACTGACTGAAGTATTCCTACAAGATTCTAAATGATGATTTCCTCATATCTGAAACTTAACAACTTATTATACTTACTTGTTAAAGATTCTTGCATAATATTTATACTGTTTCTCTGCTAAATGGAACAGTTATTAGCAGTTTCTGAATCTTGCTGGCTTGTCTGTAGCTCGAAGAGCCTCGAATGCGCGTTCTTTTACGCGCCACGCCCATTAATTGACCCGGCCCCCGGGAATGACGCAACTTCCTTAACTACGTATACAACGCATAGTCGCGCAAGTGACACAAACATATATATATATATATATATATATATATACATTAAACCCCGTGGAAAGCAATTATAGGGATGGCCCTACGGGCCATAAAAATCAGTTTGACCAATTAATTATAACTGCTAGAGAGGTAGCCATCAATATTTTTCTCCACACATAATTATGTACTTATCTGACTCCATTGTCATTATAGTACATCATAAGTGTAGGGAGATGTTTTAAACATACAGCATTATGAGATGGGAGGTTCTGACTGAAAACAGCTAAAAATTTAATTTACTAATAGAATTCTATATGCTATATGCCATGAACTATAAATTTAATTCTTTGGATAAAAAATTGGAAATAAATGAAACATCACTCATACAGTAGAATATAACAGTACTTAAAATATAAGCATGAAATTAACATGAAACACCATAATAATTACACACACCTTACGTATTAAATTTTCAAGAATGAAAAGAATCAATTAATAATTCTTATCATATACAAATTAAAAATCAATGAATTGTTAAACGTACTCTTTAGAAAGGCTGAGGTTCAGGAAGCCCAACCTGTGTTGATTGAGTACCTGGATAAGGAGGAGGTGGTTGTTCATGGATGTGGCTTGTGTCCTGATTAGAATAAGGAGGAGGATATTCAGAATCACCTGGAGAGAATGGATGAGCATCGTAGGATGGAGGGGGCTGCTGTGGTTGTGTCATAGGATATTCTTGTTGGCCGGGATAAGGCTGTGTTAGATGTTGATAACTCTGTTGTTGTCGACATCTCCTGAATGATGAAACAATTCGCACTCTGCAGACACATAGTAGTATACATACTACTAATATAATAATAAAAAAGGTAACAGCAATAATGCCTCCAACCAAGCCACCAACATCTGTAATAATAGGAATGCTTATCACAAGAGTTTGAGGCATTGATCAACTAAAACTACATGATTCTATGACAGCTACCTGTGTATCAACAACAGTGTCAGTTTAGCAATTACTCTAACATATACTATGAACATACAATTACCATGCACAAGAGCAGATATTGCATATCTGTAACATGAAGTGAACAAGCAAAAAATTATAATTCAATTAGCATGCTTTAATAACAATATTTATTTTATATATTTCAAATAGGTGATCATACTAGAAACAGAATCATCACTGTTTGTAGGTCCACTGTCCGCATTGGTACATGTTGTTTTTGTTGTGCTAACTGATGAACCGAATGTGCTGATTGCTATAAATGAAAACATGACATTACTTCATGTATTTTGCAAAAAAGTCATTAATTACTATAATCTGCTAAGTTTCAATTCCATTAGTGAAAATATGTATTTTATAACTCACAACATTCAACAGTTACATCTTTAGAATGGACACAATTGGCATACTCAGAAGAAGGACAAGTTTCACAGTATGCAAGACAGGATGTTGAGGAATTAACACACTGAACATTATCGAACCAGATTGGCTGGGAATCATTACCAGTACTGAAAAAGAAATTACAAATTGAGTCATACTCCTTCAAAATAAATTGTAATTTTTGTATGTATTGTGTACACCAGGCTATATGTACTCTTTATGTAGGGATGGCACAGAAAAAATTGAACATTCATACAAATGATGAGCTGAAATCCAGTGGTGGATCTAGGCGGGAGGGCACTTTTTTTCTTCATTTCAATTTAGGACTTGATAGTACACTTGTAAAGCTTTTGTCTAGTAGTATCATTCTGCTGAATAGCAATGAAACTGCAGGAAATAACTGTATATATGGTCGTACTGAACAGCTGTTCTAACCATTTTGCCAAAAGAGACACGTGGTCCTGGCAGAGGACACACCATCCTAGGATCACGTGTCCCACGTAAGTGCAATGCTAGGCATACGTGTCTGAGGGACAACTCGTCCAGGGGGACAGCTTATACTCAACACTGGTTCATAATATGAAGCAGGATTTTATTCTCTGTTGCAGCAACTGCAACCAGGGACACTTGTGGTAGTTTGTACTTCTCAGTGAGATAAATGAAAAAAGGAGAAAGTTTCAGAGTTGCTGGCTTGGCCCATATAAAATTATTGAATTCTCAGTGCAGCAAATTTATAAACTAGCTAATCCCAAAAATGCCAACCAATTAAAAAGTGTGTTAACATTTGAAAGTATTCTACTCTACTTATCAAAAACCTAATTTCTCGAACAGCTCAATCTTCCAGACTCGTACATGTTCTGAAAATGAAGATAATGACAGTATCCTATTATTACCACCACCAATTAGTCCAATCCTGGATGATAGTATCCCATCATTATGACCACCAATTAGTATCCCATCACTACCACCACCAATTAGAATTTCATTGTCAACTTCTAAAATTGTGACTAGTACTCATAAAAATCATCATGGATATTTTGTTCCATTACACACAGGAAGTATATCTCCAGTTTCTAAAGCATTCTTACATTCCACTTCATCCCAGTCAACAGTTCCTACATTAAAAGCAGTTACACTTACTGAGCACAAGTGAACCCAGTCTGCAGCTCAACTAAAAGACCAACAGATATGAAAGAGAATTAGAACATCTATGTATAATACCTGAAACAAAAGTCAAAGTACTTTCTGAATGTAGAATTAGAATACCTGTGTATTATATATATATAATTATCACTGTTATTACCATAGACTTGACTGACTGTAACAGCAAAGCTGAAGCTCAAGAATACTGGTTGGTGCCTACACAGCAACTCTTGTTGGTTGACTACAAATCGCTTGTTTGTGGTGACTGGCTGACAGATAATGTCAACAATGCAGCTCAATAACTGCTAAAACAATCTTATCCCCATGTTGGAGGTCTGCAGATTATGAACATATCAGGAGTACATTGGATCACCATTTCAATGATTGGATGCTCCCCTGGAGATATCAATATTTTTGATAGCTTGCCTTTTATTGATCTACTAAACAGAGCAAAGGAGCAAATTGCTACAATATTTTGTACACCCAATTTCCAAGCTGCACCAATAAAAGTTGGTGCATTGCAACGTAAGACCCAAAATTAAACAAATTACTTCCATATAACCCTACACAAGTACCTAAACCGCTATAAAGCAAAATACAAAGAGCTGTACTTATGCAGTCCCACAAGAAGTAGTGTCAGTCACTGTTTTAGCATTGCAATGCTTATTATAATAAAAAAGTTAATATCAGTATAGAATAGATTATAATCTTCAATTATAGCCCATATGATTGGTTTAATATTGTTACGCTATTATGGTAAGGAAGTTGTGTCATTCCGGGGGGGGGGTGGGTGGGCTTGGTTGATTAAGAACGTTACTTGTAGCTCATTCAGAAACTGGAACTAATAGCTAGCTATTCTACTTGAAATATATTCCTAAAGTTCCACAAGGTCTTTTAAAAGGTAAGGAGAGTGGATATTCAAACAATAACTATAATAGGTTGTTGTGTTTCAGGCATGATAAAGTCAGCCATGATTACTGAATGCTGTGCAATCATAGAGATACTTTTTCCTCTATATAATTATATCTTGTTGTATTAGCTATTATTTATGCTACCCACATGTGCTGAAGACACAAATGCGCATGTGCAATTCTTTTCTACATGGCTCAATACACTTATGAAAATGGTGTCCAATTTGTCGGCAGTTGTTAAGACTCTTTTCTTTCATAGTACCTGGAGATATCTTCTCAATACTTGTAGACAAGACATTTACTATGAATGCGACTGGAATAGTGGTAGAACTATTGTGATAGTTGAACAAACAAAAAATGATTTGTCTGGAAAATAATAATATATACAGCTGATGAAGATTTTGCTAGTTTTGCTACTTGCTGGTTTTCTACCTTAAAGAAGACCTCCAGCTATCTAGAAAATGTTGTTCATTATAGAAACACTAGATATCAAAATGTATATGTGTACTAAGGCTTATCTCTAGCAGAGATTTCAGCTCGCAATTGAAATGTATGGGAGGCCATTTTTTTCCGTGCCATTCCTATATACTACCATACTCTCTGGTTATTTTTCAGACAAATATTTTTTTTTGTTTCCCGAACTATCACAACGATTTCAGCACCATTCCAGTCACATTCATAGTAAAATTCTTGTATACAAGTACCTGATATATCATCAGGTAGCTACTATGAAAGAAGAGAGTCTCAATGACTGCCGAAATTTGATCTTGAATTGTACGCCATTTTAATAAGTGTATTCATTAATCGAGCCACGTGAAATTGAATTGCACATGCAGCATTTGTGTGTTCAGAACATGGGGTTGTTGTAATCTCATCCCAAGCTCTATGGGCCAAAAAATTGTGTGGAACAGTTATTTCAAATTCTAAGGCATCAAACATCTTTTTCACTCAAAAAGGACGTTCATTGTAGCTATATACCAAATGTTCTGTGGAAATGACATTTAACACTTGGACCATGAATTTGAAACAACTGTTCCAAACTATCTTTCACCCGTAGGGCATGGCGATCTGGGAATGAGACTAGGGTCCCTCCGTTCAAGGAAAGTGCTGGTTATGTTGGATCATAAGTATATAATATTTGTAAGTAAATACTTTTTACAATATACTTTTTAAGAGAGATTGATTGTAATAGTGTTTATATTGATAATAATAAAAGTATTACTATAATTAATATACTATAAGCATTGGAATGCCGAGTGGTTGGGACAGTGGCTGATGCTACTTCTTGTGTGATTGCAGACAATGATGTAAATGAATAGTCATTCTTTGCAAGTGAAGAATCATCACCTCATAAATAGTACACAAAAGAGAAACATTCAATAATGAACAAGCCTTATAATTGTGCCTATGTATATAATTAAGCTGTTAATATTGAAGTGTTAATGCATTAATGATTGTATGATTTATTTAATATGTAACTTACACCAGTAGTTCTGTAATTGACAAAAAATATTCCACCATTCAGAAAAACAACAAAAACATTAAAAAAAACATTTAAAATAAAAATCGAAGATGTAGGGATGTCAAAAGCAAAAAAGCATGTGAACAGGATTAGGATAGTAATAACAAGGAAGTTAACATAGGACCCAAAATTAACTCAAATATAACACTACATAAGTACCTGCTATAAAGGAAAATACAAAGACCTGTACTTATGTAGGGTTATATGGTAGTAAATTGTTCAATTTTGGGGCCTACATTAATTTCCCGGCCTTGTCCGCATACTTTTTGGGTTTTGACATCCCTACATTTTCAATTTTTATTATTATTAATTTTAGTATTCTTGTTGTAATTCTAATTAATTAGTATTCATTAGCTACTAATGTTATTGTAATTACCCCATGCAGTGTTTGTGCAAGGGACTAAGAAATCAAGCAGAAAACATTTGGAAAGATACTTGTTTGTAGTCAGCTAGAAATTAGTTGTACAAGAACATATTCATACCTTGCAGAAGCTAATGCAGTTCACAGTATCTGTATGCATAATTCATGAGTTTTCACTTAATTCTCTTCATAATAATTAACATGTGTTCACAATACAGTATTACGTGGGGTAACATGTTCTCCGAACAACTAGTTGCAATTAAGTTTGTAACTAATTAATTGTTATTGCATCATCCACTTCAATTACAAAATATGCAAATTGCTAAAAGCTAATTACAACAAGCCTAGTATACACATACACCAGGTTTAATATTATTCACTTACATAGACAGATGATGATAGCTATAGTAAGAATTATAACCAAGCTGCCTGCATACAACGCTAGCATCAGTACTATCAAATGTATCGTCACATACAGTCCCCCACTGATCATTGCAATATACTTCAAGAAGTCCCTGGTTAGAATACATCCCTTCAGAGAGTCTAATTTGACCCACATAAGGGTTGTTCCATATACGTGTGGTATCTATAGAGAAAGTCAATCAATACAAGTATTTAATACAAACATAAAATCAGTATCAAAATACATAGCATATTATTTCCTCAAAATAGTTTAATAGTTTTGTTATAAAATGAATCAAATTGCAAAGCTATTGTGGTTACCTAATCCAAATATTTATGTGGTCATTTTTGCCATTGACCACACAGTAATTGATTGAGTCAAAGTCAAATAATGAGTCAAAGCCACATTATACGTATATCCTTTATGAAATAGCTGCTTGTATCTATGAATAATTTGTTTCACAATAAACTATAGATCTATATAGCTACTCTGCAGGAATAATATAAAACATGTTTAAAAATGAATGAGTGTGTAGGGATATAAATATATCAAAACTGAAAAAAAGCACAGGAACACGATTGGGTTGCTGCCTTGCTTTGGCAAAAAAATGAAATAGCACTTCCACATTAAACACCTTCCACATAACAACCATACACAAGTGTCGCTTCTTTGTGTTTTATTTTTACTCTAGCTATATACTTATGTACAGATGTTATGTCGAAGTTGTTTAATGTGGATATTTAATTTTTTGCCAAAGCAAGGCAGCCTAATGACAGGAGACCCTACTGTTCGGTGAATTTGTGCAACTACACCATAGATTATATGTTGCATGGGCCCCTTCAGTGATCATACATTGCAGAATAACCTCAAAACTGGCAAAACACCTGGGAAATGACATAGGATGTCACATGACCCTTCCCACTCTTTTTGGTGTCATTTCCATGGCTTCTAGTAGCTGCAGTGGCACTGGTCTGTTCTTTACCATTGATCCAAGGTATGACTCGTGAACACAATCTGGTTGATAATTGGTTGCTTACGCTAATATGATGCCAGTTTTGCTACTTGCAGGTTCTCTGCTTTAACGACGATCTTTGGGTGTCTAAAAGGTACTGTTAGTCATAAAATACTATATATATACTGTATATTTTAATATATTAGCAGAGATTTTAGCTTACCACTCCCAACTGAAAAGTTTGGGCAGCCATTTTTTTCCCGGGCCATTTCTACTGGAGAGTACTACGGTTCTCTGATAATTAGTATAATATTTTTAAATTCTAGTATTGTGATTATTTATTAGTAGTGGTAAATATTAGGGGCTATAGCTCTCATTTCTGTTTCGCGACCTATGACCCTAACCCAACCATACCCTAGTTAACCACATAATGATATTCATGAGATCTTGATGTTTATTTAGTGTTTTGTAGCTAATTTCAGTTTACTGTGTTACAAACTTACAACAGCTAACGAAAATGTGGTGTTTACTTGTACATGAGCTGCTAATAGTTGTACTGTAACTACATTGAAATATGGTCAAGTAATAGCTGGAGGAACAGGACAAATCATCTATAACTGCTGGTAACCCATCATCGCCATAACTGCATAAAAAGAAACAAAATAAACAAGCCATGCACATGAACAACTTAAATAATAAGAGAATGAATGGACTCACAGTGCAGAACCCTTGCCACAAGTGTGATTAGAAAACATGAATGATTACTGACAAGAAAATAATTGCAGGCAAGCCTTGACTGTAATAATAATAATTATTATTATTATACAGAGATTATATTATATGTGTGTGTGTGTGTGTGTGTGATACAACTTACTGTACAATGCAATTCTTGCCAAGAGGCAAGAGTACAGTTAGAAACAGTGTTGCACAAATAATGTATCGGTATATCAGATATCGGCTTATTGGCAGAATATTCTGCATATCTGCATCGGTTTTATTAATATTGCTACCCGTATAACAGATAAAGTTGCTACGCATACTTGAAATAATCATGTAACACGTGGTTTGATAGATGTTTGCAATATGTCGAAGAAATCCCTGATTTGGAATTACTTTACTGTTGTAAAAGGCCCAGCTACTAAAGTCAGCAAACAGCTTAGTTTTGAACAGGCTACAGGAAAAACTCGTAAGTGGGATATCAATGATTCTCGAGCACAAGTTATTCATAGAAGGATAGGAGAAATGATAGCATTAGATAGTCACTCTTTTTCCGTATGCTGAGTTTGAGAGCACTTGAGCCAAGGTATACTGTACCTAGCAGAAAGTATTTAACAGAGACTGTGAGCAGGGTAAATTTGTCAATTATATTATCGCTTATTCAATATTTACATTTCAATTACTCTTCATTATCACCTTAATCACTTTCAAATTCATTATAATTAATTAAACATGCAGTGATATTTATAAAGTAATTTAAAAGTAAAACTAAAATATTAGATCGGCTATTTGTATCGGCTGTTATCTGCTTTAAAATATTCGTTATTGGTTAAGAATCCATATCAGTGGAACACTAATAAGAAACACAAACAAGTTACGAGCTCAAAATGAAACAGTGACTTGCCAAATACAGTCAAAGAACATCCATGAATTATTGCTGTCAATGAAAAACATCTGTTCCTACTATGGCTTAGAACAAAAACAAAAATCTTCCATATGTTTAGTCTCGCAGGCCACACTTGTTCATGAAAAAAGAGAACAGTCTGGGTAAACTGTGACAGAAACGTTTGGCATCAGGAATAAGGATATTAATACATCTGCTCTACGTTAGTACAGTTTAATAAAAGAAGGAATATATAAGTGAATCATCAAGAGAAGAAAGGTGTCAGTTTTAAGGAGAGTTGCAGTTAAAAAAGATGTTGACTGTTTCTGCCGTTGCAATCACATGATCAAATAGATCTGATTGGCGGTTCC
This sequence comes from Petrosia ficiformis, assembly GCA_947044365.1. Lineage (NCBI taxonomy): Eukaryota > Metazoa > Porifera > Demospongiae > Haplosclerida > Petrosiidae > Petrosia > Petrosia ficiformis. Next base: position 45,171,095 of record OX345636.1, read on the forward strand.
ACAGTTTACCCAAACCATTCTCTTTTTTCGTAAATGGGCTTGGCATGCAAGACTACCACGTGTACTAAACATCAAAATAAAAGGTCACTCCTTCTTTTATTTAGAGTAAGTAATTAATTTCCGGACGTACTAATTCTCGGACACTTTAACTTCAATACAAGGCAGTTCACTTTAACAGCACTAGTATTATAGTTGATATTATGGTATTCTACCTCTGGTATGATATAGTAATAAATGAATGTTTTCAATTGCTTCTACAAGAAGAACGGTTGTGTATACTTTCCTCGGACGGTATGAATTTTCGGGCGGGGCTAATAAACTGACGGACAACACGTGCAGAACCGCATTGTAGTCTTGTGGTAGATAACATGGTGAGTTTATCCATGTGACTATCCATGTTTTGTTAAACTTATTAGTCTCATATGATTCAATTAGTGTGTTTGTTTCATTTTAGGAACGATTTAGATCTACAAGGCAGTATAGACACTCCAAGTTGAAACAATACACTCCAGGTAGAGTCAAACTGGCAGTTGCTGGCTATTACTCAGGACTTTCGTATAGGAAAGCATCAACTCTGTATGGAGTCCCTAGATCAACTATTGCAGATCGAATAACTGAAAAAGTGGTCCCTCAAAATATTTACTCGATAGTGAAGAAAAAGAATTAGCAAAATTTTTGATTGGTTGTGCTAAAATAGGTTTTGCCAAAAGCCGAATGGAAGTTTTAGCTATAGTTAGACAAACTTTAGCTAAGAAACGTGGAGTACCTATTGAGGATGTTACGATTACGTCTGGTTGGTGGTCATCATTTAAAAACAGACATCCACAGCTGACACTACGTACAGCAACACCACTTTCGTATGCTAGAGCTATTGCTCAGGATCCTGCTGTTTTTGAACAGTACTTCAATCTACTAGAGAATACTCTGTCAAATAATGACCTCTTATGTAAACCCCATTGTTTGTTCAATTGTGATGAGTCTGGCTTTTCTATGGACCATAAACCTGGAAAGTTAGTAGCTCTAAAGGGTATGCGGCAATTTAATTCAATGACAAGTGGAAACAAATCACAAATAACAGTATTAGCCTGTTGCAGTGCTAATGGATATATATTGCCACCAATGGTCATATTTGACAGAAAAAGACTCAAGCCAGATCTTACCAGAGGAGAAATCCCAGGTACAATATATGGTCTGTCAAACAAGGGATGGATTGACCGAGAACTTTTTGAAGAGTGGTTTATGCAACATTTTTTAACTCATATTCCTCCACAGAGGCCTGTGTTGTTACTATTGGATGGTCATTCATCTCATTACCATCCTTCTCTTATCCGCAAGGCAGTTGAAAATGGAGTAATTCTCTTTTGCTTACCACCACACACAACCCACCTTGCTCAGCCTCTTGATAGGAGCTGTTTTAGCCCTTTGAAGAGTGCATGGAATCAAGAATGCTTTCTGTATATGTCAACTCATCCTGGGCAAGTGATTAATCGCTTTAATTTCATGGAAATTTTTTCACTTGCTTGGATTAGAGGAATGACTTCTTCAAATGTTATAGCAGGTTTTCGGGCTACCGGTGTATACCCTCTAAATCGGAAGGCTATATGTGTACTTCCAGCATTTGAAAGTGAAGATGAAGATGAAGGAGATAATGACAGTGTTGAAACTATAGCAATGCGACAGGGCCTGTGTTTCATACCTCTATATAGCCCAGAGCCTTGTAGATCAAATCATCGATTGTCCTTCTCTTCAAATGAGTTATTAAAGTTTCAACGTCGTTATGAAAATGGCTATGATCTTAAACATGACATTCGATATAACACATGGTTTGAAATTTACCATCCAACTTGCATTTCCCCATCTATTTCTACTCATAGTGAAGATTCTCTCTATCCTGAATGTGTAATTCAGGATAATGATAATTATAATGACAGTTTAGGTAGTGATACTACTTCTCCAGTTTCAGTACTTTCTGAATTCTTAACAATTCCCAAATTACCTTTAGAAGTAACAAAAAAACAACCTGGTTGTGCCCGCGTTTTGACAAGTGAACAGAATATGGCAATGCTGGAAGAAAAAGAACAGCAAAAACAAGAAAAGGAACAGCTAAAACAAGAAAAGAAAGAGCAAAGGCAAAAAAGGAAGGAAGAACGTCAGAAAATAGCGGAAGAAAAGAAGAAACTCCAAGGAGAAAAGAAGAGATTGCAACAGAAAAAATTGGCTGAAGGAAGAGGAAGGCAGAGACAAAGGCATTCTTTGTATCATCAAGGTAATGAAATTATCATTACAAATTTATTATTAAATTGTACTTAATATAGAGTTGTGTTTATCTGAAGATGGGTGTCTGTACAATTTGTTCAACGATTCCACCTCAGATGAAGAATGTAAGATATAATTACGAGTGATCTCCAAGTTTGCCATCAAAGACTAAGATGTTGATTGAAACCTAACCACAAGGGACCTAGCCCTACCCTTGAAAACCACATAATCATATTCATGAGACTTTGATGGCATATTTTGACATTAATTGTATAACTAATAAAATTACATTATGTATGTGACCAGCTCTGCAAAAACTGGTACTTTCATAATTCAAATCACAAGGCAACACCCTCTCTTTAAACACTCGTTATTCAGTTATGCAGTAAGTACATTTGATTGTCTTCCTGTGTTGCTTAGCTTCTTATTCAAAATGGCTCAGTGACTAATGACAGTTTAAATATGAATAACTAAAATTTCCCAGAGCCAGTCACACATGTATATGCACACTTTAAATGAGATAGAACTGAAGTGGTGCTTATTAATGCAATCTTTTTCTGGCTTAGAATTCACCTGTTTACATCTGTTAAAAGGTGTAACTATTAAATTAATACTGATAATTTAATTTGTAGGTGGAGTTGGAACCACAGGGAAGCAGAAAGACAGTAGAGATGTAACAAGTGAGATATGGTATAACTATTAAATCAATACTGATAATTTTAATTTGTAGGTGGAGTTGGAACTAGAGGAAAGCAGAAAGACAATAGAGATGTAACAAGTGAGATATGGTATAACTATTAAATTAATACTGATAATTTTAATTTGTAGGTGGAGTTGGAACTAGAGGAAAGCAGAAAGACAGTAGAGATGTAACAAGTGAGATATGGTATAACTATTAAATTAATACTGATAATTTTAATTTGTAGGTGGAGTTGGAACTAGAGGAAAGCAGAAAGACAATAGAGATGTAACAAGTGAGATATGGTGTAACTATTAAATTAATACTGATAATTTTAATTTGTAGGTGGAGTTGGAACCACAGGGAAGCAGAAAGACAGTAGAGATGTAACAAGTAAGATATGGTGTAACTATTAAATTAATACTGATAATTTTAATTTGTAGGTGGAGTTGGAACTAGAGGAAAGCAGAAAGACAATAGAGATGTAACAAGTAAGATATGGTGTAACTATTGAATTAATACTGATAATTTTAATTTGTAGGTGGAGTTGGAACCACAGGGAAGCAGAAAGACAGTAGAGATGTAACAAGTAAGATATGGTATAACTATTAAATTAATACTGATAATTTTAATTTGTAGGTGGAGTTGGAACCACAGGGAAGCAGAAAGACAGTAGAGATGTAACAAGTAAGATATGGTGTAACTATTAAATTAATACTGATAATTTTAATTTGTAGGTGGAGTTGGAACTAGAGGAAAGCAGAAAGACAATAGAGATGTAACAAGTGAGATATGGTGTAACTATTAAATTAATACTGATAATTTTAATTTGTAGGTGGAGTTGGAACCACAGGGAAGCAGAAAGACAGTAGAGATGTAACAAGTAAGATATGGTATAACTATTAAATTAATACTGATAATTTTAATTTGTAGGTGGAGTTGGAACTAGAGGAAAGCAGAAAGACAGTAGAGATGTAACAAGTGAGATATGGTATAACTATTAAATTAATACTGATAATTTTAATTTGTAGGTGGAGTTGGAACTAGAGGAAAGCAGAAAGACAATAGAGATGTAACAAGTGAGATATGGTGTAACTATTAAATTAATACTGATAATTTTAATTTGTAGGTGGAGTTGGAACCACAGGGAAGCAGAAAGACAGTAGAGATGTAACAAGTAAGATATGGTGTAACTATTAAATTAATACTGATAATTTTAATTTGTAGGTGGAGTTGGAACTAGAGGAAAGCAGAAAGACAATAGAGATGTAACAAGTGAGATATGGTGTAACTATTAAATTAATACTGATAATTTTAATTTGTAGGTGGAGTTGGAACCACAGGGAAGCAGAAAGACAGTAGAGATGTAACAAGTAAGATATGGTGTAACTATTAAATTAATACTGATAATTTTAATTTGTAGGTGGAGTTGGAACTAGAGGAAAGCAGAAAGACAATAGAGATGTAACAAGTGAGATATGGTGTAACTATTAAATTAATACTGATAATTTTAATTTGTAGGTGGAGTTGGAACCACAGGGAAGCAGAAAGACAGTAGAGATGTAACAAGTAAGATATGGTGTAACTATTAAATTAATACTGATAATTTTAATTTGTAGGTGGAGTTGGAACTAGAGGAAAGCAGAAAGACAATAGAGATGTAACAAGTGAGATATGGTGTAACTATTAAATTAATACTGATAATTTTAATTTGTAGGTGGAGTTGGAACCACAGGGAAGCAGAAAGACAGTAGAGATGTAACAAGTAAGATATGGTGTAACTATTAAATTAATACTGATAATTTTAATTTGTAGGTGGAGTTGGAACTAGAGGAAAGCAGAAAGACAGTAGAGATGTAACAAGTGAGATATGGTATAACTATTAAATTAATACTGATAATTTTAATTTTTAGGTGGAGTTGGAACTAGAGGAAAGCAGAAAGACAATAGAGATGTAACAAGTGAGATATGGTGTAACTATTAAATTAATACTGATAATTTTAATTTGTAGGTGGAGTTGGAACCACAGGGAAGCAGAAAGACAGTAGAGATGTAACAAGTAAGATATGGTGTAACTATTAAATTAATACTGATAATTTTAATTTGTAGGTGGAGTTGGAACTAGAGGAAAGCAGAAAGACAATAGAGATGTAACAAGTGAGATATGGTGTAACTATTAAATTAATACTGATAATTTTAATTTGTAGGTGGAGTTGGAACCACAGGAAAGCAGAAAGACAGTAGAGATGTAATAAGTGAGATATTGTGTAACTATTAAATTATAATTAATACTGATAATTTAATTTGTAGGTGGAGTTGGAACTAGAGGAAAGCAGAAAGACAGTAGAGATGTAATGAGTGAGATTTGTAATTATTAATTAAATTAATATTGATGGTTTTAATTTGTAGGTGGAGTCAGAACTAGAGGAAAGCAGAAAGAAAGTAGATATGTAACAAGTGGGATATGTAACTTTCTAAATTAATAATATTGATAATTTTAATTTTTAGGTACAGTTGGAACTAGAGGAAAGCAGAAAGACATAACGAGTGAGATATGTATATAACCATTAAAATATTAAATTTGATAATTTTAATTTGTAGGTGGAGTTGGAACTAGAGGTTGTCATAAAGTAGTTTACGACAATACAGTAGGAATTAGTAAGATGACACTCCTATGGAATTACATGTAGTAATAGTCTTGTCATTTTGTTTCAGGTGACTATGTTTCTTGTATTAACCTTGAATGCAGTAATCCTGATGACGATGAATGGGTATTGTGTAAATCCTGTGAAGTATGGTACCACTGTGCATGTGCAGATGTTCCTTACGATATTGCTTCCCTGGCAATATACGATCATGTTTGTGATAACTGTAAGCAATAATTATAAATGCTAAGTTTTTTTGTTCTTTGAATTGAATGGTCACAAATAACTAATGTTGTAAAGAAAGCCAACCTACATAATAATTTTACACTTCATTCTCTTAATTATGCATAATTATTATAATTATTACAATGTTTGATCGAAATTGTAACAAGTTTAATAATTATTAATCATTAGCTATTACTAGTTCTTCTCTCATGTAAGTGAACTTATTATGTGTGCTACTTGCTGGATTAATTTAGTAATTTCAAGGCGTGAGAGGGGCGTGATGCCAAAACTTACTGAGAACTCGCAGAGGTATAGTTTCTATGTTAGATACAGTAGACGTCTAGTTCAGTTGAAAGCTAAAGTTAGAAAGAAATCGCTCCAAGAAAGTTGAGATTTCAGATGCAAGTACGGTGATACGTGTCTGTTGATTGAAATTCGATGGTCTCCAGTAATTGATCACTTACTCTAGTACTTCACTCGAGAGCGTCCGAAATTAAGTACGTAGATAGCATCAGGGAATATATCTGTAGTTTCCTCGTGTTTACGTAGATTTGCTTCACACTTTCAGTGTAGTTTACACTGCTGTCAGAGTGTACTTGGGTAGCTTTCGGAGTCTTTTGCAGTGTACAATTGGACTTTTCTAAGACACGTCCAGAAATGCACTTGTTAGTCCGAAATTTAATTTTTTAGAGGTTTATACATTCATTTTACTTTCCCGAAAACTAAATACCAGGTCATTCTAACTTTCTGTTATGTGGTAAAACTGTCCTTAGTACATCATTGGAGTATATGTTTCTTTCAATACTAGCAGTAAAAGCAGAGCTTTAACGTAACGATTCTTAGGCGGCCGGAAATACATCATCGCCTCTAATTATTTTCGTCATGGTAGAAAGTTTGCAATATGAAGTTACTCATGTTGAAAATAGTTGATATTGGTGCACCAAAACACACACGGAACCACATGTTTATAGTATGCGAGCAAATGGGGGTTTCAAAGCAGGATGTGGTGACATTATCATGAATAGAGACTCTAAGAACAGGTGTATAGAGAAACTAAAAGTTATAAATGGCCAAGATCCATATGAATTACCTATTCATACCTGGTAAGATGACATCAGTCTGTAGCCATCAATTACTTATGTTAATGTGTGTTTCTATCTCATATTGAGAAAAAAGTACAGTTTTATAAATTTCCAGAATGGTTGGGTAAGAGAAGTGTCGGTGGCTGAAGTCAACACTAAGAAAGTCATTATTGCAAATGTAAGTTTAATATAGTGAAACTCCAAATATATAATGGTACTTATGATAATTATAATGTGGGTAAACCACTGACAGAAACCTATTGATAAACATATTACTCCATGGCTTGTAACAGAGAAAGAAGGAAAAATTCGTGGTGCTCATTGTGACTGTATGGCAGGGTTGGGAGAAACCTGCTCTTTTGTGGGCAATTGCAACAGGAGTAGAAAAGTGTAATTCCTTGACAGTTACACAGGAAAATTGGGTGATACCACCAGAGGTCAAGAAGGTAGTTTATGGTACAATGCAAGCATTGACTTTGTTGGAAAAAGGGAGACTCCATCATTCCATCATAGCAGAATCTACAACCAACTCAGACACTAATGCCTGCTAAGAAATCAATAAAACCAAGTGATAAGAAAAACATCAATAATTGGCTTTATTGATTAATATTGCTGCCATTTTACTGTAATACACAAACATCCAGTATTATATATAAGTATACATGTACATGTACTAACTGGTCGTGTATGTTGTTATGGATATACATTCCTTATCCTTTCTATTAGATGTACAAAGAAGCAGAATAAATATTTTAATAAAATCATTGTAGGATTCCGAACCTTCTTGATACATCTAATATGAAATATTAGGCATGATAATTGATTATAATTGGCATATATCGTTTAGGTATTTTAATACAAAGTACATGTAGCTATGACATTAGATGTATGTATCATGAATAACTAACTAATTGTTTAATCATTATAACAGCACTAACCCATACATTTAATTTGTTATTTTAATAATTGTATTTTTGGAGTTTAGACTTCTAATTATACTCATATATGTAAAATGTGGAGAGTAGTTGTAAAACACACACTTGAACTGTAATACACATACATCCAGTATTATTTATAAGTATACATACTCCACATGTACATAGTTGTATAATACACTAGTATATAAGCTGCTTGCATGTACCATTCAACTATCTACAAGACAGTCATCTTCGCTGCTGTTAATTAAATTTATCTACTCACAACCTTTAAGATGATCTGGTTCATCATCTTGTTAATTCCTGGACTTATTTCTGGAGAGACTTGCAGTTGTAGTACACCTAACCAATATGAACACCAATATCAACAGTTGTGTTGTAATCCCGATAATCTTGGAAATATTGTGAGGATCACTGAAAATAATAACAGACAGAAGATTATTATTTGTCCTTCTATTCATCAATGTAGTGATGTCCTCGTTCATATTCCTAGTGCCTCCTCAGGATATTATGATGTTAATTTGAGTAATGGAAGTGTTGTAACTGTCTATTGTGACATGGATGGTAACAATTGTGATGGAGAAGGAGGTTGGATAAGAGTAGCATTGACTCGCAGTATGTTGATGGTATTTCTATAACATATGGTAGTAATCCTCGACAACACATCTGGACATATGCTGGAGGAAGGGAGGAGTTATCAGTCAGTTCAGATGATTGTCCTTGTAATACTGAAAGTAGTGAAGTTGTGCCTGATTTTGTTGGTAATGATTACTATTGTGAATCAGGTCCTGGTCAGTCAGGTATCTTGTATGTGGACGATATTTTATGGAATGGACAGCAATGTAATGGAATAGAGTCTACCTGTTGTACTACACCTGACATGGTTTCTTAAGACACTCAACGAAGAGACTAATGGTGATATTGAGTTGAGAGATTGTAGTAATGTACACTCAACATCAGAAGAAACTCCACTTGATATAATTGAAATATATATTAAGTAATTAATAATCATGAATACATGTGTGATTAGTAGTAATCCTTTATGGTAGCTAAAGTATTCTTTACTGTTACACAAGTTGTTATCCTTACATTTGTTTGTCTTGTTATTTATATTAAGTTATATCAAGTGTCCATGATTGTAGGAGGTGTATACAATGGGCAATTGTGTGTGTATAAATACATGATATATATTTGTGTAGCTGGAATAACTAGTCTAAATGTGCAATGAATATCAGTATTGAGTGCCACACCTGAAGCTGGAATGCATAATAACATAATTATTACCTTAAGCCTGATTTTAGTTGTTTGTTGTACTAATTTAGTGACTAATGTAATAATTGCTAAAAGCAGTACATGCTAAAAAATGATCATTTTGTTAGGCATATTGGGTGTGGCTCAGAAATAATGTATGCTAAATCCTAGCATTTAAAAATCACTGAATTAAGTGGACACAATTAATAGTAGGCTTAAGGTACATGTATATAATTATAATTATATTTCCAGTTCCCACATGTACATGTATACTTTTCCCTCATAATTATGTATATATTTATGTACATTATGTATATTTATAGTTACTTATATGCAAGATCATTAACAAGCTATAGTATATACATAGTTAAGTCACATTCCATCTATGTTTATGTCACATAGCTATGCATTGTGTGTGCAGTTAAAGTTGTGTTATTCCAAGGTCAATCAATGGGCAGTGATGGGTAATGAGTTAATGATGGATGATAGTAATACAATACTAATATTTTCTAGTGTAGAATCATATGATACTTCAAGATGTGTATTTACAATTAAAAGATAACCCTTTTTTGTGTGCCATACCCACTAATTAGTCAAGCTCTCCTGAATTATATAAATTACTTAACTAATATACAAGTAATACACACAAGATGTTCTCAATAAATGTACATTCACTCTCCTCACATAATGTACAATGTAGTCATAAAAGGATGAGTTGAGGAGAATGATAGCTGTATATTCCGGTAAAGAGTAAATGAAATCATATACACTGTAAAAACAAAATAGTTTAAACAACTAATTTAATTGTTAGCACAGTTACAAGGATTTAACAATTAGTTAGTTGTTCATGATACATACCATAGCTACTTTGTACTAATTATGTTCTATTAGTTGAAGCATTATAACTTTAGGGTGCTGTCTACTCATATTTCATGTCAAAGATTTAGTATAATTTATACTAAAGTGCATCTGGCTATCAACACATAATTTAATTTATACCTTTCAATACTTGGTGCACATTATGTCATAGTAACATCATACATGTAGCCACAGCATCGTTTATGATAATTGACAAACTAAAAATTGCTAACCAATAAAGTGGTTATTTTAGCGCTTTAGTTTTTGCGTTGCGTTTTTTGTTCTGGGGAGACCTCAGGATGATATAATGAACTTCTCTATGCAACTAAACAAATGGAATTAGTTAAATGTGAGAGTTGCCATGGAGACCACCTAGATGTACATATTTTATACTAAAGGGCATGTAATTTTATCTGGCTATCAACACATAATTTAAATAATTTATATCTTTCAATACTTGGTACACATTATGTCATAGTAACATCATGCATGTAGCCACAACATCCTCTATGACAATTGACAATCTAAATTCATACTATTCCTTGTAACTGCATGTACTAACCAATATAATGGTTATTTTAACGCTTTAGTTTTTGCAGTGTAATATACATAAGTTAGAAAGAATGGCACCTTAAATATTTTGAGAGTGTGTGTCCTCAATCCTAGAGTCCCTTGTCATTATAGTCTTAGTCTATATCATTGCTGATGGCACTAGTATCTCTACCTTCTTCTCTACATATGGACTGAACTACACCAAGGTGTGTGGAAAAGTAAGAGGATATCAGTTTGGAAACATAGATGCATTTCTAAGTAGCAGTAACAACATTGACTCAGTGTATGTTGATGGTATTTCTATAACATATGGTAGCAATCCTCGACAACACATCTGGACATATGCTGCAGGAGAAGATGACTTTCAAGCTGGAGGAGATGATTGTCCTTGTAATACTGGAAGTAGTGTAGTTGTGCCTGATTTTGTTGGTAATGATTACTACTGTGAATCAGGTCCTGGTAGCTCAGGTATCTTGTATGTTGAGGATATTCTATGGGATGGACAGCAATGTAATAGAATAGAGTCTACCTGTTGTACTACGCCTAACATGCCATGGTTTCTCAAGACACTCAAAGAAGAGACTAATGATAATATTGAGTTGAGAGTTTGTGCTAGTGGTACTAAATTACTGAAGAAACTCCACTTGATATAATTGAAATATATATATATATATTAAGTAACTGATCAAGAGAATCCATACATTTGTGATTCGTTTTGATTATATCGGTTAATTAATATAGCTGATATTAAAAAAGGTCCAACAGGAAGTGTGCATTTTGGTTTTGTACAAATCAAACTACACCCCTAAAACCACAAATCAATGAGTTTATGCAGCACTTCCCGTCAGACCTATAGGGACTTTGTTTAAAATAATTGTCAATTTGTTATGGCCCGTAGGGCCATCCCTATGATTGCTTTCCCACTGGTTCGAACTATATATATATATATATATATATATGATGGTGACATCATCCCTTTGATGTGATGAGTCCTATATATTGTATATAGACCTTCCATTTGCACACTATGCAGGAGATGTCACCATCATACAATATATTGTATATAGTATGCTAATAGGTCCTATATACTGAATATAGGACCCTCGTTTTGTGTCCTCGGATGTGATATAGCCCTCACAGGCTCAGGCTATATCACATCCTTGGACACAAAACTCAGGTCCTATATTTTGTATATAGGACCTATTAGCATACTATATTAGTCTGGCGAGCAGACCTTTCGCTTCCGCTTTTACATTGGGACGGGGCGGAGGAAAGGTCTGGAGACTCTTGACACGTTTGCACGAGCCGTAGGAATGTAATCAATCCATGTGTCACATGATCTCATTTCACCACGCCTTGCGCCTCAGCGCACAGCTTAACTCGTACGTAACGTTTATAATTTATCGTCGAGTCACGATGAAATGCTGTTTCTGTTTGGTGAGTTTGCCGTCTGCAAATAAAAGAAGGAGGTTGTACGGAGCATCATCTTGTACAGTTCTAGAATTATTTAAAGTCGAAGCCACTAGACTAGGCCTTGCTGGTGTAGTACCTTCAAACAGCTGTTCCTCAGATGGACCATTCCTTTGTTTACCTTGCTTTCAACAATTTGAGAAGCTATCGAAAGTAAGGCTAAATGAACAAGAGCTGGAAAGTCAACTGAATGCCAAAATTACCATAGTGCATTATTGCCTCCTTCTGTTTTACTCGTAAATTCGAGTAACCTAGCTCTTCAGCTGCCGTCTGGATTGCCTCTTCCATTTTAATCCCGTAACTCGTGTTTGTGGCTAGAGTCATGTGAGTACTCGCAGTGGCGTAGCCAGAAAAATCTGACTGTACGGGCACAAGTAAAAACAAAATGTCGGCGCACAAAGAGCACCGCGAAAAATCGGTTTTTGCTTATTACTATTCATCAGGGGCGTCTCTGTTATTGAGTAATTCGTTTTTAATTGATTTATAATTATGTTGAAATAATAATTGTAATTAGACGGATAAGCAGTTATTAAGCAAGTACGATTCGTCTACAACTCTGTGAAAATTCACTCACAACTTCATCAAGGTTAAGCGCATTAGTGATATCTCTCTCAATGGAAAGAACAGCAAGATTTGCTAAACGCTCCTCTGTCATGGTAGACCTCAGGTAAGTTTTTACTCTTTTTAAGGTGGAAAAGGTACGCTCACATTTTGCAGAAGGGACAGAGATCGTCATAGCCAGTTGCAAGAGTTTTACTACTGTTGGAAACGCTGATTTCAAGGGTGCTAGTTCTTTAGGAGCATCACTAGTCTCTGATAATTTGAGAACTCTAGACAACGTGTTTTTTGCCAAGGGAGCTTCAACAGTAAGAGAATGATAGTCCAAGTGGTAAGTAGTAACAAGAGGTTTTTCATCTGTCTCTTCATTTTTGATATTAATTTTAAGAAATATAATTATTATAGAAGCCACATGTTAACACATCATTAATTGTAATAACAATTGACCACAGTAATAAACCACAAATTCTGCTGTAATAACGCACGCAAAAATAATCAATTAATAGACAATTAACTGCGTCTTTCTTCAAGTTTCTTGTCCTCAAGATCCACAGGGGCACGTGCCCCTGCGTGCCCCAGTGTGGCTACGCCACTGAGTACTCGCATCTCATTGGCTCTATCAACATTCCTGTAGAGCCCGTCAAGAGTCTCCAGACCTTTCCTCCGCCCCGTCCCAATGTAAAAGCGGAAGCGAAAGGTCTGCTCGCCAGACTACATTGTTGTGTCACTTACGCGAGTATGCGTTGTATACGTAGTTAAGGAAGTTTACGTCATTCCGGCTCGATCAATTAATGGGCGTGGCGCGAAAAAGAACGCGCGATCAAGCTCAGCAGAAAGAAAGCTGTGTAGAAACTAGAACTAATAGCCAGCTATTCTACCTGAAATATATTCTGAAAGTACTACAAGGTTCTTTAAAAGGTAAACAGAGTAGATAATCAAAATAATAACCATAATAGGCTGTTGTGTTTCAGGCATCATAAAGTTAGCCATGATTACTGAATGCTGGACACCACCGGCAAAGCAATCATAGGGATACTTTTTTTCTCTATATATCTTGTTATAATTAACTAAAATGTTTATACATTTGATATCCAGAAATTTCTCTATTTAATTATTACATATAGTTATATCAAACATTCAAGAAATATACAAATAGTGAATAATAAATGTGATTTAGGTTGTACAATGATGAGAATGCCTCACATTCTATACTGTTGATATTTATCAGATTTGCTACCTACTAAATAATTATTATACTGTTTGTTCATGATTATTGACTCATGATTATACAGAGAGATATAATATTGTTTAATCAATCATATAATTCATTATGATACTATGTCTATAAAATGTACAGTTGTTAATAAACAAACACTATAGTAAACAAACATCATGTGTGTGTACTATTTAGTACACATAATATTATACTCTTAAAGTATTGAGTCTATATGCCACACCCTAGCTCCACATGTGTCCAACTATAAACCATAAGTCTTGAACCCTACACATATTGTTAGATATTTTATTGGTGTAGTATCCGGACATATACTAATTGTGTTGTTATATAATGTGGTGCATTTACTTAATATTTTAGTCCATGTAACAGTTATCATTATTCTTGTATTGTAGTTGGTTAGTTCTTTTAATAGTTATTACATTGGCGATGAAGGAAAACGGATGGCTGCACTACTAGGTCGTATTGGAGAATTCGATTTCAAAGTAGAAAACTGGAAGCAGTACATAGAACGACTGGGTCATTTTTTCGATGCAAACGGCATCACAGACGAAGGGAAACAACGATCAGTTTTACTGTCTGTCGTAGGACCAGACACATATAAGCTATTATCAAGCTTAATCGCACCGGAGAAGCCCGGAGATAAGACATTCCAGGATCTAGTTCGAGTCCTAGGAGAACATTATAACCCTGAACCGTCCGAAATAGTACAACGGTACAAGTTCCACACACGGAGCAGGAAGCAGGGAGAGACAATAACAAAATTCGTAGCAGAGCTGAGAGCGCTAGCTCAGTATTGCAACTTTGGGACTACTCTTAGTGATTCCCTACGAGATAGGTTAGTATGTGGAGTCAATGATGAAAACATGCAACGTCGACTATTATCGGAAAAGACCCTTACCTTCGACAAAGCTCTAGAGCTCTCGCTCAGCATGGAAACGGCAAAGAAAAATGCAGAAGAATTGCAGGGTGTGCCGTCACCTGCAGTGCCGCCAGTAATAAATAAAGTACACAATACTACAGGATCTACTTGTTACAGATGTGGGAAAAACCATGAACCAGACAAATGTAAATTCAAGGTCGCCAGGTGTTACAATTGTGGTAAAATAGGCCACATCCAAAAGGCATGCAGAAGTACACCTCAAAAGAGTACAAGACCGCCTCCTAGGGACTTCAGACACTATAAGCACAAGCCTGTAAAACGCCTTCAACAGGAAGAGCAAATTAATCAGCTATGTAAAGACAACAATCCAATTGAACTAATTGTCTATTTAGATGACAAGTTTTTAAAGATGGAGCTAGACACTGGAGCCTCGGTATCACTGATTTCAGAAGCAACATATACTAAATTAGGATTACAAAGTTGTATATCAAGATCAGACACAGTATTAAGGACATATTCAGGGGAACAAATCAAATGTGTAGGGAATACCGAAGTTATGGTAAAATATAATTCCCAGGTACTTACTTTGCCACTCCTTATAATAGAAGGAGAAGGACCTAGCCTATTTGGCCGAAACTGGCTCAAGCATATCCAGATCGACTGGAAGAGCATATATGTATTGAATGAGACTAAGCTCTCAACAGTATTGACAAAGCACCAAGATGTTTTTAAAGAGGGACTAGGGAAATTAAAGGAAGTTAAAGCAAAAATTTATGTAGAACCAGCGGTTCAACCAAAGTATTTCAAGGCACGTTCAGTCCATACTCCATGAACATCAAGGTGGAGGAAGAACTGGATAGACTAGTGTCACTGGGAATCTTGCAGCCTGTGCAGTTCTTCGAATGGGCTACGCCTATAGTCCCAGTATTGAAGCAAGATCACCGAGTGAGAATATGTGGTGACTTCAAGGTAACTGTTAACTCAGTATCCAAACTGGACCGTTACCCGATTCCCAGGATCGAAGACCTTTTCGCCACTTTAGGTGGAGGACAACTATTTTCAAAACTTGACATGAGCCAGGCGTATCAACAGATCGAGCTTGAGGATTCATCTAAACCTTTAACTGTTATTAACACACACAAAGGGCTATTTCAATATAACAGGTTCCTTTTTGCATCTCCTTGGCACCTGCGATATTTCAAAGAGTGATGGACACTCTCCTTTCCGATTTACCAGGTGTTATTGTATACTTGGATGACGTATTAATTACGGGAAAAACTAATGAAGATCATATGAGATCACTAGACACTGTACTGACTAGAATACAAGAGGCAGGATTATTATTGAAGAAAGAAAAATGTTTGTTCATGGAAAAATCTGTTATGTATCTGGGACACACTATTGATGCTAATGGACTGCACCCGATCACAGAAAAAGTAGAAGCAATTAAAGAAGCTCCCAGACCAAAAAATGTCTCCCAATTAAAGTCGTATCTCGGACTAATTACTTATTACGGAAGATTTTTACCCAATATTTCACATATTCTTTTTCCCTTATACAGGTTACTTAGAAGAAACACTCGTTGGAGATGGGCTGTTAGCGAAGAAGAAGCATTTATAAAGTCGAAGAAAATGTTACTTTCATCAAACCTACTTGTTCATTTTGACCCATCACTGGAACTTACCTTAGCATGTGATGCTTCGCCTTATGGAGTGGGTGCTGTACTTGCTCATCGCACAGCAGACGGTGTTGAAAAACCAATAGGATTTGTATCTCGGACATTAACCAGTGCCGAAAAGAATTACTCCCAATTAGAAAGAGAAGGACTTGCATGTATATTTGGACTCAAGAAATTCCATTCCTATTTATTTGGACACCCATTCACGATTTATACTGATAATTTACCCATAAAGTCATTATTCAGTGAGAAACAAGCTGTGCCATTACACGCATCGGGAAGGATCTTAAGATGGGCACTGACTCTGTCTAACTATGAATATAAAATTGAATTTCGACCAACACACAAGCACAGCAATGCTGATGCACTCAGCAGACTACCCATCTCAATTACAGATGTTGAAGAAACTGTACCTACAGAATTAGTACTACTTGTTGAAGCCATGGAGCAACTTCCAATTACAGCAGAAAGCATACATGAATGGACTAGAAAGGATCCAATACTTTCCAGAGTTTACAAGTATATACAGACTGGCTGGCTAGACAAATGTTCTAAGGAATTTGAACCTTTTAGCAATCGTAAATTGGAATTCTCTACCTTAAACGGCTGCATCTTATGTGGTGCAAGAGTACTTATTCCCCCACCAGGTAGACGACAATTATTAGCAGAATTACACAGTGGGCATCCCGGAGTGAGTCGCATGAAGAGTTTAGCTCGGATGTATGTATACTGGCCAAATATGAATGAAGATATAGAGAGGCTGGTGAAAGGATGTACACAATGTCAAGAGAATCAATCTGAAGCTCAACAGGTTCCATTACAACCATGGAAATGGCCATCAAGACCTTGGACTCTAGTGCATATAGATTATGCTGGACCTTTTATAAACACAATGTTTCTAATTATTGTCGATGCCTTTTCCAAGTGGGTAGAAATATTTCGCACAAATTCATCCACTTCTGTTACCACCATTGGACTCCTACGTGCAACATTTGCAAGGTATGGTATACCCCAAACCGTTGTATCTGATAATGGTACTACATTTACCAGTGCAGAATTTAAGGAATTCATGACATCAAATGGTATCACCCATATAACTACCTCACCATATCATCCACAATCCAATGGATTAGCAGAAAAGATGGTGCAATCATTTAATGTAGGTATGAAGAAGTTTAGCGAAGGTACTATAGATACGAAATTGGCAAGATTCTTATTCAGTTACAGGGTAACTCCTCACACCACTACTGGAGTATCACCGGCAGAACTGCTGTTCGGGAGACAGCTGAGGACTCAATTTGATTTATTACAACCTAATTTTAATACGAAAGTAATGAAGATACAAAATGAGCAGAAGAAGTTCTTTGACAGGAGTACTAAAGATAGAGAGTTCAATATTAACGACTGTGTGTATGTTCGTAACTTCTCTCGAGAGTCGCCACAGAGATGGATTAAAGGGAAGATTGTTAGAAGATTTGGAAAAGTTATATTTAGTGTGTGGTTACAAGATGTTAATGTGTGTGTAAAAAGACACAAGAATCACATACGCGCTAGGAGTACTGAGTATATTCCAGAGTTAGAAATTAACTTACCTGTATCAGATGATATGAATAACCGGTTACCAACCCACCACCCTCAACAAACTGAACGTCTTTACCCCACAAGAAATCGTGTACCCCCACAGAGATTGATTGAAGAAAATTGGAACAAATAAGGAGGGGAGAAGTGTAGTATCCGGACATATACTAATTGTGTTGTTATATAATGTGGTGCATTTACTTAATATTTTAGTCCATGTAACAGTTATCATTATTCTTGTATTGTAGTTGGTTAGTTCTTTTAATAGTTATTACAATTGGAATAGTCACTAAACAGCACACCCTATCCTCATGTAGCTCTAACAGTTTTCCAAACCCTTCATCTTAACTGTACTATTGTCATTCCTAAATAATCATAAATTTAGAGCAGTTGACCTCAGGGTTTATATATTCGTGATATAAAATCTGGCCATGAAAATTGTGTAGGCAGTGGGATCGAAACCAGTTGCCAGGCAACCTTCATTAATACAGCCAATATTAGCGAATAACAGCTTCCACAAAGCAACAGAGAAGACTGACCCCATTTTATCTATTAGGAGAGCACAATTCATCTAGGGATATTTTCTCCCTTTTAAATCAATGTTTCAGTAATTGATCTTTTAATTATAAACTTCTAATGTAATGAGTGCCATTTTTGTTCCTGTTTCATTTAGCATTGTTAGGTTAATAAAAGAGACAGCCCAACTTTTCTGGAAATGTTTACTACATGTTTGTTTATATTATACAAATATGCATGTCTGCAACATTAAAGTGGGCATGGCAGCAATCTTCAAGTATATGCCCATGAATTAAAGTTTGAATCTTTTGACCTTAATTATATATATATATATATATATATATATATATATATATACAGGGGTATAATAATAATATTATACTGATTTTGATCCTGAGTAATCCAAAGCAGTGTATGTATAACTTATTTAAACTATATTCATAGTTACTTAAAACATATTCATAGTCAAATTCTTTGTGAACTTTTGCTGATTTTGTTAAAACATAATACTTATCTCAATTAATGGCACCTGGTATATTTTACTATTGATATCAATGCTTTCTAACATAGCATAATTATAACAATGATAATTGTGTCTGAAATTTAGAAAATTAATGATTGTAGCCAAGTAAACAAATAGTGTGGGCCGGGGTACTTCTTATCCACAAATTCCATTCAAGCAGTTGTGAATGTATCCTCATAAAACTAATACAAATTGAAATAATTATATCATACTTGATAATACAATATTAAACATTAATAAAATAATACATGAGTACACATAATGAATTTTTTTTAAAATGAGTTGCAAATTTAATTACCATATTTACTGTCAAATTTTTACTGGAATATAAATTGGACCCAAAAACTTGCTGGAGAGTGGAGATTCTAACAAGATATATTGAGAAAAACGCATTCCTATGATTGATTTGTGGTATATCTATCAATTATTGCGGATGGCACTAGAAGTACAATAAGTGTAATTGAGGTCTAAGTACATACATGTAGATCTTTGATGAAACTGAAGTACCCAATGCTGATTACTTCCTCATGTCTGAAACTCAACAAACTACTTCATTTTCTTAGATTTTATTGATTCTTGCATCATCAGTATACTGTTACTCTGCTATACACAATGTACATGTACAACAGCTAATAGTATCAGTTGCAATTTTACATTCCTCCTGCTAACCAAGCCCCCATAATGATGCAACTTCCTTAACTATAATGCATAGTCGACACAAACATAATATATATAGCTCAAACCTGTGGCAAAGCAATTACAGGGATGGCTCTACAGGCCATAAAAATATTTAACTATATATTATCTGAATATAGGTTGCAATTATGTGTGCATATAGAAATATTGAATGATATATAATAATTGTGTGTACTATTTTAGTGACTAATGTAATAATTGCTAAAAGTAGTACATGCTAAAAAAGACATTTCTTGATCATTTTATTAGGCATATTGGGTGTGGCTAAGAAATTTGCTAAAATTAATGTATGCTAAATCCAACCATTTAAAATTCGCTAAATTAAGTGGACACAATTAATAGTAGGCTTAAGGTACATGTATATAATTATAATCATATTTCCAGTTCCAGCTCCAGCTAATTGAGCCAGTGTCTCATCTACTTTAGGTAGAGGGTGGAGTTCTCTGAGTACACTCTCGTTGAGGGGTTTCCGTCAGCACATATTCTGATGGAAATATTTCTGTTGGAAACCACCACCATTCTGGCACACCACGTCAACTTCAATAGTACTTCGATTGACTCCATTTTATTCAGTTCCTCCTTAAAATTGTTGCATAGTGGTACATTTTTGAAGAAAACAGAGCATGCGGTATTGCTTCTGGTTTAAATTTGATTTCATATTCCTCACCCAAGTTTCCAAGTCCTTGGAAAACTGCAGAAAACTCCTCCATTATGTTAGTTCCTTTTCCTGTAGTGGGTATCAACTCTCACTACCAAATTTAGTGCAGTGATGACAGGGAGTCTCAACACATTATTCTCCAGACCCCTTACCACATACACTGGTTGTTTTATGAACTGCTGTTGTAAATGAGAGATCCCTTAAATTGTCCTACGACATTGAGTGGTTGATGGGATGGTTCGAACAGGATTTTGTTTTGTGTTGCTGTTCCTCCACATGCCTCTCTCTGGTGAACCATTTTCTTAGCCATTTCCAGAGTGAGTTTTGAGTCTGCCTGTAGGCGTTCTGATAATTTCTTATCCCTACCACCATTCTGTCTCTAATCATTTCTGATGTCATTATTTGAAGTTTTCAGCTAGTCTATTAAGTACCATAAAGTATTCATCAGCAGTTTCCCCCTCTATCTGGCTTCTCCTGCTAAATCTAGCTTGTTCAAAGATTGCATTGTTTCTTAATTTTTAATGAAACCATTGAACGTTTCAATGACTGTGTCATAGGTTCTCCTCTCCTCTTCAGTTGCATTGGTTGAGGTTAATACGGCTTCTGCTTCTTCTCCTGAACAATAAACGATGGTGCTGATTTCCCTGGTCAGAGCATCCTCTGTTAGTCCCAATGCCACTTGAAATTGCTTGAACCTTCTCCTCCAACGAGGCCAGTCACTGGTGTCTTGAATTTAAAGGGATCTGGGGGTTGTAAACTGATTTGGGCCATGATTTCAGTGGGTAATATTCACAACTCTGCCACCATGTGGTATTCCTTGAACACATGGCAATATATAATGACATCATAGCAATGATACTAATAATAGAACAGTGGCTTAGATGTAGGGGGGCTCGAGCTCCCCCTAAATTAATACTAGGGGGGCACAGCCCTCCCACTCAAATTTGAATGATGCAGTAATTTCTAAAACCATCACCAATTAAATTTTGGACAATTTTAAAAGTATGTATTGTTATTGATTTATGCACATGTAACATATTTAATTATTGTAATTGTTAATATCATGTCAAGTTTGAGTCCCCGCAAATTTTTTTTATGGTATCTAAGCCACTGCAGAATTACAATAACTCAACACACAGTTAGAGTACTAGTGGTCACTCCCACAACAAGTGTGTTATAATCGTTGAAATGTTGATTGTCCTGATATGTTATTATAAATGTTTCAGTAATTGACAATTTAATTATAAAACTCCAATGAAGTGGTGCCATTTTGTTCATATTTCAGCATGAGTAGATTAATAAAGGAGACAGCCCAACTTTCTTACGTGATTGACTCGACGTTTATATTATACAAATATACATGCATGTACAAACATTAAAGTGAGCATGGCAATAAGCTTCAAGTAAAACTATGAATTGAAATTTGAACCTTTTGATTGTAGTTTATATGGCTACTGAGTTTATGGGATTACGGCTATTTTGATCCGGAGGAATCCAATCCCACAAAATTAGTGTATAATGTGTTTAAACTATATTCATAGTTACTTAAAACATATTCTTAGTCAAATTCCGAGTCATTGTTTGTGAAATTTCTCTGATTTCGTTAAAACAGAAGAATTAAAACTGTAAGTGCTGAGGTTAAATTAGTTGTACTTATAATTAATACTTAACTCAGTTTATGGCTTGATTGTAGTTTATATGGCTACTGAGTTTATGGGATTACGGCTATTTTGATCCGGAGGAATCCAATCCCACAAAATTAGTGTATAATGTGTTTAAACTATATTCATAGTTACTTAAAACATATTTTTAGTCAAATTCCGAGTCATTGTTTGTGAAATTTCTCTGATTTCGTTAAAACAGATGAATTAAAACTGTAAGTGCTGAGGTTAAATTAGTTGTACTTATAATTAATACTTAACTCAATTTATGGCACCTAGCTGGTATGTTTTACTCAATGCTAACATAATTATAACAACTATAATTGTATCTGAAATTTAGAAAATGATTGTAACCAAGTAAACAAATAGTGTGGGTTACTTCACATCCCATAGAAGCAGTTGTGCACTTAACAATAATTAATGAATGACTTAAACAACTAATATAGTTAATATAGTCCAAAATACTAGTTTTGATCTGTCATAACTACTGTTGCTAAACAACTGGATATACCTGTATAATACTTAGCTTATATCTGATTGTGCTAAGAAATAACAAATCATATGGTTGAAGGTTTCTCTACATTTGTTGATGGCTGCCTTAAAGTGAAGTTATTTTTTAGTATGCAAAAGGAGACAATTAACAGACAGGATAAAAATAGATCTTCAGATATAATCGGCTATGATAATATACGGTAGTATATATTATAATAATTAAATATCCATAATTATTTATTTTCCAAACTTGTTAAAAATGGGATATCCATTCCTTTTACAGTGAATTAGTTGCTACTTATGCCATCCACACATATGTCTCTGTTTCTATATATAGAGTGTTGCATACCACTATGATTATAACATGTGAAACAATGTATATTAGGATAACAAATTTATAAAAATATGTAGTGAAAAAAAACATCCCTATGCCTAAATCAGTCCTTTCATAACTTTTCAAGTGTCTTTTTAAAGTAGTAGTGGTTTCTTTATGCATGCTGGTATGTATGTCAACAGGGCCATAATTGTAAGAGGAGTAATAGAGTATAAAGCAGTCAATACTTTGTACGGAAGTAGTAAGTGGTAGCCTAACTAGAGTAACTTTTAAATACAATTATTGTAAGTACACAATGGAATTTAATGAATATCACATTTGATTATAAATAAAATTTAATAATAGTAATGCTTGGAGTCATTATGCTCTTAAACACATATCTAATTTCACTAATTAATGTTACTCCTCTGCAGTCTCGTTGCACTTACAGTTATATACGTAGGTAAATTATGTAGAGTATACGTAGTTGTTAAACACACTCTAGTACTATAATACACAAACATCCAGTATTATTCCACATGTATTAATGTGTACATAGTAATATAGCACACTATATTAGCTGCTGGCATACAACATTTATGTATCTACAACCTTCACTGCTGTTATTTACCAACTCACAACCTATAAGATGATCTGGTTCATTATTTTGTTAATTCCTGGACTGACTTCTGGAGACACTTGCAGTTGTAGTACACCTAACCAATATGAACTGCTGTGTTGTAATCCTGATAATCTTGGAAATGTTGTGAAGATTAATGAAAATAAAAATAGACAAAAATATATTATTTGTCCTTCTACTCTACTTACTCAATGTCAACAGCTCAGTTTGTGTAGTGATGTCCTTGTTCGTAATCCTAGTGCCTCCTCAGGATATTATGATGTTAATTTGAGTAATGGAAGTGGTATAACTGTCTATTGTGACATGGATGGTAACAATTGTGATGGAGAAGGAGGTTGGATAAGAGTAGCACAACTTAACATGAGTGAACCTGGTGCTACCTGTCCTCCTGGACTTACACTACAGAACTATAATAATATTGATCATAGTTTGTGTGGTCGATCATCATCAGGTTGTGCTTCAACCTTCTTCTCTACATATGGATTGAACTACACTAAGGTGTGTGGAAAAGTAAGAGGATACCAGTTTGGCCACATAGATGCATTTGGTACTGGGACTAACAACATTGACTCGCATTATGTTGATGGTATTTCTATAACGTATGGTAGTGATCCTCGACAACACATTTGGACATACGCTGGAGGAGATAGTGAGTTTAATATTGGAGGAGGTAATTGTCCTTGTAATAGTGGAAGTAATGCAGTTGTGCCCACATTTGTTGGTAACGATTACTACTGTGAATCAGGTCCTGGTAATTCAGGTATCTTGTATGTTGAGGATTTTTTATGGGATGGACAGCAATGTAATGGAATAGAGTCTACTTGTTGTACTAATCCTAACATGCCATGGTTTCTCAAGACACTCAATGAAGAGACTAATGATGATATTGAGTTGAGAGATTGTAGTAATTATAATCCTATATCAGAAGAAAATCCACTTGATATAATTGAAATATATATTAAGTAATTAATAATTGATCAAATACCTTAATAATTGATCACATGTGTGATAAGTAGTATTTCCTTATGTAGCTGATACAAAGAAAAATTAACAATTTTGTTTTATTTAGCTGAAGTGTTCTGTACTGTTACAACTTGTTATCCTCACATTGGTAAATTTGTTTCTCTTGTTAGTTATAATATTATAAAACTATATCAAGATTCCATAGACTGATAACATGTGTAGGTGGAATAACAATATGTAATTTAAACTCCAATGAATATCATTATTGAATGCTTCACCTTATAACTAGCAAATGGAGCTGGAATGCATAATGGCATAGTACCTAAAGCCTACTTTTAATTGTGTGTACTAGTTTTAGCAACTGATAATTGCTAAAATTAGTACACGCTAAAAAATATATTTTATTAGGCATATTAGACATGGCTCAGAAATTCGCTAAAATTTATGCATGCTAAATCCTGCTGTTTAAAAATCGCTAAATTAAGTAGACATAAAAAATAGTCATAAGGTATAAATAATTATATTTCCCGTTCCCACATGTACATGTACATGTATGTATACTTTCCCATCATAATTATGTACAATGTATTTCTATGTACTTATTATGCATACAAGATCTATAGTATATATATACCTCACATTCCACCATGAGTACTAAATACTAGGATTTAGCATACAATAAGTTCATTGAATTTCTGAGCCACGCTTAACATATGCCTTATAAAATGATCACAAAATATATTTGTTTAAAAGTATCAATTTTAGCAATTATTACATTAGTTACTAAAATACTACACAATTAAAAGTAGACTTAAGAATAATATGTCATTATGCATTCCAGTTCCGTTACTTTGTTAATTATAAGGTATGGCACTCAATAATAATATTCATTGCACGCATTCCTGCTCCGTTATTTTGTTAATTATAAGGTATGGCACTCAATAATAATATTCATTGCACATTTAGATTATACATGTATATTGTTATTCTCATACACACAAAATTGACTGTTGTATATACACCTCTTACAATCATGGACTCTTGGCATAGTTTTATAACATTCTAACTAACGAGAGAAACACAGTTTTGCCATTGTTAGGATAACATGTTGTGTAACATTAAAGGATATTTGAAACAAAATGTGTTGTTCAGATTACTACCAAACATTATAGAAATACCATCAACATAAAATGAGTCAATGTTGTTACTTCCAATATCAAATGCATCTTTGTAATCAAACCGGTATCCTCTTACTTTTCCACACACCTTAGTGTAGTTCAATCCATATGTAGAGAAGAATGTTGAAGCACAACCTGATGATGATCGACCACAGAAACAATGATCAATATTGTTATAGTTCTGTAGTGTAAGTCCAGGAGGACACCGACAGGTAGCACCAGGTTCACTCATGTTAAGTGTGCTAGTCTTATCCAACCTCCTTCTCCATCACAATTGTTACCATCCATGTCACAATAGACAGCTATCAGAGAGTACAGTAGTACTCTCTATGTAGGGAGGGCACCTAAAAAAATGGCCGCCCATACATTTCATTATTATTATTATTATTATTATTATTAACGCACTTTACAGAAACAGCAATAAAGGATGATATAAATAGTTATGATATGAATGATGGGATGATGCCAAATTGCTGTCCTGTACAGACATCCAAAAGCATGAAATAAAACAGAAAGTGATTAAGTGATTTGCTGATGGGGAGAATCTGAACAGGTAACACTGTGATAGAACAAGAGTTACATGGACACAGAAAATGGTAAGTACAAGAGTTATCGGGATTAAAGAAAGAAGAGAAATAGTTAAACATATAGGAAATTATGGAGATTTTAGTTGACAAAGTAGGAAAGTCAAGGTTAATTGAGAAATTGCAAGTGATGAGCTGAAATCTCTGGTAATATATACAGATACGTTTTAATACACACATACTTCTTCATATTTAGTGTTTGTATGACTACCAACACCTTCTAGATGGCCAAAGATTGTCGTTAAGGCAGACAACCGGCGAGTGGCAAAACTGGCAAAATCTTCTTTGTAGTTGTTGAGACTGTCTACTTTCATAGTATCTGAAGATATCATCTTGATACTTGTAGACCAGAATTTTACTATAAATGGGACTGGAATGGTGCTAGAATCATTGTGATAGACTGATAGTTCAACAAACAAAAAAATGATTTGTCTGAAAAATAACCAATATGATCTCGAATTAGACGCCCTTTTCCTAAGTGGAATTTAATTACGCATGCGCATTTGTATACTTGGAACATGGAAGCTGAAAAGGTGGAAGGAAGTGCTTGTTGCATTGGAATTGTAATAACTTTGTTAGCGAATACATTCTTATAATAATTATTAATATTAAAGCCATTGTATAATAAAATTGTATGCTACGATAAGGATTGGAATACTGAATGGTTGACACAGTGGCTGACACCACTTCTTGTAGGACTGCAGACATGCTGTAAGTAAAATAGAGAATATACATCATCTGTAAGTGAAAGAGAATGATAATCAATACATAGATACAAAAGACTGACCTTCATTGATGATGTATTTATGATTGTATGATTTCATAATGATATTATAGTATTTCTGCAACCTGCACCATTTTCATATCATTACCCTTGTTCTTTTTTTAGGCACGTCAAATTTCAATCCATTACTTTGTTACAGTATAATCATGTACTATCCTTATGTCATTAAACTGTACACTATGTTACCCATAAAATCTAATTTTGATGTCATTTTGAATATCATATTTTAGTTATGGTCCAAAGGATGTAGATAGCTAATAGTCTAATAGAAGCTCAAAAGATGAACATCTTTATTAAATTTGAATTCTTCATTAAATTACATATACATACATGTGTACATCTGGTTGCATATCTATATATTACATTCCATTGCAATGTGATGTTCAATAAAGTTGAAAGTTTTAACTATCATTCATGGCACACATGCACATTTGTACAATATAAACATGACATCAACATGGAAAAGTTAGGTTGTCTCTTCTCTACATTTTTATCTCTTAGTAACAGACATAGTATTCATGAAGATATATATTTAGGCTTTCCATATTTAAGAGGACAAGTACTGTAACTTTATAATTGTGATGATATAATACTTCATTCAAAGGATGTACCACGACACTCCCCCATGTCATTTAGTCTTGCTCCTGGTATATAATGTATTTCCTCGAATAGAAGCCACCCACTAGTTATGTCCACCCTATTAGCAGGGTTTCATATAGTGTGGAAGGAAGGAAAGGTGAAAACCAATAGATTTCAGACAAAATTTAGTTGAACATGCAACAACGTCTATGAGCTAAAAGCCTTCTAAGGCCTCAAAAATCTAGGAGCAATGTGTTCTGCATAATGAATTGTTCGCTCACAAAACAAAACATCCTGCATTAAATCCTGATTAGGGAAGTAAATTTTCTTCCAATAACGAATTGATGTATAAAAGTATGTAAACAGGATAAATGAAGTACAATCATTCATTAGCTGTTCCTATCTGTTATAGTACTACTGTCAATAGTAGGATACACACAAGTCAATGATTTTCTTAGCTTCGTGCTTTAAGGCTATATTTTATGGTAATAATTAGATTCAGTCAATGACTCCTAATTATAAAGAGGGCCGGATTTTGTATGTTTTACATTGGGACTATTCATGTTCACAGGTGTGACCTATGTTTGTGTCATATAGCTATGCACTGTGTGTGCAGTTAAAGAAGTGTTATTCCAAAGGCTTATTTAGTCAATCAATCAGCAGTGGTGTATAATGTAGTTAATGATGGGTGAAAGCAATACAACACCAATATTTAAAATACTTTCAGCCTCACATAGTGTATAGTCATAAAAAATACACATTGAGCAGTTGATCGTCCTGATGAGCTTCTTCCAGTGGCTATTAACATCTTTAATATAATTATAAATTATTATGTTCAAATATGTTATTTGCTTGTTTTTCAAAATTCTTCCAATTTCCAATACTGGTGATTCTGCTGCAGATATCTTAGCCACCATTTACTTTATGTATCCCAAACTTGGTTCTTTTTCCAACATGGAGTACTACCTTTATCAACATCCTTACCGGGACTTGAAAGTCTCCATGCGCTTCGTAGGACTAATTCAAACGCAGTGTTCCCCCTCTTCTGACTGCAACTGGGGCAAACAAAACAACCCCACTGGCAAGTTGGCACTAGCTACACCAACGATGTTCACTTCTTTCAAGGTCGACTGGTAAGACCAATTCCTCTGAACTGAACCAATACATAGCAACATGCATATAGCAGTTATGGTAGTAGACTAGTGAACTACCAAGTAGACAAAGACACACAGCTGGTTTTCCTTGACCTAAGTAATAAACATTTGTCTATGCATGAAATGCTCTTCCTCAACTTGGCTCCAAACTCAGATGATAGAGCATCTGACCAGCAATCAGAAGGTTCTGGGTTCAAACCCCTGCTGGTCCAGATGTTTTCTGGACATATCTCTCTCTCTTTATTTTCTCATCACAATCTTTGTACCTGCACCATTTTCATATTCCCATCTTTTTTTGGGTATGTTAAATTTCAATCCATTACTTTCTATAATCATTGATATTAAACTATACACAAACTAAGTCATCACATCCTAATTTTGAAGTCATTAGGTTACAAATGCTAGCCCTGATTCTGAACAATGAACTAATAACAACTACTCATGTATTTATGTTGTACTCCAATGTATTTCCTGTTTCCTTTTTCTGGGTTCAAACACCAGGTGGTCCAGATTTTTTCTGGACATGTGTCTTTTGATTAAATTATTTTCTCATATAAAGTAATCTAATTTAATTTAAAGGTAAGCATGAGCAATTAAGTACATACATGGCACTAAATATAATGACAGGAGTTATATGATGTATATAGTATGTATATAATAATTATATTTATGTAGGTATATAAAACAAATTTCTTTCTTACATTATTAACTTGGTGTGCTAACTATGTATTACAATGTTTAGTTACTATATAGGTACATTATACACTGCTGTTATTATTTAAATTTATCTACTCACAACCAGAT
This sequence comes from Petrosia ficiformis, assembly GCA_947044365.1. NCBI lineage: Eukaryota > Metazoa > Porifera > Demospongiae > Haplosclerida > Petrosiidae > Petrosia > Petrosia ficiformis. The sequence goes on from OX345636.1 coordinate 45,200,524, forward strand.
ATGGTTCATCATTTTGTTAATTCCTGGACTGACTTCTGGAGACACTTGCAGTTGCAGTACACCTAACCAATATGAACTGCTGTGTTGTAATCCTGATAATCTTTGTGAGGATAATGTTGTGAGGATCGATGGAAATGATAACAGTCATAAAATTATTGTTTGTCCTTCTACTCCAATTACTACTCAGTGCAACCTATCCAGCTCTTGTAGTAATGTAATCTTACATAATCCCAGTGCTTCCTTGGGATATATATTATGATATTAATGGAAGTGCTATAACTGTCTATTGTGACGTGGATGTTAACAATTGTGATAGAGAATAAAGTTGGATAAGAGCACCACAACTTAACATGAGTGATCCCGATGCAACCTGTCCTTCTGGACGTACACTATAGAATGAGATCATAGTGGTCGATCATCAACAGATACTGTTAGTCAACCTTCTTCTCCACATATTGATTATACTACACTAAGGTGTGTAGAAAGGTAAGAAGATACCAGTTTAGACAGATAAGTGCATTTTTTTACTGGGAGTAACAACATTGACTCAACATATGCTGAAAGGTATTTCTATAACAAATGGTATAGCAATCCTTGACAAAACATCTGGACATTGCTGGAGGAGATAGTGTGTTATCAACTGATTGTCCTTGTAATAATGGATGTAGTGTAGTTGTGCCTGATTTGTTAGCAATGATTACTACTGTGAATCAGGTCTGGAAGCTGCCCGAATCCTGTATGTTGAGGACAGTTTATGGGATGGACAGCAATATAATGGAGTCGAGTCTACCTGTTGTATATACTACTCCTAACATGCCATGGTTTCTCAAGGCACTCAATGGAAAGACTAATAATGATATTGAGTTAAGAGTATGTTGCACTTTATCTCCAACATCTGAAGAAATTCCACTTGATATATTATTGAGATATATATTAAGTAATTAATAATTGATGAAAATAATTAGTATCATGAATACACGTGTGATTAGTACACTGTTGATCAATGGGTTAAATTTGGTTACATGTGTTTCAGTACAGTATTAGCTCTTGAGACTATATTCATGCTTGATAATGTTAAAGTACAAGGAGTAATTTATTTTTTTTATATTGACTGGTATATAAATAAATGCCAACAATTCCCTCACCACTGAGCTAAATCTTGAGATTCTGATACAAACAAGTTCCAAATGATGTGCTCCAGGTTTTTGACTTTTGATGTTTCATTTGAGAGATATAGCTATGAATATAATCGATAGTTACGATGGACTACGATATACTGAGACTGTATATAGGCAGTACATGCAAATGGTCAAGGCCACAGGCAGACATAATACCAGTTGTGATTAGCATAATTTGTTTTAGTTGTGTTAATTGTGAGGCAAGATAGTTTGCACACATTACAAGTCTTAGACACACCTATTATTGTCCTAAGGAGGATCTCTTGTTTTTTTGTGTGTGTGTGTGTAAAGAAATCCTATTGATTGTAATCCAGATGTATAATATTATTATAAAACAGATTTATCACTTCAATCTTCTAAGGTTCATCAATAACTTCCCTTTTGGGCTAACTGGAGGATTCTAAACTTCTGAAAGTCTGAAAATCTAGATATTTGTATGAAAAGTTCAGAAAAATTGACATAGAATTTCAGAATTTTAGAAATTTAGAATTTTAGAATTTCAGAATTTCTAGAAGTTTAGAATTTCAGAAATTTAGAATTTTAGAGATTTAGAATTTCAGAAAGTAAGAATTTCTGAGTCAGAAAAGGGAATTGAGTAAATGCAGAAAATCACTTAAGAAGGATGAGTGTACAAAAACGGCCATTCTTGTTTTCTACAGAGATTTTCAGAAAGCCACACAGTAGTAATGACACTTTTGTTGTTTTGTAGAATGTAGAAATTCAGAAAATCAGAAATTAGATTCACACTTTTAATTTATGGAATGTTCAAGCTCTAAATCCACGAGTCAGAAAAAGGACCAAGAATGTCAGAAACTGAATTACAGAATTCTCAGAAACAGCATTTCAAGAATTTCAGAATTTCCAGATTTCCTGATTTTCTAATTTCCTAATTTTCTACACCCACGTATTTCATGGGGGAAGAGGGAGGAGCTGAATATACTCATGGTGTGAAAACGTAATGTTGAATATTCAATTATCAGTTTTAAAATAAGTATGGATTTATAACTATTAATAGTTCAGAGCAACTGTTGAAGGGATTAGTAACTGGAATGAAATCACAAATACTTTCAGTTCCATCCCCTGACACAGCATTGCTCTTGGGCACGAATGCCAGTTGGTTTTTGGCATTGGCCAAACATAGATGTAGTATAGGCTGGCATCCAACGAGCCTTTCCTCAACCTGTCTTTGATGCCTTTGAAGCTGTTGGAGGTTTGTACGAATATGGCATGATTCCAGGAAGTCCTGGAACAGAAGAGATGTGTGGGTTTATAAGTTCACCACTGACTGTCCACATAGGAAGATCATCAACATTGTGAAATCGACCGTATGTATCTGGAAACAGTCCAAAAACTTTAGACATTACTTGTTTTGTCAATTGGGAGGTTGACAGTTTTGCCATCCTTCTCAACTATAAAGAACTTGTAATCACTCATATTCATACAGAATTAACCACGTATTTATATACCTAGAACGAAGAAGGTGACTGCACACTATAGTCCCTAATCTACACAACTTGAAGCATATGCAGCTATCATAAAGTTTTCACACCATGAGTATAGTCAGCCCCACTCGCTTCCCCTCATGAAATGTGTGGGTGTGGAAAATCAGGAAATTAGGAAATCTGTAAATTGCATGTGATTCTCTGAATTCCTGACTTTCTTGAAATGCTGTTTCTGAGAATCCTGTAATTCAGTTAATGACATTCTTGGCCGTTTTTCTGACTCATGGATTTAGAGCTTGAACATTCCATATAATAAAAAAAGTAATTTCTGATTTTCTGACTTTCTACATTCTACAAAAATAGAATGGCAGTTTTTGTAAACTCATCTAAATGCAGAAAATCACTTCAGAAGTTCAAAATTTTTGATCATCAATAATAATGTTTTGATATGGCATGCAAAATAGATAAAGTGTTGAAAAATCATTACTATACATCATGCATGTGTATACTGTGAGTGTGAGAAATGTGAATGACCTATTTGATTCAGTAAGTATGGAAAAGATAAGTAGTATAGACCAACTGTTGAAAACACCACTACTACTGCATATGTATACTGCGAGTGTGAGATATGTGAAAGACACATCAAGGTCAGTGGTGAGTGAATATAGAATAGCCAAACCATTAACTATTCGTCAGATGAATCCTGTTGCATACATTGCGAGTTATTTTGGACATAAACTGCACATTGACCAAAACGAAAAGATGGTGATGTTTGCATGGAGTCACGCACATCTTGGCTATTTACTTTAAAATTCCATCCAGTCACTAGGTCTCACAATGCCTAACTCAGAATTCATTACTAGCTTGAAAATATGGCTTGGGATCCCCATTTTATATCCCCAACCCACACTGATGTGGCGCTGTGGCCAACCTGTTTATATATATGGAGATCACTTATTAGAATGTAACCATGGCCCTTTTCGAATTAGGAGACACGCCTTAGTCTGGCATGCCCTATTACAGGACAACACCACTGTTTGTAGAGAGCAAAGAATCACAGGTGATTCTCATGATCGCCCAGGGGATATCTATCACCCAGATTTTAGTAATGGAAAACCATCGTTCTTTGATATTTCAGTTCAAAGTTTCTTGGAAGCCAGCTTTATCAGTCAATCCTCAATTACCGCAGGTGTAGCAGGGGCTTGAGGTGAAATGCAGAAGGATGAGAAGCATAGTAAATTAGTTGAAAAAAATGGAGGTGTTTTTATTCCTTTGGTAGTGGAAAGTTATGTGCTATGGACTCCATTTGCAAAGAAGACATTAAAATATATTGCACTGAGAACTATTGAAAATGGCAACCAGGAACTTGTTCGAACAGTTGTCAATAAAACTATGGAGCTATAAAACATAAATTATTCTTAATATTTTGTCATTACTACCAGTTACCCTTTTTTTTTTAAAGTTTTATTTCATTTCGTTTATTATAATTATTATTTTTAGAAAACACGTGCAGAGTAAAGAGTCAATTATCGGACACCTTTTTGTAATTAGTCAATTGGAAATAAAAATTATTCAACAGCGTGGCCGATTATTGATTGCTCAGAATGGTCCAGATAGTTGAATACAAAAAACCAGTCAAGCAACTATAAGAGACGAGATTTGGTTTATGACTAGAGTAGATGTTGTGAGGAGATGGTGCAGTAGCCATTGATATCCAGCAGTTCTATAATACGTATGGATAGCTGTCGGTAAATATATTAATTTTTCCGATCATAGGTGTGTCCGAATTTCATTTTTGCAAGCTTATAAAACCAAGACCAAGCATAGTCAGGCATGGCCTGACCCACGCGGAAGAAGGGAGGGTCAGGACTGGTACGTATATTGAATTTGTTCTGCTGCAGGATTTCTGCAGCAGAGGAAGTGACGTATTTAACCAGTAATAAAGTTATAATTTAACCCTTAAAGGCGCTAAAATTATGGACGCTGTAGTGGAAGAAGTGTGTGTTAAGGTGGTACTAGGGAGTGGGCGGATGCGACTCCAATCGGTTTCAAAATAGAATATTATATAATATGACTCTAACCTGGTGTAATAGCAACCTTCATATCTTCTAATCACCTTTATAGGGTCCTGGAATTGATAATACATATATAAAATGTCCATTTTTGCAATCGCAAAAGGTACAAAACCGAAAAAGCCACGCCCACCAATCATGGCGTTTTCTGGAAATTCATTTTACTTTTATAGTTACAAGAGGCTGAAGAAAGCTGAATTCTGTAGCTTTTCACTGAAACCATAAAATTTACCTTTCTAGACACTATCAAACTCCGATCTTTGTCAGAGAGCAACTACAGTTACCCCGCCATTGTCACCCCGCCATTGTCACCCACCCGTGGCCGTGTTTAGCTTTGTTTCTGAAAATAAACTATCAGTCAAAACATTTAGGCCCAATAATTATACCCCAGGTGGGTGTGGCTTCCAAAAAAATACAGAATGGAACCAGATTGTATGCAGCAAGAAGCTGGCAAGACTAGAAACCGATTGGAGTTTCAACTACCCCTCCCCCTAGTACAACCTTAAGCTAGGGTACAATTTGAAGGATGAGCAAAGAAAAGTGATACTAAGTTTTGTGAAAGGCGAAGATGTGTTTGTTGTGTTACCTACTGGCTTCGGGAAATCTTTATGCTTCGCCTGTCTACCACTTATTTTTGATCGAGTCAGAGAAGACGGTTTATCATCTATCGTGATGGCTTACCATCAAAAGCAGTATTGCTGATAAAAAAAAAAGAGATATCCTCAGTATATAAGCAGTGACATGAAAGCATATTGCTCTTCAAAACAGTGTTGTAGACATTTATTGTTTAGTAATATGGAAGGATGCAATCATCACTTCATAGTGTGCCACCTCACATTTGCTGTGATGTATGTAAACTTGATTTATTACAAGAAACACAAGATTATTTATTTTTGTATAATAGTTAGCTGACAACAAAACATTTTCTGCTACATATGAGTTTTAATCCAAGATAAAAGCTCTTTCTCTTGTTGTTTGTGTATTAAATACTTTGGGTCTATAACAGGAAGAGCTAGGCATATTGTACCTATTGGTGCTACAGTAACTTGTATCTTTTCCACAACCAAAGTTGTTTTATTTGCTATGTGTTATGTGACACGTGCTCAGCTCCACCCAGCCCCACCCGAAGCAATACAAGGGCAGAACAAATTCAATATACGTACCGGTCCTGACCCTCCGTTCTTCCGCGTGGGTCAGGCCACGCCTGACTAGACCAAGCAAGTGATCGTCATGAAATGTGTTATGCAGAAATATTACTTAGTATACTTTCTTACTATGGTGTAGTAATTACAATTGCAGCAGTAGAGAGAGCGCTATAGCGTCCGAGTATTGGTAGTGTCCGGTAATTGACACTAGAACTCTATATGCCTTCGTTAAATATGTTATAAGGTTAGCTATGAAACAAACACTTTTACCTAATTATTTATTCATGATAGGCGTGTCGATTAATAATAATGAATAAGGCAGTTATGGTGATACTGCGATATCGTCAGGAACTCCGCCAAGAACAGGCCTGTAGCCAGACTTCTGAAAAGGGGGGTGCTAAATTGGGGTACCAAGGCTATGATGAGGGGGAGGATGCACAATCAATAATGAAGTATTAAGCTAATACCCTATTGTCACCATAGTTGCAATAAGCTGTCATGTGGTTGTCTTGCTCAGCATCAGTTATGTGACTATGTCCCAACATGTAGCTGATAACCACAAAGAATGCTCTAGTGAAGGTGTCATGGCTCCTTATTCATAGAATCTATGTTTGAAAGGGGGGTGCTCGTGCACCCACCCTGCCTACGGGCCTGAAGAACTCCTGTTACACTTGTATATGCAACTGTTAATATCATTACTTACCAGCTGCATCTCCGTTCATCAGTTTCATCACTATGCTGCTGCCTTTGTCGCTTAGAAGCAGAAGAATCTAACTGATTCACATCTAAATAGTCAAAAATAGTCCGCTGTCTACCTTTACTTTGCCTCAGAAATGCCATCTCAAATAAACAAACTTGATAAGTGTCAATTACACGGAATACTATTGTTATTAATTTCTACGCCACTGGCTTAGTCCTATTCAAGAGTGTTTGACATCATTACCTTCTGTCATTGAAGTGATTGCAGTAAAGGCTTCCTATAACTTTGTCAATGGCTTCACTAGGAACATCTTCACAGTCTACACGAGCCAGAATATCGATCATCTCTGTTATACAGGAAGCTAGTAACTGTTCATTTTCTAGAAGCCATATTTCACGAAGGCAGGTTCTAAAAATAGTAACAGTTAGCTAATTTAATTACATGCGTGGTCGTTTACCGCTCCTACTGTCGTTTCCAGTAATCTTGCAACGGCGCTCTCAAACCAGAGATGACGTAATTACACTTACAATAGTAAACATTACAGCAAACAACACATGATCAGAGTAAATTGATTGGCTAAATGTTATACCACACCCATTCCCGCTTTGACATTTTTTGTTGCAAGATTGATGCAAATGACAGTATACTATTTCGCTTTTTGGTCGACGTCATTATGGTCTCTAGTTCATTTTTTCTATATTATTAAGTGTTTGTGTCACAATCACTAGATGTACATGTTGTAACATACATGTAGCTAGTTTGCACCAATCTGATGGCTCAATCAATTAACCCCCCTAGTACATCAAATGTAACAACGCAGATACATAGGTCCCTGCAGGCTCAGCCATGCCCAGGTCCATTCACGTTCATAGCGCCAACATTAAAAAAAGAAAATTATTAATTTTTTCACGCTATTTAATAATTTATTGTGGTAAAGTATATTATATTTAATTGCTATTGACGAGGAGTATCAATTTATGGTAGAATGGTGTATACAAAGCAGCAAATAAAAGTTTCTTTAACTACTAATATCATTTCATTGTTAATATTGCATGTCACTACTCTGCAACACAGTGAAGAACCAGACATCAGTGAAGACAAATACGAGTGAGTGGAGTGACACAACATCTAATATACCTCACAATTTAAACTAGTGGGTGTGGCTGAGAAGAGCTTCAATACATGACGTCGCGATGATTGGAAATATTCCTGGAAAACAGCATTCACAGATTAAATTGGTGAGTGAATCATAGTTATCTCTAGTAATACAAGATTCCAATAATTATGTATAAGCATATTAGCATAATGTATTGCAATAATATGTAATTATCATAGAAAGGTGCTTCTTCAGTCATTGCATACATTCTAGATAGTATTGTATTACAGGGTATTATGTTGTTTAGTTACTACAAATAGTGGGTGGGTGCTACTATTTGTAGCAGTGACTGCTACATGAAGGAAATCTCTATAAGAAAGGGACTTGTTTTATGTCAAAATGATATTCATGGCATTCAAGGGTGTTATATGCCCATAACTGCCTCCAAGCCTCCAAACAGGGATATATGTATTTTATACCATGGTAACACAAAAGTATGCAATTAAACATCACTGTTGTGAAGTAGAAACTATACTGCTATACCACACTGTAAAATTAATTGGTTACAGGATTTTCAGTGCAATAATTATTATATATTTTTTTTCCTCAATGCATGCTGGTTTGTTATTTTTGCTAGGCAATATTTACAAGTATTAGTTTCAGGACTAGTATATAAGGTACATGTCATAATAAAGCATATTATATTAATAAAAACACCAATACAATGTATACAACATAGTATTATATAAATAAATCAACAATGAATCAGCAAATGTTGCTTACTTTCTTTCTACATTATATTTATACTTATAATAACAAATAATATCCGTTGTATCTAAATTACTGGGGGATTCTTTATTGTGTAATATACTTTATATACTAGTTAATATAGATATAAATGTAGTCTCTGGAGCATATTATCAAATATTGAAACTCATGTAACCAAACATGGGTTAAATTAACCCTTATTTTTACAGTGCAATTAGTGTTTACTGCGCAAAAACTGGGAAAATAAAATTAGTGGCTAGACACTCTATCTACAGGCATGTTATGGGCATATATCTCCCATGGTACATCCAAGGTTACCATGGCGAGTATATATAGGCGTGTTATAATGAATTTGTTTCTGTTCAAGCTATACTCATTGCACTGCGCATACTCAGTTCAGACCACAAGTTCATGAAGAGAGGCTCTGTGTCAGAGGACAAAGAAAACACAGATGTTAAGAAGTGTAGGTTGTCATTGTCTTTAAAAAAGTGTAGTTGATTTGTTGCTATAACAGAAGATGGCAAAACCATGTCTCCCAAAGAATACTGTTTCCAGTAGTAGGTGGGCGATGACTAATTTGTGAGAATGGTTCACAGACTATAATATTAGGAACCCAGATAATTTATATCCTAAAGTAGTTCTAACTGTTTCATGTTCTAAAGACATTTTGATTAAGTGGTTGTGTGTATCAACGAGACATGAAATTAGCGTGCTGGTATTCTTCGACATGAGGTTGTAAAACACTGTCAATTCGAATTTCCTTGACAAGGATGACTCTGCTTTTTGGTTACCGTTGACAATCTCTTTAAATCACTCTGTGCAGATGCAAACTCAGTGCATACTAGTGTTGTTTTAGCGTTAAATATTGTTTTAGTTATGATTTTAGTTCTAGTTCAGAGTTTGAAAATGCTGTTGATTTTGTTATAGTTTTAGTACCAACTTTTGATTTTGTTTTAGTTCTCATCTGGTTCCAAACTGGAGAAACGTTTTGATTCTGATTTAGTTTCCGTTATAAATTGAAAAAATGTATTGATTTTGATTTTGTTCCTAGTTATGGCCCATAGGGCCATCTCTATGATTGCTTTCCCACGGGTTCAACCTATATATATTCTTGTGTCACCTACGCGAGTATGCGTTGTATACGTAGTTAATCATTCCCGGGGGCTCGGTCAATTAATGGGCGTGGTGAGTAAAAGAATTGTGTAGCGGAAACTGGTACTAGTACCTACCTATTCTACCTGAAATATATTCTTTAAGTTCTACGAGGTTCTTTAAAAGGTAAACAGAGTAGATAATAACTATAATAGGCTAATGTGTTTTAGGCATCATAAAGTTAGCCATGACTACAGAATGATGGACACCACAAAGCAGTCATAGGGATACTTTTTCTCTATAATTATATATATCTTGTTTTTGATCAGTTCTTGATAACTCATTAAGTAATAAAATAATGAAATAAATGAAATTAAACTTTTGAATGATCAAACTAGTGAAACTACTATTACGTATTAGTGTACTAAGCAGGTACAGCTGTTAAGTAATGATCAATGAAGTGAAAAATGGGGTGTATTGCAATATCTGTTGTATACTTTTTAGCTCTAAGTTTTGAATTAATATTTTCATTTTAGTTCTGTTCTAGTTCTAGTTCACAATCCAAAAATTGTTTTAGTTATGATTTAGTTCTGGGTCTAAGCTTCAAATAATTTTAGTTATAGTTTTAATTCCGAGAACTAAAATTGAAAAGTGGTACTAAAAATAGCTTTAGAACAAAAACAACACTAATGCATACCAAGAAAATTTCAAATGAGGAAGAGAATCAATTATGGACATCAGGTGTTTTGAACATTCATACTCCAAAAGCTTACTTCATGTTTTTTTTTCTACAATGAGAAATGTTTTTACTTAAGGGGTGTCAAAGAGCATTGTGATTTGGGAATTTCGCAACTACAGCGTCTCTACAACCCAGATACATGTAAGTATGTATAATTATAAAGAAAATCCATCAAAAAGAATAGACAAGGAGGTGTCATACAAAAGTGAATGTACTCTTCACCGCAAATTCCATCTGTGAATGTCCCTTCAATGGCCAATTTTCCTTCAATGCCACCATGTTATCCTTCTCCAGTCACTTGAATGCATTGTTTACACACTTTAACCACACATTGGATTATATCAAACATGAAAGTGATATATACGACATGAAGGGAGCAGTAGTACATCTATAACTCTGCTTCAATGGGATATAAAATTTAATATACATATTTTCCGTGATTACCGAATCACAGGACATAATATGTAAACACTATTTTTTAGCCAGGAAAAAAATTGGCAATGAATTAGTTCAGAAAAACTTATTGCTGAACTTGGTTGCAATTAGTAAAAGAAAGCGCTATTGCAGAGTAGTGTTTCAACCTGAACAAGAATGATATAGTTAACCAACTATTCAGAACACTGTTGCCTTTTAAATTCTGTCCTTCACTGTCTTGTGGGTTACATTCCCACATATCATTACATTTGTACTGAAATTGCAACCAAAGCTGTGATAGTAATGTCATCAGCCATTACTTATATCCACTTGACTCCAACTGAAATACCACTGTGTTTATGGTAAATGTTTCCTGTACTAGTCATTCTTACTTGTGATAATGATTTGAACAAGTCAATACATTGACTGCTGTCATTGTGAATAGTCCAGTTATGAGTACAAACATTGGTCTGATTAATTAAACAGGTGTTCATATTATGTTTATACTTCAGATAATGGGAACTCGGATTAGAGTATGGGTGACTCTTCTGTTTATTTTAGGATCACCTATCATTTCATCTGGTGAGTGTAAGATAAGATAAATAGTTATTGTATATAGTTTACTTCTAAGAACAAGAGAAAAATATGATGATCACTGTTATTATGAAACGAACAAATTTGACAGATCATCTGATGAAATTATACTAGAGAATGTTAGCATATGCAGGCTAATCATTGTAGAGCAAGCTTGAGAAGGCACAGTCACAAAACCTCACAAACTCTGCAATCTCTCAGTGTCACCATCTCTCAAATCTTTTATCATCTCTCTCACTCTATTTAGTAAATTTTGAGCTCTGTTAGATGCTCTTAGTTTACTCAATCAAATTTTTCTCTCCACTTCAGTGTCTGCAACTCATTATCATTTTTGTTTCTTATTTTAACCTTATCTATTTCATTGATATGCAGATTGTGTGTCCATCTCACCAATACTACATGTGATTTCAGTTGGTAAAAATGTAGCTTCTATACCACAATTTGCTGCAATCACATGCGTAATCACAGATGCTCTCTTAAAAGATCTGGATGTAAGGTGGCAATTGCCAAATGGCACATATCTTAGCAATACTACTGGACGATTTCATTTATTAAACAACAGTAATTCAGAAATTATATTAGTAATCGAGAGAGCATTTTATCAAGATAATGGAACATATTTGTGTGAAGCTAAAAATTCATCAGACAATGATTGGAATTCAGCCAGTGTTGAATTGGTGTTATTAGGTAAGTTTTGTATATAACATTATGTACTATCTCTGCATGAGAAACCAGGATAGACAAAATATAATACAGAACTAAGTTGCTTATATATACATGTATATAAACTACATATACATATTCTATATTCAATTTTATATTTAAATGTATATATGTATGTATATATATATATAGCAGAGAGTACGGTAGTACTCTCTATGTAGGGATGGCCCGGAAAAAAAATGGTCACTCATGCATTTCAATTGCAAGTAGTAAGCTGAAATCTCAGCTAATCTATACAGATAAGTTAAAATATACATATAACTTTTAGCTGTCCAGAGATCTTCATTAATGTAGAGATCCGGTGAGTAGCAAAACTGGCAAAATCTTCATATTCACTATTATTCTTCTTTTTCATAAAAATAGATTTCTATGTTTCTGGAGCTATTAAAGTAGTTGTAGCACAAATACAAATATATTTTAAGTTAAATTCAGGGGAACAAACTTCGTACTGTTCTGTTTCTTGACCTAGGCAACGAATACTTTCAGCCACTACAGCAACATACTTATGATAGGACGCCATTTGTAATAAACCACACCCTTTAAAGCACACCCATTAATTTTAAGAGAATTATGGATGTTATGATGGAGATGGTGTTCTACAAAACAGATAAGTTGTATAGCAAAATTTGTAAACCCAGATGATACTGAACTGTCCATGTACAAATCATTCAGTATAGTAAAACTGAATGTGCTTCTGTACTGCATATCATCACTCACACAAATAGCAAAATTTGTAAACCTAAATGATACTGAACTGTCCATGTACAAGTCATTAGTATAACTAAATGTGTTAGTTGATCACTCTCAGATAAGAAATTTCATCACAATTATGCCACTAATTCATTGTATACGAGAATAATAAAAAACATTTTTAAAAATGAAAGAGTACATAGGGATATATATTATTATACCGAGTCATTTAAAAATAGAATCGAAACAAGAATAATATAGAAACATGTTCAAAAATGAAAGATGATGTAGGAATTGTAATAACAAATAATTATAATATTGCAGTAAATTTTGAGTACTGTATCCTTCTGGACACCATTCCTGCAGCAAAATATCAATGCTGTAAATGAAACAGAATAGTAATCACGTATTTTACCTGAATTCTTTAAAAATAAAATACTTATGTACGGTTCTTATGTGGAAGTGGTATTTCATTTTTTGTTGCCAAAGTCATCTTGCTCCTGTGCTTTTTCGGTTTTGATATATATCCCTACATACTCTTTCATTTTTTAAAATTTTTTTTTATTATTCTTGTACATATATATTTGTATTATAGGAAGCCATAAGATGAAAGCTACTGCGATCAGTGTATGTTATGTAGACCCCCACTTCCTGTCAAATATACATATTCCACCAGATATGACTCTTAAAAGATTAAAGCAACTGACAGTGTGATATATATATCCCACCAGATGTTTTTTTTAACAACATAGTAATACTGTAAATCCCATAATGTTAACGGTCCATTAATGTTAACGAAATTAACGAGAAGTTGATTTTCGTTAAAATGAATGGTCGTTACAATTTAAGTAAAGTTTGCGCATGCGCATATAAAAACACGTTGTCTAAGCTAAGTAAAGATGTCTATCCGTCGTTGGTTGACACCAGCCAGGTCCTCCAGTCTATCTTTCTTGCCAGATCCAAGTGGAGATAAGGGTGTTGCTGCTGCAAATGAAGAAGTGCTTAGTGCCACTAAAGGGAAAAGAAAGAGAGGTCAATATCATCATTATGATGCTACACTTCGACTTAAAATTGCAAAGTACGCCTGTGAAAATGGGAACAAATCCACAGTTGAGAAGTTCTCCAAGGAGTTATGTTATGAGGAACTGTGAGAAATTTCAACCGCACTTACCATGCTATCACTAGTTTGCCTCATGCTACCTTAGGCAGACCTTTACTTGTTGGAGAATTTGATGATCAGGTTGCTGCTTATATTCACCAACTTTGTGAAGCAGGAGGTGTTGTGAATTGTAACATCGTCATAGCAGCAGCAAAAGGTATCATATCACATAAAAATCCCAGTTTGCTGAAAAGTATGGTATAGTGGCCACCTGGATCTTGGCAAGAAATGGGCCCAGTCATTCTTACACCGTAGGAACTTTGTTAAGAGGAAAGCCACTAAAGCAGCAAGAAAACTCCCTGTTGACTTTCCTGAACTGAAACTGGCTTTCTTGAGAAGAATTCAAGATGAAGTAGTAACTCACAACATACCTTCTGAGTTACTGATAAATTGGGATCAAACTGGTTCCACATTGGTACCTGTGAGCTGCTGGACTATGGCTGAACAAGGTTGTACACAAGTTCCAGTGGTAGGAAAGGAAGACAAAAGGGAAATCACAGTTGTATTGGCAGTTACAGCTTCGGGAACACTCCTACCTCCCCAGTTGATATATCAGGGGAAGACTAATGGTTGCCACCCTAAAATAACATTTCCAACTAAGTCGAATGTTACACACAGTGAAAATCATTGGAGTACAACAGAAACAATGATTAAGTACTTCGATAAAATTATCATTCCTTATGTTGTGGAAACACAGAGGGAACCGGAACTAGCAGATGACCAGCCTGCGTTAGCTATTTTTGATGTATTTGCTGCTCATCATTGTAGTGATGTTTTGGCAAAACTTCAGGAGAAAAGCATATATCAAGTGTATGTTCCTGCTAGTTGCACAGGGGAACCGCAGCCCCTAGATGTTGGAATCAATGGAGACTTTAAACAAATGATGAAAGCTTTGTTTTCAAGATGCTACGCAGATGAAGTGAGAGTTGCTATGGATGAAGGAAAGTCTGTGAGCGATATCAAGGTGGAATCTTAGAGCTTCAGTGATAAAGCTCTTGCATGCTAATTGGATGATTTCAGCTATCTCCACACTATCTGACAAGAAAGAAACTCTAAAGAAACCTTTTGAGAAAATTGGCATTTCTGAAATGTTTGAAAATGAAAATCCTTAAAAAATGAAAATGGTTAACATAAATGTTCGTTAAACCCTTACACATTCATAAAAAATTAAATATAATGGTCGTTAACATTATGGGATTGGCAGTATAGCAGAACAAAACAATAGTTTTTAATAATAGTTGGTCTTCCTCTTCCATCTTAATACCAGCTATATACTTGTCGGACACTAGTTCCAATAACTTCTTTACAAAGCTCACAAAACACAACCTCGCAAGCACCTTGAATAGGCTTGAACCGGGAGTCTCTTCTGTATACTACATTAGGAGTATCACAGCTGTAATATCTCATATATTGAAGAATACCTGAAAGCAATTTGTGAGAGGATATTGGTCACCATCAACATGGCAAACTTCAGCTATGAATGTTGAAAGCCATCTATCAATTTCTTCCTTTTGTATGTATGCAAAACGATTCTTTTTGGTTAAAGAAAGCTTTAGACATTTTCTTCGATCGTCTTGAATTTTGGCATCTGCATTCTCTTTTCCCAAGATTGATATCCAAATTCGACATTATTCACAGTCTCACTTGCGAAAATGTTGTGACATATAATGGTAGTTACTAGGAGATACAACCGCAGCAGTCATGATGCAATAGATATTGCTAGGATACCAAATTAATTGCATAGCAACTGCAGTACTGGCGTCTTTCATGTTATGGCTTCCTATTAATACAAGCCATATACAACATGACCTCGCCTCATGGCATATCAGGTATACACTCAAATGATAAACATAATTCTTCGAGCTACGCCCTTGGGATTATGAATATCATTTTCGTGTATACCTGATACACCCCTTGCGATCATGTTCTATCTATTACATATCTCATTATGAGATTCATAGCCACTTTCATTTGGGCGTGTAAGTTTATATTGTGCATATAAACCTTCTGCTAATAATCAGTCCCTATACAGAAATACTGGCTGAAACCCGACAGTGATTTCTTGCAGGACAATGCTAGGTATGAATCTCATGCTATTATATCAGATATTACATGTTTCATCTGTCTATATGCGTTATATAAACCTGCCATCTTGGTTGATATCACCCTCGGGCGTATGGCCCTCGGGTGATATCTTATCTCGTGGCAGGTTTATATCACGCATATAGACCTCTGAAACATATTATATTTAACACACACACACACACACACACACATATATATATATATATATATATATAATATACATATGTAATATATATACCATGGCTTCGAGGGATATATGGTGAATATAACACCCGAACAGCGAGATATTGGCCCGAGGCGAAGCCGAGGGCCAATATGAAGGTGTGGGGGTCTTATATTTGCCATGGTACATATAATATATTCTATAGCTAACAGAAACATCACAGAAGAACGGGACAATGGACACGAATAACAGGCTAGCTAACACAACTTACACTTTTGGCGATATGGGGCAATCAAACGAATAGTTCCTGGGAGAAACACCCATCTATTGGTTCTTTTTTAAGAGACAAAGAAAGCTTCTTTTCTGTGTTTACTTGTCGAACATGCTTCCTAGCCTTCATTCTCTTTAGACTTTCGGTGATTGCGCATGTGCAAAACCATGACGTAATACCAGGGATGATATATGGCATATATCCCTGCTGTACTCGTGAACGAACTTTGATGTGGTTGTATAACTTCCCTGCGGTTGTATAACTGCCCTGTGGTCGGGGATATATGCCATATATTCGCCCGTTGATGTTTCTGTTAACTATGGTATATATATATATATATATATAAATTATATATATCTTATAATGAGATTCATACCCCATGCATTTTCATTGGTACATGTAGGTTTATATTTTGCATATAAACTTCCTACTTGGTTTATATTTAAAAATAAAAACTTGGAGCCAATGCGCATGCACAGAAGGTGTAGCTTTCAAAATGGGGGACTGATATCTAACAGATATGAATCATTCCATTATTAACGAGCGCCGTTGGGACGGGACCCTCGCCTATGTGGCAAAGTAATACAAAGCACTACAATTTTTTTCTAAATATAATAAAGTTTGTGTATAAAACAAACAATACTTTTGTTACATATAAATTTGAAAAACATTTATGGGCATTAAAACTGTAAAACTTTATATCCTAAAAGACAAAATAAGAATATCAATAAAAGAAATGTATATATTATGTATAATTTGTATAATTATCTATCTTACATATTAATCTATGTTTTCCTTCGAAAAACAATGAAAAAGTTCTCAAGTCTACCTCTAAAGTCTCCAATGTGTGAAAACGTATTGAAAAATGTATAATTTATATATATATCTTACATCTTATTCTCTGAAGTCTCCAACGTGTGAAAACGAATCACTCTATTACGTGTTTAGCATTCACATGCACAAGACCATGCCTGTAGGTGGAGCTAAGTAGCTTGCATCAATGGTGGTGTAGTTTATTTAGTAGTAGCAACCATTACCTCGATTGTTTTTGGTTTGAAGTGTTTCTTGGCTAGCGACAGGCCATGAAACAGGATAACTTCTGTTTGTGTGTCAGTATATACTCTCGTTATTGCCCTCGTTTCATCTTAAAGTCGTGAAACGGTAACTGTGAGTTATAAAAATTGTCATAACTTTAGAACCAAAAGGTTTTAGAAGATTTCCTACGTTATTTTTTTTTCCTTGTATAATTTGAAGTCTACCAGTACTCCGTTTGAAATGTCAATGTTTTTATTTTTCCAGAAAAATTGCTGACACACAGGGGCGTAACGAGGATTTTAGAAAAGTGGGGGCGGCAAAAAAGAAAAAATGCGCGTAAAGCGCGCAAAAAAAAAAAAAAAAATTGTGCACCGGAAGCCACGCCCGCTAATTAAACTACGTGTGTGATGGGTTTATCACCTGGATGTGGCTGCTCAAAAGTTATTACTAACTCGAGGAGCACGCTCGCTCGAATTTATTAAAAGTTTTGTTACTCACGCTTTATAGTTATCCTCTCTACAAAACATTGTAGAGAGGATAACTATAAAGCGTGAGTAACAAAACTTTCAGTGCTGGAATTACCGTAAGGAGTGAAATATAACGCAATTTTATAATTTTTAATTTACAAGTGACAACTCTCACGTTTCAGAAAAAAAATGGGGGGGGGCGCCTACGCCACTGACACAGACACACATACAAAACGATTACCGTACCCTTCCGCCTACGCTACGCGGCGAGGGTAATTATATCAGAGAGTACGGTAGTACTCTTTACATAGGGATGGCTCAGAAAAAGAATGGCCGCCCATACATTTCAATTGCAAGTGGTAGGCTGAAATCTCTGCTAATGTATGCATATAAGCTAAAATATACATAAAACATTGGATATTGAGTAATTTTATGACTAATAATCCCTTTTAGATAGGTAGAGAATGTTGTTAAGGTAGAGAACCAGTGAATAGAAAAACTGGCAAAATCTTAATATTATTATTCACTACTTTATTATTCCTCTTTTTCGTAAAAATAGATTTCTACGTTTCTGGAGCTATTAAAGCAGTTTTAGCACAAACAGAAATTTATTTTTAGTTAAATTCAGGGGAACAAACTTCGTACTGTTTTGTTTCTTTCATCTTTCATGTAACACTTGTAAAATTGTTCAGCATGAAAGATCAATGGAAGAAACTGCTGCACGCAACTGTTACGAGCAACAATGTTGCCTGGTGTATGGCTTACATACATATACAGGTCACTATCTAAATGTTCGTTATTTTCTACAGTATATCTTGAAGCTGGTGAACCAGTCAGTGTTTTTGATAACGTAACATCTGCTGAACTAAAATGTGACATGGCTGGTTTCATCCCCGAAGACTCAGCATTAAAATGGTATAGAAATGGTGAATTAGTTGTTGAAGATGAGAGAGTTACTGTCAGCTATAAACTAGGAAAACGTAGTGCTGCACGAGGTGACACAATGACTGTTAACAGTACAGTGAGTGTTCTAATATTTACTAATCCTAATAAAAATGATACTGGAGAGTATGAGTGTAGGATAGAGGGATATGATTTACCAATACAGACTCTACAACTTACAGTAGAGCAAATAGATGATGGTGAGTCTTTTATGTTGTTACTGAATGTGTTTATAACTTTATACATAATTATAGTATCACACAGACACGATTTGGGCACATCATTGACATAAGTTCATAGCCACACTATAAAAATGAATAGGTTATTTTAGCCCTCATTTAGTTGCATCAGTTTCAATGCAATAATTATTGATATCCTCCTAGGACTATATTAAACCAGAATAATAAAAAACATTTTAAAAAATTAAAAAGTATGCAGGGATATAATTATATCAAAACCGAAAAAGCACAGGAACTAGATGGCTTTGGCAAAAAAATGAAATACCACTACCACATAACAAACATATATAAGTATCACTTCTTTGTGCTTTGCCTTTACTTAAGTTGTGTATACTTATGTAGGGTTGTATGCAAAAAAATATAATAACCCTTTTATTGGTTAGTACAGTTCCAATTGGATTTTCAATTTTGTTTGTCAATTGTCATAGAGGATGTTGTGCTACACGCATGTATGTTACTATCACATAATGTGCACTAAGTATTGGAAGGTATAAATTAAATTATGTGTTTGCGGGTTTACAAACCTTTTTGATGGGCAGATACGATTACATGTACTTTAGTAGACGGCACTCTAAAATTATAGTGATTCAATTATAATACAAAGTATCTGTGGTATAAGATGTATTCTGAACAACCCACTAATTGTTGTATAAATCCTTGCAGCTGTACTAACCATTAAATTAGTCTATTTTTTGCAGTGTATTGGTTATTATTATAGTACAAATTGATATACATTCTGTAAGTACAGTAACTCTGAAATGAGCAAGTAATATCTGTTGTTTTCACAAACGTTAGAATGGGCCAGCCAGAGTGATAATAATACACTACAAGTTGACCTGTAATACTATGCTATATTGTATTAATCTTTGCTAATATGCTTTATTATGACATGTACTTTATGTACTATATTCAATATAGAATGTAACTAGATTGTAGCATGAAAAACAAATCAGCTTTGAGGAATATTGAAACTCCTCTAACCAACTGAAGGTTGAAACAACCCATTACTTTTTACAATGCAATGTTGTTTCCAATGAGTTCATCAAATCTTGCATTTTTTTCTTTTATAATTACTTAACATTACTTCTGTATTCAAACTACGTATCATGATAAAGATGGTCATCTTGAAACATTTGCAAATTAAATCCCAGACTAGTGGTTATCTCACATAACCTCCACTTTGAAGAGACATTTAGCACTGAACATAAAAAAACCTCTTCAGTTTTAAATTTTATCATAAACAAAACTCATCTCATTCAGAATTTTGTCACAACTCATGTTCACTAACTTCTTCATCACAAAAAGAATTTTACCGAATAGTTTCTTTCCAAGCAATTTTTACTGTACAATAAAACTTCCGGTCTGGTAATTTTTTTGTGTATGTAACTAAACTAAAAAAGTTTGATAAACTACAAATAGCTATAAATTATTGACAACACTGGTTAACAGTTGACACATCCCTGTTTGAATTATTCATTTTATATTATTACATCATTCATCATAATACAATGTAATAGAACTCTGAGAAAATATCTATCAACAATATTGACCAGACAGAACTTTATTATGTGAATAAAATGTGTTTATTGTTTAACCACATAGAGCACTGATGATCTCATATATGCATATTTAACCTCTACACAGTTTGAAATGCATTCGCAGCATTATGAAGCACTCCAAATGTTTGTATATATTTGATGTCAAGAATAAGTACATAAAAATGACTTAAAATGTTGATGGTTTTTTGCAGTTATTTAATACCCCAAGAAAGCACAATGGTTATATTCATATCGAAGTGGTTTGGGTCCTACGTTAACCTCCCAATCGTATTCGCATACTTTTTGGGTTTTTACATTTTTATTATTATTATTATCAGTATACAATAGTTTAAATAATATATTTTTGTTGGATTAAATATTGTTATAAATATGTATTTGCTTACAAATGTTATTAATATGTTACAAACAGCACTTTATTTTCACAAAGCGACCCCCCTCTAATGCGATAAGGTTTAGCTTTGATTTATTTGTTATATATCATTAAGAATTCTTGTTTGATACTTGTCCTTAATTTGATTATATGAAGAAAATAAAATTAGCTTTGATCTATTTGTTATTTATCTTTAAGAACTGTTGTTTGATACTTGTCCTTAATTTGATTATATGAAGAAAATAAAATTGATCATAATTGCGTGCATAGTGCTGTGCTATAGACATAATCATTATCAGAAACATACATGTTTATGTGATTGTCATTGTATTATAGTTGTGTCATCATCATCGTCACAATCATTATCCTCTTCTTCTTCAACTCCTACTGGATCACAAGGTAAAGTGATTAATTGACATACATACATATATCCCAGGAATGCCGTAAAATGACACACTTCTGCAGAGTAATATATATTGTATTATAACTTCAATCCCTTCACAGAAGTTAGAATCTTCAAATTTCATAAACACCATTTAATTTCATTTTAAACGAGTGCAGGACGGGGCCCTCGCCTATGTGGCAAGTACATAGCACTACATTTTTTATGGCCTGTAGGGCCATCTCTATGATTGCTTTCCACGGGGTTTAATGTATATATATATTCTTGTGTTCACTTGCACGAGTATGCATTGTATACGTAGTTAAGGAGAGTAGATAATCAAAATAATAACTATAATAAGCCGTTGTCTTTCAGGCATGATAAAGTCAGCCATGAATACTGAATGCTGGACACCACAAAGTAGTCATAGGGATACTTTCATCTTCACTTAAATTTGTAAAGCACTCATAGGGATGTTTTTTTTCTCTATATACACTTGTTTCATAATGTTTGTGTATGAAACAAACAATACTTTTGTTACATGGAATACACATATAAATTTGAAAAATGTATGGGCATTAAAACTGTTATAACTTTATAAGAATAGCAATGAAAAAAATGTATAATTTGTATATATCTTACATCTTATTCTCTGTTTTTCGAGAAAAATTGCTAACACACAGACACACAGATACACAGACAAAATGATTACTGTACCCTGCTGCCTACGCTATGTGGCGAGGGTGATAACTTAAGAATATTGAATAATTCACAAAAGAGTTAAAATGAGATATTTTCTTCTCAAACAAGAAACGGGGCCAGAGTATTTTGTTCCATATTCAAAAACTTTGCTGTGCCCAACATCTTGTTTAGCATTCATACCCTAAGATCATGTAGCTCTGATAGCTGCTTCACAATTCACAAACAGACCAATTATTCAGAGTTGAGTCAACAGAGAGAATATACAATGAAATGATGACTATTAAAGCATGACACGTTCTCACTTATCTATGGGTATGAGATGTATTGACTCAGTGATATTCATGTCTTCAAAACATAATTAATTTTCATGTGTATCAAATACTCTTCTCAGAGACATATCACATGTTCATATGCAATAATTATTTGTAAAATAGGCTTTTATAGGTTTTATATAGTACATATATAATAGTTTTTGAATGAAATATGACAGTTGTGATTTAAAATTCGTCTGGTATTTGTGTAATTCTCTATTCACCAAATTCTTAATAAACTAATACCACTTAAAAGTGATAAATGAGAAAATTTAGTTTTCAGATCCATTAATTAGAGGTATGATTACTATTAATAATCATATGTCTTGAAATATAATTTTGAGCACATTTATATTCCTGATTATTAAGACTGATAACAATAAATAATGAAGACGTGAAGGTCTGCAATTTCTGTTTAAATTATTCATACACTAGTTTTCTCTGCTATGGTAGGCCTAAAGTCATTATAGATACTTTTATTGTTACTCTATTTCTTAGGTCAAACTGGAGTTGGAGGTACTGAACTCATTATTATCATTATTGTTACTGTGTTAGTAGTAGTAATTATAATTTCTGCTATTATTGTCATGATGATAATATGGTTTGCATTAAAGCACAGAAGAAGGAGGTAAGTTAAGTCAAGGTTTGCATGTGTTATATATTTAGCAACTATAATCATAATTATTGAGTTGAGGGTTATAGTATAATCATTAATAGCATTATGAAATTGATATTTTTGTTGTTGTTTTTACATAGAATTGTTATGAATGAATTGAATTTGAATACATCTGACCAAACAGGTTGGTATGAAGTATACAAATACTGTCTACATAAACTTAATATTGCTTGCCATTTCTTGTGTTTGCCACCAGCGTCTTTGAATCAATCCATTAAACTTAAAGTAGAGACTGATGAAATTATTGAAAGATTATTCTTAAATAGTTATGGAGGGAAGTATTCAGTAGTCTTTTCAAGGAACAGCTTGATTTATGCATCAAGAGTAAAGTTAATTGAAAAGATTGGTGAAGGTGAAAATACAGCACATGTCTATAATTCTACATTAATTTTAAATAACATGTTAATTTCTATGGTACAGGTGAATTTGGTATTGTATATCGTGCCCTTCTGACTCATGAATCAGACTTCAATAGGGTACCACAAGCAGTAGCAGTTAAAACACTCAAAGGTTATCTTCTTAAATAAGCTGTAACTTATTCATACACTATTCAGTAAAATTAACATGCTGAGTTAAAGATATGGGATTATATAATTGTAATAAATGTTCATTCATGCATACACAGGAGTATTCACCAAGTCTGATGTTGATAATATTATGCGAGAGAGTTTTAAGATGAAATCTTTTGATCATTTGAATGTTTTATCTCTTATTGGTGTATGTCTTGATCTTGGAACAGCTCCGTGTATCGTAATGCCCTTCATGAATGAGGGCAGTCTTCTGTCGTATCTAAAAAGAGAAAGGACTAACCTGACAGTTTCTGAGATTGCTGATGAAAATCTTATTTTAGACACAAGGAAAAAGCTGCTTTCAATGTGTTTGCAGGTAGCTAATGGTATGTTGTACTTATCACAGGAGAACTTTGTACACAGGGATCTTGCAGCAAGAAATTGCATGTAAGAAATTCCTATAATTATAATTATATATACTACAGGACTGTAATTAATAGTTACAGCCTATTTATATAGGATTTCATCAAATGGAATAATAAAAGTAGCTGATTTTGGACTCACTGAAGATATTTACTTGACTGGTTATTACAGACAAACCAAAAATAATAAGCCTTCTGGTATACCTGTAAAACTACCTTTGAAATGGATGGCAATGGAAAGTTTTCATGATGGGTTATTTAATGAGAAAACGGATGTGGTTAGTGGACTGTTTTAATAACAGTAATGCATGTTTACACTATATATGTTATATATTCTTTCAGTGGTCATATGGAGTATTGACCTGGGAAGTATTCTCTCTTGGTAGAATGCCTTATCCTGGTCTTGATCCAAAAGCAATTGTTGATCTCCTGGATAAAGGAGAAAGACTTGATAAACCGCGAAATTCTGTATGTTCTGATGAAATGTGAGTTATAGTTATAAATTTATACATGTTCAATGATTAGATGTATTAATTCTTTCTTAGTTATTCCATCATGTTATCATGTTGGCGTCAAAATCCAGATGAGCGACGTTGTTTCTCAGACCTGGTTGACATTTTGAATGATATTATAGAACCACTGGCTGGTTATATAGATTTCACTACTTTTTTTGTCAAGAATGAAAATCATAGTATATGAATGTATGACCG
The DNA here is from genome assembly GCA_947044365.1 of Petrosia ficiformis. Lineage (NCBI taxonomy): Eukaryota > Metazoa > Porifera > Demospongiae > Haplosclerida > Petrosiidae > Petrosia > Petrosia ficiformis. Next base: position 45,225,179 of record OX345636.1, read on the forward strand.
TACTTTTTTCCCGCTTTCATGAAGTATGACAAGAAATAAGAAGAGTTCATAATTATCTAATTTTTTTATCATTTTTTGCATGCTTTTTCTTTTAGTATATGATTATATAATTATAATTATACCAGCTACACTAATGTTTTTTTAAATAACAACTCCTACATGTTACATTATATCGTAAACTGTACTGTATACTGATAGCTATAAATACTCATAGCTAAATACCCACAGTTGAAATGTTTGATGTCAGTATATGGTCAAGTGGATGGCATATACCCAAATCATAATAACCTTTGGGATGCCATCATGAATCGGTGGACTATTCCACTGGAATGGAATACTGGAATGAACACTGACCCCTAAATATTTTTTCTTGTCAAAAATAACAATTAGAGAAACATAATGTAAGTAATAAGTGATAATGTAGCAAAATACTGAATAAAATTAATGATGATCAATAAAATTATTGTTATTTTTTCATTTTGTCAGCTAATATTTATAATTACACTTATCAGAGAGTACAGTAGTACTCTCTATGCAGTGATGGCACCAAAAAAATGGCCGCCCATACGTGCACATTTCTGGTAGTATCTACAGATACATTTTAAGTTAACTGTGTGCTACAAACCATTTTTCTCTTGATATCTTATTTTCATAGTGTCTTTGCATATAAGTACATGTAGTAGTTTCTGCAAGCTTTCTTCGTAATGGTAGTGTGGGAGAGAGACAGAGACAGAGATTATTAATGTTTGTCTCTTTAAAATGATTTCAGAGAGTGAATCTATATAATAATTATTATACAGTATGTTTTTCGTTAAGAAGGTTAGAATCTGACCTTGAAAGTTGATCCATTTACAAGTTGCCTGGCAACCTTCATTAATACAGCCATCATTAGCTTTCAGTGGATAACTGCTTCCACAAAGCAACAGAGAAGATTGACCCCATTTTATCTATTAGGAGAGCATAATTCTTTCAGGGGTATTTTCAACAATTTAATCAACAAATTTGTAACAAAACGGTGAATACAAACTACAAGGCTATGTATAACCAAGGAATGTACCTTGAGGATGGAATGATTATACTAGTCCATACATCAAAAAGGGGTGTCATATATAATGTATAGTAGCTACATCTGTTAAATGCTAATGAAAGGTTGGAGGTACTCTTATGTATAATCAATGTTTCAGTAATTGATCATTTAATTAATGTAATGAGTGCCATTTTTGTCCCTATTTCATTTAGCATTGGTAGGTTAATAAAAGATACAGCCCAACCTTTAAGGAAATGTTTACAATATTGACTACATGTTTATATTGTACAGATATGCATGTACAAAAATTAAAGTGAGCATGTCAGCAAGCTTGAAGTACATATATGCCATGAATTTTAAGTTTAAAACTTTTGACCTTGATAATAATATATAATATATGTATAATATTATTATACTGATTTTGATCCCAAGGAATCCCGTGTAATCCACTCACACAAAAGCAGTGTATAACTTAATTAAATTATATTCATAGTTACTAAAAACATAGTAAATTCTGAGTCATTGTTTGTGAACTTTCGCTGATTTTGTTAAAACATAATACTTATCTCAATTTATGGCACCTGGTATGTTTTACTATTGATATAAATGCTTTCTAACATAACATAATTATAACAACTATAATTGTGTCTGAAATGCAGAGAATGACTGTAGTCAAGTAAACAAATAGTGTGGGTTACTTCCCATCCACAAATTCCATAGAAGCAGTTGTAGAAGTATCCTCATAAAACTACTACAAATTGAAATTTGATAATACATCATTAAACATTAATGAAATAATACATGAGTACACATGAATTCAAAAATCTTAAGTAGTTAAATGAGTTGCAAATTCAATTACCATATTTGCTGGAATATAAACCGCTATATTGAGAAAAAAAAATTCCTATGTCATTGATTGGTTTGTGGTAGATCAATCAATCGTTGCTGATGGCAATAGTATAGAAGCAGTTGTGCACTTAACAATGTATGACACAAATAAATATATCAATAGTTTTAGTCCAAACTACTAGTTTTGATCTGTCATGACTACTGTTGTGCTACACAACTGGTTACCTGTACAATACTAAGATTATATTCTGATTGTGTTAAGAAATAACTAAATTATACATTTGAATGTTTCTATACATTTAGAATCTATTGATAGCTGCCTTGGTAGTATATGTATTCCAGTAATTGGAATATGAAGTATATATTATAGTAACTAAACATCTATATTTATTTTTCAAACTTGTTTAAAATGTAATATCCCTGCATTATACAGTGTGAATGAGTTGCTATGTATATGTATACGCACACATTTCTCTTTTTCTGTATGAAGTAACAAGTGAAACAAAGTTACAACTAAGGTATAAGGATAGCAAATTTATAACATAACATGTGCTGAACAAAAAATATCCCTATTACTAAATAGTGCTGCCACGATATATCGATATATCGCGATATATCAAGCCACGATACGATATGATATAACATTTTCTTATATCGAATTAGTAATACGGATTTTGTTTGTTCACCCCATATTATGTTATAAATTTGCTATTCTTATACCTTTGTTGAAACATTGTTTTCACCTGTTATAATCATAGTGGTATGCAACTGTCTATACTTTATACAGAAATAGTGAAATGTGTGTTATTAACATTTTATACTTCCACATTAAAAAGTATCCTTAGGTACACAAATAGGATAAAGACTATACTACTATACTGTGAAGCTTCAGACAGCTAGCACATCTTATCGTTACAGAAATATTCTATTGCTTAACAGTTTAGAGTTGGGGGTTATATTTCAGACTGTGTCCTACCTAATTAAAATATTCATTAATTGTATTATTTAACACCTAAAGATAATTAACACCTAATAAATAATCTATAAACGCCCACAATATATATATTTCTATTTAAAAAAAACAAGAAGATGCTAAAGTATTGGATATTGTTCAGCTATACAGTCAATAATATTATTAAAAGCATTCTGATGAGAACCATGAAAACGTTTCCTCCACATGAATTCAGGCAAATAAGTGTGAAACAGCTGTGACTGCATTGTGTGAGTCTTCCTCATCATTTTTTTGCAGCTATTCCACATTGACTCAACAGACTGTGTATGAGAACCTGTCGTGGGGTCAACAAAATTCTGTGAGTGGTTAACAGTGTGATGTGTGTATTGTCCTCCTGGAATGGACTCAATACAAGTGTAAGCCCTCCACTCATCACTATAAATAATACTGCCTGGACGGATGTAATTCTTGATGATTGGGAGTTTGAGCATCCCTCCTGTCTACTTCAACAAGGAACGAATTTCCTGTTATCCGCTCTGTCCCACCAAATACCCAGTGACCCTCCACCATCCTCCCTCTGTGATACTTTCATCGGCCAAACTTGGACTCATCAATCTCCACTTCCACCCCTGGTCCTCCTATTTTTGCCGGGTGGTCTATGAAATATTGGGCACATACATCTCGTATGAAGTTGTACCAGTCTACAGCAGTAGCTGTAGCAACCTATTAATAAAACATAGTAATCAAGCTGTGCACTACAGTCATTGAGATTTCTTACTCCAACTTCTTTCATCATATCTCCCAGAGACGTTTTTGTGGACCACAAGTGCAGAATCCTAATTACTTTGCTAAGAGGTAGATTGCTGTTCGAAAAAAATCTGCTGTCTCTAATCGACACTATCTTCTGGCATCCATTATTTAAATGAGGATTAGTACCTTTGGATTAGTCTCGCGTAGCCAGACCCATCCCACTGCAAGCGAGGGGAAGGGTCTGGACGACTGGCCATACACGAGTTGTTCTGAAAACTACCGGAAGTAAGGTAGGCGATAAGTGGGTGTTTTCATATCAATGCGGTTAGAATGAACGTGTTTTAACGCGTGCTTGATAATTCAAGAAGTGCAGATGAGTGTGGTGTCTTGTTTTTTTGTGTAGTTGCGATGTTAGTGTGGGTTATATGAAGACGAAGAGGAAGAGATTGTCAGGTTCAAGTGTGAAAAGGGCTGTGGAGATCCTGGATGATATCAGCACTGCCAATTATGGAAGAAAGATTTCTGATCTATATGACCTCAATAAAGAGTATGACTATATCTGTCATAAATGCCAAAAAAAAGTTGAGGGACTAGCTGAGTTGCAGATGAAGATTGAGAATGAAAGAGATTATGTTATTACTATGGTTGGGAAGCACTTTCCCCATGCTGGGAGAAAAAGAACCAGAAATCAAACCGAAGCCGCAGAAGAAACTTCTACTTCTCAGTTACAGAGTACTACACCCTCCACACCTGAGTCCAATAAAGATAAGAGAGATGCACAACTATCAGTTAGTGCTGAGCTATATATAAACAATGCTCAATTGCTAATACATATATGTTTATGTTCCATGTACATTCTATACACTATAGGTGAAAGTCGGTTACCCATCAGGTGACAAAACAGTATATGTCCATTCTCCATGGGGAAGGAAGAATGTTAAAAGAATTATTCGTAAGAACTATGCTTCCTTGTCATCTTGCTTTGTTTCTTCCCCTCGTACATCTGATCTTGTTATCTCTAATGTTTGCCAGACAATTCACAAAGAAATGAAGAATATTTGCTCCATTTCTCATGATTCTATTATAAGAGACACACATGAAGCTGTCAAATACTTCAGCTGGCAAACCATCTTTTTGGAGCTTAAAAATAACATGCCAACTTTGATGAAGATTTTAGGAGCATTAATTCCTGACCACAAAAATAGCAAGGGTATTATCTGCCTCATAGCCTGTATGATCTTGAAGAGAAGGTTAGGCAAGATGTCACTTGTCCAGAGAGCCATCTCTATTCTTCTATATGGCAATGGATGTAGTAAACATTATATTTGTTTGTCTTCTTTTAGGTGTTCAGGTGCCTCCAGCCATTAATGGTCTGCCACTCACACTCTGGTACTATAAAAATGGTAGATAAAATATCAGATGACTATGATATCAACGTTCAATTCTGGTCAGATGATCTACTTGAGAGCCTGAAAGTACTTCCAGTTTATGCTTAAATTACCATGGATTTATAATTTAAATTTTCAATTTCACTAGGAACGGCTGGTGCATGCTTTTCCTGCAGTTAGCAAAGTCAGATGCATGAGTGATCTGCAAGAAGAGGATGAGCCAGACAGCCAACTGCAGTATGAAGAATATAATGTTGAGGCAGATATTGCTTCAGATGGTTGCAGCACAGTTGATGATGATGAGGAGGAAATTACAGATGATTTTGATGACACACAGTGTTTAGAGCTCATAGAGGAGCTGATGAGTAGTGATGAACCAGAAAGTCCTGCTAAAAGAGATCCTGAAGAGGACTCTATGGATGTTCAAAATGGAATGCAATTAGAAACCACTGGTACATGTATTTTATATATCATGATAAAATATAGTATCTACAAGTTTATTTATTGTTTTTCAGTAAATTGTAACAATAGAGAATGGAAGGGGTTTAAGATTGTGGGTGACAACCTGGACAAGAATTTCAGATGTACATTTCAAAGGATTGACTACCAAACTAGGTCTTTCCATTTCTTTCATGCATATGCTGTTTTAGACAGAGTAAACCTGTCAGAGACCTCTGATATACCACAGCCAGGATTAATTGACTTCACAAAAGTCATACCTACACGTGCTGAAGTCATAGAGTTGAATCAAATTCTGTCAATTTTTATCACTCGGTGTGTCATGTATGCATGGACTAATTAGATATAAATATACACTTATTTATCTTTAATTTCTTATAGTATCCTTTATAAGCATCTTCCAAGAAGATCAGTCATCTGTTGTCTGGCATATATCACATGAAACATCTGAGGAAATGACCAAGAAATCTACAGTGGTAAGTCATTGAAATAAACAATTGACAAGGTGCAAGGTCTCATTCTATTAACCCCTTACGTGTTTATACAATAACATCTTTAGCATAATAGAACTTCTTTAACACTCTAGTAAGATTGTGCCTTCATTTCAATTCATAATCATTCTCATAGGTTCCACTTGGCATACTCCTACATAATGAAAATAAAATAGATGAGATGTGCCAGATAATGGATTCACTACAGCAGTATGTTCCAGCCATTGCCAAAGATGTCATTGTTTCACTCCCAAATGGTGAAAGTATGGACTACAAAGATGAAGATATATGGGAGATATTATTTGGCGGAGACCAACTGACTGCAGCTCGCATTAGAGGGGCTACATCTATTCGTGCTAATCACCCTACTGCCCTTCAAAGATTAGAGGGTTTAATACTCACAGTAGAAGACTGGCACACAAGAATGACTTTAATGAAGGTTAGATTATGAAAAATATAGTTTTCCTTCATACATTTATATTTTAATATGCTCTAGGTCATCTGGAACAGACTTTTTTCAAGGAAATCTGGCATTGACAAGGGGACCCTGTATCAGATCAAGAACCTCATCCATCGTACCTCTGTACCATTAGATCCGCAAGACGACATGAATGCTGCTGAGGATTTTCTACAAATTGTACTAGAGGGTTATGTTGTTGCTGCTGCAAATGCTATCATGAGCCCTGGATGGGATGGTACCATAATTCAACTTGCCGATGAAATCATGAGGAGGTATGTCCAGATTCTTCCCGAAACAGCACTGCAAACATCTGATGAAGTATACACATACTCGTGTGAGTTGATGTCACTTGGTCTGTTCTGGTACAACTACTTGGATGCAATTCGAGAAGGAGATGGTAGTCGTGTGATGAACATTTGGAAATTCTTGCTTATCATATTTAAGAAAAGTGCCCGAAGAAACTATGCCAAAGAAGCAGCCATTATGCTCATACAGTATCACTGTCTATTTTCAGAAAGGAAAGCTGCTCAGGTTATATAGAAGTAGTCGGTTCATTAACACTGTCGGTCGTACAGGTTGCAATATAGCATGTGATTTGTTCATGGAACATTTGAACCGTCGCCTTAAAGGTGTCATCAGACACATGGGCTCTAATATTCAGCCACCATCGTTAATTAGAGCAGGCAAATGTATTGGGGTTGTGGATAGCATATGCAGAATATTTGAACAAGAAACCAGTGGAAAGTCTGACTCGGACAAGCATAGTAAACCATCTTCGTCAAAAGACTTTAAACTTATACTTGATGAACTTATAGAGAGTAAAGCATGCATTAAATCTCCCAACAAAAGAACACACAGTTCTATCTCATTGAACCATTGCTTATTGGAGTCCTTTGACAGGGAGAAATTAGAATCTTGGCTAGTGGAGAATGTAGTTTCATCAATTTTGTTTTAAATGCTATGATGCTGTACTTATTATACACCATTCCTTATCATTGACCTGTTATTATAAATGTTGGGTTTATACATCTATTTATGTCAAATACAATTACTACACGAACAAGAAGTTTTACATATATCACAACATTTACAACCAGAACATTCATATTGTGTGGATGAAAACAAAAAGTTCTTGAATAATAACTTTTGACGGCATGTTTCATTGTTCTTAGCATACTCTTTTATTTCTGTCTTCACATATCTTCCTGGTTCACCATATAGCATACAGGCTATTGACGGCAGATTATCCCTTCCTGCCCTGCCAGACTCTTGTGCGTAAGTTTCGAGGTCACTTAGAGGGCCCCAGTGAATCCCTTCCCGTATATCAGTACAATCTATACCCATTCCAAAAGCAGATGTTGCTATGACAACCCGTAGATTGCTGGATGGGTTACAAATTGAAAACAGAACATTTTCTCGCATCTCTACAGTAGCTGCTCTTGTATACATGTCAATAATTCGAAACTGATGGAAGTTTGGATAGCTAGGGGGATATGTAAAGTAGTCTCCAAGCTTTTGTTGCAACATGTGATAGAGTGTACCACAATCATAATATTTTCTACAGAATATAACAGTTTTGGGATACTGTAACCCAAGGACTTTAATTTTCTCTAACAGATCGTTGCAGAATGAATTCATGCTAGGAAGAGGTTTCACAGAATAGGTGATATTCATTCGGTTTGGTGGATATCCAACCAGCACTGGATCTACTAAAGAAAGTCGTTGACAAACAGCACTGAATGTGGCAGTTGATGCAGTTGCTGTTAGGGCAAGGACGTTCACTCTAGAAGGTAAGATACTTCTTATATCTCCTAGATGGGCAAAGGCAGTTCTAAACTGGTCTCCCCTATGAGATAATGAAAACTAATATAATGACAAAATTGCAGTTACGGCAATTATGTCTTACCAAGATTTCCCACAATGTGCCTCGTCTATGACAAGGGCAATCAGCTTCTCCTTGTATACAGGTGCAAGCAGCATATTCCTGTAGAATGGGTTACAGACAAGACTTTCTGGACTAATATAAACCAGCTGCACGTTTCCTTTCAAAATGCTACTAATTACACCTTTGTTAGTCTGATCTTCACCTACAAACACTGTAACAAGTCCAGATCGAGTGAACTTCTTTTTTTGGTCCATCATTAATGATGTTAGTGGGCTAACACATACTACTATACTGCCCTGCTGGTCTACATTAAATATAATCAATATCATTACAATCTATACTTTAACTGTTGATTTTTACCTTTGAAAATATCAAAAGCTAGCGGTAGAATACTATATATTAAAGACTTTCCGTATCCTGTGGGCAAAGACACAAAGACATCCTTTCCTGACATAAATTACAGCTCTTTGTACAGAGGTGTAAGCACTTATGTAGGGTTATATGGAAGTGGTTTGTTTAATTTTGGGTCCTAAGTTAGCTTCCCAACCTTGTTTGCTTGCTTTTTGGGTTTTGACATCCCTACATCTTCTTTCATTTTTATTGAAAATGTTTTTTATTATTCTTGTAATAGATGGTTTGACACCTATGCATACATTTCTATAACAGTAATAATTTATAATGTTTGCCTACATTCATGTGTACATATGTGATGCTAAAATAAAGAATGTTTCTTTTATTTTAGCAGGTGACATTGTGTCATTAACTGATGATAATTTACCATTGTTGATGGAGATTAGTTAATAACAAGTTGTACCCTATAATTATTATACTGTATTACAGTTGATCATGATATGATGTAACACCTGATTTTAGCTATCATGGGCAAGCATGTTATGAAATTAGTTGGAGGAAACAGATGGTTAATGAGATTCATAGCAGTGAAAGACCCTTATGCTCTCTTAACGGTATACAACACAGCTCTCTAATCACATAGATTCATTTTTTTTTAATTTCTTAGTATATTGAGACCACATATCCAGAAGCTGAACTTGATCAACATGTTCAATTCAGTTTTACTAATAGGTAGTTATTATCTTGAGCTGGTAATGAATAAAGAACAAGACAAATTATTTAATGGATGAACAATTTCACCACACAGTAAACCTTGTACAGTAAGTATGGACTCTCATACATGTATATATTGGACAGGATGACACGTACATGTAAAACAATTGTAATTATAAGTTAATTATAATATTACATCACAAGATTCCTGAACAGTACCAACTACAATAGATAACAATTTTATTTTTATAGTACATGTGTATTTCCTGTAGTATGTAAACTAGTGTGACCATTGTGTGATTCCACTATAATATATACTTGTTAATATAGTGACCTTTTGCTTTCTACTAATACTAAATACATCTATATATCAGATCCTTGTATTTTCAATTTTTGTGTGGTAAACCAGGCATAAAGGCAATAAAATACTAGTTAAAGGAAATTTAATGCAACTTTATTATACTCAATGCTGATTTGTTTTTCCTGTTAGGTAATATTCACAATTACTAGTTTCATTTCAAAAAAGGCTTAATGTTTATACATACTCACTGATACTTTTACATATAGTATGTATAATTATACAGAATGTGTATATAATTAAAATTATGGTCAAATTTTAGCAGTTGTGGACCTTTAACAACATCTGATGTTCTAATAATGTAATACAAATGTATTATAACAAAATCATAATATTATGTATTTTACATTACAGGATCTTTATTACCTGATAATACAGAGACTGATCCATTTACTAGGTATAGATATTAAATATTTATATAATAGTATTATTAACTAATGAATATTATATTACAGGTATTGATGATTTTAACGCTGTTTTTAGGGCATGTAAAAATTCAGTAAAGTTCATAGGAGTAGAATTAGGGATCAAGAAGCCCACACTGGATAATATACAGAAGGATTGTGATGATGTTAAGGAAATGATGGTTGAGATGCTTGCCTCATGGTTAAGAAGAGAGACGAAGGAACAACCAGTACCTTCCTGGAATATATTACTCACAACACTCTCTGAATATGACAGAGTAGAAACTGAACAAATTGCTAGTAAATGTGTTTGTAAACATGTAAAAATAATTGACTTATAATTGTTAGGAATGAACAGATATTTGCCTCAACATAGTTACGCCACTGCATTTATCTTTGATAGTCTCAGAACTGATGGATTGCAGTCTGTCATTCTTGTTATCAGCCCTCTGGTAGCTATAATAAAGGATCAGGTCAGAAAGCATCCTTCTGGGTGTAATCATGGTACTCGTATGCATATTGTTTTATTAGCAGACAGACCTTGTACAAGGTGTCCCTGAAACACTGTCTCCGATGTCCACGTCCTCTCATGACCCAGAAGCAAGGAGTGGGGGGGCACTTGGGACAGGTGTTACCTTGGTGTCTGCCTGTTGGGATAAAAATTGATGATGCCTGTTTCTGGACAGGGCATCCGCCAAATCATTTAATTTTCCAGGGATATATATGGACACCTTTGTCAACATATACTGCCTCATCCCAAATGATACCAAAGAGGTAATGATCTGTGGTGTGGACTGGGACTATATGGTAGGCAGCCTTCAGGTCTAACTTGGCTAAGAGTGTCCCTGGTCCTTATCTTCTTATACCCTCATAGTCTCATGTACTGATGGGTCAGTACCATCATTGATGCTTCCCCCTTGAGGGTGAGACAAGTCCAAAATTAGGCACCACTTCCCTGATTGTGTTTTCGGGCCAATACCAATTGGGCTGATGTGAACTGCTGTTGCCTCAATCAGTGCATACGAACCCTTGAGCCTACCTGCTTTCACCTCATCACTAACATGCAAGTGCACCACTACTAGGTTATGAAGCACTGACCTGTGGCTTCTATTTGTTTACTTTAAGAATGTGTCCCGTAAAAAATCAGATGTGAAATCCATGTGACAAGCCCTTTCTCAGGTATGCCAACCAAGGTGTCACAGAATTACCTATTTTTATTTTTTATTTTTTCATTATGTATACCAAGTAATGAAATCAACAAGAGACCATAAAATACACAACAGTGTAACAATAGTAAAAATTATAATAGTGATGTATGGGTCCAGCACAACATAACTGTCCGCAGGTATATCGGACTTGAACTAGAAGTTTGTAGGCACACAAGCATCAGGCCAACCCACATGTATCAGGACTTCTGGTAGTATACCAAGCTCACATCAAAACAAGGGAGTGAGCACTTGCCCATTCATTACCTTCCCTGACTTCTCAAGGCATAGAAGGGCAGGATGTACAAGTGTGTCGATACTTGCATTCCCCTTCCGCTTTATACAAGCCCTTATTAAATCTTCGGCAGACGTTATCCAGACCTAGAGGTGAGTGTCTGAGCCTCTGCCTGTAACGAACTGGGCCAGGGGCTGTTGGGAGTGATCCTCTAAGGCCCAAGTCTCGCGTAGCCAGACCCAACCTACTACGAAGTAGGTTGGGTCTGGCTACGCGAGACTACTAAAGTCTCACGTAGCCAGACCCAACCCTCTGCTACGTGACGGGATTCGTTTGTCTGGTGGTCTGACTGGGACACACTGTACCTCCAGAACTTGCTTTATATCAATATTGTAGCTGCCATCAGAGATGGGTTAATCTCACCTCATGACAAACAGAGGTCGGCAGCTGCTTGAAGACGAAAATGTTCTAACCATCACTTGCCACTGCTCGCCACTGTGACATTGATCCAGGTGGACTAGACGCTGGCTTACGTCACCAGATCAAGAGTGAACTTATCCCCGGAGCTTAACAGACAAGGATGAATTGTCTGGTAGCTGACCAGAAGAAATCTTCTCTAGTCTCTGGAGTAAAAAAAGACATTGTCATTCAAGATCTCCTTCACATACACAAAGACTGAACCCCCTGGCACTGGAGGTATATAGGAGAGATGATACTACCAGTGGGGTGTCAACCACCAATTGATCCTGATCGAGAGGGCAAGCAGACAAGGTTTGGGCAGTGGTAGCCAGTGAAGACATGATACTGTGTTGAAATGTTGAGGGACTGGGCTTAGAGAGAGATGTACTTGATAGGGCCACTGAGGTAATAGCTGAGGGAGGAGGCATTGAACTAAGCTGGGAGTCTGGAGGGTTGAAGGTAGGACGGTGTGAGTATATAATCATGAAATACACAACCTTTGTCAAACCCAGTGGTTGATGGAGGTCACCTTTCCCCCTTGATGGCTACTCACTGTGACTGTACCCAAGCCATGATGTGGACTCTGAGGGTTACCTTATAAACTTGGTTAAGACACCACTGTGGGACTGTGTCACGTTGAGTGAGCAAGCAATGTGGGCACACATTATAATTTGCCTGATATGGTTGAATATTAGTAGACAGTGCCATCCCAGTGGGGCCCAACTACTACTGAATGGAATTATGGCAGGACCAAGGGTCCTACTCTGAATTGAGATTGACTCTGATGTTCAGGTGTGGAAGCAGTTTTCGTGGGACATTAGCTCCAACCTGTAGATGGGATCCATCATAGCAGGTTCTGCTAACCACCAAGAACACACTGAAATTAATATTGTGACCAGTGGAAATTTAGGTGAAACACAATAGATTCTGTTTATACAAGCAGAGGGGTGAGGATATGTCTGCCATGAAAAGTCCCAACTACAATTCCGGGCTAGTTAACTGGTAATCATATAGTTATTTTAATTATTATGAGTGTGAGCAGTTAGTCCCCAGCAGGGAAGTGCAACCACAACACACAAAATGGCGGGACCGCAGGTCCAAAATATCATGACCTTAGTCACCTTGACTAGTAGTGACCACCATCAAGGACAGATTCCCCGACAACTGGGACTGGGACAGAACTGATCATGCCTCTAACAGCAGCGGTACTTCAGAATGGATCAGGTCCCTGAAGGTAGTAATTATGTCAATTTATGTGTGAATCCATTGCAAGTCGACAGTATAACTAAAAGCAGATTTACCCTAAACTCACAAGCATGAGATAATTCATTAATTATTTAATACTGCTCATGCACATGTGCATCACCTGAGCATTAAGTTTGTTTAAAGCTCTCTAAACATCAATAAAAGTACCCAGGCATTGCCCTGGCCTGCAGGCGCCTACGCCTGAGGGCAAGTCAGTGGCAACACTCACATTTAGCATCTCTAGTGTTACATTAAACCTTAATTAATTATGCCAAGAGCGATTAATATAATTGACACCACCCATCATGAATAAATTAAATACCGTAAAAAATATTGCTTGGGTACAACGTTTTTTGTGTAGGTGCCGAAGTCGAAATACATCATAGGCGTACCTGTAGTTTAATAAAATTTATCCACATCATGGTAAACCTCTGAACCAGATATTTATTTATAATAAGAGAATTGATGCTCAGTCCCCACACATGTATCCTACAAATGCATGCAGCATCTATTCTCAAACTATTTCTTTGTTTTTGTACATGAGATGTTGTCACAATTCATTTCTATCATTCATTTTGATAATTTGTTTTAAAGGTCCAACAGGAAGTGTATACTTTTATTAATAGAAACTCAAACCTCACCCCTAAAACCATAAAGCACTGAGTTTATATACTAGTTAGTACTAGTACTAATAGTGAATGAGAAATGTGAGTATATGCGGTCAGTCATTCTGCAAATAATAATTTTGTCGAACACTACCATTAAATTCTCATTATTCAGTCGTTTTGTACTTGGTATCCAGAAAGAGCAACTATTGATCCACAGTCCACGTAGACACACATAGTTAGTTTCTTATACAAAATGCTGAAAAAGATCATAGATAATTTTCCTTGTTATAAAGTAATTTTGTGAAATGTTTGAACACCTAGCTAACATTTATTTGTAATGACAGTTTGTTTTGGTAATGTTTTCTGTTCTTAGTAGTATCTTTGTAGTGTGGAGAGATAACTTATATGCTTAATATTTTACATCAAATTGGTGTATACTATATTCAATCATGTATCTGTTTTAGACTGTTTATGAAGTAAATGTCTTTACGACTAACCATTATTACACTGTTTGGTTACTTGGTAGTTTATAGGCAAACTTATTTAGATGCCTCAACTGATACGCTGCAAAACTAAAATTGCCAAAATAACTAATTTATTGGTTAGTACAGTTGCATGGAATAGTGGAAATTGTAATTTAATTGTTTGTGTAGGTTTTTATGACTATGTGGTTTACATAAAATGCAATTATAAGCAATTCAATTTCCTTAAGTTATATATATGTACAAAGAAGCAGAATAAATATATATTTATTAGTAAGGTTTCCAAACCTTCTTTGTGCATCTAATGTGGGATATTAGGCATGATAATTGGTATAAGTATGTTATCATGCAGTCATAACAACCTGTATATTATAAATTGAATTATAAATTACATCCTTTTAACTGTAATTACCTGTAGTAAATAAACCAGTGAAGCTCTAGATCCCTTCACGCTAGATCTATTTTGTGTATTAATAGTACACTATATAAGCTGCCTTTGCTATTATTAATATTTAAATGTATCTACTCACAACCTATAAGATGATTTGGTTCATTATTTTGTTAATTCCTGGACTGACTTCTGGAGACACTTGCAGTTGTAGTACACCTAACCAATATGAACTGCTGTGTTGTAATCCTGATAATCTTGGAAATATTGTGAGGATCAATGGAAATGATAATAGACAGAAATATATTATTTGTCCTTCTAATCCACTTACTCAATGTAACCCGTTCAGTTCATGTAGTGATGTCCTCATTCGTAATCCTAAAGCCTCCTCAGGATATTATGATGTTAATTTGAGTAATGGAAGTGTTATAACTGTCTATTGTGACATGGATGGTAACAATTGTGATGGAGAAGGAGGTTGGATAAGAGTAGCACAACTTAACATGAGTGAACCTGGTTCTACCTGTCCTCCTGGACTTACACTACAGAACTATAGTAATATTGATCATAGTTTATGTGGTCGATCATCATCAGGTTGTGCTTCAACCTTCTTCTCTACATATGGATTGAACTACACTAAGGTGTGTGGAAAAGTAAGAGGATACCAGTTTGGGCACATAGATGCATTTTTTGTACGAAGTAACAACATTGACTTCACATATGTTGATGGTATTTCTATAACATATGGTAGTAATTCTCGAAAACACATTTGGACATATGCTGCAGGAGAAGATGACTTTCAAGCTGGAATAGATGACTGTCCTTGTAATAGCGGAAGTAATGAATTTGTGCCTGATTTTGTTGGTAATGATTACTACTGTGAATCAGGTCCTGGTCAGTCAGGTATATTGTATGTTGAAGATATTTTATGGGATGGACAGCAGTGTAATGGAATAGAGTCTACCTGTTGTACTACACCTAACATGCCATGGTTTCTCAAGACCCTCATTGAAGAGACTAATGATGATATCGAGTTGAGAGTTTGTAGTGATGAAATTCCAACAGGTGAAGAAGCTCCACTTGATATAATTGAAATATATATTAAGTAGCTGATGAAGAGAGTCCATGCACAAATCTGTGATTCATTTTGTTTTATTGTTTTTTCCTATAGTATAGATTAATTACATGTAATATAGATAATGTTAAGATATTTAAAATAGGAATTCAATTATTATAGGTACAACAGGAAGTGTACACTTTGGTTATGTATTATAAATTTATAAAAAATCAATCCACACAGCAATGGGTTTATGCACTTCCTGCTGGAACTATAGGCATGTTGTTTAAAATAATTGTCAGTACGAGACAGGTCCAGTGCTGTCAACAATCACTCCTGGTGTCCATTAATTCTGTGAATAGAAATCTTTAGCCATCACTACTTGGCCAGGTGAGAATTGTTGGAGTTTAGAGTGACTGTCATGATGCTACTTCTGGTGAGACTGTTTAGAGTTCACATAAGTCTCTAAATTAGGTTTAAAGAGGTTGAATCGAGTGTGACTCTTTCTAAATAATATTTCATTTGGAGACAAGTTTGTCTTTGCATGAGGGGTTGAGCGATAGCGAAGTAGGAATTAAGACAACCAAGTATTCGGAGGTTGCCCATCCCTTTCCCCTGCTTTCATAGCTCTCTTGAACATTTGGACAACTGTTTCAGCCAGACCATTTGAAGACAGATGATATGTATGTGGTCGATACCATTGCATGGCTTTCGTAAACTGTGCAAAGTCTTCAGAAGTGAACTGGGTGTGCCGTGCCAGTTAATGATCGTGCTGGTTAGTGGATAAAAAAAAATTGACACGCCTCTCTGGATTAAGTAATGTCACGCCCTTAATTAATTATCATTAGCGCTATAGCTAGAGCGCTCGACCTGAAGAGCAGATAAAGGGATAGCTGACAAGAACAAGTATAGTAAGAACAAGTATAGTATAGCCTTGTTAGCATTTGAAGTCTGGATTTGGCAACATGTTAGTGATTTAGTTTATTTGGCTACAGATTTCAAATAAAACAGCCATGCCAGTTAGTGATATTGAGTTTCTCACTAACCAGAACACTTGAACATGTGATAATAGCCATGCCAGTTAGTGATATTGAGTTTCTCACTAACCAGAACACTTGAACGTGTAATAATAGCCATGCCAGTTAGTGATATTGAGTTTCTCACTAAACCAGAACACTTGAACATGTAATAATAGCCATGCCAGTTAGTGATATTGAGTTTCTCACTAACCAGAACACTTGAACATGTGATAATAGCCATGCCAGTTAGTGATACTGAGTTTCTCACTAACCAGAACACTTGAACATGAGGTAATAGCCATGCCAGTTAGTGATATTGAGTTAGTCACTAACCAGAACACTGGAACATGTAATAATAGCCATGCCAGTTAGTGATATTGAGTTTCTCACTAACCAGAACACTTGAACGTGTAATAATAGCCATGCCAGTTAGTGATATTGAGTTTCTCACTAACCAGAACACTGGAACATGTAATAATAGCCATGGCAGTTAGTGATATTGAGTTTCTCACTAACCAGAACACTTGAACATGTGATAATAGCCATGCCAGTTAGTGATATTGAGTTTGTCACTAACCAGAACACTGGAACATGTAATAATACCCATGCCAGTTAGTGATATTGAGTTTGTCACTAACCAGAACACTTGAACATGTAATAATAGCCATGCCAGTTAGTGATATTGACTAACCAGAGCACTTGAACATGTGATAATAGCCATGCCAGTTAGTGATATTGAGTTTGTCACTAACCAGAACACTGGAACATGTAATAATAGCCATGGCAGTTAGTGATATTGAGTTTCTCACTAACCAGAACACTTGAACATGTAATAATAGCCATGCCAGTTAGTGATATTGAGTTTCTCACTAACCAGAACACTTGAAGATGTAATAATAGCCATGCCAGTTAGTGATATTGACTAACCAGAACACTTGAACATGTGATAATAGCCATGCCAGTTAGTGATATTGAGTTTCTCACTAACCAGAACACTTGAACATGTGATAATAGCCATGCCAGTTAGTGATGTTGACTAACCAGAACACTTGAACATATAATAATAGCCATGCCAGTTAGTGATATTGAGTTTCTCACTAACCAGAACACTTGAAGATGTAATAATAGCCATGCCAGTTAGTGATAATGACTAACCAGAACACTTGAACATGTGATAATAGCCATGCCAGTTAGTGATATTGAGTTTCTCACTAACCAGAACACTTGAACATGTGATAATAGCCATGCCAGTTAGTGATGTTGACTAACCAGAACACTTGAATATATAATATAGCCATGCCAGTTAGTGATATTGAGTTTGTCACTAACCAGAACACTGGAACATGTAATAATACCCATGCCAGTTAGTGATATTGAGTTTGTCACTAACCAGAACACTTGAACATGTAATAATAGCCATGCCAGTTAGTGATATTGACTAACCAGAACACTGGAACATGTAATAATAGCCATGCCAGTTAGTGATGTTGAGTTTCTCACTAACCAGAACACTTGAACATGTAATAATAGCCATGCCAGTTAGTGATATTGAGTTTCTCACTAACCAGAACACTTGAACATGTGATAATAGCCATGCCAGTTAGTGATGTTGACTAACCAGAACACTTGAACATATAATAATAGCCATGCCAGTTAGTGATATTGAGTTTGTCACTAACCAGAACACTGGAACATGTAATAATAGCCATGCCAGTTAGTGATATTGACTAACCAGAACACTGGAACATGTAATAATACCCATGCCAGTTAGTGATATTGAGTTTCTCACTAACCAGAACACTGGAACATGTAATAATAGCCATGCCAGTTAGTGATATTGACTAACCAGAACACTGGAACATGTAATAATACCCATGCCAGTTAGTGATATTGAGTTTCTCACTAACCAGAACACTTGAACATGTGATAATAGCGATGCCAGTTAGTGATATTGAGTTAGTCACTAACCAGAACAGGTGACAGCAATTTAATATAATCATGATTATAACACCTACTTGAAAACACACTGTATTACAACTTGAGCACATGTACTCCCTGTGAGAAGAATCCTACTGAATCTGCACTTCTGAACTTCTGTGATCCAAATAGTAAGTACATTTCTCATTCTAAATGGTATATTGTTTAATTTAAAATATGTTCACTAGTACTAATATACATATACCCACATTGAGGAGAGTGATCATGACTGCAAAATTAGGTTTGTTGTTAATATAATTATAACTATTGTGTGTTCTGTAAATTAGAGTTTTTTATATGAATTGTGCTAAATATAGCTATATTGTCTCCTTATAAGTCAACATCATTAAGAATGATTTGCAAGCAATAATTCTTTGTTGTATATTGAAGTCTGTTAACTTCATTCATCACACTATACTTATGATAGGAAAAAGAATTCGATCTTCTGATAATCGAGGTTCTCTAACTGAAGAACGCTACCATTTGCTTTGTAGTGCAGTAAGAGGAAATCCTGATTGTAGTAACGATGTTGATGAGTTTACTCGAACGAACTTAAGTTATCTTTATGAAAATAGTTGTCAGACAAGGCCTAAGTTCACTTTTGACGAAGATAGTAAGACCCTATACAAGATGTGTGGCTCAGAAAAAAGAATCGTTGTGTCTGGTCAGCGAGCAAAGGCAATAGTAGCTGATCTACACAGACCTTCCGGTGGTGCTTGCCGCAAAGATGGAGTGAACATGCTGGTGAAACGCTTTTCACTGACATACCACTGCAAGGGCATAAAGGATATAGTTATTGATGTAAAAAAAACATGCAATGGAACTTGTCAAAACATGAAAGTAATCAAGTGTAAAAATCCTCCACCGCGATTAATCCGTACACACAGGGTTATGGAGAGAATTCAGGTAGATCTTTTTGAAATGTATGGTCCGCAAAGTAAATTTAAATCTATGTCGATACATGGATTTCGCTTAGTACTTGTCGTAAAAGATTGCTTCTCAAAATATTGCTGGTTATTACCTTTGACGAGTAAACACACTCTACATGTTGTCACTGCTCTTCATGATATTTTCATTCAATTTGGCTCCCCTGAAATTTTGCAAAGCGACAATGGTGGTGAGTTTACTAGTAACATAATTAAAGAGTTGTGTAATGGTTTAAATGTTAACATTATACACGGTCAACCATATCACCCCCAAACACAAGGTCAGGTTGAAAATTTAAATGGGCAAGTAAAGAGTGTCCTCAAGCACAGACTACTTGACTTTCCTCTCGAAAAGCAAGCATTAGTTTGGCCATTTCTCCTTCCAGAAGTAGCATTTTGGCTTAATAGTTCCTGGAATTCATCAACAAACATTACTGCATTTGAAGCTTTCTTTGGAAGAAAATGCAACCAATTTTCCAACAAGAAAGACGGAAGCCAATTGGTGGTCTTGCCCTCCGATAAATACCTGATGTGGATGTCAGTGAGCATGGATATAGGATCTTCCTGTACAAATGAGACTGACTTGAAGAGCAGTCAGCAATTTCAAGATACACACGATTTTTGGACTGTTGAGAAATCTGAAGACCTTCACAGTAGCAATGTCACAACAATGGCAGAGAAACGTCTCACATTAGAAGATGTAGAGGAGCTTAACTCAAGCTTATCACAATTGAATAGAAATAGAGCAGAGCTACGCATGAATGTGCTTGAGCATTCCGAATGGCGTTACTATAAGAAATACTTTGCTCAAGTCAAAAAGTATGATGGAAGGAAATACAATGTTGGCGATGAAGTCTACTTCAAGAAGCCTGATAAATATGGCCTGGTGACTTTTGCTAATATTGTAGGTGTAGTGAAACAGTGCCTTCCATGTGAATATTATGCAATTGATTACAAAAATAGCGCTGGAGACCCATGCTCTTGTATTCAATATGGAGGAATGATGATAAGCAGAACATCGACTAATAGCAGTTGCATCGAACCAATGCCAGTGACTGCTAGTGCCTCCGATAGCATCACTGAATACAGTTTGAGATTACGTGAGCAAGTACATTCTGGCTCAATCCAGAGTATTCAAAACACTACGCCCACCAGTCCTGAGAACATATTCAATCAAATTTCAGGTCAGAACAGTAGAGTCAATGATACATCTTTTCTGATAGATATGTTCTCAATGGCATGTGATGTTGGCTTTTTGAGTTACTATTGCAGTGGTAGTTCTTACTTGAGAAAGTGTATTGGAGAAATGGAAAGAAGAGAGATATTCATAAATGGTCCATTGAAAAGATAATGGTACATACATTAATTGTAAATAATTACCTGTTAATTACTTGTTAATTCAGGAAAAATCACACCAAACAAATGGAAATGATTGTGGGGTCTTTGTTTGCAAGGTAGAATTGATATTTTTAGTATAATCATTTATTATTAGTAAAATATCAGTATGCAGCTGTGATAGTCAACAATGATTACAAAGGCTTACAATTTGAGGTGAATCTGCTAATATTATAATACATATAAATTAATTAAAGCTAATTCCCAAAAAAGAACTGAACTGTAATTGCCTATTTTACATTTATAACATATAATAATTTCAGTCAGAGTTGGCTAATCTTAGGAAGTGGCTGACAAGGGAAATAATGTCAAGGTGAAATCTATAGCTTGTATGTGTGGCAACATTCCATAATAAATACACCATAACAGCTTCACATCAATTTATGTTGATACTCCATCAATTGATAATTGGACCTCACTTTCTATCGAATGCACTAAAGCTGATGTTGATGTAGCTCAGAATGAAGTGAGTGTATAAATTATATACTGTTAATTATAATTATATATGCATCATTTAAGTTTTTGCATTGGGAAGAAAGAAAAGGATCGACAACAGAATATGATGATGGTGAGAGCTGTACACTTATACTTGTTGAGATATGTGAACATGCTTTAACACAGATGACAGCTGTACCAGCCCTGATACTATCACAGAGTTCACAAGTGCTGGTGAAGGTGAACATGGAAAATTATTAAACTTCAGTAATGCTGATATCAATCCATCATGTTCAACAGAATCGGACATAGATGATATTCCAATACTGATGCCAGATATGACAGAAGAAAACACCCCAGAAGAATCATCGGAACTACTTTTTTTCAGTAGTGCAAAAGATCATGTGAGATCAATTGCCAGATCTAGTGTACTCCAAAGTAGACCACCAGAAAGGTGAATGTAAATACATAATTACTTTTATTTATGAAACTAAAACATATTAGGGATGGACACATTGTGAGAGTTAAGATGATTAATATTTTAAAAAGGAATGAGGTACAACAATTATCACAGTTAGAATTATAATAATTATAAAACAATTTAAAGATTGAACTACAGAAAATTGCTGCATCACCTCAAAGAAGTGTTTTCTTTGAGGTTCTTTGGACAAAGAGAGTTCGTGATAAAGATACACTGCCAGCAATAACATGGCCATTGTCTCATCCAGTAGTGGTAATTCAGCTTTTCACACACCATTTATATAATTTAAATCACCTATGTATAATTATTATATATAGGTGAATGAAGTATTCTATTACTTGGAGATGTTGGCTACATCAACAAAACACAAACCCATTCCTCCAAAAGTGCTAGTCAAATCGATTTTATGGCCAGAGGTATTATGTAATTTTTATATTATATGCTATTGTTATCACTCCTGAATTTTACTATAGGCAATGATAAAAATACTTCAAGAGACTTTTTCAATTTCAACAGTTCAATCACTGCAGTGTTATCTTGAACATTCCCTAGCTCCAATTGGTTTCAAAGATATTTAAGTATACTTCATAATTCATAATGCAGCAATTTTTTTTTTTTTGCCTGTTTTGGATAGTGTGAAGATTGTAGTGGCAAAATAATGTTTATTGTTATCTTATATATACAATATAATAAAAGAGTTCATATTCATGTAGCGAACTCAGCTTTTTACTATATCAGGTAGGGGATAGGATAGAAAACATCATACCTCAATATCTTTTTTTGTTACAAGAGTTCTTCACCACAGTACTATCTTCGGGGAAATCAAAAATATTTCGCCATTTCACAGTGAACTCTGGTTTTTACTATATGTAACATCGTACCTCAATATCTTTTTCTGTTACAAGCGTTCGTCACAACAGTACTATCTTCAGGAAGTCGCCATTTTACAGTCGTAGTTATTACACTAATAATTATTGTGGGCAGGGGCACAACGTTTTTTTAGCTTTTTTATCCACTAACCAGCACGATCACTAACTGGCACGGCACACTGGGATCTATTGTCAGACACCAATTGCTCAGGTAAACGATACTTAGCAAACAAACTTCGATGAGCTTGAATGGTCTTTGGTGCAGTGGTAGAAGACATCTGGATGACTTCGGCCTTGTTGGAGCATGCATCCACGACTATCAGAAACATCTTGTCTAGGAATAGTCCTGCAAAGTCAATGTGGACCCTTTTCCAGGACGCCATAGGCCAAATCCATAGGTGAAGTGGTGCACATGCAGGCTTCGACTTTTGTTCTTGACAAGGTAGACATGTCTTTGCTTGGTCTTCAATATCCTTGTATAGCCCACTCCAGCATACATAGTTTCAGGCCTCAGCTTTCATGTGTGTAATGCCGGGGTGATTTTCATGTATATAGAGACTCCAATATTCTTTGCTGTAGACCCTAAAAAATGATAACTCGAATAACCTACAACCAGCAACCATTTTCAATTCCAATTTCGCTCTGTTTAGTCCGATATGTCTTGAATTCTTTGGGAACCTTGTCTGGCCACTGACGCTTGACATAATTCTATATCTTGTGGGTCTCTTCTGGTAGCAGTCTGTACTTGTTGAAAAGTAACAGGCAGTGCTTGAACTTGGGTTAAATTGAAAACAGTAACTGCTTCTTAATTTGGATTTGGTAAGGAAAGTCTGGACAACCCATCAACATTGCTATGATCTTATGTTGTTTTAAAGAAGATTTCATAATTCTAGACTGATAGGAGCCCACTTTTGCAGTCTGGCAGCAGCTAGCTAGGGAATACCCTTCTTTGAATCAAGGATGGCTGTTAGAGTCTTATAATCGGTAAGCAGATTGAATTTTCTCCCGTCTAGGTACTGGTGGATATTCTTGACTTCATTTCCCAGTTGTGCATAACTGCTTTCACTGGTAGTCAAGGAGTGTGAGGCAAAAGAGATTGGGTTCTCACTACCATCCAGCAGCACATGGAAGATGACAGCTCCAATTCCATATGCTGAAGCATTGGCAGTCAGGTTGATCAGTACTATTGGGTCATAGTGTATCAGCATTGTGAAAGATGTGAGCTGATTCTTGGCCTTTGAAAATGCTAGGGCACATTCGTCCACTTTTGCTTTTTTCAAGTAGTCAGTTGAGAGGATGAAGGATGCTACACAGATTTCAGATCAGCTTTCCATAATAATTGAGCAATCTGAAAAATCATCTGAGCTCCCAGACATTGATCGGTTTTGGAGATCGGAAATGGCTTCAATCTTGTTTGGTATGGCTCTGATACCATATTCATTGTACTCCACAGATTGTGTTAAAAAAATATTTTTTTTCTTTCCCGAACTTAAATCCATGCTCTCCCAGGTATTTGAAGACTTCTCCTAATTCTGTAAATGGTCTGCTTCGATGACTCCTGTGACTATGATGTCGTCGATGCAGCAGATGGTTCCTGGGACTCCTTGTAGGATGGTGTCCACGAGCCTTTGAAAGATTGCTGGAGCTGAACCTACTCCAAACGGTAGTCGAGCATACTGGCACAGTCCTTGGTGAGTATTTAATCTAATGTATGGCATGGAAGCATCATCTAGTTGGAGCTGCAAGAAGGATTGTGACAAATCCAGAGGGTGCAATTGGCTTGAGTAGCAAATAAGTCTTCGGGTTTTGGCAAGGGGTATTGATCAACTTCACCTTGTAATCTGCACACAATCAAAATCTTCCATTCTTCTTTTGAACAGCCACAATTGGTGCAGCCCATGCACTTGCTGCTGTCAACTTTCTTGATAATTTCCTGTTGTTCTAGATGATCCAGTTCTTTTCCCAATGGCATCTTTGATAGTAAATGGTACTGGGGCTGCATCAGGTGTGATATAAAATCTCATCTTGCACAGTGCCTAGCTCATCCTTAAACAAAGACTCATGTTGTTGTTTCAGTGAATGCAGCCTTTGTCACTTGTGGCGCAATATGGCATTCCAGCTACAATCCAGACGAATATTATATTTCAGCCAGTTTCAGCCAAAGAAGCTTGGAGCATCTTCATATTTTATGAGCACGATGAGCTGACCTACCACCTTCATTGGCTCGTCGGTGTAGGTTTTCAACACAATGTTGGACTTCTGCAGCTTTAGTGGAGAAACTTGTCTTCGCAAGTTGCCTCAGAGATAATGAATACAGCTGCACCAGTGTCTACTTCACCATCACATTGATACATTGTGATGAGGGTTCCATGAGTTTGAACAACTGAATTGTCTCATTATTGGATTCAGTGGTTTCATTCTTGTCTTGTTGGACATGGTTCATATCATATGGTTTCTTGTTCTTCTAGTTGAGGGATTGGCATTGAACGTTGGTTTGTGTGGTGTATGAGGTTTATACTGTTCCTTAGATCTGACAGTGTTAATAACTGTTAATAGACTTGTTACTGATATATATATATATAAGCCAGCTCTTTGTTCTTTGTTAGATAGATAGATAGATAAATTTTTATTTTAATCAGGAAATGTCCCGTCAGCCTCAAGGCCGGTCTTCCCGGGAGTCCTGCATAACAGACAGTGCAACAAAAAAGAAAAAAATAATAAAAACTTAGTATGCAAAATATTACATGATAGTTTTTAGGTGTGTCTTTAAAGTAATTGCTGATTTAATAGTTCTCATGTGATTGGGCAAACTGTTCCAATCCTGGGCTCCCCGGAAGCTAAACGATTTTTTGAAAAAGTCAGAGTTTGGTCTTCTTAGTAGCAACTTATTGTTTCCCCTTGTTACGTGATGTTATGTATCAATGTACCTTTGTTACTGGCCAGAGGCCTGCTCTTATTTATGTATACTATAAAAGTGGTCATTTATTGTATTTAAACTAGTATGTTCATTTGAGTTAAATAAACCAAGTTAGTAATTACATATATACCAAGAACACAACAAATTGGCGACGAGGATAAACTATGGCTACTCATGGTACAGTGGGAGAATTCGATTCAGGCAGAGAGACCTGGGTGTCCTACTCTGAGAGATTAGAACAATACTTTCTAGCCAATGATGTAGTTGGAGAGGAGAAGAAAAGAGCCATTCTACTAAGTGTGTGTGGTGCTCCAACCTACCAGTTGATTCGTAACTTGTCATCTCCACAAAAACCTACTACAAAGACATTTGCTCAGTTGGTGAAATTGGTCCAAGATCATCATCAACCGCCTCCGTCAGTCACAGTGCGACGATTTGCTTTCCACTCACGTATACGGAAAGATGGAGAATCATTTGCTGATTTCATAGCTCACCTACGTCAGATATCAGAACACTGTGAATTCGGGAACACGCTCAATGATATGTTACGAGATCGCATAATATGTGGATGCAACAATGACCATTTACAACGGCAACTGCTAGCCAAATCCCCTGCACCAAGTTTTGAAGAGACAGTTACTTTTGTGCAGGCATTTGAATCTGCCCAGCAAAACGTAAAAGACCTGCAGACACCAGTTACAGCATCTGTCAATGTTTTAAAAAGAAAAAGCACCCCACAAGGCTCAAGGCAGCTGCGACAGAGCTTCGAATGTTATTGTTGTGGAGGGATGCACTCACCCTCAGTCTGTCGGTTCAGAGAGACATCATGCTCATATTGCAAAAAGATTGGACATATTGCAAGAGCATGCCGTTCAAGAGGAAGGCAGCAACAACTGTGTAACCCAAGGAAAAGTAATGGGAACAGCTATGACAAGCAAACACACCAAGTAATTGAAAGTACTATGGAAGGTAATACTGTAACAGACCACAAAAAGCACTTCACTGAAGAGGAGTACAAGTTATTTAACGTTGATGATGAGCGAACAAAACCCATCATAGCAAGAATTACTATAAATGGAGCAGACCTAGAAATGGAAGTAGACACTGGAGCATCTGCTACCATCATCAGCAGCTCTACCTACCGAAGAATGGGGCCCAAAAGACCACCCTTGCAGCCTTCCAGTAGTAAGCTACGAACCTACACTGGGGAGGAATTGTGTGTCATAGGATTAATTGATGTCACAGTTAAATATGAAGAACAACAATACCAACTACAACTTTTGGTAGTAAACGGATCAGGACCAAGCTTACTGGGAAGAGACTGGTCGCATAAAATCAAGCTTAACTGGAACAATCTAACTGTCAACCACATCCATTCAATGAATTCACAGCTAAACAACATTCTTACTTGTCACTCTGAAATATTTAAAGATGAGCTGGGCTTAGTTAAAAGCACTACTGCAAAAATTCATGTGGATTCTAGAAGTCAACCTCGGTTTCATAGAACTAGAAGCATTCCATACGCCTTCCGTGAGAAAGTTGAACAAGAATTGGAACGCCTGGAAAAAGCAAGCATCATCAAGCCAGTTGAATTTAGTGACTGGGCAGCCCCAATTGTACCAGTGGTGAAACGTGATGGATCAGTACGCATATGTGGTGACTATAAGCTCACAGTCAACAAAGCAGCCAAACTGGACTCATATCCTCTGCCCAAGATTGAGGACCTATTTACACAGCTAGCAGGAGGAAAAAAATTTACAAAATTAGATCTTGCTCATGCCTATCAACAAATTGAACTTGATCCTGACTCCAAGCAATATCTAACGATTAATACACACAAGGGTCTCTACCAATACAACCGTCTTCCATTTGGTGTACACTCTGCACCCGCTATCTTTCAGCGTACAATGGAAGGAGTTTTAAGAGGAATTCCGTACGTAAGTGTATACATTGATGATATTCTTATTACAGGAAAAACCGACGAGGAGCATCTAAAGACATTGGACACAGTTTTGACAAAGTTGGAGGATGAAGGGATGAGACTCAAGCAAAACAAGTGTGCCTTTTTGCTTCCAAAGGTGGAATATTTGGGACACACTATCACAGCCGAAGGGCTTCACCCTGATGATACCAAAGTGCGTGCTATCTCTGAAGCTCCACCACCACACAATGTGGGCTAACTCCGCTCCTTCTTAGGGATGGTGAATTACTATGGGAAGTTTTTACATCAGCTATCAAGCCTACTAGCACCTCTCTACAAACTCTTACAAAAAGAAGTCAAGTGGTACTGGGGCCCAGAGCAGAAAAAGGCGTTTTCATCAGTAAAACAACAATTGACATCATCAACGCTGTTAGTACATTATGATTCAGAAAAGGACTTACTATTGTCTTGTGATGCCTCACCATATGGGGTGGGAGCAGTTTTGTCCCATATTATGGATGATCACACCGAGAAACCCATAGCCTTTGCATCACGTTCACTTGCTCCAGCAGAAAAAAAGTACTCACAATTGGATAAAGAAGGATTGGCAATTGTATTTGGGGTTAAGAAGTTCCACCAATATCTATTCGGGAGGAGGTTCATCATCTGTAGTGACCACAAACCACTACAACACATATTCAGTGAAAGTCGACCAATCCCAGCCATGGCTTCAGCAAGGATTCAACGGTGGGCACTCACATAAGTGCATATGATTATAGCATTGTTTATAGGCCTGGTGAGCAGCATGCCAATGCTGACCTTTTGAGTAGACTGCCATTACCTGATACAATTTCAGAGGTTCCACTTCCTGGAGAGACAGTTTTATTAATGGAAAAGCTACAGACATCACCAATCACTGCACAACAGATTAAAATATGGACAGATAGAGATCCATTACTAGGACGTGTGAGAAACTTTGTCCTGAAAGGTTGGAAGGAGACAAATGAAGAAGCTCTACGGACATTCGTACAAAAGAAAGATGAGCTAAGTGTTCAAGATGGTTGCTTGTTATGGGGATGCAGAGTAATAATTCCTTCAGTTAGAAGAGAAAAGGTACTGGATGAACTACATGAAGGACATCCAGGTGTAGTAAAAATGAAGAGCTTAGCTAGAAGTATTGTGTGGTGGCCTGGGATTGACACAGACTTGCAAGAGAAAGTGAGAAAATGCAAACAGTGCCAAGAGAACCAAAAATCACCTGCATTGGCACCACTTCACCCTTGGGATTGGCCTAAACGCCCTTGGGCTCGAATTCACATTGATCATGCAGGACCATTCCAGGGTAAAATATACTTAGTAGCTGTGGATGCACACTCTAAATGGTTAGAAGCTGTCACAGTACCAAGAGTTCACAAAGTTCGAAGAGTTCACAAAGCGAAATGGAATACGACATATCACCACTGCACCATACCATCCCGCTAGTAATGGACTAGCCGAAAGAGCAGTACAGACCCTCAAGGAAGGCCTTAGAAAGATGGTGGATGGTGACATGGATACTAGACTAGCTAGAATATTGTATAGATATCGAATGATGCCACATACCACTACAGGTGTATCACCTGCGGAACTGTTAATGGGAAGAAAGCTTAGGTCTCATCTTGATCTATTGCAACCAGATATGTCTTCACATGTTATGATCAAGCAAGCAGCTCAAAAGTCAGGATTTGATAAAAGCAGTAAGGAGCGAACCCTTAAGATTGGGGATCCAGTTTATGTTCGTAACCTTTTCACAAGGTAAAAAGTGGTTATCAGGAATCATCATTAAAATGCATGGATTACGAACATTTGAAGTTAAGTTGAGTGATGATCGTGTCGTACAAAGACATCTTGATCACATTCGTTACCAAACCACTGACCAAGCTGAGGAGATACAAGAGGATCTGCCACTCGATCTTCTACCTGTTCCAGAGAAGGTTTCAACTCAAGAAACACCACCACCAATGATGGAACTTCGACGTTCAAGTCGTGCTCATTGTCCTCCAGATCGCTATACCCCTGATATTAACTAAGGATGGAGGAAATGTGGTGTATGAGGTTTATACTGTTCCTTAGATCTGACAGTGTTAATAACTGTTAATAGACTTGTTACTGATATATATATATAAGCCAGCTCTTTGTTCTTTGTTATGTATCAATGTACCTTTGTTACTGGCCAGAGGCCTACTCTTATTTATGTATACTATAAAAGTGGTCATTTATTGTATTTAAACTAGTATGTTCATTTGAGTTAAATAAACCAAGTTAGTAATTACATATATACCAAGAACACAACAGTTTGGACCTGCAAGCTGGTGCAATATGGCCCTTCTTTCCACACAAGTGACATCCACCTCGTTAAACCTGCAGTCTGAATTAGAATGATTTGGTTTGCCACATCTATAGCAAAGTTGAAAGGTGTTGGAATCTTTGATTTGTCTGTCATTAATCTTTCTGATGGCAGGCTTAGATTTTGAGTGCCTGAGAGTTGCAGTCAGCAGCTTCCATACTTTGGGCGAATTCAATTGCTTTGGTAAGGGTCAGTTTTGTCTCAGCGAGCAACCTACATTGCATAACCTCGTTTAGTAGGCCACATACAAATTGGTCATGCAACACTTCTAAGTGGGCTCAAAATTGACAGTATGTGGCTAATTTGCGGTGAGCAGCATCGTGCTTGTGGAAGTGGAATCTTACCATGATGATGGCACGCTTGGGTACAGCACACCAGCACGTTTGTCTGCCCAGGTTGCACATTTCTGAGACATCTTATAGAAACTATGTAGACAGCTGAAAACTTGGATCACTGGATGTGCTTGAATTCCACCTTTTAGCTACTCCGATCTAATTTGGTGCCATACATACCTCGTAGAAAATGCTTCACCACAGCATTGAATGTTGTTGGTAATAAATCTGATGTTGAAGACAGAAAACAGGAGACAGGTACCTCGTGACAGAAGAGAAGTGCAGTGACGAAACTGAACCCGGGCCCACATGGGCCGTTGCCCGGGCAACACAACTTTTTAAATTTATTATAATAATATTATATATTTTTTAATTTTTTATGGCCCGCAGGGCCATCCCTATGATTGCTTTCCCACGGGTTCGATGTATGTTTATATATATATATATATATTTTCTTGTGTCCACTTACGCGAGTATGCGTTGTATACGTAGTTAAGGAAGACATCATTCCCGGGGGCTTGGTCAATTAATGGGCGTGGCGCGTAAAAGAACGCGCGATCATTGATCAAGCTCTACTGCTCTACACTAGAGGTGGGCGATACCAGATATTTCATTTCGATACCGATACCGAGTAGTTTTTGGATTGGTATCG
Source organism: Petrosia ficiformis (assembly GCA_947044365.1). Classification (NCBI taxonomy): domain Eukaryota; kingdom Metazoa; phylum Porifera; class Demospongiae; order Haplosclerida; family Petrosiidae; genus Petrosia; species Petrosia ficiformis. The sequence continues at coordinate 45,256,256 of OX345636.1, forward strand.
ATGGTATCGAGTACTTTAACGAGTACTGTCCAAGTGTGCATGCGTAGCAACGTTAATCGACTATAAAGTTAATAAAAATTAATAATTATCAACATCTTGATTATCTTCCGTCTTGAAATGGTCCCAGCAGGGCACTCCTTGGTCTTGATGCGGCTGAATAAAGTGGTCAAGTGCATGCAGCAGCTGAATAATGTTAATAGTTGGTTACTAATTTTGATTAATTAATACTTATTAAATATTAAAAGGGGCGTGACCGTCAAATATGACGTCATTTGGAGGTGTGGTTTCAATACTCGATACCTAGATTTGGTATCGATACCCAGTATCGCTCGTGTAGTATCGAGTATTTGAGTACTTTGGTATCGTATCGCCCACCCCTACTCTACACAGCAGCAGAAAGAAATCTGTGTAGCTTATGTAGAAACTGGAACTAATAGCTAGCTATTCTGCCTGAAATATATTCCTAAAGTTCTACAAGGTCCTTTGAAAGGTCAGGAGAGTAGATAATCAAAATAATAAGCTGTTGTCTTTCATGCTTGATAAAGTCAGCCATGATTACCAATGCTGGACACCACAAAGCAGTCATAGAGATATGTTTATCTTTACTTAAATTTGTAAAGCAATCATAGGGATGTTTTTTTTCTCTATATACACTTGTTAATACTCACACTTATTTTGTCATCTCAATTCATGATCAGTGGTTGAACACCACTTTTGAGCACTCTTTCCACCCAGTGTAATATAACAGAAATAAAGCCACAAGGAGGGCCAAGCCATAAATTTCCCCTTTTTAACTCTGAAAAACTGTTGTATATAGGACCTGTTAGCCTACTACATACAATATATTGTATAATGGTGACATCTCCTGCATAGTGTGCATATGGAAGGTCTATATACGATATATAGAACTCACCACATCAAAGGGATGATGTCACTGTCATACTATATATTATATATATATATATATATATATATACATGAAAAACACCACTCCCTGTACTAAAAGAACAAATAATTTGCTAAGGAATGTAAGTAATAATTTAAGTATTTGGATGTTAAAACATATATTATGTTTTTAGCTAATAAAGGAATTAAATTAGAAATGTTAAAGTTCATTTTATACAGTTTGTGACATTCACTGAGATATTGGAATGGGAGTGTGTATGCACTCCATTAGACCTTAGCCATTGCTTTACTTCTATATTTTCAATAAGTTGTTATCTGGTATATACAATGGTCAATGAATAGTATGAAGTGTACATATTTGGTGAATGAGAAATCAGGTAACGAAATAACAATTAATTTATTATAAGCAATTTTTATAGTTTCCATTTGCTACTATAAAGAGAAATGTGTTTGTTTATAAACCCATACCACAACCCTAACAATAATACTGCCTAAAATAATTATAATGATGATGTAATTCCACCAGTGCTATGGTTACATATAGAAACACCGCAAATTTTGATGTGCAATGAATATTATCATATAATGTTCAAATATTAATGAATAATAAAATATAACAATTATACATGTATGTGTAAATAATTGTAAGGATATTGTAATAATTCTATGTATTTTTACAACAAGCCTTTTTTCGTTTCTTCTCTTCAAGGATCTCACGTGACAGAACAATACTATCACTTCTTTGTTCAATAGAGTGATTTACAGATTTTCTCTTTGATTTATATCTTGACTCATCTGAATCTTCATACATTGATTCTGCCTAGATTTAAAAGACAATCATATAAATATCTTACAATGGCTAAGATGAAAAGGTATCTTTATGATTGCTTTTCAGGAGTGCTTAGTAGTTATCTTGGTGATTATTAGTTATTTTCGCTGGTCGCTAGATCTATAAACTGTACAGCAGCTTGATACGTGTTTCATCAAACATCTGGTGGTACTTGAACAAATGCTAGTATTTCATGTCCCCAGACCCTTCCTTTATAGAAAGTTGGGTCTGGCTATACAAGACTAGCTCGGGTATGTGTTCATTTACATGCCACACCCATGAATTAAGCGAATCCCAGAATGATGCAACTTCCTTAACTACATTTACAATGTTTAAATCACACAAACATGTAATTGTGACCCTGGATGCGAAAATCAGTCATTTGTCAAATCAGAATTTTTTCAAACGCCTACAATGTATATTTAAATGCTTGTTACTCTGCCATTTTGCAGAGGAACTATATAACTAAATTTTGAATGTTAGTAGAGCAATAGTTGCTCTTCGTGGATACCATGTTTCGCTGGCTATCTATATAAAATCGATGAATAATGAGAATTTAAATTTTAAGTGTTTGACAAAATTATTGTTTGACAGATGACTGATTTTCACATCCATAGTCACAATTATATATAAATTTATACCTGTGAGAAAGCAATCATAGGAATGGCACAGTGGGCCATTAGACTGTTATGTCAGCATTTAATAAATTGATAATAATGACGTACAACATACCTTGAGATACAGTTTCAGGCTCAATGCTACATTTAATAATTGATTACTTTGTTATAATAGAAAAACGTGTACTTGGTCAAAGCATCTACAGTGTCATAATAATAATGCTTCATAATCATGACAATAATATATAGAGAATGATCATATTTTCCATTAAACGTTGTACTTTAATTTCCTAGGTGCACAATGGGACCGATTAATCAACTAACTAGCTATCTATTAATGCATGTTACTGCTACATGTATATTATCGACATTATACAAATGTATATTTATGTACATAGAGCTTGCGATAAAAATAACAATTTCTAACCTCTATTCCTGGAATGAATATGTTATATGAATGTATAAGTGATTCAGCGAGTTTATAGAAAGCCTGAGAGAGAATGAAGAAAACGTTACAGCATGAAAAAGAGGAATAATATATCATAAAAAGACAATATTTGTCAGCCATTTTACTGTGTACAGAAACAACATCTTCTGAACCAAACATATTTGTAGCAAGAACCTTTAGACAAACTACATGCATATACACATGTATGCGCAGTCTGTATATATACATGTATATTATGTACATGTATATATATAAATATATTATTACTATATTTCTGTGCCTCGAATTACATGCATTTTTCCTATATTCTATTTAACGCACAAAGTTTATATTTTGTATATAACCCTCAAAACAGGTTTATATTTTTTATACCATGTGCATGCTCATGAAAGCATGAAAGTAGGTGTGTCAAAAATGGACTCTTTAGCTCACAGGTAAATAAATGTTTGTATGAAATATATTTTATATAGCATGGTTCATCGGCCAATATGCGAAATATAAACCTGGCGGCTCAGGAGTTTTGATCGATATATCTCTCGGGCCTACGGCCCTCGGGATATATATTTTTACAAAACTCCCTCACCACCAGGTTTATATTTCGCATATAGACCTCTATACAATACACATATATATATATGATATTATCAGGAAAGAAAAAAAGAAAGACACCTGAGGCAATGGAAAAATGAAAAATGAGAATTGCCTCAGGTGGGATTTGAACCCACGACACACTGTACTCCAGACAGATGCTCTACCAACTGAGCTACCAAAGCAGCCCAGCTGGCAGGGTTCGAATCAAGGTTTAACCAAATACTAGGCATTACATGTATGTATATCATAGCTTTACTTACTGTTGTACATGTACATGTATATATATTTTTGATATTTACTGTACATATTATAATAGTAGTTTATGTACAAGAGTAGTTAACTTTCTACTCTCCAAATTAAAATCGGGGTGAAGTACTCACCAACATCGTAATGATAATAATAAAAGCTGAGGTACTTATGATTTGATATTTACGAGGTATACTATATGCATTATATACATGTAAATGTATGTACATGTATAGCTTGTTGTCCAAGCGGTTTGTAATTTTATTATTTTTCTACTAAAGTATGTTTGCAGATTTTATGTCAGAATAATTCATTTGGCCTTTAAAGTTATTGTTTTTACAACTCTTATTTTTTCTTAAATATTATCAATCAATCCTCCTGTGAAAGATTATACAAGTTTCAGTTGCATTTAACACTTAGTAAAACCACAAAACATTAAGATTATACCAGGATAGGCAAAATTATATCGTCATAATAAATATCATATCGTCATAATAAATATCATATCGCCATAATATTATTTACATAATCACAATATTCGAAAATTAAATAATATTGCCATTCTTCTGAAGTCTGGCCACATTCATTTGGACTTGCATTTGGAGCATGTATAAAATAACATGATGTTGAAACCATGCATAGCACAAGCATGAAAGTTGTATCAATAGAATGGGATTGAGACATACAGTGTACATGTAGATCAATAAAAAAGTTGTTGTGTTGACATAGCATTTAGCAGGCGTAAATTGTTTCTATATAACATCTTTATAATGTATAATTATGATAACTCATAAATAAATTTGATATGCACTGTTGATAAAAGGAGAAACACTACGAATAAAGTTTCACTTTCAGTTTGTGTCCTACTTATTTGAAGTTACTACTACATGTGTACCTCACAAGAAGGATACACAATTCATAATTATTATAATAGTGGAAATAATCACATGAAGTACTTAATTAATACAATAATCATAACTTCAAAAATTGCACAACCATGAATACACTTAATTATAAGCATTACCTATTCACAGTATATCCAAGGGGGGGGCAAGCTAAAGCCAAGGGGGGAGGGGGGAAGAAACCCTGATGTATATAATTCTTTGCTAATAGTGCCTAACATAGATACACGTAATAAACACTGTTTTTTAATTAATAAGGTTGAAAGTGAAAAGTGAGTAGTCACTAGAAATCAAGTCAGTGGCCCTGGGTTTGATTCCCAGTGGCTACTATCATTTTCACTTTCCTCTTTCAGCCTTATTAATTATTAGAATTTAGAATTTACATGTATATAGTACCATTCTTTCATTCATTCTAGCATAACATAGATTTTACTTCTTAAATTAATGTACATACGTAAATTATAATTAAACCTAAATAATGAAGTGCCCACCCAGTTCACACACTATAAATAATTTTATGTTTTAAATAGCATACCTTACGTACTTCAGTACCATTGAAAGCACTTGTTTGTATATGAAAACATCCTTGATCCTTAGAAAGCTATGAGGAATAAATAATTAATAATGATGATAGATAAATACATGTACATGTAGGTAGAACCATAGAAAATTATTAACTATATGTACAACAGTAACTAAATGCTTTATATCATTGTATTTTTCTATATATAAGATCGTATTCACAAACATCATTCGTATTTACAATTTCTATCAAACACTTGTATTTAAATACTTGCTATTTGGCTACATTGATATTCAGTATCTCAGATAGCTCTTTCTGGGTTGAAAAGTTTATGCCTTCCAGCACAAAATGCATAGCAAAATCCTCCAAACTCAAACACTGTCATGTACAAATGTATGCATGTGTGCATATACAGTATACATGTATGTCAATAAAATGTCACCATACAGTAACAGTAGTTATCTTAGTTCTACTGTCAGTATAGTACAGTAATTACTGTCTCACTACTATGGTGTTGAATTGACATGTACAGCATTACTGTCAAAACGACTGTGTAATGCATGAATCAAACTACTGAGAAATTACTATACTGTATGGTGACTTTATATTGACATATACAGTATATGTAGTTAAGGAAGTATGTCATTCTGGAAACTTGCTCTATAACGAGGTGTGGTTTGTAAAGAACGCATGCATGAGCTATTAAATAATGAATCTTTGAGATAATTTCCCATGTGTACATTGCAGTTGTAGCCTACATGTACATGTAGTTTTAGTTAATACTTAAAAGATTATTGTCATTCTAACGAGAATAGTACCAGAAGAAAATGTATCACTGTATTACACTGTTTACACACACACACTCACAACACACACACACACACACACACTCACACATTCACATACACATATACCCTACATACATATGTAATTATGTATGTGCAAACAGTGACAGATGTATAATGAGATGTGTCTCACTTCTTGTGCTAACTGCATAGGGACTTCTCTTGCATCCTCTAAATCAATCTTATTACCAACTATTACCATATCTATGTTTTCCAGTCCAGACTGGAAGGGAGAGATAAGACAAAGAGAGACAGATAGAGAGATACATGTAGATATACAGCAATGAGACATGGAGGATAAAGGAATGACAGAAGAATATAACAAGACAAGGAAATAATAGAGAGGAAGAGACAAAAATGGGAGAGAGAAAAGGGATGTTCACATTTAGTTGAAAGACAAAGACCTTACATGATTACATAATGTACATCGTGTTTTTGGACATTCTTTTAGGGTGTCTCAAATCGATCAGACATTATCAATATGAGAAATAGTTATACCGTACATGTATATACAGATGTAGTTAAACTACATACATGCTCTTTTGTAGTACATACAGTCTCAACTATATATGAAAATACCTAATCATGCATGTAAATGAATATAATTATACATATTAAATTTGGTTTTTGCAAGCATGATCACACATCAGCTTTGAAGCGTGTGGCAAATTAGTTCTACAACATTTAGTTTTTGAGTAATTTGGAAAATACCTTTAGCAAGAATTAATACTAATACATTGTGACTGGCTATGATAAAACCAGGCTTATTGCTGACGATAATTTTGAGTAGACGCTTAGATTTAAATAATTACTAACTGGTCATTTTGTACAGGAAGCAGACTAAACTACACACACACACACACGCCAAGAAGAAGTTGGTTACATGTGTCTAACTATTTATTACTCACTAATGTTCGTCCACCAAACAAGTACATACATGTACAGTGTTCTGCCAGGATATTAAAGTGGTGCTGGATTCTGACTTGTTTACCCAACATATACTTAATTCTGTCTCAGTAGCCTTAGTAGCATATATATGTATTATCTGAGAGGTAGTTACGAGTTTAATTTGAGTGGTGGCTATTCCTAACCAGTGCCAACCAATGTGGGTAAAACACTGCATGTACATACATGTACATGTACAACAACACATACTCATTGTATATATCATGTACACATTTTCAAATACCTGTTAATACTGTTGCTTTATGTATAGCAATTAACAGTTTACTTAGCACTACAGCTGATAACAAGTATTAAGTAAATCTTTCAAGATACATATAAGCACTTCTATAGTAATAACCAAAAACTTGCTCTTACTGTTTGTCTTTCTGTACAAAATGACCAAGTACCGAGTATTTTAATTTAAACATTTGGTCAAAATGATGATGAATGATAAGCCTGGATTTCCAATTGAAAACAAACTTCACAGTGTATAAACAAGTAGATACATTTAACTGTTCAACAATAAATAATAATATTTATGTTAGATAAAACAAATTCTTCATAACTTTCAACCTACTTCTGATAACATTCTCAACCATTTTGATAACATATTGAAACTGCGATGTGATGTTATGTCATATACCAGCAAAATACCCTGATAATAGAAGATACATGTATTAATACACTAGAATACAATTAGTTTGCTGATACATATGTCATATACTAGCAAAATACCCTGATAATAGAAGATACATGTATTAATACACTAGAATACAGTTAGTTTGCTGATACATATGTCATATACCAGCACAATACCCTGATAATAGAAGATACATGTATTAATACACTAGAATACAATTAGTTTGCTGATACATGTATACAACTGTGTCTATGAAACCTGGTTGTTCAGAGGTACGCATTTTCAGTTGAATACTTGCATTTAAAAGCTCACTATTGGCTGTTTTATACAATGTGGTAACTATGACAACCAATCATTAGGCTACTTATAATACTGAATTAGCTTCTTGTACAAAAAAAAATCCCAAACAGAGAGCATTTAAATATCAAAAGTTGCTTCCGTCAAATGGTGAATTTTCACAGATAAACTATGGTCACATACTGTGTAAAAACAATTAATGGCTGGGGAGTGCCATGATACCACTTTTTAGAGAAAACAATGTATATTTACACTGTAAATATACATGTACATTGTTTTCTCTAAAGAGTGGTATCATGGCACTCCCCAGCCATTAATTGTAAACATTATGTTGAAAAAATGACCACTGATTTAACATTGTTGACCAAATGTCATGTAAGATGATGTAACACTCATCCACCCTTAATACTTTGAATTAATTAATTGTCTGCTGCAATCCTGTCTTTCCAAGAGCAGTAGAATAATAATAATTATTAGTATAGTACATTTTGTGTATATTAAAAGTGAGAATATGTTGTATATGTATGTAAAGGAGACTACATTTGTCAAAATGTTCTTTGTTGAAGCCATAAACAGATGCTGATGCAGGTTGAATTCTAGAGCTTAATTGATGGTACAAACTGAGTAAATGGTGATGCAGCACCAACACTAAAATTCTAAAGTCAGTGTAATATATTGGTATTAGTATTACTATTACTATTAGTATTACCTTAAAGATCAGTATATTACTATTACTATTACTAATACCTCCAAAGTCAGTGTAATATATTACTATTACTATTAGTATTACCTTAAAGATCAGTATATTACTATTACTATTACTAATACCTCCAAAGTCAGTGTAATATATTACTATTACTATTAGTATTACCTTAAAGATCAGTATATTACTATTACTATTACTAATACCTCCAAAGTCAGTGTAATATATTACTATTACTATTAGTATTACCTTAAAGATCAGTATATTACTATTACTAATACCTCCAAAGTTAGTGTATTATATAAATATATATGTAAACATAATGTTATAAGAGAAATTTAGATTCTGTAATTAATAAATGCCATAGCAACAAGGACGTGGTTCACCATAGGGCCAGCTACCTTGATAGTAGTACAAATGCATGCATTTAAAACTAAGAATTTATGCTACGCTCAGTTTCAATTCAAAATGATTCTTCTTTAATTGTCTATTTTTGCACTTTAGTGGGAAAAATTAGTTTATTTGACAAAACATAATTCTTTTCAATGTCTGTATTCACATTCTATTCATTACTGACAGCTTTCATCCAAATTCATTTATATACATAGTAGCTTCAAACACCATCTCGGCAAGTTAAAGTCAAATTGTTCATATTTCTATCTCCTCCAACGTATAAGAAATTCATTTATATCAAGCATTAAAACCTTGCTGGAAATATAGGTACATGTAGGATTACTTTAAATCTGTCAACATCACAAGTACATGTAACTTAAAATAAAGTGTTAATGTGGCCAAATAATTAGCAAACAGACATCTTTACCAACAACTAATTTTGATTCAATACATACAATAAAGTACTCGCTTTATTCTGCCATTTTAATCCAACAGCTTTTGGTACTAAAGAAGACCTATTACTATTTAGCACTGAGGTATCAAATATTGTTAATATGGGCTAATAGTGAACATTTTAATGTATATATAAATGTTTGAGCAAAGCTACATGTATTTTGTGGTAACAAAGGTTTTTTTGCAAATTACGAAATAGTATGTACATACTTGAGCTCCTCTGAAAAATTGTTTTGTGAATGTATGAAATCTCTCTTGACCAGCAGTGTCCCTAAAGAGAAATAATATAAAATACATACATGCTCTGTAGCCTACATTACTACCTGTACTGTTACATCTGATAATAAATACAGTGAAACCTCTATAATGCGCACACCATTGGGACCGGCTCAAAGTGTCCTTATTATGGAGGTGTCCTTATTTCAGAGGTTCCTATCTATGGGCTTCTATGGAAGTGTGTTTGGGTCTAGGAAGAAAGTGTCTGCCTTAGAAAGATGTTCGCTATTGGGAGGTGTCCGCCAAGGGACATTCTACTGTATTAGGGTGGAGGAGTGCATCATTGGCACATGACGTTTGTCTACAATGTTCAGTCAGTGTTGTAAAACAGTGTTTTCAGCATACACGTTTAAAATTAAAGGGTGTTAGGGCAAGATTAAAAGGTGGGAGAGTGCCATGGTACCACCTTTTGGGGGAAACACTGCATGTACAGTAGAACCTCTGTTAAAGGACACTCTCAAATAAGGACACCTCTGTACCAAGAACACTCATCTTAAGCATTAAGCAAAGACAAAATTACCAAACAGTGATCTTATATCACATGATTGACAAACACAGCTTCTTATTTGATGTTGCATATTTTAATTGTATGATCAACATGGAACATTTGTTTGTGATTATAACTATCAATTGTAATGACAGCAGTACTTAAATTAGGCTCACACACTAACAATTATTGAATTGACTGTGCTCTTTTATTTTTGAAAACCATAATTACCCAATTGATCTGCATGAACTAAGCAATTGTATAGGAAAGCCCATTTTATAATTGTCAATTATACCCAATTTCACAGATAATACACTACTACTTATACTCATTACATACAGTGTATTATATCCATTATGGGTAATATCCGGGTTTGCATACTTCTTTATGGCCTCCATCCCTATGATTGCTTTCCATGGGGTTGAATTCATATTGTACATATGCTTGTGTCACGTACATGTAGTATATGTTGTTAAGTCATTCTGAGGGGCTCGATCAATTAATGGGTGAACGCATAAATGAACACACACTAAAGGTGACAAGCTACAGCTACAGCGGGCCAGTTGGATAAAATCACTGAAACGAGCTCATGGTAACTGAAACTAATAGCTGTTGTAGTTGCTACATTGACAAACTTATATGAACAACAAAAACAATGGAAAGACAAGTATCTATATTATATTGTTAGGTTTCAGACATCAGAGTCATCAGCAATAATTATTTGTAATCACGAAGCAGACATGAAATATTTTTTCTTATATTATATATTCTTATGCTGAATTGCCTACTATGAATTTCTTTGCCTTTGTTATTATGTGCATGCATGTGCTTAATGATACATTATATGATCATGTCTTAATATGGTATGTTATCACATGCAAAGATAATTGACACAAAATAATTATGCACCAAAGAGTAATGAATTACATTATAAATTATGTATAACTATGACAAGTATTAAGTTATTACTAGAACTCTATGAGGATATTCACATACTAGTGTAGTGTTGTTCAATAGATTAACGCATAATGGTTTATGTTCATACTTTGTTTAGATACTGTATATAGTGCTATTCAATAGATTAACTCCTTATAAGGAGATAGTGTATGAATATCATATAATGCACTAACAGCACGACCAACTGCAAGTTCCAAATGGTAATAATATTTTGCTTACAATCAAAGACAGTAAAAATTGTACATTTACAGCATCAAATCTAAAGATATTCATGATCTTTTGATGTACATGTACAGTATTTATGGCTCAGGTGGAAGGTCGTCTCTTCAGAGTACAAAATGAGTCAGTCATTGCCTATTTTAAATTAGTTTGGCAGTCAAATATCCATTTGAATGGACAAGTGAAAATTTCACATAACAAGTAGTTGTTAAAATTATTGTATCGGTGCTGAAGAGACCTCTTTTCTAATCATAGTACTGCATGAGGTACATGTGCAACTATTACTCAGCAACATTTTGAGTATAACTAACCAAAACTATATTTTGCTGAACACATTCACCATTCAATATGTAACTATTCTTTTATCTATCACAAGATGCATTTGTACTGTAAACGGACTAGAGTGTAGACATTACAGACTAGTTAGATAACATCTAGCTTTTATCCTTTCAATTTCCCAAAAGATTTATCAATTGTAAACATCTATTGAAATAATAGATATGTATTATACATGTACAGCTGTATTCATCATACTGATGTACAGTACTTGTTCAGTACACAAGTATTATCACTATAGTACTGTACAATATAGACTGTATCACTGTATTTGTATAGTAGTACTTAGGTTTATACTTACATACAGTAGCAGTACATGTGATAGTAATGTTTACTATACTATACTTTACTGTGCTGTACGTGACTCTTATAAAAACTAAAACATTATTATTAACAGTGCTACACTGTGCTATTGTTACTGTTCCATTAATGTTAATTGGTCATCAGGGGTGTGGAAACATTGAGCCAATTGCCCTATTGACATATTCACTCTTGTCCTGCTCATAATACAATATTCAGTTTCAATTTACGGGACATTGACTAGATATAATTGGACAATTTCCTGTATCACTAACTGTTTCCATACCACTGAGTCACTGACTGTATTATTATTCTCACCATACTCTTAACTTCACTTTAATTCCTCTAACTGAAATTATAATATCACTGTAATCAATACCTAAAGAGAATGGATTACAACTATAATATAAGTGACTACACTAAACAGGTGTGGTAATATCATAATTAAATTACCCTACACATAATACATCTGTTATCACATTAGAACACTACATAATATCACTGTAATCACTAAAATATATTATTAGTCACTATTATTAGTCACTATAATTCTTTATAGTGATACACCAATAATTGGATTTGTAACATTAATTATCATCTACTAATGGTATATAATTTAATTTCCTATGACCACAACATTATTAAAAGGGCTTCGTTGATACCAATAATTGCTAAGAATACTGCAAATACCAGATGGCAGATTTAACATCAGATATAGCACAGGGTTACGTAAGTAGTAAAGCCTTGTACAGTGCATTGCTAGTATTTATTAACAAGTGTAATATTAGTTTAGGAATAGCTGTTACTACAATGGTGGCTAGTATGAATTTACATTACAATAATATTATACTTTAGCTGAGTCATTCAGTATGTGATGTATGGCTTGTAATCATAAGAGTACACCAAACAAGCCACTTGCAATCAAATTGCGCTAACATAATCAACAATGGTGAAATACTTGGATTATATATAAAACACCTCAGTATAGTTTCTCACACCATTGTGTTCATGTATACAACAAGGGATAAAATTTATCTAAGATCATAGCGTCATATATAGGGGATACTGCTTGTTAATGAATCAGTCGACTCAGCTTATCGGGGGGTAGCAGTTGTGGTTTTTCAACACATATTGTGATCTAAACACAGCTTACAAATTTGTGTGTGAACAACAGAATCACTTGCACTACATACATATGAATATTTATTCATTTGTAAAACCAACTACTTGGCCAGATAAATATGGCTGAAGAATACGAGGAAACTAAAACATTATCTTAAAGATAGCCACAACTGTCAACTTCAATCAATACACATTAGAATCATGTTTTTAACTAATAGTTTTTATACACTCACCAATTGTTGAAATCATGTTTGGAGGAACTACTCCTTGTTTATAGAAATGTATCAAGCTGGTTTTACCGACACCCGAGTCGCCTAGAACTATGACCTTGAATGTCTGAGCCACAGGAACTTCAGGTGAACTTCCTCCACTTGAAGACATTGCTCTACAGTCCACACAGTATAATGATAATAAGTATAATACTACTACAGATATATATATCACTTATGAAAGAATGTCATTATTGTGTATGTGGGCGGGGCTCGTGAGATACGCCCTTTTTTATGCAGGAGCTCTGCTGAAATTTGAAAGGTATGTTGTCTATTCGCATCAATCGATGTTCAATTTAATAAATAATATCTTCTCATTGTCTTTGTCTGTGTACTGGGTATCTAATTTCTTCAATGGATGTTATGAATGATGCCATGAAATAATTTCTAGAGACAAACTTTTAATAAGCTCAGCATGCCTTTTTCTATTTCTATACCTTAGTCTCCACTATTGCATGGTGAAAAACTATTCTATACATATTGCTATCATTACTTTGTTATTCTAAGTGTAAGATACAGATATGTTTTATTGATATTCTAGTCCAAAATAGATAATGTGCATCATTATGAATCTTTAGTTTTACAAATGCAATTACAATAGTTTAAGAGTCATGATAATAATTGATTTTAATTTTTATAGTAGCTATTGCAGCTGTAGGCAAACAATTATAAATTTAACCCTTAGAAGACTGATATCACATATATGTGACATTTCACCTCTACGTGGTTTGGAGTGTGTTCCTAGCATTTTGAAGCTCTCCAAATGCTTGTAATTGGTGTCAGGCACAAGCCAATAAAAATGTCTAAAAGTTGATGGTTTTTTGGCCTAAATAATGACTACGGGGGGAATTTTAAAGGGGGGTGTTCCCCTTTAAAGGGTGTTCGAAGGGGGCTTAGCCCCCTTGTCACTAACGCAAATTGTGGTTTCAGTAACCCCGCCCATGCCCTCTGGTGGACACCTGAGGCTTGCTGTAGAACCTGAAATTGTGGGTGTAGCTGGTGCCAACATGCAGTGGGGTCATTTTGTTTGCCAGTCAAAATAGGGAGAGCACTGCATTTGATTTAATCCTCCGAAGCGCTAGGGGACTTTCGAGTCCCAGTAAGCAAGTTGGTAGAAGTGGTACTCCATGTCTTAAAAGGAGCCAAGTTTGGGGTAGAGAAAGTGAACAGTGGCAATAGCGTCACCAGTGTTGGAAATGAGAAGAATTTTGAAAAACAAGCTCAGTCCTCTAAGGGTTAAGGTTTTGATAGTACTCAGTGTAGCATTGTGATATCAAACTTTGCTTGAACACAAAGATAAGCAGGATTAAATTCAGCAATAGAATGTTTTTTTTCATTAGATTAGAGAATATGAATGAAACTTTGTGTTTATGTTTGAAATTTGAATGTAGTTCTTACAGGAGTCTATTCATGAACAAGTCCATTGAACTTTAATCCAGTACATTTAATAGAATTCACAACTTGTAAACACATAACTTATGCTTATGAATTTATTTACTCTTGCCTGATGGTGGTCTTTATCACAGTATTGAAGTTATAGTAAAATTAAGCATACTCATGAATAAAAGTTTGTCAGGGACTCTTATTAACACATTTTTAAGCTGCTAATATTTGAGTAACTATTATGTTCCTCTGACAATGCATGCTAAAGGTTATGTGACTCAACTATAATACATGTACCTTGTATTATGACAAGTTGTTATATATTTTGAATTCATTCATTTATGCTTAGGGTCATGTGACTCAGCTGTGTAACAAACAAGTTGTTAATTTCATTTCACAAATATTAATCCTTATACTTCCATATGACTTTACTCAACTATGTGTATACATTCATTATTTCACAGATATCATTATGGTAGATGAAACTGCAGCAGTAGTTGGAGTTCTGGTCGCTATTGTAGTAATAGTGTTAGCTTTGGTTGTAACAGGATTTTGGTTAGTCATCAATTCTTGAAAACGAGATATATATGTCTATGTACATTTTATAGTGTACGTGTTTGAGCAGTTGTGTATTGAGTATGTGTATATATTTATATGCATATGTACACTATAAAAATTGTGGTACAGTTGTCACAAAGCAGACTTGAAGCAAGGCACGTTGACACAGTAGCGTGTAAAGAAAATTATTGAAACTAATTATTTTCATCATCATAATTATTATTAGGTGTGCATGTGTCAGCCACCATTTACAGTAAATAATACATAACCCCTATATATATATATATATATATAATTACAAAAATATTTATTATGAACATGATTATGTATGTACACGTATGTAAGTATGTAAAATATGTATGTTTATATGTATTTACATGTATGTCTAAAATGTATAACTATGTACATTAGTAATCATGTAGATTACAATGTGTACAAGATAATTATGTATATAAGTCATTTTTTTTATTATAATAGGATATACCTCTGTTGTGGACACAAACGGGACAAAAGTAAAACTCCTCCTATAAGACCACCTAGAGTCTCTTATAATGAGAGTCAAGTATCTGATGCAAACACTGGAATAACAAGGTCTAAGACAAGATTTAGTCAAGGAGATGGAATGTCTGTTGATGATCGTGGTTTCTTCCTTTCTCCAATCTATACTAAACCAACAGTAAGGTAAGATTACAAGATTTCATTCAGATAACAAGTGTTTCAACTGCATGGAAACTTGTCCTTTGAAAACACATCCTCTTATACCTAATTTAGAGTATGTTGTGGAAGGTTTTAGCTACATGTATAACCGTTATTTCAGAATATTATATTACACACCTGCAGTACTCTATTTATCATTCTCTAAAGTTATTATAAATAATTTTACCAATCCAACCTACAGCATCATATCTTAGTCCCATTTTGACTCAATTAAATTTATTTCTGTTATTTCTGTACTCAGGAAGAAACAGAAACTTTTTCACTCTCAGCCGGATTTAAGCTTTCAAAGGAATGTTGGTCACAGTATTGGCGATCTAATGGCTTCAGAGGGGCAAGCTAGTCATTATCAGCTTAGTCTAGATGATGAGTTCCCAGGGAATGAGCTAGAAGTAGATGAAAATCTTTTCGAAATAGAGAAGCAATCTGAAGAACCACAATCAAACGAACGAACCACTAAATTAGATTTCGACATTAAAGAGGAAAGCCTTCAGGAGACTACTGAAACAACAATGACATTGATACAACCGGCTACAATTTCTCAAAATGATAAAATACCAGGGAGCTCGAGTGAAACCACTTCAAGAGGTAGTCGTAGTCAAGTTAGCATACAAGTTGAGGAAGATAATGACGCAACAACAGGTTTGGAAATGCCATTGCTTAATATAGCCACACAGACTAGTAAGCAAAGCAGTAATGAAAGTGTGAGTGACGATAATCATTCTGTTCTTCCTGAAGAACCAATTATCAATAAAGAACAGCAACAAAAAGAGAAAGATATAGGGGAGGAGCATGTGAAGAATGAAGAGGAACAATTGGAAGAGAAAAATGTTGAAATGATGGGAAAAAAAGAAGAAGGGACCAAGGAAAAGAATGATCTAAACCACTATATTGGTGTATTAAATACTCTCATTGTCCCTGGCTTGCAAGATGACGAAACAAGAAATGAGATTGAAGTTTGGGCCTTAACAGGTTTACCTCCTGGCAGCTCACCCAACATGCATGAAAACAATATCATACCTGATATGAAAACTCCAATACAAACCATGCAATTGCAAGACGATACAAATGAAAAAGAGGAAGAAATAAAAATAAATAAAGAAGATGGAAGCAAATCACGGGAAATTAAAATGTCCAATCTAGACAAACTTAAAGAAGAAAGTTATGACCTCATTTACCCATCTGTTTCAGATTCTACTCTTCCAGAAAGTATAACCAGTCTTCCTGAAGAGGATTCTCTCAAGTCATCTAGCAGTTCAGAGAGTGAAACAAAGCTTGTTATGACAGAAATACAAGAACTAAATTCATCAGCACCCATACAGCAAGAGGATATATCTACAAGCAATAAAGAGGATATAACAGAAGAACTGATAGAAACAACCAGTTTATCATGTGTAGCAGAACTGAGGGAGAAGTTTCAACAGAATTCTTTCACCCCAAATTCTACTCATGATACATCAAAAAATATGCCATTAAAGTATTCACTTCAGAAAGCTTTGAAAAGCGGTATTGACACAAGCGGTTCTGAGAGTAGTCTGGGGAATGGAGAAGAATATCAGGGGTCTCCTCTCGTTCGCAGGTATAATGAGGGTGATGGAAACATACCTAGTGGCTATTTTGGCATCAATACTGATACAGTCATTGAAAATAGTAAACAAAGCGATGATAAAAGAGAACAGCAGAAGATAAGAGATATTCACAGCAGTGATAGTGACACAAAGACATCTAGCGAAGAGGAAATGCTGATTGCAAGCAAACCAAATTTAGATCTAAGTGAAATTGAGCGAAAAACCTCCATTGGTGTGTCACCGTTAGTTAACGTCAGTTATAAAGCTGAAAACAGTGTTTTGTCAAATGTCAGTTCTTTGACTGATACAGATACTGGAGATGAGAGTGATGAGCTAATGCATAGCACTATATCTAAACCTGTAAGGAAGCAAGCCATACTTCCCATTCTATCCACAATAAATAATTCCTCTGAAAACATTAGCAATGGTAATAGAGAGAATGAAGAATTTGTGACTGAAACCTTCAGTGACAGTGAAAATGACCAATCGGAAAGTGACATTACTAATGACACACCAAAGTTTTCTCCACCCCTAAAGCGTCTACGTAAAGTCACTCCTCATCCTGACATTATGGAGCCTCTCTCTGACCTTGCAAAATACAAAAAAATGCAACAACCCGATACAGCAACAGACAAATTGTCTAATACGCATGCTATAGCACGAACTTCACTAACATCTATTCCAGAAGAAGATGATAGTAATTAAAATATTTCTATGTCCAACTTTTTAACAGTAATTTGATACCTTTTTATCTTGTAAACTCTCAACAGTACTTTATTAGTTGTACTTGGACTAAATTACACATGAACGTTCTTTTAATAATATTTACACTTTCTTGTTAAGTTTGGATTTATAATTATTACATGAACTTTGTACCTGATGCTCATGCACTCTTTAAATTGTCTGAGGTTATGCATGAGTAATTGAGTATAGTTGAAAGACGAAAACAAAAAATGTATGCTTATATGTTTGGGTTGAAAGCAGATAACATTCATGTAGAAGAAGTAGTTTTTAAACCCGACATGTTGTCTATTTCCAATTCACTGATCCGTAGGTGTGGATACCATTTGCAAATTAAAAACAGTTGTACATGTATAATCACATTACATAATATGAAAGAAACAAATATAAAATATATAACAATTAACACTCCAAAAGTAAAAATCAAAGAATGTCAGCTACAACTATTGAAAAAGGATTTTTAAAAACACCAAAAAATTTGGAAAAATATCACCCGGTTTTGTTTCAATTTACAGTTACTTTGAAACGAAGAGTATCATTACATAGATACTCAGTGTTCTTGACAGAGTTATAACTCAAATTGGTTAGTGAGATAAACTTATCATACCCTCTTCCACTGGAAGCTCTCTCACCTTCAATTACCATACTTCTAGTCTGTAATGAGGTATTGTCATTAAAATGAACAGTCTTTTCCACATGTCCCTTATCCTCCCTCCAGTTGAGGAGTTGAATAGTGATATCCCCATTGAATGGCCATTGCAACATAGCATCATTCTCTCCTTTCATGAGGTATACATGCACGGAGATATGTGTATCTTTACCATTACCAAATCCACATGGATCAACATTTAATTGTAGCTTATATCCATATGGCGCCGTATACCATGGGGTACTATTCCATTGATTTTTCTCTGTCTTATACTTAGAGAAGTTTGTCATTTTTAGTTCACATGTAGGATTCAAGTTTTGTTTAGGAGATGGTCTTTGTATATTTGCATTTTGTGGATCAGCTATATGGAAAATATATGACTTACAATCACAATGAATTAAGCAGGATACTATGGCTAATGAATTTAACCAACCCAAAACCTAATCATTTGAATCTGTTCTTCTGCCTATTAACAAACTGCAAAAACTAAATTGCTAAATATGTAATGTTTGTTGCTAGGATGTAAATTATTCTATAATTTAATTTGTCATACAGATTGTTATGACTGATAACATACTTGTACCAATTATAATAATTACTTGCTCTTGTACATTTGATTATCCAGTCTAGTAAGTGATTGCATAGGCTTCTAAGCCTTTGAATTAACAATAAATGTGTTATTTTAACAATGCTGTGCAAATAGGGAATATTCTATTATTTTTCTCAACTGCTAAAATACAATTTGATAGCATTTCTATGTTGGTTGCATGGGTACTTTACTGTATTGTGGGTTGGCCTGTCTGATTAGCAAACACATGCAACCTTGTATATATAATAGACATTCAGAATAATAATTATATGTATTACCTCTAACTTGAGTTAATCGTTGCAGGCGCAGTCTCTCTATTCCCTCAAGTGATTCTAAATGATAGAATGATCACATAAAGTATATATAAAACTATTAGAGTTATCATTTTCTTTCTGTACATGTAACTAATTGTAAAAATGGACTCTACTATGACAATAAAAGTGTAATAAGCAATGGCTCATAAATATACACTAATTATGATAGAGCAAACCTTTCCAAGCAGTAGGAAGACAGAACACTATAATTCCCATAAAAAACTGTGCTATGAACAACTGGAAGACAGCCCAAAGAATGAAGTTGACAATGCCCCAGAAAAACCTAATAACATACCAAATCAATCTCATTATGCCAACAAAAGCTCTGTATATGAATGTTCTATGTTCTTCATCGGATGATTCATCGTAATTTGATGTCAGTCTTGATTCTATGTTTTTCATTATTTCCTCAAAAGTTTGGTTTATTTTCTTCTCCAGTTTAACCTCTTGGTAAAGTAAATATTGCTTCAATTCTCTCCCAATTATATCTCCTTGTGTGTGTGTTTCTACATTTTTGATTTCATCAGAAGTAATCTCTTTATGTATTGTTTCAAACTTGGTCTTCCAGTCATCTTTCAAGTATGTATTAGCAATTTCTTCCTTGATTAATAGCTCTAACCTTTCTTTATAATATATCTTCATCTGTTCATCTATGTAACAAACAAAAAGGGATCCCAATTTCATAGCAATACATTTTGTAGTCAGCCAATCCGACCAGAATTATACATAATGAAGAGATAATAATAAATGTTCATGGCCATGGTAATCTAAAAATTGTATACATTGAAAGCAAAGATTTGTGTACCCTATATTATTATACTGGCAAATTAAGTTTCTTTGTTTGTACAACACATTTAATGGCATGTGTTACTTCTAATACATCAGTTTAGAGTGTTAGTGAATACATAAATAATCTCATACTGAATTATTGGAATCGGTGGCTTAAAAAAACATAATATTTACAACTATAGCATTTTGCAGTTCATAGTAGTGTTTAGATATTAATCCATGGCTTTTGGTTACAGCAGTTACTATAGTTGCCAAGGATGAATGTGAAATCAACATAAATACATGATTATACATACCATTCATTTTTGATGGTTGTGAAAAACATATTATGATCAACAAAACCAAAACTAATATTACTATCAGTGTAAATGCCATGGTCTTGATGTATGTCTCCTTTTTATAATAGTTTAGGAGTTCTGTCTTGTTAGCATCTTGTCTCAAGATTAATTCTCTCCTGAGTTGTTGCACATCTTCTTTGAGCTTATCATGTAAGTGTTTCTCATACTTTCCTTGCTCCATTTCGTTATTTCTCTTCAGTACAGCTTAGCTACAGATTATTGCCTCAGTGGCATGTTTGACAACTATAATAATATTCATTGCATAATTATTATAATTATATATGACTTGTTGTGCAAAGACAGCAATATTCTGGTTATTGCCTAATCATCACTATAGTTACTTAATATTACTATATATAATCTTTGTCTATGAATCATTTTCTTAATTACTCATGTATACAGGTTAATTGATATGATGCATGACATCTGTACAATTGTAATCAAATTCATGTTTACAAACAGAAGAACTGCTTTGATGCACAAAGAAGGTTTGCAAACCCATGCAGCTTTCATCAAAGCATTTTTTCTGCTTCTGTTACACAAACACATGCAAAATAATGCATCATCAACAGGATATAACAACAGACAAATTGTCTAATACACATACTAATTTAAAAGTACAAACCTCACTAACATCTATTCCAGAAAAAGGTGATAGTAATTAACTATGTTAACGTTTTAACAGTAATTTGATACATTTTTTTTGAAAAGCTTCAGCAGTACTTTGCTTTCCTTAAAGTATATCACTGCAACAATTATACATATATGGCTTCACACACTATACTGCTGTATTCAAAGGTAAGTCAGTTTGCATTTGTAAATTTTTGTGTTGAAATGTTGTTGTTCACAATGACTAAGTAAACTGATTGTGGAGGATGGCTGATATGATGTCAATTCTTATGTAAATTTATAGTTGGGGAGTAGCTAGTGACATGTCATTTTGTCCAATTAAATCTGGTATCCAGGAAGAGCAAGTATTCCTCAACCTAGATACGAAATTTAGCTAACTTCATATCCAAAATAAGTAAGACAAACGAAAATCAGTTTCCTCTGAAGATTCTACAAGGGATGTGGAAGGCTGTGGAATTTCAGCTTCATTCAAAAAATTTGCTTATGCTTTTGTTTCACTGGTAGGTTAGGATTAATTTCCATTGATTCGACAACACATTTTGCTTCTCTATGTATATCACTCCAACCCTCTTTTCTTGCTTGCAACATCTTAGGCTGCTTTATTTCTTCAGTAATAGATATTTAGACTCTACTACACTCAGGGGATATCTTGAATACAGTTAGCCATTAGCACCCCAAGGGGACTCTGCTCTTGGATACCCCCATAGCTCTTTGTCAGAGATTGCACTGAGTATCCATGGCCCACCCTATAGAGGCTCTGGGAATTGGATTTTGCTGTTTTGGATATTTACAGTATGCTATTATTTACTCATCTACCACCTCTACTGTGGTATGTGGACCAGCTGGCACTGCCGCCGCTTCATACAGCACACAGTAGTGTCTATCTTTAGACACTGGGTTCTCAGGCTACTTTCGGAGTAGAGGGTTCCCATGTATCTGTACCCAGTATAGTTCCCCTTGAGCTGTGTGTCTGGGTTGTCTACTGATGATTGCTCACCTTAGAAGCATGAAATATCTATTTGCTCACAGCAAGTATGAGTTGGAGGGTTACAACATTGCACAAGTATCTACCTCTACCTGCTACCAATGAATAATTCCTCTGTTACCATCTTATAATTGATCTACAAAACTAACTAAAACTACTTTCACATTTTAAAACTAAAACTAAACTAAAACTAAAATATAATATCCCAACCAAAACAACACTAAAGTTAATACTCATTATACATTGTGTATATGTGATTGGCTCAGGGAATATCAGATTTATGGTTCAAAATCAAATGCTTAGCTCATTATTTAGTCATTTTGTACAAGAAGCATACTAAACTTACACCGCTATACAGCAAAATACAAAGAGAAAGCATACTAAACTTGATATCAAAGAGAAACAATGGTTAACAATAACAATTGTAACTTTTATCACACACACACATACATTAATTACACATACATCCGTCAAAGTCAGCACTAGGCTTAAGTGTACATATACAATAATAATACGTGCATGTAGTGTATATACTGTACATACATGTATTCATGTACATGTACATATGAGTGTCATGTGTATGATTATGCACATAAGAGTATTCTCATTATCTATATCACTTTTATCATCTAATTAATTGTTACATGTAGTTGAAGATAAATTATGTTACATGTACTTGTACATGTACATGTATATCATATACATGTATATAGGAGCTACTTTGGCTTTGTTGATATTTTTACAAGTAATTTTGCAACTATGACCTGGTACCCATTTTTATATTCATGTAACAAGTCATATTTAGACTGATTCAAACACATATTTTATAGAATGATAGATTTATGTGTTCACAATATCCTTTTATTCATTTTACACAGGGTAAGTATCGTAATGATCTAATTCATCTGTGGCGGCACGAGAAGCTGACAGAGTTTGGAGTACCACATGGAAAATCAGCTAGTTTAATAGCTACTCTTGGTGATCCTGTAAAGATAAGAAGTTGGCAAATAGCAGGTATAAGTACCCTCTTTAGTTTGGAACTACATGTACAAACAATCTTTTTACCTGAACCATTTTCATATAATTATCCTTCCAATTCTGTTTGTATAATTATGTTTCAATCCATGGAGGTTTCATTATTTACAGTATACCCATGTATTAGCTCCTTGTGACATTAAACTACAATGTATACACTACATGTACATGTACATCACATATTAAGTCAGCACATTCTAATTTTGAGGTTATATCATGAGTTCAAACATACATGCACTTTACATGTACATGTTTCTTCAAAAAATGTAACCCAAAATTAAACAAACCACTTCCATATAACCCTACATACGTACAGCTCTTTGTATTTTGCTGTATAGCGGTGTAAGTGCTTATGTACGGTTATATGGAAGTGGTTAGTGTAATATGCAGATTAAATTTATGCTTCATGTTATAATTAAACAGCTGAGAAGCTAACCCACAAAAAAGTAAAGTACATGAAATCATTCCCAAAGTTTGTTTCAAAATTTAAGAAAATCATCCTATTTGATTCTGGGATATTATACATGTACACAACAGTATTCTCCCCAGGAAAATAATAAAGTGGTGATTCCATTAGCCCTACCCAAAGCTCCACCTATTTCAAACTGACCACTCCCCTGCATTTTCTCCTGATCCATCTCTTTCCTTTCCTTATGAAATAGCCTTACATTCTTTTTGTATGCTAAAAAATGCCGCCATTTTTAATTAATACTGCAATTGCAAAAAAAAGTAGCACAAGTTATATGTTTACATTGTACATATACAGCGGTGGTATGTTGTATTCAAGTTCATTAAAGGAACACACATGTCATTACTACCTGTAATCATAATGTAATGCTAATGTAATCATTGGTTATTACAGGTTTTGTATTCAGTTATATGAAACTACTGTTGTTCGTCATGGTCTCATGTTGGTTGGTCCAACAATATCTGGAAAAACTAAAGCTAGTTAATTAGAATACTGATTATTGTAATGAGATAAAATTTATAATAATGATTATGCTATAGGCTATGTTATATGATGTTGATTGCATGTATTCATGTATGTATAGAACATGTATATACATGTATATATATATATATATATATATATATATATATATAATTATTATATATATATATAATTATATATATATATACATGTATTGTATATGTTTGACTGGCTCTGCAAAAACCTGACTTACCGATTGAGAGTTCAAAATTTATATACCTGAATAGAGCATTAACTTAGCTCTACATTGATACATGTATATGAAACATCCCAATCAAGATAAAGACAAAACCACAGTGAGTGAGTTAACCACAAATCCTTCATTTTGAGAAAAACAGAATTAACTAAATTTTTAATCAATGATTAAGAATTTATTTTGCAGTGACTTAGTGAAGCATAAAGATGTCTCTCTGAAAGTATAAGTTAGTTAAGCTTTATAAAACTGTGATCGCCTCGAGTAATCCACAATTGTCTATTGTCACTAACATCTCAAAATTATATTTTAATCCATAAAGTCAGGTTTTTGCTCAGAGCCAGTCACAATTATGTATATTGTACATAAAATATACTGTAACAAATACATGCATAATTATATGTACATAACTGCTATGGTCAAGATTCACATCATTACTATCTTTACTGTTGTGATTTATAGAGTTATGAAGTATTAAGAGATAGTCTTACCCGCACTGAAAGGTAAATTCACAGCAGGAGGAGCTCCATTTGACCCATTAACTCATGAATGGTAAGCAAATGTAATTGTATACAGTGTGCATGTACACCAATTATACTAGTGCTAAGCCATATACATTACACATGAGGAGATGGAAAGAAAGAAAGAAAGAAAGACAGGCACCTGACGCAAATGAAAATGAAAAATGAGTTGCCTTAGGTGGGATTTGAACCCACAACACTCTGCACTCCTGACAGATGCTCTTACCAACTGAGCTACCAAGGCAGCCCAGCTGGCCAGGTCCAAATCAAACATCTGTGTAAACAAGTTAACTGAAACTTGGTGAAGGCCGGGGTAATTAAACCACCAAAAATACCAAACAATAAATCTACGTATATACATGATGACTTGAGATGGATATCCGTACTAATAAAATACAAAGACACCAAATTTTATATTTTAACAGGATTGGCTTTAGAAGGTATTGCTCCTCCCCTGGTAAATTTCAATTATCATGAGTTTGGCAATACATAATGAATAATTATATTGTGACAAATGATTCATAAAGTTATTGGTATTGGGATATAATTTTACATTACACTAACCTCTATAGCCTAATATGTCTGATATATATATATATTTATAGCACTTTGACGCCTAACATCAAAGGTACCGACAGTTCTATATTTTCCATATGGCAAACTTTTTTGACCACATCCTGTTCTATATTTTCCGGATATTGTTTATAACACTAGAAAACAACGAGCTTTCCTCGGGTTTAGTGCAAGAACACTACGTAAGTACTTCATTTTTCTTCTCCATTGCATCAATCCAAAGTACTATAAACCAGTTAAAGCACCGGCTTTGCTCGTGTTGTCTTGGAAAATATAGCACTGGGGGTGGGGTCTCAAAGCCTCATAAAGCACTTGGCTACTCCTCGTGCTTTATGAGCTTCTCGACCCCATATGTATTAAATATTACTAACTATTAGCTACTAATGTACATGTAGTATGTGTGTTTCTTACTGCCCATGCTCATTGTCTCTATTTCCCGACTGATAACTCAATGCCACCATTTTTACTATCATCATGAATTTCTTTAATGACAGGAAATTATTAATTGTTAGGTTATACCACTTGAGACTAAACAATAGAGAAAGTCAATGATTTACCCAACCAGTAGTTCTGGTATTAGGTTTCTGTTATGTCAGCAAATTTTGTCACAATCTTAATTCATTTGTGTTGTTATATATATAAAGTTGGTTATGATTGCCTCACTCATAAAAATTGCATAATTTTATTTATAAGACTAAAATTCTTGTCTGCATAGAACTGACCTTTTAGTGTTGGAATGAGGCATACTCACTCAACTCAACTAATACTATGCATGTACAGATCTGTACCTTTGTTTATCTCATTGCATCATTATTTTTGAAGTTAAAAAGTATCCAAGGAAGGGGCCAATGCCTATTATCGTTAGCAGTAATTACTGTTGTAAACACTTTATATCCTCTATACCTATTTATAATAATTAAAATTGAGGGCATGGTAAACTGTAATATTGGATTGTTATCATCGATACCAGCATTTTTGACTTATAGGTGGCAAATTTTGGGTGTGACAATATCAAAATAACACATCCCAAACATGATTTTTTGTCATTGTTAGGATGTCTACCATTAATATTCACGCAGTTACTAACCCAAACCTGCACCACTATCTTTATCTGTATTTGTGCTCCACTGTGTATGTGTATTTACTAGGGTTGGGATCTGAAATCAATTATCAAATCAGAATAGGACAATTAATACAATGATTAATAATGTGAATATGTATATACATGTGTTTATAGAGTGGATCTGTAGCATTAAGTTCATCATACTCATACTCTTTAGCTATTTGAATTTAGAGGCCATATCCTTGTATTTATCACATGATCATCACACAATGTGGTATAACATACTACACAATATAAATACAACTTATAAACTTTTCAGCAACATGTAAGGAATAAAGTACTGCATTAGTGAGGTGTGCCATGACTTGTAGTCACACATATTGTATTATACATGTGTTATTTGTAAGACTGATTGTAATTGTTGTAATATTGTACATAATATAAGATGTGCACCCTGCCCAGGGATGGATACAGTACTGTTCCCTGGTCAGCGCACACATCTTACATGTACAATGACTGAACTCATTTTATATTTGATAACATTACACTTGTGGGGCCACCAATTTAACAATATTTATGGAGTGATAATGTCTATCACCCACTTACTTTATTATTGTGTTTTGACCAATTTTTGCTTTTATTGTACATTTGATCAGCGTCCTAATTTCAAGTACAATTTCTAATGTGAGCTATTTCATATGAGGTTTAATTAACAGTAATTAACAGCAGTAACAAAAATTAGTTGCCTAAGAAGGAAGTGTCAGCAACTTCTATCTGTGGTGAAGCCATGTGAACTGCTTGCTGCTTAGCTGTTAATTTTGGTCCACATGACATGACAAGATTGAGCTTTAATATTATGTATATAATAATAATTATATAATTATATATACTGTATGTATATATATATATATATGTGTATATATATATATATATATGTGACCGAATTTGCGAAAATCAGGCTTATGGGATAAAATTTGAAAATTGATTTTTTGTATTACCTGAATAGAGTATTCAATTAGCTCCAGAATGATATATGATACATCCCAATCACGCAAAAGACAAAGCTACAGTGGGGGATTAAACCGCTGTAGTCACAGATCCTTCATTTTGAGAAAAACGCAATTAAATCAATTATTTAATCATTAAACGTAATGACTAAAAACTTTTTTAGGAGTGGCTAGCGAAGCACAGAGATGTCTCCAAACTTCTCTGAAGGTATGAGTGAATAGGTAAGATGTTAATGAAGCTTTTTATGTAGTAAAACAGTGATCACCCAAGTAAGCCATAACTGTCTATTTTCTCTTGTATCTCAAAATTAATAATTATCCCATAAGCCTGATTTTCGCAAATTCGGTCACATATATATATATATATATATATATATATATATATATATATATATATATATATATATATATATATATATATATATCAGACATGGGACAAGCACTTAGTAAAGTTCAATTCAAAACAATATAATTATTCATAATTACACAATTTGTATAATAATTGTTATTGATTTTGAAAATGGTACTTAAGTCCAATGAAAGGTGGCATATACAATGTATGTAGATTACAGTTCCGTTAATTAACCTGCCTCCCATACCTAAAAGAGGTCATTAATGTCATACTTAAAACGACACACAAAATATTGCCATTTAATTTTATAGTTTTGGAGGTGCTGATGCTACTCCATTGGAGTTGAAGTATTTTAGGATATTACTATGTAAGTTCCATTCAGATAAAATAACTGTGTTTATAGCCGATACATCAGGTTACATTAACTCACTATTAAGCAATTGATGTAGATGTTCGTGACCTAATGCTCCTTCACACTTGCAAAAATTAACTATTAAATCACATTTTAAAGAGTGTTTTTAAAAATAATTCTGAACAATGAAATATATTTATAGTATAAATGAAATAAGCAACAAAAACAAAAACAAAAACAGCCTATAAATGAATCATGTACAATGTATGTACATATGTTATTGTATATTTCTTATTAATGATTTTCAGCAGCTGCTGGACATCACATGCTGAGGAGGAGGAGGAGCAGTAGGACTAACACCTATTGCAGTATGACTAACTGGTATTTGAGGGGCACCAAGATAAGGAGCGGGAAGATGATTTGAACAGCCTATTGCAGTATGACTAACTGGTACTTGAGGAACACCAAGATAAGGAGCAGGAAGATGATTTGAACAGCCTATTCCAGTAGGACTAACTGGTACTTGAGGAACACCAAGATAAGGAGCGGGAAGATGATTTGAACAAAAAAAATGAGGTACCTGAGGTGGATAAAAAGACAAAATCTTTTGATTTTCCTCTTCTTTTGTATTTCGTGCTCCTCTCTTTCAAGTTCTCGTCTCTTTCTCCTCAATTTTTCATTTTTGTCATCAAACTTTCTTTTTAGACTATTCCATTCCTGTCTCCTCCTTCTTTCTTCCTTCCTTTGGTAGTAGTCTCTCCTCCTTTTCTCTTGTTCTTTTTCTCTTCTATTTTTTTCTTCCTGATATTGTTGTTGCTTCTTTTTGTCTTCTCTTTTTTTTGTATCTTCTTTTTCAAGTTCTTTCAGTTTCTGCTCTTTTCTTGACTTCTCTTCTCCCTCTTTTCTCAGCTTCTCTTGCTTTAATTTCTGCTCTTCTACTTTCATGTTTTCTTCCTTTGACTCACTACTTCCCATGTTTTCTTTTGTGATATTTTTTTACTGTTCCAAAGTTATTTATACTTGCCTCTTACACAAGACCCTCCCTTGCCCTTGATTTCACAGGGATTCAACCTGCCTTTTCTGCAGTGATATGAATCAAGCCTTGCAGGACTAACCAGAGGTGGTCAAAATGTACAAAAGACCTCCCATTGCATAATTGTGTACTTGAACCTGTCCTTTCCAGTTGTGTACACCACCTTATGTGATGTGTTTGCATGTTCCAAGGTTCCTTAACTGCTGGTAAGAAAGATTATATGGTTAATGGTTAATGATTAATGCATTAGACATTTCCACCTTTATTGCTGTAGTTGTACCTTGTGTTTCAGAAATATTAAAAATAAATACATACACCATTTTTGGATCACAGCGAAAATAGTCAACTTCTGCTCATGTATAATTTCTTGCACATAAAATACATGTACATGTACACATGTATGTCAAATTCCATTTACTTACATTGCTCTGCAGTATTCAAAATTCTTTGCCTTTCAATTTGGGAAATAAATGGTCAACTATCACATGACTGTACTAATTCAAGTGTTGATAGTGACTTGGAAATTATTTCACTGAGTGTTACATGTACATCATTTTTAATTATATTAATAATGATTTACCATAGAGAATAATTAAGCAGGGAAAAATAGACGTGAAATTTCACAAATCAACTTTTAACTGTGAATTTTTTCCCCCCACCAAACTTGTCATCAACTACGCATGGCTGTTTCTAATCGCATGCTAGTGCTATTAAAAAGTGTCTATACTACTATACCTAAAATAATGCCAGCCAGTGAATGAACTAGAGATCTTCCTGAGCTTGTAAAATTTTCCTGGAATTCCAGCTTCTACTGTACTTTACATACATTGACACTTCATTCCCTTTCAAAAACATGTTCACAACCTCTCTCTATTCTATTTTGAGAGGGAAATGTCCACAGCTTTTGCCCAAGCAATCAAAACCCTCCATTTTCTAAAATATAATTTTACTTGTATGGACTAACGTGAGCTGATTGGGCATCATATATTTGATGCCCGAAACTACTCACTATTACAGTTCCCAAAATGAGTCACGGATCAATGAATGCACTTGCAGTGCAGAATTAATGAGTGTGGGCGATAGTCACAATTTTCTTTTTTTTTTACTGCAGAATTCAAAAGTCCATCCAATGGGCTGGTCAGTGCAGTCGAATGGAATTCATAGCTACATAGTTTCGTGGAATGGTGTAACAGATTTTCATTGATTTACAAATAAATACCTAGGAGTCTTATAATAAAGTTTCCATTGCCATTTGTGTAAGTGATACATGTGTGTATGTGTCTGTCTATCTGTCTTTCTGTATGTATGTACATGTATCATATATATATGTAGTGTAGTACAAACCGAAAGATGTTGTGTGTACTTCAATATTGTGGATTTTGTTGTATAGATATTGTACATGAAAAACGAAATATTTTGTTTTCCCACTCTAATATCATATCAAGATTGATTAAAACCCATGATATTTTTCGTGCGATGAAATAACAGATATAGTTGTATTTTCAAACAAGCTGGCTAAAACTACATGTACTTTCTTCCTGATAGTCTCAGTTCTCCAACTCAATCACTTTATGTACCAAACCATAGAATGATGATGAAACTTCTTTAACCATATAATTGTGTAATACAAATAAATCTGTGAGAAAGCAATGTGTTGTAATGTACTACATTTGACCAAGGTTTAATATGCTTTCCTATATTTCCAGCTTAATAAATAAGTACATGTACATGTATATGTGTAATAGTAATGCAACAATGAGTCTTCCTTCAATATCAATACACATACATTGCATGTGTACATACATAATTATATGTATATACTGGGTATTGTCAGTAACTCTTATTAGGTCTTGAGTGAATGTTAGGTGTGCACAAGACTCCCCATTTTGTCTTATGCCTTAGCATGCCTTAACTTGCATGATATAAATCAAGCCTTACAGGAGGTGATCAACATGCCCAAAAGACCTCCCATTGCACATTGGTGTACTTGAACCTGTTCTTTCCAGTTGTGTACACCACCTTATGTGATGTGCTTGCAGGCTCTAATTGTTCCACCTTGGGGTCAGAAATATTATGTGGTTAATGATACATGTATTCAATATGTGTTGTGTTTTGTTTTTTTTTTCGCAGGACTATTTCAATGAGATTAGTAATGATAATGAAGTATTGAGTGTTGCACAGAAGATTACTGCTTATATAGAAACCAGTGCAAGACAATGCCAGGCCAGGTAACAACTGTACGTATGTATGTTGATCATTATGTGTTCATCATCCATGAAATCAATATGTATTGCCACAGATGTATGCATGTGTGTTTACATGTATACAGGTTGTATGTGTATTTATGTGCTACAGTGCACGTATGGGTGCATGTGTGTGTGTGTGTTTGTGCTATAGTTAGGGTGTGTGTATGTGTGTAAACAAGTACAAGTACACATGTACGTGATAAGTTATTTGCATTAAAATGAAAACAATGTACATGTAATCAGTTTACTATTCACTTTATTATGTTTATTATGATATACACATATACATGTGTACATTGTAGCATGTAATTCATGTATAGTGTACTCAAACATTACATGTACATATGTACCTCTACATGTACATGTACATATATACATGTGATATTTGTTCCTTTTTACATCCATTAGTCATTGTGTAAGATGTTTTCTCAGTATGCATTTCTATGGGAACAAGGTGTCATCTTAACATTTAATAGTGGAGTGGCTGAACCACATCCTCGTCATTTTACACGTCCTGAAACAGTTTGTAGATCACGTTCAGCTTCTCGTAGTGCCAGACCTAGAAGGTGATGCACAATGTCTTCTCCTTTTCAACCACCCGTTCTTCTTGACTTCCTTTTCCTCCTTTTGATATTTGTTCCTTCTAACTTCCTCTTCTTCCTTATCTGTTCCTCGTCTCCCTTAACTCTTCCTTTTCCACCTTTCTTCCATTAACTCTTTCTTCTCCGCCGTTCTTCCATTTCCTTCACCTACATGTATTTTCTTTCTCTTCCCATTCTTCTTTCTCTTCCTCATCTTCTTCCTCTCTTCTTATTCCTTCTTTTCCCCTTTGTATAACCCTCAGTACTAGTAGAGTAATACATGTACATATACATGTACATATACATGTATGTGTATGTTGCTAAGTATAAGTATGGTCATATGTGCACAACATGTATGACCCTCAGTACTAGTAGAGTAATACATATACATGTACATATACATGTACACATATGTTGGTAAGTATAAGTATGGTCATATGTGCACTACATGTATGACCCTCAGTACTAGTAGAGTAATATATACGTACATATATATGTACATATACATGTACACATATGTTGGTAAGTATAAGTATGGTCATATGTGCACTACATGTATGACCCTCAGTACTAGTAGAGTCATACATATACATGTAAGCATATGTTGCTAAGTATAAGTATGGTCATATGTGCACTACATGTATGACCCTCAGTACTAGTAGAGTCATACATATACATGTACATATACATGTAAGCATATGTTGATAAGTATAAGTATGGTCATATGTGCACTATATGTATGACCCTCAGTACTAGTAGAGTCATACATATACATGTACATATACATGTAAGCATATGTTGCTAAGTATAAGTATGGTCATATGTGCACTACATGTATGACCCTCAGTACTAGTAGAGTAATATATACGTACATATATATGTACATATACATGTACACATATGTTGGTAAGTATAAGTATGGTCATATGTGCACTACATGTATGACCCTCAGTATTAGTAGAGTCATACATATACATGTAAGCATATGTTGCTAAGTATAAGTATGGTCATATGTGCACTACATGTATGACCCTCAGTACTAGTAGAGTCATACATATACATGTACATATACATGTAAGCATATGTTGCTAAGTATAAGTATGGTCATATGTGCACTACATGTATGACCCTCAGTACTAGTAGAGTCATACATATACATGTACATATACATGTAAGCATATGTTGCTAAGTATAAGTATGGTCATATGTGCACTACATGTATGACCCTCAGTACTAGTAGAGTCATACATATACATGTACATATACATGTAAGCATATGTTGCTAAGTATAAGTATGGTCATATGTGCACTACATGTATGACCCTCAGTACTAGTAGAGTCATACATATACATGTAAGCATATGTTGCTAAGTATAAGTATGGTCATATGTGCACTACATGTATGACCCTCAGTACTAGTAGAGTCATACATATACATGTACATATACATGTAAGCATATGTTGGTAAGTATAAGTATGGTCATATGTGCACTACATGTATGACCCTCAGTACTAGTAGAGTCATACATATACATGTACATATACATGTAAGCATATGTTGGTAAGTATAAGTATGATCATATGTGCACTACATGTATGACCCTCAGTACTAGTAGAGTCATACATATACATGTACATATACATGTAAGCATATGTTGGTAAGTATAAGTATGATCATATGTGCACTACATGTATGACCCTCAGTACTAGTAGAGTCATACATATACATGTACATATACATGTAAGCATATGTTGCTAAGTATAAGTATGGTCATATGTGCACTACATGTATGACCCTCAGTACTAGTAGAGTCATACATATACATGTAAGCATATGTTGGTAAGTATAAGTATGATCATATGTGCACTACATGTATGACCCTCAGTACTAGTAGAGTAATACATATACATGTACATATACATGTAAGCATATGTTGGTAAGTATAAGTATGATCATATGTGCACTACATGTATGACCCTCAGTACTAGTAGAGTCATACATATACATGTACATATACATGTAAGCATATGTTGCTAAGTATAAGTATGGTCATATGTGCACTACATGTATGACCCTCAGTACTAGTAGAGTCATACATATACATGTAAGCATATGTTGCTAAGTATAAGTATGGTCATATGTGCACTACATGTATGACCCTCAGTACTAGTAGAGTCATACATATACATGTACATATACATGTAAGCATATGTTGGTAAGTATAAGTATGGTCATATGTGCACTACATGTATGACCCTCAGTACTAGTAGAGTCATACATATACATGTACATATACATGTAAGCATATGTTGCTAAGTATAAGTATGGTCATATGTGAACTACATGTATGACCCTCAGTACTAGTAGAGTCATACATATACATGTACATATACATGTAAGCATATGTTGCTAAGTATAAGTATGGTCATATGTGCACTACATGTATGACCCTCAGTACTAGTAGAGTCATACATATACATGTACATATACATGTAAGCATATGTTGCTAAGTATAAGTATGGTCATACATGTATGACCCTCAGTACTAGTAGAGTCATACATATACATGTACATATACATGTAAGCATATGTTGGTAAGTATAAGTATGATCATACCCGAGTGTAAATAGAAACAGGATCCCACAAGTTGTATACGATATACCGTATATGAGGTATACTGGCTATATACTAGACACGAAAGAAAAAAGAAACTTTATAGATGATGAAGGCAGTGGTAGCTTTTCTGATATAGTTGATGCAACCAGTTGCTTGTGGTTGATTGGAAAGTAGTACATCTCTTATACTGGAGGTACATAATTACTCTATTTACATAGTGTCAATCTGCCCAAAATAACAGTGTATTATTGTATTGTGAATTTGGGATACACCATGCTGATGAGACCCAATAGGTCGAAACAATCTGATCAGTGTATGATTGTCCATGGTTTGCCCTGAAAATGTCACATGTACACAAAATCAATATCTACAAATAAGTCCGACATGAGTCAAGCACTTTAAATGTGCTTAAAGTGCACTTTAAGCACATTTTTTTTGAAATGCTTGGAGGGTGCTATGAAGCAATTTTTAGCCACCAGCACTAAATTGTGCTTGTGTTTAAGTTTGCACTTAAGCAGGTTATAGCATTAGTGCACATTATAAACACTTTTAAAAGGCTTGAAGTACTTTATACATTCATATTATTATTATAAATTTTTAATCAATACTGGTAATCAGTATGTGTAAATTGTACAAAGGACTAGTTCAGCAGTTCTATTCACACTAATTCAGCTGCTGTTTCAAATGTGCCACATGTGAAATAGCAGCTGTCAGGAGACTATTTTGCCACATGATGTACCTGTTACACTACTGATGTACCTGTTACACTACTGATGTACCTGTTAGCTACTGATGTACCTGTTACCTGTTACACTACTAATGTACCTGTTACCTACTGATGTACCTGTTACACTACTAATGTACCTGTTACACTACTGATGTACCTGTTACACTACTGATGTACCTGTTACACTACTAATGTACCTGTTACCTACTAATGTACCTGTTACCTACTGATGTACCTGTTACACTACTGATGTACCTGTTACACTACTGATGTACCTGTTACCTACTAATGTACCTGTTACCTACTGATGTACCTGTTACCTACTGATGTACCTGTTACACTACTGATGTACCTGTTACACTACTGATGTACCTGTTACCTACTGATGTACCTGTTACCTACTGATGTACCTGTTACACTACTAATGTACCTGTTACCTACTAATGTACGTGTTACACTACTGATGTACCTGTTACCTACTAATGTACCTGTTACCTACTGATGTACCTGTTACCTACTGATGTACCTGTTACCTACTGATGTACCTGTTACCTGTTACACTACTAATGTACCTGTTACCTACTGATGTACCTGTTACACTACTAATGTACCTGTTACACTACTGATGTACCTGTTACACTACTGATGTACCTGTTACACTACTAATGTACCTGTTACCTACTAATGTACGTGTTACACTACTGATGTACCTGTTACCTACTAATGTACCTGTTACCTACTGATGTACCTGTTACCTACTGATGTACCTGTTACACTACTGATGTACCTGTTACACTACTGATGTACCTGTTACACTACTGATGTACCTGTTACCTACTGATGTACCTGTTACCTACTGATGTACCTGTTACACTACTAATGTACCTGTTACCTACTAATGTACGTGTTACACTACTGATGTACCTGTTACCTACTAATGTACCTGTTACCTACTGATGTACCTGTTACCTACTGATGTACCTGTTACCTGTTACACTACTAATGTACCTGTTACCTACTGATGTACCTGTTACACTACTAATGTACCTGTTACACTACTGATGTACCTGTTACACTACTGATGTACCTGTTACACTACTAATGTACCTGTTACCTACTAATGTACGTGTTACACTACTGATGTACCTGTTACCTACTAATGTACCTGTTACCTACTGATGTACCTGTTACCTACTGATGTACCTGTTACACTACTGATGTACCTGTTACACTACTGATGTACCTGTTACCTACTGATGTACCTGTTACCTACTGATGTACCTGTTACACTACTAATGTACCTGTTACCTACTAATGTACGTGTTACACTACTGATGTACCTGTTACCTACTAATGTACCTGTTACCTACTGATGTACCTGTTACCTACTGATGTACCTGTTACCTACTAATGTACCTGTTACCTACTAATGTACCTGTTACACTACTGATTTACCTGTTAGCCTACAAATGTACAAATAATGTACAAGATACGTACTAATGTACAAACAATAGACTCCGCTGTCTTTGCTTCTTCCATCTGTCTGTCTGGTTAACCATGTGTAATCACGTGGTATAACACGTATGTGTAATGAATGATGTCAGGAAGCGATACACATGTATGTGAGTAAATCACACACACACATTCACTATATCCTGATACGGCGACACATCAAAGTAAGTTGACCAAATTGATATTGGTGGCTACAACAAAACAATGCTGCTTACCTGGTCCAAAATGAACACAGAACGGTAGGAGAAGCTAAGGTTGTTTCTTGTAGGATATAAATTTGTTGTAACATGCCTATTCGTGATTTAAATCACGTCGCCCTCAGGCTACGTGATTTAAATCACGTCGCCCTCAGGCACCGTGATTTAAATCAGATTTAGACTTACATTTAATTTGCTTCAAACCACCTAATTAATCAAATGTAAATAGTACATATATTTAAAATGCATTACATTTCATTAATTTGATGCGGTTTGAACTTATTACATGCTGTTTACGTGCAATCATTTATTTTGAGTATCCACGTCACAAGTTTGAATGTTTTCAGCAATAATTACTGAAGAATGAAAAACCTATCCAGCAGGTGATGTACCTTAATCATGATTTCATTTTGTTTATACAGCATAATATCACTTATTCAGTTTGAACTTTAAAAAATCAATTATAAGAAAAAAATATAATTTGGAGAAAACAAATCTCAGTGAATCAATGTATTTAGTAATAATGTTTTG
Organism: Petrosia ficiformis; assembly: GCA_947044365.1. Classification (NCBI taxonomy): domain Eukaryota; kingdom Metazoa; phylum Porifera; class Demospongiae; order Haplosclerida; family Petrosiidae; genus Petrosia; species Petrosia ficiformis. Next base: position 45,294,349 of record OX345636.1, read on the forward strand.
ATTTGTTTCAAAAAAAACCTTTTTCTTAATAATAATATAAATCAACAGGCTTATGAATGCTCAATTTCATCACTTTCATCACTTTCATCGCTTTCATCACTTTGACTTTGCATTTGGGCTAGAGGCTCTAACTTATCACTCTTTTGAAACTCTGGAGTTTGGCTGGAAAGTCAATTACCGCAATGTAATAAAAGCGTATGCGGTTCGTACGGCAATGTCTTCTCCCTGATTGGAATTTGCCACCCTTGCCTCTGGCATTACAAAAATTAAATTCCATTCTTCTTGTTGAGGAAAAATGGTTTTAACTAATTTTAAACCTTGGACGTTAACAGTGTGTTCCTTTGCTGTCGTTATTTGAATTAAATGAGGTGGATACACCAGATCAACAGTTGGAAAGTTACTCTCCAACGGGATGTAAACTTTTTGTGAGTTGATTTCAGATACTCTACTATCTCCACAAAAAAATTCGACCTCAGTTGGGAAAGGTATATTAATTGTCGTTTTATTCTGTGAAAACGTACAAGTAATTTTTCCAGCTTCTTTATAAATGTCTGGAATAATATTTCCAAACATTTTATTTAGAAAAATTGACCTCACATAGCCTTCATATACATTACCAATGGCAGTATTACTGCAGGTTTTTAACAGCTCATTCCTATATTGAAATGAGTTGTATAAGGTAGATAGCGATAAAAGAACCTTCATTTTAACTACAGGTGATGGCCACGTATAGCAAAAGTCCGTTAAGTCATCTGTCGGTTTAATGTATGACAACCATTGCATGTCTCTGAAAAAGTCGTCATCCATGATATCTGTACGTAGCATACGCTGCACAAGCTTTTCGATCCTCTTTGGTTGCTTCAAAAGCCTATCTAAGACATTCAAGTGTCGGCCATGGAACTCTTCTTGAAAGCAAATTGATGGTATCCCCCCCCCCCCCCCCCCCCCCCCAAATACTAAAATAATTCTTTACCTGTGATTCTTCAATGCCAGGATAAACCAAACTTCAACATTTTAGAATCTCATCCAAACTCCACAAAGGCATATAAAACTTTTGATGATTAAAACCCGACTGCTTCACATGCTCAGTATGAGTAGTGTCAGGAGAAGAAATGACTATATGCAAGCACTTGAAGTAGGTCAAAGGGCTCCCAGCACCATGTACAGGATCGTAAATGTATATATCAGGTGATAGCTCTTGATGCAAGGAGCTATCAATCGAGAGTAAACCTGGCTTACCATCTAGAAAGTAATGTACATCTTTTAAGGTGAGCATCACCTTCATACCACAATCTCTCAATTTACATAGTAGATAATATAAGAACCGTGTTTTTCCAATTCCTGGTGTTCCAGAAACGTGTATGACTGAATTGGATTTCACAGCATCAGGAGAATTTTGGATAAAATAAGTTATTTTTTCCCACAAAACTTTGTATACTTCTCGCAAATAAATCTTTGTACAGATGGGGCGAACCAAGAAACCATCATGAACATCTAATACATTGACTTCATCGCCTATAGGAGTCTCATTCCACCATTGATACCCTAATTTAAAAAAAAAAACAAGAAGTGCAAATTAAAAGATTGAAGCAGATGAAGCCATATCTAATTAATAAAACCACTCACATTCAAAACTTGCGTTGTCTCTGTGTACTAGAATTGGTTGTTCACAGTCCTTCTCTCGAAGTTCATGTTCATATTTTAGCAGATATCCTTTTTGTGAAAACCTCGAAAAATGTATTATGGCATGGATAGATGAAAAGAGAAACGCAGTAGTTTAGAGCCTCCACTGTTGCTGTACATAGTTCTTCTTGTCCACTATGTACACGGTAGGCAAATACCACTGGAAATACAATTAAGAAAATATTAATAGTTGGATAACAATGTGGTTCATTGAAGGAGTAATGGTTACATAGATAAGACACCCTTAAAACATGCACACATGCATGCACGCATGTACAAGTGTAATTTACATGCACTGCCAGACTTAGTGAAAATTTCACTAAGTCTGGCAGTGTTGTGAAACTGGTCTAGATAGTTGGCACTTTACCCCACCCAAGTAAGTACTATATTAAGCTCAACCCCATGACGTGCTGCCTATATTAGCTTTATAGGAGCTGAGTGAACTTGGATACATGGCACTCACTAATATTTGTACTCAACTTATGCCCCTCAATTATAGGCAATACCAGTCAGTCTTTTCAATCTGACTTTGGGCGTTTAAACCTATTTTTCTCAACATTTTGAAATACGACTAGGGGAAACTTTTTGCACTGGACCCTTCAATTATTTAATTATTGAGGGAGGAAGGAGGAATGCCTGATCTTTTTCAAGAGACAAACAAGCATGAAACATACACAACATTCATAACTCACAATCACAGGTCTACAAAGGTGAATCGATACCAAATTATGATGAACTACTAAAGGTTGGTTAGATAGAGGAAACAGAGACAGAGAGAAAGAGAATGAATGCTGTGCAAGAGAATTGGAAAACTGAAAAATAATTGTGTAACCCTTTCTTTACAGATAAAATAATTTCAATTCAATTCAATGAGGAATCGATACAGCTATAATATCAACAACACACAAGCAAGTGAAATACACGGACCAACTGTGGAGACAATACAAAACGAATGGATGTTTATTCCCTTGTCATTAGGTAAACCTCTCGTACTGTCTTTGCGGCTACTCCGTGTATTTCACTTGATTAGAAGGAACTAACCAATAATCTCAAGAGAGAGCCCAAACAATATCAAGTTGGACGAAACGAGACGGGGAACAGAAAAAGATGTCGAGGAGCTTCTCTAGATTCAGTGATGATACTCAGATGAGAGAGAGGGGACAGAAAAAAATATCACGGTTCAAGGGTTCGGTAAACAACACCAGACAGAGAGCGAGAAAGGCCGGCCAGGAAATAAGTAACTCCTATCACAGTAGAGGACAACAACCAGCGCACAATCAGCGAATTCGCAAAACTGCCAAAAGTGAAGTCATCCAGTTTTGGCCCAAAACTGGATGCAATATATATGGGGTTCATGCTTCAAAATTTTGAAAGGAAGTTCATAATTTTTCAAATTGTAAAAAAAATTAAAACATCAAAGTAAACCACGGGTTTATATAGAAGGGCATTATATGTTCCTAAAGACACACCCAGTGCAATACTGCAGCACATAATATTAGCTTAGTCATTGACAGAACAGGAGAATATCTTCAGTTTCTTGAATAGACTCAAAAAATAAATCACACTTATGTACTTATATATAATAAACAACAAGTAGCTACACAAATTAGAAATACTATATACATGTATTTAATGCCACAGTACTGTTTTGCTGGTTTAAATTAGTATTGACTAATGATATTCACACAGTATCCATCCGGCAATCTTCATGCAATCTGATGTGTTATAACTTTGTAAGGGCAACTGTGGACAATCTGAAGTATATGTACACTGATCAGATTGTTTCGACCTATTGGGTCTCATCAGCACAGTGTATCCCAAATTCACAATACATTGTGCAGAATGATGCAAAATGTATGCTATATAATAATTATTTTGAAACGTTTCTATGTAGTACCATGTCTAGTACCTCCAGAGGTACTGGTAATAGATACTATTAGAGCTTTCAGAATTAGACTGAAAAACTGAAATACTTACTCAATGTTTCAGATGAGTCAGAAGAGATATAACTTTACCATTTCTAGTACAGTCAGCACCTCCAGAATCAAAGTAGAATGTGTATAGTAAATGCAGGTAGACAACATACATACAACACATGTATATACATACACAATTATACATATGTGACAGTTCTTTTCATTATAATATATATATAATTAATTGAATATTCAACTAATTCATTTCTATGCTCAGAAACAAAGTACATTAAAAATGAGTTATCAGCTTATTATAGAGATATAAAACTGTAAACAACTATAGACTACATGATCAACTTAATAATAATATAACAGTCTAATAGTATATGTTGGTAGACACAGGTCTTACATGCATACATACATACATACATACATGCATGCATAGTGTATACATACATACATACATACATACATACATACATACATACATTCATTCACTACTTATACATGTATCTCTAATACATGCATACATGGAGCAAAACCACACATTAAAAAGAAACATTAATCATACACACACACAAATTCCTGTGGCTATGAGATTAAGTCAACACATGTTGACCTTAAATGTCAGAGAACCTAACCTGCACGTGCCTGCCTTAAACAGAAATTAAGCCTAATTTGTAAGTAGGAGGTACATTTGATAATCAGTAGGGCTAAAATACCATCACATTACAATACATATTATTTTACAATTATATACTAATATTATAATTATCATAAATAGCCCAATTAAAAACAATAAGACTGCATTTATAAATAATTATCTATAGTAGTTACTAATAGCAAAATGGCTTAGTGGCCAACAGTTATCTATTATTATTTGCACATCAGGTGACATTGAGCCAATGACATTTCATTATACTAGTCATGTTTTAAACATAATGGTTATGTGTGAAGCTTTAACTAGAAATGTCATGCTTTTATAACATTCTTTATGATGTAAAGAATGTTATGACACAAAATATCAATGCTATCCAGCAGGTACATGTACCAGAAATTGCTATCTACATGTACATCTCTGATATTTCCCCATAAGCAGCAAATAATTACAAATAGTAACATAAATGGGGTAAATAATCACATGCCTGTCTGAGTCAGCACAAACAAGAAATTCAATGGTTCTCATGTGATGGGTGTGGCTGGAGACGAGACTAAATTACTGTGGGCTTGCATGTGATCCACAAAGAAATACACTTAAACTGATCATGTGGTTACAAGACAGTAGTGTAATTAACGGGGGGGCCAAGTATAATATACAGAGATCCTTAATAATTGAATGACCAATAGTTATGCATACATACATGTACATACATACATATATACATATATCTACAGATGTTAATTGTATGTACCTACATGTATATAAGAACCTACACATTATGGATTTAAGGTGCTCTGAGTGCTAGACTGTTTCTCGAAGTCTTCATGAAGAGAGATCTGATGTTAAGTGGGATGGTAATTTTTGGCACATACGTTAATAGATAATTAGTGGGTGTGGTCACTATGCATGCTAAAAAAAAAACAATGGAGTCAAACTACTACTGAGAATGTACTATAATTATAAATATAACATTTTTAAAGTATCAACCTTGAAGACTACTTAGAAGTATGCATGTATGTATGTATGTATGTATGTATGTATGTACTTATGCATGTATGTATGTATGACCTTTGTCTACCAACATATACTATTAGGCTGTTATATTATTATTAAGTCACTTTCTCTATTTTTAAATTATTGTACTTGATGTAGTTTGAACTCGTGAGAAAGCAATGCTTAGGCTTTGCACAGTATATGTGTCTACTGTACAGTGACATTTAAAAGAAATATATAATAAATGTTTTATTCACTATTACTGAATACAAAAACCAAAAGGGTCCAAAGCAAATGCAGGATACTTTTCTTTGTTATCCTTCCAAAATGTTAGAACATTGGACGTCATTAGTGTCATCTGGCATGCATAAATAGTGGGTAACCTCAAACAACTCTTCAGCTGCAACAAAATTCTTTTTGTACAAGTTACAGAACAAAGGAACAGCTGTAATTTGATAATGCCATGCCAGCTAGCTTTGATGATAAGCACACAAAACTGCTTGTGTAAGTAACTGCAGCACATTTTTATGACTTATACTTAAATTAGGGTTTTGACATCCCTACATCTTCCATTTTGCTTGCACAGATCGCACGCATAAACGTACGATTTGGCTCACCAGACTAGGATATAAAGTGATAAAAGACTCTCCTTCAACGGTCACTAAAAGCACGCTAACAATCAAGGGGGCGGAGGAAGTAAATTGAGCATGCTCAGTAGAAGAACAAAATGGAGTTAGTATGAATATCACATATCATATATAACATATGGTTTTTTGGTCTATATGTGACCCACCCTCAAGGGTGATATTTTTTCACAAAATGTTCTTGTGCAGGTTTATTTATATATACCACATATAGACATGTTATATATTATACATATATCCCGATACGGCGAAACATCAAAGTAAACCACAGGTTTATAAATCAGATATAGAATCTTGTGGTCAGATATAAAACCTGCCGTCGAAACAGACTACAAGAAAACAACGCTTACCTTCTCCAAAGTGCCGACAAAAGGTAGAAGAAGCATCACACATCAACAAAGGTTTAGTCTTTCGTGAAATATATTAATTATAACACGCCTACTCGACAGTACTCGTGCTATATCAGATTTATAATCACCTCGCCCTCGGGCCCACGGCCCTCGTGTTCGGTGATTATAAATCTGATATAGCACTCGTAGCGTGTTATAACGTATACATATATAATTATATATAGGTTATGCCATGAGAACTGGTGTCATGTTTATACACCAGTAATAAAGCCACAAACCACTCTGTGAACATCACATGCAGATCAGCCTAGCCCACATAATGTATTATACTTAGCTAAATAATTTGTAAAATACATGAAATACAACAAAGGGTTGTATTAAATGAAATGAATATATGGGAAAATTGTGCAAAGATGATTAATAATAATACATACATGAAGTGAAACCAACAAAAATCTTGTATCAAGGTTTACCTATACCATGTGGAAATATTGGCAGTGTTTCTAAGAATGTCATAGATACCAAAATTGTGCATCGTTAGTGGGAGGAAAGCAGCAAGGTGAGTGTTTGAAATATGTACATACGTAACATACATGTGTAACATACATAATATGTAACATACATATGTAACATACATAATACGTAACATACGTAATATGTAACATACATAATATGTAACATACATACATATGTAACATACATACATACGTAACATACATGTATAACATACGTAACATACATAATACGTAACATACATAATATGTAACATACATACGTAACATACGTAACATACATAATATGTAACATACATAATACGTAACATACATAATACGTAACATACGTAATATGTAACATACATACATACATAACATACGTAACATACGTAACATACGTAACATACATACATATGTAACATACATGGTGTCTGGATACTTGGATACTATGTACATTTCTGAGAATGACATGTTGACCACATACATGTGGATGCACTGACCCTAAGCCTAATTTGTAAGTATGACTACATGTACATGTGTATGTGCTTGTTATAATTATACAACAATAAATTTCTGTCTTTTATTGTACGAGATTACTGTATGCATCTAGTCCTCTACTCCTTTGACAATGTACATGCAGTAATGAAAATTTCACAATAACATCACAATATAATATTATAGAAATACCCTGATATTGCTAGCTAATAAACAAAATAAATGTTGTTTTTTTTGTTTACATATTTGAAGATTCTAAACATGAGGTCCTACCATGTCTGGTAAAAGGTCAAAAATGCACAGCACAAAGTGATAATAAAGGTAGATTTCTTATCAGGTGTTAGTTAACATGGGAGGATTTGTTCAATAATCACCACTTGTATAGAGTGGTTTGGCAAATTCGTATTTGTTTGTGACATCTGCTTTGTGGTTGTTTATTCTTTCATTAAGAACTGAAAGTGAATTTAATGAGTAGAGGGTACATGGAAACTACCATCAATCCTTCCATCAATAGAGTATGTGAAACCAGTTGAGATGAGAGTATTAAACAGCCTATAGACAGAGTTCCATTCGTCACATACCATCCGTCACTGTCCTCCCTTAGAACCATCATCCAACAAAATCTTAAAATTCTTAAAACATCACATTGAAATGAAAACATTTTAATTTGCCAAACCATTCTATACATAACATGGAAGTGGTGATTATTGAGTGATGTCCAAGTTTGCTAAGATCACTTAGATACAGATTGAACCCTAACCACAAGGGAACCATAAACCCCACCCTAAATGAACCACATAATGATATTCATGAATGGACGTTATTGCTAATAATGCACCCCCTGAAATGACACTTTTATTTGTCCCAAGGGTGTCCGGAATACAGAGGTTTCACTATACATACTACACATACACTGTAATGTATATATTATATAAAAAATCATGTGCTATGTATTACCTTAAATATAATTAATTATAAATGTGTCAATATCAAGAGAACAATTTTCCAAAAACAAAAGAACAGTTATTCATTCACATATGAGAACACAATTTTCCAAAAACAAAATAACAAATTTCAGTTATTCAGCCACATATTTAAGGGTTCCAATTAACAATCGAGCAAATTTCATTATTCCCTCACTTTCCAGTAAATTAATGTGCGATATGCTGTCAACAATTTTAAAACTTATTATTTCTTCATCGTTAATGGAACACAGAGCTACATTCGCTTTTTTATCTTTGTATACTGCTATACAGGGTAATTTTTTTGAAATATTTTGTTGCAAATTAAATTGTCCAACAGCATAAATGCCAACTTGAGATAGACAATCTCCTCTGGACTCCATTTCCCCAATGGAAACTAATAATGTACCAGCCCCCAAAGTCTGCTCCGTAATACAAAAATCAGGCCAGCCTCGAAATGATTGCTTCTCAGATGTTACAGTGTCACATAACACAAAATTGACAGTGTAGTCGGTTCCCTGTTCAGTTGCAGAAACTCTATATTTCTCATGCAAGTTTGCAAAAGATAAAATGATGCTTACCAGAGCGATTATGAATTTTTTACCATTATCGTTGTTCATATTCGCTGGTACTCTCATCAATTCATACAAATAGGTTTGCATGTATTTGTTTCCAAAAGTTTCAACGTTCTGATGGGCAATGCACCCACAAGGGCCAGGGCTGGTGTTTTCCACAAATCCAGAAATGGTGTCCTCCATTTCTTCAACTGTGTAATAGCCATCTCCATAAATTTGCAAGGAGCGAATAAAACGGTGAGCATTTGCACATGCAATAATACTGGCCACCTCTCTCGTTATAATTTCTTCATTGTGATTTATATCTATTCCCCTCTCCACCCACCCAATCATTTCCATAAATCTTTTCTGGACAATTTTGTCACTAGCAGCTCCAGCAGCACCTCCTGCCGATATTCCTTTTAAAAGTTTAATTGAACCGTGTTGGTTTTCATTTGAACAGCTTCTCGTTCGAATCGGACTTCTTGATCGGACTGGACTTTTCCTTTTAGAATGGGAGCCACTTCTGGATGGTTTTTTGCTCCTTTTCCTTGTTAAACGTACAGGAAGTTCGGAAAAGGGGAGATGGGGTGGGATGGGGATGATAGGAGAGGAAGGGGATGGGGGAGAGGGTGAAGTCACTGTCACTGTTGTCATAATCGAATGATCAAATCTCGGCAAAACAGTATGGCCGGTTCTGTACGCTAAGAGTGAGACAGATAAAGAATGTTGAATGTCCAATCGTGTGGAACCACAGAGAAAGTACTATCAAATCTCGGCAAAACAGTACGAGCGATTCTCACAGAAAAACAACCAAATTTTAATTTTTGAACTGATTCTGTGTGCTGGGTTGGGGTTTATCAGTTTGGTTAATGACGTCATTAGCACGTGTCCGTGACGTCTTTGATATGACTCTTATAGCTAGATATGTTGTCACGTGCTTCAAAATTTTGAAAGGAAGTTCATAATTTTTATCAGATTGTTATACAAATGTTGATACGATGCTAATTTATAATATCACAATAATAATAATAACAATGATGGGACTTGAAGGAACACTTCAGTTTCATAAGAATTCGTGCACAAAGACTGCTGTTACACTGCTTTTACAGAACCCAGTATACTGACTACATGAAAATGCAAAGACACTAGTGCCGTCAGGACCCTGTTCAGGATAGACAGGAACAAGATTATGAGACAATGGACAGATGTTTATACATATTTTGTTTGATTTGTTCCTTTGACATGTTGATCCATGAGTGTATAAACAACTGAGTTTGTATTATAATTTTGTCTATCCTGGTGTTTTCTAATAAAACCTTTGAAGAACTTGTGAAGAAGATAATGTCTATTTATAATAAATTTTGTTGGTTTTTTCGAATTAATACCGACAATGCTACATACTCATTGCCATACATGGTGAATTTAAACATTTTGCTAAATTGAATTATCATTCCCTTGTTCACTACATGATCACAATTTTTATAGGTTACATTTGGTTGAAGAAAGTATATTGAACCTACCACATTGGGATAAATGTGCAGCTAAAAGTCAGTTGAAAGTCTATTGGTGATGCACACACTCCATGATTATAATTAGTTCATCTTATAACAAGTGTGTGTGCATATGGGTGTGATTTAAAAAAACAAGTGATGCCAACTGTGGACAATCTATATCGGCAGAAGGCACAAGTAAAGAATATCCTAATGAAACCCTAACAATACCAGTACACCTATACAAGATTTTATGTTAGGTGTACTGGCATTATTAGGGATATTCTTTACTTGTGCCTTCTACCGTCTATATCAGATTGTTTCACCTATTGGGTCTTATCAGCACAGTGTATCCCAAATTCACAATACATTGTTACATTGTACAGAATGATGCTAAATGTATGTTATATAATAATTATGAGTAATTTTCTAGTACATGTTCAAAGTTAATTCGTGCTCACTTTGCAGTTGCCATAATATTCTAATACATCACTCAATTTCCACATTTCGACGTTTCAAAGTTCTACGAACTCCTGCCATTCTTTTGATACTATTTTAAACCCAGCTATAAATATCTAATTGAATATTTATTCTTACTCAACAATGAAACTATTGCATTCTGTGGTTTGTAGTTTGAATGGCTACAATTATAATTCATTCTTGATGGTAGCCTCTGAGTCTGACTCCCTCTGGTGCAGCACATGCTCCAAAACAATTTTGGAGCATGTGCTGCACCAGAGGGATTCACCCATTGATTATCTATTAAAGTGTGTGCCAAAAATTGATCAACCTCACACATACAGAGGTGATCAATGATCAATGATCAGTCATTATCAGCCAGCCATTTTATCTGTATCAGTTATTTCTGAAAGATGCAACCAATATTGTAAAATGTGGACCAATAATGTCATTTCTTGTGATTATAACATCATTAATTGTTCAATCATAATTATTGAGAAAATGCTCATTTCATTAAAAGAACCAGAAACCAGAAGGTAGATATAATATCAGATTGGTATCGATTATCGGTACATATCTAAAATAATTATCGGTTTAATGGAATATTAGTAAAATCTCATATCAATGCATCACTACAGGTTATACACACACGTTTACAAAACAATAGTATTAGGTGTAATTAATTGTTTAATGCCACTGTTTGGGGTCAAGTATACAGATTGATGCGAGATCCTTAATAATTTGAATGGCCAATAGTTATCTATTATTAATTGCACATCAGGTGACATTGAGCCAATCACATTTCTTTTACATGTACTAGTCACCTGATCATGTTTAATGTTTATGTGTGAAAATGTTACTAGAAATGTCATGTGATATGCATTCTTTGTGATGCTATGACAAAATAACAATGTTATCCAGGGAGTATGGGAAATTGCTATCTACATGTACATGTACATCTCTGATATTCTGCCATTAGCATTAAGGTAAGATATTGTGACTTTTAAATATAATTAACTAAATTACAGGTATATTGCAATTGCACAAGCATACTAAATAAAAATTCAAATAGTAACATAAATGGGTAAATAATTACATGACTGTCCAGCCAATACCATACCAAGAAGGACTTCAAAAAAGCAACCATTGATATGCTTGATATGCTTGATATGCTTGATATACAGGACATGCATGCATGGGGTGACATGATGTCTGTGGTTAATCCTTAAAATTTAATTCATCAACTACTCAAGATTTACACATTATTATTATCTGTCACCTAACCTAGAGAAAGTCCACCTCCAGTCTGATATAATACGTATATTACATGTATATTATAATAATTATATGTATAGAGGCTAAGATTATCCTTACAAGGTGGGCATGAATAGCAACCTCATAGTTTACAACAGCTTGCCCCATAGCAAATTCCTAAGGTGTATAATCATACCCAGAGGGTGTGAGGCAAAACAAACCACTTCAGGCACAAGTTACTTTTAGCAAGTTTCCACTCCCACATACATGTAAATATTGGCTTTCTTGGAAATGCAATATCAAAATAAATAAGTGGTCTCTTTTGGATAACTCAACATTTGAAGAAAAACATAGCACAAAAAATAAACAAACAAACAAAAATAAAGGCGATTCATAAATAATCTTATAAATGAACTACTACAAAATAAGTAAAAAAAAAAGTTTCAAATTGATACAACAAAGCAAGTAATACCAATCTAATTTTTGAAATTTCATTTGCTCAGAGATTGCATTTTATGCCATCTGAACTAAATCATGTTTAGGTTAAATATCTTGTTGTCAGTGGTTATATAGCTATATACACGTTGTGTACAAAACCATTCCATGTATGGAGCATAAGGGAAAACCTGACAGCATTTAGCACTTGAGGTGCATATCACAAAAATTTTCCTAACGTATGGAAGAGGCATCCTAGAAGAATCATTGTTTAGATACTGTATATTAAGTACCATTACATACTAATGATATTCCTATACTTTCTGCACACATTTCACTTGATGGCTAAACTTTACATGCCAATATGCCAACATTGTCAAAAAAAACTAATAAAATTACTAGATTCCAAGGGGGGGGCAAATGTACATTTTTTACATGTATATATATCAGTGTTTATGGTAAGCTCATATGGCGCACCATTGGCCCAAAGAACTTCTTATTTGGCACTGCACAGTTCTCTCTTTGGGCAAGTGGCTCAGTTAATTATGGTTATATTGTCAGTAACAGCATTAACTCTTAGTTCATTGGCTCAAGATGTATTCCCAATGGTTGACCCACTAACCGGCAATAAAACCTCTGAAACAATTTCTGCAACATGTGTTTGCACATACCATGCCTAGGCGTTTAATTAACATCAGGCTTACACCTATGGCATCTAAACAAGGCAGGCACTTATTCAGTTGAGGCGTTTCTTAAAGCATATACAGTATAAATATATATATATATATATATATATGTTTGTGGCCACATACATGATTATGCATTGTATACGTAGTTAAGGAAGTTACATCATTCCCAGGGCTCTGTCAATTAATGGATATGACGTGTAAAAGAACATGCGCTCAGGCTCTACAGACTAGCAGAAAGAAAGCTGTGTAGCTTAAGTAGAAACTGGAACTAATAGCTAGCTATTCAATATATTCCTAAAGTTCTATAAGGTCCTTTAAAAGGTAAACAGAGTAGATAATCAACTATAATAGGCTGATGTGTTTCGGGCATGATAAAGTTAGCCATGATTACTGAATGCTGGACACCACAAAGCAGTCATAGGGATACTTTTTTCTCTACATATCTTGTTTCAGTTAAGTTAATTACAGTAATATTTTTACAATATAAAGAATAATAAAAACATTTTCAATAAAAATAGAAAAAGATGTAGGGACGTCAAAACCCAAAAAGCATGCGAACAAGGTTGGGAGGTTAACGTAGGACCTAAAATTAAACAAAACACTTCCATATAACCCTACATAAGTACAGTTCTTTTTATTTTGCTTTACAGTGATGCTCTTTTTCAGAACTTAAATGTTGATTAGGTGTAATACTGATTGATTTACATATTGTTATACATGTAGTTAGTATTTTAGTAATTCAATTAATGTGAGTTGAAGTTATGTATTTGTTCTCACTCAAGCACGAAATCATTGGTTGTAATGCTTATATGAAGTGACAATCCCAGTAGTAGCCTCCCAAAAATTACTACCACAAAAGACTGGAATGAGAAAGTCCAGCTCCAGTCTGATATTATATATAACATAATATAATATAATATAATATAATTATATTATATTACATGTATATCATGTTAATTACATATTGTATAACACACCCAGAGGTTAATACTATCCTTACAAGGTGGGGACTCATAGTTTACAGCTTGAAATTAGCAAAATCATAAGGTGTATAATCACACCCTGAGGCTGTGATAAAGTGATGCAAAACAAACCACTTCAACACAAGTTGCTTTTAGCAATCCCACACACATGTAAATATTGGCTTCCTTGGAAATAGAATATCAAAATATTAAGTCCCTTCCCATAACTGAACATAGCACAAACAAACAAACAAAAATAAAGGCGATTAAATAAATAATCTACACTACTACTTAACAAGTATAAAAGTTTCAAATTGATACAAAAAAGCAAGTAATGCCAATCTGATTATTATGGGAATCAAGTTAAATATGCATATAAAATTAATAAATAAATAAGGTTATACACACACATGGTTAAATTATGCCAGGTTTGTCTACTCCGTTTTGCATGCTCAAAATTTTTGCCACATTTGCCTACGAATACCGTATATTTAACCAATTAACAGCCACCTGCATGGGCATCGACTTGCCCTCAAACGCCAAAGGCATCACAAAAATATCTACTAGACAGGGAAAACCCCTATAGATGACAAAGCAAGCGTCAAAACTGCTTTTACAGTATTATAACATTGTAGAGCACATGATGAGGAATTGAACGATGTTTTTCTTGAAGGGCTGTGATGATCTGGTGGAAAGTTATGTTTCTTTTTGTCTGAAAGTGTGTTATTACCCATTGTTTTACAACTAGAAAGCTTCCTAAAGCTCATGACAGAGGCTTTGGACACTGAAATAATGATGTGGAGTGCCTGAAATGACTCTGGACACTCTTGGCCATATCAAAAGTAAGTGAATGACTCTATTGGATGTTATAAGTATGTTTAGATGTAAACAAATGTTTTGCAGCTTGATAAATAATGATGATTGGGAATATAGTGAGTTTATATTATAACATTAGTTGGTATATTTGAAAATGATATAAAAATCTAGAATATATATATATAATTATATAGTATGATGGTGACATCATCAATTGATGTGGTGAGTCCTATATATTGTATATAGACCTTCCATTTGCACACTATGCAGGAGATGTCACCATCATACAATATATTGTATATAGTATGCTAATAGGTCCTACAATGTATACCGTATAGCGGGAATTATTGGCGAAGGAGAAATTTTGGCGAATTGGCGAATTACAAAATTACATCAAATTAAATTCCAACCAAATTTCATGACCACACCTACAAACACGTGTTACATAATTACTATAGGAGCGTGTGAAGATGTCGATGCATACGTATTTCCAGAGAAACGAGGGACTTGCATTTACCTCCTGGATTTTGTTTTAAAGGAAAGGGAGATAGAAAAATCAGAAGAATCAACTCTGACTCCATTCTTCTCACCAACACGTATAATGATTAGATGTGGGTGTGTCACAAACTGTGCACATGCAATTCACCAAAATTAATTTCGCCAACATCTGGGATTGTGCATTTTCGCCAATTTTTCCCGCTATACGGTATACTGAATATAGGACCCTCGTTTTGTGTCCTCGGATGTGATATAGGACGTATTAGCATACTATATACATATATATATATATATATACATATATATATATATATATATATATATATATATATATATATATATATATATATGTATATATATATGTATATAATATATAATTATACTTTATAAAACCACTGTGCTTCCTCAGTGGCAAAAGAAATGTCAGCATTCATTACCGTACCACTGCGTATCCCGTCTATTTGTAGGTGTTGCTACTAATTATACTGTAGGCAGTGACGAAGGAACACTGTCAGTGTAAAAGGGAAGAAGTGGATAGTAAAATAATATTAGTACAGTCTACTGGTGATATTGTAAGGTGTAATGGTGAAGGATTCCTTTCATCGTTAGAGGGCTCACTGTTATCATTGTCCAAAATCATCAATCTGTGCTAAATATATCAGTGGATCTTCAGATTCAGTATTGCTGACTATCATTTTCAAGACATCACTTGTTTCATATCTTTGTCTTTTAAATGTAAGCATTTGACAAAATTCTTATCTGCCAAATGACTGATTTCAATGGTGACATATGTGCACACTTTACATTGAGGCATAATTATGAAAATAGATAACACACACATACACACAATTTTTAAAGCTGACATGTTGTCTATTTCGAACTTATTTGTCTCTTTGATCACCCAATTCTTCCTAACTAGCTAGTAGTGCTAGGTGTGGAAACAATATATACAAAATTATGCTTATACATACACACCATTCATCTTTTATGGTTGTGAGAAACACATTATGATCAACAAAACCAAACTTAATATTGCTATTAGTGCATGGTCATGATGTATGTCTCCATTTGATAATAATTTAAGAGCTTTTTTTTAATGGAAATCTTGTCTCAATATTAATTCAATCCTGCTGAATAGTTGCATATCTTTTTTGAACTAATCATGTAACTGTTTCTCATACTGTCCTTGTTCCATTTGGTTACTACAGCTTAGTTATTACTGGATTATTGCTTCAGTTGCAGTTTTGATTGCTATCACAGCTACAATATTGCATATAATTATAATTATTTATAATCATGCTTGGCTTGTGGTTTTGCTGCAAATGCGATGTTCTTATTTCCTGCTGCTATTGACTTTTCATCACAATAACTTCTATATTACATTCTTCAAATGTCATCAGGGAAATCACTTTCCACATTGGTCACATACTTGTACAACTATATTTATAATCAAATTACTTGTCAAAGGGGTAATTTCTTCGGAATATGTTTCACAGTCATGCATAATAAATTGAAGTATTTGAATCACAAGTCTTAGATAATCTGAATTTTAAAGAATGAGAATCATTTGTACAGTAACACACAAGTATAATTGGATTTAGAAACAAAATTTAACTTAGGCTTTGGAAATGATCTCACTGTTTGATCTTCGAAATAAAGTATACACATTTAGTGCACTGATTTATCATGCCTTATTGTAAATGATAAACCCTAATTGCTATAATAATATAATTGTTGTGATAAAAAATATGAATGACATTTTTAAAAGTCTTCATTCTGTGACTAGGAGGGACCAGAATAAGGTAACTGTTAATGTTAAATGAGAAATGATGGTTATTATGGTTTAGGATGGAATCTCAAATAATTTGAGATTAGATCAAAATTGATAGTTGCATAATTATTTTTTTGAACAATGAGAGGATCAGACAGCTGTATTAATGAATGTTTTGATAGTCATGCTACATCGAACAGCTGCTCTTCATCTCTTTGACTGACACAAAAAGGTATCTCAGTTCAGTAACTTCAGTTCATAAGTTTGTCACATACAGTTATGATTCAAGTACTAGTTTTCTTAGCTGTTGTACATGTGCTGGTTGAACAGATCAATGTAGGAAGTGCTGTGAAAATAGATGAATACGCTGGTGTAGAGAAACATGTTCCTACTGATAGGATAACAGGAAATGAAGAGAAGGAAGATCCTTATGGAGGAGATGATGCCAATGCTAAGCAGGAAAGATTGAATGAGCAGAACAAGAAATGGGACAACATTTTAGTTGAAGAAGAGGATAATGATAAAGTTGAAGATCAAGATGATAATAATGGGAAAGATGAAGATATAGAGGAAAAAGAAGACTCGGAGCATGAAGAGGAATATTTAAATTTACTTAAAGATGAAGAGCAGGAAGAAGAATGGAATGAGAATGAGGAAGACAATGAAGTTAATGGGATAAATCAACAAGAATGGGAAGATGAGAAGACAGAAGAATATTATGATTACTCAGAAATAAACACTGAAGACTACGAAGACTATGAAGAAGAAGAGGAATATTATGATTATTCCGAAGCAAACACTAAAGATTATGATGACACTGAAGACTATGATGAAGAAGAGGAATATTATGATTATTCCGAAGCAAACACTAAAGATTATGATGACTATGAAGACTATGATGAAGAAGAGGAATATTATGATTATTCCGAAGCAAACACTAAAGATTATGATGAGTATGAAGACTATGAAGAAGAAGAGGAATATTATGATTATTCCGAAGCAAACACTGAAGATTATGATGACTATGAAGACTATTATGATTATTCCGAAACAATCACTGAAGATTATGATGAGTATGAAGACTATGAACAAGAAGAGGAATATTATGATTATTCCGAAAGAAACACTGAAGATTATGAAGAGTATGAAGACTATGATGAAGAAGAGGAATATTATAATTACTCGGAAACAAATGCTGAAGACTATGAAGACTATGAAAAAGAGGAGGAAGAGTCAGAAGATGAAAATGGCTTGAAAGAAAGTCAGCAATGGGAAGATGATCAACAATGGGAATATGAGCGGCTTCATGATGAGGAAGACGATGAGAAAAAGGAAGCTTTGGAGGAGGGAGAGATAAATGACAATGTGAAGATAACTTCAAAAACAAACAAAACATCCATCAAGGAGGAGCTATAAAAATCACCAGTTGATATACAAAAATGTGCTCTTGTTAGACTTGCATATACTTATAGTTATTATATAGGTCTGAAATGGTGTACATTTCTATTATTATTGTTACATGATGTGTCAAACTATCATGATCTGATCACATATATAGCCACCCCTTATTTAAAATATTGCAATATCAGAATATTGCAAACAATGCCATTTTACTAATAGTTATATATTACATGCTGGGAATAAAAAGAGAAACACATGTCCAGAAAAGAACCCCAGCAGGACTGCATTGTCAGTTAGAACATAAGAAAGCCTTGCTATGAGATACAAGAACAGAATTATATGCATCCATTAAATATATTATGTTGAACTATGATAAATATAAATTTTACAAATATTATACTAAAGGTAGCTATTTTCCTGTAAATAGCGATGATTAATCGATTAATCAATCGATATTAAACATTCTTCTGATTATCGATTATAAGTCTGTGATATTGATCATGCTAATTATTCGAAAAGACATACCTTACTTTTCAAGCATGCAACAACAAAATTTAATAATGTAGTGAAAGGAAGCCTTTTTGATAATCAAACGGATGAGTTTCCTACATTAATAGATTTAATTGGCCTAATTACTTCCATTCATTTTAGTTGATTATCAACTGATTTGAAGTTAATGATAATCAATTTCAGAATTTCCATATATATATATATATATATATATATATATATATATATATATATATATAATATATACATTAAAATCTTAAAAGATATAATTATCATGTTGTGAAAGAAGTATCCATATAATTGCTTTCCGATGACTGTGTATATATTAATCATTACTGATTTTCTACTTCTCTGTGTACTCGAAAACTGGGGCCTGAAGAAGTATGCAGTATACTGAAGCACACAGAAACTGAAGTACTCCCTTCAAGGTTCTAAAGATCGCTTCTTCATGTCTGAAACTCAACAACTTAAATACATACTTGTTAAAGATTCTTGCATCACCTTCATACTGTTTGAAGCTATAGCTGTTGTATGAAGCAGAGAAACAGACTGTTTAGCATTGAAGTCCACAGAAAAACAGACACTCTCTTTTCAGGAAACAACATGACCGCAGCTGGACTCGAACCACTGACCTTTAGATCAGGAGGCTCAAGCTCCAACCACTAAGCCATGCTGCCTCCTTAAAAAAAGAGTGCTCATCAAACTGGGACTATTTGATGGGAATGACTAACCACAACATATATACACACAAGTGTGTATATAAGACCGTAGTCCTAACAGTTGTGGGGAACCGAAGTTCTATTATAACCCCCTGTTTTTCTGTGGACTTCAATGCTAATATAACACCGTTAGGAGGGTTTCTCCTAATAAACTTTCCTCTATATCAAACAGACTGTTTCTCTGCTTTATACAACAGTTATAGCATTCTACCCGTTGGTTTTTAGGTCTATCGTACGCCCACTTCACGACCACTAATTAATTAGTTAGAAACATTATTTTTCAAAGTCTGGCAAAGAGGCAAAGCTGGAATCGAATTCTATGATTTCACTAAGGAGAACAGAACGTAAGTTATGATAAAGAAGACACTGCATAGAAATGATGTTCATCTTCAACAAATCTAGTGTTTTGGGTATCAAAAATACCATCTTCTACTGGCAAACATAATGGCTTATGGCATTTATTTGCAGGTTACAATAGGAAAGAATCTGTTACACATGTAGGATTGAAAGATGGTCATTGTATAGTTGCAGCTCTATATTTTATGTTTCAATCAATTTATTTTGTGATTTTTAAGACATAATAAGTTGGCATATCCTTGATTATGACTGAAGAACTCAATGTGTTAGCTACCCAAACCTAATCATTCCTAATCATTAGAAACTGTAGTACACCCTACTAACAATATTTTTCTCAGCTGCTGAGATACATTTTGACAGCATTTCTATGTTGGTTGCATACTTTATACTATTGTGGATTAGCCTGCATCATCATTATTATACACTTTCAGAATAATATGTATTACCTTTACTTTGAGCTAATGTATACAAATGCAGTCTCCCTGCTCTCTTGAATGCACATGATTCTATAAATGATAGAATGATCATGAAAAGAAAGCACATAATTACAGTTATCATTTTTGATGAGCCTCTCTCTCTCTCTACATGTAACTATTATAACAAATTGTACAAATGCATGGACTCAACTATGACAATAAAACTGTAAATATAGGTTATTGGTGGCAGTGAGGTATTGTGTTGATTTCCATACCGAAGGCCTAACCATTTATAATTAAAGCAGGAGCCCATAAGAAGATGTAATGTCATGTGATCAAATCTCAGAGGTCAAGGTCAGTCCAGCAAGGAAGAGATCGATGATCTCCTGTGGAAAAAAGCTTCACAGTAGTCTCTCAAAGCCAGAGCAAACCTACTACGAAGGTTGGGTCTGGCTCCACGAGACTAGCTTCACAGGACTATGAACAGTCTCTACAAGCCTCACAGGAGTGTCAACAATCTCGGGAGCCCTATCTCTGCGCTTTGCTTCACCTTTTTCGAGTGAGGAATTGTTCAGTAAGGTAGAAGAAAGTGTTCCTGAGAAGACAAGTACTAATACCAAATGGGCTGTGCAAGAGTGGGTTGCTGAAAGGAGTAGAGTTACCCCTGATGATATTCCAGTTAGCCTAACTGATGCTACAAATCAACAGTTAAGTGGCTCCCATTGTTCGTTACAGAAGCTAGGTATCCCGGCAGGACTTGGTATAATCTTTGTAACTGGTCACAGAAGTATTGATGGCATGAGATCTTATAAAATGATTTCAGAAAGGGGTCAAAATTCATCAATATAGCATATAGTTATGCAATCCATCCACATGTACACATTATGAAAAGATAATAATTAAAGAATGCATATGACAATGCATGGTTATCTGAACATTATTTGTACATGTGTATACCTATATTATACTGGCAAATTAAATATCTTTACTCATTTATTATTATAATGTATTTACTAATTTAGACAGGTTAGCCCATTACAGTTGTCGGCCCTTCTGAGTTTAATCAGGAACCCATAAGAAGATCTTCTTATGGGTTCCTGGTTTAATTATAAACGGTTATGATTATATTTATTAAAATGAGGAAATTCATCAGTTTTAATGTGCAGATACTGAATAAATAATTTTATGCTAAACTGTTAGAATCAGTGGATAATAAACTTACTGTATGCAGGTGTTTACATATTAATCACATGCTCTTTGCTTACAACTATACTTCCTTTATTGGCATTATATTTGGGATCATATTTGGACTGAAGAAGTTTCTCGAACTTAAATGTCTAATTGCGATCTTTAAAGGATGCTATACTACTCTCTCTTTAAATTCAATACATGAATGTATAACTGCCAAGAATGAATATGAAATGTGAAATCAAAATTATGCTTATACATACATAGTGTTCATCTTTGATGATTGTTTTCAAAATCATCAAAATTGCAAACTTAGCTATATATAATTAATATACATTCTTCATTAGTCAATACTATTTAATTACATGTCTTCAGGGGAATCATTTTCCTAATAGGTTGTGATGACTGCATGATAACATACTTGTACATGTGCAATTACAATCAAAGTATATACTCACAATTCTATTCCTTTATCCTGTGTAATAGAAACAGAATAAATGCTTTAATTAAGTGTTGCATAGGTTTCCAAACCTTCCTTGTGCATCTAATAGGCATTATAGACCTTCATGACATCCCGTGAAAGGGGTATTTTCTAGAATAAAACAGATTGTTTCAGTCATGCATAATAATAATCACTTCATACCTGACACAAACATGTTCCACAACATGATAAAAGATGTGGATTATTTAACACCTTCAGATGCACAGGACATTGGAAGGAATCAGAAGGGGGATCAAAAAAAGATATGATCATTATAAGTACCAGTTAACAGTGCTCGACAAGTATCAGAAATTTCAGCCATCATCTCCTCAAATATATTATATCAGGAAATTGATTTGTGTAATAAAGCTTCTTGCAATTTTGATGATTTTGAAAATGGCTTCATATATAGAATATATAATTATATATCAATGTATTTATATTTGGTGCTCAGTAATATATACAGCTAATACTAACTATATATATATGCATTGACAAACAACTCTACGGCATTGAAGAATCACATGCAATCACCAACCGCTTTAAATATAGCAGTCAAAACTTCATGTGTGACATCCAAATGGAGTGGATTAATTCATGATCATATCTTTTAGTGGAGCTATGGCTGTCTATATATATCAATGCAGTAATGACAATCTGAGTTAGTACTATTATGTTCAACTTTACATGTTCACAGTGCTGGTATGCATGCACTATTATCACAATCCACTATTAAATATCAGTGAAGTTTGAAAGTATTAATAATTTTAAGTTATAAAACACCTTTAGTAATAAATACACAAAAATACAATTTATCCAACAATTATACCAAAAGTAAAACAATATTACACTTGCACGTACGACACTGATAATTAGCATTAATTTAATTACTACAGAAATAATGATAGGAAAATAATTAGTTGGTAGTGTTTGGCACAATAATCTCAACAACCTCAAGTACTTGTTCAGCACACTTCACTGCATCTTCTGCTCGATTCATTCTATATATATCAACAGGTGCTTTCATGTTGGAACATCTGTTGGGAAATCTGCTGTTAAGGTAGTGTTCTTTAATGCTGCAAGCGCACGTTGGTAGAATATCTGCACCTTCAGGTTTTGGTTTATGATTAACAATGTCACAAGCAAGACCATACAAGTGATGCTCTGTTAAACTACCTGAATGAAGACCAAACAAGGCATAGCAACCTGCTTTAAGGGCTTTCTCTATTGTTTCATGGGCTAGAAAACACACTTGACATGGTAATTTTGCTTTATAAACCACATTCATTGCATGGTAATCAGATTTTGCTTGTCTTAACCACCTTTTTGCCTCTTCTGGGTCAGGATATAGTTTTTCTATAGGTTCATAATCTTGGTCTGTCAATACTAATTTAAATATTTCTGAGACAGGTACAAGAATACCATCTCCTTTATCAGTGTCAATTAAAATTCGATAAATACTTTGACTGGCGTATTCACCAGTAATTTCACAAGCCATAACTTTAGCAAAACGTATTTGTCCATCTTTATGTAAATATCCCACCCAGTCATTGGAATGAAACAAATTGTTTTCATGCTTTTGCATTTCCACATGATCAGGAATTACTTGTCCTATTTGCGGTATAAACATCGATTCTAAGTTGGGACATTCGAAGTCAGTATCCATGTTATACATGTTAAGTATAAGCTGCAAGTCTTGTTCTGATTTAATAGACAAACAATGTGCAACAGGTTTTGCAAGTTTTAAGTACGTTGATTTATCATATAATAACATCTGATTTTTTGCAACCTGTATGCATAGCGATCGTGCTAATTCGTGCCACAATGATAAGCTTGGATCTAAATCTGATGTGATGTACAAAATATAACTATGAGGTTGTTCACTTCTTTCAATGGATTTTTCTTTATGAAGAATATAATCAGATTTCATGATCCCTATGCTAACTGGAGGATTGCATATTAGCATATACACTTTAGCTTCCAAATCTTTAATAGGTCTTACGTTTAAGTGCATGATGATCTTCAACAAATATGAAACAAACTCTTCATAGTGATTATTATCTTCAAGATGCTTATTAATGATGTTTGGTAGTATTGCTGAGATTAAAAGACCCATTGCTTGTAATCGTTTAAGATGGAGTGCCACATTATATTTATCTGTTCCTTCAGTCTCATTGTGAACCATCTCCTGACAATTCACTGACAGAGCATACGGTCTAACACTTAGAGGAAGCTTTAGACACAAGTTTTTCTCTGTAATTTTTTGTTTCAAATAAATATCTGTATCATGATCCTGCATGATTGGTGGAATGACAAACAGAGAATACTCAGCCCTACTAAGATGAAAATTAGCAGCATGGCTGTACCTTTGGCTATCAATGAAGACTAACGATGAAGAATAACATAATTTGTTATCTTTGGTTGGTAGGTACAAGGAGTCAATAGTGGGAACACAGCTATCACTTGCATAAATGGAGTATAGTTTTAAAAGAGCATACCGCACTTTGCAAAGACTGTTAACATCAAGTGTAGCTGAACCAATATACTTATGCATTGTTTCAAGCATTTTTTGTATATGTTTTGGCTCTACACTTTGACTTACACCAAGAGCTTTAAGTGCCTCGTCACCAATTCTACTCAACTTGGATGGTAATTCATGGATGTAGGGAAACAAATGTCTATCACCTGGATCACAGTGTCTCACTACTTGCATTGAATGAACGAGGACTGGTAGATTCATATCAGTACTAGTACTGTTATCCTCAGCTGATACAGGAATACATGCCACATTTTGATTGCACAACATCTGTAGGTTTGTATAACATCCACTCCCACCCAGAAAATCCAAATTTTTCAATGCTACGTTAATAACAACTTCACCATTAATTGGATGTGAATGGGGTGGGGTATAAGTTGAGAAGAGATTGAAATCTGCTAGCCATGATTGTGAGATTTTTAACACATTGGCATATACATCATCTGGATAAGGGCATGTAGTAACACCTAAATAACGAAGCATGTTATGATGTACTAAAGATTTACATGGTAATTGCACAATTGGTTTCATAGTCCATACAAGAAAGGGGTTTGAATCTACCATACTCACAGAGTCCTTTAGTTTAGTCAAACCAATATTACCACATTCCATACCTGCTTCACAATGTGATGCAATGCAATTAAGTTCTCTCAACTCCTGCACTGGTGCAAAACAGATACTACCAATTTGTTGAAGTACATAATGATTGTTGTGCCATTCTTCTGCGGCGTCTGAAAAAACATAATCTAACAGTGCTTTTGAGGCTTTACAAATATCTAGATGAATCTCTGTACATAAATCATTACACAGCACTTTAAAATCATTCAAGCTTAACAATTTCTTTATGCCAAGAATACGAAAGAAATTCAACCACCTCTGATTTCTATATTTATCAGGTAGAAAATGGAATCTCCATCTAAAGACTTCAAATATAGGAACTGTATGATCACAAAACCTGTGTATGGGTAATAATTTGCCGCCTTCAGCTTCAACACAAGGCAAATCCTTTAGACCTGAAAGAAATCGATCATCTTGGCAAACAAGGCTTTTTTCACAAATTCCACAATTACCAGCTGTATGCATGATGTGCTTATGCATGTGATTCATTATATATGAAAGGTGTGATGCTCTATTCGCTGATGAAAGCTTCCAAAAATTTTTAAAAATCAAAGTCAAATACATCTCAACCTCACTCAAGGTTTCTCCACCAAGTACAGATATGTCTTCGCAAAGGTGTTTCCACATTCCTTCAGATGTTAGGAAGATGATGTCTGACTCTGGTGCCCAAATGTCAATCCCTTTTCGACAGAAGGTAGATGGCCAAAGCAACAAACGTTTATCGGCAGCAGTAGTAAAGATGCCACTTAATGTTTCCCACAGTGGCATTGCTTTGATGTAATATAAACTGTCTTCATCAGTTCGAAAATTCAATTTGCCGAAATATTTAAAGAGAACCTCAGCTTCAATTTTAGGATTTACAAATATCGTATTACATTGTGACATGTGATAAAGGTTTTTGAGAATGATTCTGTGGTCTGCAATAGTTGGGCAACATTTTTGTGCGCTTTCACTGATATTCTCCATTAACACTGGTATTCCCATGTCTTTCAGTGCTACTATAGTATCTTCATCAACATCCATATTTGACTGAAACATAGGAACGATATCTGAAGATGAGCTATATAACATCCCATTGCTTGCAGGCAAGATAACCCATTCTTTCACAATGTCCTCACAGTGGACTGCAAATACCTCATCTGAAGAAGATAAGCAGGACCAGATCTCTTTAAGCCAGTCTATTGTAATGTCCACCTCATTTAATGGCACTGGATCTACTCTATAAAGCTTCTGGGAGATGTTATTCCATAATAGTGCACTGAAATCGCTAAACTCAATACTAGAAGAATTAGGAAAATACTCATTGCTGAGAAGCAAAGGAAGCATAGCTGGATGTAGGAATTCATCGAGATTGTTTGGAAATAAGTGTGAAAATTTGCTACATAAAACTTTGTTGTCTTTTTCGAGAAACTTCAAAACATTATCGGCAGTGATTAAAAATGGCAGATCAAATGGTTCTTTTGGAAATTCATAGAAACATAAATCATCATTTGCTGTTTGATTAAGCAAGTAAGATACAAATTCACTGAATCTTTCAGCTGTCTTGAATGGAGTCTTTTCAACTGGGCATGGAATATGAATATTCTTTTCACAAAATTTGATAAAGAAGTTGAATATTCTTTCTTTGTCAGCTATTGCTGGAGAAAACTTCTTTAAATGTTTACAAATACGATAGGGAGCACATGTGAGTTTCATACCAAGACTAAGCAGGTATTCTTTGAGTTGAACAGGATTTTTAGTATGTAAATGAGATGTCAAGAATCTTTTATTGGGTTCGAAAAAAGCTTGTTTCAAAAGGTCATCACCATCACAGTGCAAAACATTCCACTGTATAAAAGGTTTTCCTTTTTCATGTTCCACTGAAGAGAGCACAGCACTGTTTTTTGTCCACAATTGATGGAACGTAGACTCTGCTAAATCTCTCCACACTCCATCTGGAGTAGGTTTCGAATGTGAATCATCCTTGATACCTGCTTGAGGTTTCCAGTAAGGAAACAAACTATAGTATTTATTTGTATCTGAAAAAATATCCTGAATTCGTGTGTACTCAACATGTGTGCAGTAAGGTATTAAATTCTTAAGGAATATTGCATAGGAAGATGACAGTGCTTTAATAAGTGACTCATTCCATTCTCTTTTTGGGTCATTTGGGTCTCCTTTCCATAATGACTGACGGTCTGCACTAAGAATAAATTGTCCATTGATGTGTACTGGAAGATTAGATGTAATTGATAAAGGCAAGAAACAGAACACTTTTGAGCAGAAGTCTTCTGATTTTAGCAGAGGTACAGCAATACCATGCTTAGGAGTTATTCGATCTAAAAAGTACCATTTATGAGAATTGTCACTGTAATCACCAACACCATGTTGTATTAGCCATTTTTCAGAAGTTTCAGAGGCATTGTCATTGCATTGCACTGTAAGAGTATAACTTTTAATAGCAGCACGCTTACATTCCGGAAATCTGTTAATGTAACTTCGCATTTCCTTCCTACATCTTGCACCTCCTTTATCCAAATGTATACTGTAACTAGCCTTGAATTGCATGTCAAAGCTACTAAACTCCCCGTTTTCAATAACAAAATACTGGAACTGACGTACACTGTTAAGGAATAGCAGGGCATCTTTAATCTGAGGTACCCACGTTTCGAGGTAAGTCTGCAACTTTGTATCAGATATAGGATCATCAACAATGGCTAACTTAGATTGTTTCACCTGTTCTATAGTGCATCTCAAAGGAAAACGAAACAGAGTTCCATTTTCCAAGTTAATAGGCAAATCTGATCTCTGAATTACATCTTGTAAATAGCAGCTTAATAGACCAGACATACCTTTCCAAAATGAATCATCAAGGTTATCGAAGCACCATCCAGGACTAATGATATCATCTTCCGTCTCAGCAACATAATGACAGTGAGGATCGAGTACACATAATACATTTCCACGTGTAAGAAAGCTAGGACAATCAGTTATATGATAAACAACATTGAAACCAATCCCATACTGGCCAATTGTATCCCGGTTATATTTCTTTGTTCCAGAGCCTAAATCTTGAATCCCTATAAGGTCCTCATCAGTGAAGTTAGCATCATTCCAAATTAGTAATGCAGGGCCTTGGAGCTCTTTCCACTTTGATGTAGGCAAATTTTCATGTGTATGCTGTCTTTTGTCCAATATTACACACATTTTTGATGCACGAGCGTCATCTGCATTCTGTAATAATTCTTTCAACAGAGTAATATCCAGAGTATAGCCTTCAAGTATATTCTTTATTCTTTGAGTTAATTTTTCTTTTTGTCCAAATGGAATGCCATGACAAAAGGTTTCATTCGGCTTTAATCTGTAACTCTCAAGGAAAATGCTACGAACTGGTGCGACACCCAAAGCTAGTGCTACTTCCTTCTTAAATCTTGGATGGATATACGATTTCTCCCTCACTAGTAGCATTGGGTTGTCATCATAAGCAAGGCAACTCACAGGCTCGAAAATAAATTTTTTGTTTGGAAGATAAGAATCTTTGTATTCTCTGAGATGATCAATTTGCTTCCCATTAAGTTCATTGATAATGGCTTCTATCAATAAAACACACTTTTTATCTGG
The DNA here is from genome assembly GCA_947044365.1 of Petrosia ficiformis. NCBI lineage: Eukaryota > Metazoa > Porifera > Demospongiae > Haplosclerida > Petrosiidae > Petrosia > Petrosia ficiformis. The sequence goes on from OX345636.1 coordinate 45,323,304, forward strand.
TTTTTCTTTAGTCTGTGTATGAAACATATCCTTAAATGTATTGAGGTGGTCGTCAATATCAAATTCCTTTTTAATTCCTACAACTGTCTGAAGATGCTTTTTTTCGGACAGCATGTCAGGAATTTTGTGAAGAAAAGGTCCTTGGCAAAGAGTTTGTGCAGCAACTTTAATTGGAGGAACAAACTCTTCTCCCGTCCAAATGAATGGTTTGTATTTTTTCAGTTCTAATGTACTTATGAATTCTTTGGAGGAAGATGTATTTTTTTCACTGTTATAAAGCTCATGGTCTAGATAACTGTAAATGAGCTGACACATTTTATTAATCCATTCCAGAGAATTTGTCTCTTGAGTTTGCGATGAACTAAACTGTTCAATTAAGTAATCATAATGTTTCATAACAACCATTACATTTGGATTTCTTTCCAGAGATAACAGCTCACAGACAGCGTCAGGTATTTTGCCACAACCACCCATCTCCACAGACAAATTGTTTACTATGGACTTCTGTGATCCAACCAAATAAAAGTTATTTGGGTGCTTTCTCCTTTTACCCAGAGTCATTTCTATTTCTCCATTAACCAGTTTAATGGGAGACAGTAGTTGAGTTTGCTTATCACCTTCCCAAGGTAAAGGATAGTAAGAAGGCTTACATGCCACTGGAAGGAAAGGAACAGAACAAAGCTGTTTACAAACAGTTTGGTCAGATTGGTCTATATTTTGCTTGATACATTTAATGATGAGCCGAACTCTACACAAAGATTTTTCTTTATTCGTCTGATAAGTTGACTGAATACTCTGTGCACGTTCTAAAATCATCTCCCATGGCAGATGTTCAGAAATAAGACCAAGAGACTTTAAAGCCTCCATAATAGCAGCATTATTACTTAATCGATTTATTGGGAATACCTCATCTTCCAAATCAAAGAGCTGGTTTAAAGGTTCATTTGGGGAGACTAATCTATATGCTGGTTTAAGGGATTCTCCATTTGGAACACATGGAATACAAGCATTACTGTTCAATAAACTGTGTAGTTCAGACTCTTTAAAACTATACTCTGTTTTTGAGAGCTGCAAAGCGAGAGACTGCAAAATATAGTATAATACATCGTTTCTAATGACTGTATTAGATTCAAATGATTTGATTTCTGTCAAGAAAAGTTTGGTGAAAGCTATATCGGTTAACACATTGACTTCATGTATTCGAGATACATGTTCCATTACTTGTTTGGAAAGACGAAGGACTGGAAGTTTGAGAATCTCTATAGCTTTTATGATGCATGATGGAGTCTGTGAGTCAAGTGTAGCTTCACAGAACATGTCCTGTGACAAGAATGTACAGTCACACAAGGCTAGCCATGTTTGGCTGGTACTTGAGTAAAAAAGGTCTTCGTTAGTAGCTAACTCATACAGTTTGTCTACCATTTTATCCCATGGTTCCTTTGTTCCAAGCTGATTGGTAGTAGGCCATAAAGTGGCAAAATCATAGCTGAGAAGTGTTCCTGACTCTTTCATGGACTTAAGAGTCAACAGAAGATTATAATAAGCCTGAGCAATGGTATAAGTCATTAGCATTTCATTCCAAGTGCAATCTTTACTATCTATCTGTGATTCAGAGTCACTCGTCCAAATTGCACTTCTATTACTCATCACAGCAAAATTAGCATTTACATGTACAGGAAGACCTGTATTAGGCATTGACAAAGGAAGAAAACAAAAGGCTTCACCATTTAATGGTATCACTGTTTTAAAATGAAATTTAGTGTCAGAAAGGAGCAAGCAGGCAACAGCAGATACTAAAGTTTGTGCATTTAGCTCCTTCAAATTAACTTGTACTTGTTGACTGTGACAAGAGATTGCCCAAAATTCTCTATTAATTTCGGACTTACCTAATTTTGGTGAATATGTGGTTGTGACAACTATAATACAACTGTGTTGTTTAGTTTTATCCTTCTTGACTTTCAAAATGCAATTCATATCACCATTACGTTTAATCACATGAAATGCTAGACTTTTGACATGTGTCAAGAAAAGTAGCAACTTCGAACCATGAACCTTCAGGTCATCAACAAGTCTTTTTATCATTGCCCCAGTGTAAATTGTTGAGCTAATTTGGCTTGCACATTTTCGGAAAGGCAAACGAAAGATAGTTCCTGAATATGAGTTTTGGGAAATGAAACCAAAAAGACCTTCATACGGAGCAAGTTGTTGTGATCTAACAATTTTTTTCAACGTAAACTGAATTTTTTTCCCGGGTTTTCTTTCATCAGATACAACTTCTTTCAAGTGTTTGAGTGTAGGATCAAATATATACAACCAATCACGACTGATAAAAGAAGGTATATCTGTGATATGATACACAGAACAGAACCCAATACCAAACTTCCCTATTTTCGATGCATCACTTTTTTTCAATCCTGAAGCAAGATTAGTGATCGATGAAAAGTCTTCATCACTAAATATACTGTTGTTGTGTACTAGCAATGCTGGACCATGACTATCCCCCATTCCTTCCAGTAAGAGTCGTTCTGTAGGGTGTTGGCGCATATCGTATACAATATTCATTTCAGTTGCTTCAGCGTCATCAGCATTTTGAAGTAATTCCTTGATGATTGTCAACCCATCTTTATATTCTGAGAGGATATTGGTAATACGAGTAGTCAGTGGCTCACACTGACCAGCATCTTCAAAAATATCATCTGATATTCCCAAGTGGTCACTGAGGGGTTTGACCCCAAGAGAAGGAGCCAAGTGTTGTATTTTAGGATGTACTAAATTGATAGGTTTCTCAGATGATTGTGCAAATGCTAACAAAAGCTTATTTTGGGTGTACGTCACATCTTGAATGGACATTAATTGTGGGTATTTTGAGGGTGTGGAATTTACAGGTATAAGTAAGTCATCCTGATTCTGTCTTGACGAATCTTCAGCAATCCATTCTAAAATCCTTTGTACTATTTGCCATGCTCTATTACCACTCACCTTTGTGGGGAATCTTTTAATTTGGTGCAGTACACTAATGATTTGCTCTGTACTTAGTTGTTCTTTCACATTACAATATCCAAATAACTCACTGAATATTTTCATTTTTGGATGGACTATGAAGAGAAAAGGCTCTAAGCTGAAAGAAAATGATGGCACTTGTGATAGCGCTACCATTTTAGGTGCAATGAAAGAACTTCCTGTCCAAACCCACTTTTCCAGTTTGCTGAAGTTATAATTAATTTCTTCTGCAGTGCAATTATTCTTCAAGTACTGATATGTTTGAAATGCAATATTCTCGACTTTCAAGATTCCAAGTACATTTTCAAGTGCTATAACTTCCTGGAAATGCTTTAAAACTGCATTAATCACTACTTTGTTTGAGCAGCTAACGTTGGGAGCAATTTCTTTAGGAATATTTTCAACAAATATGAGCTTCGAGCCTGCTATTAAAGCAAGGTCATCAAGAGAATTACACAGAGAACATGATAAAGCAACAACTGGATCAGCACTAGATGCCAATGGATATGATGATCCAGCCCAACCAAGACGCTCAGGATAATTTATAGGATGATCAGTTACAACAGGAAGCCAGGAACAGTAATGTGTAAGTTGAACTACAAAGTCCGACAGTGAACTTCCATTCACAAAGTCAGAAAGTAGAGAAGGAACCTTATTGAGAAGTTTAAGCAAAGCAATACACGTAGAATGCTGAGAACTATTTACTTGGTAACTGGAAGATGAGGGAATGTTTTGAATAATGTTCACTACTTCCATAGCTGTTACATCTTGAATTGATTTCAATTTACATTCTCGTAATACACGTACATACTTGAAATGTCTAAAACCTTGTACAGGAAAAACAGGTTCTGTCATAAAGAGCTCCTGCAACAACTGGTCTGATGGGTCATAAAGCTCACATGGTGGTTTTAAAATTCCATTGGAATTTGGTACAAAAGGAAGATGTGAAAGAGCTGTTCTAAAGCAACCAAGATAGTCATATTCAGTTAGAGAATCATAATGTTCAAGAATACTCTTCGTTAAGCTCAGTAAATTCTCTTGAGAAAATTCATGCGATTGAATTTGAATGAACACGACTTTTTGAAGAAAATCTGATTCACTCATCAATTCGACTTGTTGTGATGCTAACCGAAGAATGCTACTTTCATTGCTTGTTGATGATAGAACTAAAGGATGGGAAGTTAACAGATCTGGTCTGCAAACAAACTTGTTACTCTCACCAATCGCTCTGTTGTTTGCATAAGACGTTGTTAATGATTTAATGCTGTATAAATCACTATTCTGCAAAACTGAAAACATGGGAATATTGCACAATATTTGTATTCTCTCGCTATTGCTGTAATTATAATTGTAATAAGCAAAAAACTTCTGCATTGCTTCTGCTTCTTCATTTGTGAACTTAATAAGAGAGATAAGTGATTGTGGCATTGCATCCAAAACCTCACCTGGATTTAATTCATAGAGGTGTTTTGAAAGATGAGGGTGATACAAATATGGAAAGTCATCTTGATTAGCCAACCACAATCCACACTTGTACAAGGCAGAAATCAAAAATGAATTGCACCTTTGACTATGGGAAATATAAACAACTCTTTTCTGTATATTAAGAGATACAATGCTACAGTGAGCTTTAATGTCTTTCTTCACTGGAATAATACACTTTCCAACAAAAGGTTTCAAGTTGGAGACAGTGGTATTTAACCATTCCCAGAATGATTTCAAATTGTCCTCAGACCAAGGTTTCTTTTGAGACAGAGGTAGTAGCTCTGCCACTTCATTGATACCAAACAGCTTCACTTGTGTTTTTGAACTTTCAGCTATTTTGATAAACTCACTGTGTAGATCATCATCCTCCTCCATCAAAAAGATTAATTTACACTTAATATTTGGAAGAAGGGAATAAGGGACAGCTGAATTGCCGACAAATACATGTGTGTGCATTTTGTATGAGCGCTGACGTGTAAATGCAATAAAGCTACCATCCAAAAGTGGTATTAATTCTAGACCTGAAAGGTCATTATAAGCTTTGTCTTTTAGGCAGTACTTCAGAACTTCAAGTTTCTGACTTCTATCAAGATTCTTATAGACATAATGGTTATCTCTCAATGCTTTTCGCAATAAAGTAGGGTTGACAGTTTTGGCATTTCTTACTTTGGGAAGGTATGTACCAAGAGCCTGCCAAACAATTAATGGAAGCTTGCAAATTTTGATATTAGAGGCACAAAGAATTGCTTCAACGGATTCTGTAAGGATGTCATCCTCAGCTACTAATATACTTTCCTTCCAACTAATCCATTTACCTCCAAAAACTGGAGTATGAAAAATGGTACTCATTTGTAACAGCTGTGTAAAAAAAGGCTTTAACATACCCTGCCATGGTGTGTGCTGTAACTTTGAAATATCTGGCCAACACTTATACACTATCTCAGGATGAATTTCCATTTGCACAAGTACAGTCAGCAGATGAACATAGCATGAAGGTAGACATTTTTCAACAAGAAGATCATTCCATCTACCTTCATCATTCTGCCTTTCTTTAGCTTCCCATACAATGGATCGTCTATTACTACTAGTTGCAAATGTGGCATTGACATGTAATGCAAATGGTGCTTGCTCTTCTGTTGGAAGGGGAAGAAAACAAAACAAGCGACCTTGGGGGTTTCCAGTGACATTATTCACTTTGTATGCCAAGCTAACCCATGGTATTACTTGGTGATTTTTAACAGAAAGGAAACTTGCAGCACATTGTAAAACCTCAGAGTCAGTACTTCCCACATGGTGAACAACAACATACATCTGACTCTGAGATGTTTTATTGAGCTGAATGTCATTTATTACTGCAATACTAAACAATAATGTGCAATTGAGTGTTTTGGCTATACTTCCAGCTTGAAAGGAACTTTCAACATTATCAAAAAAATTTATTCGTTGGCCTATTGAGATCATGTTATGAGTTTTCGCAGACTCGATAATAACTTTGAACAAGGTGCTGAAAGAACCTGTTTCTGAAATTACGAAAACTTCAATGGATTGAACTGAGCGAAGAAAGAGTAGTAGCAACTCTGCTTCATCTTTTAAGCATTGCAAAAGCTTGGTGATTCTTTCAACACTGTATACTTCATTGGAAAGCTTTGATCGTATGTTTCGAAGGGGAAAACGAAACATTGTTTGACCTTTAAATATTGGCATTGAAGAATGGAAACCTGCAATACCATGAAAGATTTCTAATACGTTGTTTGCGCTCTGCTGCAAATTTCTCAAGGAATATCTACAACCTGGCTTACCACTCCAAATTTCTTTCTGTGGTTCAAGGAATGCACAGTATTCTCCACTTATGATTACTGGAAGATCTGTTGGGTAATAAAACAATATATATTATGTTACACACAATTATTAATTGTATAACAGTATTGCACTGATAATGGATTGGGTATTAGTATGGTGCTGGCATTTGTGTTCATAAAAATGTATTGGTAATTTGGTATCAGTTGAAACTTGGCTGATGATTACGCAGTTTGATTTTACACCAATGTTTGTTTAATCTAACTTATTTTGGTTATCGTATACAAATTATTGCCAATTGCACAGTGCCGGCTCATAATTGAGCATGTAATCAAGCTTAATGTTTATAAACTGCTATGAGTGTAGTCTCCGGAAGTTGATGTCTTCACGAGACTAGAATTAATTGTACTTTGAATTAGTGGTGCAGCAATAAGACATTTTACTGATGTTGAGATAAATTGAAAATTACTTTAAATATAATTATACCAATAACCAATACCAATTCGATATTATATCTACCTTCTGGTTCAATGAAAATGAGTGTTTTCTCAATAATTATATATGAGCATCATAAAAGCAATTAATGATGCTGTAATCACAAGAAATGACATATTTGATATACGTTTTACAATATCGGTTACATCTTTCAGAAATAACCTATACCCATACTGATATCGATACTAAAAATAATGGCTGATAATGACCAATACCAATTACCGATCTGATTTTAGGTCCATGACTAATTTGAATGACCTAAATATATGTTTGGTCAAGCCAAAAATGGGCATTACTATGCTTAAGAATTGCACATGCTCACAACTGGACTTTTTCTGAACTTCCCTTCTTTCAAATCCTAGCTATGGGCCTGTGCATACATGTAAGTTAATTTGCAATGTGTGGCGTTGTGTGCACTCCTTATTTCAATTGGTGCTTGCCAGCTATGCTCTCAATGTATGTTAAGTGTAACACTTGTCAAAATTTACATAGTTGAAAAACAACGAAGATATTCAACACATACAACTTAGCAGCCCACTTGAACAGCAATCATGTGTGCTGCTAAGGTAGACAAGAACGTATTTTATTTATGGTATACAAATTATCAACAGTGATCTATGTTGTCATCGTAAAGAGATTCACTATAAAAATTATTAATGTAGTTTACAAATTGTCTATGCAAGTAAGCTTAATATGTTTGCTTTCTAATCTAATTATATATACACTATGTGTGTGAGGCTGAGCTGCATATAATATTTAAAAGTAGCACTATACAACTGTCTACACAGAAGAAAATATGGCTTGCTATCATCAAAATAATAGCACTCCTTACTCTAGTTGAATAGATAACCCCGTCTGTTTCATCTAAATATGTAGAAAGCCACAATTCAATAATTTTGGCTATTCTCCCTAACCCATGGTTTAAGGACTAGCTAAACATACAAAAGTGAAAAGATCTGCTGGATAAGATGGTAGAGTCGACTAGTTCACTCTACAGGCATCTACCGATTCTACTATTACTATACAGAACCTCCTCAAAAGATTGTGTCAGAAATAAAGGAAGCTATAATACTGTTGTAGATACGTAAGTATTTAGCTAAAGGCTAAGCTGATCTGTTGATGCCACTCTATACTAAAACACTTCACTGCAAAAACAAAGTTGCTAAAATAACTAATTTATTTGTTAGCACAGTTGGAACACTGTAAAAAATCGTTTGTTGTTTCACTCAATTCGGTCGATTTGTTATATGCAATGTCATATGTCTGTAAGTAATAGAGCATGAATAATGTGTGCCCCCTATAGTATAGAGTTATGTTATATGTGACAAAAGGTTTACTATAGCTAGCTGCTTTGACAGCGACATGCACTGTTACTGTCAAGCAGTATGAATGATGGCTTGTTTTGCAGTATATTGAGTTACTTAGCTGCTTTGACAGTGACACTTACTGTCAAGCAGTATGAATGACATCTAGCTTTGCAGCCTGTTCTTGACTTCATAACAATTATTTATGTTTGCTGTTTATAATTATAAAAATGAAACTCATATTACCAGTTAAATTGGTCAAAATAACAAATCAGTTTTTAAAGTGTTATAGTGGGTACACGGAATGAGAATAAAGCATATGTCCCATACATTAACCATATAATTTCTTTCAGCTCAACATGTAAATCAACTAATCAGTTGGTGATATGTATGCAGATACAAGGAACCAGATTAGCAGAAGTCCTGTTGTTCATCAGACTGATGGTACATACAAAAAGTTGACATTAACTCATGTAATCAGTGACTATTTGAAATTTAAAAGTGTGGTAACTATGCCAATTGTGTGACGTCATAAAAAACTTTACAATATACAGTATAGATAATAAAAAATGTTCACGTTTTCTCTTTGTACTATGACTGTAGTACATTATGTTAGATAGTGAAAACACTGTAGAAACTCTGTCTAAACCATAATTAAATATTCAGTGATAGATCGTATAAACAGTATATAGAACGCCAAATTTCCATTTTTATGACCGTCAAGTATATATTCACAACGAAAACTGAAGCTTCGCATATGTAAGACTCTACTTGCTGAGTTGTTTACATACTCACCAATCCTTATGCTAACTTCAAAGCAAGCCTCAAGCCTTTCCCAACATCTATGAAGGCAGGATAATCTGATATAACTCAATCATATATAGACAAAATTGAACAAAACCTTAAGCTTCTGGAATATCAACTTTGCATAGATCTGAATTCTTCTGAGAGAATCTAACAGTAAAATCTTGGCCGTTTGGATTGTTAACCACAACCACATTCCGGCAATAAGTAATAACAAATGTTAATTAAACATTTAAATACAATTAAACCGTTATAACACAACGATAAGTTCGTTCTGTACTACGGTTGTAGTACAAAGACAATACGTGAACTTTTTTATGTATGCTGTATGTGTGTATATAAAATCTGTGTACTACAGTTTTTATTTAGTCATGTACACAGTTGTTCTAGTTGTATATAGAATTGTATGCTAGTTTCTATCTCCCTATTCTCTTTGTCCTTAGTTTATGGTACATGTGTTTATTTTTCCTATAATAAGGTCACAACAAACAGTTAATAACACGTATTAGCTATCAGTATTGATATTTGCTTTGAAATTTTGGGCAAAATTCATTATCAGTGCAACACTATTGAACTTAATGGTGTACATAATAATTAGTGAATTACCGTATAGCCCTAAATTTGCGCCAGCTATAAATTTCACATTTTTCGCTAAAACTGATGGACCATAAAAATTTCATTTGTGAAAATTATGGTCACAAACACCTGCCACATGTGAGCATTGGTCAATGTGAACATTTTATTGTGAATTAATTAAATATCGTCAAAACGCGAACATTTTACACACAAACATCTTCCATTTGTATGGTAGTACTCTCCATGTAGGGATGGCTTGGAAAAAATGGATGCCCTTACATTTCGATTGCAAGTTATCCACTGTAAAAACTGATTGACTGTTTTAACAATTCATTGGTTACAAGTTTCATCTGCTTAATAATCCTTTTTCATATGTACTATATGAAGTAGTCAACACTATATTTCTAATTGAAAATACAATGTTTGTTTTCCGTTGTAAATATGTTTATTATGTTCCTAATGGCAAGTACACATGTACTATCCATTAGGAACATAATAATCATATTTATGACAGAAATTTAAAACAATCCAAATAACGAAAGAATAACGAAAAAAACATCTTAATATTTAAAAAGCATATATATATATATATAATTATATATATATATATATATATATATATATATATATAATTATATATATATATATATGCTTTTTAAATATTAAGATGTTTTTTTCGTTATTCTTTATAATTGAATACTGCAAGCAAATAATTTAAAATGAAGCTACTTATCAACTTACCAGTGATGTGATATACAGAGTTAAAGCCAATACCAAACGTGCCAACTTTATGAGGATTTTTTGCTTTCTCACTGCATTGCAAATTTCGAATTCCTTCCCAGTCATTTTCCTTGAAAGCACCATTATTATATGATATCAGAGCTGGGCCATGAAATCTGCGATACAGAACTTCATTGTGTTCTGCTATACTCAGTGGAAGTGTCTGCATTTGTCTGCAGTCAATGAAAAACTTCACTTCTGTGGCTCTTGCATCATCAGCATTTTGAATAAGTTCCTGCAAAAGAAAAGTAATTCTATATTCATCAAAATAAAAAAAATTCCAAAAATTACAGCAAAGGTAAAAGGTGATTTTTTTGTGAGTGCATGCAGACTCAATTGGTATTTCTAAAATTAGGTAAACAATTAAAAAACTCCGTTGGTATTGTGAGTTGTCTATGTGTTTTGTATTGTAGTTTGTATATCCCATAGTACATAATACGTATACACTCATAGTACACTGCAAAAATGAATGGGTTATTTTAACTACGCAGTCGCCACCAAGCATCACTTAATTTGAGAACAACACAATTATATATCTCTTCATGTAGTGGTAAGATGTATATAGGGTACGCACATTCATGCATGATTGCATGTATAGTGTTTTACTATAACTAATAATAATTAGAAACAAATTGTTCATTCCTAGGCTATTATCTCATTTTAAAGTTATGAAAACAGCTGCTTTATATGGTAGTAGAATGTACTTTGGCATGTGCATTCATTACTATAGTCAATAATAATGTGTATTATGATAGAGTACAGTTTTATATTTGGTTGTAATCTACCATATAATAGAGATATTGCTCCTCCAATTTAATTCATGATGTCAAGAGGGTATAAAGTACATGTACTTTACAATTAAAATGTTCCATTATGGAGTAATCAATAGTACTTTAATAATTGAGATCATTTCCATTATAATTATACTGGAAATGAATTTTAAAATTATCCTGGAAGCATGCAACTACTGGTCTATTATAATAACCAATTCATATTTACAGTGTATATACACAATGTTGGTACTCAAAGTCACATATATACTATATATAGAAAGAATGATTATAGTAAATTGATAGTATAGGGGAAGATTCCTGTTAATACAGCATTATTTTTATATATTATTAATAACATGTGTTGTAGTATTCTTAGATATCATTAGAGTATTGAGTAAACATGTTATTACACATCAGTGTAAGTATAGATATTATTTGTAAACATACTCGACATATCTAAGCTTCCTTTATTGAATGTTGACATTATAGTGCTTCTCTACAAATAATTATGCTAAGAAATGAGTGCTTAAAGATATGACATATGCTAGTGTCACATACGTGTTGTATATGTTCTAGCCTGAATTACTCAAGTTACTATAATTCAATCCACCATTTATATAACAGTTACTGTTTTGGACTATGGAGCCTTTTCCAGAAAGGACATCCAACTGAATCAGAAAAAGCCTTCAAAGTTGTTTCTTATTGGAATATTCTCACATGATGCAGGTGACAGTTACTGATGTATTATATCTCCATAATCCCCTGTAGGATGGTCTTATCTCTGTGCACAATAATGTAGAAATTAAAAACCCCAGTAACTACAGCGAATGAGCGCATTTCTCCAATGATAACGTTATTTAAAACTTCTATTGTTATAGCTATATAAGTTTAGCTAACAATTTTTTTTTAAATCAAAGTCAAATGACAAATACTATTCAATACCTTGAAAATTTGTCCGTCAGGATAGTCTCTTAGTATGCTTCTGATTGTCTCATAGACAGGAATATCCCTCGGACCAAAATCTTCACCAGTTAACTTAGCCATCCAACAAAAAGCACTACACAGTAGTTTGTCTGTGGGTGCTGGTGACGTTTTATATATTGAATGTAGAACCGCGCCTATTAATATTGACCTGTTCGTCACACGTAAACGTCCCGTGACGCGTGATGGAAAGCCAATTTATCACACGCGTGAAATTTTAAATACCACGCGTGCTATTTAAACTGCACTCATGTTGAACACACACGTATAATAAATAACGGTCTTATGAAAGTGTCAGAGTCAACTTGTATGCATTTTTAAGAAGATGCAAAGATGTATTTCAGAATGCTTAAGGATGATTGAATCAGGAGGGGACATTGATACTTGATGATGATTGGAGCTTCATCCTATAACATATCTACTAACAAGTAACAACTTACTTTCTTTCGCATCATGGTTTCTCAGCAACAGATATTGCTATATAGTCTGTACCCACATACAGTTATATATTCAAGGTCTTCTTACTAGTCATAGCATTGGAAGAGATGAAACTGAAAACATTTTTAATCTTAGAGACAGCCATGCAGTAGATGAAGGTCATATTACTGAAAATGATGACAGCATGGTCACTGTACCTCCAATCACGCTAAGACAATTGATAGGCCCACTTTCTAAAAGCTCTAGTGGATGAGGTATTGATTTGTACCTTCAAACCATACATTTTTTAGTCAGAAATATATCCTGATACTTAGACCAGCATGCAATTACTATATGTATATATATTACAGTTAGAGTACATAATCAGAATTGTGTTATAATAAGTAATCATTATTGCAAATACCAGTAATCAGTATTATAAATGTGATAGATTAAGAGGATACAATAAATGTATACTCTAGATCTAATCATAAATGAGTATGTGTTTATGTGTGCAGTTTAAATAGCACACATGATATTTAAAATTGCACGTGTGTGATTTAAATGCTACGTGTTCTGTTAAAAACAACGCAAGTGATATTTTCAAATTATGACACAAATGGCTTTCCATAGATGTGGGTACGTGGGTAGGACTAAGCATGCTGAGCACCTTAGTGCGAGGCAATTAACTAATCCGGGGGTGTAGTGAAATCTCAACCTTAGTTTGTATATATATATATATAAATATATTATGCTAACAGGTCCTATATGCTAAATATAGGACCTGAGTTTTGTGTCCAAGGATGTGATATAGCCTGAGCCTCCAAGGAACAGACTATATGAGAGTGAACGAGAGGCAAGACAATCCCATGTATGTTAGCACCATCGCAAGGATCACAAGATGAGAAATCACTCAAGACAAATATACAGTGTGTGTGACTAAAACCACACCTTTCTGGATAATTGACAGTGCAATCGAGGCAGTCCTGGACATACGTATTCCTAGTTTTAAAAATAATGAGGGATAAAAGCTTTGAGAATTATGCTAGCATAATAGGAAAGAATTCAAACATAAGTAAATTGAAAATTCATTAATCAATATTAGAGTTACTGTTGATTAAATAGTACATTAATAATGTATGCTGCATTGATGTTCATATTGACAGAGTCAATCTGGGTACAGAAATTTGGAGGAATAATAGGGAAGTGTTATGAAACATGCTCAAAAGAATAATCCGTTAAAAGTTGATCATAATGTGCTCATGCAGGGCTTAAATTTTGGGAAATGTACAAATCAACTGGAAGTTTGGCTATATAAAGTTAGATTAGATAATTCTTTGCCCGCTCATTAGCTAATTAAGCCTTTTGTGTCTACCTGTGAGTGCTACACTTAATGCATCGTAAAGAGTGATATAAAACATTTAGTGCCTATTACTTGACGTTTCTAGTGTTTTGGTAGCATTTTCACAGGTAGCCATGCATTAAGTAGTAGGCTTTCTTAAGTGTACATTATGCATAAACATCAGGTGAATATTATAAGAAAATGTAAGGTGTCCAGAAAATTGAAATTGTATAAGGTAGGACTCGAAATAAACATGAACTTTTGTAATACTATTGAGACATTTTTTGGGGATGGATCTTCATCCCAGACTTTAGAACTTATATATGAAGTTCTCTGTCATGATATAACTAAAAAGCTAAGCAGTATAAGGCCAAAAAGCATTAAGTGTCTACTTAGCTTTTTATACTGCATTTACACTAGTCATGATTACTGAGTCATATTGACCTATTTCAGAATATCCATGTGGTCATAGTCATACTGCACATGTTCATAGAGTTTCAAGCTGTGTTCAGCCCATTACATGTCAGCCTACTTCTATTTTTGTATTATGACATATGGGGCCAGTGTGGTTTGGATCGGCACTAGACTGTTCACACACTCCATTGCATATTGATAAGTGTGCCGGACCAAGCTACGATCTAGTGTATGTAATGTAAATGTAAGATTCAGACTCAGGTCATCGATGTACTTGTTATGGGATAGTCTTGCTTCACCGATGTACCATGTTACAAGACGTCTTGTAACGTGTAGTCTCGTGTCACCAACGTACCATGTTACAAGATGGGATGATCTGAAAACTCTCATCACAAAACCTTGGGTGAAATATCACGTGATAAAATCAGGTTATTAACCAAAATTAACTAATTAATTTACAAATAATTATCGAGATTTAGCAACTCAATCACATTGCAACATTTTAATTCATTGTGTGATGGATAGAGCAGAGTGTTCTGTTATCCACAGTGATGTCTCATGATAGCTAATTTGGCAAGCTGACTAAATTGAGACTAATGCTCAGAGTCATTATCAACAAAGTATGACATGGAAACTGTGTTAACTACATTTAGCTTTATGCTATTTTGGCCACTCTTTTCCAAACAGCACATTGCCGCTATCTTTTTTGTCTGATGTCTGATGAAAGTTGTTTTATCAGTGTTAACCACTTGTAACTAGTCTCGTGTCGCCGAAGTATGCATTACAGGATGGGAACGACTGGAGACTAGACTCTCATTGCAAGAATCTGTGTAGGACCAATCAAAATTGATTTTGATTGGTCCTACACAGATTTCGCCCTGTTTGTCAGGAAAAATATGGCTGAAACGTGGCATTTGGAAAAGAAATCGTCATTCCTGAGGCAACACTGAAGATTGGCTACAATAGTGTAAAGTCCAACTAACTAAATGTATTTGAACAATATAAAAATGCACTTGTTCGTGGTTTCTATGTCATACTTCGTTGACAATGACTCTGAGCATAGACTGACATGTCAAATTGAGTCTATACTTTGTTGTAAAACCATTAGCAGAAGTTCTTATTTACAGCTTTCATCAGTGATCACTGCGGATACAGAGCTCTCTGCTCTATCCATCACTCAATAAATTAAAATACTGCAATGTGATTGGTTAATTAGAGGTTTCTAAATCCTGTAGTATATTTATAAACCTACAATTATTTAGTAAACCTGTTGCGATGTTGCTGTAGGAATTTCACACAATGAATAGAAGCAAAGTTTGTTGTAAGGCTGGATGTGTTGATTTTTATAAGTGATCGACTGAGAAAGTCACTAAAGTGTGGGCTTTGACCACTGAATATTGCATTTGTAAAAACACTCTAGCTTCTTTCTGTCAACAAACGAAGAATGGTTTTAGTATCTACGACTTTCTTAAAATGTCTTCTGTCCAACTAAGTAAGCTAAAATCTTTAGCTTTTAGAAATCCAAAAGTTACACAGTTGAGAAAATTGAGATGTGGGCATTGCAACCGCCTTATTGATGCAGTTGATAGATGTTAGAGTTTTATGGCAGCAAGTCGAATAACAACTAGTTTATTAGTTAATACAAAATGAAAGAAGATAGATAACTAACTTAGTCTAACTATACATAAATGAACTGATTCCTTATATAGAAGGATCTACAGAAACAACTAGAATGTTCTACAAAAACATGTGCATAAGAAACTTCTAGAACAAATCATACAACAAAGGTATCAAAGCATATCACACAAACACCTACAAACAATCTAGTTTTAAAGTGTTAATTCCAATAATAGAAGCACTAGCACTGCTAGATGTCAATCATCAATCCCCTACTGCAGTTGCAGTTACCGACCCGCCCAACAGAAATCCAGTTAAATAACTCGGAATCACTTTCAATCTCTCAGGCCTATATATAGATCCGTACCTCCTGAATTTCTAACAGTTCAACGTTCTACAAACGAACTAAGATATTCATTCAATTATTGTCTACAACTGCACTAGTATGTGTGTAAATAGATCAATGTCAAAATTATGCACTGTTATTCTTTTTTTCAAAAAATTCATTTGTATGGTATACAACTTTCATTTGGGTACTGAAGTTTTTTGGCAACATACAGAATTTATATGCATGGTGTAAAATTGTAATAAAATTTTCATTTGGATGGTATACAATTTTCGTTTGGGTACTGAATTTTTTTGGCAACAATTGTACAAAATTCATTTCGATGGTACAGAGCTCAACTTATGTAGTTCAAAACTCTGCCATGTCCAATTCTTGGGTTTATCAGACTCTGGGAAACATTGTCATTGACTTAAGCAACATTAGAGAGACAGATGAAGTTTCAATAGATGAAGCTGATTCTTACATGTGGAGAGTAGAGTTAGTATATTGGGAATTTCTAGTGAAGGAAGCCAGTGGAGACATTACTGATACAGAGAGGGATGCCCTTCACAAGCACATTCATTAATGAAGCAAGAGATGGAGAGTTATGAACTTGTTCAAGTTTCACCATTACAACAAGCCACTGTAAATATATATATGGTAATGTCGGCAGACCTCGTTTCGTGGTTCCATACCATCAATTGGAATATCTATAGTTAATGCTCATTTTACAGTTCCTCAGATTTCCCTTATTAGGTGTATCTGTGAGACCATCAGACAGCGAATGAAAGAATACAACCTTACCATTCGTGGTACATATTCTGACATCAGTGATGCTGAGTTGGAAGAACTTGTTGCTGGGGTCCAGAGACAATTTCCTACTGGGGGAAACCATCTAATGTATGAAAGTGTGTTGTCACACGGTAGTCGACTCCAGTTTCAACAAATTAGAGACTCCCAGAAACGAATTGATCCACAAGGATCAATTATGCGTCGTTTGCAACATTAGCATAGGAGACACTATGCTGTTCATGGCCCACATAGATGGAAACCACAAGTACAAGCATTAGTGGCAATTGATTTACAAGCATTAGACTATGTTCATTTTCCTATAATTATGAAGGATGTAGCTACACCTCAGTTGCCTAAGTCCTAAAGCATATTACATAATTCAGTTATTATTGTAAATTAACAATTGCATGAATTGATTTTTTTAAATAAAAATGAAGTTTATGTTACGCATGCAGTCATGTAAGTATCTTGCTGCTTTGCAGGTGGAGATTAGTTATACATGGTTGTGTAGATGCATGGTTACAACTGAATGGTGGTTGCTTTAAGATGTGCTAATAACAACGAAGCTAATACTGTTTGCAACTATTTCAGGAAGCAGTGGAGTTGTTTGGGTTGCCAAGTCGTGTGAGGAGTGGCAGAGGTTCTGAAAATGTTGATGTGGCAGACCTTATAATACCATAACGAGGAGCTGGGCGAGGAAGCTTCATTTTTGGACATAGTGTTCATAATCAACGAATAGAACGTATGTGGAGGGATGTATTTAGTGGTTGCATAATGTTATATTACCAGCTATTCCAGTATATGGAAGAGAATGACATATCAATGTCGATGACGAATTACAGCTCTTCTGCTTTCACTACATCTTCTTCCCACACATCAACAAGAGTTTGCAGCAGTTTGTGAATACATGGAATCACCATCCTCTAGGCGCCGAATCTAACTTATCAACTTTGCAACTATATATGGATGACTGGAGAACACCCTTGTGACCCCAATGAGTTACATGTTCAGGTGTGTTAGTATACAATGTACATAATAATTATAATCACAGGTGTAATTAATTACAATTCATAATTATGCAACTATTACATAGTCACTCATAGGATGATGTCTACTTCGGGGTAGATTGGGAAGGACCTCTATTGTTTTATAGGTCTGATGTAAATCTTGGCCTGTGCAGCAATACTTTTCAAATATTGTATCGAATATCCACTTGATGGAAGCGGAATCACATCAAGGAATTTATTTGATCTCTCACTTGTTCGAAGAAGTTCAAATCCTCCAGCCCCTCCCATCTACAAACAATGCAAAGAACTTGTTTTTTAAATTGTGTCTAATTAAATAAAACTTTTGTTAAACTAATTGATAATGTCACCAACCAACACAGTAGTGCTATACCTTCAGCTAGAAAACTGGAGTGTTGAACTATATGACCTAACACACTGCTTAGAGTCCCCAAAGTGCGTATGTACTTTAACGTTAACATCGTACATAATTTGTTGCAAGGCATTTCAGCTATATTAAAATGTTACAACAATAGCAAAATTTTGTATCTATAAAAAAAAGACCTTAATTGTCCAGCTTCAGAAAAGATTAATGTTTTTTTATTAAGGTTGTAGTCTTTTCCGTGGGCGGATGCTACTCCAATCAGTTTCTAGTCTTGCAAGATTCTCGCTGCATACAATCTTGTTCCATTCTTTATTTTTTGGAAGCCACACCCACCCGGGGGTATAATTATTGGGCCTAAATGTTTTCACTGATAAGGGGGCGGTGGGTGGGAAACAATGGCGGGTAACTGTAGTTGCGCTCTGAGAAAGATCGGAGTTTGATAGTGCCTAGAAAGGTAGATTTTATGGTTTCACTGAAAAGCTACAGAATTCAGCTTTCTTCAGCCTCTTGTAACTATAAAAGTAAAATGAATTTCCAGAAAACGGCTCTATTTGTTTTCTCTAAATGCATTGTACTTGGTGCACGCCATGATTGGTGGGCGTGGCTTTCTCGGTTTTGTACTTATTGCGATTACAAAAATGGACATTTTATATATGTTTTATCAATTCCAGGACCCTATAAAGGTGATTAGAAGATATGAAGGTCGCTATTACACCAGGTTAGAGTCATATTATATAATATTCTATTTTGAAACTGATTGGAGTCGCATCCGCCCACTCCCTAGTACCACCTTAATAAGTCCTCACCACGAAGCAATAGATTTCTGGGGACATGGAGTGCGTCACAGACTTTATGACTTATGCTATGGGATCATGCATGTGTGCCGTTTCCAATACGTAGTCTATGCTACAAACTACTTTGTCTATTATTTGATGATGTTACAGTATACAGTATACAGTATACTTGAATTTGATTGGTGTGCAGGATTCCTTGCATGCTGAGTCGGAAATTACACCAGACCCTTCTCCACGATAGTGCGTGTGGCTGGGGACAAGACTATATATATTTTCAATAAAAATGATAGGATAGGTAGGGATGTCAAAACCCAAAAAGTATGTGAACAAGATTGGGATGGGTAACAGCAGGAACAAAATTAAACAAACCAATTCCATAACCCTACATAAGTACATGTCACTAAGAACAAAAGACAAAGTAGATATGTACCTATGTAGGGTTGTATATTATCTAATGGATTTGATGTAGGGTGAAGTCTAACTAGCTATATTCTCTTTTTGCAGTCACAAGAAAAGCATAGGAAATGTCACTTTCATAACTTCAATTGTGGATCCACAGCAGATTTTGTGTATTATACATGTACGTAACATCACGTGCTTTTCGAAAAAATTCTTTTGCTCCCTTTTAGAGTTGGTAAATTGATAATGTATGAATCCATAACAATTATAGTAGAAAAGCCATCATATGGGTTGTTGAATACTATGTCAATTGGGCTTTTATTAGTTTCAGTTATCAATTGAACTAACAGGATCTATAACATGTAGAATTTTGTATAGATTCGAACATCATGAAAGTAATTATTCCTTTTACTGTTGGGATGTTCATAAAGTATGTAGTTTTATAACTTTTGTAGAAAACGTTTCAATAGACAGATTTTGGTTTCTCCCTTTTGATTTGCTATAGTATGAATCCAGAACATAATTTTAGTAGAAAAGCCATTATACATGGGTTGTATATTATTATGCCGATTGGATATTTTCAGCTTTCAATTTGAATTCAATAACTAACAGGATCCACAGCATGTAGAATTCATATAGATGATATTGGTTTTTCCATTGTCTATAGGTGTTCTGGCATCATAGAATTTCGTGCTTACTATCGTGAAGACATGAAATCAACTATATTTTAGCAATGTATTCAGTAACATTGGAGTTAAAGACTGGTTGTCATGATTATCTCATGCATCTTGACATTTGTCATTGGATAGTCTACAATGTGCTATAAACACTGTAATTATCACTATGGTAGTTCAAAACTGGTGATGTTTGATAGGATTTGGTGCTTATGATAGTGATGGCATGAAACGAGCTATTTTGTTCAGCAACAGGCCTCTTGTTGTTGAATAGTCTACAAAATTTGATGTAAGGTACAATGTGTTATAACTATTGTAATTATCACACTACTTAATAGTATTCTGGTCAATTACACAACAATATGAAATCGTACAGTAATAGTAAAATAGTAATTCAATCAATCCTAAACTTTCATACTATATAGCTGGAAACCCTTGAATGTTGCATGCACACACAATCTGGTACTGACAAAAATGTTTAAAGTAACATGATACAAACATTAATTAATGGACTGAGCCCCCAGAATGACATAACTTCCTTAACTATATAAATTATATAATTTATATTATAATGCTAATGTGACTATAATATTTAGTTTAATTAACCCCTGTAGAAAACAATGATAAAGCGATGGCCCTGCAGTGTATGAGTTTGATTATGAGATAGTTTATTGATCTAATAAGCGTTATTTAATAACCAGACTACTATGAAAGTCAAATGTAATTGCCAATGGACAAGTGAAGTTGATTAAATTGACTCAGGCTCATTAATTGAGTTATAATAAAAAATAATGTAATTATTACTACTGGTATAAACTCTGTATATATGATGATCAGTATGTGTTATTACTGCTATAAAGCAAAAGACAAATAGCTGTATTTACGTTGGGTTATATATATAATTATGGAAGTAGTTTGTTTAATTTTGGATCATGAGTTAACTTGCTGTGTTATTACTAATGTTTTTTTTAAAATTATTTAACAATTAGTACTGCAAAAGTAATAATCAACAGAATGGCTTCAGCCACAGCCATCAAAAAGAGATTTTAAAAGGGATTAAAAAACAACAAAAAAATATAAATTGAAAAAATAGATATAATATTATACTCAGTATTCTTGACAGAGATATAACTCAAATCAGTTAGTGAGATAAACTTTCATAACCTATTCTGCTTTTTCACCTCCAATTATCATACTTCTAGTCTGTAATGAGGTATTGTTATTAAAATGAAAAGTCTTTTCTACATGTCTGTATATTTTATGTTTCAATCACAATTTATTTTGTGATTTTTAAGACATAAGAAGTTGGCATATCCTTGATGAAGCAGGATACTATGACTGAAGAACTCAATGTGTTAGCTACCCCAAACCTAATCATTCCTAATCATTCCTAATCATTAGAAACTGTAGTATACCCTACTAACAATATTTTTCTCAGCTGCTGAGATACATATTGATAGCATTTCTATGTTGGTTGCGTTCTTTATACTACTGTAGATTAGCCTGTATCATTAGCAAACACAGGATACATATACATAATATTAGAGACATTCAGAATAATATGTATTACCTCTAATTTGAGCTAATGTCTACAAATGCAGTCTTCCTGCTCTCTTGAATGCATGTGATTCTATAAATGATAGAATGATTATGTAAAGAAAGCATATAATTACAGTTATCATTTTTGACGAGCCTCTTTCTCTCTACAGGTAATTATTATAACAAATTGTACAAATGGACTCCAACTATGACAATAAAACTGTAATAAGCAATAAAAAACCTTTCCAAGCAGCAGGAAGATTGAATAATATAATTTCCCAAAATAATTTTGCTATGAAAAACTTGAAGACAGCCCAAAGAATGAAGCTGACAATGCCCCAGATTATTAACCTGATAAAACACTCGTTATGCCAACAAAAACTCTGAATATATATGAATATTCCAGGTGCTTACTCATCGTTATTTGATGTCAGTCTTGATTCTATGTTTTTCATTCTTTCCTCAAGGGTTTGGTTTGTTTCTTCATTTGCTTAAGTAAATATTGCTTCAATTCTCTTCCAATTGCCTCTCCTTGTGTGTGTGTTTCTATATTTCCAATTTCATTGGGAGTAATCTCTTGAGGTATTACTTCAAACTTGGTCTTCCAGTCATCCTTCAATTGCAAGTATGCATGTATTAGCAATTACTTCCATCCTCAACAGCTCTATATATAACCTTTCTTTATAATATATCTTCATTTGTTCATGTATACAACAAGTAAAAAGGGGTCACAATTCTTCAATTTAGCATGTAGTTATGCAATCCGTCCACATGTACACATTATGAAGAAATAATAATTAAAGGATGCATATGACCATGGTTATCTGAACATTAGTTGTACATGTGTATATCCTATATATATACTGGCAAATTAAATATCTCTACTCATTTATTATAAATATGTGTTTACTACTTTATACTGGTTAGCCTATTACAGTTCTCGGCCCTTCTGAGTTTAATTTATAATAAAATGAGGAAATTCATCAGTTTTAATGTGCAGATACTGAATAAATAATTTTATACTAAACTGTTAGAATCAGTGAATAAAAAACGTATTGTATGCAGGTGTTTACATATTAATCACATGCTGTTTGCTTACAACTATACCCGCTTTTCAGCCATTATATTTGGAATCATATTTGGACTGAACAAGTTTCTCGAACTTAAATGTCCAATTATGATCTTTAAAGGATGCTATACTACTCTCTCTTTAAATTCAATACATACATGAATGAATATGAAATGTGAAATCAACACACATAAAATTATGCTTATACATACATAGTGTTCATCTTTGATGGTTGTTTTCAAAATCATCAAAATTGCAAACTTAGCTATATATAATTAATATATAGTCGTTACTATAATATTATAATTACATGTCTTCAGGGGAATCATTTTCCTAATAGGTCATGCAGTTATGACTGCATGATAACATACTTGTGAAATTACAATCAAAGTATATACTCACACTTCTATTCCTTTATCCTGTTTAATAGAAACAGAATAAATGCTTTTTTGTATATATAGGTTTCTAAACCTTCTAATAGGCATTATAGAACTTCATGACAACCTGTGAAAGGGGTATTTTCTAGAATAAAACAGATTGTTTCAGTCACGCACAATAATAATCCTGACACAAACATGTTCCACAACATGTGGATTATTTAACACCTTCAGACACACAGGACATTGGAAGGAATCAGAAGGGGGATCAAAAAAAGGATCTGATCATTATAAGTACCAGTTAACAGTACTAGTGCTTAACAAGTATCAGGAATTTCAGCCATCATCTCCTCAAAATGTTCCAGACCTGAATAATAATTAAATCAGGAAATTGATTTGTGTAATGAAGCTTCTTGCAATTTTGATGATTTCAAAAATAGTTTCATTGAATATATAAATGTATTTATATTTGGTGCTCAGTAATATAATTATACAGCTAATACTAACTATACATATATATGCATTGACAAACAACTCTACGGCATTGAAGAATCACATGCGATCACCTTAAAATAAGTCAAAACTTCATGTGTGATTGGACAATGGAGTGGATTAATTCATGATCATATTTTTTAATGAAGCTATGGCTGTCTATATTAATGCAGTAATGACAATCTGAGTTAGTGTTGTTCCTGCAGAGACTATTATGGTCAAATTTACACATTCACAGCGCTGGTATGCATGCTCTATTATCACAATCCGCTATTTCATATCAGTGAAGTTTGAAAATATTATTAATAATTTTAAGTTATAAACCTTTAGTAATAAATACACAAAAATACAATTTATCCAACAATTATACCAAAAGCAAAAACAATATTAGACTTAAATGTACAAACCAGATAATAATTATCATTATAACTTAACTTATTTAATTATTATAGAAGTATAGGAAAATAATTAGTTAGTGTTTTTTTGCACAATACTCTTAACAATCTCAAGTACCTTTTTGGCACACTTTACTGCATCTTCTGCTAGATTCATTCTATATATATCGACAGGTGCTTTCATGTTGGGACATCTGTTGGGAAATCTGCTGTTAAGGTAGTGATCTTTAATGCTGCGAGCGCATGTTGGTAGAATATCTGCACCTTCAGGTTTCGGTTTATGATTTACAATGTCACATGCAAGACCATACAAGTGATGCACTGTTAAACTACCTGAATGGAGACCAAACAAAGCATAGCAACCTGCTTTAAGGGCTTTCTCTATTGTTTCATGTGCTAGAAAACAAGCTTGACATGGTAATTCTGCTTTATAAACCACATTCATTGCTTGGTAATCGGATTTTGCTTGTCTTAGCCACCTTTTTGCCTCTTCTGGGTCAGGATATAGTGTTTCTATAGGTGCATCATCTTGTTCTGTCATTACTAATTTAAATATTTCCGAGGCAGGTACAAGAATACCATCTTCTTCATCAATGTCAATTAAAATTCGATAAACACTCTGACTGGCGTATTCACCAGTAATTTCACAAGCCATAACTTTAGCAAAACGTATTTGTCCATCTTTATGTAAAAATCCCACCCAGTCATTGGAATGAAACAAATTGTTTTCATGTTTTTGCATTTCCACATGATCAGGAATTACTTGTCCTATTTGCGGTATAAACATTGATCCTATGTTGGGACATTCGAAGTCAGTATCCATGTTATACATGTTAAGTACAAGCTGCAAGTCTTGTTCTGATTTAATAGACAAACAATGTGCAACAGGTTTTGCAAGTTTTAAGTACATTGATTTATCAAATAATAACATCTGATTTTTTGCAACCTGTATGCATAGCGATCGTGCTAATTCATGCCACAATGATAAGCTTGGATCTAAATCTGATGTGATGTACAAAATGTAACTATGAGGTTGTTCACTTCCTTCAATGGCTTTTTCTTTGTGAAGAATATAATCAGCTTTCATGACCCCTATGCTAACTGGAGGATTGCATAATAGCATATACACTTTAGCTTCCAAATCTTTAATAGGTCTTACGTTTAAGTGCATGATGATCTTCAACAAATATGAAACAAACTCTTCATAGTGATTATTATCTTGAAGATGCTTATTAATGATATTTGGTAGTATTGCTGAGATTAAAAGACCCATTGCTTGTAATCGTTTAAGATGGAGTGCCACATTATATTTATCTGTTCCTTCAGTCTCATTGTGAACCATCTCCTGACAATTCACTGACAGAGCATAGGGTCTAACACTTAGAGGAAGCTTTAGACACAAGTCTTTCTCTGTAATTTTTTGTTTGAAATAAATATCTGTATCATGATCCTGTATGATTGGTGGAATGACAAACAGAGAATACTCAGCCCTACTAAGATGAAAGTTAGCAGCATGCCTGTACCTTTGGCTATCAATGAAGACTAACAATGAAGAATAACATAATTTGTTATCTTTGGTTGGTAGGTACAAGGAGTCAATAGTGGGAACACAGCTATCACTTGCATAAATGGAGTATAGTTTTAAAAGAGCATACCGCACTTTGCAAAGACTGTTAACATCAAGTGTAGCTGAACCAATACACTTATGCATTGTTTCAAGCATTTTTTGTATATGCTTTGGTTCTATACTCTGACTTACACCAAGAGCTTTAAGTGCCTCGTCACCAATTCTACTCAACTTAGATGGTAATTCATGGATGTAGGGAAATAAATGTCTATCACACGGATCACAGTGTCTCACTACTTGCATTGAATGAACGAGGACTGGTAGATTCATATCAGTACTAGTACTGCTATCCTCAGCTGATACAGGAATACATGCCACATTTTGATTGCACAACATCTGTAGGTTTGTATAACATCCACTCCTACACAGAAAATCCAAATTTTTCAATGCTACGTTAATAACAACTTCACCATTAATCAGATGTGAATGGGGTGGGGTGTAAGTTGAGAAGAGATTGAAATCTGCTAGCCATGATTGTGAGATTTTTAACACATTGGCATATACATCATCTGGATAAGGGCATGTAGTAACACCTAAATAACGAAGCATGTTATGATGTACTAAAAATTTACATGGTAATTGCACAATTGGTTTCATAGTCCATACAAGAAAGGGGTTTGAATCTACCATACTCACAAAAGTCCTTTAGTTTAGTCAAACCAATATTACCACATTCCATACCTACCATACTCACAGAGTCCTTTAGTTTAGTCAAACCAATATTACCACATTCCATACCTGCTTCACAATGTGATGCAATGCAATTAAGTTCTCTCAACTGCTGCACTGGAGCAAAACAGATACTACCAATTTGTTGAAGTACATATTGATCGTTGTGCCATTCTTCTGCAGTGTCTGAAAAAACATAATCTAACAGTGCTTGTGAGGCTTCACAAATATCTAGATTTATCTCTGTACACAAAACATCACACAGCATTTTAAAATCATTCAATTTTAAAGATTTCTTTATGCCGAGAATACGAAAGAAAGTCAACCACTTATGAGTTCTATATTCATCAGGTAGAAAATGGAATCTCCATCTAAAGACTTCAAATATAGGAACTGTATGATCACAAAACCTGTGTATGGGTAATAATTTGCCGCCTTCAGCTTCAACACAACGCAAATCCTTTAGACCTGAAAGAAATCGATCATCTTCGCAAACAAGGCTTTTTTCACAAATTCCACAATTATCAGCTGTATGTATGATGTGCTTATGCATGTGATTCATTATATATGAAAGGTGTGATGCTCTATTTGCTGATGAAAGCTTCCAAAAATTTTGAAAAATCAAATTCGAATACATTTCAACCTCACTCAACGTTTCTCCACCAAGTACAGATATGTCTTCACAAAGATGTTTCCATATTCCTTCAGATGTTAGGAAGATGATGTCTGACTCTGGTGCCCAAATGTCAATCCCTTTTCGACAGAAGGTAGATGGCCAAAGCAACAAACGTTTTTTGGCAGCAGTAGTAAAAATGCCACTTAATGTTTCCCACAGTGGCATTGCTTTGATGTAATATAAACTGTCTTCATCAGTTCGAAAATTCAATTTGCCAAAATATCTAAAGAGAACCTCAGCTTCAATTTTAGGATTTACAAATATTGTATTACATTGTGACATGTGATAAAGGTTTTTGAGAATGATTCTGTGGTCTGCAATAGTCGGGCAACATTTTTGTGCGCTTTCACTGATATTCTCCATTAACACTGGTATTCCGGTGTCTTTCAGTGCTACTATAGTATCTTCATCAACATCCATATTTGACTGAAACATAGGAACGATATCTGAAGATGAGCTATACAACATCCCATTGCTTGCAGGCAAGATAACCCATTCTTTCACAATGTCCTCACAGTGGACTGCAAATACCTCATCTGAAGAAGATAAGCAGGACCAGATCTCTTTAAGCCAGTCTATTGTAATGTCCACCTCATTTAATGGCACTGGATCTACTCCATAAAGCTCCTTGGGAAAGTTATTCTGTAATAGTGCACTGAAATCATAAAACTCAATACTAGAAGAATTAGGAAAATACTCATGGCTGAGAAGCAAAGGAAGCATAGCTGGATGAAGGAATTCATCAAGATTGTTTGGAAATAAGTGTGAAAATTTGCTACATAAAACTTTGTTGTCCTTTTTGAGATATTTCAAAATATTATCGGCAGTGATTAACAATGGCAGATCAAATGGTTCTTCTGGAAATTCATAGAAGCATAAATCATCTTGTGTTTTATTATTAAGCATGTAAGATACAAATTCACTGAATCTTTCAGCTGTCTTGAATGGAGTCTTTTGAACTGGGCATGGAATATGAATATTCTTTTCACAAAATTTGACATAGAATTTGAATATTCTTTCTTTGTCAGCTATTGCTGGAGAAAACTGTTTTAAATGTTTACAAATACGATAGGGAGCACATGTGAGTTTCATACCAAGGCGAAGCAGGTATTCTTTGAGTTGGACAGGATTTTTATTATGTAAATGAGATGTCAATAATCTTTTATTGGGTTCGAAAAAAGCTTCTTTTAAAAGGTCGTGATCATCACAGTGCAAAACATTCCACTGTAATAAAAAAGGTTTTCCTTTTTCGTGTTCCACTGAAGAGAGTACAGCACTGTTTTCAGTCCACAATTGATGGAAAGTAGACTCAGCTAAATCTCTCCACACTCCATCTGGAGTGGGTTTCAAATCCTCGCTACCTGTTTGTGGTTTCCAGTAAGGAAACCAACTATAGTATTTATCTGTATCTGCAAAAATATCCTGAATTCGTGTGTACTCAACATGTGTGCAGTAAGGTATCAAATTCTTAAGGAATATTGCATAGGAAGATGACAGTGCTTTAATAAGTGACTCATTCCATTCTCTTTTTGGGTCATTTGGTTCTCCTTTCCATAATGACCGACGGTCTGCATTAAGAATGAATTGTCCATTGATATGTACTGGAAGATGAGATACGATTGGTAAAGGCAAGAAACAGAACACTTTTGAGCAGAAGTCTTTTGAATTTAGCAGAGGTACGGCAATACCATGCTTAGGAGTTATTCGATCTGAAAAGTACCATTTATGAGAATTGTCACTGTAATCACCAACACCATGTTGTATTAGCCATTTCTCAGAAGTTTCAGAGGCATTATCAATGCATTGCACTGTAAGAGTATAATTTTTAATAGCAGCACGCTTACATTTCGGAAATCTATTAATGTAACTTCGCATTTCCTTCCTACATCTTGCACCTCCTTTATCCAAATGTATACTGTAACTAGCCTTCAATTGTATGTCAAAGCTACTACCGTCCCCATTTTCAATAATAAAATACTGGAACTGTCGTACACTGTTAAGGAAAAGTAGGGCATCTTTAATCTGAGGTACCCACGTTTCGAGGTAAGTCTTCATCTCTGTATCAGATACAGGATTGCCTAACTTAGATTGTTCCACCTGTTCTTCTATGGTGCATCTCAAAGGAAAACGAAACAGAGTTCCATTTTCCAAGTTAATAGGCAAATCTGACCTATGAATTACATTTTGTAAATAGCAGCTTGATAGACCAGACATACCTTTCCAAAATGAATCATCAAGGTTATTGAAGCACCATCCAGGACTAATGATATCATCTTCCGTCTCAGCAACATAATGACAGTGAGGATCGAGTATACATAATACATTTCCACGTGTAAGAAAGCTAGGACAATCAGTTATATGATAAACAACATTAAAACCAATCCCATACTGGCCGATTGTATCCCGGTTATCTCTCTTTGTTCCTGAGCCTAAATCTTGAATCCCTCTAAGGTCGTCATCAGTGAAGTTAGCATCATTCCAAATCAGTAATGCAGGGCCTTGGAGTTCACTCCACTTTGATGTAGGCAAATGTTCATGTGTATGCTGTCTTTTGTCCAATATTACACACATTTTTGATGCTCGAGCATCATCTGCATTTTGCAATAATTCTTTCAACAGAGTAATATCCAGTGTATAGCCTTCAAGTATATTCTTTATTCTTTGAGTTAATTCTTCCTTTTGTCCAAATGGAATGCCATGATATAAGGTCTTACTCGACTTCTTTAATCTGTAACTCTCAAGGAAAACACTACGAACTGGTGCGACACCCAAAGCTAGTGCTACTTCCTTCCTAAATCTTGGATGGATATATGATTTCTCCTTCACTAGTAGCAGTGGGTTGTCATCATAAGCAAGGCACCCCACAGGTTCGAACACAAATGTTTTGTTTGGAAGATAAGCATCTTTGTACTTTCTAAGATCATCAATTTGCTTCTCATTGAGTTCATTGATAATGGTTTCTATCAATAAACAACACACTTTATCTAATTCTCCTTTAGTCTGTGTATGAAACATATCCTCAAATGTTTTGAGGTAGTCGCCAATATCAAATTCTTCTTTAATTCCTACAACTGTCTGAAGATGCTTTTTTTCAGATAGCATGTCAGGGACTTTGTGAAGAAAAGGTCCTTGGCAACGGGTTTGCACAGCAACTTTAATTGGAGGAACAAATTTTTCTCCAGTCCAAATGAATGGTTTGTCTTTTCTCAGTTCTAATGTAGTTATGAATTCTTCAGAGGAAGATGTATTGTTTTCACTACTATAAAGCTCATGGTCTAGATAACTGTAAATGAGCTGACACATTTTATTAATCCATTCCAGAGAATTTGTCTCTTGAGTTTGCGATGAAGTAAACTGTTCAATTAAGTAATCATAATGTTTCATAACGACCATTACATTTGGATTTCTTTCCAGAGATAACAGCTCACAGACAGCGTCAGGTATTTTGCCACAACCACCCATCTCCACAGACAAATTGTTTACTATGGGCTTCTGTGATCCAACCAAATAAAAGTTATTTGGGTGCTTTCTCCTTTTACCCAGAGTCGTTTCTATTTCTCCATTAACCAGTTTAATGGGAGACAGTAGTTGAGTTTGCTTATCACCTTCCCAAGGTAAAGGATAGTAAGAAGGCTTACATGCCACTGGAAGGAAAGGAACAGAACAAAGCTGTCTACAAACAGTTTCGTCAGGTTGGTATTCAATATGATCCATATTTTGCTTGATACATTTAATGATGAGCTGAACTCTATGCAAAGATTCTTGTTTATTTGTCTGATAAGTTGACTGAATACTCTGTGCACGTTCTAAAATCATCTCCCATGGCAGATGTTCAGAAATAAGACCAAGAGACTTTAAAGCCTCCATAATAGCAGCATTATTACTTAATCGGTTTATTGGGAAAACCTCATCTTCCAAATCAAAGAGCTGGTTTAAAGGTTCATTTGGGGAGACTAATCTATATGCTGGTTTAAGGGATTCTCCATTTGGAACACATGGAATACAAGCATTACTATTCAATAAACTGTGTAGTTCAGACTCTTTAAAACTATACTCTGTTTTTGAGAGCTGCAAAGCGAGAGACTGCAAAATATAGTATAATACATCGTTTCTAATGACTGTATTAGATTCAAACGATTTGATATTTGTTAAGAAAGTTTTGGTGAAAGCAATATCAGTTAACACATTGACTTGATGTATTTGAGATACATGTTCCATTACTTGTTTGGAAAGATAAAGGACTGGAAGTTTGAGAATCTCTATTGCTTTTATGATGCATGATGGAGTCTGTGAGTCAAGTGTGGCTTCACAGAACATGTCATGTGACAAGAATGTACAGTCACACAAGGCTAGCCATGTTTGGCTGGTACTTGAGTAAAAAAGCTCCTCGTTAGTAGCTAACTCATACAGTGTGTCTACCATTTTATCCCATGGTTCCTTTGTCCCAAGCTGATTGGTAGTAGGCCATAAAGTGGCAAAATCATAGCTGAGAAGTGTTCCTGACTCTTTCATGGACTTAAGAATCAACAGAAGATTACAATAAGCCTGAGCAATGGTATAAGTCATTAGCATTTCATTCCAAGTGCAATCTTTAGTATCTATCTGTGATTCAGAGTCACTCGTCCAAATTGCACTTCTATTACTCATCACAGCAAAATTAGCATTTACATGTACAGGAAGACCTGTAGTAGGCATTGACAATGGAAGAAAACAAAAGGCTTCACCTTTCAATGGTATCACTTTTTGAAAATGAAGATTAGTGTCCGAAAGAAGCAAGCAGGCAACAGCAGATACTAAAGTTCGTCCATTTAGTTCCTCCAAATTAACTTGTACTTTGTGACTGTGACAAGAGATTGCCCAAAACTCTCTATAAATTTCAGACATAGCTAATTTAGGTGAATAAGTGGTTGACACAACTGCAATACAACTGTGTTGTTTACTTTTATCCTTTTTGACTTTCAAAATGCAATTCATATCACCGCTCTGTTCAATCACATGAAATGCTAGAGTTTTGACGTGAGACAAGAAAAGTAGCAATTTTGAACCATGAACCTTCAGGTCATCAACAAGTTGCTTTATCATTGCCTCAGTGTAAATTGTTGAGCTAATTTGGCTTGCACATTTCCGGAAAGGCAAACGAAAGATAGTTCCTGAATACGAGATTTGGGGAAGGAAACCAAACATATCTTCATACGGAGCAAGTTGTCTTGATCTACCCATTTCTTCCAACGTAAACTGAATTTTTTTTCCTGGTTTTCTTTCATCAGATACAACTTCTTTCAAGTGTTTAAGTGTAGGATCAAATATATACAACCAATCACGACTGATAAAAGAAGGTATATCTGTGATATGATACACAGAACAGAACCCAATACCAAACTTCCCTATTTTCGATGCATCACTTTTTTTCAATCCTGAAGCAAGATTAGTGATTGATGAAAAGTCTTCATCACTAAATATACTGTTGTTGTGTACTAGCAATGCTGGACCATGACTATCCCCCATTCCTTCCAGTAAGAGCCGTTCTGTAGGGTGTTGGCGCATATCGTATACAATATTCATTTCAGTTGCTTCAGCGTCATCAGCATTTTGAAGTAATTCCTTGATGATTGTCAACCCGTCTTTATATTCTGAGAGGATATTGGTAATACGAGTAGTCAGTGGCTCACACTGACCAGTATCTTCAAAAATATCATCTGATATTCCCAAGTGGTCACTGAGGGGTTTGACCCCAAGAGAAGGGGCCAAGTGTTGTATTTTAGGATGTACTAAATTGATAGATTTCTCAGATGATTGTGCAAATGCTAACAAAAGCTTATTTTGGGTGTACGTCACATCTTGAATGGACATTAATTGTGGGTATCTTGAGGGTGTGGAATTTACAGGTATAAGTAAGTCATCCTGATTCTGTCTTGACGAATCTTCAGCAATCCATTCTAAAATCCTTTGTACTATTTGCCATGCTCTATTACCACTCACCTTTGTGGGGAATCTTTTAATTTGGTGCAGTACGCTAACGATTTGCTCTGTGCTTAGTTGTTCTTCCACGTTACAAGATCCAAATAACTCACTGAATATTTTCATTTTCGGATGGACTATGAAGAGAAAAGGTTCTAAGCTGAAAGAAAATGATGGGACTTGTGATAGCGCTACCATTTTGGGTGCAACAAAAGAACTTCCTGTCCAAACCCACTTTTCCAGTTTGCTGAAGTTATAATTAATTTCTTCTGCAGTGCAATTATTTTTCAAGTACTGATATGTTTGAAATGCAATATTCTCGACTTTCAAGATTCCAAGTACATTTTCAAGTGCTATAACTTCCTGGAAATGCTTTAAAACTGCATTAATCACTAATTTGTTTGAGCAGCTAACGTTGGAAGCAATTTCTTTAGGAACATTTTCAACAAATATGAGCTTTGAGCCTGCTATTAAAGCAAGGTCATCAAGTGAATTGCGCAGAAAGCCGGATAAAGCAACAACTGGATCAGCACTAGATGCCAATGGATATGATGATCCAGCCCAACGAAGACGCTCAGGGTAATTTATAGGATGATTGGTTACAACTGGAAGCCAGGAACAGTAACGTGTAAGTTGACATACAATGTCCGACAGTGAACTTCCATTCACAAATTCAGAAAATAGAGAGGAAACCTTATTGAGAAGTTTAAGCAAAGCAATAGACCTAGAATGGTGAAAACTACTTACTTGGT
This sequence comes from Petrosia ficiformis, assembly GCA_947044365.1. Classification (NCBI taxonomy): domain Eukaryota; kingdom Metazoa; phylum Porifera; class Demospongiae; order Haplosclerida; family Petrosiidae; genus Petrosia; species Petrosia ficiformis. The sequence goes on from OX345636.1 coordinate 45,357,016, forward strand.
AACTGGAAGTTGGGTGAACGTTTTGAATAATGTTCACTACTTCCGAAGCTGTTACATCTTGAATTGATTTCAATTTACATTCTCGTAATACATGTAAGTATTTGAAATGTCTAAAACTTTGTACAGGAAAAACAGGTTCTGTCATAAAGAGCTCCTGCAACAACTGGTCTGATGGGTCATAAAGCTCACACGGTGGTTTTAAAATCCCATTGGAATTTGGTACAAAAGAAAGATCTGAAAGAGCTGTTCTAAAGCAACCAAGATAGTCATATTCAGTCAGAGAATCATAATGTTCAAGAATACTCTTCATTAAGCTCAGTAAATTCTCTTGACAAAATTCATTTGATTGAATTTGAGTGAACACAACTTTTGCAAGAAAATCGGATTCACTCATCAATTGGACATGTTGTGATGCCAACCGAAGAATGATATTTTCATTGCTTGTTGATGATAGAATTAAAGGATGGGAAGTTAACAGATCTGGTCTGCAAACGAACTTATTACTCTCACCAATCGCTCTGTTGTTAGCATAAGACGTTTTTAATGATTCAATGCTATATAAATCCCTATTCTGCAAAACTGAAAACATGGGAATATTGCACAATATTTGTATCCTCTTGCTATCACTGTAATTACAATTGTAATAAGCCAAAAATTTCTGCATTGCTTCTGCTTCTTCATTTGTGAACCTAATAAGAGAGATAACTGATTGCGGTATTGCATCTAAAACCTCACCTGGATTTAATTCATAGAGATGTTTTGAAAGATGAGGGTGGTACAAATATGGAAAGTCATCATGGTTAGCCAACCACAATCCACACTTGTACAAGGCAGAAATCAAAAATGTAGGGCCCTTTTGACTATGGGAAATATAAAGAACTCTCTTCTGTACATTAAGAGGTACAATAGTACAGTGAGCTTTAATGTCTTTCTTCACTGGAATAATACACTTTCCAACAAAAGGTTTCAAGTTGTAGACAGTGGTATTTAACCATTCCCAGAATGATTTCAAAGTGTCCTCAGACCATGATTTCTTTTGAGAGAGAGGTATTAACTCTGCCACTTCATCGACACCTAACAGCTTCACTTGCGTTTGTGAACTTTCAGCTACTTTGATAAGTTCACTGTGTAAATAATCATCCTCCTCCATCATGAAAATTAATTTAAAATTAATATTTGGAAGAAGTGAATAAGGGACAGCTGAATTGCATACAAATACTTGTGTGTGCATTGAGTACTGACGCTTAAATGAAACAAAGCTACCATCCAGAAGTGGTATTAACTCTAGACCTGAAAGGTCATAATAAGCTTTGTCTTTTAGGCAGTACTTCAGAACTTCAAGTTTCTGAATTCTATTAAGATTCTTATACACATAATGGTTATCTCTCAATGCTTTCCGCAATAAAGCAGGGTCGACAGTTTTGGCATTTCTTATTTTGGGAAGGTAAGTATCAAGAGCCTGCCAAACAATAGATGGAAGCTTGCAAATTTTGATATTAGAGGCACAAAGTATTGCTTCAATGGATTCTGTAAGGATGTCATCCTCAGCTACTAATATACTTTCCTTCAAAGTAATCCATTGACCTCCAAAAACTGGAGTATGAAAAATGGTACTCATTTGTAACAGCTGTGTGAAAAAAGGCTTTAACATACCCTGCCATGGTGTGTGCTGTAGCTTTGAAATATCTGGCCAACACTTATACACGATCTCAGGATGAATTTTCATTTGCACAAGTACATTCAGCAGTTGAACATAGCATGAAGGTAGACATTTTTCAACAAGAAGACCATTCCATTTACCTTCATCATTCTGCCTTTCTTTAGCTTCCCATACAACAGATCGTCTATTACTACTAGTTGCAAATGTGGCATTGACATGTAATGCAAATGGTGCTTGTTCTTCTGTTGGGAGGGGAAGAAAACAAAACAAGCGACCTTGGGGGTTTCCAGTGACATCATTCACTTTGTATGCCAAGCTAACCCATGGTATTACTTGGTGGTTTTTAACAGAAAGGAAACTTGCAGCACATTGTAAAACCTCAGAGTCAGTACTTCCTACATGGTGAACAACAACATAGATCTGACTCTGAGATGTTTCATTGGGCCGAATGTCATTTATTACCGCAATACTAAACAATAATGTGCAATTGAGTGTTTTGGCTATACTTCCAGCTTGAAAGGAATGTTCGACATCATCAAAAAATTTTACTCGTTGGCCTATTGAGATCATGTTATGAGTTTTCGCAGACTCGATAACAACTTTGAACAAGGTACTTAAAGAACCCTTTTCTGACATTACAAAAACTTCAATGGATTGAACTGAGCGAAGAAAGAGTAGTAGGAGCTCTGCTTCATCTTTCAAGCATTGCAAAAGCTTGGTGATTCTTTCAACACTGTATACTTCATTGGAAAGCTTTGATCGAATGTTTCGAAGGGGGAAACGAAAAATTGTTTGATCTTTAAATATTGGCATTGAAGAAGAGAAACCCGCAATACCATGAAAGATTTCTAATACGTTGTTTGCGCTCTGCTGCAAATGTCTCAAGGAATATCTACAACCTGGCTTACCACTCCAAATTTCTTTATGTGGTTCAAGGAATGCACAGTATTCTCCACTTATGATTACTGGAAGATCTGTTGAGTAAATAAAACAATGTCATGTTATATACACATAATTATCAATTGTATAACAATATTGCACTGATAATGAATTGGCTATTATTAGTATGGTTACAGGCATTTGGGTTCATAAAACGTATTGGTAATTTAAAACTTGGCTCATGATTATGCAGTCAATTTTACAGTAATGTTTGTTTAATTGAACTTATTTTGGTTATCGTATACAAATTATTGTTGAATACACAGAGCCGGCTCATAATTGAGCATGTAATCAAGCTAAATGTCTGTAAACTGCTATGAGATCTGTCAGTCTAGTCTTATGAATCTGATGTCTTCACAAGACTAGAATTTATTGTACTTTGAATTAATAATCCGATATTATATCTATCTTCTGGTTCAATGAAAATGAGCATTTTCTCAAAAAATATATATGAGTATCATAAAAGCAATTAATGATACTATAATCACAAGAAATGACATATTTTGGTAAACGTTTTACAATATTGGTTACATCATTCAGAAATAACCGATACACTGTAAAAATGAATTTGTTATTTTAACAGACATGTTGTTACCTCTGTTGCACTTAAATTTCCAATATATCGTTAATAAGAAGATAATTAGCATTTTGTCTGGTTATAATATAGCTGCTATCATATAAAGAGGCTGTTATTGATAACTTCAAAATGAGATAATATGAAATGATTTGTTTCAAATTATTGGTTATAGTAAAAACTAATCATGCAATTAGGAATGTACATACCAATATACACCCTACTACCATATAAAGAGGCTGTTATTGATAACTTCAAAATGAGATAATATGAATTCAAATAATTGGTTATAGTAAAACACTAATCATGCAATCATGAATGTATGTACCAATATGCACCCTACTACCACATGTAGAATGTACAATCATGACTGTAGTCATAACTTTCCTTATTATATATATATATATATATATATATATATATATATAGCTATAATTATCATAACCAGACATAATATTAATTGTATTTGTATTCGATGTTTCTAACTATGTATTATAAATGTACATGCAACTGAGGTAACAACTGGTCTGTTAAAATAACAAATTCATTTTTACAGTGTACTGATACTAAAAGTAATGCCAATACCAATTACCAATTTGATTATTGTTGCATCACTACTTTGAATGACCTAAATATAGGTGTGGTCAGGCCAAAAATGGGCATGACTATGCCTAAGAATTTCACATGCTCACAACTGGACATGGGGCTGCACATGTGCACAGCAGATTATAATTATTTCTGAGTGACCTGACAACATGTCAGACCATGAACATAATTGATCTGTAGTAGTTGAATTGATCCTTATTATTCATGATTATTGATTGAGATATTTTGTTCGTTCATGTATTGACTAGACTCGTGCTCTGTTAAAATGCTCTCTCTCTGATTGTATACTTATATTGCTCCTCGATCTATTACCATTGGATTGCTGTTATAATAAAATATACTTTGTATTATCAATCTCTTCGAGTTAATATACAACATTTTTGGCGACCAGGATTGGATTTAAAGCGATTGGATAGGTCACTAGCTTAAAAATGGCGACTACACATGGCACTATTTCTTCTTTTGATAATTCGGTGGAGGACTGGAGATCTTACACCGAGTGGATTGGTCATTACTGTGAAGCAAACAGCATTACTATGGATACACAAAAGCATGCAGTTTTACTTAGTGTGTGTGGTCTCAAAACAGTATCTAGTATTTCCAGCAAAACCTGGTGAGAAACATTTTGGTGACATTGTCGAGTTGGTTATTAGACACTACAGTCCAAAACCTTCCAGTATCATACAAAGATTTGACACTCGGGTGAGGACGAAAGATGAATCAATAGCTACGTACGTGGGTTTCATTAAGGCAGTTGTCAAAATTTTGTGAGTTTGGTGATACTCTTGAACCAATGCTGAGAGACCACTTGGTCTGTGGATTGAATGATGATCGTATTCAAAGAAGGCTTTTAGCTGAACTGGAGCTCACATTCGGGAAGGCACTACCATTGGCTCAAGCAATCAAAACAGCAGATCAAGATACTAAGGATTTAGCTACATCTCGAGACTTTCAGACAATACAATTCAATACTGGGAAAGCTCCCAGAAGAACACAGACAGAAACCAAAAAATATTCGTGTATAAGATGTGGTGGTCATCACCTTGCTACCTTCTGTAGATTTCTAAATAAAGAATTCCGGGCATGTAAAAAGAAAGGACATTTTTCTAGAATGTGCCTTAGTAAACAGTCAAACCAAGCTAATTACGTTGAAGAAGTGATTAAGGGTGAACCGGAAAAAGAGGATTGCCATACAATGTTTGCCTTAACAAGTAACTCATCAGAACCATATAAAGTAAGTAATAAATAAATACACATGTATATATATATATATATATACACTGGCCGAGATTCAACCTCTGCACTGCACGATTATATGCCTCATGCTAAGGCGCTCAGCATTTACCATACAAGTGTTGTGTATTTAATTGTATGTTTGGCATCATTTATTCAGTATTTGTGTTAGTTGACTTAATAGAATTTAAACATAGTTGACATTACCCAGTGACTATTTCAGATTTAAAAGTGTGGTAACTATGCCATTTGTGTGACATAATAGGAAACCTTAGAATATACAGTAGATAACAAAAAACTTCACATTTTATCTTGTACTACAACCTCAGTAAAATGATGTTTAAATTGTAATTAAATATTCAGTGATAGATCGCATAAATTGCAAGTTATGTGTTAAAATCTATGGTAAGTTATTTTACAGTTATTTTTTTTAAGCTGAATAAGTCAAGCAATTGTTGACATCACAAAGCAATCACAGGGACACCTTTGTCATAGGTGTAGGAAGATGATTTTGATCATGGGAGCACGTCCAAAATAGATAATTTTTATATCTAATTAATTTTCATAGTGGGTGTAGTCTTTTTAAAAATGTCTAATTTCTGCTTGCATTTTCCTTTTTTTTGAAGTTGTATATGAGATCATAAAAATTAATAATTATGTGGTTTGTGCAGCTGATTCTTAGATTGCACAATAAACAACAAATATTATCATTACAGCTGACTACATATTGGGCAGTATAAATCTCCCTATTATTATGCATTTCTATTATATATGAAGTTTAAAATTCCATGGGGGCCATGGGACAATGGGGTCCAGTGCCCCAATGCCCCCCATGCTTCCTACGCCACTGCTTTCTTCTCCATAATATTATATCTTGATTTTGAATTTATATTCCTCTTGGTCAAACTTTTAATTTTGAAAGGACAAAAAATGTTAATCAATGCATTGGCTACTTCCAATATTAGTATAATTATGGTCTTTTAAAAAAAGATATATATATAGAGAAAAAAGTATCCCTATGATCTGCTTTGAGGTGTCCAGCATTCACTAATAATGGCTGATTTTATCATGCCTGAGACACAACAGCCTATTTGTTATAGTTATTATTTTGATTATCTACTCTCCTCCTTAACTATTAAAGGACCTTGTAGAAATTTAGCAATATACAGAATATATACAATTATATACATGTATATATTCTTGTGTCACTTACGCGAGTATGTTTTTATGGCCCATCTGGTTTGCCACGGGTTTGATATATGATGTATTAAAAAATGAGAGCATGAAATATCATAAGCACAGAAACAAGAATGAAATGGTACCTTAGCAACAAAATTAAACTAACAATTTCCATAAAACCCTATATATGTAGCTCCATTGAATCGCAAAATACAGAGTGAAAACACATAGTGCTAACTATATTTATGCAGGCCTAGGCTAACGAATTATGGAAATAGATAGTTTTAATTTTATCACTAAAAAGGTATCATCCCAATAATGTTTCTGTGCTTTTGATATTCCTACATAATACATAATGAATACTGTAAGCACATAATTTTAAATGAAGCTACTTGATTGGTGATTGGTGCTTCTCAGTATGCTCTCAATGTATGTTAAGTGTAATACGTCAAAAGTTACTTAGTGGAAAAACAACGGAGTTATTCAACACACACAACTTAGCAGCCCACTTGAACAGCAATCATGTGTGCTGCTAAGGTAGACAAGAACGTATTTTATTTATGGTATACAAATTATCAACAAACAATGCTCTATGTTGTCATCGTAAAGAGATTCACTATAAAAATTGTTAATGTAGTTTACAAATTGTCTATGCAGGTAAGCTTAATATGTTTGCTCTCTAATCTAATTATACATACTTTATGTGTGTGAGGCTGAGCTGCACATACTAGTTATAAGTAGCACTATACAACGGTCTATATAGTATATACACAGGAGAAAGTATGGCTTGCTATCATTAAAATAATAGCACTCCTTACTCCACTTGAAGAGATAACCCCATCTATTTCATTTATGTAGAAAGCCACAATTCAATCATTTTGGCTATTCTCCCTGACCCATGCTTTAAGGACTAGCTAAACATACAAAAGTGAAAGATCTGCTGGATAAGATGGTAGAGTTGACCAGTTCACATCAACAGACATCTACTGATTCTACTATTACTATACAGATCCTCCTCAAACAATTGTGTCGGAAATAAAGGAAGCTATAATACTGTTGTAGGTAAGTATAAATTTAGCTAAAGGCTAAGCTGATCTGTTGATGCCACTCTATACTAGAACACTTCACTGCAAAAACAAAGTAGCTAAAATAACTAATTTACACTGTAAAAAATTGTTTGTTGTTTCACTCAATTCGGTCGATTTGTTATATGCAATTTCATAAGTATTACAGTATGAATAATGTGTGCCCCCTATAGTATAGAGTTATGTTATATAATGTGACAAACGGTTACTATAGCTAGCTGTTTTGACAGTGACATGCACTGTTACTGTTAAGCAGTATGAATGATGTCTTGTTTTACAGTATATACTGTTATTAGCTGCTTTGACAGTGACACTTACTCTCATGCAGTGTGAATGACATCTAGCTTTGAAGCCTGTTCTTGGCTTCATAACATAATTATTTATGTTTGATGTTTATAATTATAAAAATGAAACTCATATAACCAATTAAATTGGTCAAAATAACAAATCAGTTTTTAAAGTGTTATAGTGGGTACACGGAATGAGAATAAAGCATATGTCCCATACATTAACCATATAATTTCTTTCAGCTCAACATGTAAATCAACTAATCAGAGAGACTATTCTCTTCAGTTGGTGATATGTATGTTCACGTTTTCTCTTTGTACTACAACTGTAGTACATTATGTTAGATAGTGAAAACACTGTAGAAACTCTGTCTAAACCATAATTAAATATTCAGTGATAGATCGTATAAACAGTATATGGAACGCTAAATTTCCATTTTTATAACTGACCATCAAGTATATATTCACAACGAAAACTGAAGCTTCACATATGTAAGACTCTACTTGCTGAGTTGTTTACATACTCACCAATCCTTATGCTAACTTCAAAGCAAGCTTCAAGCCTTTCCCAACATCTATGAAGGCAGGAGAATCTGATATAACTCAACAATATTTAGAGAAAATTGAACAAAGACTTAAGCTTCTGGAATATCAACTTTGCTTAGATCTGAATTCTTCTGAGAGAATCTAACAGTAAAATCTTGGTCGTTTGGATTGTTAACCACAACCACATTCCCGCAATAATTAATAACAAATGTTAATTAAACAATTAAACCGTTATAACACAACAATAAGTTCGTTCTGTACTACGGTTGTATTACAAAGACAAAACGTGAACTTTTTTTTGTATGCTGTATGTGTATATATAAATCTATGTACTACAGTTTTTATTTCTTCATGTACACAGTTGTTTCTAGTTGTATATAGAATTGTATGATAGTTTCTATCTCCCTATTCTCTTTGTCCTTAGTTTATGGTACATGTGTTTATTTTGCCTATAATAAGGTCACAACAAACAGTTAATAACACGTATTAGCTATCAGTGTTGATATTTGCTTTGAAATGTTGGGCAATTAAAATTCATTATCAGTGCATGCAACTTAATGGTGTACATAATAATTAGTGAATTACCGTATAGCCCTAAATTTTCACTGGCTATAAATTTCACATTTTTTGCTAAAACTGACAGACCACAAAAATTTCATTCGTGAAAATAATGGTCACGAACACCTGCCACATGTGAGCATTGGTCAACGTTAACATTTTTGCGAAATAATTGAATATCGTCAAAACGCGAAAATGTTACACACAAACATCTAGGGCTATACTGTAGCAAGATAAATTACATTTGTATGGTAGTACTCTCTATGTAGGGATGGCTTGGAAAAAATGGATGCCCTTACATTTGATTGCAAGTTATCCACTGTAAAAACTGATTGGTTGTTTTAAGGTGGCGGTACGGTGACGTTAATGATATTCATAGCTAAAGTGTTTTTTGATATTTTCATTGTTACAATTTCTTAATTCATTTTCATATTTGCAACACAATATTATTTTATTGAAGTTTATTACCAGTGAAAATTTGAAGTATTTTGCATGTTGCATTCATGAGTTATGATCATCAGCAGAACCAGCCGCAAAGGTACATTTTTCTCCATAAACACACAAGACAAAGACTGGATACTTACTGTGCAAAGTGAATACATCCTAGTCTAAAAAACAACGAAGACCTTTTCTTTATATCTGTTTCTGTACCACAGGGGTTGTATATCATCATCCTTCTTCAACAAATTTCTCGACAAAATGCTTCGCTATTGAAAAAATTGTTTCGTTGTTTTGCAGGTACACGTGTAAAAAAAGTTTTTTCAAAATTTCAGAGCTGTACTGATTATTAGAGCTGAGAAAAATGTACCTCAGTAAAACCCACTGACTTTGATTCATTATAATACCACAGGAATGTATATTTAACGCAGTTCTGTATGCGCATAGTATTGTACTGCAACCACAAAATGAATATCATGAATAAAGTATGAATATAATTAATGGGTAATTGTATGGTTTCTCGCTTCCGCTGTACCGCCGCCTTAACCAATTCATTGGTTACAAGTCTCATCTGCTTAATAATCCTTTTTCATATGTTCTATATGAAGTAGCCAATACTATAATTATTTCTAATTGAAAATACAATTTCCGTTGTAAATATGTTTATTATGTTCCTAATGGCAAGAACAGATGTACTATCCATTAGGAACATAATAAACATAATTTTTATTTATGACAGAAATTTAAAACAAAAATATGTTCCAAATGGATAGTACATCTGTATAATAATCATGTTTATAACCAAAGTAAAATTGTATTCTTAATTATGGCATGTACATTATACTAGTCAATATAGATTGAGATGAAAAGAAATAAATTAATACCACTTGTAATCATTATCTAGCAAGAAGGGAATTCAGCATTGATTTATACAGTCTCAGGAGGAATTGAAACTCATGTGACCAAATGAGGGTTAAAATAACCCATTAATTTTTACAGTGCAAGAAAGTTACTTGTAGAAACTGGATCTAATAGCTGTTCTAGTTGAAATGTACTCCTAAAGTACTACAAGAACCTTTAAAAGTAATAAAAGTATAGATAATCAAAATAATAACTGTTATTTTTCAGGCATGAGCAAGTCAGCCATGATTACTAAGTGATGACATCAAAAAGGAATCACAGGGACACATTTTTCTCAACATAATTATCTTGATTTTGAATTTTATATTCCTCTGGGTCACACTTTTAATTTTGAAAGGTACATACTGTACACAAAGAAAGTTAACAAATTACCCAATGCATTGGCCATAATTTCTACTACCAAAATTAGTATTATTATAGTCTTTTAGAAAGAATTTAAACAAGAATTTTAAAAACATTAGAGCATGTCTACAGGTGTATCAAAAGCACAGAAACAAGACTGACATGGTATCTCAGGAATAAAATTTAACTGATAATCCTATAATTATATGTAGCTCCAGTAAATCGCAAAACACATAGTAAGTAACACATGCTTATGCAATGCAGGCCTGGGTAATTATGAAAAATGGTTAGTTTTAATTTTGTCACTAAGGTACCATCCCAATTTTGTTTCTGTGCTTTTGATGTTCCTATATAATATTATATATGCTTTTTTAATGTTAAGATATTTTTTTCATTATTCTTTATAATTGAATATTGCACTGTAAAAATTAATGAATATTTTAATCCATGTGTGGTTACATGAGTTTCAATATTAATAATATGCTACATAATTATATTAACTAGTATATAAAGTACATTACGTAATAAAGAATGCCACAGTAATTTAGACACAACAGATATTATTTGTTATTAGAAGTACAAACAACAAATAACAAATAACAGATAACAGATAACCAATAAATACTTTTTAAACATTTGTGTATATAGATATTATATATAATATATTATTATAATATAATTTTATATACAAATGTTTTAAAAAATCTATTTGCTATTTATTATTAATTTTGTTATTATAAGAACAAAGTCATGGAATTTGTCAATAAATAACTTTGTTCTCCAAATTTATACCTCACAAGCATAATATTTATTATCAACACAGCATTGAAACTCCTAATAATTTAAAATGAAGCTACTTATCAACTTACCAGTGATGTGATATACAGAGTTAAAGCCAATACCAAAAGTGCCAACTTTATGAGGATTTTTTGCTTTCTCACTGCACTGCAAATTTCGAATTCCTTCCCAGTCATTCTCCTTGAAAGCACCATTATTATACGATATCAGAGCTGGGCCATGAAATCTGCGATACAGAACTTCATCGTTTTTTGCTATACTCAGTGGAAGTGTCTGCATTTGTCTGCAGTCAACGAAAAACTTCACTTCTGTGGCTCTTGCATCATCAGCATTTTGAATAAGTTCCTGTAAAAGGAAGCACAATAATTCCATATTCATCAAAATAAAGTTCGAAAATTGCTGCAAAAGCAATAATATTGTGAGTACATTCAGACTCAATTGCTAGTTCTTAATTAGGTAGACATTATCTTGTTCACAAGATCTCGAAAGTTATTATAATAATTATAAAACTATATTGGGTATGCACATTCATGATTGCATGACTAGTGATAACATTTGTTTTACTATAACTGATAATTAGAAAAAAATTTGGTGTTGTAAGTTGTCTATATGTATTGTATTGTAGTTTGTATATCCCATAGTTCATAATACATACACAATCATAGTATGCTGTAAAAATGAATGGGTTATTTTGACTACACAGTTGCCACAAGCAATCTCTTATTTTCAGAACAACATAATTATATCTCTTCATGTAGTGGTAAGTTATATATTGAGTATGCACATTCATGCATGATTGCATGAATAGTGTTTTACTATAACTAATAACAAATTGTTCATTCCTGGGCATATTACCTCAAATAGTAGAATGTATTTTGGTAAGTACATTCATTACTATAGTCAATAATTTATATACAATTATTATGTTTAAGAGTACAGTTGTTTATTTGGCTGTAATCAATTTAATTTGTGATCTCAAGAGATTTTTACAATTAAAATGGTCCATTAGGGAGTAATTAATAGAATGGTACTTTAATAATTCAGTGGGATAGTAACCATTTCCATTATGTATCATTCTGGGGGCTTGGTCACTAGTAATGGGTGTGGCGTGTAAACAAATGTAGCATTGCCATAGACGTAGGAAGATGATTTTGATCATGGGGGCACGTCCAAAATAGATAATCTTTAAATACCACAAGTGTTATTGTTATACTTGACTGTATCTTGGCAGTGTAAATCTCCATACTTATCTATTATATAATAAGTATAAAATTCCATGCATGGAATTTTATCCATGGGGTCCAGTGCCACCATAGCCCCCATGCTTCCTATGCCACTGAATGTGCACTCAAGCTGACAAGCTACAGCAGACCAGTCTAGATGAAGTCAGCTGAAATACACTACAAATTATGGAGATATTTGCATGTTATAATATAATGCTTTAAAACATGGAATCCCTACACTTTACAGTAATCAGTTTTAATGGTGGCAAGTAAGTTTTTACACAATTGTTACAACATCCAACTGTACACTGCAAAAAAAAAATAGTTAAAATAACTAATTTAATGGATAGTACAGTTGCAAGGATTTAACCATTAGTTGGTTGTTAGGAATACTTATACCACAGATACTTTGTACATTATAGTTGAATCACTATAATTTTAAGGTGCTGTCTACTCATATTTCATGTCAAAGATTTAGTATAATTTATACTAAAGTACATGTAATTGTATCTGTCTCTCAAAAGGTTTTGTAAACCCGCAAACACATAATTTAATTTATACCTTCCAATACTTGGTGTACATTATGTTATAGAAACATACATGCATGTAGCCATGGCCACTATATCCTCTATGATAATTGCAAGGGTGTAGATAATGTGGGGGCTAGGGGGGCTTTAGCCCCCCAAGATTTTCAGTGTTTTAATATGTACAAAGCTTTAAACATTTGAAAAAAAAATAGTTACAAAACAGCACAACATATGGTCACGTCATGCGTGACTCATTATTGATCATATTGTCCAAATATATGAATTCGACTATTATGCTGAATGAATTCATTACCAATTTGCATGCACAACCACATGTGTGAACAAAAAGGGTGTAACCCAGGAAGTGGATGTGGCCTAAAAAATTTTCCCGTCACACTTTACGCACTAGATACTTTCGCCCATCACCCCCCCCCCCCCCCCCACTTTCTAAAAGTTATCTACACCCTTCAATTGACAAACTAATTTGAAACTCATGATATTCCAATTGCTAACCCAATAAAATGGTTATTTTAATGATTTCTTTTTTTCAGTGTAGGTTTTGAGACAAGAATCGCTCTTTCTGTTGTAGGAATCAAGTTACTATAATTCAATCCACCACTTATATATATATACAGTTATTGCTGTGGACTATGGACCCTTTTCCAGAAAGGATATCCAGCTGGATCAGAAAAAGCCTTCAAAGTTGTTTCTTATTAGAATATTATCATAATATATGATGCAGGTGACAGTTGCATCTCCATAATCCCATGTACGATGGTCTTATCTCTATGCACAATAACTTAGAAATTAAAACCCAAAGTAACTACAGCAAATGAGCGCGTTTCTCCGATCAAAACGTTACATGATTTAAAACTTGTATATATATATTATTATAAGTTTAGCTAATACAAGTGTAATTATTTTTTTAATCAAAGTCAGTGACAAATATTATTCAATACCTTGAAAATTTGCCCATCAGGATAGTCTCTCAATATGCCTCTGATTGTCTCATAGACAGGAATATCTCTCGGACCAAAATCCTCACCAGTTAACTTAGCCATATATATGTGGGTGCGGTGTTTATTAACTCATAATATCCGGTGACGTTCACAAATTTGACAATAATTCATCGTCTCTAGTAGCACTTACAGTTTCGTAACCCGGGGGCTTTTGAAAAAAGAATGAATTAATTTTAATAATAATTCCAACCACACCTACCATGGATGTAATATACTGATTGCGAGGTGTGGCTCAGCATCTCATTAAAATCAAAACCTTCGTTGCAAATGAATACAGGCAATTTGCAACTTTCTCCAACTTCTGGAGCAATCTAACACTCACCTCAACCTTGCTTACCAATTACTGCAAGCACAGCATCTACTCAAGTCTGCACGCGAACGCTATTTGTCACTTATTCTCCCAACATCCCTTTCTCTCTCGCTAGAACCAGCTAGAAACCCAAGTCTATACATCACACAAACATCAACATAACGTTCTACTCTCCTCTCCTTTCACTTTTTTTTTTTTTTTTTTTTTTTTTTTTTTTTTTTTTAAGTACTCTAAGCTAACTTCAAAGTAACATCAAAGGGCGGACACTTGAATCAAAGCACCGCTAGACCACATCCAACGAAGCGTAGGCGTTTTGAACAATAGAATGCCGACATGCCGCCACCACATTGGTATACTCTTGTAATCTACAGTAATTTGGGGTGTGGTACATCCAAGACCCAGCCATTGCAGTGAAATTTAGCAATGTAATAAGTAGGTGTGGTACTTCCTATCTGACAGGATGTTGTAAAATTACAACACTAAAAAACTGAAAGTGTTATATGGCATAAAATATTTGCAGTGGAGTTGGTGAAATCTCTTGTGATCTGGTGGTTCTCTGAAGAACCAGGAGTGGTATACAACCACAAATTAAAAGAAAAATGACACCAACAACAGATGAAAACACAAAAACAGTGACAATGAGAACAGAAACTGGAATAAAGACACTGAAATGTCATCAGATTAAATTAACATCGTTTGACAACCCTCTGAGTCGTGGAATGATGGTCTACTACGTTTACGACAACTGTACCCTTCCAACAACAAGTGAACTAGTTCCAATCGAAATTACACTTATGATCAAAAGCATAGTACTTGTGCAACTGATCAGTTTTATCAACTGCCCCCATAAACTTGTTGTATGCAGGCAGTAATGGGGGAACTGATTGAGCTACAAGTAGTCATGATTTTTGCCCTACTTGTTCCCTGTAAACCTTACCCTTCATGGATTGTGGGAAAACATTCGTAACAAAGCTGACAACCTTGCGATCGTGGAAAACAAAATAGTTATTCCCACCTGATGAGCAAGAGTTATACGAACCCTTTGGAGGAGCACTGTTGTCTTTGGGGTCAGTGTCGTCTGTAGGACCTTCCATACCCGTAAATTCTGGGTACATTCCAGAGTACAGCGATTGGAGAAGGCCATGAGCTTTAGCCTCACGTTTACGATCAGAAGAAGACGAACCTGTAGACATGAAAAATTACATAATCATTTAATGCACTTGCAGTGTATGAATCAAAATAATTAATTATGAGCACAATTATATGCAAAATACTACACATAATTTAATTAATACGTTCATGAATATTCATGAGATTACGGTAACAACGATCAATATTGAAAGTTTGTGGTTAGTGGGTGGGGTATACCCCACCCTCTGCCTATGAATATAGTTAAATCTCAGTGCATTTACATGTAAAATTGGGCTCAAATTTAAGTAATATGCTCATGAATATTCATGAGTTTGACGTCACAATCGTGAATATTCATGATTGTGTGGTTAGTGGGTGCGGTATACTCCACCCTCTGCCTATGAATATAGTTAAATCTCAGTCCAATTGCATGTAAAATTGGGCTCAAATTTAAGTAATATGCTCATAAATATTCATGAGTTTGACGTCACAATCGTGAATATTCATGATTGTGTGGTTAGTGGGTGCGGTATACTCCACCTACTACCTATGAATATAGTTAAATCCCAGTCTAATTGCATGTAAAATTGGGCCCAAATTTAAGTAATATGCTCATGAATATTCATAAGTTTGACGTCACAATCATGAATATTCATGATTGTGTGGTTAGTGGGTGGGGTACACTCCACCTACTACCTATGAATATAGTTAAATCTCAGTCCAATTGCATGTAAAATTGGGCTCAAATTTAAGTAATATGCTCATGAATATTCATGAGTTTGACGTCACAATCATGAATATTCATGATTGTGTGGTTAGTGGGTGCGGTATACTCCACCTACTACCTATGAATATAGTTAAATCCCAGTCCAATTGCATGTAAAATTGGGCCCAAATTTAAGTAATATGCTCATGAATATTCATGAGTTTGACGTCACAATCACGAATATTCATGATTGTGTGGTTAGTGGGTGGGGTATACTCCACCCTCTGCCTATGAATATAGTTAAATCCCAGTCCAATTGCATGTAAAATTGGGCCCAAATTTAAGTAATATGCTCATGAATATTCATGAGTTTGACGTCACAATCATGAATATTCATGATTGTGTGGTTAGTGGGTGCGGTATACTCCACCCTCTGCCTATGAATATAGTTAAATCTCAGTCCAATTGCATGTAAAATTGGGCTCAAATTTAAGTAATATGCTCATGAATATTCATGAGTTTGACGTCACAATCGTGAATATTCATGATTGTGTGGTTAGTGGGTGCGGTATACTCCACCTACTACCTATGAATATAGTTAAATCCCAGTCTAATTGCATGTAAAATTGGGCCCAAATTTAAGTAATATGCTCATGAATATTCATGAGTTTGACGTCACAATCATGAATATTCATGATTGTGTGGTTAGTGGGTGGGGTACACTCCACCTACTACCTATGAATATAGTTAAATCTCAGTCCAATTGCATGTAAAATTGGGCTCAAATTTAAGTAATATGCTCATGAATATTCATGAGTTTGACGTCACAATCATGAATATTCATAATTGTGTGGTTAGTGGGTGGGGTATACTCCACCCTCTGCCTATGAATATAGTTAAATCTCAGTGCATTTGCATGTAAAATTGAGCCCAAATTTACGTAATATGCTCATGAATATTCATGAGTTTGACGTCACAATCATGAATATTCATGATTGTGTGGTTAGTGGGTGGGGTACACTCCACCTACTACCTATGAATATAGTTAAATCTCAGTCCAATTGCATGTAAAATTGGGCTCAAATTTAAGTAATATCTATATCTATATATATATATATATATATATATATCTATATTATATAGTACACTTACAGTTCTAAGTACTCTAAGCTAACTTCAAAGTAACATCAAAGGGCGGACACTTGAATCAAAGCACCGCTAGACCACATCCAACGAAGCGTAGGCGTTTTGAACAATAGAATGCCGACATGCCGCCACCACATTGGTATACTCTTGTAATCTACAGTAATTTGGGGTGTGGTACATCCAAGACCCAGCCATTGCAGTGAAATTTAGCAATGTAATAAGTAGGTGTGGTACTTCCTATCTGACAGGATGTTGTAAAATTACAACACTAAAAAACTGAAAGTGGTAGCAGACGTACTACGTCCTGTAACGTGGTAGTCAGTAACCCTGACCACATAATGGGGGATTAAATCTTTGTGAAATATGGTGAGGAAGAATTCAACAGCAAATTAAAAATTTATAAAATATTATTGTACAGTGAAACCTCCCTTAACGGACACTCCTTGTAACAGACACCTCGTTTTGAACGGACGCAACCAATGCACGGATTGAACTGACTACTATTGTTGTACTTTACTAACCTCCTTGGAACGGACTCTCTATTTAACGGATAACGCTTGATTCCCATCAATACAGTTAATTAACACGTGAACAGTACTTCCATTTAACGGACGTAGGGCGTTGCCACTGACAACAGTACTTTCAAACGCTCGTCATAATACTTTCTTGTTACTAACGAAGAGTGATTTTGGTATCTATGGCTTTCTTAGAAGGTCTTCTGTATAACTAAGTGAGTTAAAAGTCGTGGATGCTTAAAATTCAGGCGTTATACAGACTAAACAAGAAGTGGGCGTTGCCCGTCGACTACTATACTTACAAACGTTCGCATTTCTCTCTTCCTGCTGATAGCAAAGTATAAATTTTACATCAATGGGTTTGTTAAAGACTCTTCTTTCCACAAAATAAGTTAGAATGTTGAGTCTTATAAAATATGAGAGTTATAGCGCCCACACAAAATTTCTTAATTAAATTTGGGTTAACGAAAACTCGTTGGTAAAGAGTTAATATCTTCCTGGTGATGATGAAAAATAAATTTTACATCTGTGGATTTCTTAATACATCTTCTCTGAAACAATTCTGATTCTTATAAAGTCTTAAGTTTGCGTTACCAGTGCCTGAACTAGAGAACCTCCTTGTAAAGGACACCTCTGTATAAAGGACAAAGTAAAAATCCCCAAACTGTCCGTTTAAGCCCTGGGATTGTTAGGGTTATCATCCATGTTGTGTCGGGAAAGGAATATACAACATGGATGATAACCCTAACAATCCCAGGGCCTAAACTGGGGGGCTCTGCCCCCCAGACCCCCCCCCCCCCCAGTTTGTCAGGATCATCGATATATACTAAGCATTGTCAATATTTACTGAATATAAATTGTTATCGAATTTTGACACAAATGGCACCCCATAGTGAAGAACGTAATTTTTCTGCACTAAAACCTGTCAAAACGTATCTAAGGAAATCTATGACTCAGTCATGATTAAAGCTCCTGCGCCAATTTTGTTGTGATGTTTTTAACGGTAGATGGCTCTTGAAAATCAGCTAAATGATCAATTATTGTGTCACTTGTCCTTGTATCATGGAGGATACATGGAATTACTACTCCCAACATTAGTTTTCGCGGATTTTTCCACGAAACTGGAAGTTTATTTATCAAAGTGCAGACTAGCTCACATTTTGAGCTCAATTGCTTGTTTGTCGGTGCTATAAAAAATGGGTTTGCTGGATTCTGATTTGGAGGTTTTAGATGTAGTCAGCGTATGTAAAATTTATTACTTGACGAACAATGAACCAATCTGTATCTATTGTTCTACCACAGACAATTTGATAACAACAGAAAGGTGCTACCGCCAATGTGAAGGCTGTAAAGACAAACTACAATTAAACAAAAGAGTTTAAAAGTTTTTTTGGCAACAAGGCTAAGCATTCTATGATATCACTAAGGAGAACAGAACATAAGCTATGAGAAAGAGGACACTGCATAATGAAATGATATTCATCTTTAACAAATCTAGTGTTGGTGGTAGACATACGAAAATCACAAATATCATCTTCTACTGCATGGAAAAGGTAATTGCCTCTAGCGTCTATACCTAAATTTATTTGCACGTTGCAAGCACCAACCCTCAACCTAGTTAGATTAGACCTCAACAGTTTTCGGCATTTCAGATATGGTTCCATATCAAAAGAATGCTTTAAGATATTATATGTACAGGGTAGGTTCCCTCCATTTCCTGATTTAGATGCCTGTCTAGAGAGATCTCCAAATTTCGGTAAATCTCCCAATAGGGAAGATCAATATTCTTGACCAATAGACCAATATCTTCAACAACTGCCGACAAATTCTTAAACCAACTGTCTTTACCAAAAGAAGCTAAAGAACGAAATAGAATAGGGGCATCTTCTACTAAAACAGAGGCATTCCCTTCACAAATTCTATTCCAAATCTTAACAACTTTCAATTTAGTAGAGACCCAAACTGGATACAAACTCAATTCACCCAGAACTGCTGAGTTAGAGTTGTTAAGAAGAACTTCTAGTGTATACTTAGCAAATTTCAGAAGGATTTCTTCAATTGATGCTGATTCACCATATAGCCCCATAGTTCACTAGCATACATAAATACAGGCATCAGTACTACATTAATATATGGCATAACGTTTGAAAGGAAGAGAAACGAATTCTTCCTGAACATTATAAACATGTTCGTCATGGATTTCAGGCCAGCCTCAGCAACTTCTTCAATACCAAACTTTAGTATACCACATTATGAACTATAAAACCAAGATATTTAAATTGATCTACTACCTCCAAAACCTTGCCCCTTGTAAGCCATCTGACAATTACTTTTGTCATGAATTAGCATAACTTTTGGTTTTTTGTTTCACTTCAAGGCTCCAGTGAAGACAGTATGATTCAAGTAAATTTAGAGCATTTTGCGAATCAGCCAAAGATTGAGCTGTGATTACTACGTTCAGGAAGCTTTAATTTCATTAATCATTAACAAAGAAAACAACAATGGACTAAGAGGGCACCCTTCCCTGACTCCTATACATTACACAAAAACTTCTCAGAAAACTGATCATCGTTGATGACATGGGCTTTATCTGCTGCAAAGATGCCAGTGTTGAAAATGGAGAGATTTTTGAAACATGCTCTCTAATAAAGATGACAGAATAAATAATCAACTGGTCAACGATGTCTTTCAAAGCCAAATCAACACACTCAGACAATACATTGTTTTCTTCACAATATTTTTCTATCCTTTTTGCTATGATAATAGTAAATAGTTTATAAATACTAGTTCAAAGAGATATACATGTACCTCTATAATTATCAGTTAAAGACTGGGAGTCAGACTTAACAAGTGTATATAGAGAAAAAAGTATCCCTATGATTGCTTTATGGTGTCCAGCACTCAGTAATCATGGCTGACTCTATCATGCCTGAAACACACTGAACAGCCTATTATAGTTATTATTTTGATTATCTACTCTCTTTACCTTTTAAAGAATCTTGTAGAACTTTAGGAATAATTATATTTCAGGTAGAATAGTTAGCTAGTAGTTCCAGTTTCTAATGTTCTTTCTGCTGAGTTCGAGCGCGCTTTCTATTGCGCGCCACGCCCATTAATTGACCGAGCCGGCCCCCGGGAATGACATAACTTCCTTAACTACGTGTACAACGCATACTCGCGAAGTGGACACAAGAATATTATATAGTTCGAACCCGTGGGAAAGCAATCATAGGAATGGCCCTACGGGCCATAAAAATTGGAACTGCTAACAAATTGCAGGTAGGAAGATTAAAACATTTAAGAATTTCAAGTGGCATATCATCAATTCCAGGGATGTTCCATTCTTCTGTTGGAAACTACTGACATTACCTTGTATTGACAAATAGGCATATCAAAGTCTCATGCTACATACCCATGTAAAATTTAGTGACTGAAGGTATATCTAGGTCTTTATAGTGTAGAGCGCAGAAATGATCTTCCAAACTGCCATTGAGATAGATTTATCAATGGATCCTTTATCTGTTCTGAAAAAAATTCCAGAATGCTATAATATCTCATAGAATTCAGATCATAGGCTTGAGATTGAGCAGCCATTTCTTTTTTTTCTTAATTAAACAATGAAAATCTCAGCATTAACAGTTATCGATGAATCACAAAAGAGGTTACCCATTTTCTCCAACCATTCAGAGCTCGATAGTTTCTGATATAAAGGACTGATTTGAACTATTTATATAGAATTTAGTCATTTGAGTGAGTCAGCATTCTATATACCAGAACTTAGATGAGAGGGACTTGGGGGAATAAAGGATAAACAAAAAGTAATTGAACAATGATCAGATTCAGGTCTCAACACCACCAACAGCAAAATCCTTGACTAAATGAACAAGCATAGGGAAAACCAATACATACTCTACTACACATTGGTCTCCTGCAGTTATCATTACCCGATCATCTGTTAATTATCTTCAAATTAAGCCCAATACATAAATCAAGTAAGGACTGACCATATGAATTAACAGAGGTATCTTTAGATGATTGAGGAGGTATATCATCTTCGTCTGGAACCAGGGGTGCCAACAAAAGGTGGGGAGGTGGGGCATTTTGGCATGATTTTGCCCTGGGCCCTACACTATAATCAATAAAATCAAGTGTAATCATTGAAGTGTGAAATTAGTGTTGATCACATGGCAGGCACTGCATGGTGTATTGTGCAATTTCAAGATGTCAGCTAGAAAGTATTTGTCAGGTGCTGCTAAACGAAAATTGAAGAAACAATGAATAGAGAAAGATCCTAAACATCGAAGAATATTAGAAGATTTTGGGTGGAAACAAAGTTCAATTATGGAGACTACTCTTAGTGATGATAAAGATGATAGAGATGATGATGACAATGGTAGTGTAGATGGTGAGTCAGATCAAGAATCTCAAAAAATGGAAAAAAGTTCTTCTGAAAGTGAGAATTCAAGCCATAATGAAGATAAGTCATCATCAAGTGATCCAAACACATGACTGAGTAAGTTGACTGAAGATCAAAGAATTGCCACAGTAATGAAAGGCCCTCCTGTAAATCCATCAGTGTTTCCTCGAGACTCATCACGACGACGTTTTCCACTAAGCATTTTTTACCTGAAGCTCCCCAATGGAGAAAAAGTTGCTAGAGATTGGCTTGTGTGGTCCAGATTAGCTAAGGGTCTGTTTTGCTTTCCTTGCTGTATTATGAAAGACTCTAAAGTAGGGAAACATGAATCTTTGCTCACGCAGACAGACCTTGGCATTACAGATAACTGGAAAAAACTTTATGAAAAGGTATACAGTCACAAGCACAATCCAGCCCATATTAACCTTTACTGTGAGTGGAAAAGGCTAGAAGAAAGCATCAAGAAGCATACTGGAATTGATGGGGATCTTCAGAAGCAAATGGAAACAGAAGTCAGTAAGTAGCGTGAAATACTCAGATGTATTCTGGATGTTACACTATTATTAAGTGAGAGAGGTCTTTCTTTTCGAGGATCAAGCAATAGAGTAGGAGATCCAGATAATGGTCTTTTCCTAGGCACTCTAGAACTACTCAGCAAGCACAGCAAGTCACCTGAACTACATCTTGAAGAAGCTCATTATTTATCGTGGTCATCACAAAATGAGTTCATCGAGGAGTGTGCAAAAGCAGTGACAAAGGTCATTGTAAAGGAAATACAAAAACCATTTTATTATGGTATTATAGTTGATGGAACTTCTGATGTTTCTCACATTGAGCAAATTACGATTGTAATACGATATGTTCATCACACACAAGAAAACACCTGGGAGATTAATGAGCGACTACTACGAGTTGAAGATTGTGAAAAAAAGAAAGGCCAAGATATTGCTGCACTTATATGCCAAGTTTTGGAAGACTCTGGTCTAGATCTTCAAAACTGTAGAGGCCAGGGTTGACAACGGTTCCAATATGTCCGGTATATATAAGGGAACACAAGCTGTTATTTTGCAGAAAAACCCACAAGCAATTTACTCCCCATGTAGCGCACATACTTTGAACTTATGTGGAGTGCATGCAGCTGAGTCAAGTGTGGAAGTGAAGTTCTTTTTATGGCCTGTAGGACCATCCCTATAATTGCTTTCCACGGGGTTTAATGTATATATATATGTGACCATGGATGCGAAAATCAGTCGTTTGTAAAATAAGAATTTTCTCAATTGGTTAAATTCAAATGCTCGTTTCTCAGCTATTTTACACAGTCAACTTACTAAACTGGGAAGATAGGCAGAGCAATAGTTGGTCTTCTTGTCTAAGAGATTATATTGGCCAACTGTGCAAAATCGCTGAATAATGAGCATTTGAATATAAGTGTTTGACAAAATTATCATTTTACAAATGACTGATTTTCGCATCCGCGGTCACATATATATATATATGTTTTTGTCACTTGCGCGACTATGCGCTGTATCCGTAGTTAAGGAAGTTACGTCATTTCCGGGGGCTAGGTCAATTAATGGGCGTGGCGCGTAAAAGAACGTGCGTTCGAGGCTCTTCCAGCTACAGACAAGCCAGGTAGATTCAGGAACTGCTAATAGCTGTTCCATATAGCAGAGAAACAGTATAAATATTATGCAAGAATCTTTAACAAGTAAGTATAATAAGTTGTTAAGTTTCAGATATGAGGAAATCATCATTTAGAACCTTGTAGGAATACTTCAGTCAGTTCATCAAAAATCTGTGTATTTAGACTGCAATCAGGCTTACACTTACTTCTTCATGCCCCAGCTTTCGAGTACGCAGAAAGGTAGAGACACTAGTGCCATCAGCAATGCTTAATACATAGTCATCACAAAGCAAATATAGGGATGTTTTTTTCTCTATATACACTTGTTCGGAAATGTTCAAAAGCTTTATAATTTATTTAGTGCTAGCCCTGCAATATGGAAAATCTTACAGGAAACAGCACATTTGTCCTTACATAAGCTCTGTAATACTCAGTAGAGTGCAAGAATTGATGCTGTTAAGCCCTGGCAAAGAAGCCTGCCGATATTATTAAAGCATTAAAGAGGCTGAAGGAAGATTTGGACTTACCTGCTAAGTTGTGTTCAGAGGTAGAAGGATTGCTGAAATCTTTAACATCATTGGAGTTTGTCTTAGTTACAACCTTTTGGTTTAAAGCTCTTCAAGCGATAAATGATGTCAATATCATGGTTCAAAGCACAAAGATGACACTTGATGAAGCATCAAGATTACTTGATTCACTTCTTACCGATATGAAGTACCTTAGAGAAAACTGGCCTCTTATATTAAGAGAGGCAAAAGTTGTTGCCACCAATATTGGTTTTGAAAGTATGTTTGCTCAAAACAGGCAAAAACAAAGAAAGAAACATCCAATTGTTAACCAAGAAGATTATTACAGGGTGAGCGTCTTTTACGTTGCTATGGATGCAATCTTTGGCCAGATTCTATCACGTTTTAAGACCATTCAGATTATTGCCAACCAATTTTCATTCATTTGGGATTCAAGCAACGAAGACACCATAGTTCGCAAAGCTAATGAACTAGCACAGCTATATCCAAACGATGTGAATGCAGAAAGCACACTGTAAAAATGAATTTGTTATTTTGACAGACCAGTTGTTACCTCAATTGCATGTACATTTATAATACATAGTTAGAAACATCAAATACGAGGACAATTAACATTTTGTCTGGTTATAATAATTATAGCTATATATAGGACTACAGTCATGATTGTACATTCTACATGTGGCAGTCAAATCGTTTCATATTATCTCATTTTGAAGTTATCAATAACAGCCTCTTTATATGGTAGTAAGGTGTATATTGGTATGTACATTCCTGATTGCATGATTAGTTTTTACTATAACCAATGATTTGAAACAAATTGTTTCATATTATTTCATTTTGAAGTTATCAATAACAGCCTATTTATATGGTAGTAGGGTGTATTTGGGTATATGCATTTATGACTATAGTCACTCCCTTTTTCCCATATAGCTATATTATAACCAGACAAAATGCTAATTATCTCTTATTTCATGTTTTTAATGATATATTGGAAATTAATGTGCAACTGAGGGAACAACTGGTCTGTTAAAATAACAAATTCATTTTTACAGTGATAGTAGATGAAATCCGATCTATGAGGAGGCTTACTTCTGGATTATTTGAACAGAATACTAGTCTTGCCTTACTGAATGCAATTTATGGGAAAAGCTTGCATGGCCTATTTCCAAAAGTATGTGTTACTCTGAGAATATTTACATCAATACCAGTTACAGTTTCCGAAGGAGAAAGATCTTTTAGCAAGTTAACTTTCATTAAAAACAGTCTTCGGTCAACAATGCAGCAAGATCGTTTGTCTAACTTAATGGTGTTAGCGTGTGAACGAGATCTAGCAAAAACATTGAACTATGATCAAATTATTACCTCTTTTGCCATGACAAAGGCACGAAGAGTTAGATTTAAATAAAATTGTATGTATAATCAGTGTAATTTTTACAGTTATTAAAACCAGTTTGCAAATTAAATTGAATGGGGCCCCATTTTGAAAGTTTATCATAAAATCACCCAATATGAGTCAATACTTTGCCATTTGGTAGACATTGAACTGAACCTAGTGGACCCCTCAGAGGGAACATAGAAGAAGCCATGCAATATAGAGATCCCTGCTGATTTTCGTGAACATATAAAATAAGACCAAGTGAGCCTCTTCTTGTCTTTTTTGACAGAGACTGTCTACAAAAAAACAAAATGAGAATAACCAGGTAAAGTGTAGTAAAATGATGAATGTGGGATTAGTCAAGATTCAACAAACTTAAACATTAAACTATAAAAAACAATTATACAAGGAAAAGAATTTATCAAAGGTAAAACCATTTATACTATATAAACAAACAGAAGGAAGCACACATACCAAAATAGTAGGGCCACCTCGGCTTTTATATCATAATAATTATTATATTTTATATTGTTTACGTTATTGGTTAAATTAGAAAATTAGTAAGATAAGGATACATCCAAAGATAAGTGTGATTGTTGCGTATCAGGGTTTGTATTGAGTGCATGATGGATAGAGTGGAAGGCTCTGTTATCCACGGTGATGTCTGATGATAACTGTTGATATGATTATTTGCTACTGAACAAAGTACACACTCAATTTGACATGCAGACTATGCTCAGAGTCATTGTCAACCAAGTATGATGTGGAAACTGAATTTTGATCTTGGTTTATCAGTGTCAACTGCTTTGGCTGTATACTTTTGGGCCTAGGCCCTGACAAGAGTTTTCCAGACAGTTCTGTCGTGTAACTACTCTTGCATTGTTGATGTACGCATTGCAGGAAGGGAACGTTTGGAGACTCATCACAAAATTGCGGCTCCTGCAAGAATCTGTGCAGGACCAATCAAAATCAATTTCGTCTCATGGTATTTGGAAAAGAAATCATTATTCCAACCAACTAAATGTATTTGATACTAACAAAACAATATAAAAAGGCATGTGTTCGCAGTTTCTATGTCATTACATATTAATATAAACAGTACAGTAATAATAATCTATTAGACTGACCTTTAAGGTACATGTATTACTAATAATAATAGTAATATACAGATTTTAAGGTACAGTGTAATAGTAATTAATATATAACACCGACTAAGGAAGTATTAGTATACTGGATTAAGTTGGAGCATCTTGGAAAAACCTAGTACACGCTCTGGAAAGTCCACTTATGAATGAAATTGCAGTTGCACAAAAAATAACCAACAAGTATCTTGGTATGTTATTAATAATAATTATTATTACTGCTATAAACTTTGGTCCAAGTACTATGAGAGTTGTATTTCCCTGAGGACATTTTTATGGCCTGTAGGGCCTTCTCTATGATTGCTTTTCCCACAGGTTCGAACTATAATTATATACTTATATATTTTTTTATATTCTTGTGTCCACTTGTGCGAGTATGCGTTATATACGCAGTTAAGGAAGTTGCGTATTCCCAGGGCTCAGTCTAGTAATGGACGTGGTGCATAATAGAACGCACGCTCGAGCATCAATTGAATTGATATACTAATGACTTCTTGTTGTCTTTGTACTACAGTATGCCAAAAAATTCTTCCTGAACACTATAAACATGTTCATCATGGATTTCAGGCCAGCCTCAGCAATCTCTTCAAACACCAAACTTTAGTATACCGCATTTATGAACTCCAAAACCTTGCCTTTGAGCAATAACTTTAGGTTTTTTGATTCACTTCAAGGCTCCAGTGAAGACAGTATTATTCAAGTAAATTTAGAGCATTTTGCATTGCGAATCAGCCGAAGATTGAGCTGTGATTACTACATCATCAGCAAATAACAATCCATTGATACAATATTGGCTAATTATGACACCACGGGAAGCTTAAATCATTAACAAACAAAGAAAACAACAATGGATTAAAAGGGCACCCTTCTCTGACCCCTACATTACACAAAAACTTCTCAGAAAACTGACCATTGTTGGAGATACGGGCTTTAGCACGCCTATACAGTTTTTTAACTACTTCTGTAGTCCTTCCAGATATACCTAAACTCTCGAGTTTGTGCCATAGGTTAACATAGGAAACAGAGTCGAAAGCTTTAATTAAGGAAATCCACAAAAGCAAAGTTTTTTATTAGTATTACTCCTCACTGTAAAAACAGGGGTACAGAAAGTGAATGGTATAGTCAAGATATCTGCAGCAGAGATGCCAGTGTTGAAAATGGAAAGAATTTTGAAACATATACTTAGTTCTCTAAGGGATAAGATAATTAATTAATAGTGCATAATTATATTAATAATGAAGCATCTATAGGAATTTAAGAAACCAAAATGTAATGGAAAAGCAATTTTACTTTCCATTGTAAACATATCCATTATTGTTTCTAATGTAATAATTGTTTCTATTTTCTTATTTTTATTATGTTTCTAATGGTAAGTACAGATGTATTATCTAATTAGTAACCTAATAATAATGGTTCTTATATTTTCTGTTTCATGTTCATAATGGAAAGCGCAGCATCATGATAGATACATAAGATGGATGGAAAACATGCAACTCCTATATATATATATAACCAAAATTATTTGAAACAACTTTACAGTGCTCTCTAATAAAGATGACAGAATAAACTGGTCTATGATGTCTTCCAAAGCCAAATTAACACACTCAGACAATACATTGTTTCTTTCCAATATGTTTCTATTCTTTTTGCAATGATAGTAAATAGTTTATAAATACTATTTCAAAGAAATATACCTCTATAATTATCATTTAAGGACCTGGAGCCAAAATCCAAAATTGGAACTATCAAGGCAGTGTACAAATCTTGCAGAAGATCGCCTGAGTCAATCAACTATCTTATGAAAAAGAGCTGCTAACAAACTGCAGGTAGGAAGATTAAAACAATTAAGAATTTCAAGTGGCATACCATCAATTCCAGTGGATGTTCCACTCCTCTGTTGGAAACTACTGACATTACCTGGTATTGATAAATACTATAGACATATCAAAGTGCTCATGCTGCATATGCATGTAAGATTCAGTGACTGAAGGTATATTGAGATCTTTTAGTGTAGATGGCAGAAATGATCTTCCCAATCTGCCATTGAGATAGATTTATCAATGGATCCTTTATCTCTTCTAAACAAATTCCAGAAAGCTATAATACCTAATAGAATTCAGATCATAAGCTTGAGATTGAGCAGCCATTTGTTTCTTTTTCCTAATTAAACAATGAAAATCTTTATTCAATTCAAAATATATAGATCATAAGTGGGTTTTCAAAATGTTTGCCCTTTGGTGATTGTGAGCTTGATATCTGCGGGCTTTAACGTCTTTGCAGTCACTATCAAATCAAGTGTTACGAGGGACTTGCTTTTTATCACAAAATACCTTCTTGTGAGAAACAAATTAGATTTTGATTTTGATTTACACCAATCACTAAATGAAGGTAGACACGCATCAACTGTTATCAATGAATCAAAGAGGTTATTCATTTTCTCCAACCATTCAGAGTTCCATAGTTTCTGATATAAAGGACTATTAATTTGAACTATTTATATAGATTTAGTCATTTGAGTGAGTCAGCATTCTACTAGAACTTAGATGAGAGGGACTTGGGGGAATAAACAATAAACAAAACAATGGTCAGATTCAGGTCTCAAAATCACCAACAGCAAAGTCCTTGACTAAATGAAAAGCATAGGGAAAACCAGTACATAATATACTACACTTTGGCCTCCTGCAGTTATTAATACCCAATTGGCTGTTAATTATCCTCAAATTAAGCTCAATACATAAATCAAGTAAGTACTGACCATATAAATTAACAGAGGTATCTTTCGACGATTGAGCAGGTATATCATCTTCATCTGGAACATCCATTAACAAACCTGTTCTAGGATTAAAATCACCCAATATGATTTAATACTTTGCCATTTGGTAGACAATGAACTGAATCCAGTGGACCCCTCAGAGGGAACATTAAAGAAGCCATGCAATATAGAGATCCCTGCTGATTTTCGTGAACATATAAAATAAGACCAAGTGAGCCTCTTCTTGTCTTTTTTGACAGAGACTGTCTACAAAAAAACAAAATGAGAATAACCAGGTAAAGTGTAGTAAAATGATGAATGTGGGTTTAGCCAAGATTCAACAAAGAATATAAGGTAATTATACAAGGAAAAGAATTTATCAAGGGTAAAACTATTTAAACAAACAGAAGGAAGCACACATACCACATTAGTAGGGCCACCTCAGCTTTTATATCATAATAATTATTATATTTTATTTATATCATTATTGTTTACGTTATTGGTTAAATTAGAAAATGAGTTAGATAAGGATACATCCAAAGATAACTGTGATTGTTGGGTATCATGCAGGGTTTGTATCTATTGCATGATGGATAGAGCGGAGAGCTCTGTTATCCAGTGATGTCTGATGATAACTGTTAATATGATCCTTTGCTACTGCTTCTATAACAAAGTACAGACTTAATTTCACATGCAGACTATGCTCAGAGGCATTGTCAACCGAGTATGATGCGGAAACTGAATTTTGATCTGGTTTTCATCTGCTTTGGCTGTATACTTTTGGACCTAGGCCCAAACAAGAATTTCCAGACGGTTCCATCGTGTAAGTATACTCTCGCATTGTCGATGTATGCATTACAGGAAGGGATCATTTGGAGACTCATCACAAAATTGCGGCTCCTGCAAGAATCTGTGCAGGACCAATCAAAATCAATTTCGTCACGTGGTTTTTGGAAAAGAAATCATTATTCCAACAACTCAATGTATTTGATACTAATAAAACAAGGCACAAATTCACAGTTTCTATATCATACTTCATTGACAATGACTCTGAGCGTAGACTGACATGTCAAATTAAGTCTGTACTCTGTTGTGTTGTAAAACCATTAGCAGAAGATCGTATTTAAAACTATCATCAGTTATCACAGAGGATAACAGAGCGCTCTGCTCCATTCATCAGTCAATAAATTATAAAGTATCTGTTAATAACATGTTCATATATCACATGACAGTTTGTCATGAGAGTCTACTTCTAGATGTTTTGTCCTGTAACGCGCACGTCGGCGATGTGAGACAATGCATGGGAAATTGAACTAAGATAGAAATTGATACAAAAGACAGTGAAGCACAATTAGTAGAATGGATCATTAAGATGAGCAAAATTGGACATGGCCAAACACGTGTACAAGTTTGCAAAATTGTTGAAAAAATGTTAGATAAAGCAGGAAAAAAGAACCCCTTTCCAGATAACAGACCAGGGCAACAATGGTGACAAGCATTTATGAAACGTCATTCACAGCTTTCTATGTGAACACCCAACAACTTCAAGCATGTCAAGTGAGTACAAGCACTCCTGAAGTGTTAGATCACTGGTACTAGGAGAAATGTTGAGAATTTTTTAATGCTACACAATTTGCACAATTGTCCTTCACAAATTAGGAATTATGATGACTCTGTCTTCTCTTTATGTCCTAAATCTGGAAGAATGCTAGCATTTCAAGGAGTTAGATACATTCATCACGTCAGCAGTAGCAGCTGGCTCAATAACTACAATGGTGTGTTGCAAGTGCTGCTGGATCAACTATTGCACCAATCATGCTTATTTTTGCAGGATAAAGTTCTCATACAATGATCTTGCAAATGGGGCAGAAGGGGTACGCTTTGGGAAATGACCCAAGAGCTGTTTAATAGTTGGATCACCAATCATTTTGTTTGACACATATCTCCTGAGCGTCCTGTGTATTTGATAGTAGATGGTCATATACATCCAAATACTGTGAAGCTAATGGTATTCTACTGTATTCTTTAGCTTTGACGACAGTCCATGCATGAGAGCCCGCCTCTAACCGAGAATGCCAAACACCCCTCACATAATTGTATTCATAGACTATTGAACAGCGAGGAATTTTGAAATTAATTTCACAACCTAATTTCAGACATTGTGTCACTATGAATCCTTATTATGTACAGAACACTTCTCAGCCATTCTGTTTTCAGCTGTATAAAAACTGCCAGCAGCAGGACGTTTGCTGGAGTCAAGGATGAAACTGATTCTACTGCTTGTTGTGTTGCTAGTGACATGTCTTCCTACTAAAGGTCATTTTATTTATCCAATGTATAATACTTCTGAGTATATATTATTATAATTATATATAATATACATAGTATAATTATGTATATAGTTTATGTCATGCCACAAGTGCTGCTATAGAATCAACCAGCCTGAGGGCGACGTGATTATAAGCCTGATGTTGTGCAAGTGGGGCATGGCGTAACCAATATATTTTATGACTTCAAAGTCATGTTTATACAGCTTAATAAAGCCACAAACTACACAGTGCACGTACCAAACCAAGGTGACATGTATCACATTTTTGGTACTGTTGAAAGCTTTGAAGGGTGGCTTCATCATGACATATATATATATATATGTATATATATATATCTCGATATGGCGAAACATCAAAGTAAACCACAGGTTTAAACTTATAAATCAGATATAGCACCCTGTGGTCAGATATAAAACCTGCCGTTGAAACAGACTACAAGAAAACAATGCTTACCTTCTCCAAAGTGCCGACAAAAAGGTAGGAGAAGCATCAGACATCAACAAAGGTTTTGCCTTTCGTGAAATATATTGATTATAACATGCCTACTCATGCTATATCAGATTTACAATCACCTCGCCCTCGTGCTCGGTGATTAGAAATCTGATATAGCACTTGTAGGGTGTTATAACCTATACATATATATATAAATATATATATATATATATATATATATATATATATGTACATATGTTATGTATAATTATATCACTGCTTTAAAATGTGTATTTGCAAGATTGAACACTGAGAAATGATAATTGATATTTAATCAATAGGGTGTATGTATGGTGATGTAAGGCTAGAAGGAGGTTTCTCTGAATATGAGGGTAGAGTAGAGGTATGTATTAATAACAATTGGAACACTGTTTGCGATAATGGATGGGGGAGTGCAGATGCCAGAGTGGTTTGTATACAGCTTGGATATTCATATTCTGGATGTGAGTTTGTTAATCATTGATTAGTTTGTGTATGTATATGTTTGACTGATTGAAAACATTTAAATTTCAATTCTCAGTCATTTTTTCATGGTGGATAAATTAATGTTGTTTGCTTCATACATACAGAAATTAGATGGCTCTATTAGTTTGATACATTCTTTATTGATTTCTGTTTGAAAGAACTGCACGATGCATAACCATACAGTTGTTATTTTTGCCACAATAGTTATGTTCAGACAATCTGCAAATGTATATTGTATATCGCTATTGTTGCACCTAATATATCTAGTCCAAAGTTACACATTGGCATACAGAAGAGTGCGGGTTATTAAGAAGTATGAAGTAATATTTGGTTCTGAAGACTGAAAATAATGAAAAAGTTCATGAAACACTTATGTCAAAAATTGCACAATTGTCTAATCTCCTTTTAAAATCACTTTAGTTGGGTTGGCATATTCCAATGCCTTTTATGGTCAAGGGACCGGAGACATTGCTCTTGAAAACGTTGAATGCTCTGGATCTGAGAGTCAAATATTGGCTTGTCCGTCTAATACTATATTTGACACATCCTGTTCTCATAGTGAAGATGCTGGAGTCAAATGTGGAGGTGTGTTTATAAATTATAATAATTATGTATATATAATACATGTATGTACATAGAAGGGTTGTAAATGATTGTGACATCATCACAGAAAGATATTTACAAGTTTTCCTCATGATAATGCACATGCACCCAGAGGCAATCCTACACACACACATATTAATTTATGTCACCTGATATCAGAATGAGGGAATTTTAGAGTAATAGATATGTATTCATTTAGATAATAAAATTATATGAAGAATGCTGTGTACTATGCTCACACATATTACTTGGCTTCATAATAATTAAATTAATTTTTATGAATATAATTAAAATTGCTCAATACTTCGTATACACACACATGTAAGAAGTATTATTAATTTACTACAGCTCCCTGCACACATGGAATGTTGCAACTTGCTAATGGAATTATTGACAACGAAGGAAGGGTTGAAATTTGTTATAATAATGTGTGGGGCACTGTATGTGATAACAGTTGGAGTTCAAATGATGCTAAAGTTGTCTGTAGACAACTAGGATACACAACAATAGGTAAATTCTAATGTATATAATTAATTATGTGATCGTAGATGAGAAAACCGGTCACTTTAAGTCTGCTAATTTAAAATAATAATTTTTTTTAAAAGCTCACTGTTCAACCAGTTTGTATGTTCAGGGAACTAGTGTAGTTGGTGTCCAGTAGTGAGCATAAAGATAATCATTGATTAAATGTATTATTTTCAAAATGACCAATTTTCTCTCCTTTGACCAAATATAATTATAAACATGCTGTATTTTTACTTACTTTGCAGATGCAATTGCATTCTCAAATGCTCATTTCGGTTCTGGATCTGGAAATATATTTATAAACAATGCAGGCTGTAGTGGCACAGAATCCACCCTACTGGATTGCACGCATTCATTTGGAAGTAATGTTAATTGTTATACTGGTCACAATGGTGATGCTGGAGTTAGATGTCAAGGTGAAGATAAACTAATCTCTAAGAAACTTAATCTGGCAGAGTAACACACATCTACCATTTGCTTGGAGGGTATGACTCTGCCAGACTAACCTTGATTTGCATCTTTATCTGTAGTAAATGCTACTGGTAATTGTACCTATGGTGATATGCGACTCGTAGGAGGTAATACACAATTTGAGGGTAGAGTGGAAGTATGTATTGATGATCAGTGGGGCACAGTTTGTGATGATAGTTGGGGAAGTCTTGATGCTACTGTTGTTTGTAAGCAACTAGGATTTGCCTATACTGGATGTCAGTTAACACATTCATAACTAATTATTACTAATAGATACTAATTGATTACATTACAGATGGTGAATACTATATTGGAGCACATTTTGGTGCTGGTAGTGGAAAGATCTGGTTGGATGATGTTGCTTGTACATCTAGTAACACTAAACTTCTACAGTGTAGTAGTAGTCCTATTGGAAAGCAAACATGTAGTCATTCAGAAGATGCTGGAGTAGGATGTGAAGGTATGTTATTATGCTACCATGTACATGTAGTATATTATACTCTTGCTTTTATATAATCACTACAGCTCCCTGCACAGATGGTCAAATTCGTCTGGTTGGTGGAAACATTCCTAATGAGGGTAGAGTGGAAATTTGTATCAGTAATGAATGGGGTACTATTTGTGATGATGTTTTTACTTCTGTTGATGCTCAGGTTGTATGCAGAAAACTAGGATATCTAACAACAGGTATTAGTAACAAAAACATCCTACTTTATATAATTCTGGTTAATTGTCCAATCACAAATGCAGATGCTTTAGCATTCTCGGGAGCTCATTTTGGAACTGGTACTGGTGATATATTTCTGGACAATGTTGGTTGTATTGGAACAGAGTCTAGTCTATTGGATTGTTCATATGTTTCTGGTAGTAATATTTACTGTTATTATGGTCACAGTGAAGATGTTGGTGTGAGGTGTCAAGGTAAGGTGTATAACCAGTAATGTATGAATTCTACAAAATCATGGCAATTGTTTGATTTTTGTTTTCCTTATCTGTAGTAAATGCCACTGGTAATTGTACCTATGGTGATGTAAGACTCGTAGGAGGTAATACACAATTTGAGGGTAGAGTAGAAGTATGTATTGATGATCAGTGGGGCACTGTTTGTGATGATAGTTGGGGAAGTCTTGATGCTACTGTTGTTTGTAAGCAACTAGGATTTGCCTACACTGGATGTGAGTGAATACATTTATTACTAATTAGAGAGTACGGTAGTACTCTCTATGTAGGGATGACCCGGAAAAAAAAATGGCAACCCATACATTTTAATTGCAAATGGTAAGCTGAAATCTCGGGTAATATATACAAATAAGTTAAAATATACATAACTTACAATACATTGAGTATTTTTATAACTAACTATACCTTTTAGATGCCCAGAGATCTTCGTTAAAGTATAGAACCAGCGAGTAGCAAAACTGGCAAAATCTTCATATTATTCACTATTACTATTCTTATTTTTCTTTTTCAGAAAAATAGATTTCTACATTTCTGGAGCTATTAAAGTAGTTTTAACACAAATACAATTTTATTTTAAGTTGAATTCAGGGGAACAATCTTCGTACTCTTCTGTTTCTTGACCTAGACAACGAATACTTTCAGCCACTAACAGCAACCTACTTACGAAAAGACGCTATTTGTAATATCTACACCCATTAATTTTAAGTTAAGATACCAGATGGTTTCTACAAAACAGATAAGTTGTTTTAAGATTTAGATGTATTTATTTAGGCAATATACGTAGAATAAACACTTAGATTATAGTAACACTTCCACAAATAGAATATGTAAGCACATTTTGTAAACCTAGATGATACTGAACTATCCATGTACAAATAGTACTATGATAACTGAATGCTTCTGTACTGATGAGTTAGTTGATCACTCTCAGATAAGAAATTTCATCACAATTATGACACAAACTCATAGTATATAATAATTATTTTTTATAAAGTTAATTAATTAATCAGTGTCTAGATATGATATATATATATAATATTATAATTATATATATATTTATGCTGTCAATGAAACAGAATAGACATCACGTTTTTTTAAAAAATGAAAGAGGATGTAGGAATTTTAATAATGAATAATTATAATATTGCTGTACATTTTGAGTACTGTCATCTTCTGGACACCATTCCTGCAGAAAATATCAATATATACTATGATTGAAACAGAATAGTCATCATGTATTTGATCAACAAATTACTGAGTTATTTAAAAACAGAATCGAAAGAAGAATAATTTTTTTTTTTCAAATGAAAGAGTATGTAGGAATATATATCAAAACTGAAAAAGCACAGGAACAAGATGGCTTTGGCAACAAAATGAAATAACACTTCCACATAACAACCCTACATAAGTATATATAGCTAGAGTAAAGGCAAAACACAAAGAAGCGGTACTTATGTACGGTTGTTATGTGGAAGTGGTATTTCATTTTGTTGCCAAAGCCATCTTGTTCCTGTGCTTTTTCGGTTTTGATATAAAATTTTATCCCTACATACTCTTTCACTTTTAAAATGTTTTTTATTAGTCTTGTAATTAGTAATTGCTTACCTTATACAGATGGTGAGTACTACAATGGAGCACATTTTGGTGCTGGTAGTGGAAAGATCTGGTTGGATGATGTAGCTTGTACATCTAGTAACACTAAACTTCTACAGTGTAGTAGCAGTCCTATTGGAGAGCAAACATGTAGTCATTCAGAAGATGCTGGAGTAGGATGTGAAGGTATGTTATTATGCTTACATGTACATGTAGTATTTCATACTATATTGCTTTTATATAATCACTACAGCACCCTGCACAGATGGTCAAATTCGTCTGGTTGGTGGAAACATTCCTAATGAGGGTAGAGTGGAAATTTGTATCAGTAATGAATGGGGTACTATTTGTGATGATGTTTTTACTTCTGTTGATGCTCAGGTTGTATGCAGAAAACTAGGATATCTAACAACAGGTATTAGTAACAAAAACATCCTACTTTATATAATTCTGGTTAATTGTCCATTCGCAAATACAGATGCTTTAGCATTCTCGGGAGCTCATTTTGGAACTGGTACTGGTGATATATTTCTGGACAATGTTGGTTGTATTGGAACAGAATCTAGTCTATTAGATTGTTCGTATGTTTCTGGTAGTAATATTTACTGTTATTACGGTCACAGTGAAGATGTTGGTGTGAGGTGTCAAGGTAAGGTGTATAACCAGTAAAGTATGAAATCTACAAAATCATGGCAATTGTTTCATTTTCGTTTTCTATATAATATGTAGTAAATGCTACTGGTAATTGTACCTATGGTGAAGTAAGACTTGTAGGAGGTAATACACAATTTGAAGGTAGAGTAGAAGTATGTATTGATGATCAGTGGGGCACTGTTTGTGATGATAGTTGGGGAAATCTTGATGCTACTGTTGTTTGTAAGCAACTAGGATTTGCCTATACTGGAGGTCAGTTAACATATTCATGATTAATTATTACTAATAGTTACTAATTGATTACCTTATACAGATGGTGAGTACTACATTGGAGCACATTTTGGTGCTGGTAGTGGAAAGATCTGGTTGGATGATGTTGCTTGTACATCTACTAACACTAAACTTCTCCAGTGTAGTAGTAGTCCTATTGGAAAGCAAACATGTAGTCATTCAGAAGATGCTGGAGTAGGATGTGAAGGTGTGTTATTATGCTACCATGTACATGTAGTATTTTGTACTCTTGCTTTTATATAATCACACAGCACCCTGCACAGATGGTGAAATTCGTCTGGTTGGTGGAAACATTCCTAATGAGGGTAGAGTAGAAATTTGTATAAATAATGAATGGGGTACTATTTGTGATGATGTTTTTACTTCTGTTGATGCTCAGGTTGTATGCAGAAAACTAGGATATCTAACAACAGGTATTAGTAACATCCTACTATATATATTTCTGGTTTATTCTCCAATCCAAATACAGATTCTTTGGCATTCTCGGGAGCTCATTTTGGAACTGGTACTGGTGATATATTTCTGGACAATGTTGGTTGTATTGGAACAGAGTCTAGTCTATTAGATTGTTCACATGTTTCTGGTAGTAATATTTACTGTTATTATGGTCACAGTGAAGATGTTGGTGTGAGGTGTCAAGGTAAAGTGTATAACCAGTAATGTATGAAATGAACTAAATCATGGCAATTGTTTCATTTTCATTTTCTATATCTGTAGTAAATGCTACTGGTAATTGTACCTATGGTGAAGTAAGACTTGTAGGAGGTAACACACAATTTGAGGGTAGAGTGGAAGTATGTATTGATGATCAGTGGGGCACAGTTTGTGATGATAGTTGGGGAAGTCTTGATGCTACTGTTGTTTGTAAGCAACTAGGATTTGCCTATACTGGAAGTCAGTTAACACATTCATGATTAATTATTACTAATAGTTACTAATTGATTACCTTATACAGATGGTGAGTACTACATTGGAGCACATTTTGGTGCTGGTAGTGGAAAGATCTGGTTGGATGATGTTGCTTGTACATCCATTAACACTAAACTTCTACAGTGTAGTAGCAGTCCTATTGGAGAGCAAACATGTAGTCATTCAGAAGATGCTGGAGTAGGATGTGAAGGTATGTTATTATGCTTACATGTACATGTAGTATTTCATACTCTTGCTTTTATATAATCACTACAGCACCCTGCACAGATGGTCAAATTCGTCTGGTTGGTGGAAACATTCCTAATGAGGGTAGAGTGGAAATTTGTATCAGCAATGAATGGGGTACTATTTGTGATGATGCTTTTACTTCTGTTGATGCTCAGGTTGTATGCAGAAAACTAGGATATCTAACAACAGGTATACTAGAACATATAATTCTGGTTAATTGTCCATTCGCAAATACAGATGCTTTAGCATTCTCAGGAGCTCATTTTGGAACTGGTACTGGTGATATATTTCTGGACAATGTTGGTTGTAGTGGAACAGAGTCTAGTCTATTAGAGTGTTCATATGTTTCTGGTAGTAATATATACTGTTATTATGGTCACAGTGAAGATGTTGGTGTGAGGTGTCAAGGTAAAATGTATAACCAGTAAAGTATGAAATATCCTAAATATCTGTAACTATTTTGTTTCTTTTTTTTTATCTGTAGTAAATGCTAC
The DNA here is from genome assembly GCA_947044365.1 of Petrosia ficiformis. Taxonomy (NCBI): domain Eukaryota; kingdom Metazoa; phylum Porifera; class Demospongiae; order Haplosclerida; family Petrosiidae; genus Petrosia; species Petrosia ficiformis. Next base: position 45,396,632 of record OX345636.1, read on the forward strand.
TGGTATTTGTACCTACGGGGATATAAGGCTAGTGGGAGGTTCTAACCAGTATGAGGGAAGAGTAGAAGTGTGTATCAATGATACTTGGGGAACAGTGTGTGATGATGGTTGGGGAAGTTATGACTCCACTGTCGTTTGTAAGCAGTTAGGATTTGCCTATACAGGATGTGAGATGATTTATGAATTGCAATTAATGTTCTTTTAATCTATTACAATAATGCTGTAGATGGAAAATATTATAGTAGTGCGTATTTTGGTTTGGGTAGCGGAAAGATCTGGTTGGAAGATGTAGCTTGTACAACTAGTAACACTAAACTTCTACAGTGTAGTAGTAGTCCTATTGGAAAGCAAACATGTAGTCACTCAGAAGATGCTGGTGTAGGATGTGAAGGTAAATAATGCTTGTTTCTTTAATTATACTATATTTTTTTCTCTCATATACTTACAGCTCCTTGTACTGATGGTCAACTTCGTCTGGTTGGAAGTAATATCACTAATGAAGGGAGGGTAGAAATATGTTTGAGCGACGAATGGGGCACTATTTGTGATGATGCCTTCAGTTCTGTTGATGCTGAAGTAGTTTGTAGACGACTGGGATATCTAACAACAGGTATATATTGTTGTACCTATTTTGATATAGGGAAATGTATAGATACCTATAGGCAAAACCTAGTATAGGTACAACATCATTAATATATATGTTTATAATGATATAATTATAACATTTGGCATAGCAAGATCAAAAGAATTGGAAACACTGTATAACAGATACAGGTGCAGATGAAGCCACAGATATGCTGTATATCCCTTTCATCTTTGATACAGTATTTACACAAAAAAATAACTGTTAAGACTTAATCACAAAGTAAATGATCAATCAACTATAATATAAATCACTTTGGTGAATAATAAATGATCAAGTTACAGCTTTGCTTTACTTCTTTTTTGGTTCAGAATGATCTTCAGGTCCTTGATAAATACATGTTGGTATGGCATCCATAACACTGCATGGCTGGTGTAGATTGAACTGAGGATATATATTCATTGACTGAGATCGTGCTATATTTGGTAGACCAACACTTAGGGAAAGATTGGTAGAAAAGGTCTGTAATTCTTTCCTATATTCTTTCTTTTCTCCAGAAGTAAGAATAGTTGAAACTGCTTTATACTGAGCCGGAGTAATTCTCTCATACATTGAGAGAGCTTCAGTAGATCTATGGCTCTCGATTAACTCCTTCAAATCATCCAGCCTCCTCGTGGTTCTCTCCGCTAGCACCTTCCTATAAGCGTATGCATTTATTTTCATTTGCAGCAGGTTTCTTCAACTTCAGGATGGGTCTCCTCTTTATTGGCTTTTTGGTTGATTCGCTATCAGTGCATGACAGTCAATCTTTGAGATTTTAGGTCTTTCTCTTTTAGAGCCATTGATGGACAGTCTAGCAAGAAACACAACACATGTGCTATAGAAGCTTCCAGAAGCTGCACACGTGATCCACCTGTGCAAAATGCTATATATTACACATAGCACATGCCTACTCATGCAGTATCTGATTTATAGCCACTCCCTCGAGGGTGCTATACGCCCTCGGGGTTGTGGCTGTAAATCATATACAGACAGCACTCGTAGGCATGCTATATCTATTACATAGGTTACAGTAATAGATATAGTGCAATTCTGGACTACTGGTAAAATCAGACTAGTGTACTGTTATACAGTTTTGAACAAAACGGCTCATATAAAGCACATAGTTTAAAGTACACTTGCATGCCTGATACCAAACTGTAGCTCTGGAATAGGGCTTTCTAATGATATAGAATACACCAGGGTTGTCCTCACAAATACATGGGAAAATGGCAGTAGAAAGATTGAAGTTACTCTACAATTTAATACAAAGTTAACAGTAAGATACAAGTCAGAAATGTTAAACACAGATGTCCAAAGGAAGAAGAGATGTAGTTGGTCACATGAGCAAATGAAGGAGGCTGTTGAGAAGATAAAGACTGGTGAGATGACAGCTTATCATCGCATAAAATCTATGGAATTCCGAAACAGACATTAAGTGACAGATTCAATAGATGATTAGGCCAGCTAACATTTTTAACTACTAGTGAAGAGAATGAAATAGTTGCAGCATGTATTATGTTTGCTAGATGGGGATTTGAATTAGGAAAGTGAGAGGTGATTAAACTGGTCTCAGATTATTGCCTTAGTATCAAACATCAAAATTCCTTTCATAAAAATGTTCCAGACAAGGATTGGTGGAGAGGATTAGACAACACCCTCCACTTTTCCATATGAAGCCACAGCAGCTTCAAATGGTACGTACAAGAGTATCCACAAAGAATCTAGTAGATCATTATTTTTATAAAGTACTAAACCCTGACCAACTGAAACTAAATGATTGACCTTCACAAATATACAATGCACACGAGAGTTTTGTATGTTTATCTGGCACACAGTTTAATATTATTATTTGAGGCTTGAGATACAGAAGTATGAAATTGTCTGTAAAAGACATTTTTTAAATGAGAACAATTAAAAATGTAGTAGATTTTTGGATTTTAGAATCATGAGAAAGAATCTTCTCCTCAATAAACAGAATTTCAATTGAAAAGGTGTTTTTTCCCTTTTGTGTGGTATTAAAGCCAACTATCTGTTGTCTTGCCTATCAGTTATAATTAAGAGACTAAATAAATTTCCTGTATCCTGTTGTCACTTCAGGTACACAATTAATTTAGAAATTGAAGAACTGATAGGATCAAGATGGCCAGACATAATTTAGAGAGGGAGGGGCATGGAAGGACCCGTAAAAGGAATTTGCAAATGGGTCATTACTAATATTCGAATTTGTTGTAAAATGAATTATAAGTATCCAATTATTAATATATTATCTCATATAACACAGATGCTCTGGCATTCTCAGGAGCTCATTTTGGAACTGGTACTGGTGATATATTTCTGGACAATGTTGGTTGTGCCGGAACAGAGTCTAGTCTATTAGATTGTTCATATGTTTCTGGTAGTAATATTTACTGTTATTATGGTCACAGTGAAGATGTTGGTGTGAGGTGTCAAGGTGAGGTGTATAACCAGTAATGTATGAAATCAACTAAATCATGGCAATTATCTCATTTTTGTTTTCTTTATCTGTAGTAAATGCTACTGGTAATTGTACCTATGGTGATGTAAGACTTGTAGGAGGTAATACACAATTTGAGGGTAGAGTAGAAGTATGTATTGATGATCAGTGGGGCACAGTTTGTGATGATAGTTGGGGAAGTCTTGATGCTACTGTTGTTTGTAAGCAACTAGGATTTGCCTATACTGGATGTCAGTTAACACATTCATAATTAATTTTTTACTAATAGATACTAATTGATTACATTACAGATGGTGAATACTACATTGGAGCACATTTTGGTGCGGGTAGTGGAAAGATCTGGTTGGATGATGTTGCTTGTACATCTAGTAACACTAAACTTCTACAGTGTAGTAGTAGTCCTATTGGAAAGCAAACATGTAGTCATTCCGAAGATGCTGGAGTAGGATGTGAAGGTGTGTTATTATGCTTACGTGTAGTATTTGCTTTTATATAATCACCACAGCACCCTGCACAGATGGTCAAATACGTCTGGTTGGTGGAAACATTCCTAATGAGGGTAGAGTGGAAATTTGTATCAGTAATGAATGGGGTACTATTTGTGATGATGATTTTACTTCTGTTGATGCTCAGGTTGTATGCAGAAAACTAGGATATCTAACAACAGGTATTAGTAACAAAAACATCCTACTTTATATAATTCTGGTTAATTGTCCAATCGCAAATACAGATGCTTTAGCATTCTCGGGAGCTCATTTTGGAACTGGTACTGGTGATATATTTCTGGACAATGTTGGTTGTAGTGGAACAGAGTCTAGTCTATTAGATTGTTCACATGTTTCTGGTAGTAATATTTACTGTTATTATGGTCACAGTGAAGATGTTGGTGTGAGGTGTCAAGGTAAAGTGTATAACCAGTAAAGTATGAAATCTACAAAATCATGGCAATTGTTTCATTTTCATTTTCTATATCTGTAGTAAATGCCACTGGTAATTGTACCTATGGTGAAGTAAGACTTGTAGGAGGTAACACACAATTTGAGGGTAGAGTGGAAGTATGTATTGATGATCAGTGGGGCACTGTTTGTGATGATAGTTGGGGAAGTCTTGATGCTACTGTTGTTTGTAAGCAACTAGGATTTGCCTATACTGGATGTGAGTGAATACATTCATAATTAATTTTTTACTAATAGATACTAATTGATTACATTACAGATGGTGAATACTATATTGGAGCACATTTTGGTGCGGGTAGTGGAAAGATCTGGTTGGATGATGTTGCTTGTACATCTAGTAACACTAAACTTCTACAGTGTAGTAGTAGTCCTATTGGAAAGCAAACATGTAGTCATTCAGAAGACGCTGGAGTAGGATGTGAAAGTGTGTTATTATGCTTACATGTAGTATTTGCTTTTATATCATCGCCACAGCACCCTGCACAGATGGTCAAATTCGTCTGGTTGGTGGAAACATTCCTAATGAGGGTAGAGTGGAAATTTGTATCAGTAATGAATGGGGTACTATTTGTGATGATGTTTTTACTTCTGTTGATGCTCAGGTTGTATGCAGAAAACTAGGATATCTAACAACAGGTATTAGTAACATCCTACTATATATATTTCTGGTTTATTCTCCAATCACAAATACAGATTCTTTGGCATTCTCGGGAGCTCATTTTGGAACTGGTACTGGTGATATATTTCTGGACAATGTTGGTTGTAGTGGAACAGAGTCTAGTCTATTAGATTGTTCATATGTTTCTGGTAGTAATATTTACTGTTATTATGGTCACAGTGAAGATGTTGGTGTGAGGTGTCAAGGTGAGGTGTATAACCAGTAATGTATGAAATCAACTAAATCATGGCAATTATCTCATTTTTGTTTTCTTTATCTGTAGTAAATGCTACTGGTAATTGTACCTATGGTGATGTAAGACTTGTAGGAGGTAATACACAATTTGAGGGTAGAGTAGAAGTATGTATTGATGATCAGTGGGGTACAGTTTGTGATGACAGCTGGGGAAGTCTTGATGCTACTGTTGTTTGTAAGCAACTAGGATTTGCCTATACTGGATGTCAGTTAACATTCATGATTCATTATCAATTTTGAGATTCTAAATTCATTAACATACCTGTAGATGGCAAATACTACAATGGAGCACATTTTGGTGCTGGCAATGGGAAGATTTGGTTGGATGATGTTGTTTGTACATCTAGTAACACTAAACTTCTACAGTGTAGTAGTAGTCCTATTGGAGATGGGACTTGTACTCATGCAGAGGATGCTGGAGTAGGATGTGAAGGTTACCATGCATGTTATACATATACTAATTACATTTATCATTTAGTGCTTTTGTATAGATCCCTGCTATGATGGTGAAATTCGACTTATTGGAGGAAATATTGCTAATGAAGGCAGGGTTGAAGTTTGTTTTGAGAATGAATGGGGTACAATATGTGATGACAGTTGGGATAGTCATGATGGCAGTGTTGTCTGTAAACAGTTGGGATACTCGGCCATAGGTGAATACTTAAGAAAGGATACTGTAGTAATATTTACTTTCTTGTTTTAATGTAGACGCTGTGACCTTTTTCAATGCTCATTTTGGGGCTGGTGCTGGTGTTATTTTCCTAGATAATGTTGCATGTAGTGGAACAGAAAATAGCATTCTTGAATGCTCTTATGATAGTGGAAATAGTGTTTATTGTTCTAGTGGGCACAATGAGGATGCAGGGGTCAGATGTCAATGTAAGGCTGATAGTATAATATTTATTAAACTGCTGAAAGTGTAAATTGTAATATCATAATTGAAGAGCTCGAAACCATAGTGGTCTAACCTGCAAAGCATTTAAACACCCAGGTTAACATCAAAAGACTCTCAAAATTAGAAGAAACAAATTTAAAGACATAAACACTTGTTATTTGGTATAAGTATAGGCGGGTTCTATTTAGAGATGTTGGTTTGGGGGGGGGGGGGGAGGGTGGAGAGCTGGAAATTATTTGGGGTTGGCCACACCCATTTTTTTTCTCAAACCATACTCATGACAACTGTAGAGTAGACCACTGTAGACACCATTTGGGAGTAGTACTATAATTATCTGAAGTTTTGAGGGGGAAACCCTACCCCCATTCCAGTAGATACAACCCTGTATACTTGGTTATATCCAATTTTAATGCATGTTATGTACTATGGACAATTTGCAGTAGTTAATTTTGGGTTACTCCACTATGATTCTGACCTTGAATATACATCATGTTTGTTAATTATTGATATTATGATCTAACACTTTAGTGGTATATAGTTGTACAAGTGGTGATGTCAGATTAATGAATGGAATGACTGATTATGAAGGCAGAGTTGAAGTGTGCTACAATAACCTGTGGGGAACAGTGTGTGATGATAGTTGGGATAATGTAGATGCTACTGTTGTGTGTAAACAACTGGGATATGCATACACAGGAAGTAAGTTAGTTGGTTATTTACTAAGAGAATTTCAAGTATCCAATATAATATATTTACTAATTATATGTCAAACAATTTAGCATTGAATGATAAAACATTTGATAAAAATTATCAAGTCTTTGTGTTACACTGATATCCTTTCATAGCTACGTAACATTTAATGCATGCAGTAGACAATTTAATTTTGCATGAATTTTTATAGCCTGCAGGGCCACCCCTATAATTTGTTCTCTGGAGTTGAATTTATAAAATTATTTTTAAATCATCATAGATAATAGAGTATGCATACATGAATTTAAGCACTTTGTGTCATTCTGGGAAGCTTGGTCAATTAATGGGTGTGATACATAATAGAACTCATGCTCGAACACCAGGGATAGTTCGTATGTGTTAGATACCAACATGTTATGAGTGTCACTAATTTTAATGGTTATAATTTCTTAACATTGAACTAATTAATAGTTATAGTATGAGTGTGACAACTTGTAGCTGAGCAATGGTAGATATATAGTTATATATAAACATCTCTTCAGAAATACGTAATGCACAAAATGAGAGAGAGAGATAGAGCAACAAGAACTATCACTGAAATAACTGAATAGTGAATACATGTAGTATGTAAGACCACTGTAACCATGATCATGTGCAACATAATATGAACAATAAATACACTTACACTAATAAACACAATATACTACACTAAGCAATTAAAATTTATCTACTATGTTTATGTAAATGTATCTGAAACAAAATTGTATAGTAATCATAACAGCAAGAGAGAGACGAGCTACTTTGAATCCTTATTAGAATGTTACATGTTAAAATGACTGTGCTAATTGCATAGTGCATATATATATATATATATATATATATATATATATATATACTATATATACATAAGTATATAATTGGGCTCGCAGCGCCTACGCGTGGGCGAGTCTTTAGTACTTTGGTTGTCATTCTGTCATTCATTTATATATTAGGGCTGGAACAGACCCTGTTTTTTACTATCCGTTCACAATAACCGTCGGGTACCTGGATAATTGCTCAAAATAACTCATAACTTGTTTGCATTAAAATATACAGTATTACCTCACCTTTTTGCTGTAATCAACTGCAATAGATGTTTATACAAGCAGCATTGGTCTATTTACAGATCGTTCTGCTCTCTAAAAGCCAAAAAAGCTGGTAATACAGAGCAAGAGTCTTATCAACCGCCATTTTATAGCAGTTTCGATTTCACGTGTTTGGCTTCTGCACATGCACAAACATTAAACCAGCACCCGAATACAAAGAAATGGATCTGGATGTTCAGTTCATGGATAATCAGGTATTCGCTCGAGCCCTATTATTTTATTATATATATAATTATAATAATAATATTATATATTATCATATATACAATATCTGACAGCTATGAATATTAGGGGTGATAAGATATGTTGATTTATTTTATTGCAGATGGTGAAGCTATTACTGATGCTTACTTTGGTCAAGGAGTTGGTAATATTTGGTTGGATGAAGTATCTTGTACTTTATATAATGACAATTTAAATTCTTGTTCAAGTTATCCCATTGGAGTCACTGATTGTACTCATTCAGAAGATGCTGGAGTTAGATGTGAAGGTATGAACAATTAGAAATTAACATGGAGAAAAACACCATTTAACTCTATACACAGAGAGTACAATAGTACTCTCTATGTAGGGATGGCGCAAAAAAATGGCTACCCATATATTTCAATTGTAACTGAGCGATGAGCTGAAATCTCTGCTAAAATTACGGAGATAAGTCTTGATACACACATACCTTTTGATATCTAGTGTTTTATGACTAACAAATCTTCTAGACAGCTGGAGATCTTTAAGTTAGAGAACCAGCAAGTAGCAAGACTTCTTCATATTATTAATATTATCTTCCAGACAAATGTTTTGTTGTTTGTTGAATTATCACGACGATTCTAACACTATTCTATTCACATTAATAGAAATATTTTACAATTATCAAGATTATCTTCATGTACTATGAAAGAAGTTCACTATTATTTGCTGGAATAAAAATGTTTCTTTTCTTCAATGAATGAATACAGATATTTGTCATATAGAAGCCATTGAGATCAAAGGCACTGCGCTGGTAGTATATTAGGGTGATATCAATATCCCCATGGGATGTATATTAAAGTTAATTATAGTTCAAAACAATATTTTTGGGAAAAAAAAACAAAGTTTATATACCAGAAGTACACTTAATAAACTCGGACATTATTGTAGTCAACAAGAATTAATCATCATCAGCCTTTTCAGTGGCAACTGTTTTGATATTTATAGTAAATTGCTGTATTGAGCAGTTGTTTATTCCACCAAGAAACCCGACCTTTGTTTCACTGGCCGATACACTTTCTGTCTTCTTTACATTAGTCATCAGGGCACTTTTCGTCACCATCCCTGGCAGGTCGCCACTCAGAAAAAACTTTCATTGACCAAGAGGTGTTTCGTTTCGTATTCACGGGAACATACCCTTTACTAATCTCTTCAATTTCACTGTTAGTACTTACTTGCCTTTTTCTTTTTGGTAAAACAAAATCCCTGTCATCGGGATCTTCATTTTCCTTTTTCCTGACATTTCAGACTCACAGTTCTTCTCAGCAAGGTCAAGGTCACTAGCTAGTATGCATGCTCAAGTGACCACATGGAATGAATGGGTTCATTGCGCAACCAGCTTGCTTATTGATCTCTATGGCTTCGTTTAGACAAGCAAGATATTACATAGCCCTGGGTGTGTTATCGATACACACTCAATGATATTCATAATCCCTCGGGATTGTGAATATCATTTCGTGTGTATACACGATAACACACCAAGGGCTATGTAATATCTTTTACATATCACATGATCAAATTATGCAAATTAATCATAACATTCCAAACATCCTTCTCTCGTTGGCCAGTTTGATTGGTCACAAAGGATGGGTGGGTAATTAAACTACAATAACATCATAATAGTTTAAGTAATTAATGGGTCAGTTTCTTAATCCAGTCCTTCATTCTTTCAGCTTCTTCTTTGCAGCTGTCGTGTACGTCTTTCCTTAGTGGTTAAGGTGGTTTTATTGGGCTTTGCAGACAACTCTATACAGCTGTCATCAACACTTCTGATTTGTTATGAATATAGACGTTGAATGAGATGTTTCATTGTCATGGGTTTGTTTCCTTGGTCTTGAGTTCTAACATAAGCACCATGGATACGATCATCCGACCATTTAATGAGATGCTCTACTATGGCTAGTCTCCATAAATTTCATCTTGATCCTGTACAATCAATACTTTGCCCGTAAAATTACATCAGTAGCACTTGTGGATCCTTCTTGGTAGCAATGACATTCTCTAAGTTCGATGAAATATCCATTTCTCCATCTCTTCCAGAAGTGATTAAGGAGTTTCTTCGACTAAGATCTTCCTTTGTTCTATAGTCTGGATCACGATCATAGAAAGGTAGGTCTGGTAGAGGAAGTACTCTCCTACCAATCATTAAATGAGAAGGGGTGAGGTGCTCCTTGATATCCTGTGAAGAAATATAAGACAATGGTTGAGAATTCAGAATCATCTCCACCTCTGATACAACAGTTAACAGCTCATCATAGGTTAACCTAGCACCACCAATAGTCTTCTTTAAGCATCTCTTCATTGACTTGATCATTCGCTTAAATATTCCCCATCACTAGGGGGTCCTTTCTAAGTTGAATGACCATTAAAATACTGATTAACCTCTGGGTGAGTGAGTATGTCTCTTATGATTTTTGATGTAGACTTAATTGTCTTGTCATGGTCAAAGATCATTTCGCACAGAAATCCCCTCTGTGCAGTAAATTGTCTAAAACTTCGGATGAATGTTTAAGAACTCCATGTCTAGGATTACTTGCAAGTGAACCACTCTACACGTATACAAACATATCCAAATTTTACTATTGGTCGAGTCAGGTGTCCCTTTAACATAAAGAGAGCCTGCGAAATCCACACCTGTACGTGCAAATGATGGGCCCCTCTTAACTCGGAAATGAGGTAATGGTGGAGGTTGTGGTGGACGATATGGTCTTCCTTCAATTTTCCGATATCGATGGAGCATCCTTCTGACAAAACACCTTCCTCTCATGGTACAGTATCTCACTCATAACTCATTTAGTGTCTCCTTAAACCCATTATTCATCACTATCATTCACTATCAGGGTGGTCAGATGATGTGTCTTGTAGGATTGGGTGCTTGGTTGAATATAGAATGCGTGCATTGGCTAATCTGTCCTTACACCTCTGTCGAGGAGTAATCCAAATTGTCTCTTCAAGTTCTCGAAATCCTTTCCTTCACCATTAAATTAATCCAATGCATCTCAGTTTCAACTATGTTGGCCACAGGGATTTCACTATTGATGATGTATCAGACTTTCTCGTCTTAGCCTTGATTTGCCTTACAAACTTCAGTTCATAGGCAGTGACTCGCATTAGTCATCCAAGGATGCTGAAGTCTTCACATTTCACAATCAAAGAGAGTCAGTCCATTGGATTCATTCACCATTAAACTATAGGTTATCCTTGCTCGACTTCATCTCATTCAGACATTCATCGGTAATTGTTCGACTGGTACTTCATCATGGATAATCAATTCAGGTCCATTCCACCACAGAGTATTGTCTATCAGGTAACAGAGGTGGAAATAAGACTATAAATTTGCTAGGACAATATGTCTAAACAAAATGATTTTTGATCAGAAGCTTTCAAATTTTGGTCTGTCTAAAACTTTTAAAGCAAAGCTGTCGATATTAACTACTCCAGCCACATGATAAAATCAAATTGTAAACCTGAATTCTGGGGCAAGAATGTAGTTACAACCTGTACATGTATTTAAAAGTGCCACATTGTTTACAATTCCTGTGAGAGCATTCTTTTAAACTTCAATCTTTTTTGTCATATTTACTTTTTTGCTGGGACAAAATATCTGAGCAAAGTGAGATTTGCTCAGACAAACAGGCTAAATGGTCAGAAATTGTCTGATTTCAGACTGTTATTTCAACCTCTGGGTCAGATGGTCGACTTCCTCTACATGGTACATCAGCAGGATTGCTAACTCCAGGACAAGGCGCCAACACTCAGTGGGGACCAGGGTTCAGATCTCATTGACTCTTTTTTGAACAAACTGCTTCCATTCTTTAGTTCAACGACGTCTCCAATAAAGAGCCACCTTAGAGTCAGTGAAACAAGTAGGTTGTTCGCGGAGTATCTAGATCTGTAGAGGACCTGTAATACTCAAAACTAGTCTGGCCAATAAGAGTGCTGCAAGTAGTTCCAGTCTTGGAATGGTTTTTTGAGTGGTAGGAGCCACTCTCATCTTTGAATTCAAAATTCGCATATATAGTTTCTTCCGTTTGACACTAGACATAAGTACACTACAGCTGCATATGCCTTGGAGGAGGCATCACAAATTTCAATAAGCTAGAAATGGTTTATTGGATCGGTAATCTCACTTAGGTAATATCTGGGAACCAACATTGGCTTGGCTTTCTGTAAACCAGTTAAGAGTAGATTCCAGCTCGAAGAAATTACTACTCTGATAAAGTGCCAAACTATGACATTTGATCCTTCTTATCCATTGACACTATTAAGAAGGCCTTCTCACTCTACGAGAGCAAAATCTTAGTAGAATGTCAATTATATTTTGTCCAAAGGACCAGTATGTAGACAATCGTTGAGAGAGTAACCATTGGCCAGTAGGAAACACTCTACCAGACCTAGGTTCAACAGCCTTGTCTATGTTGATTAAGGTGGTATGAATCTTCTCCTTGAACATAAGTACAGCTCTTTGAATTTTGCTTTATAGCAGTGTAAGTACTTATGTAGGGTTATATGGAAGTGGATTGTTTAATTTTGGGTCCTATGTTAGCCTCCCAACCTTGTTTGCATACTTTTTGGGTTTTGACATTCCTACATCTTCTTTCTTTTTTATTGAAAATGTTTTATAATGTTTTTTTTACTGTTAGTGCTTAATAATATGAGGTATATAGCTGAAATTACTTCTGAATTCTTACATAACATTTTTACAGCTCCTTGTTCAAGTGACGAAATTCGTCTTGCAGATGGGAACATTGCTAATGAAGGGAGAGTGGAGATATGTATAAACAACGTATGGGGCACAGTTTGTGATGATTCATGGGACAGTACAGATGCTATAGTTGTCTGTAGACAACTTGGATATTCAGATGAAGGTAGTGACTACAACAGATGTTTTTTTTAAGACTACAAGTTTAATATTTAAATACAAAAAAAACACTTGACAGATTTTCTTATTTTCACTGATATAGACTCTGTTGCATTCAGCAGTTCACATTTTGGCTTTGGGGCAGGTGATGTACTTCTTAATAATGTAGCATGCAATGGATCTGAAATGAAGCTTTCACAATGTGAAATGGATGCTTCTGTTAGCTGTCTTAATGACCATTCTTCAGAAGCAGGTGTTAGATGCCAAGGTATAAATAAACAGTATCAGTTGAAGTAGTACTATATATACACATACTTTTTTTCACTACAGTCAATACTACTGGTAATTGTACTTACGGTGAGGTAAGACTGGTAGGAGGCTCAACTGAACATGAAGGTCGAGTAGAAGTGTGTATCAATGACGAGTGGGGAACAGTGTGTGATGATAATTGGGGTACTGTTGATGCTACCATTGTTTGTAAACAGTTAGGATATCAATGTTAGTTCAAATTTTTGTTTGAATATGGAAATAATTTTACGTATGATTATACAGCTGGTGAAGCTTTTACTAATGCATATTTTGGTGGTGGCAGCGGAAACATATGGCTGAATGATGTGGCATGTACATATAATGATACACAACTTCTACAGTGTAGTAGTAGTCCTATTGGAAAGGAGACATGTAGTCACTCAGAAGATGCTGGAGTAGGATGTAATTGTAAGTATTACGTTATTTCACACATATACTGTTGATCGAAAGCATTTTTATTTTTGCAGTAGCTACTGAAACTGAATCTACAAGTTTAGTTTTTCCTTCTACCTCTCTTCTATCAGTTTTGCCATCACCTTCCTCACTTTTATTATCACCTTCATTATCATCTGTTTATTTGTCCTATGCTGCTGTAAGTACAATTGCCTCAAAAGATACAATTAACAAAATATCTTCCCAATTGATGACAGTGATGTTGTCTTCCACATCTTCAACTTCATCCTTCACTACTACAAGTATATCTTCCTCAAGTGTTTTATTGAGTGCAAAATCATCATCCTCAACATTCCTTACTGTGAGTAAGAGGTCCTCACTCAGCACACTCATTACCACACCAAGCACAGCTCCAAGCCCATCATGTACTGTTGATTCCTCTACTAGTTCCAATACATTAGTGATGCAGAATACTATAACAGCAATGCTGGGAGATTACACTGTGATTACAGTAAGTTCAGCAATATAGAGTACCTTTAGCCTACTATCAATTGCGTCTGCTAAATTTAGTGATTTTTAAACCCTCAGATTAAAAGTAGACTTAAGGTAAAAGCAGATGAGGAAAGTAAAAGTGTTGTTTTAGTTAACTTTAACTGCAACTAAAACTCCTTTTAGTAAGGCATTCTGACTTTTAGTTAACTAAACTATAACTAGTTTATTGTAATAACTATAACTAACTAAAATGAAAATTGGCCAATATTGGGTACTTTGAGTTAGTTAACTAAAACTAAAACTTTTTTGTAAGCCTAATATTATTTTAGTCGTTTAAAGTATAACTAAACTAAATCTTTGAGAATCTTGTAATACTAATAGTGATCACTATTGTCATACTAAAACAACACTAGAAAGTAACAAACAAAGACTGGCCTGCATGGAGGAGAATAAATGATGATGAGATGTTGTTATGTTCCAATTCTTTTAGTTCACTATAAATGTGCAAGATGAATTTATACAACTCACTTCCAGGAGTATTGATACCTATTGTTCAACACACCGTGGAGCATGCCATCCCATAAATATTGCTGATCCTTCTAGGTGAGGAAAGACAGAATATTTACTAACAAAATTATGTACAAATTAACATGCATGAGAAGTGATTACTAAAAATTAACGTAATCTGAAGCTTTATATGAAACATTTTGAAGCTTTAATGGATTCTTTCATCATTGTAATTGAAGGATACCTTAAGCTTCAAGTCATATATAATGTTGTCAGCATAGGGAAAGTATTATAATATAAATGCCTACATTTAACTGGTATATTGTCCTCCTGAACCAATGATTATAATGGTATGTTAGTAAAATAATCATATAAAAGATATTAAAGTATATGGAGTTGTACAATTTTCTCCTGGAATTTTGATTGCTTGAATTAATAGTAATATTATCTACATGCATAATTATAGTGAAGAAGCACAAAGGTGTGTCGTTGTATCAAGTGTTCAAGCTAACTCTGATGGCTTTGTGGAGATTTCGTTTTTTGTTATCACTGATGATAGACGAGGTCTTCTATCTGTTAATGCAATAATGGATGCAATGGAAGTAAGTTGCACCTCTTTGTGCACATGCACACACACAACGATAGGAAAACTCAATCAAGATGCTCCATTTACTGTTTACTTTCATAACACAGCAGTTAACTACACAAACTTCACCTGTTTGATACAATTAGCATAGATGTTAATAATTATAGTCATAATTATAGTTTTATTTAGAATAGTATTATGCATCCACAATTTCACAACGAATCATATAATTATTAGTTATATTTCTGGTTAACTATAACATTCAATGGAACAGGTATTTCTCACTTGCTATAAGTACAGATCTGTTATCATATTATTAGGTCATATTCTTTTTTAGTCTGCTATTAGTAATGGATATTACGAGAGCTCTGGATTTAGTCATGTAACATTGTCTACATCTGCTGGTACTGAGTCCAGTAATAAATCACAAAATATTTCTGGAAATGCTGTAGCCGGGATTGCTGTCACAATCTTTGTTATCTTTGCTGCTATATCTATTGCTGTTGTTTGTTTTATGTAAGTTTATCTAGTTAATCAGCGATGACATTGAAAATACAACACAACATAATTTGGATTTATTTCGTGTATGAAACCATAATATAGGATATAGGCATTTAGTCCACTATTTTGCAACTAACTACTACACCTTCCCCCCCCCCCCCCAATCTCATGATGTGTTGATATAATTATACATGCACATAACATGCTATAAAAATGGAGGGCCCCAAACCAAAGTATACGATTTAGAAATTCATATTGCATATGGTGTACCTCATGTTGAACTAAGTAATGTTTTGGGGATTTCTTAAATTTATTTGCTCGTATGGGTTTTACTGTTTTATGGGTTAAAGACCACTGTGGTACTCAGCTCATGTATAATATATGTAATGTCTATTTTGAAATATAATGCACATAATTGTATATCCTCCTGCTCTCCAATAGTCTGTACAAAGTGAAACAATCTAAGCTGTGTAACATAGTGGGTAGTGTACGTGGAAATAATTATGCTCTAATATCTAATAAAGAAACTGGTGTGGCAAATGCTGTACCATTGAGTATACAGAATGATGAAATGGTTCTCATTGAAAACAGTGGTAATAACTATACAGAAGAACCTGTTTAGAACTGTTATGTAATAATATCTGTATTTTTTAATAACAAAAAGAAAAACTTTACTTTTATTACAATAAACACTCCCCATACTTGTACAATAATATTATCATAGATGCTTAAACCTTGGAAAACAAACAATCAAAAAGTCTATTTATTTAGTTTTTGATTTTGCCATGTGTATTATCACTGCCACACTGTAAAAACTGATTAGTTGTTTTAACAGCAAATTGATTGGTTACATGAGTTTTATTGCTACATAAGCATCACTAATACCATGTTTCTAAAAAAAATACTAGTTGTCTTTCCATCAGAAACATGTTCCTAATTGAAAGTAATAATACCGCATGTAGGAAATAAAGTTATTTGCTTCCTAATTGATCCTGTTTGGCACCTTGTAAACAGCCACAACAAACATCATGTTTTCAATTCACCGCCGTCGTCGCAGAACTGACACACCCACTTAAAACACGTATAACTTACGAACGGGCCAAGGTACAACCCTGTAACTTTTGCAGACGACAACTTGTTTCATAAAGAAAAATCGAAAAAATCCACGTGTAAAGTACACGTGTCTTTTTATTGTATTATGCTCTATTATAGATAGTATTATTTATTTCTTGGGATGTTTTATCTTGCTGTTATGGCCAGTTGAAGAACCTACTGTGGATCATCACATCCAGTAACACACCCTACAAAAGAGAAAACAGCCAATAAGTTGTGTTAGATGTTGTTGGCATTCCAACACATAAAACATAAAAGGAGAGACTTTTGGGTTCTGTGAAGAGTGCAGCAAGTACTTGGTGTCACACAGGAGATCACACAACACACTGTTTTCTAATTTATCACAAGAACAACCCTTCAACATAATAGAGTCCAGTTCATATTTATGCATGCATAGTCTTCTTTATACGTATAATAGTAATTATTGTTATAATTACACTATAACAATTATGTGTATAATATATATTTATATGTATATAATTGATCCTGTTTAGCATCCTCCTAATAGAAAGTAGGAAATAAGGCTATTGGCTTCCTAATTGATCCTGTTTAGCATCTTTTATTTCTATCAGAAACATGATTATTAAGTTCCTAATTGAAAGTAGGAAATAAGCTTGTTTGGTTCCTAATTCATCCTGTTTGGCATCTTGTAGACAGCATTATGTTAATACATTATTATTTTCAGTTATGAACATAATAAAGGAAAGACAAATTGTATTTTTATAAGAAACGTGATGTTAGCTTCTATCACATATTTGCCAAAATATTACACCAAACTAATGAAATTATTTTTGACAGTTTACAGATTAATTACTTATTTGAAATGCCTATGAAGTGTAATCTCATGAGCCATATTGTGTATATACCCACCCCATAATATATAGCACTTCTATAGCCACTTTTTAACATGCATTGTGAAACACAACTTCAGAAGAATACAATGCTGTTCATCCTATGTGCATAATCATATCTAGCTCTACTGGTAAGAATTTGTCTTCAATATTTATCAAATTATGAGCACTTCAATGAATGTATTGCAACAAACAAATGCTATTACTAAAAGTTCATTTTAGAAGATTGTACAATTAGGAAATTCAAACTAATCAATGCAAAGATATCAAAAATCCTAAATTATAATTATATCATTAATACTACAGCTACATAGTATTTGTAGCAAACCAAATTAAAATTGTCATCACCATTATTTAAATAGTGATACTGTTTGGTACTCGGCTTGGTAGCAGGTAAATGTATGGCATATCTAGATCTTCATTTTCCTTCTTCAAAGCATCATCTAGTTCGTCCAGTTTTTTGCAAAATGCAGCAGTGATGTCTTGTGCTTCTTTTTCTGAAAACCAATACTTGGGATACCCACCAAGATATATCTACATGTATAATTATTATAAATTACAATTGTTATTATTAATTATAGTAACATACTTCATCAGGACTATATCGAGAGAGTCCATATACAACCATTATACTTGTTGCAGTAGTGGTAACATCTGGAAGAGAATCTAATAACCCTTTGTAATTGGTTTGGCCTTTCCCAGTTGGAGGAGCTTTGCGCATTCCAAATGGTGCATTTGGAACATAAGCATAGATATCAAACTGCCCGAAATTAACAGCTGCATGTTGAGCAGAGCCTGTGAATATTATAAGCGTACAATAATCCACAAGATCTTTCTTTGTTTCTAGTTTATCTGGAAAACCATGACCCTGTGGTGCATCATGAAATCCAGGAAATGCTGTAGTATGAACCTCTTCAACCCAGTTCTGTAATTCACTGTCGTTTTTGACATCATCAGCAGATTTGTAGTAAAGGTCCAGAATCTGGCTGACATAAGACTCAATGGTTTTCCAAACCCGTATACCATCATCTCGATAACGGTAACCAGGAAGTAGATTGGGATCATCAACTCCACGTTCTTTCACATTCTTCTTTATATTCGTCCATTGTACTCTGTATTTTGTTGCTGTTCGTTGGAAAAGAATATCTTTTCCATCTCCTCCAATGGCAAATGCATGGTCGATTATGCCTCCTTTATTTATCAGACTTCCTCTGGCAGCACTGTTAATGGCCATTGTATAGCGATAGTGTGGACGCAATAGCTTGTATAGTGGATGGGCATCAGGGATATTACGCATTGTAGCCATGCAATAAGCCTCCATTGCAGCATGACAAGAAATGTAGTGAGTGGCTACTTGATGGAACTGTAAGTGAATAGATGATTTTGAATATATGTAGAAAATATGTAATTTTATATACATACGTTATCATTTATTGGCAATAAGTATCAATAATTACATATGTATAGTAACACTTTTCTTAATGGAGGGGGCACATGTAGAGAGATGAAGAAAGTGCATGTTTGTTGTAATAACATTATCACATTTATCACATATACTATAGAAACATTATTGTTTATAGCAAAATGTTCAGGGGGAATGTTTGGGTACGTTCTTCCCTCTACCCCCATGGTTCCTATACACCTATGCATGATATAGACAAAAATATAGCAAAAGATATAGCAATATTTGCTATATTTATTGAGGAAGTGTGTATATACATACAGAAAATGTAAACAATAATATATGAGTTTATACTGAAAACATTCAAACAACTATAAAATTATACTGAATCCATACACATTAGCAAAGTTACTTCACAATATATTTATACTATTATAATTACAATCAGAAAAACGTGTATTTTAGAGCGAATGACAATTAAAATCGTTTATACTACCAAAATTAATGTGACTATATAATGTTATGTATATTACAATTAAAATAGTATGATTCATTTTCAATTTATGTGAGAATGTTAATATTAATTGCCATTAATGTTTTGTGTGTGATTGTGTTTGCAAAAATAGAAAAATGGCGTTGTTGGATCTATATTACTTGCTAGAAATTGCATCATGCCTTATTGACATAACCTGTATTGATTGAATTCACTATGAAGAATATAATATGTAAGTATAATAATAATTATTATATGTTGTGTTATACACTCTTGATATATTATGAGTCCAATAAGGTTAGTGACTCTTTAATTAGAAACAACATTAACAATATATTTAAATGAAAGTGACTGTTTAGTTGTGTATTGGTTGACAATCAAATTATAAAGAACTAGGATAACAAATATAAATTATTACATGCTTGATAATCAATATATCAATTTTTAAAGGTAAGACCAGAGGTCATATGTTTACTGTGCTTTCAATTAAATGCTAATGATTGCTATTACATAGATAACATTAGCCTCTTCAGTAGTTTCTCTTATTTTTTTTATCTACGCAGAAGTATTATTTATAGCTTTTTGCATGTATAATTATCAATATAATTATTGTTCACATACCTGTGCATCTGCACTTCTATAGTAAATCTTTGCTGCCAACCAGTCAATCCAATGATCAGTAGGTAGAAATATAGGATTATCATCTCCTGGGTCTTTCTTGAGCTGAATAGCTATAGGGACCAATTTGTTAGCTGTATTCACATAAAGAAGACATATTGGAGCTGGACAGTAGTATCCATCTCTACAAGGTAGTCCATCCATATATGTACTGAGATCACAAATGTACACATGACCACCCTACAAAAATTTCATTATGTAGGAGGTAATTGTGTTCACACTCAATGTCAAACAATACTACAGAAAAATTATAATTATGTAACTGTCAGCTTCATTATTCTTACACTTAAGTATCTACTTAGTAGGTTTTTTAGTTAACCATGACCATAACTTAAACTCCTTTTAGTAAGGTATTGTGATTTTTAGTTAACTATAAACTAGCTACAAGTAATTATATCTGAGAAATGGCCAATAATGGGCACTTTTATATTGTTAATTAATTAATACCCTTTTAGTAAGCCATATATTTTCAGATAATTGTCATACTAAAAATGTGGTTATTATTGTCCTGCTAAAATAACACTGTAATTAGTACACATTATATTAACACACCTCCATTTCCTCTTTAAATGACAAGCCTCTTGTCAGAGAGGGTTTCACCATATCTTCAGTAACATGAAAATTTTCGGGCAAGGCTGAACACCTTTGTATGAGAACAGGATTTACCCCATTGAGAATCTGTCGACCAAATTCTTCATCTGCAACCCATCGATAAGCTTCATAGATTTTAATTTCAGCATCGAGTCCAACTTGTTTTGGTGGAGTCTCACTTTTAAGCTCGTCAACTAAAAGTGTCTGAGCCAGATTCTCAAACATATGAAGATTTTGAACAGACATGGAATCATTCACTGTCATGCCCAGAACTTTTGCAATTAGGTTATTAAAGTCAACCATCCACGAATCCAAAAAGGTGTTAATTTTACCTTTGGCAAGGTTTCCTAAAAAATTTACCATCTTTGCTCTTTCGAACTCTTCATCCAGAGGAAGAAGCAATGGGTCATCACTATCAATTGATGATGGTATGCCAGAACCTGGATACATCTTCCACTGGTATCCAACTTTCCTATCGTCGAGTTGTTGTTGTCGTTGTTGAATCAGTACTGCGTTCTTAGCAACATCTTTCAGTGTAGCTGTGAAAAAAACATCCTTCTAATTTCTGACTCTTGTTTTGTATCACAATGATCATTTAAATAAGTATGATGTATAATTATAACTATATATACATAGTTATGATGTATTATATATATGAAGTTTTACTGATAATTTAATAACCAATAATATCTATTGTACTCCAACAGATATTTGAGAAATTAGCACAGTTACTATGTTATGTTTGAAGTACATTGTCCATTCTTTATTATGGAATGTACCTTATCAACTAATCAGTAGATCAAGATCAGAAGAAACAGATTACTACATGTAAACATTACATACCAAGAATAGAAATCAATACACATGTATTGATTTATATAGTCTAAGGAGGATGTTTGTTAATAATTATTGTGTTGAAACAGATGTAACCAAATGAAAAAAACCTATTAATTTTACATTGAAGAGCTTTGTGTGCAAATCAGTTACGAAATTATAATTGATGGTAGCGAGCATAGTGCATGGGGTATGCAATTTTAAAGCCTAGGTGCATGATGTGAACACCTAACTGTTATGACAAAGCATAAGAAACTATTCATTAATACATTTAGGTCAACTGAACCTATAAGGTTATAGGTTCAGTTGACCTAAATGATTTAACTTATATATTTGTAAATTCAGAAAGTATTATATGTCAGTACAAATAATTACATTATGTAATTACTCTTGAATGAGTAAGTAACATCTGTTGTTTTCACAGATGTTAATGGGAGTGATAATAATACACCACAGGTTGTACCTATAATAATATATAATATTAGTTTTGCTACCATGGTTTATTATTATGTCATGTACTTTATGTACTAGTCAATATAGAATGAAACTATATTGTAGCAGGAACAACAAATCATGCAGCATTGAGGAAAATAGAATTACATTGAAACTCCTGTAACCAACTTAAGGAATAACCTATTATGTTTTACAGTGAGTAAGCAGACCTTTCCTTGTCCATTCCTTCTTTGTGAAGGAATTTGTACCAGGCTAACTATAGTTTAATTATAAACATTATTGTATATAGCTCACTGGTTTTAGAAGTAACTTTCACTTCCTTTGTAGTATGTCCTACCCAATGATAGCAAGGGAAATTAGTCTCCATGTTGTCAACTTGGAAGTTGACAATCGTTATGAACTCCACATACCAGTGAGATTGAAGCCCTTCAGGGATAACGTCGTAATGCAGTCCAACACCGACAACTTCAATTTCACCAAAATCCTCACTACTCTCAATAATGATGTCATCAAATGTAGATTCTTCAAAGTTTCGTTTAAACCAACCTAGTAAACCATCAGTTCGACCAATGCTAATTTCACCTGAAGAGCCTTTAGTACCAGTGATAGAGAAGTATACATGCATTGGGCTTGCAGATGCATCTTTCTGACTTCCGGTTACAATTCGAACTCCATAATAGAATTTGCCACCTGCATTATAAGAAAATTTATATATAA
This sequence comes from Petrosia ficiformis, assembly GCA_947044365.1. Classification (NCBI taxonomy): domain Eukaryota; kingdom Metazoa; phylum Porifera; class Demospongiae; order Haplosclerida; family Petrosiidae; genus Petrosia; species Petrosia ficiformis. Next base: position 45,419,356 of record OX345636.1, read on the forward strand.
TTTTTATGTATATGTAACAATTTTATTGTAGATATATGTGACCGCAGATGAGAAAACGTACCACAAGTAGCAAAAATTTATTTTTAATTATGAACCAAATTTCACAAGAGTTCGCATTCATTCTGAGCAAAAAAGCTTAAAGCTCAGCAGTAGTATATTAAATTTCAAAAGCAGTTACAGCATGTGCAGATTCCAAAAATGTATAAAAAAATTGAGTTTCATAAATTATTACTTGCGGCACGTTTTCTCATCCATGGTCCTACATATAAATATATAAATATAATTATACATATACATATATTTGTTTTGTTTTAGTTAACTAAACCTCTTTAGTGAGGTATTGTGACTTTTAGATAATTAAACTATAACTAAATTACTGGTCTACTGTAATAACTAAAATGAATATTGGGCACTTTTAGTTAGTTGATTAAAACTAAAACCCTTTTAGTAAGCCTAATATATATATTCTACTACGTGTCGATGCTATGCTGTAAACAAACATAATCCAATAAAACTCACTTTTTCTCTCTTCTGGCTGTATCACAAAAGGAGGCAATGCAGGAGAGACTACATGAGTATCAGGGGCATCAACTTCCTCATAGCCATGGGACTTGTGTGTCACTATAGTTACTACAGGTTTAGTAAGAGGCATCGGGCCGATGATCTACAGTACAAGAAAAATAGCCGGTTTTGAATAAGTGAAACCACGATGCAGTTAGCATTTATAGTCACGTATGGAGACTAACCGGTTAAGCGGGAAGGGCCTGGTATTAACACTTACAGTTTCGTAACCCGGGGGCTTTTGAAAATGTAATATACTGATTGCGAGGTGTGGCTCAGCATCTCATTAAAATCAAAACCATCGTTGCAAATGAATACAGGCAATTTGCAACTTTCTCCAACTTCTGGAGCAATCTAACACTCACCTCAACCTTGCTTACCAATTACTGCAAGCACAGCATCTACTCAAGTCTGCACGCGAACGCTATTTGTCACTTATTCTCCCAACATCCCTTTCTCTCTCGCTAGAACCAGCTAGAAACCCAAGTCTATACATCACACAAACATCAACATAACGTTCTACTCTCCTTTCACTTTTTATTTTTTTATTTTTTATTTTTTAAAGTACCCTAAGCTAACTTCAAAGTAACATCAAAGGGCGGACACTTTAATCAAAGCACCGCTAGACCACATCGAACGAAGCGTGGGCGTTTTGAACAATAGAATGCCGACATGCCGCCACCACATTGGTATACTCTTGTAATCTACAGTAATTTGGGGTGTGGTACATCCAAGACCCAGCCATTGCAGTGAAATTTAGCAATGTAATAAGTAGGTGTGGTACTTCCTATCTGACAGGATGTTGTAAAATTACAACACTAAAAAACTGAAAGTGTTATGTGGCATAAAATATTTGCAGTGGAGTTGGTGAAATCTCTTGTGATCTGGTGGTTCTCTGAAGAACCAGGAGTGGTATACAACCACAAATTAAAAGAAAAATGACACCAACAACAGATGAAAACACAAAAACAGTGACAATGAGAACAGAAACTGGAATAAAGACACTGAAATGTCATCAGATTAAATTAACATCGTTTGACAAGTACTCGTACTTAGTGTTGTAAAATTACAACACTAAAAAACTGAAAGTGTTAACTGGCAAATGTCATGTTCTTGTCCACGATTTCATGGATAATGAGTAATTCATATGCGGTCACGTTAAAATGTAATGATAAAATTATAATAAATGTAAACTAACATGTAAATTCTGGCAAATGGGCCTCATCAATAGCTACAAAAATAATTCTCTCAGTCCAAATTTTAGAAACAAGCATACTCCTTCAGCTAGTTGACAATGTAGCCTCTGGACTACCATAAACTAAAGTCTGTTCACATTCACTATGTCCTCAAAATTATGATGTGATGACTTTATATGTACTATAATGTGTAGTTTAAAGTCATAAGGTTAATACATGATTATACTGTAACTCAATAACGAAGGATAATTGTATGAAAATGGTGCAACTAAAAAGATTGTTGGTTATTCCAAACTAACATTTTTCTGAGGACAAAGTGAATGTGAATGACCTTTAGTGGTTTAGTGGTATGTGACCAGCACAAATTGTACTAATCACTTGCTGGTCTTGCTGCCTTTCACCAATGAAGGTTGCATTGATCCCTTTCCTCTTCACCAGCACCACTTGATGCTTCAATATGGCACTGAACAAGCGGAGATATTACAAGGACTATTGGAGAAAAACCAAGGCAATGCTTGGTAAATCATAGATTTGCCAAAGCTAGTCAGTAAGACCACTAGAACACCGCTACCCGACAATACAGCGGAAGATATCGCTTCACTCTGTTCCTTTTTTAGCTCATATCCAATAAATTTAGCAAATGCAGCATCCATTTGCCACAGTTTACACACTTATTATAATAACATCATTTTATTTTCATAACGTGACCGACATGAATTATTCATTGTCATGAAATCGTGACAAGAACATGACCTTTGCTCTTTGCCAGCTGATACCGGCCCTTCCCGCTTAACCTCCATTTTGCGTGTGAGATAGGGCGTGGTCTCCAGGCTACGTATGCGTACTTGCGAAATGATTTTAAACCCCTCTGCTTCACATTTTAGATATATAGCCTACTTATTTCTGAAATTAACTATGAATTTATTTATTTAAACAAATAAATAAATAAATATATATATATATTAGTCTGTTCATGTTCAAGATGACATCAAAATTAGGATGTGACGACTTCATAAGTAAATAATAATCAGAGGCAGAAACACTAATTGGAAAGTGGGGGGGGGGGGGGGGGGGCAGGGTATTGTTAATGTTATCCACCACATCACTATGCACATGCATCATTAAGTTTAGTCTCACCAGCCAGCCCCTTCGTGAAGGAGCTGGCAGGCGAGACTACATTAAGTTCTATAGACATGCAAAATAGTTTTTCAAAATTTAATCTGTGAAATTACCGAAATATTTTTTGTGTTCATCATGTTTTATGATAAATTCGTCAGCAATATCTGTTAGATTCAAGTCATCTGTAAGCTCTTTATGTATGTGTAGTAGTAAACAGTTGTTCAACCTTTTTGCTGTCATGGTGGATCTCAAATACATATATGTAGATTCTTAAGAGCAGAAAATGTTCTTTCTGCTGTGGCTGATGTGATTGGTATGGTCAAGATTAGACGAATCAACTGATGTATTGAACACAGCAAATCCTTATATGTTTCATTACTGTTGATAGCATCACATATGGTATTGATTGAAGTAACTGTCCTCACTGATGGCAAAGCTACTTGAACGACATCATGAAGAAGTGGGAGCTGCCTGTTACAATATACAATTATCAAGTGGCTAAAAGGGGTTCCATGCCCTGTGCCTTCCTCTTAGGGGTGTGTGGGGGCATGCCGCCCCAGGAACATTTTTAATTTGGATTCACTGAGATTGCTTCTAGATCTGGTGCAATCCGAAAGCTAAAATCAGTATTATATAGTAATATTATTATGTAGTACACTATACTACTGAAGTGAAGGGGGCATGTGGGTCTGGAATCATTCGATAAGTTTGCATTTTTTGTCTGCTGAGATGAATTCTGAGACATTCCTGTTTGTATCTTTTATTACATGATTTTTAAAGAAATGTTTGCAAAAATGTATTGAAAGATTACTGGATTTGAAAGATATATATATATATATACTGATCGATAATATATGTACTGTCAGTTGCATAACATTATATAACTGGAGTGTTACTCTGATAACAATTTGTGTATGGACATGCATGCAACTTGCGATTATAATGCACGTTTTTTTTTTGCTTTTTGACTAAGAATTTAGACCCTAGATACCATGTGCCTTTGACTGTTGATCAATATAGTCTCAAAATTGGTAGTCATCATATTAGCTCATCATCAGTGTAATGCTGAAAAGAGTATACAAATTTAAAATGTGGTACAATAGTGACTGGATGATGTGCTAACCAAAATCCCTATTGTTTTGCAATAATCATTTACTGACTTAAATCTTCAACTAAAATTAATCTCATAATTAATTGTCATTAGTACATAATTATAGATGAACCACAAAATGGAATGTCAATTAAAGAAAATAATTGATTTGAAATACATTATTTGATTGTTAGAGAATGAAACATTAACAATGTATATCACATCACACCACAAAAGAAAAACGGCTCTTAGAAGACAAGAAAGACATTTTTAACATGCACAGTTAAAATTGAGCTCATTGGATTTTAACGTCAGTTTTCTGTCTTTTGTTAAAGTGGAAGTTCTAAATTTCTGTATTAGGGAAAAACAAAAATATACTGTCAATTTGACATATGAGATTAGTGTGTTAAAATATGTGACTGTATTACATAATGCATAATACAAATGTTTACCAGTATACATCTGTAAATGTTTTTTGTGCAGCCATTTGACTGTTTTAAGATACATGTAAGCATTTATTATGCAATGAATAAAACCTTTATTGAATGAATAGTCATATTGTTGAGTGGTAATGTATTCTACTTGTTTAATTATACACTGCAAAAAATAAATCGTCACTTTATTGGTTAGCACAGTTGTATGGAATAGCATGAATTAGTTAATCAATTGTCGTAGAGGATGTTGTGGATACATGCATGATGTTACTGACATAAAGTGCATTAAGTATTGAAAGCTAGGTATAAATTAAATTATGTGTTTGCAGGTTTACACAAAGCCTTTTCATGGCCAAATACAATTACAAGTACTATACTAAATCTTTGACATGAAATATGAGTAGATAGCACCCTAAAATTATAGGGCTTCAACTATAATAATATTATTAATACAAAGTAACTGTGGTACAAGATGTATGTATTCTCAACAACCAACTAATTGTTAAATCCTTGCAACTGTACTAACCACTTGTTATCGTGTTATTTTGATATTATTGAAATGTTTTTTTAATGGGTATAGGTTTATATATTTGCTTGTGTAACTTATGTGTGTATGCATTGTGTACATTGGGATGTTGCATCATTCCGGGGAGCTCAGTCAATTAATGGGCTTGGCGTGTAATAGAATGCATGTTCAAGCTCCATAGACCAGCAGGAAGAAGCTGCTTGTACATGTACCTTACATAGAAACTAGCTGTTTTGCTTGAAATATATTCCTAAAGTTCTAAGATCCTTTAAAAGTAAGGAGAGTAGATAATCAAAATAATAAGTATATTTGACTCATTAGACTGTTATGTTTCAGGCCACACAGCAGTTAAATTAATAATTAATAAACTAATTTAGTGGTTAGTACAGTTGCAAGGATTTAACAATTAGTTGGTTGTTCACAATACATACATCTTATACCACAGATGCTTTGTACCAATTATCAGAGAGTACGGGAAAAAAATGGCCGCCTATTTCAATTGGAAGTGATGACCTGAAATCTCTGGTAATATATACAGATGGGTTTTAATACACACATACCTATTCATATCTAGTGTTTTTAAGACTACCAACATCTTCTAGATGGCCAAAGACTGTCGTTAAGGTAGAGAACCGGCGAGTGTCAAAACTCGGTGGCAAAATCTTCATAATAATAATTATATATATTATATTTTTTCAGACAAATCATTTTTTTGTTTGTTGAAATATCACAATGATTCTAGCAACATTCCAGTCGCAGTAAAATTCCGGTCTACAAGTATCGAGATGATATCTACAGATACTATGAAAGAAGACAGTCTCAACGACTACAAAGATTTGATCTCGAATTGGACGCCATTTTCCTAAGTGGAATTTAAGTACGCATGCGCATTCGTGTACTCGGAACATGCTTGTTGCATTGGAATAGATTGTGAGCAAATACATTCTTATAATAATGAATATATAAATTATTAATATTAAAGCCATTTATAATAATATTGTATACTATGATAAACATTGGAATACTGAATGGTTGACACAGCGACTGACACTACTTCTTGTAGGATGGCAGACGTGCTGTCAGGGAAATAGAGAATATACATCATCTGTAAGTGAAAGAGAATGATAATCAATACATAAATACGAAATACTGACTATTATTGATGAACAAATATTAATGCATTTATGATTGTATGATTTGCTAATGATATAGTATTTCTGCAATCTACAAAAAAATATTCACACCATTCAGAAAAAAGAAACAATGGAAACAAGAATAATAAAAAACATTTTCAATAAAAATGAAAGAAGATGTAGGGATGTCAAAACCCAAAAAGCATGCAAACAAGGTTGGGAAGCTAACATAGGACATTTCCATATAACCCTACATAAGTACAGCTCTTTGTATATCATGAAACCGAGCTCATTAAAATTGCTATGGCAATGCATATCAGGCTTCTTGTGAGCATGTGTAATGCAATCACCCAAGAGTTGTAGGATAGTAGCAAACACATAGACAGTATTTTACTATGAATTAATAATAAGCTCAGTTTTAACTCAATGCTCATCTTACTCTTCTACATACATGTCCATGTACATATATATGTATATGCAAGTTTATTCAATAGCTCAATTCCTTCTCGGTCTTGTGTCTATTAAACAGTATGCATGTACAATTGTACATCAACAACAGTTATATATCACTAGTGAAATGTTGGTGACTCCAAATAATTTTCATAGTTAGAAAGAAGAAAAAAATGACTAAGCGGAAGTCAAACCTGTCCTATTAATCTGTCATCTATCCATAGTTCATTCTGTCAGACAATAATGTCTACTTCATTCAATTGTCCGTACAGAATAGAATCTATCAATGTATACGTAATTAATCTAGTGATGCACTGATAATGAATTTCACTGATAATCCAATAAACCAGTTTTGAGTTCAGATATGTATCGATAAATGATATCAATTCTGCATTACATCTGCCTTCATGTGTATCTGGACTTTTCAATGAAATAGAGCATTTCTCAATACTTACGAGTATCGAAAAGCTTTAAAGGAAATTATAATTGATTATCATTTTCTTTCACTTACAAATGATGTCTATTCTCTATTTCACTTACAGAACAGTCTGCAGTCCTACAAGAAGTCAGTAGTTCAGTCACTGTGTCAACAATTCACTATTCCAATGCTTATCATAGTATATAGTATTATTATACAATGGCTTTCATATTAATAAGTTTTATATTCATTATTATAAGAATGTATTTCCTCACAAACTTTATTACTATGCTTATGATTCCAGCACTTCATGTTCTGAGTATATAAATGCGCATGAGCAATTAAATACCACATGGCTTGATTAATGAAAATGGTGTCCAATTCGAGATCAAATCTTTGCAGTCGTTGAGACTGTCTTCTTTCATAGTACACTGCAAAAACAAAATTGTTAAAAAACTATTTTATTGGTTAGTACAGTTGCAAGGATTTAACAATTAATCAGTTATTCAGATGGATTCATACATGCTGATGCCATAGCTACTTTGTACTAATTATAAATCAATTAGTTGATGTATTATATAATTTTAAGGTGCTGTCTACTCATATTTCATACCAATAATGTACTTAGTGTACCACTTAAAGTGATTGTATTGGGCAGGTTTGGCCAACCAAAGAGTTTGAAACCTGCGAAAACACAATTTAAATTATTCTAGTGTACATTTTTATACTTGGTGCACATAATGTCATAGTATCATCATGTAAATAGCCACAAAAATCTGTATGACGACTACATTGAAATTTACGCTATTCCTTTTGCAACTGTGCTAACCAATAAATTGGTTATTTTAACAATTTCATTTTTGCAGTGTAGCTGAATCTAATTATGCACGCCGTTTATAGTATAAAGTATCACGTGATCTTGCTTCCGTTTCCAATCCCTTCGTTTCGTGTATCTATGGTGACACTTCCTCTCTGACAGGAAGTTGTAATAAGGACTGACTAAGATGTGCGCGCATATGACATCATGTGATGAGCCACACCCTTAGCGAATGGTGTGCCGGTGTGGCTCGCCAGACTTACTGAAGCTAAAATAACATTAACTGTTTCTTTAGTTTATTGAATGTCACATTTCTATTGACTCACTAAGCTGAGCATTGATAGTGCTACTAGAGCAGTGATTCTTTTATTGCTTGTGAAGTTTGCAGCGGTAGCCACGTGATGTCGTGCTCTTGAGTCATGTGACAATGATGACATCATCCAAGTCTAGAGTCCAGCTTTTACAGTTATCCTAACCCTTTTCTGATGATTCCCGGGCCGATAAGCGAAATATAATAATAGAGAATAATGTCTGTTTTGGAGAGGAGAATACTGGTGAGTGGAATATGCTGTATAGTCAGAATGTTTGTTATTCAGTGTAATAGGGTCACCTTCCATTTGCATTTGAATGAAGATGTATATATAATTAGGAAGCAAGCAACATTTACTTACATGTATATAACAATGAGCGTGTTGAATCTCCCTTGGTATTTGTTTACCTTGTTTTTGTTTTCTTCTGCAATAGCACTGGTACTGGAATTATAGCCTCTGGAGTCCCTTCAAATGGTCATGTGATTGTCAAACTGTGATGTGTAGGGTCACATGATCATCAAATCATAGTGTCTAAGAAGAGTAGTTCATTTTGTTTTTGTTTTTGCTGGGATGACTGTAACAGCAATAATACTGGAATTATTACTCTTGGCATAACGAGTGCACATAGATGTTAAATCAGTTTTGTTGTATAAAGTAATCCATCCTTCTTCTTTTATAAACCCAACGAATGCTTGTATCATTGTAGGTTTGTCTAGCATATTCCTTATAAGGTTACTTAGTCTCGCATAGCCAGCCCCTCCTTTTTCTGCTTTATGAGCGAGGGAGGGTTTGGTATATAGCTATTGTATGTCTCGTTATGAGAGCCACCAGAAGTAACACCATGTTCCAGTACTGAAAAGTGGGTGTGATGCATGTGTTACTGAGAAAATGTCTCATCAATATATTGTTGGTTATGTGAAAGTGATTTGGATGATTTAAGAAAATTTCAGCACTATTACTTCTCTTCACTTCATGATAAAGTACTGGTAAGACATTTTCTCAGTAACACATGCTTCACACCTACTTTCAGTACTGCATTACTTTTGGTTGCTCTCAGAACGAGACATACAATAGCTATGTACCAGACCCTCCCTTGTTCAGAAAAGGGAGGGGCTAGCTACACAAGACTAGAGAGTACTCTAGTAGCCCTACATGTATAACATATAAACTAAATTCCGGAAGTTTTTTGCAATGCCAAAAAAGGATCAAGGATGTTACCCATAGGATCGAGAGCATTGCTTTAGTGTATACTTAGAGCTATAGGGGGTAAATAATTCTGAAAGAGAAGCATTATGGGATGAAAGAATCTTCTTAATACAGAGATTATGATATCCCTTAGGTGTGAGTGTTTTTAACTGGGGAAGTCAAATTCTCTCTTTGAAACTGGCAAACTGATCCTCAATCCTAGTTGACACCATCCTCCATTCTTTGTACATTGGTTTGTTTGTGTTAGTAATTTTGTTAACTGTATAAAGTGTATATAATCATTTCATTTCCTATAGCTACATGTACAATCACTACATTAATATCACTTGTGTCAGTACAGAAACCAAACTACAATAAATGATTATTCAAATATTTATGTACGAATATTTTGTAATGATTTCTCTCTAGTAAATAAATATAACTTACATGTACATGTATAGCCTCACTATGTTTGTTACATATATATACACTAAGGATGTGTATCATTAAAATTTTCTGTCCCAATTATCATATAAAGTTTATCACGATAATCGCGATACTTTAAAGCTTTGTGTTCCTCCATGTAGCAAATCCACAAATGATAAAGGACATTAGTCATGTTGCCACTGTAAGGCAAACCCCCCTTACACAAATGACAAATTACCTCTTTGCTGTTTAGTTGGATCATCGACCTTGAATCTGAATAACTGCCAGATCTTGCTTTTGGCTCCTACAAGTTGAGCCAACGAATCAGGTTTCAGATGTTTAACTCACCTAGGTGGACAGGAGACCATTTAAGAAAGCCATTGATATCAAAAACATGCTTCGTTAGTTGCAGGAAAGCCGCAAGGTGATTGTTTGAGTGTGCACTGTTCAGTGACAACGCCCACACTTAGCGTCTTTACAAGTTCAATTGCTTATAACTTTCGAATGGCTAGATGTATAGCTTCAGATTTTGCATCATCTCAAAGCAAATTTAATAGACTGTCTTATGCAAATGTTTGGTTGAATAATGTGGAAAGCCCACAAAAAGATAATATGATAGATTTGACATAATTATGTATTATAAATACATATAGTTTGAATGATTATTATAAATGTGTTGTGTCTAAATCAACCTCCTTTTCCTCTTATTTGGAAGTTTGTTTCTCGTAATCACCACTCATCATCTGTGTAGTTTCAGTGTCTTTAGTTGATAAAGTTCACATAATTAGTTCACATAATTACAAATGAAATATATTATAAAATGAATAGTAAATGATATTTGAAAACAGTTCTTTGTTAAATCTGTAGTTTAATATTTTGATAACTAGACCAATTCTGAATAATAATTGTATTTATTATTATTCTTTTAATTAGTATTTGTAATTTTAATTCATTTTGACATACCCTGTTTTATAGGTTAGAGACCTGTTGGATGCATATCGAAGGAAAGATAAAGATGAAGTGCAAAGAATTGTTAGTACATTCTCGGACAAGAAATATTCTCATGTTAGTTGTTTTTTATAGATATTGTAGTTTTGTTATCTAATTATCTTTTAATTAATATGAATAATTAATATATGCCTGTCTCTCATAAAATTAGTGCTATGGATCAAAATATAATCTATTGATAATTACATGTATACTTAGTATACATGTAGTTTTCATAATTGACACTTCCGGTAAATGGTTTTGATGATAAACTTATACATGTATCTAAATGTTCATTATTCTGTATTACCCTTGCTGTGAAGCATAGGCAGAAGGGTATGTTAATCATATTGTGTGTCTGTGTGTATGTTCGCAAAAGTTTGGGAAAACTACGAACATTGGTGGCTCCAACAAGCTACTAGCAGACTTCAAATTATACAAAGATTAAAAATAACAAGAGGTTTTTGCTAAAACCCTTGAGTTATAAAGTTATCACAATTTTTATAACTCACGGTTACAATTACCAGACTTCTAGACACATCTAATCATAACTACTCCTGTATCATGGCTATCGCTACCAAAGCACTACATCAAAGCGAACAAAATTGGGATAGTGGTTGCTACAACATCGAGAACTGGCTCCAAGTATTCTCCATGCAAATTACTTTCTAGGTCCGCCTATTTCAAGTCATGTGCTGTGCACATGACTCGCAATGTTTGTTTTCTCCGCAGATTTGAGGACCTCTCTTTGTTGAAATTTTCACAGGACTCATTGAGGATATTTCTTTCTTTTTTGAGATAAAACAGAGACTAGTTATAGGATAGACAAGGAAGAGAATAGCTTAGAAGAATAGCTAGTTATTAGTTCCAGTTTCTATGTAAGCTACAAACAGCTTTCTTTCTGCTGGTCTATAGAGCTCGAGTGCACATTCTTTTATGCACCACGCCCATTAATTAACCAAGCCCCCCAGAATGATGCAACTTTCTCAACTGCATATACAGCATATACTCACACAAGTGATACAAACAAACCTACGTATATATATATATATATATATATATATATATTATATACATGTATATATAGTTCAAACCCATTAGAAAGCAATTATAAGGATGGGCTATAAAAATATCCAATTACACAACATAAAGCTAATTAAAACGCATCAGAATATGACTAACCTGTCCTGTGATATATTTAGCATTGCTTGGAGAGCTCTATCGAAGACTCTAAAATTAAACATTTTCTTGGGAAGCATGTCCCCCACCCCCCTAGTTGGCCATGTGCCTGCACACATGGATACGTGTAGGAGCTTCACCCTACTATATTTCAGCAAATGCCTGTTTTGTGCCCCCTTGGCAACTTTTCTGAATGCAGCACTGTCAGTGACTTCTATAGTTTGCTAATTCATTGGTTCGTCTTTATCTCAATTATAATGTATCATTATATCATTTGATAATCTATTGCAGAGGTAATATAAATACCTAATTTAAATCTCTGATCCATAATTAATTAAGACTATTTTTCTCTGAGCTGATCAAAACTGTTATGCTAATTATATCATGTTACATGAGAAATGAATTATATATACATGTACCACTGTGTTGTTTATATCTGTCAAATTAGAATTGTATTTGTTATTTAATATTAATAGTTTTCACTCATACATGTACATGTACATGTAATACCTAGCTAACGTATTGTCCCTATAGTATATAGTATGATTGATCATTTGGTTAGCAGCGATTCAGTCTGTGTTCTTACCAGTAACTTTAGTAATTTTTGACGACAAACAAAAATGAAGATTAATCAAAATTAAGTTAAAGGATGTACTTGTATATATACATGTATGTACATAGTAATTTATCAAATAGCTAGTTTTGAGCTCCATTGCTATCATCACAATTTACAGAATCTGCACTCAGGTATGTTACAGATTCACCTGGGAGCATTTGAAAATTTTGTTTATTAATACAAAAGCATGACCACATCAAAGGAATTGAGACAAGGATAGGAGAGTGCATATATATATATATATATATATATATATATATATATATACTGTACTTGTATGGTAGTACAGCATCAGTACTGCATGAGTAAGTGTACATGTATGTCAGTATACATGTATGTGGATTTTTTATTTTTTATACATGTATCTCTGTGTTAATATAATTTTTTGTTGAGAGAATCACATGCTGACACCTTTATTTACTTGTAATGTTGGCAAATAATAAGGTACTCACTGAAACAATTTCCAATATTAAAACTGATAGTCTGGAATTGTAGTCCACCTTCGACTTACTGAAATTTTACAAAAGCATTTGAAATATCTTGTCACTTCCCAAAAATTTTTACATTTTCATTTTTTTGAAAACTTTCTAAAAATTTGAAAATGCAGTCATGTATGCCAACTCACAATGAGACAATCAACATTAATGTTTGAGTGTTTGATAAGTGTATACAGTCCATATAATATTCATTGCTTCATATTATATATTGAGTGTTTTAGGCCTTTTTTGTGAGTACCACGTGACCACATTTTCTAATTTTTCAAAATATATTTTTAACAAAAATTAAAATGTCAAATTATTGAGAAAGAGACCAGATATTTCCAACGCTTTTCTAAAATTTCAGTAAGTCAAAGGTGGACTGTAATTCCTAACTCAGTTTCAATTTTGCAGATTTTAAATATTTTCAGTGAGTACCCTGCTGAATATTTTCAGTGAGTACTCTACAAATAGTTCATAAACTATTGATTCTCTCACTATTCAAGAAGCCAATTAGAAAACTCTTGCTCTTCTTGGCTTGTATGCATATTCTGCATTAGTTTCATTTGCTGAAAATGTTGATCCTCAATCATGAACTCTGAAATTATTCCAAATAGCTAGTGGATCAGAAGGAGGACAGTATGCAAAAATGTTGGCAAACATGTATCGAAATTGTCTAGGCATTTGAAATCCTGAAGTTTCTGCCAATGCATCTTAATACTCAATGTCATCTGTAAGAAGATGCCTTTTAATGCATGCTTCGTCACCATCAACCATTTTTAGACCATCATAACATGTTGCCCCTGATACATGTAGAAGAAGTAATCTAAGATAAAACATCTCTGAATCAATGTGACATATGACTAATGATTCTGTCGCCACCTTTCTGTCTTACTGTCCATTCTTTATTTCTTTGTGGATGTAAATATTTACCCAAGTAGTTATACATTTAACCATTATAATTACACTCTATTATTGCTTTATGTAAACATATACTTATGTACATGTATCACACTTTTATAACTATTAGGGCTGCCACGATATAGAAAATACATGTATCGTATATCATGGAGTACAATATCACGATATGATATATATCACGATAATTACTTTCACTTAATAATTATTATAGTAAAATAGTCGAGTTGGTTAAATGAAATGATTAAAGCAGCCATTAGACAACTATAGTGTTATATTCACACCCACATATATTATTACTTCTAATATTAATAGATAATCACTAATAACATTATTATCGATATAAAAAAAACGTTCACGATACGATATATCGTGGAGTAAATATCGCGATATATCGATATTTTATTATATCGCGGCAGCCCTAATAACTATATAATTATATAAAGTGAATACACAGTTTGTACATTGTGACATACATGTGTATCTATTGTAGTAATCCCCTTTTATGTATGTACATTTCATTAAACACTTTTATTTTCAAATTCAACCTGTTTTTAAAAATGACGATAGAATATCATGTAACAAATTGTATGAAATTTAAACTGTGTACTTAATCAATTCTATATGATAGAAAATCAAAGTCAGAGATATTTAACATTACCTAAATGACAAGTTTACAGTCATTAACCTTTCTGCTTTTCTGACAGTAATGAAGCTTGATATCACCTTTTTATTCCTTCATTATGAAACAGTTGATGTTATTGTATACATGTTTATCAAAATAACGTATAAATACTCCACTCTCTGTACAGAATATGAGGATATATTATGGTATTCAGTATGAAGACGAGAAGGAGGTGACATTACTCTTAAAAGATCATAAAAGTGATGTAAATTGGAGAAATGAATATGAGTGGGTAAGTGTTATCCTATAAATTAATAATTAAATATCATGTTTTATGAATTTTAATTATAATATTTGAAAGTTATAATTATGATTATTATGGAACATTCTTCTATTATACTAGATATTATTATGAAATGTTATTTGTGGTAATTTGATTGTGGATATACTGACAAGGAATATTTCATTATTGTGAACATTGTTTTCATTATTAAATTTTATGTAAATGTCCTATGAAGTTCCTACACAGTGTTAAATATTACTATCTTCATTTCTCCCTCCCTATGATTGGTTCCATCATGAATGGCATAGACAGGAGGTTATTGTTTGGTGGGTGGAGAGGGGCTTACAAAAGGAAATAGGCAGCATGCAAAGTGTGCTGCAATGTTTAGTTATTCATGATGGCTATATACAAGCTGGTAAAGTAATCTACATGTATGTACAATAATTATGTGTTGAATAATGACACTATTTGTCTACTGTTTCAAGTATTTATAATTTGTACTGTAAATGTACACATACATGTAGTTAATTAACCCTTCATCTGCTGAAGGTGCTTTAAGGCGCCCGCCCCACCTACCAGTAATTTATATTGGTGAGGTGCTTTAAGGTGCCCAGTTAAATTAGTAGGCGATTATAACTCTCATATTTTATAAGGCTCAAGATTCTAACTTACACACTGTACTTTGCTATAAAGAAGAGTTGTTAAGCAAATCATTGATGTGAAACTCATACTTCGCTATCAGCAGAAGAGAGTAAGGTGAGCGCTTGAAAATTTATTAATCACACGGGCAATGCCCACCTCTATACTCGCCTGCATAACTTCTGCATTTTAAATAGCAGTGACTTTTAACTCACTCAGTACCATCTAAGAAAGCCATAGATACCAAAACATGCTTCGTTAGTTACAGAAAAGGAACAAGGTGAGTGTTTGAAAGTTTAGTAGTCAGTGGCAAAACCCAAAAATAGCATCTCTTTATCGCTTTCGTTTGGCATGTAACTTTGATTTTTAGACTGCTAAATAAACGTCTTCTTCATGCCCATCAGTTTCTTTGGTTTTCATATACATGTGTATTTGCAACTAGAAAATGTCTAACAAGTCTTCTCTTTGATTGTCAACTAAATTACATGTATAGATCACACCAATCCACTGTAAATTTGATTTGATGTTTTAATGATCAAAGAAAAGAGGTTTGGAATGGTCATAAGAACAAGAGTGCCCCAGGCAACCATGGCCACTACATATTTTAGTATTGCAATTAATAAATATTATATATACAGTAGAGCTGAGCGATAGTACATTTTTCACTATCACGATAGTATTAGACCCAATATTCATGATAGACAATATAATCGCGATAGTATGTACTATTAATAATTTTGTTTTGAAATAAAGAGTAATGCAAGTAAATTAATAATGAGATATATAAACATTGTAATAAGTAAAGTAAGATCTGCTTGGTGGTACTACTAGACTTTACAGACACTCTGCTTGTTATACTTGGTTGTGCTGCCTGTTCAGCTTTCTTAAATTCCTTACAGTGGTGACTCTCCAAATGAAACCTCAGGTTAGTGGTATTGCCTAAATATTTTAGCATCTGTTTGCACAATTGACAGTGCAGCTCTGTCCATTTCTTCTTGTCAGGCTCTATATATTTCCCATCCTAGCTAGGGAATACAAAAAAAATCCTACACAATGCTTTTTGAGCCTTCCAATCTCATTTACTCTTCAGCCATAATCCTTTTCAACGCATTACTAACTCACACGGTAATATTTTATGCACATGCGCGCAACCCACGTGTGTGGTCACGCGCATGCGCACACACCACCTGGTTACTAAAAAATTGATAATCGTGATCGCGATTGTTCTTGTACTATCGTGATATATCGCATTATCAATACTATCACTCAGCCCTAATATACATGTACATATACATGTATCTTTAAAACAAACAAAAATGAATATTTAGATTGATGGCTGTGACTTAGAGTATTACTGTTTATGTTCATTTTGTCATAATCAACTCCTTATCAACTAAAGAAGTTTACTTTCTGAAGTGATAGTGTCACCAGATTATTCATGTACTCTAGATGTACGCATTTACTATAAGATACTTCCTGGTATTAGTTTGAATTGTGTCAGCTAGGAGCCAAAGTAATCCCTGTTGGTAGCTAAATTTCATTTTATGACTTCATGTGTTGTATTTTATACTTATTATTTATTTGTCTTACAATTAGTGATATACTGAATCAGTATTTGATATGTTATAGTTATAGCATAGATCTGTCTGTGCTATCATAAGTATGATCAATGTTCATATGACCAATTGTATAGCACCAGGTTATATAATATCACTGATTATTGCATGTGTATATGCATGATAACACATACAGCCCAGTGATTTTTCTATGGAAGCCATATAGAATGATGTGACCACCTTGTGAGATACTATGATATACAAGTTCAAACTCTTCCTTGGTGTGTACATAGCCTCTACGATCTATAGTATGTTTTCCCCAGACTACCCTAGTAATTAGTACATGGTTTGTATTGGAACTGTCACAATATTTCAATATATCGATTAAAACTGATACGATATGATACAATAATAATTTTCTCGGAGATTGATTATCTCACAATCATGATGTGTCATGTGCTGATCATATACACCTGCTTAGTTCAGAAAATTACATAGTGACTAGTTCATCAACAGGTGACAATGATCTTCTAAAACCAAAGAAGACTTCAAAAAAACTCGTTAAGTACATTGTAGTTGATGATGTAATCTGTTGTATAATTATAGAGACGGGACGATTGTACATGTATCAATATTTGAACATTCGTTCGATTCCAGTGACCTCGAATAATAATTCATTACTTCAAATGAGAAATAAAATTGATAATAATAATTAATAAAAACCACAGCTCTTTTCGTTATAGCAGTGTAAGCATGTATGTAGGGTTATATGGAAGCCTCCAAACCTTGTTCTCATGCTTTTGGGGTTTTTACTTTATTTTGATTAAAAATGTTTTTTTATTATTCTTGTAATAATTAAGACTATAGTAATTATAATTATATTCATTATTATTGATAATATCTAAGTGATGAAATATATGTGTCTACATGTATATACATGTATATGTAGTGTGTATAAAATACTTGTTTGTCTAATTGAACCACTCCCCTGATTCATAAATAGTGAAGTCAAGTATGGATATGACATGATTTTATTATACACATGTGATAAGTATTTGTATATGTATAGTATCAACTGATATTATTAGGAATAGCATGTACCAGTGAAATTATTAGTTATTACTAGTTTATATAGTGAAGTAAAGTATGGATATGAATAGATGTACATGTGTACATGTACATGTATTGTTATTGTTATTTCATTATACAGAGGAAAGGTTTTGTACATCAAGCAGTTAATTATAATAAACTGGGGATACTAGGTTTGATATTAGAATATGGAGGTGATTCCAATTTACAAAGTAGTGTAAGTGATTATATATTGTTTGTTGTACACATGTAATATAATGGTTATAGTACACATGTAATATAATGGTTATAGTACACATGTAATATAATGGTTATAGTACACATGTAATATAATGGTTATAGTACACATGTAATATAATGGTTATAGTACACATGTAATATAATGGTTATAGTACACATGTAATATAATGGTTATAGTATACATTTGAATACAATCATTTAATGACAAAAGTTTCCAAACAAACTTTAACTATTAATTCAGTCAGTCAGTCAGTTCACAAACTGTCTTGTCTTAAAATTAATATTAAACTTATGGCTTCATTTTTTACTTGAACGTTTATTCAATTGAAAATAATGTATACATGTTATTAAGATTTCTGTAAGTTACTCTCCTCCCCAGACTGCCCTCTCCCACAGTGTGAAAAATAGTCTAGTAATATTGGCCAATAATCCTGACACATGTAGTGACATTGCCAATGAGATTCCTCAGTTTATTAATTCATCACATGATTTTTTAATCCAGTTAAGTCACATTTGAAACTAAATTTGAATCCTATTGTTTCCAAATTAATATACAAGTATTACGTGATATGTAATAATTATATTGAGGATTCTCTTCAGAAATACTTTTAAATGGTGGTTCATTATACATGTAGTTCATAAGACAAAGTTATTTTTGTGTAATGCATGATCCACCAAAATGGATACCTGGTCAACCATCTTGATACTGTATAGTGGGAATTACTGGTGGTGACAAAGTTAGGCAAATCTGCTAAAACCAGCATATTGACAATGTTATAAATACTGACCACACTCACAATTAATTAAATGCAGAAGCCCTATATTTTCAAGATATCCTAACAATTATAACTTGTTTTGCTGGAAACAAGAGTTGTTAAGAAAACAAATAAAGTAAATAATTATAATGCTTCATTAAATGTAGGAATACAGCCAGGTGAGTGTATGAATGTAGTTGTCAGAGCAACACCACAATATAACTGTGGCATTTTATAAATAAAAAAACTCATGAGACTGTTGGGGACTCACAAGACTCATAAGATTACTGAGAACTCATAAAACTCAAAGAAACTGCTTGGGCACTCGTCAGACTCAAAGAGACCACGTGAATGTCACACCGACTCAAAGAGACTCAAAAATACTACTGTGGCCTTAATATGAATGAATGTAATCAATACATTTTCTCTGGTCCTAAAGAAATCTATAAAACTTCTGTGTTTACTGACACTCCAGACCACTTGATTAAGTGATGTTATATATAACAGAACAAACATTTCAATAGTCAAATATTTGTGATGTAAAATGTGTAAAGTAATATGAATTAATGAATAACTGGAAGTACATGTACTGTTAAAATAATTACATGTACATGTACAAGTATGTATCCGTTAGCCATCTTAAATTTAGACTCCTTTTGTAATTTCTGCTAATCAAGGTGTACATTACCACATTTCTTAGCTACGTACAACAAAGATTTGAATTTCATTATAATTTTAAGTCAAATATTATTATAGTTAAGTATTGTTTTCTTGTCAGTAATCATTCTTGTTTGTTAATCACACTTGTGGCAAGGGTTTGCATTCATTATAACAATTATTTAATTTGTCGTATTTTCTTACATATTCCGTAGTTGGAAAAGACCCCTCTATTTTATTGCTCTTCACCTCAAGTCACACAAATGCTACTGGATAATGGTGCTCAAGTAGATCATACTGATGAGGTGAGTGTATTATTTATAGATGGTTTAGTATATGATATGATGATAGAACATGTAAATTATGTGTATATTATTATTATAGATGTTAAATTCAATATTATGGCAATGATTTCATACTTTGTAGAAAGGTTTTGACTAATGAATTCCTAAACACACATACCATATACTGTATAGTAGGAAATATTGTCAGAATTTGAAAATTCTAAAAATTGAAATCCAGGCAAATTATGGCTGCATACGTGTACATAGAGCTCTTGTGAATGTGATTGAGTATCTAGATTTCTATAGCAGCTGGAAGACTACTCTAGCTACAGTGTACGCATGTAAGTGAAAGCTAGTTATTCCCACAGTAAGTCAAGACAAGTACTTACGTTTAAATGTTAGATGTCTCCCAGATTGAAGTAGTCTGTTCTCACACATCAGTAAAAGTATCTAATTTACACATGTACATGTACTCTGAAGTTATTAACATGGTGTAGGAATATCTTTCAGATGTTTAAAAGCATTCACAAACATTTTAGGTTTCTCTGGCCTTCTGCATTTAATTAATTAAAATGACACTCAATCCTAACAATCATGACATATCATATGGTTTTGTAAGTTTAGTAGAGCAAAGTGAGAGTACATGTAAGTGAAATTAGACCATACCATCTGTAGTGCATGTACAACTATACATACCAGTGATGTATAGTATGCTGTTTAATGTAATTAAGAGAGTAGGTGAAATGAGACCATACTATCTGTAGTGCATGTACAACTATACATACCAGTGATGTATAGTATGCTGTTTAATGTAATTAAGCAGAGTTAACATCAGGGTGAGGTGTGGTCAACACATAACATATGGCTATGAGTATCTACTCACGCAATAGTCAGTGAGTGAGTCAGTCAGTCAGTCAGTCAGTAGGTAAGGAAAGCCGACTATTTTTGTCACACCCTCCTACCCATACCTCCATATTGCTTAGTCTTATATTATTGTCTTTTTCTGTCCTTGCGGGATATGTAATTGTACTGGCTCCTGGGGTTATGTACATGTACCCATGATTACCCCTGACCCACTGAGGTTCTAGGCCACACCTTTGGGTGATGTTTGCTAGTGGCAGTAGTCTCATCCAGGTAGCTGAGTGGAGCCTACACAGAATAGCCAAAGGCCATTGGCCCAAAGAGCTTCTTATTTGGCACTGCACAGTTCTCTCCTTGGGCCAGAGGCACAGTTAATTATGATTATATTGTCACTAACAGCATTAACCCTTAGTTAATTGGCTCAAGATGTATTCTCAATGGCGCACACACTAACCATTTTTGAGCCAATTTGGCCCAAGCTTCACAACTTATCAAAAACTATGATGTGGATTAGTACATGTATATACAGTCTACAGACACATGGTTTAACAATTCCTAAGATGTTTTGGAATAACAGCAATTTCACACATACATATAAACACTATTAATTAATTTATATTCAAATGTCGCCTTCAATAACTGGAAAAGAATGTTTGTATAAATGTCGCACGTTAAAAATAAATTTTTAGTTTGATATACCTACTATTCTTCCACTTTAGAACAACTTCATTTTGTATTCAGTATTAACAACTATTGATCTACAAATTATATCATCTTTTATAATGAATAATGATTAATAATCATTTGTTTTTATGTAGATATTCTGTTTTGTATACATTATATCTTCATTGTATCTAATTCAGATTATAAAGAGTATCACCATACCATTGTGTATACTTACGTACATAATCTTGTTTGAATTCTCATCAGTTTATATCTTATAATTCAGTTACATTCCTTCCTACTTAATCAACATGATTTAAAATGTACATGTAGTATCCTATCAAGACACTAAATTGTTTAATATAATTATAATTAATAATTAGTGATGCATTTCTAATATGAATTGATTTTATAAAATCTAAATAATTACTTTTATTATTTCTTTTACATACATTTAGGATGGATATATGCCTCTTCATCGAGCTGCTTATTGGGATCATGAAGATGTGGTAGATATACTATTGCGTCATGGATCATGTCTAACTTCACGAAATAACGTTAGTTCTAATAACACACTATGCTATAATATTCATTATGTTGTTGTACTCAGTGTTTCCCCTAAAGCGCGTTAAGCGCGCTATTTAACGCGCTTTAGCATGATCGCGAAGCCACACCCACAAAAATTTAATTAATTGCACGTGTAAGTTTACACAATAATTAATTGCAGGTGCAAAGTTTACACAAGTTTACCTTGAAGCTAGTCAGTTTACATAGTGAATGGCAAAACAAACCAACCTGTTTGGAGGCTGGGCTGGTGAACCAAACTCTAAAAGAATATGTTTGGAGCCTGATGAATCATGGAAAGCAGTTAATTGCTCCATGGCCACATACAACTGACATGGATTTGCCAACTTCATTGCCTACTATTTGGTTAAAAGTGGTAGATCATCCAGTTCCAGGCATGTTATGCACCTTGTGTAAAAAGTACAAGAAGGTACCATGCATATTTAAAATGATTTTTCTGGCGAAACAAATGGGTGGGGTCAATGGGTGTGGTCTATTGTGAGCGCTTCACAAAAATCCTGTGGGAAACACTGGTTGTACTAATTCCAGGGGTAATACATATTTTCATTACTATATACACATGTACATGTAATTGAATTTTATGATTATAAAGAAGGGCTAATCTACTATACAGTATACAAATCTGTGTTATACACGTATATAAATACCTTGTATAGTATAACAATGTCTAAGCATGAAGTTTACATAGAATATAATTTACATTAGTCTCCAGTAAAGTAATGTACATGTAAATGAATGAATTGTCTCTGTCTTTTACTGCTTTGGTGACATTATTATTGTAATTATTATCCTTTCGAAATACAAATATTATATAATAATTAACAGGAGCCCTTATGATGTTGACCAGAAAGCGTAAGAGTAGGAGCGGTAAACGACCACGCATTTAATTAAATTGGTCAAACTATCTGTCAGACGGTCTGTTACTATTTTTAGAACCCATGTTTATACGCCTTCTTTAAATATGCCGTCTACACTTCGACGATCTCCAAGGTTAGCTATGAAATGAACACGTCTGGAGGCAGAAATGAAGTCATACTATCAGGAAAGTGAGAGCATGCTTAAAGGAAGCCACGAAATAACTGTTTAGTCTTATTCAAGAGTGTTTGACATCATTGCCTTCTGTCATTGAAGTGATTGCTGTGAAGGCTTCCTACTACTATGTCAATGACTTCACTAGGAACATCTTCACAGTCTACACGAGCCAGAATATTGCTTAATTCTTTTCTCTGTTATACAGGAAGCTTATAGTCAAAGTAGCTGTTCATTTTCTAGAAGCAATATAAGACGGTCAGGCAGATAGTTTGACCAATTTCATTAAATGTGTGGTTGTTTACTGCTCCTACTCTTATGCTTTCTGATCAACGTCATTTTGGGCTCCTGTAATTAATAAATACTTAAATTGTGATTAAACACTTATATGTACCTTTAATCACTCGTTATTCAGCCATTTTGTACAGGAAGCCAATTTGGAATTAAAGATAGGGCATCCTAGATACCAAATTTGAGTGACTTCCTGTACAAAATGGAGGTATGATGAGCAGCTGTAGGTAAGCCAGTGATCTGAAGTTCTACACTACTTAGTCGACAAACTAAGTAACCCCACATTAATTAACATTCCAGCTTGTACAAGTGTAATATATACATGTACATGTACATGTCTCCCCAGACCACTTCCTCATATGTAAAGTGGGCAGTAACACCAGACTATCTAGTAATTATACAATGACACCTTAGCTCACTATAATTATAGTTAATAATAATCTTTTCACTCAGTACATGCATTACTCACTGAATAGGAGTTCTACAGTGGATTCTAGACCATGATAATTATAGTTAATCTAAATTGAGCTAACCTGTAGTATTGAGCAGTTATGGAATATTCCTAACCTGTAGTATTGAGCAGTTATGGAATATTCCTAACCTGTAGTATTGAGCAGTTATGGAATATTCCTAACCTGTAGTATTGAGCAGTTATGGGATATTCCTAACCTGTAGTATTGAGCAGTTATGGAATATTCCTAACCTGTAGTATTGAGCAGTTATGGGATATTCCTAACCTGTAGTATTGAGCAGTTATGGGATATTCCTAACCTGTAGTATTGAGGAGTTATGGAATATTCCTAACCTGTAGTATTGAGCAGTTATGGAATATTCCTAACCTGTAGTATTGAGCAGTTATGGAATATTCCTAACCTGTAGTATTGAGCAGTTATGGAATATTCCTAACCTGTATGTAGTATTGAGCAATTATGGAATATTCTAATAAATGAACATCTTCAGAGTTCAATTTATCATGTACTGTATGATACAAAGATCATGATGACCAACTGAAGAAAGAGTGTGTAACAGATAAAAACAAAAGAAAGGCTTAGCAATACTGGAAATTATTTGTTGTACTTGTATTTTATAACTGCACAAAGTAGCCACGATCATTGTAGGGATAATAATTATCTTCACTAATAAATTATAGTGTTGTTTAGACTTCTTTCGTCTAGCCTGTTCTCTTGTCCCACTTTCTCACAATCATATTTCTCACATGGTATTTTAATCTTCAATCACTGGATCATCATTCTGTTTATATCTAAGTATCTGATGATCTACTTTATTATAATATTTGGTAGGGCTAGAATAGATCCTATTTTTTAGTATCCGGATATCCGTCTGCTATAATGGATAATTATCCGGATAAATCTTCAACAACGATCACAAAAAAAATAATAGCCTATTTTTAGTGAATATAAAATATTAGCTTACAGTTTTCCTGTACTTAGCTGCCATAGGCGTTTATACATGTGTACATGTAACAACAGCTTTGGTGTTTACTGCTCATACGCTTTACAAGCATAAACAACCAGTAACACGGAGCTAGAAAATTATCTTCCGCCATTTTATTGCAATTATGATTTCACGTGTTCAGTTTCTGCACATGCGCAATTAATTAAACGGATAATTGTCCTGATAACCGAGTAGCCCTAATATTTGGTATATGATAACAGAAAATATATGATATAACAAAATTT
Source organism: Petrosia ficiformis (assembly GCA_947044365.1). Taxonomy (NCBI): domain Eukaryota; kingdom Metazoa; phylum Porifera; class Demospongiae; order Haplosclerida; family Petrosiidae; genus Petrosia; species Petrosia ficiformis. Next base: position 45,444,455 of record OX345636.1, read on the forward strand.
CCACTTGTTATCCATTGAATACATTACTGATATGAATGTACACTTGAATTGAGCTAATTATAAACCTGGTACTCACTCATTTTTAAGTGTGATTGAAAAGGACATTGCTTGTATTAATTATGTAAATTATGTATAATAATTATTTCTTGGTAGAGATGTTTATTTGTTAGTTTTCATAAACTCATCTTTAGGAATTTACTGTCACAAACTTGTTATATTTAGGAATCTATTAATGAATTATATCCATAATATTTTTATACATAAGTATGTATGTACATTATTACAATCACGATTATGATTGTTTCATTACATGTCATTATTTACAGGATGGAGAGACAGCTCTAGATGTAGCAAAAAGAAAAAATTCTCATAAATGTGTTAAAATCTTAGAAGATTCTATGGTATGTAAAATTATGTAATTTTCATCATTATTGTCACATGCATGTGTAATATACATTTTAATATTAACCTCGTTTCCCTTCCTTGGGTTGCTTTATTATTAACAAGCTCTTTATTCCCATCTGCCTCCAGTCCTACTGGAGTTGAGTTATCTTTGAAGTGCATTTTCTGTGATAGATGTTTGCAATAATTACACAAGCTTAGATAGAGTTCTAGTAGCATGGAAGCAAGAAACATCTCTGCCACCATTTAATTTCATTAAAGATTGTATGTGTTTTGTTTTTCCATATGCTCAAACATTAAACGAATAGCCAAGTACCATATTGGAATACCAAAATAACAAATGAATATCCGGATTAACGAATATTTGTTCCCACCATAAATGCATATGTCCTTTAAAACGTTTGTGGTAAAGGTACTATGCATCTTATTAACTGAAATAACTGGGAAAGAGTGGTACTTTACTACAGTAAGGGTGTACAGCACCTCCCTATATAAACTAGTAAGAACGCCCGAACATGTACATTAATATAATGTATTTTTTTAATATATCTACATCATTAAACTATACTACAGTACATATATCAAATGCAACCCTAAGAAACAGATGCATTTCACACGTAGTGTAAACGCAAGCGTCATCAATTGGAACTCATCTGTAGTTAAACCCACGTGCATTCATAATTAAACGTGCATGTGTTAGCAAGCATACATGCCTGCGCATGAACACGTTCAGTACACACATGGCACATTTAGAGGGGAGGGGCTGGGTACACGAGACTGGGTGGTAGGTGAGGTACTGACATGAGAAGCAAGAATTACTAGCCCTAACTGTAATCTCAGTAATTTTCCTAATCTTTAGAAAATTCGTCTTCACCAGTTACTAGTATAAGGACAGGAATAGTACAGGCTCCTGTAGATTGATGATGTGATCTATTTGCCTGTAGATGAACTCCTCTGGCTTCAGATGACTCGCTACTTCTACATGCATGTGCACGATCTCTTCACTAACACAAAAAAAAAACAGTTCTGATTCGTGCATCAAGGTGTATGAATTTAACAAACCACACCTACTAGTTTTGCATAGTTAGACTGTTGCAGAAAAAAGTCTAGACTAACACTTAGCTTCATATATATGTATACCATCACTGCAAGTTTTTATCAAAACTAACTAACTTCACTATAATATACAAATCATCGCTAATACTTGATCTACATTCACTATCATCATTGTGACTCAGTGACTGTGTTACTGTTCCTAGGTGTCCATTGACACTTTCCTGGTGTAATGTATTAAAGTATTTTAATAGGCTAGATTATCCAAACTGAAAAGAAGTCTACCTCTTTCTGACCATAATTGAAGAAATACAACAACATACACATGAAATACCAGTATGTGCGCATGCACATGTGTGAACGATATATGTGCATGCACACACGTGCTTTATATTTGTTTGTTTGTCTCAAAAATGGGGGTTCAACCAAACCTCCTGAACCCCCTACTGGCTGCAGGCTTGATTTGATCTAAACTTATCATACATACATGTACATGTGTATTTGCATGGTAATTATGTTTATTGTTAGTCCATCTTAAAGTCTGATTCTGTTACTAGTATTGAAATTTTTAAATTATTTCCTTACAGAAGAAATATGGTGAACACATCCGTGATGAACATGGTAAGAAAAGATACAGGTGGTATTCTATAGACATGCATGTGTAGACTGCATGTATTAGTAAATTAATGTAATAGTTATATGGGCCGTATTGGTTGTAATGGTTGTAATGGTCATCAGGTCAGGACTTAGGGATGGGCAACCCAGGTGACCACCCAGGGTCCCAACACTGAACACAGAAAGCAAGAATGGATTGTTTTGTAATAAACAAAGTACTGATCACTCCTTGTCTAGATAAGAAATTGATTTAACAATGGTGATGGAACACCAATCTACGAATAGTTAATGAGGCAACTTACAAACTTATTTTTCTCACAAACATTACAACATAAGTAAAGCAGTCCAACAGCTCAGTGTGTAATAAATACTACAAAATGAGATTCAAAGCCATGAGAATATATATAATACATGTTAAACACATACTGATGAGTACAGTTGTGTGAGTGGCATCAGTTTAAGAATTTATTGCTCTAGACAGGATCATTTTAAACTATTGCAGGCAATTTTTACAACTTTAAAAACTTCATAAAATAAGTTAGAAATGTTTATAGCGAAAGATTTTGATTGTTTCCCATTGTATCGCTAGTTTCTCGGTGTTAGTATCACTATACAATAAACTCTCTTCATGGAGCCCTGCCATAATATTCAAACTAATACAATAAGCATTCAGCAAGACCAGTATACTTCCACTATAAACTGACGCAAAAACACATCTGTTCAGAAAAATGTCACGATTCATTAATATAATTATGTGTGTTCAGTATAATAACTGTTTGTAATGTTGCAGTAGTACAATCCAGTAGTTCCATTTATATCACTGAAATCAATATCACTGAGGGGAAGCAACTAGCTCTTACACATCAATTATACTACCATACATCAGGAACTATACAAAACCAAACCACTTATACCACAGTGTACTAAATTAACACCACTGTGCACTGACCTAGCATTGATCAGTTCAGTTCCTCAGTTCCACTCACTTTTGACATGGAACTATACTGTACTATGCTCAACAACCAGTTCCTGAAGCTAGTCTAAACAGACACTGTATAGTAGTTGTCACGTATGTTTGTCTATTTATTCCCCATGATCTCAGCTCAATTGTTCAATTCAGTATAATATGTTCCTTTACAATTATTGTTTGTAAAAATGTATTTCTTTTTATTCAGATGAAAAAAATGTCGCCATTAAGAAGCAAGAAGATGCAACACCAGGTAGGAACTCTTCTTAGTAATGATTGTGTTGTTTGTAATGGACCTAATGATTGTAATGTTTTTAATGTTTGTAGTTATTGTATTGTTTGTACTGGGTTATATTGGTGTTAAGGGTAGTAAGGGTTGTATGGGTTTCTTATAGGGTGGCTTGAAATGTTTGTCCCACATTACAGAATTGATATAATTATAGTATATATACAATGATCATTCATACATATTAGATCTGGGCTTTCTGGTTCATATATGTATATCAGTATTTTCTCATTTGTTATCAGAGAATTGTGGTATATAGATTCAAAGTTGTTGGCGGTGTTTTATAGTACATTTGTATGTACATGTTAAAAAAACTCTAAAAATTAATTTTAGTAATTTATTATCATCTGTAGAGAGGATTAGTAAACCCAAACACAACTCACCTGATAAATCCAACAAGCAAGAAACTACTCAAGGTATGAATATATTTTAATTGATTGATGTGATGAAATACTGTTAGGATGGCTGAAATGTTTTGTCCCACATCAAAAAATTGATATAATTATAGTATATATACAACGATCATCCATACATATTAGGTCTAAAAAGCGATTGTTCTGGGCTTTCTATTTCATACATGTATATCAGTATTTTCTAATTTGTTATCAGAGAATTGATTCAAAGTTGCTGGCGGTGTTTTATAATACATTTGTATGTACATGTTAAAAGACTCTAAAAAGTAAATTTGGTAATTTCTTATCATCTGTAGAGAGGACTAGTAAACCCAATCACAACTCACCTGATAAATCCAACAGCCAGGGTCAAGGTATGAATATATTTTAATTTATTGATGTGATAAAAAAAATTTGAATTGACCTTTATTTATTATGAATTTATAGATGACCGAAAAGAACATGAGAAATTCAAGACACTGCTTCAGTTAGCTTGTCGAGGAAAGTCTACTGCTAATGGTATTGCTATTATCATTGGAATATCTGGTCCTGAAGGGATTGAACTTGACATTAAAAACATGTCATCAACATTCGAAGAATTAAATTTTGCTGTCTTCTCTCGAAGCGATTTAACTTCCTTTGAACTTGTGTCCTTGTTGAATGTTGCTTCAAATTTTGTCTATCCACTCAGTTACAAGTTTATAGTGTTCTATTTTGCTGGTCATGGTGGTGTTGATAATGGACAAGCTTATGTCCTACCATTACAGCTCCAGGAAACAAAAGATTCTGAGAAGGTGTATATTCAGCAATCCATTGTCTCTCAGTTTTCAAGTGAACAGTCTCCGTCTCTTCAATATCGTTTTCGAATCCTTCTTTTTGATTGCTGTTTGACCAGTCCATCCATGAGACACGATCCATCAATTAAATCCGAGAAATTCAGCATTGAAGCTCATGGTGGTTGTCTGGTAGCGTATGCAACTTCCAGAAGCTACAAATCGGAAGGAAACATGAAAAGAGGAGGACTATGGACACACCATCTCCATCAGAATCTGAAGCTTCCTCTACCAATTAGTGTCATTCTGGATCGAACACATGATGCAGTAAAAAATGAATCTATAGCTTCTGGAAGACTACAAGAACCTAACTATCATTCCTGTATCGGTGAAGTTTATTTGAAAGGTATTGTTGTTGTAAAGTTGGTTAGATAGAGCCACATCTCCTGAAGAATATCTATATTCATATCAGCCTACAATAGTATTGATATTTACCTATACTACACTATTCACAAATCAACATAATTGAGATTAGCAGGGTAAATTCATTCATGAAGTGTGACCAATTTTAGGCCTCATTAGTAATTATAATTCATCAGTGGGGTGTCTTACCATTGGCTTTGTCGCTAATATTTCATCAAAGAACAGTTTGTTTTGTATGTGTTTGAAGTGGGAAAGAAAGAATGAAGTTTGCTATAACTCTATTTAAAGCATAATAATTATAAATTTTTATAATTATTGATAGCCTCTCAATAATTATTCATTATTTATTCTACAGGGGACAGTGAAATCAAACCCTTAGCTGAGTCACCCTCTACTACAACAGAAGGTGTGAAAGACATGTAATTATATTTCTACACATGTATAAATGAATGAATATGACCACAAAATTACATTTCTAAGTTATGATTGGTAAGCCTGGAATCTAGGCTCAGCATTTGCATCAAAAAAACTACACTGTCTTTTATTGAGAGGCATGACAGGCTGGGGACACGACTACATAGTTGGAACAACAGATTTGAAATTATGATACAAGACAGACATAAATCTGATAAGGCAAAAGGTTCCCATTCATTATATCAATAAATTATACAGATGACCAGTGCTTCATTTAGTAGGTGCAGCTGGGAATGAGACTTAGTTATTTGACAGTGTATTGTACAGTTTTAATTTGGTACAAAAGCCTTGAATGAAGATCTAATCTATAGCTAGTTTTTCTTCTCCATAATTGTTTCTTCTATAATGTTAACTTAGCTAAAATTAAAGTTTTTTTATGGCCCATTTGAGAAAATTCACTTGTGAAGTGTCCATCTGTGCATGCAAGCACAATTTTAAAAATTATGTACTGTATAGCCGGAAATATTGGCAGAGAAAAAACTTCGGCAGTTTGGAAGTGTAAACTTAAATTAAATTCAACAATATTAAATCCGTAAAATTAACAAAATATAATTATGGAGATAAAAAGTATCCCTATGACTGCTTTGTGGTGTCCAGCATTCAGTAATCATGGCTAACTTATCAAGCCTGAAACATATCAGCCTATTATAGCTGATTATCTACTCTGTTTACCTTTTAAAGAACCTTGTAGAACTATAAGAATATATTTCAGGTAGAATAGCTAGCTATTAGTTCCAGTTTCTACGTAAGCTACACAGCTATCTTTCTGCTGGTCTGTAGAGCTTGAGCGCACGTTCTTTTACGCGCCACGCTCATTAATTGACCGAGCCCCGGGAATAACGCAACTTCCTTAACTACGTATACAATGCATACTCGTGTAAGTGACACAAACATATAAATATATAAATATATATATAGTTTACACTTGTGGGAAAGCAATCATAGGGATGGCCCTACAGGCATAAAAATACGGTACAAAACCACATGCGATTGTTGCCATGTAGAGCGAGAGAAACAGGTTTCCTGATATGTATCAAAAGAAACCTGATATATATTCTAGTTACATTACTAATCTCTGGATCTGTTGTTTTCCATTGTTTTCTATATAAGTAGCTACTTACAAGTATATTGTTATTTCAGGTACCTGTCCTATTGTGCCGCAAGATAAGGAAAGTGATCGTAAGTTTGTATAGTATTTATAGCACAAAATGTGATGTACTATAATTATATAGTCTATATTATTATTTGATACTATGTATATGTCTATCCACTCTGAGGCAAAGCCGAGGAGTGGCTAGACCAGACTTACATGGGGTTCAACAATTTAAACTCTTTGCCCACCATCTGATTTGTGTAAATACATAAAAAGCAGTCTTAAGGACTTTCTAACCATAAACTATATTCATAGTCAACGTTCATAAACTATATTCATAGTCAACGTTCATATAATGAACCTTTTCTGTTGAAGTGTTTGACAAAATGAAATAGCTTTTGGAGTCTTAGTATGAAGACATATAGTGGCCATGGCAATTAGTGACATGCATATAATTACAATTATATGCTAGTTAATAATTGCAATAAAATTATGCTAATAAAATTAATGTAAAATGAAATATTTTGTTTATTTTTAGGTACTTCCCAAGAAGTCCGCCAAAGTTTACATGACACTCAAAAAGAATGTGACAGTGAGTTTGTATAGTACAACAAATTATAAAAGTTTATTTCATTAAAATTTTGCATACAGTGTTGTGTACATGGCACTTTTCTAATACTAACCTAACGTTTAGTCAGCAGAAGTATTTTGTCAATAAAATTATGCTGTTTACACTAATCATGATAATAATTATTATTATTAACTCATTTTCTATTTTCTATTTATAGTTATATCATTTCGGGATTTGCTTGACAAACCACCAGAAATCAAAGATGTGTTTGCTTTAGTGAAAGATATTTCTGCCTTATGGAATGAATTAGGTCGTGAGTTTGATGTTCCTGAGAATGATCGCACTATTTTGAAAAGAAATATAAGCCTTTCTGATGAAGACAGACTGGAATCTGTTCTCGCCAAATGGATTATGAATGAAACAACAAGTGTTAAATGGAGAGTTGTTCTAGAAGCACTAAAAATGCTTCAAAGGAAAGATATAGCCAGAAAGGTGATTAAGTATTTAGAAAAATCGAAAACATACAGTAAATACATTTCAAAGGACAATTTTTCTCCTCTTGAATTTTGAATTCCTCATTTTCTATAATTTCATTAATCTTTTCCCATTTTTTGTACATTCTTTATACTGTTCAGGTTTTCTCTTTGTTCTTTCCAAATTTGGCCTCATCACAATCCTGTATACAATTATTATACAAATTATCTTTTTTTTTTTTGTAAATACATTTTTCTGGATAATAATATTTTTTTAGTATTTCGGCCAAAAAAAAATTACGTTACACTTCCATAAACTAAAAGTATGCATGTTTATTATGAAATTATAACATTTTTAATTATTACTAAGAATAATTAAATATTATGTAACCACAATAAGAGATCTAGAACTGTAGCCTCATGTCAATTACAACATTAACCATTGTTCACTATATATTCAGTATAATTATTATAGGCAGACTAAAAGAGTATGGTACTCGATCATTCTGTGTGTATGTCTGTCTGCATGCATATAATTAACATTATCATTGATAGTGATGTTAGGCAGGATTATATAATACCATCCTGTATATAGTAATGAAGTCAACAGAAAAATGAACATTCTCATTCCTGGAAATGGCATGATGTAGCAGAACTGACCATTCAACCAGGAGGCTCAAGCTCTAACCACTATGTCACACACTTAAAAAAAAGTGCCCATCAAACTGGGACTTTTTGATGAAATAAACCACATAATTTTATACATGTGTAACAAGTGTTTATGAGACCATAATTATATAGTTTTTCGGTTGTTGTCGAGAACTGAATTTCTATTATACCTCCTAACTTAAAGTCCAGTCACAATCCAGTTAGTGGGTGGTAAGTCCCACAAATCGACTGGAAAGACTACAATTTCCAAAGTGGACCCTTCAGGCATCATCCCTCATTGCCCAAGGCTTGAATTGGGTCTAGCTAATCCATGATAGCGAAGTTAGTTAGGTTATCCATCCTATAATTATGTGTTAAATGGGTAATGAAGTGGAGTAAATGAGTAATGGTTTGAGAATAGGAGTGATGCACATGTCTTTACATCTCCAAAAGCTTTTTTTCACCATATCTACTTTGAAGCACCTACACGATGACGTATTGGAAGAGAGATTTAGTGACAAGCATATTCCTTCAGTCACTGCAATTGAAAAAACCCCTCATAAATGCAGCAAATGGTCGTGATTTTGATGACACCATGGAGGAGCTGAAAAAGTCTTGCTATGAAGATGATGTTGAAATGCCAACCTTAACCAGGCACTTTCGACTCTTACAGAATGTAGTCAAGCAGGGTAACCCTGAAGTGAAAAAATTACTTCCATCTATGATGTGAGGAACAAGAAGGATATTTTGAAACAAATGTTGCCAACAGTGCAGTAGCTTCTTCTTCTTTACATAACAATTCCAGTTACATCTTGATGCCGAAAGGACCTTTTCTGCACTAAAGCATGTTCTAACCTACGTTTGTTCTACAATGACAGAAATGAGGCTGAATTGTCTACTTCTCCATATCCACAAAGTGCTAACAGACACCTTCAATTTAATATCTGTGACAAAAGAATTTATAAAGAATAAATTGAAAGGTTTTTTGCAAATTTTTCTTATTGTATAATACTTAGTTGTACTCGTTGTTTGCTTGCTGGTATATATAAATTTTCATATCATCTTGCATTCTGATTTTAGTTCTCTCATTGTACCAGAAGAGAATCTAAATTAAAAATTTTTCTGGGGGGAACATACCCCCAGATCCCCCTAATAGAGTTCAGGGTATCAAGCATTCCCCTGCATCCTGGCATGTACCCCAACAGTTTTCAGCCCCTCCCCATTTTTACTTAACTGTCTCCCCTCCCCTGTCTTGGAGTATGTTCAAACTCACAATGAGTTTTCTACAATATCTACTATAATCATTGTAATACATGGACATATACATATAATTATCTCTTTACAGGTGTCTACATCAAAACAATTAACTGGAAATAGCCCTTGTAGAACAAAGGTTGATGACACTCTCTGTCTGTCTCTGAGTGTCAATACGTATATTTAGTACAACAATGTCTAAATATTGATAATAAGTTTGAATAATTATTGTAATTTTTATTATTATGTCTATTATTGTTTATATACTGTAAAAACTGGTTAGTTGTTTTAACCAGCAAATTGATTTACGAGTTGTATTTACTCTTGGTTATTGGTTATAATTATGAGTTTTATTTGCTCTTTATTACTATAACTATAAATAAAAATCTCAATAATATGAGCAGTGAAGTCATGAAGGAGAGGCCAACCCTAGAACATAATGCAAACTTTTTAATTTAAAGTTTTATATACGAAATTCTTCATGGGTAGTGCTATACATGTTAACATTCAATTGCGGCTGATGAATAGGTAAAACACTCCCTCTATATACACACTTAGGCTTGTACAATAATATCACAGATACTTAAACTGTGGCAAACAAACAATTACAAAGTCTGAGTTTTCTGCAGTTTGTATTGCAGTTAGATGTTGCTCATAAAACTAATTAATTTCATGTTTCAACTATTTGTCATTCCATCAGAAACATGATTACTAAGTTCTGTACGAGATAAAGCTTTTATTGTATTTCTATAAGAAACATGAGGTAGAATAGTTAGTTAGTATATATTTCCAGTCTGCTTGTAGCTTCTATTATGTGCAAAGCGACAGAGCCCCCGGGAAAGATACTCGCACAAGTGGACCATTATATATAATATTATTAAATTAAGAAAGTACACATGTACAAACATAACAGGACAGATGACATAACATGACAGATGACATTATATATATAATTATAGTTCGAACCCGTGGGAAAGCAATCATAGGGATGGCCCTACGGACCATAATAACAAAAACAATAAATTTACTTAGGGTCATCCCTTAGTCTGACAAGCGCAGCACTTCCTATACTTCGAAAAGGAGGGTCAGGGGAACTGTAATACATACAACAAGTATGTCTACAGTTCAGTATATCTGTATATGCCTGGAAGTACTTGTTGTATTATCACGTTATACCATAAACGTAAAAGTGCATATTAGAAAAAAAATAGACGTTATCGAGTGCTCGGCAAAAAGCTGTGGATATTTCCCTTTCAAAAAAGAGCATAGAAAGGATGTGGATACTTTTTAAGGAGTTTGGGAAAAGTGCCTGCTATGGAATTTTTTTGATTTGATTAATGGAACTGCTTCAAGGTCAATAGCCCTCCCTACCACCTACCCTCCCCCTCCCCTGTTTGTTGTTTCTTTGTCTGATAAAGCCTGGAGTGTTGGTGTTTTTGCACTCTTTGGATACACAAGCCCTTTAAAAAAAAAACATCACAATTTCTACAAAACCTTCCTGTATTTCGGTACAGTATCTACGCCAGGCAACAACTATACAAAGCCGTAATTACAATTATTGGTTGAGAATTTGCATGGCTTACCCTACATTCCGCTTGTTGTATACAGTTCACCAGACCCTCTTTGTCGAAGTACAGAAGGGGCTGCAGTCGCCAGACTAGCCATCCCTTCCCACGGGTTCGTTGTATGTTTTATATTATATACCTCACCAAATCACCATCATACTGTACTCATACTGTACTATATATAGTTAATAAGGAAGTTGCGTCATTCCTGGGGCCTGTCAATTAATGAGCGATCGGAAGGTGCGAATAGAACGCGCGCTCAAGTTCTACAAATTACCAGGAAGAAAGAAAGCTGCTTGTAGCTTTACTAGCTTATGTAGAAACTGGAACTAATAGCTAGCTATTCTACCTGAAATATATTTCTAAAGTTCTACAAGGTCCTTTCTAAGGCGAGGAGAGAAATAATAACTCTTAAGTTGTGTTTCAGAACATGAAACAAATTAAATTCAGAAGTGTGATCACATGAGCCATATTGTGTATACTCACCCCCTAATATATAGCATATCTTGTTAACTAATCTATCATGCATTGTGAAACACAATTTCAAAAGAATACAATACATCTTATGTTCATTGTCATATCTATTGTCTTCAATATTTATCAAGCTTTGAGCATTTAGCTACAACAAACATATATAAATTAAAAGTTGATTTTAGAAGGTTGTACAATTTAAAAATTCAAACTAATCAGTGCAAAGACATCAAAAATCCTAAATTGCAATTTAGTAATTATAATTAATACTACAGCTACATAGACATATCTACGTGTATAATAATTATAAATTACAATTGTTACTATTAATTATATAGTCACATACTTCATCAGGACTGTATCGAGAGAGTCCATATGCAACCATTATACTTGTTGCAGTAGTGGTAACATCTGGAAGAGAATCTAATAACCCTTTGTAATTGGTTTGGCCTTTCACAGTTGGAGGAGCTTTGCGCATTCCAAATGGTGCATTTGGAACATAAGCATAGATATCAAACTACCCGAAATTAACAGCTGCATGTTGAGCAGAGCCTGTGAATATTATAAGCGTACAATAATCCACAAGATCTTTCTTTGTTTCTAGTTTATCTGGAAAACCATGACCCTGTGGTGCATCATGAAATCCAGGAAATGCAGTAGTATGAACCTCTTCAGCCCAGTTCTGTAATTCAGTGTCGTTTTTGACATCATCATCAGATTTGTAGTAAAGGTCTAGAATCTGGCTGACATAAGACTCAATGGTGTTCCAAACTCGTATACCATCATCTCGATAACGGTAACCAGGAAGTAGATTGGGATCATCAACTCCACGTTCTTTCACATTTTCCTTTATATTCGTCCATTGTACTCTGTATTTTGTTGTTGTTCGTTGGAAAAGAATATCTTTTCCATCTCCTCCAATGCCAAATGCATGGTTGATTATGCCTCCTTTATTTATTAGAGTACCTCTGGCAGCACTGTTAATGGCCATTGTATAGCGATAGTGTGGACGCAATAGCTTGTATAGTGGATGGGCATCAGGGATATTACGCATTGTAGCCAAGCAATAAGCCTCCATTGCAGCATGACAAGGAATGTAGTGAGTGGCTACTTGATGGAACTGTAAGTAAATAGATGAACGTTTTCTGACCTTTCATATAATTATATAAATATATATATATGTATATTATATAGATAACATTAGCCTCTTCAGTAGCTTCTCTATTTGTTTATCTATGCAGAAGTTCATTTATGGCTTCCTGGATATAATTATAATTATTAATACTTTGTTTACATACCTGTGCATCTGCACTTCTATAGTAAATTTTTGCTGTCAATCCAATGATCAGTAGGTAGAAATATAGATTATCATCTCCTGGGTCTTTCTTGAGCTGAATAGCTACAGGGACCAATTTGTTAGCTGGAGCTGGACAGTAGTATCCTTTTCTACAAGGTAGTCCATCCATATAAGTACCGAGATCACAAATGTACACATGACCACCCTAAATATATCATTATGATGGAGGTACATAATTGTGTTAACACTCAAATGGCAAACAACAACACATTATAAGTTTATAACTGTCAGCTTCATTATACTAATTAAAATACACTTAAGCATCTACTTAGTAGGTTGTTTTAGTTAACTATGACTATAACTTAAACCCCTTTTAGTAAGGTATTGTGACTTTTAGTTAAATGAAAAATGGCCTTTTTTTTACTACAGTTGATGTACTAAAATTCCAGAAAATCATCATACTAAAAATGTGGTTATTATTGTACTACTAAAACAACACTGTAATTAGTGCACATTATATTACACACCTCCATTTCCTCTTTAAATGACAAGCCTCTTGTCAGAGAGGGTTTCACCATATCTTCAGTAACATGGAAATTTTCGGGCAGGGCTGAACACTTTTGTATGAGAACAGGATTTACCCCATTGAGAATCTGTCGACCAAATTCTTCATCTGCAACCCATCGATAAGCTTCAAAGATCTTAATTTCAGCATTGAGTGGAACTTCCTTTGGTGGAGTCTCACTCGTAAGTTCATCGACCAAAAGTCTCTGAGCCAGATTCTCAAACATATGAAGATTTTCAACAGACATGGATTCATTAACTGTCATGCCCAGAACTCTCTCAAGTAGGTTAGTAATATCAACTATCCATGAACTCAATAAGCTGTTAACTTTACCCTGGGCAAGACTTCCTAAAAAATTTACCATCTTTGCTCTTTCGAACTCTTCATCCAGAGGAAGAAGCAATGGGTCATCACTATCAATTGATGATGGTATGCCAGAATCTGGATACATCTTCCACTGGTATCCAACTTTCCTATCGTCAAGTTGTTGTTGTCGTTGCTGAATCAGCACTGGGTTTTCTGCAACATCTTTCAGTGTAGCTGTGAAAAAAAAATCTTTTCTATAGCAGCTACAAGTAATGACTTTTGGTTTGTATCATCATGATCATTTAAATAATTATGGTGTATATATATAATATATATAATATTTAATTATATATTATTGTACTTGCATAATTATAACAGAAAATATTAATTAAGTTCAAGCATTAAGTCAACTGAACCTATAACCTGTATAAGTCAAGTTAGTAAAACAAGTACCTAAACCATGAATATGCCTTGCTTCATAAAAGAAACCCTCTAGCAAGTACTTTTCCTATTAATAATTAATTATTGGTTACTGCAGTTGCAACTGTTAAACCAGTGGAGTGGCCTCTTACACACACAGGTGGGTGCTTGCTTATCCATCTTTAAATAAACTGCAGATGTGCAACTTCCTTGTAACTGTACTGACCAATAACTAACAATTCTGTTTTTAGAGTGATACAGATTAAAATGGTAATAGATCAGCACTGTATATAACGTAGTATTATAGAATAGGGCAGAGTATTAACTTTGTGAGTTTCTTATGCTTTTGTCATAACAGTTATGTATTCACATCACCTAGGCTTTAAAAATTGCGTACCCCGTGCACTGAGACCAGCCCCCCTTCACAATGAAAGCGGTTTTCAAGGTAGCCTAAATTCATCAATTATTATTTGGTAACTGATTTTCACACAAAGCTCTATATCAATTAATAGGTTATTTTAAACCTCATTTGCAGTTTCAATAAAATCATTATTAATAATATGCTCCTTAGACTATAATTGTAAATCAATAAAAATTTCTTTTCTTGTTATGTCATGTTTTAAAAGCCTGATCTTGATCTATTGACTAGTTGATAAGGTACATTCCATAATAAAGAATGGACAATGTACTTCAAACGTAATTGTGCCAACTTCTCAAATATTCGTTGGAGTACAATAGATGTTATTGGTTATTAAAATATTAGTACATACTATAATTACTCTGAAATGAGCAAGTTACATCTGTTGTTTTCACAGATGTTAGAATGGGGGTGATAATATATCACACGTTGTACCTATAATACTATGCTATATAATATATAATAATTAGTTTTGCTACCATGGGTTTAGTACTTTATGTACTAGTCAATATGAAATGAAACTAGATTGTAGCGGGAAAAACAAATCAACATTGAGAAAAATAAATTACGTTGAAACTCCTGTAACCAACTTAAGGATAAAATAACCTATTACTTTTTACAATGAGTATTAAGTAGACCAGACCTTTCCTTGTCCATTCCTTTTTGTAAAGGAGCTACATGTAGTTTGTACCAGACTAACTATAGTTTAATTATAAACATTACTGTATATAGCTCACTGGTTTTAGAAGTGACTTTCACTTCCTTTGTAGTATGTCCTACCCAATGATAGCAAGGGAAATTAGTCTCCATGTTGTCATCTTGGAAGTCCACAATCGTTATGAACTCCACATACCAGTGAGATTCAAGCCCTTCAGGGATAACGTCGTAATGCAGTCCAACACCGACAACTTCAATTTCACCAAAATCCTCACTACTCTCAATAATGAAGTCATCAAATGTAGATTTTTCAAAGTTTCGTTTAAACCAACCTAGTAAACCATCAGTTCGACCAATGCTAATTTCACCTGAAGAGCCTTTAGTCCCAGTGATAGAGAAGTATACATCCATGGGATTTGCAGTGGCATCTTTCTGACTTCCAGTTACAATTTGAACTCCATAATAGAATTTGCCACCTGGATTTTAAGAAAATAATTTTTATGAATAACATTATAATTATATAATATATATATATATATATATATATGTAGTTAAAACAACACTAATATATAATTATATAATATATTATTATTTATAATATTACTGATTCTACTACATGTCAATGCCATGATGTAAACAAACATAATCCAATAAAACTCGCTTTTTCTCACTTCAGGCTGTATCACAAAGGGAGGCAATGCAGGAGAGACTACATGAGTATCAGGGGCATCAACTTCGTCATAGCCATGTGACTTGTGCGTCACTATAGTTACTACTGGTTTAGTAAGAGACATCGGGCAGATGATCTACAAAAAGCCCCTGCTCCAGTTTGAAGTGAAACCAGAATCGTTATGCAGTTCGAATTTATAGGCGAAATGATTTTTTAACCCCTCTTGCATGCTTCACGTTCGATGGCTACGCCCTCGATTGTTCTCGCGGGTGCAGGAGATGTAACCGCTAGCGGAATTACGAAAAGCAGCAATGGTTACATCGAGAAACTATTCTCTAAAGGCTTATCATGTATTTATACCATTGTAACACAAAACAATCATTTTAAATCACTGTATCACTGTATCACTGAATTAAACTTATGACATTAAACTATACACTATATTACATATGCAGTCATTACATCCTAATTCAGAGGTAATCTTGAATGTGAACTTGACTGTTATTATGTATATATATAAATTTAATGCATGGTTTAATTTCAGGAATCATGTTCTCTGCTGAATAAAGATGAGTTGCCTATACGTGCTGCACAACGCATGTGATATTTATGTCAAAGACTCACATATGTACATACTATGATTTAGTACATGGATTTTATATATAAATTATAAGTTATCCTTATTGGTCAATCACCCTCACTGTCATAAACATTCATTACTTCTGGAGGCATATCTTTTTTGAATTATAATTACAATCCAAGATTTGAAAACAAATTCTTTTGTATAGTCACTGTAGAGTACAATCCCATACAATCATAATGTGTGGTGATGGCACAATTCATGTGTAAAATAATACACTTTGTTTTTTTTTCTGTTCATTGTATTAAATGTCTTTTTATCAGTCTTAATGTCTCTGTGTATCAGTCTTAATGTCCCTGTGTATCAATCTTAATGTCTACTGGTTCTGTATATAATGTAATATATGTAAATAACTCTGTTTTAAGAACGAGTTTATGTTTTGGCTTACCTTGTAACTGAATAAAATTTCTCCAACCATTACATTTTGGTAAAAACATTAATATACTAATAGCATGTCCTTAGTTATACAGAACTCGTCTGAGAACTGCCACATGATTGCTACAGATTCACGTGACAATTCGCAATTGCAAGAATTAAACTTGAACCCACTGTAATTAAAGGTGACATCTCTATATAAGCTTGAAATCATCTTCACTCAAGTGAAAAGCAGATCTACTTTAGATCTAGTTCATTGCTATTTCTTTATAGTTTTGCTGTTTAGCACACCATTGGACATCATTTGTTTATAGTAATTAAAATCAGTAATCCCCCAATTGAAAGCTGAAGGTTTATATGATAATTATTATATAATTCATATTGATAGTGCTATGACAAACTTATTTGGACAATAATTATGTTCAGTTTACAAGTATTAATGAGCACAAGTGCATGGAATATAAATTCAAAGGTTTGTGAAAACACAAAGAGCATAAGTGTCAGAAACGGTACGACTGGTAAGGCTATGGCATTACACTCTTAAGCCCCAAATATATATGAACTGAAGATTCCTTCTTATATTATCTAGCTGTTTAGCTGCTAACCAGCTTATGGATCTGTTGCAGGTAGCTATGCAGTCATGACTCTACTTACTAACAGTATTATTGATCAGAATAATTATATTTCAAATCAGTAATCTTTCAATACATTTGAATGTCTCAGAATTCAGGAGGCATATGAATGTCTCAAACTTCATCTCAGCAGACATAAAATGCAAATTTATTGCATGACCCAAGATCTAGACCCAAGCACGCATTTCGCCTTCTCAGCTAAATGTGTTTCTTAAAGTTGAACTATTGCTTGTCAGAGTTGTATATCAATTCTCTTTTATGAGGTCATTTATATAGCATGTAAATGTTCACACGATGTGCCTTTTCTTGCATCAATATAATAACAATAGCATATAAGATATAAAATGCTACACATTATTAATAATTATTGAGAAATGGTTGTATTTACTATATAGCTACTTGCGATTCTTAAGAACTAGGAATTAAGTTCAATTCAGAAATGTATATATATTATATACAGTGAAACCCCTCTATTGACGACACTCTGAAATGAGGACTCCCCTGTATTAAGGACACTTACAAATGTCCCAAACTGTGCTTTATAATATAAATTCACTCCTGAAATGAGGACACCCCTGTAATCAGGACACTTATATTTATCCCAAGGGTGTCCGGAATTGAGGGGTTCCACTGTATATCTATTTCTAATAAACAATTTTTTTTGTAAGATTGCTAGTTATACAATCTGGCTTCCTATACAGAAATTCATTCGGCTTCTTAAAAGGAGTTAAGGCTCCTCCCTACATGTGATGATTGTGTGCAAAGTGCATATACACTTCACTTATTTATGTAATAATTATTATGAACATGCATATTGCTTTTTTTATAATGTACATTATTATATAGGGTGTTACAGAATAGAACTTATCGGCAATAATGGTATTGTGTCAACATGTATGATGACTTGTTGAACATGTTGTTATATTATATCTCTAAGAAATTATTAGAAGCATCATGCTGTTGTCACATTCTTAATTAATAATGAGACCATAATGAATTTTTACTAGGAATCCTGAAAAATACAATTTTACTCTACTTCATAAGCACAATTATTATATTCCAAATTGAATGTAGCTACAGGGTATGAGTGATCATAATATCGACAAACCCCAAAATGCCAAAATGTTGTGTGCATTATGTATGTGGGCACTTGTAGCTACACATGAGAAAACTGACGGTCGGCCTTTTTGCTGAATTTAAGTAGAAATGAAAGAATGATCAATCAGTTTACTTAGCTTTCCTATTTGTGCCCACATACACATCCGCCTCACATTCAGCAACAGACCCACTTGTTTACTTAGTTAAGATAAAATCACTCTCTCAATCACACTCATATCTACACATGTCTTGTACATTCAGCAACTTGTCCAATATACATGTACATACCTCACATTCAGCAGCAGATCCACTATCAGTCTGTTTATTTAGTTAATTAAGATCACTTTCCATTTCTACCCATACATTCAGTAACAGGTATTATGATTATCTTTTAGAATTAAGAAATCGATGTTGGAATTGCTCAAAACATGAGCCCATAATAACTCCGAAATTGAAGACAATTCTGAGTGGGGAAGATGGTAGATTGATTTAACCCTATATATATATATATATATATATATATATATATATATATATATATACATATATATATATACAACTCTTAAACCATAGAATCGAGAATAGGGAATCAAGATATAGTTGATTTGCCATCCTGAACTTGATAAATAGCTCTACAATAACATTGATGATTAATTTATGTATTTAGCCATAGCATGATAATATTACATTACAAATCGTGAATGACATAATTATGAGTTAAAACATGGAGTTGCATAAAAGTATACAACTGGAGTGTCAAGACATGCATGGATGATGACTTATTTTTGCAGTGACAGTCCTCTTAGTTAACAATTTGTGTATGTACATGCATGCAACTTCAGATTATAAAGCAAGCTTTCTGCTTTTTGACCAAGAATTCCAGACCCTAGATACCATGCACCTTTTGACAGTTGGTCAAAATAGTCCATACATTGGTAGCCATATCATATTAGCTCATCATCATTATAATACATGATGCAAATTTAAAATTTGGCTGTATATAGTGACTGGGTGATGTGCTTACTGAAATCCCTATTATTTTGCAGTAATCATTACGGAGCTAAATGTTCAACTAAAAATTAATCTCATCATTAGTACACAATTATAGATGAACAACATCAACACAAAATGGAATGTCAATTAAAAAAATAATTGATTTTAAATACATTATTTGATTGTAGAGAATGTAATATCATCTTATTAATTAACATCAACAACACATACCACATCACACCACAAAAGAAAAAGGAGTCTTAGAATATGAGAAAGAAATTTTTAACATGCACAGTTAGAATTGAGCTCATTGGATTTTAACGTCAGTTTTCTGTCTTTTGTTAAAGGTGAAGTTCCAATTTTCTGTATTTGGGGAAAACAAAAGCACTTGTCAATTTGACATATGAGGTTAGTGTGTTAAAATATGTGACTGTATTACATAATGTATAATACAAATGTTTACTGGTATCCTTAAACATTTTTTGTTCTGCCATTTGTACTTGGTATCCAGAAGGAGTGCTTACTGGTTTCTGAATTACCAAATACTGTCTGCTTAATTCTGATATGTTTCAAGATACATGTAAGCATTTATTATGCAATGAATAATACCTTTATTGAATGAACAGTCATTTTGTTGTGTGGTAATGTTGTTTAATTATAGTTACTAGTAATATCTTGTTATGTTGAAATGTTTTTTAATGGATCATAGGGCCATCCCTATGATTGCTTTCCCATGGGTTCAATGTATGTTTATATAATTTATTTGCTTGTGTAACTTATGTGAGTATGCATAGTATACATTATTAAGGAAGTTGGGTCAATCCGGGGAGCTCAGTCAGTTAATGGGCATGGCGCATAATACAACACATGCTCAAGCTCTACAGACCAGTATGAAGAAGCTGCTTGTACATGTACATGTAGCTTACATAGAAACTAGCTGTTTTGCTTCAAATATATTTCTAAAGTTCTATAAGATCCTTTAAAAAGTAAGGAGAGTAGATAATCAAAATAATATGTATATTTGATTAGACTGTTATGTTTCAGGCCAGCCGTGATTAATGAATGTTGAACACCACAAAGCAATCATAGAGATACTGTGTTATTTACATAGTTATCATGTAGTGTAATAATAATATAATGTGATCATTGTTAGTAGAATTTTAGTAATCTATCCAGCAGTAGAAATGCTTGCAAACTTGCTGGCTGAAATTAAACACCCAGCGAGTGATTGGTTCTGTCTATGTAATAGTGTTTTTTTCAAAAACACAGTGTAATGGTACATAAATGTTCTAAACACATCACAAAGCTTGAAATTAGTTGTATAAGAATGTATGCATTCCTTGCAAAGATTAATGCAGTTCACAGTATCTGCATACATGTATTCGTATGCCTTCCATTAGAATAATCCACCATTTTTCTCTTAGTTACTGGTTTTCATAATATTTATAACATATGCCTGCTTTGGTAATCGACAGTTAACATTGTCATGCATATTATAAAAGCAGATAGTAATATAATAAAATATACAATATTGTCTTCTTACATGATAAGTTGCTGTTTCTTGTGTTTGTTTAACTTGATGAGCTAATCTTATAAATACCTAAGTGAAATACATGTACTGTAAATGTATAATAACAATACATGTACATGTATAAATGTATAATAACAATACATGTACACGTATAAATGTATAATAACAATACATGTACATGTGTACATGTATAAATGTATAATAACAATACATGTACATGTATAAATGTATAATAACAATACATGTACAGTGTACAGTAGTGGTTAGTAAAATCAACTAGCAGTAACAAAAAATTGGAACTTTTGCTATTCAATTCACAGAATTTTCTCTTTAAGCGTTTTGTTAATCAGCCATTTTGAATGTATAGGAAACCCACAAACTTTGATTTGCAAGTACTTAAAAAGTGGTGTTGCCTTACAAATTGAAAATAGCGAGAGGTGGAACAATCAATCATATGAAACACATTGGGATATGGGGTATGCTTTTCCAGAAAATGTTTTAAAATTTTGGCACTCTGAGGTTGCTTCTGGGACACTAGAAAGCTTGTAGCTGAGATAATGTTCCATGTTGGAAAACTAGCTTTGAAATCTGGAGGGCCCCACTGTACAAAACTCTACATTCTATTGCAAGCTCAGTAAAGAATAGTAGAGTGCAGTACAGCAGAGTACACTGCACTACATGTATTTGGTTGTAATGTTCAACTGTTACCTTTGATACATTGAGGCTAGCTTTGGAACTTGCTTCGAAAAATGATGCTTCATAATGTTCTGCTAACTATTAGAAATGAGAAAACTAATTTTAATGTGGTGTTTATCAGAATATGATATTCATTCAGTTCGTGTGTCAATTCATCATCAAATATTCAACATATATGTACATGTATATGAAATAACTCAATTCCTTACTCCAGCAGTCTATCAATCAATATGTATGTACAATTGTACATCAACAACAGTTCCGTGTATTACTAGTGAAAATTTGGTGACTCCAAAGAACGTTCATGATTAGAAAAAGAAAACTAATCACTTAATTAATTAATGTATCTTACATTCAATCCCTCAGATGTTGTTACAACTCTATCTTCCTCTGCATCACATTTGTGTCCTACAATTACTACACATATATTTGGAGACGCATGCTGAAAAATATAAACAAATTAATAATAATGGAATCTATAATAACAGGAGCCCATGAAAAAACTCCTTCTACAAGCTATATCTCTAGCCAGAGTTCTATACATGTAGTGGGCGTGGCCACGTAGAGGCATCTAAAAATAGTAACACCAACTAAATGTCTGGCTTTAGCTATTTTAATTAATTGCGTGGGAGTTGTGTACTCCATTCCTCTTGTTTTATCTTTCATGGGCTCCTGATAATAATGTTATATCTCAATCTAGTAGAATGATTACTTTTGATACTCTTATCAATAATAATCCATAAATAGTTTTCAATATTCATTGTGATGATTCTTGAACTTCACACTTAAAAAAACATAACATTTCAACCTGAGGGCTCATAGCCGAAGAAGGCTGTTGGGCTGAAACATTATTTTCAAGTAATTTTTGTATTGTGCTACACAAATAGTTCAATAATCTCCACATCAATACATGTATAATAATTGAGTCCATATTAAGGGTATAGTATAATTAATTACTTGTGATACACTTTCCATCCATGTTGTACAATTAACAAAAGAACTTCTACTTGTGATATCATATAATAACAAAGCACCCTACAGGAAAAAAAAGAGAATATAGGAGTAGATAAGATCAAGTAAAACATGAAGATGGAAAAAAAGCAATAAAAAAGATTCCTGATTGAAAAAGACATAAAGATACATACATGTACAGTATATGCCAATAAAATGTCACTATACTGTACAGTAATTAACTTAGTTCTACTGTCAGTATAGTGTAGCAATTACTGTCTCACTACTGTGGTGTTTAATTGACAAGTATACCAATTACTGTCAAAACTGTACTGTTGAACTACTATAGCGTGGAAGTGAAACTACTAATTAAGTAATTACTAGACTGTTTGGTGACATAATGACATGTACATGTACATGTAAGGAGTGAGGACCTAATGCGTATGTTTTGTAAAAATGTTTCTAGTGTTTTTCACATTCCAGAACTACATGTACATGTATGTGTACATGTATTACTAGACTAGCAATTTACAGTATATACCTTCTTGTAAACAAATGAACCATTCTATTTTGCTTAAACAGGTGGAGCAAGAGGAAGTACAGGTACATGTAGCACCATATTTTAGTTTTACTAATTAAAAGTTCCAATTATCGAACAATTTTCGTTTAGTTAGTTGTATATTATATACATGTACATGTATATGTACATGTAGTTACATGTATTATGCTAGACATAATTATAATTTAGTTTTAGTTTCATTAACTAAAAATTAAAATGTCTTACTAATAAGGGTCTTAGTTAACTAAACAAACACTACATGTAGTGAATAGAAAAGTGGCTAACTTTGCTTGCATTCAATGTGACTTTAAATATCAAGTTCATTAACCATTTTACTAGTATCTGAGAGGCAAATAAGCTCCAGTGCTCTATGGGTGAATAGTGAGCATTAAGGTTACATGTACATGTACTTGTAAATTATAATGGAGTCAATTGTCTCAAACATAATTATTATAAGGTACATGTACATTATGTACATGTAGAACTAGACTTTGATTTTGACATCACAAGCATCTACATCAGTGTTTTCAATAAGAAAATAAGCAGTGGGCCAATCTGGCTCATAGCATTGATAATTCTGTGCCAGGATCAAATCAATTGCACCATCACTAATCATAAGCCTCCTTATTGGAAATCAATGCATTTAACATAGAGTGCAATACTAATCATAAGCCTCCTTATTAGAAATCAACTAATCATAAGCCTCCTTATTAGAAATCAATGCATTTAACATAGAGTGCAATACTAATCATAAGCCTCCTTATTAGAAATCAACTAATCATAAGCCTCCTTATTAAAAATCAATGCATTTAACATAGAGTGCAATACTAATCATAAGCCTCCTTATTAGAAATCAATGCATTTAACATAGAGTGCAATACTAATCATAAGCCTCCTTATTAGAAATCAATGCATTTAACATAGAGTGCAATACTACTTGCTGCCCCTTATAAGGAATCATGGTTTTTTTCATTTTATGTAAATACTGAAGTGTTTTACAATGAATTAACTTGAGATAATATTATAGTGATAACAATCAGAGTTGTCTGAGTCCAATTCTTGAAATTAACCTTGCTTGCTACATATCTGCGTTGTTTGGCATCTAGCCATTGTTTATAAGATTGGTGAAATGGAAATTTCTCTATGGGTAAAGCATTAAGACGTAATCGAATCAGCTGATCAAGGTGTTCTGAACCAAGGCGGTTTTTTAGTCAAGTTTAGATATGAAAAACCTCTTTCCACTACTGCTGTACTAGCAGGATAAGTAAGTACATGTATAATCTCTGAAAGTATCACAAAATTAGGGTATCGTACTCTTATCCCTTCATCAATAACTAATTTCAGTGCCAAAGTTTGCAATTTTTCATTCTTAAAGTTTGCTTTAATGCACTGCTTGAGCATATCCCAAGTACGAGTATAAGAATGAACGCTTTCGAGAAACTTTTGAACCAATAGATGACTGATCTTCTGATGTTTCCATGAAAGATTCTTCTGATTCATTGGATGATCCTTCTGATGATATAAATTTAGTTAGGAGACACTGCATGCTTTTTGCAAGTAGGTTCAGCCATTTTTTATACAAATATCATGTGTTCATTGTGTTATTGCGCATGTGCAAACATGCCCAATAGTGATTGCGCAATCAAGTCGCACTAAGAGTACATGTACAATGGGTGTTTCACTCTTTGTGCCAATGTCGCGCCAATTTGCCTTATTGAAAACACTGATCTACATGTATATAGTGGTCAACACAGATGACTGAATTTCAGTAACTACAAATTGAGTATACATGTACTAACACATGTACATGTACACATTCGCTGTACATGTATGTATGTATTACATAATTGGGATAGACCCTTGTTACCCTCGCCGCGTAGCGTAGGCGGAAGGGTACGGTAATCGTTTTGTCTGTGTGTCTGTGTTTCTGTGTGTCTGTGTGTGTGTGTGTTAGCAATTTTTCTTGAAAAATAAAAACATTGACATTTCAAAAGGGGTACTGATAGACTTCAAATTATACAAGGAAAAAAAATAACGTAGGAATTCTTCTTAAACCTTTTGGTTCTAAAGTTATGACAATTTTTATAACTCACAGTTATTGGTTCACCACTTTAAGATGAAACGAGGGCAATAACGAGAGAAAATATGGACACACGAAACACAAGTGGTCCTCTTGCATGGCTGTCGCTAGCCAAGAAACGCTTCAAACCCAAAACAATCGATGTTATGGTTGCTACTACATCACCATTGATGCAAGATAGTAGAGAGCTACCTAGCTCCGGCTCCACCTACAGGTATGACGTACGTACGTACGTCCATGCAGCGTCATGTACTAAACACGTGATCCAGGTGATTCAATACGTTTTCATACGTTGGAGGTAGACTTGAGAACGTCTTCGAAGGAAAACAGAGAATAAGATGTAAGATATATATATATATATATATATATATATATTAGTTTTTTTCATTACTTCTATTCTTCTGTGTGTATTACACATAGATATCAAGAACCTCAGCTCTAATATATAACTTTAATAGCAACATAATATCTATTATGATGTACACATTATACAATATTATCACATCTACTTTCGATAAACATAATTATTTACAATTACTTACAATTATTTACGTTTAAAGTTTAAACTTCATACATCACACGTTACTACTTAACCACGTAGGCGAGGGTCCCGTCCCGACGGCGCTCGTTTGGATTAGTACTGACCTAGCTTATATAACTTTTCCTTCTCTTCTGCTAAGCAAGGAAGAAAAAGGACAAGAGTAAACCAAGGGTCTATCCCTAACTATCGTTAATTATACAAACACATGTATGTACATGTACATGTACTTGAAGTATTACATGTATTATTATAAGGGAAGACCTTAGGTAGAGTTAGTAATGGCAGTATTACTTTCAACACATGATTAATACAATAAGCATTATAGAAGGAAATATATATAAAAACAAGTGTATATAGAGAAAAAAACATCCCTATATTTGCTTTGTGATGACTATGTATTTTAAGCATTGCTGATAGCACTAGTGTTTCTACCTTTCTGTGTACTCGAAAGCTGGGGCCTGAAGAAGTAAGTGTAAGCCTGATTGCAGTCTAAATACACAGATCTTTGATGAACTGACTGAAGTACTCCTTCAAGGTTCTAAATGACAACTTCCTCGTGTCTGAAACTCAACAACTTATCATACTTACTTGTTAAAGATTCTTGCATACTATTTATACTGTATATACAACAGTTATTAGCAGTTTTACATCCTTTCTGAAGTTTCCTCAGCTGCTCTGTAGTGATGGGCGATATATCGATTCTATATCGTTTTAATCGATATTTAATGTATCGATACGGTATCAATATCAGTAGTCTCAGATATACCAATTCGATACGATAAACACGCCCACTTTAAACATTAATTAATAGATTTTAATATTAATTATGTAAAATTAACAGTCATTATGATTAATAAATTATGCACGCGGGAACAGCGGGATTGCACGCATTGAGTGGTCATTGGTCAGGTGTTTACTGTTTGGATAGTGTGGTCTTTATTCTGTATTTGTTGCATGGATAGTGTGGTCTTTATTCAATATTCATGGCAATTGCAACAAATAAGTTATTATTCCTTATTAACAATTTTTATTAGGTTAAGTAATTATTATATGGGTGTGGCTCGGGTATCGTATCGTTATTAGTATCGATATCTACGATACTACTAGATATCGATCGGTATCGTATCGATTCATTTTTTGCTGTATCGCCCATCACTACTGCTCTGTAGCTCCAACGCGCGTTCTTTTACGCGCCACGCCCATTAATTGACCGAGCCCCCCGGGAATGACGCAACTTCCTTAACTACGTATACAACGCATAGTCGCGCAAGTGACACAAACATATATATATATATATATACATTAAACCCCATGGAAAGCAATTATAGGGATGGCCCTACGGGCCATAATAATGAACCAGTACTTAATCACAGGACATGATCTCATTATGAAAGAAAAATTCATGAAGTACATGTATATGTACATGTACATGTACATGTACATGTAACAATATGCAATATAAGTACTGTAGTACAGAGTGTATAATACCAGATCATGACTAACATACACATGTTAATATAGTGCCATATGTACATGTATATACATGTACATAACATTAACATTATTAAAATTATACATCAGGATTGAAATTTGACATGCACGAAAGCTGAAATAGATAATCGTAAGAAAATTGTGTAGGAGAAACCATGAAACTCACAGTCAACTGAGTCGAGATGAACAACAGTACTGATGTATATTACACTAAAGGTTTACATAAAGTTCATTTACATTTATACTACACTGTACATGAAAGCACACGTAAATGTACATGTATGTTACATGATGTAAGTGTTGTGTACACATACATGTAATTGGATTAAATATGTACATGTACATGTACATGATGCGCACAAACTGTCATGTGTACATGTTATTGATGTTAATGCTATGTATGGTACATGTACATTGTGTTCTTGTACACATGTACATGTACAGCACATGTGATTTCTATTGGAGAGCCAAATGCAAGTCAAAAGACATTATAATAGTACTAGCATTAAACTACATGTAACAGGTTACTATTTTTTTGGAATACACTGACTACACCCACATGTATAATGCATGGATGCTATGCGGGTAAATAAAAAGAACAAATTTAGGTGCAGACTAACTGGAACTCTAAGTCTTGCTGCAATTTGAGGAGACATTATTGGAGTTATACATGTAGAAGACATTTTCACTTTACTTAATATTTAATGTATTATGAGCGTAGTCCTATTTTAATCACATTAACTAATTTAGTTGTTTTGTTTTTTACTCATTTATGTGGGAGATGCATGTTTCAACCCTTTTTTATTTATTGATGTACGTACATGTACTCTTTATTCATGTAGCATATACATGTACATGTATATATGTGTCCATCTGGTGTTACTCAACATTTACTTTAGCAATTACATGTACATGTATAAATGCATTGTACATGACATCTCAGGCCATATAAACACTTGTCTAAGTGTTTTATGTTTGTATATACTGTACTATAATATACATGTACATTGTACATTAATCCACATCGAAAGAATATAAACATTTCTACACAAAAAAATACTATGGTACTCTCAGTCTCTGATATACATGTACATGTACATGTATGTACTGTGCTTATATGTACATGTACATGTTTATACACACATATGAGTATATGGATACAAATCATACAATGTACAGTAAACTGACTCACAGCAGCTCCTCTAAAATATGCATTAGTTAGTGTTCTGAATCTTTCCTGTCCAGCAGTATCCCTAGGAAAATGATCATACAAACATGTACATGTGTGTACATGTATAACTTCATTGTGTTTTACTTTTACTCTGCTACAATGTACATGTACCTGTATATACATGTACAAGTATGTCAATAAAATGTTACCATACAGTTCTACTGTCAGTGTAAGTAGAGTAATTAATGTCTCACTACTGTGGTACCTGTTCAATTGACAAGTACATGTACATGTACATCAATTACTGTCAAAACTACTGTTGAACTACTGTAGTGTGACAATGAGTAATTACTGTACTGTATGATGGCTTTTTATTGACATAATTATACTGTATATATACATGTACATGTACTTAGTAGGTTTGTTATGGGGAATTGGTGTTTAAATTCATTGCTAAGTTATATGTACATGTATTATCCCAATCTTGTTTGTGCGCTTTTTTGATTTTGATACCCCTAAATGCTCTTTCATTTAAAAACAAGTGTACAGTATATAGAGAAAAAAGTATCCCTATGATTAATCATGGCTAACTTTATTATGCTTGAAACACAACAGCCTATTATAGTTAATATTTTGATTATCTACTCTCTTTGCCTTTTAAAGAACCTTGTAGAACTTTAGGAATATATTTCAGGTAGAATAGTTAGCTATTAGTTCCAGTTTCTACGTAAGCTACACAGCTCTCTTTCTGCTGGTCTGTAGAGCTTGAGTGCACATTCTCTTACGTGCCACGCCCATTAATTGACCGAGCCCCCGGGATGACGTAACTTCCTTAACTACATATACAACGCATACTCGCGCAAGTGGACACAAACATATAGTTCGAACCCGTGGGAAAGCGGGCCATAAAAATTTTTTTTTGTATAGTACATACACACATGTACATGGATCTACAATGTACATTGTACATGTACATGTACAATGTGTATCACCAAATGTATATTAGATCTGAAAGTTGAATTTCATTGTCCAAGCCATTCTTCATAATCACTTTGCAAGAAGTGCATTCTAAATTAGTATACATGTACATGTACATCTTCTTCTGATGATTGACACAGGCTACATCTTAACTTAGTTACAATGTACATGTAGTATATCATCACTGATAAATCTTACATGTATAGTGCTCTCTCTATGTTGTTATAGGGAGATACAATTATTGCCAGTTGAAATATATGTAGTATGTTAGCAGTATACTAATGTTTATGTACATTGTATACATGTACATAGTAGTAGTGTTGTTTTAGTTCATTATCAGATTTAATAAGGATATTGTAAGTATTAGTTTAACCAAACTATTACAGTTTTACTGCAATAACTAAAATTTAATAATTATTTAGCTTAATATTAGTACACTATAACTGTAATGTAACTAGTACATGAAAATTCATGTGTCTAGCATGCTAGCAAAAGGCGCAAACAAACACACACACAACAAACAAACAAGCTGCCACAATGGCTTCATTAAACATTAGATGAATTAGATGATGAATTAGATGATGAATTAGATTAACATTACATGTACATGTAATATTATGAACCAGCCATACTATAATGTACATGTACATGTGTAATAGTGTTGCTTTAGTATGATGTAATTAGACACATGTACATGTAATATTATGAACCAGCATATACTATAATGTACATGTACATGTGTAATAGTGTTACTTTAGTATGATGTAATTAGACACATGTACATGTACTAAATGTAATATTATGAGGAGCTGTAATTACACAAGTATAACTAAAAGTGGTCATTATACATGTATATACATGTACATGTACAATGTATCTCAAACAACACTATTATTGTATGTAGACTAGAAGAGACTAGATGAGATTTGTGGATAAGAAGTACATTGTAATTACATGTAAATGTTTTAACAAGAGAAACTTTCCTGAAACACATGTACAATGTACATGTATGTACATACATGTACATGTACATCATAGTTTTTGATACGTTTTGAAGCATGGGCCAAATGGACTCAACAATGGTTATAGTGTGTGTGCCACTGTGAATACATCTTGAGCCAATTAACAAAGAATTAATGCTGTTAGTGACAATATAATCATAATTAACTACACCATCCGGCCCAAAGAGAGAACTGTGCAGTGCCAAATAAGAAGCTCTGGTGCAACCATATGAGCTTATCAAAAATACTGAAGTACATGTACATGCATGGTATTATAATTTCTCGTTGTAAATGTGAACAGACTTCGTTGCTCACCATATTTGTAGTTTCACTCTTTCATCATCTACTGTAATGATTTTAGTTTTATAGTCAATTCCTGAATGGTAAACAATAAGAAACATTCATGGAATATATGTACAGTATACATGTATGTCTTATAAGTGTACTACAGTATATAAATCACCATACAGTAACAGTAATTACCTTAGTTATGCTGTCAGTATAGTACTGTCTCACTACTGTGGTGTTCAATTGACAAGTACATGTATATATACATGTACCAATTACTGTTAAAACTATTATTGAACTAATGTAGTGTGGAAATGAAACTACTGAGTAATTACTGTACTGTATGCCTTATAATTATACTATACAGTATAGGACCAGCTCAATACAGTACAGTACAGTACCTACTCAGTACAGTGCATGTATAATTATACTATACAGTATAGGACCAGCTCAATACAGTACAGTACAGTACCTACTCATGTATAATTATACATGTACTATACAGTATAGGACCAGCTCAATACAGTACAGTACCTACTCAGTACAGTGCCTGTATAATTATATTGCAGTACTAGAAATGCAGTATGCATGTTTGTATGAGTTGCACTGACATAATGTGAGACAGCATCATTATAACAGAATTTTAAAGGTTTGTAATGTATCATAATAAATTATTATTAATAATCATGTAAATGTTTAGGGAAATAGAACACTTACTGTACATGTATAATACTAATTTTTAACAGAGAGTTAACATTAGTGTACAGCTGTATCCTATCATAGGACTATGCATGGTCCATAAGATATGAAATAATATGAATGACCTCAAAATCTCCTGTATGAAATACTAGTAAGCTATACATGCATATGGGAAGCATCTTTTCCCTTTGAAGGAGAGGTGTTGCTATTAGCATAGTGCTCCTACTTATAAACAACGTATATGCTAAAGGTATCCGGTATAAGAGCCCTATTAAGAGGGCAGTGTTTTTCCCAGAAAAAAGGTAGAGAGGTGATTATATTCGCCCCCACCAAAAACTCCACCCATTTCAAACTGACAACACTCCTTGCATATTTCCCTGACACTTTTTGTCTCTTTTTGTTTCTTATGAAATACAGCCTTACATCAATTTCGAAGCACCACCATTTTAAATTAATGATGCATAAGAGAGCGTACTATTAAAGTGAATACCAAAAATGTCACAGTATCAGAAACAAGTATGATAGATTTGGAACAAAAGAGCTCCAATTTCCAGATAGGATTCAATAACTAGTCATGAATTTGAGTCGTGTCTAGAATTTATTGTGATTGAAAACTTAAATTATTATTGTATCATAATACATCATATAATTATAGTGTTTCTCTGATCATTACATACATGTACATGTGCCTAGCATGCTAGCAAAAGGCATAGAAACAATTAACAAACAAACACAATAAACAAGCAGCCACAATGGCTTAGAAAATTCATAAAACACAGCCACAAAGGGCTTAGAAAATATTAAAGCAGCCACCATGGCTTAGAAACATGTACACATGAAAGTGTAGCAAAAGCAAAAGCATAGCTGACACTTACATTGCTACTTTACTGACAAGCTTCCTTTGGGGTATACAGTACATTAATTCTTTCATAAAGGTCAAGTTTGTATGTATAATGTACATGTGTAGTAATACATGTATTTATATATATACATTGTAGTTTACAATAATTATACAAACATAACATGTGACCTTGATGAGAAAATCAGTAATTAGGGGAAATTATAATTATGATCACATATTTATACAATACACATAATATGTATATGTACATGTAAATTAAATACGAATTTTAATCATAATTATTTATATAATATAATTATAATTATATAATTGTAATATAAATACCACTTGTACATGTACATATATTACCATATACATGTACGTATAAATATCGGTTTACTGTTCTTCACAGAGTATTGATGAATTAAACGATCAGCAATTAAATTTCATTATGTGTGCATGACTGAGCATGTGCGTTTTATGTGTAAACAATAGAGAGCTGTTCCATTTTAATTTTATCACTGGAAGTACACGTACATGCACTTAGTAATGGAAGGTGAGAACTGAGATATGGAGATACTTGTACTTGTTAGACACATTCCAAGGAAGGTTTAAAAAAAAAAATTATCAGTGGGGAAAACATTTAGAATGCTGAAATGCATTCGGAAACTAATTTGCGAATTGTAATTTGACAGTTTGAACCCAAAATCCACCAAAACACCAAATACAAAATACTTCCATCTATAAAGTATAATCAATGAAGGAAGCCTGAGTGACATCTCTAGCCAGGGCAATAAATGCTCGCTTGCTTGCTTGAATCAATGGACAGTTACAGTGGCGATCAGCCATAACTTTGCGGAGGGGTGCGTGTACGTGACGAGTTACTCGCAAGTGCAATGCGAGTGACTCGCAGGATATTACACATCTTATTGTATTCTTACTGTATTTTCAGCTGTCATATTCAAAAAGCCATCAATATTTGGTTACTACACAGTGTTTTTGATAAGCTCATATGGCTCACGATTGGCCCAAAGTGTTTCTTATTTGGCACTGCCACTAACAGCATTAACTCTTAGTTAATTGGCTCAAGATGTATTCTCAATGGCGCACATAGTAACCATTTTTGAGCCAATTTGGCCCAAGCTTCAAAACTTATCAAAAACTATGTTACTACATGTACATGTAAGTGGAACAACAACTACCCTTCAAGGATTAGAAGTTTCATTTTTTTTCTTCATATAAAATAGCTGAAAAATGAAACCACTTTGAAATCAAATCAAATAAGACCTCTCTTTGAATCCTCAGTTACATGTACTGTACGTGTACATGTACATGTGTACATAAATGTACATGTACATTTATGACAGCCTAATATCAAAGTCAATTATGATCATAACCATAGTCTAAGCAACCAAATACAGAGTAGTACAAAATGTACAACTACATGTATCATACACACATTAAACAGTAATAATGTTAATGCTACTATCGCCCAGCCCTAAGTTAAACATCATCAGACATAATAATTATTATATGTGCATATAATCAACTGTATTATAAAAGTACAGTTGACCAACAGAGGACATATTTAGTTAGCTAACTGAAACAGAAGCCCCTTTAGTAAGTCTAATGTTAATGTAGATACTGTATGTACATGTATAATCTTCATTGGTATCATAGTTACACTGTATAGTAGTGTACATGTACTTAATTATTACCCAAAACAAACACTTTTTACCAATTAGCTCAAAGCACTGTGAAATTACTATCATTTTCACTACAATTATTTACATGTGTATACTTCTATATAGTCAAGCAGGAAATTGTCCAATAATCCCAGGAATGTCCAGTAAATTTGAAACTGAACTGAACAGTACAAGGCTATTAATTAGGAACATAATAATCATGCATCATTCAGTGCTTGAAATAGTTTTTGAAAGTGTCCAGCAGTAACATCTGGTCAAAATACTATTTGACCAGTAAGTTGTGAATTTTGTCCTGAAAACCAACCATTTATGGGTTATGGGATCTTGACTAAGCTTGCTGCTATGAGGTTAATGTTCTTTGTATTGTATCATTCTGATAACAATTTGTCCAATCAAATGCAGTTTTGTCCAGACAAAGAGCCAAATTGTCTGGAAAATAGCCAATTGCTGGACAATATTTCAAGCACTGTATTAATATTTGCTTCCTAAGATCCAATAGATGCTCATATTTATGTAAAAGCACAAATGAAACTCATATACAAATCAAATTGGTTATACAAAGTATATGAAGAGCAAGATTAAAATGATCACCAGTTGGTTGAATATTTCCACATCCTTACATATACCCGTGTATATTAATGTGTAATTATAATATATGTACATGCATATACATGTACATGTATATTAATGTGTAATTATATATGTATATACATGTACATGTATATTAATGTGTAATTATACGTGACCAAGGATAACAAATGGGGTCTTAACACTTTGACCACTCATCCTAAAACATTATGTGGCATCAATATTTATATATATACATGTACATTGTACATCAGTGCTCTCCACAGAAAAAATAAATACCAGGGTGCTACCGGATAGTTAGCAGATTTATGAGACAAACTTGATAAATGTACAGATGTATATAATGAATGATTATGCCACACATACTTACACAATATGTAACCTAAAGCAATAGAACGATCATCCTCATATCATATAGACTTCATTACTGTCTTCTTCTAACTTGCAAACATGTAAAGACTTGTAATCCTTTTTTAACACGTTAATACCATACATGTACATGTACATGTACATTGTAGATAATAAAGTAAAGAAATTGGAAACGTGTTATGGGCATGGATATGTTTATACACAATTTATATAAACTTTATGAAAAACAATGCAACTTGTTATTTGGTGTGCTGCAGGCCACAACAAGCCTTTGTAAACACAGTAAAAGGAAGAAGCTACTTACACTAAAAAGACTATTTCTACACACAATTGGAGGGTAAGCAAAGAACTGGCAGTATTTGAAGGTGCGCAAAGCTTCTCTCCTCCAATTCAACATTTCAAAATAACTTTTTAATTATGTGTATAATAGATATAATACGGCCCCAAGTAGCATATTTCACCCGCAAACGCCAGATTCTAATCCCTTTACTTTATTTGATGATTTTTAAAGCGGGGCACATAGCACTGATAGCAGGGCGCTTGGAAAATAGCAGAGTGCAGCACCCTGCTTCCCTGCTTTGTGGAGAGCACCGATATATATATATAATTATATATATATTTTATCCACTAAATTCCAGTACCATTGCAAACGTACCTGCATGTATTTATGGCTATCAAGCAAGACAAATCTTTTTTATGTCAAGACCCATTTTCTCATCCACTATAATTACTACAAGACATTCAAATAAGTTCTTACCAACTGTTGACATGAAATTAGACTGATATCTACCCTCACAGAATCTTGTTAGTAGTGTTGTCTTGCCTACATTAGAGTCTCCAATTATTAACAGTTTATAAATAGTGTCAAAGTTCTTGTCATCTTCTAAGTTTGCTTCGGTTCTTGTAACTTTACCTGCCATGACTAGAAATGCACTTTGTGAGTTATTCAACCACGCCCCCCAATTATGACCTTTAACACGTGGGTGGTTATTTGGTTTCTGAAAATTTATAATGGCTGGAGAAGTTGAGAAAGCTCAAACAGCAAAAAAAGAAGGAGGAGACACCATTTTTGATAAAATATTGAGAGGAGAGATTCCTACTAAGTTCATCTATGAGGATGACAAGGTAAGAAACCAAATTCTTATTATAATCAAATTATCTCTTTTATTGCTGGGCCATCCCTATGGTTGCTTTTTTGGGGTTTAATGTACACTAGATATATAGAGAAAACGTATTCCTATGATTATTTTGTAATAACCGTTGTCATGCTGATTGTGTTTAGAAACCCAACAACATAATCAATCATAGAGTACAGTACATGATGACCTGGAAAAAATGGCCACCTATACATTTCAACTGCAAGTGATGAGATGAAATCTCTGCTAATACATAGAAATAAGTCTTAATACACATAAATTGTGATATCGAGTGTTTTTTTATACTGCTTGTAATGCCTTCTAAATCGCCAGAGAGCGTCTTTAAAGTAAAGAACTGGTGAGTGGCAAAATTGATGTCATAATAATATCCATAAAAATCCATTTCTACGTTTTAGGGGTTATTAAAACAGTTTTAGCACTATTGCATTAAGGTTAAATTCAGTTGCATTCTAGACCTCATCAATGAACACTTTCAGCTACATGTACATTTACTTTATAACAATCATGATTAATGGATGGCATTTTGTGATAACTGCACCCTTTATTAATATAATATTTAATCGAGAATAATAAAATTGTTAATTTGTTATAATAGTACTGAACAACTTTGTGTGCAGTCTCCTTTTTCTGGATGTCATATTCCAACCGAAAATATTAATACTGTTAGTGAAACATAATAATGATCGCATATAATATATTTGATACTGAAACACACATAAGAGGCTGACCCTCTCAGTTCCAGGTACATGTAATTGATATATTGTGGACAGCATCCAACTACATGTACCTGGATGTACTTATAAACAAACTACATGTGTTGTAGTCATTTAAAAATAGAATAATAGTAAAAACCTTTTAAAATTAAACGGATATCGAAACCGAAAAAACATTGAAACAAGTTTGGGATGGTACTTTAGCAACTAAATTAAACTAACCACTTCCACATAACAAACCTACACACACTGTACATGTAAGTATAGCTTCTTTGTGTTTTGCTTTTATACTGTAGCTACACTTATGTAAGGTTGTTATGTGGAAGTGGTTAGTTTAGTTGCTAAAGTACATGTACCATCCCAAACTTGTTTCTGTGCTTTTTCGGTTTTGATATCTCTATGTGCTCTTTCGGTTTTAAAAATGTTTTTTTAAGTTCTTAGATCATTGTATAGTTACTGTGTTGTTTCTCTGTTATTGCAATGTTCTTCAGCATGTATGTTTCAAATTGCTATTACATGTTATAGTAACTGATTAGAATACATCAATGATATTCACCATATGATGTTTAGTTAAAGAGCCAAGCTGTTATTTACAAGTTTGAAGAAGTAGTCGCTACAATCTAAAAATATTTTAAATAACATCTTGTCAACATCAATTATCATTTAAAAGTTTTCAAAATTTATATGTGTATAAATTATTATTATTATTAATAATTATACAATTAATTACTTAATTAATGTTATAAACTATGCACTAATGAGTAATACAATTACCATGTACGGTTAGGCAATAATTACATCACATACATTGCAGTGATTGTATCACATGATTTTGGTCTGCCATATTTTTTGCAATGGAAACATATTCTCTTACTGCAATTAAATAATAGTTTGATTGAAAATACTATAATATTTAGAGCCTTGAGCTATATGCTCTCAAAACAAAGATCAAAAGTGTTATTGTTTTAAAAATCAGCATATACATGTATAACATAGACAGTATCAATCAGTAGTTGCAGTATTGCAATAATCGCAAGTCATCTTTAGACAATAATCACAAAACTTTAATTTGCAATATTGCACAACCCTAACTACTACACTATGCTTATATGAAGAAACAACCTATCCCTGAAAACTATTTTAAAATCGAGGGGAAAACTAGGATGGAAGAAGTATTATTATTTAATGATTCTTTATATGAATAAATTATGTTAGTAACTATAGCATGATGATATTAATGTACTATTTTGTACTGTAGTGTGTAACTACATGTACATGTACAATGTACATTGTATTTGTAGCAAAAAATAACTGAAAATTAACTATTCATGACAAGAGGTCACACAGAGACAGTTTGTAATTTACTCTTAAATGGTAAATTATTATGTACAATGTACATGTACATGTGTGTACATGTACATGTACATATTTTGAATATAACAGTAACCACAAATACAAACACATTGTCACAGCCTCTACATGTACATGTATGTGATAACATACTAAGGCGTTCAATGTACATGTACGTGTATGGTACATGAAAGTATACTTCACTAAAAACTACATGTACACTGTAGGCTCACAAAGTACATGTACACTGTAGTGCTCACAAAGTACATGTACACTGTAGTGCTCACAAAGTACATGTACACTGTAGTGCTCACAGAGTACATGTACACTGTAGTGCTCACCAAGTACATGTACACTGTAGTGCTCACAAAGTACATGTACACTGTAGTACTCACAAAGTACATGTACACTGTAGTGCTCACAAAGTACATGTACACTGTGGTGCTCACAAAGTACATGTACACTGTGGTGTTCACAAACTACATGTACACTGTAGTTCACAAACTACATGTACATGTACACTGTAGTGCTCACAAACTACATGTACACTGTAGTGCTCACAAACTACATGTACTTTGTAGTACTTCATTCACAAGGTACACTGTAGTGCAACGCATAGTACACATACATGTACATGTATGTCAGCTTTATAACATCAGTCACTGTACATGTGGAGATGCATACAGTATAAAAAATTATATTTGTGGCAGTGGATGAAAAGAGTAAATGTATTACTTTGAAAATGAAAATTTGATCAAACACTTAACTATAGTATATGTGAATGAATAGTCATCATACAGTAACATTAATCACCTTAACTACAGTATATGTGAATGAATAGTCATCATACAGTAACATTAATCACCTTAACTACAGTATATGTGAATGAAAAGTCATCATACAGTAACAGTAATCACCTTAACTACAGTATATGTGAATGAATAGTCATCATACAGTAACAGTAATCACCTTAACTACAGTATATGTGAATGAAAAGTCATCATACAGTAACAGTAATCACCTTAACTACAGTATATGTGAATGAATAGTCATCATACAGTAACAGTAATCACCTTAACTACAGTATATGTGAATGAAAAGTCATCATACAGTAACAGTAATCACCTTAACTACAGTATATGTGAATGAATAGTCATCATACAGTAACAGTAATCACCTTAACTACAGTATATGTGAATGAAAAGTCATCATACAGTAACAGTAATCACCTTAACTACAGTATATGTGAATGAATAGTCATCATACAGTAACAGTAATCACCTTAACTACAGTATATGTGAATGAATAGTCATCATACAGTAACATTAATCACCTTAACTACAGTATATGTGAATGAATAGTCATCATACAGTAACAGTAATCACCTTAACTACAGTATATGTGAATGAATAGTCATCATACAGTAACAGTAATCACCTTAACTACAGTATATGTGAATGAATAGTCATCATACAGTAACATTAATCACCTTAGCTCTACTGTCAGTATCGTACAGTAATTAATTGAAAATTAATGCAATTACTGTCAACACTACTAATGATCTAATGTAGTGTGAAATGAAACGGCTGAGTAATTACTGTACTTGTATGATGACATTTTACTGTCATATAATGTGCATTAAAATGATTGCAACATGTATTCGGCTCTTTTTATACAGAACGTTAACTACATTTACTGTACATGTATGTCTAGGTAGAGCAAATCTTTTCTCATCTGCACAACAGTAGATACACAAGTTGCTTCCTCTACAAAATGAATGACATGTAAGATATACATGTACATGTACATTTGTACATGTATATGTAATTAAGTGTTCGATTAAAAATTATATTGACTGATTTTCTGATCTTTGTATGTACATGTGTACATGTATTTACATGTACATGTAGTTATGTGTACATGTATATTGATAACTGTAAACTATAAATACATGTATTAAAGAAGCTAGACTTACTCATTCCGGTACAATATACATGTACATATGTTCCCAAAGTAAGTTTCTTTGCTGGCAAGGCAAGTGAAATTAATCAACTAGACAATGTACATGTACATGTACACTCACTACACCTACATGTACAGTGTTGTTTTAGTTTGACAAAAATGACTACTTTTAGTTAGTATGCCTGGTTTCTCAAACTTATAGTTTAGTTATACATGTAGTTTAATTAACTAAGGTAATATTAGGCTTACTAAAGGGTTTTAGTTTTAGTTAACTAACTAAAAGCGTCAATTTTAGTTATAGTTATTGCAGTATACTTGTAATTTAGTTATAGTTTAGTTAACTAAAAATCAAAATGCCTTATTAAAAGGGGTTTTAGTAATAGTTACAGTTACATGTAACTAAAACAACACTAGCTAGACTATATCGATTGATACATGCATATTCTCTCTCATATAGTGTGTTGCCATTGATGATATACATGTAAATCCTATAAAACAACACTACACTACATGTACATGTATATTGATTGATACATGCATATTCTCTCTCATATAGTGTGTTGCCATTGATGATATACATGTAAATCCTATAAAACAACACTACACTACATGTACATGTACAATGTATATTGATCGATACATGCATATTCTCTCTCATATAGTGTGTTGCCATTGATGATATACATGTAAACCCTATAAAACAACACTAGACTACATGTACATGTATATTGATCGATACATGCATATTCTCTCTCATATAGTGTGTTACCATTGATGATATAAACCCTATAAAACAACACTACACTACATGTACATGTATATTGATCGATACGTGCATATTCTCTCTCATATAGTGTGTTGATGACATAAACCCTATAAAACAACACTACACTACATGTATATTGATCGATACATGCATATTCTCTCTCATATAGTGTGTTGATGACATAAACCCTATAAAACAACACTACACTACATGTACATGTATATTGATCGATGCGTGCATATTCTAGCTCTCTCATATAGTGTGTTGCCTTTGATGACATAAATCGTCAAGCTCCTGTTCATTTTCTGGTAATTCCTCGTAAGGCAATACCACAAGTATCTGATGCCCAAGATGAAGACAAAGAAGTAAGTTTAATAACTAACACCTCTTGTATTGGCAAGTGTCACACTATTTTAGCTCTACATGTGTATATACATGTACATGTACTTTCGGATTATACAGTGTACAGTGTACATGCATATTCAGTTGTTGTACATGTACATGTACATGTGTATGTGTTATGAAAGTACATGTATTTTAAATTAAAATACATGTACTTTCATAACACATACATGTACATGTACAACAACTGAATATGCATATAATATGAATCCTGTGTTTAGATACATTAAAATTTTTAATGTATCTAAACACAGGATTCATATTAAGGAGAATTAAGGGTTGCTTTAATTTCCCATCTCCATTTTAAGCCCCTGCAAGTGCTATTTCCTGTGTGATAGTATATTTATGTATAAGTATACATGTACACTGTACAAGTAGATTTATAGTTACAATGTACATGTACTTGTTTTTGATTCTTTTTTTCTGTTGTGCTAAAATGCATGTATAACAGCTCGTAATTGCAGTCCCCCAAGCTGAAGTCATCCTGCTGGTCTGCTGTGGGTCAAACATGCTTTTGTTTGTGCCACGCCCATTTTAATTATGAAACCATGCAAACAAGGTTGGGTTGGTGCTACCGCAGGAGGTTATTGTAGGATGCAAAATTAAACAAACCACTTCCATATAACCCTACATAAGTATCTACACTACTATAAAGCAAAATACAAAGTGCTGTACTTATGTAGGGTTATA
Source organism: Petrosia ficiformis (assembly GCA_947044365.1). Taxonomy (NCBI): domain Eukaryota; kingdom Metazoa; phylum Porifera; class Demospongiae; order Haplosclerida; family Petrosiidae; genus Petrosia; species Petrosia ficiformis. Next base: position 45,486,516 of record OX345636.1, read on the forward strand.
CATGTACATTGTATAGGGTTATATGGAAGTGGTTTATTTAATTTTGAGTCCTATGTGTTTTAGTACTATCCCAACCTTGTTCGCATACGTTTTGGGTTTTGACATTTCTATATTCTTGTTTCCATTGGTTTCCTGAATAGTGCCTACATGTATATACACATGTATATATATAATATATATATATATATATATATATATATATATATATATATAGTTTGAACCCATGGGAAAACAATTATAGGGATGGCCCTATGGATGATTATAAATTATTAATTTTACTCTTATTCCACAGCTGCTTGGACACCTACTACTTGTTTGCAAAAAGGTTGCTTCAGATAAAGGACTGACAAAAGGATATCGTGTAGTAGTGAACAATGGACCTGATGGAGCTCAGTCTGTGTATCATTTGCATCTTCATGTGCTTGGTGGAAGGCAGTTACAATGGCCTCCTGGTTGATAAGAACATTATTGATTTTGGAACAATAATAGACAAAAATTAAGTTCATGATTTGTGTTTAATAATGATAATTAGAGGTGTGTCAATTGAAAGGCGTGTCTATCGATCATCTGTTAACCTGTACGTCACTAGTTGCTAAGCAACGTATAGTATATAATTGCCTACGACCCACAAAAGAAACTGTTACTTGATAAAGCCATAATGCAACATTCTTGCCTTATCTGTGTAAGGCATTTTGCTGAAACACCTTAAACTCATTAACGAAGGAAGTGCAGCAATATTTTTGAGAAAGAAGTGATTCATCGTCTCGAGACTATTTGAACACGTTTGTAGTAAAACAAGTCTTTTCTTGAGGACTTCCGTGCTCGCTGGGGAGTCAGAGGGTAGGAAGGGACTCGTGGTGAGATAAGAAAGTAGAGAGAATGCCGGCTATATCACAAGGAAGAAGAGAACTGTCTCCTTTAGGTAATAATTCAGGGTGGTCCCCATAATGTATAATCCCTGAATAATCCCCAATTCACTGGGTGTGTTGGCACATGTAGGATATTACATGTATACAGGGTCATAATATGTGTATTAATGTACATATTTTAATCATGAAATGTTCTGTTATGACAATTCACCTTTACATTGCATAATAGTATCACATGATAGTAATGTGATTATAATTTATGATGAAACTTGGTATATACATTACATATATATACTTGCGTATTTGGTATATACATTACATATTTATGCTTATATCATCATGCTCTCTGTTACCTGTATACAGTGCGTAGAATTCCTCTTCTGATTACTTTATAATATGATCACCTGTTGGATGTCATATAATTATATAATCTTGGGCACTATTATAGTTAAACTTGGTTATTTTAATACCATCTGTCTCTCACACTTTATCTCTGTGTGTTTGTGTGTGTCACTCCCTCTATTTCTGTGTGTATCTGTCTCTACTTCTCTCTATGTCTGTCTTTATCTGCCTGTTACTATGTCTATCATCTTTTCTCTCTTCTCTCTTGTTTAAATTCAACAGATGAAGAGCCACGATCAAAAATGGAACATCCCTTCTCAATCCTCAAATGTGACTCCGCCCACTCCTCTACAGCATCAACTCGTGATCCCGAAACTTCTAGTATACTGCAATCCCTAGCAGGAGTTATTCTTACAAGTACATATACAGGTAGGAGAAGTACTATTGATAATAGTGGAGACAGAATTGCATTGACATCAAACCATTCCAGTAAATCAGGACAACATTTTAAGGTAATTGACAAGATGAGCTACTAAGGTTAATTATGATAGTTATTCACAACTTTTAATTATATTGTTTGTGTACATTTAAACATCAATGTTACACTCTACTGTACAATTACGTTTGTACTTGAATGTGTGTGTGTGGAGGATTTCAAGGTTTTATAAGCAGTGTTTTAATTGGTAAGAGGGAAAAATGTATTTTCTTCAAGATTACAGTTGTAGTGGAGGGGGGGGGGGGTGGTTGTCTGAGGGAATCCCCAAGAAATTTATATTAGCTCTAGATGTTCTTCTGTACAATTGTACATGTACATGTATGTGTATATTTATGTTCATTCTTCATACACATCTGAATGTCACCTGCTGTACATGTATATCTGTATGCATGTACACTATTCATATGCTCAACCATGTACATGACATGATAACATCATTGCCCCACTAGTGTACTACACATGATCAATTCTTTTCTAATATAAATTAAACCATGTATAGATATACATGTATGTATTATCAGGAGATCACTAGGATCATTAATTTATTACACAAATACATTATTATTAATTTATTATATATACATGTACATTACAGTAGTGGTTATTATTACAGTACAGTGTGTAGTGTACAGTAGCTGCACTGTGACAGTAATGTAATAATAGTACTATACACAGTACTACAAACAACTGGTGATATTTTGGGAAGTATATGTACATGTAACACAGAATACAGTGTGGGATATGCTTCCCCAAGAATGTAGACCCTGTGAGATTGCTTCTGGGGCCTTTAGAAGGCTTGTACAATGTACATGTACATGTACTGTACATTTAGCTGATATATTGTTGCATGTTGAAATTATAGGATCTGAAATCTATGGGTAAAGGAATCTCTGTCTCCCAGCTGTATAAACCCTGATGTATACATGTACATGTACATGTACACATCTATAATTATATAATTATAGTACATAGTACGTTGTAGTTGAATAGAAGAAAGTTCATAATGGTATGTTTAAACATGTACATGTAACCATGTTCCTGTGTGTTTCAATGCTTGATTGATTGTAGATACATGTATGTCTATGACATTATAAACAATAATTGTTGGATTGGCTGATCCACATATATATTAACCTACATGTACATGTAGTCTGTGTGCACATTAGAAAGTATGTATTGCAATGTACTGTACACATGTACATATACATGTACATACATGTATGTGTTTGATTGGCCAGTTTGACTCATTGTGTATGTACATGTACATTGTAAATACAAACATGTACATTTGTACATGTATGAGTTTGAGTAAACTATAAGTTCATTATACAATGTACATGTACTACTAATATACATACTATTTACATTTACATTCAAACATACATGTATATTGTACAAATATATATACATGTACATGTACACGTATGTGACCTAAATGTACACCGTACATGTACATGTGAGCCTGCTCATACAGGCATATGAGATGTTTGATTCGAACCTTGCCGGCTGAGATGCCTTGGTAGCTCAGTTGGTAGAGCATCTGTCCGGAGTGCAGAGTGTCGTGGGTTCGAATCCCACCCGAGGCAACTCTCATTTTTCATTTTTCCATTGCCTCAGGTGTCTTTCTTTCTTTCTATCTACATCTCGGATAACATCATGTAATATTTAAAAAGGGACCTTGTCCTGCAAAACATTTTGCTCAAATACTTACCTTTATTCAGCCATTTTAGGAGGCCAACAAAATTTGGTAACTACATGTAAGAAGAAAAATGATTGCTCTTCCTGGTTACAAAATTGCATTGATTTCCTGTACAAAATGGCAGGTTCATACATGTACAATGCGGAAGAAGGTTCCTTTTGGAAAATTAGAGCACATACATGTATTACATGTATGTATAAACTACATGTACTTATTAAGATTTTTATTTCATGCACAGGAGCACCTCTACATTACTTTGAGTTCAATTTATATTATGCTTGTGTCACATGTATATATGCATGTAACATACACATGGTGTAGTTAAGGAATTTGCATCATTCCAGGAACGAATGCATGCTTATATTATGCTTGTGTCACATGTATATATGCATGTAACATACACATGGTGTAGTTAAGGAATTTGCATCATTCCAGGAACGAATGCATGCTTATATTATGCTTGTGTCACATGTATATATGCATGCGCATGTAGCATACACATGGTGTAGTTAAGGAATTTGCATCATTCCAGGAACGAATGCATGCTTATATTATGCTTGTGTCACATATGTATATATGCATGTAGCATACACATGGTGTAGTTAAGGAATTTGCATCATTCCAGGAACGAATGCATGCTTATATTATGCTTGTGTCACATATGTATATATGCATGTAGCATACACATGGTGTAGTTAAGGAATTTGCATCATTCCAGGAACGAATGCATGCTTGTACTGTAGTTACATAAATTACAGTCTACATTGTACATGTAGATACATGTACATGTACAAACTGAAAGACATCAGTTTGTATGGAAACTGCAAATAATAGTTATTGTTCATGTAGTTGAAATGCATTACAAAGAATTTAAGTAGTTGTTATATGTACATGTACATGTACACAAGGCTTTGCGGTATTGACTAAACTAATATCACGATAACTAACAGCAAAAATACCTCGGTACTACTAAATATTGACTAAATATTGAATAATAAAACAGTTGGATGTGTATATTATACTTGATAAATAAACATGAATTTGTTTAGTAATTACGTGACTAATAACTGAATAGTAAAACAATAATAACCTGGTTAATAAGTGAATAATAATCCAATAACTGAATAGTGAATAGTAAAGTTCAGATTCAGACATTTTTAGACAGGAATTCTAGCATGTTAACCTTGTCGGGTTTCAAAGATGCTCTCAAAGGTGTCGCAATCTTTCCTGATCTGCTAAAGAGTCTTTCTGATGAAGCACTGGTGGCAGGTATAGCCAAGTATTTTTTTGATACATTTGACAAGAGTGGATGAGATAGTGCATGCAACTTCCACCACTTTAGTGGATCCGACTCAACATCTAGCTTCACACTAAATATGGTTAAACTCAGTAATTGTATAATGTATACTATCAGTATCTTCAACTGTTTAAATACTTCTTCAACATTCTTGACATTTCTCCAACGCACAAACACGTTTCTCAATCGTCGTACCGTAAATATTGCGGTATACCGTATATATTTAATGTTGGTTTTATTGCAATTTCAATATTACTAAAATGTTATAAATGAAAATAGTAAATAACGGTATTCCAATAAATATCGCGATAACAACTAATACCGATATATCGCAAAGCCCTACATGTACATGTGCATATTAATTATAATGATTATTATATACTATTACAGGTAGTAGAGACATTAATTATGAGAGGCTCTCCTATTTGTATTGAAGTGAATGGAATGCCAAAGGTCAGATCTCAAGATTTACATGATGAAGAATATGGATTGATGGATTTAGGGGAAGAAGATTGTCTACTAATCGAAAAATGGGTGTTGGAAATTATAAATTTGAAAGGAAGGTTAGCTAGTCAACACAAATACATACGTATACATGTAAATGTATGCAATGTGTATATACAGTACATGTACTGTGTACATTGTAAATGTGAACAGACTAAAGATGCACCGATCATCGGTTGAACTATCAGATCGGTGCTGATATCAAGCACATCGGTATACATGTATATCATTACAAAATTATTTACTATTTTTTATGGAAATAAAATATTTTGATTAGCACATGTGCAGTAACACCAACCACATGACGTTTTCTAAGTGTTAAGTATACAGCTGCTCAACTAACTTGCCAGTCTTACCTTGTTCAATTGTTCAATTCATTATGGCTAAACGTTCACCAGTACATGTACATGTATATGGGATTATTTTGACATTGGTAAGTTTGCCATTTGGAAATGTTGCAACAGATGTGTTGCCTGTAGCAGAAAAAATAAAAAATAAAAACATTACACAATGATTGTAAAGCACTTGGAAGCATGTAATCGTGATATGTATTCAGAATAAAGAGAAATGATAAAGAAGACACTAAAAGAAAAGACAAAAGTTGGTATGACTTTTACATGTACGTGACCCTTATATTAGACAGTAAATATCAGACCAGTTTAGATCGGTATTGGTAATTCAACAAGCTTATTATATCTGTTATCGGAATATTGGTAAAAACCCATATCGGTACATTTTTAGAACAGACTTTAGGTACATACATGTACATACAGTACATGTACTTGTACATGTACACAGTGTTTCCCCCATAATAAATATTAAGGGTGGGGGAGTGCATCCATGGTACATGACATTTGGTTAACAATGTTCAATCAGTATTGTTTTTCAATATAAACTTTAACATTAAAAGGTGGGGGAGCAAAACTAAAGAGTGGGGGAGCGCCATGTTACCACCCTTTGGGGGAAACACTGTGTACATGTACATTAATTTGTACATAACATATATAAACTACATTGTATTTGTATTGAACTGCAACTCATTTCCTATAGCATCTCTCTGAGTACTGTCACTACATTACCATTCTTGACACAAGCAATTCGTTCATTTCTTCATTTCTCTCAGATTAGTTCATGGGCTATATCTTGTGGAGGGAATTTACCATTTGACCTGATATTTAGGTCAGTGAGCTACACTGTACAGTGGTATCAGTTTATCAATTTAGTCCAGTCAAATTTAATGCTGTACATACATGTATGTACATGTACAGCCTACAGGTGTACATGTACTTGTACATGTACTGCCTACAGGCGTACATTGTATATTGCAGTGATTGATTATAAGCTGCAATTTATTTTTTTTACATGATTATAATGTACATTTATAATTATCATTATAAATGTATTTAAAATGAAACTGAGAAAAAAAATTGGATTTCACAATTCATTGAAAGTGTGTACATACATGTACAGTACATTGTACTCTGCTGACTAGTACTGTATGTACATTTACATGTACACACTGTACATGTACATGTTGTGTAGTTTGCCTTGCTACATACAATGTACGTACATGTATAATGTATATCTATCTATATTTTATTCAAAGTTGACTTCTCAACCATTGTGTATTTCATCTTTACATATACATGTACATGTGTACATACATGTACAATGTACATGTACTCACCATGTACAATAATGCTATGCATACAATACATACGTACATGTACATGCAGAGTCAGAAATAACAGGTGGCCATCGGCCATTTTCCGTGCATGTCAGGACAATGACCAAGCAAATTACTCCATGCAAGGACTTTATGGACGAATATAATTATTAAGCCCACTCATCAGATCATCATGCGAATTTGTCTACATACTCACCAGTCCTTATGTTAACTTCGAAGCAAGATTCAAGCCTTTCCTAACATCTACATGTATAAAGGCAGGAAGCCAAGAATACTCGACCGTCTTTAGCGGTCACACCCATCTTTGTCAAGACAATTGTTTTGCTATTTCCACATGGAATAAACAACTGTTACTGCAGGCGTTAACCTTCTGGAAGGTCAACTTTGTTTAGATCTAAATTCTTCTGAGAAAATCTAACAGTAAAATCTTAGCCATTTGGCTCGTTAACCACGCCCACATTTCAGTAATACATATATACATCTATTAAATGTTTAAACGCTGTTTTAACGCAATGTTAATACATGTATATACACATGTAGTATGCATGGTACTGTTGCTGTTCAAACAGAGCGCACTGAGTTGCCGAAATTTTCTGCCATATTGCTGACCACCAATGTGCTGACTAAAGCATGCACGTGCACACAATCTCACGTTTTTACGCACGCTCTGTTCGAACGGAAGCAAAATCAACAGTACGATCAGTCCAGACAATATTGATCTCTTATTTCTGACTCTGTACATGTATACATCAGTTTGTGATACGCATGGGCCAAATTTGCTCAATAATTGTTAGTTTGTGCGTCATTGGGAATACATGCTGTGTCAATTAACAAAGCATTAATGCTGGTAGTTACAATATAATCATAAATCTGGCCCAAAGAGAAAACTGTGCAGTGCCAAATAAGAAGCTCTTTGGGCCAATGGTGCACCATATGAGCTTATCAAAAACTCTAGTATGCATGTAGTTTATTGGATCACAGTAAAGTAACAATACTTGAGTCACTTTTTATTGTCCATTATGGTACATGCACATGTAGATATTTATTTTGAAGATGAAAGATGTGACTATGATAACTCCAATGTAGAATGTACAAATGTACATGTACATATAATTTTTTTTTCCTTTCTTATAATCAATGTTTTCTTTTACATGTCCTACATGTGTACATGTACATGTATTGTATGTACAGTGTATTACTATACACATTTATTATTGATCAAATACAGGGTTTCTCCACTCTCTTCTGAAATCCCTAACAATACATCTTCATTCCCACTCTGCCCTCCTGAGACCCATACCTTTCCACTTGTACCCCTTCTAACTCTTCCACAGTCTTATCTACGAGTGTCAGTGACATACTTACCTCGTCTAGAACAAATTCCCTTAAAGCTTCTGTCACATGACATGTCACATGACACAAATGAGATCAATGAGAAAAATGATGATAGTATAAAGTGTGATGAGGAAGCATGTTTCTTAAGTGAAATACCAATTACAAGTAAATTAGAACATGTGTGTAATTCACATACATGTAGTATACATGTAGATGAGCCACAAGTACATGTACATATTGATTCCTATGAAGATAGTCGACTTGATAATACTGTCAATACAAAGGGAGCGACATGCAAAATATACAGTGATTCATATGGTACTACTGGTAGTGATGTTTCTAATGGTACATACACATCAAATGATATTGTCAGTAACAATCAGCTCAGTACAAGTGAACATGTTAATGAAATGGAGTCTAGGATATATGATCTTACTAGGATACTCAACAAACAGACACAGGTCACACTTAATAAGAGTGATATTAGTTTTCCACAAACGTCAATCAGAAAAATTGAATCTTCAAATAGTGCAGGATTCCCCTTTTCACCTCCTCAACCATCTCCATTGAGTCCTAAACTTCTTCCAAGCTTTGATGATCGTGTTGGGCACTCTCCTCATGAAAGAGTTACAAATAGTGGAATATCAGGTGATGAAATGGCATTTGGACAGTTTAGTAATGGTAGTAGTATGGGTGGGTATAACCCTACTAATAACAAGCCAAATGAGCTCTATCATACATCTAGAATAGAAACAAATAATCTATCAAGACCAAATGTTCCTGTTGTTGCATCCAAGTCGGGAATTTCTCGTAAAGTTATCAGTCGTTTGGTACCCCATCAAACTGATAATTTGAAACCGAAGTCTAGTTCTTCATCACCAAGTTCAAACTACTCTTCTTTACCTCCTAGTGCAAGGAAGACACATGTCTCTGGTTCAATAGGATCCATTAATGGATGGAAAGGTGGCGTTAGACCACCTGGAGCTTCTAGTCCAGTGAGTTCAGATGTACATGTACATGTATTAATATGGCTTGATTAAATGGGAATAACCTTTCAAGAGACCCTTACTTGCAAATTTTAAATTCTGCCATTTTATGTTAAAAGCCAGCAAAATCTTGTATCTAGGAAGCTTATTGTTAAACACATGTACACATGTACATATACATGTACATGTACATGTACATGTACTTGTACATGTAGCTCTTACTGGACACTGAAAAAGCATGACTTTTACAAAATGATGTAGTAGCATATTGAGCATTTGATGAAATTATTTTTGTAGGAAAAGGTCCCTTGTAATTTAGTTACAAATAAATGAGAGATAATGTGAAAAAGTATCCCTATTGTTGCTTTGTGATAGGGATATTGATGATGTATATAATCTAATCTGTTGCAATTGAATTAGCTGTTAAGAGTGTAATAGTTGTAATATACTTGTTCTATTAGTTGTAGTGGTTGTATTACACTGTAGTTGTAATGGTTATATTAGTTACAATGATTAAAATTCTAACAACTAATTATAATGCTATATACATACTCAATAATCCAATGTGATGACTGTGCACATTTCATGATTCTTACAGGAAAAAATAACCTGTTAGTCATTTTATAGTCTAAAGTAATATTAGATATTCATAGCTTTAGAATTAGATCACTGACAAATGGCTCAAATAACAAGACATAAAATAGTATCCCTATGATTGACCAACAATCATTGCTGATGACTTTCTCTCGTGTCTGAAACTCTACCACATAATTATTAAAGTTAAATGTTTTTAGCAGTTATTATATAATTTTTGCAAATGTATTTTCGCTGCAACATCTACAATTCCAGTTTCTGCAAGCAGGTTTGATTCTACTGGTCTTGCTGCAGCTCAATCGCCTGTTTGTTTGCGCATAACGCCATTCATTGACCGTGCTTCCCGCTCCCACCTCCAAAAAATGACTCCACTTCCTTAAGTGCTGTACACATGTGACACATACAGTAGATGTGTAGATCACAAGAATAATAATTATACAGTGTATATACATGTACATGTTTGATGTATATAAACATACATCAAACCCATGGGAAAGCAATCATAACAAGATACATGTATAATTGTATATAAGGAATACAGTATCCCCATGACTGCTTTGTGGTATCAGTAATCATGGCTGATTTCATTATGCCTGAAACCAGTGTTTCCTCCAGAAAAGTTGTTTAGCAGGGTGGCAATTTTGGAAGTCGTCATGCTCGCAAGTTCAAATATACATGTAGTTTCATAATAATAATTTGCATATACATGTGTACATGTAACATTGTTTTGAACATAATTCATATTTTACACCTTGATTCTGCGATTTCATGTAGTTGCCCACTTTGTTGCTCTCTGTCAAAGTCAAAATTTCCCAAATCAGGACCATCTATTGAGATTTTCATCAAACAATCCAATACTTTTGTTGTCAATCTATTTATCAACTCTGTTTTGATACGTTTCATTGCTGAAAATCCTCTTTCACATGTTGCAGTTGAAAGACAAACACATGTAGGTATCACCAATTCAATGTTTACAAGTTTCACTAGTTCAGGATAAAGTAGGGCTATTACCTCTTGTACAAGAGACAGCATGACTTCACTGCTGCTAAATGTGTAAACTGGTTAGCAAGCATTTCCTTGAACCCAATCCATTCGAATACAAGTGCTTGTTTGTCAATTGTTTGGTTGAAGTGGCAAGCTAGAATATCAATATTGTCATCACCATAAATGAAAAAGTCTTCTGCTTTCTCATCTGATGTTTTGGGGGATCAAAGACCGAAAAAGGACCCATTATACCGGTGTCCATGTTTGGAAAACGATCTTCTAGATGAGTAGGAATGGCATCTACATGTACAATGTGTATATACTTGTGTGAAATAAGTTTTAAATCTCTCCTTTTCCTCAAGTGTAACATCGATTGCTAGTGATGACAGTGCTTCATCTAACTTCTTATAGTACGGACCAGGGCTAGACTTAAAACGTCGGATGGCAGCAATGGTCGCTGAAACTTGTGGCTTGTTCAATAATAAATTGACTACATGTACATTTACATGTTTGTACATGTATATACATGTAGCAGTTTGGAAGACGAGACTTAGTCTACTGACTTGAGGAAGGATGTCACTAAGAAGGCAACAAAATTAAATCCTTTTAATGCCTCAGCAAGTCCATGGGCAAGAGAACACCCTTGTTTACTGGCTTGTGATTCCAAGTAAGCTTTAAGATAAGGTGATTGAAGATGAATCTTGGATTGTTGGTGCTCGAGAATCTTGTCTTTCACCAACTGTGTGTACGACTCTTTCATCAAAGTACGATGGTGTGTGCTGGTCTCAAGGTTGTGAGTTTTACACAGTACAGTATAGTCCATAATCTACTTTATATTCTAACCATGGAAATGTCTTCCCCATGACAGGTTGTATCCAGATTACTTCGCTTGCGTTGTGAGATTGATTGTTCTGGCTCTTCTGTACCAGTGTCTTAAGTCATTTTCTTTGCCAAAGTAGGACAATAAGTTCTTCGATCTCATGGCCATTGTTTACTAAAATGCTACTCCCCACCTTTTTTTATACACATGTATATGTACATGTAGCTGATGGGACTTCCTTTCTAAAAAATAATAAAAAGAAGAATAACATTCGAAAAAGGAAGTCCTGGCTTCAGTGTAGAACTGCTTCTACATGAGGCAAGAAAGGACGACTAGTTTAAAGATAAATTAAAATGGCGTTGTGCAAAAGATTAGAAATACTTTGTATGTGTTCACTAAATATTTAGAAACTTTACAGTATTTTATGCATTTCCACATCATGTGGTACTGTAAATCATTGAGGTTGCTTCTACTAAAACTTTGCACTGCTTTTGTTGTTGTTACTCTTCTGTAGTTCATCAATGATGGTAGACTTTGAGATCATACATGTACTTCTTGCAAATTCTGTCCTTGAGAAAATTGATTGGGCATCCTTGGGCCCTCTTCTGTTCCCACTGCTCATTTAGCTGTCTTTCTCTCCCTCTCTCTTTTTAGCAATCTCTCTTTAGATCATCCATCATAGATCATTCACACACACATGGCTTTTGAAAACTTCGAAATGCATATATATTTTTGCTATAAGTATACGGAATGTTGCAAACATTATACATAATTATAATATACATATACATTGTATTATATATGTATGCATGTATACATATACTGTGCAAACGTTTAAGCTGACTGATTACTGTGAGACTCACTCAATTAAATTTTACTTCAACTGCTTAATTCAGAAATGATGAATGATTACAAAATTGATTATTATGGTAAAGCATGGTTGATACACTGGCTAGTTGTTGTGGACCAAATCTAAACACTTACATCAAGTGATATTCCTGATACTTCTCTCAAACGAAGAGGACCTAATACGTTGAAGTAAAAGGACTCCCAGGCAGACAAGGGGTTTCCTGTCTTATAAACATTTAAAAATAATAATAATAAGATAAATTTCTTGGCTTCAATGTAGAACTGCTTCTACATGAGGAACGAAAGGAGAACTAGTTTAAAGATAAATATAAAATGGTATTGTGCAAAAGATTAGAAATACTTTGTACATATGTATTCATTTTGGAACTTTATGTTACGCATTTAAATGCAGATCAAGTCAACTGCCAGATATTGTTACACAAACTACAGGAATGGAATAAACCAAAGCCATGAAAGATTTAAGTAATACCTGTTCTTGCATTAAGGAGTCGTAGACAGGAATTATTTCATCCTGTTCCGTTGATAATCCTCGTCCTAACTCTGCTTGTTCATCAGATCCAGCTTCTTTAAGCCATCTTGCACTTTCTCCCACAGAAGGGACCTAATATACTGTGATGGAAAGTTGACAAAACTTTGTACATAGTTTAACTTCCCATCATCCTCCAAAGGAAACCTGTGTAAAACCTACTGATGATTTTGTACAGATTCTACTTGTATGTCATAGACGTTACTTAGCAAAGTAACTGGGTCTTTTGATTTGTTGTTGAAAAGAGTTAATAACTAATCTCTTGTCAATGAGTTACTCTTGTGTTCTAACACAGCTTTTTATTTCCCTACTTAAAGTTGCATTGCACAATCATGATTATGCTAGGGAGTAGAGAATGCTAAAACCGAACATTATATCAGTACAGATCGAAGTAGCAACTCAGTCTCCATCCTAATCATCACAATCGTTTTCTGTTATGACAGATATATGTAGGTTTACAGTATGGAAAGGTTATACATGTATGTCAGGAAAAGAGGACTGAAACTTTGCTTGTGAGTATGTTGCATTCACACAGCCAAGCCATAATGAATGCACAATAAATTCACATTGCCTTGTCTTCAAATTATTATCCCTCATGTATTCAGTATACGCAATACCATCATGTGCTTCATTTTCAATACCCCCAAGCTCCAGGAAATTCAGAACAGCTGTATAATTGCTGCAGGCAGTTGTAATTTTGCAAGCAGCAGTTTAAAAAAAATGATTTTATCTAACTAATGGATTGAGGTACATGTTTTTGGTTCATTGGATTTGTGTACACTTTTGATTGATCATATATCATGATGATATCAAGAGTTGTTGTCATTTGTCAAAAATGTAACACAAACATTTACATTACATATTTATTATGATTATTATGTTACAAAACAAATTCCTTTGTGTTTCAAGTGTTGCTACCTTTGATATAAATTACATGTCGTTTTAGCTCTTTTTTTTTTCCAGCACAGGCAGCACTTATGATTATCTGGGTTCTCTGGTTTTCCATTTCCCTCAGGCACACATTCAAAGTATCGATGCTGCTTTTAGAAAACAAATTCCCTTGTGTTTCAAGTGTTGCTACCTTTGATATAAATTAAATGTCGTTTTAGCTATTTCTTTTTCCATTTCCCTTGGGCACAGTACCAAGAATCTCGAGTGATGTTGCTTTTAGCGACTACATGTAGCTCCTTATTGATCATGCTCCAATAGAAATGTTGCGCGTGTTTAACGATACCAGTAACAATATCAATTGTTATCATAATATGTCTGAAGTGCTACTGGCTATCTCTCTCCAGTTGTTATTAAGAGAATATAATTATATACATGTATATATTCATTTCAAAGTAGTACCATTGGTTCATTATCTGATGTGCTACTAACTATCTCCCTCCAGTTGTTATTGAGAGAGTTTCTATTTATTCATTTCAAAGTAGTACCATTAGCTCATTATCTGAAGTACTACTAACTATCTCCCTCCAGTTGTTATTGAGAGAGTTTCTAATTATTCATTTCAAAGTAGTACCATTGGTTCATTATCTGAAGTGCTACTAACTATCTCCCTCCAGTTGTTATTGAGAGAGTTCTAATTATTCATTTCAAAATAGTACCATTGGCTCATTATCGGAAGTACTACTAACTATCTCCCTCCAGTTGTTATTGAGAGAGCAAATATAAATGTGGGAATTGCAGTGAAGCTTTGGATTGTAAAATTTACATTGAATGCACAAAAGTAGGCACATATATATTCATCCCAGTTCTAATGAGACATTGTGGCAATTTTCCAGACACACCTTCACACGCAATCATTTATTTGTACGTAAACTTGTAAATTATTTTTTTTGCTGATTGAGTTGATGAACGATTACTGCACATGCTCAACTAATCGATTATACTTATTTAAATCATTCTTTGCAACAATTACTGTATCATGCTCTAACAATCAACCTTGGGGGCAAGTAAAAGATGTTTCCATGCTCAGTGAGAGGCAAAAGTTGCTTGGATTTTGACATCATGATGTACACATCAGGAATGTTTCCCCAGGAATATAAAGTATTTCTCATTTAGTATAGTGGAATGATATGTAATTTATTAAGTTCTCTTTTCAGTATATCTATAAGTTATCACTATCTTGTGTTTTGGAGGGGAGGTGTTTTCATAAAGCTGTCATACTTTTGTGTTTGGCTTGGTTTTGCTTCCTGATTGTTGATTGCTTGCAGGGTGCCTTTCTTAGCCGTGTACTTTTAGGAATATTCTCTAGAAGAAGTAAAGTGCACTATAGCTTACCTGTACACATCTTGTATCTGCCAACCATTGAGTATCTGAAAGTTTGGTAATCTTCAGTTCTGGCATATTCAGAACTTTTTATAGCTCCTTCAGACACTATGGAAGAACTTCCATGGAGGTCTATACAGTTAAGTTTTAACCATTTTTATAAGATTGTGCAAACGTTATCATTGCTGTCAACAGGATTCATCATCCAACATTTCCACATAATGAAAAATAAGAGAAGATGAAGAATGTAAAAGCACTTCATCAATGACCATTGGGTTGTGGACGATCTATCTATAGAGGATAGCTTGGAGATAGTTCCTTTTAACCCTTTAATGGATACTGAAGTATTTGATTTTAACTTATGGGATGAATACTTTTTAAATAAATAGCTGAAAGTGACATACACCATAGCAACCATATATCTGCTTGTAGCTGATGTATTGATGAATCACGTGATCACAAAATGTTACCATGGTGACCAAACTGCAATGAATTTCATTCTTTTTTAAAATAATTTTTTTTTTCAAAACACATACATAGAAAATACTAAATAGATAGTGAATAGTAAAGTTTATACTAAACCTTGCTAGAACAGTAATTATGGAATTTGTGACACTTGAAGAAGTAATTTCTACTCTTATGAACACATAGATATACTCTACAATATGAACACATTATACTAATGCGGTGACGATACTCAGACCTCGGCAACTTCTGTTGTATTCCTACTTCACTGCACACAACAAACTGCAATGGGGTTGACACAACTTCAGATAAATGACCAAGGGATGTGTTGAGCCTCTCCTCTCTTGATACAGATGGAGTTCCAGGCTTGCGTCTAAATGACTTTCCTCCAACAAGTTGTTCTGCTAGTTGAATACGAAAATGCAATAAGTCATGCACATTAGAAGCACCTTGAGTGATTGAAGATTTATAAATGGTATGAAAATTTAGTATACTGCATTCAAGAATGTGAAAAAAAATACGTTTCCACCACTTGTGTGATTTTTTGCCAGCATTGTACAATTCAATAAGTTGATCTCCACGATCGACTCCACGCATGAATGAGATGTAGTCAATAACGGCTGGGGGACAAGGTACATCTTCCCTAATCCCATCTTCTCCTCTTCTGGATACAGTAGTTAGGCCTGAAGTGCTCTCTACAACATGAATAGTGCTTAGCATGTACACCATTCGTCTATCATACCATGCACAAGCTAAAAGTGGCCCATTTGTACGAAATTCGTATGAACCACAGGGTTGCTTTTTTTCTTTACCAATTCTTTTGCAAATCCTTTCCGATCAGATCGAACTATACCACAAGCCATTGTTCCCTTGTCATAGAGGTAGGTGAAGAGTTAAGGGCTTGTATAATAGCTATCTGTATATAATTCATGACTTTTGTCGAATAAACCATTCATAAGACCATTCATAAGACAGATTACTGCTCTTGAAGAAAGTCCAAGAGTTGCTTCATCAGTTGTCACTTCACTTTTACCAGTGTAAATTTTCAATCTGTAAACATATCCACTTTTGCTTCTGAAAGAGTGAAAGCCTTCCAGCCCCATTTTGTTGGTTATATATACATGTACCAGTGTGTGTATGCAACACTTAAATGCTTGGTGGCTAATCTTCTTGTAAACAAAGTTTTATTGGCTTCCTGTGTACAGAATAGATTTTTGTTGGAGGAAATTAACTATGTAATTAACGGTACCCTATAGTCTATTTACATGTATGTGTACAGTACATACATGTATGAATATTTCTCCTTCAATATAACCATTCATATTCAGTACTAGTACATGTAACTGTGTTAGTATAGTACATGTATGTACTTGGAATTACAAGTACATATATGTACATGTATTTGTGTACTTCAGAGTTTTTGATCGGTTTTGAAGCATTGGCCAAATTAGCTCAAAAATGGTTAGTGTGTGTGCCAATGGGTATACATGTGCATCTTGAACCAATTAACAAAGAGTTAATGCAGTTAGTGATAATATAATCATAATTAACTGTGCTATCTGGCCTAAAGAGAGAGCTGTGCAGTGCCAAATAAGAAGCTCTTTGGGCCAATGGTGCACCATATGAGCTTATCAAAGACTCTGGTGTACTTGCTTTTACTTTATTACAAATAGTACTGTTTGATGATTTGTATACATGTACATGTACGTACGTACATGTATGTAAGTGTCATTCTGTCTCCCTGTTCTGATATTATTTTATTTCTTATTCTTCAGATTCCCTTTTTTGCACGTCCTGGTAGACACAATAGTGTTGATGGTTCTTCTACTGCCAATGAAACGGGAATTGATGTTAAAGACTTGAAAAGGTAGATATATATTGTGGCTGCTTATTTTCTAAGCCATGATGGCTAATTGTTATTTTTCTAAGTCATTGTGGCTGATTATTTTTGTTATTTTTCTAAGCCAGAGTGGCTGCTTTAATAATTTCTAAGCCAGAGTGGCTGTGATTTATGAATTTTATAAGCCATTGTGGCTGCTTGTTTGTTGTGTTTGTTTGTCAATCGTTTCTACTTTTATTGCTACATGTAGCATGCTAGGCTCCAGCCTGAGTTTCATATTATCCACAAAAATGTCTACCCCAGATCTGTAAAATTGGAGCATAATATTCATGACTGAGCAAGCGGGAAAAAAAAGGGGTCAAAAATAACTAAACCTTTTATACCATTATAGATGTGGCACAAAATTCACCAAAAACCAAGTACACATGTACTATGATGATTTCAATTTGATTAGTTTTCTTAAGTCAAAAGTAGAAATAACACTATAAATTTGCAAGGACAACACGTCTAAACAAAGTGATTTTGATGAGACGCTGACTTTTAGAGCAAAGCTATCTATCTAATTACTCCAGCCACATGATAAAATCAACCATTCAGATTTTAAAATTGAATTGTGTGGCGAGAATGTATTGACAAGTGCCACAGATTGTGTGAGTGAGAGCTCACAATCTGTGGGAGTGAGAGATTGTGAGAACATTCCTTTAAATTTTACTCTTTTTTGTCATTTATTTATTTTACTGGGACAAAATGTCCAAGCAAAATGAGATTTGCTCAGACAAACAGGCTAAATGGTCAGAAATTGTCTGATTTCCAACTGTTATTTCCACCTAATTAATTATAATACCTACAATGTAGGTTAGTTGTACAAATTTTGAACCACAGATCATTGTACATGTAGTTTGTGTAGGTCGAACATTTAAAATTAATGCTGGGAAACGGCTGGAATTTAAATTTGATTATCATGGTATTGAAATTGATGATTAATCATGAATGCTAATAAATAGTAATAATGGGTGTGTCAAGTAGGAGGTACTTCATTTGGTATTTCCATACTTTGTCCATTTTATGATTTATTATTCAATTCAATGCATTTTGAAATAGACAAAATACTACATGTACATCATCTGATTCAGCTAAGTAAATTAGATATTAAAATTTCAAAACTAGTTTAGAGTACTTTCTTACTAAAGATTCTTGTTTAGAAATAAAATCATGTCCACAGTTTGTGGGCTGAGAGATGCTCGTTTAGCTGTAACAACATTGCCAGCAGCACTAAAAAGTCTCTCGGATGGTACCGATGTGGCTTGAATTGAGAGCAGGCCTCGAGCATGTTTTGCTAGGTGAGGAAACCGATGTGAATTCAGTTGCCACCACTGCAACGGATCCATATTGTGATCCAGCTCATCCTCGGCTCTGAACAGTGACACTTCCTTTTCCATAGCATTGGCTTCATAAGGTGAGTCTGTATCACTGCCATTGCTACTTCCATTCGAACTTGATGCATAATAATCAAGAATGTCATCAGTTTTCTTTCTTTTCGGTGAAGGAAGGGGATTTTCTACATGTCCGTCCAACTCCACTTCTTCCTTCATACGACACAAAAGGTTGTCAAACACATACTGTTCTGTATGTGAGTCAACAAAATTGAGTAATTTGTACCGAGGATCTAGGAGTAAGGTAGGTTGTCATTCTTTGACTCTCATCTGTGAAAGTCACACCCAAGTATGAATCTACAGTACGTGATGTCCAGAAGTCTATAGTGAGTGCTACAGCAAAAGCATTATCAATCTTTTTCTTGACTTGCAACTTCTCTTCAGAGTAGAGATCTTTCAGACGCTCCATTATGGTTTTTCTTGATGGAACTTAATACTGTGGGTTAAGGACATCAACAAATTCCAAAAAACCTTTACCTTCAATGACTGATAAAGGTCTGATGTCTCTCATGATAAATCTGACTAGCTTATCAGTAATCTCACGAGCATGTTTCGATCCGTGTGGCATTTTAGACTTAGGAGAGAAACCAGTTGATTCCAATGTAAGTTGCTGGGACTGAGACGTAGAACACTCACCAAAGAGTCCGGTTAAAACAGCAGGGTGATTATTTTGAAGATGTTGTTTTAAATTTGTAGTGTTTCCAGAATAGGCAATACTCTTCCAACATTCACGACACCATACTACCTTGTTGTCAACTATCTTCCCCTCTTGGTCAACTGTAAAGCCAAAATATTTCCAAAAGGGACTTTTAGCTCCTTTTGGAACAAGCAATACTTCAGAGCTAGAGACTGCCATCTTCTCACAGTGTCACGTGCTACTGAGCATGCGCAGTACACATTAAATTTTATCTATTCAAATCGATTTTTATCTATTCAAATCTATTGTCGTTTCAAAATTTTAAATCGATAACGATTCTCGATTAATCGATAATCGATCCCAGCATTATTTAAAATACGACGTACACCATTTTCAACAATTGAAATTTGAACAGCCATACATGTAGCAATTGTATGTCACAGTACAAAACCAATACACCAACATGAAGCTGATGATGTTTACAGTGGTACATGTACATCTTGGAAAAAATACTATTTGAAATTTTGTTACTTTTGACTCTTTTCGCTTGCTTGGTAACAATTATGTTCCATTCTATTAATAAACACACACATATACATGTACATGTACATGTACATGCATGTTCAGGTTTACGTATTTATGTCTAAAATTAGAAGCCCTATAGCATTAAGATGGGGCTTAATACTATTGCTTCTCATTTGTATATGTACAAGGAACATGTACATGTACATTGTACATGTATTATTATAAGCACCTTAGTTCTGTATTACATGTATATCTCAATAATAATGTATTTAATAAATATAGGTTATATACCGTTTTCTGTGGTTCATACATGTGTTTATAATCCCGAGGAAGCCATATAGCAACCGAGCACGTAGCGCAAGGTTGCTATGGGCTTTCGTCGTCGCGTCGAAATATAGAAGAACTAAAAAGTCGCCTCAATTCACTCAACTGCAACTCTGAATTTCTGAAGTCTGAGTATCCACGGCCTTCTTAAAACGTGTTCTGTCCAACTATGTATTCAGCTTCAGCTTTTTGAAATCCAAAAGTTACACAGCTGACAAAATTGAGATGTGGGTGTTGCCCTCGAGAGCAAAACACTCGCCCTATCGCTCACCTTGCTATCTTTCTGCAGCTAAAGAAGAGTACCACATGGCTTTCTTGTTATGTCTTCTATCCAACAAAATAATAACTATAATCTAATTGCTTACATGTAGATACTGTATTCTTGGTTTCCACGCACAATAGAACTACCTTGGAAACATTAATTACTTCGGGCTCCGCCCTCAGTAAGATCACCTTCAATTTTCATTATTGAACAGTTAGACTATTCATCCTTCATGTTATATTCATTGTTTATTGTTAATAAATCATGGGTTGATAAGTGAACCAGGGGAGTTAATAAGTAAATATTCAGCAACCTGTAATCGAGCAATCTGATTTGTCAATTCAAATAGTGTATATAATAAATATTATTATTCACCTATAGATTAAAGCGGAGATCATGTGGAATCAATATTAAGGTATGCCTCAAATTAAGAGTTTAATTTATTATAATTATACATGTCACTTTTCTCTAGAATCCTGTTCATATTCCTCATACTAGAAGTATGTCTCTACCTACTGTTGTACCAAACCTTTGTTTGCTTGGTACCTTTGAGGTTAGTAATATATTTAAACATATCTGTACATATACTGTAACTATAACTAAAAGTGGTCACTATTGTTATACTACATTACTACAGTATACATGTATGTCAATAAAAAGTCACCATATATAGTACAGTAATTATGCAGTAGTTTCATGATCACACCATACCCAGAAATCGCAATGCAAACTGATGTCATGACACGGCACCTCGTATACTATGGATAAACGGATCGTCGAGATAATTACCATAGCAACATGATTAATAAACAAAATTTAAAAATCATTTTTACAGTATTATAGTCACTAATAAATAACAATTGTTTAAGTTCAACACTGAGTTCCATCTTTCTTGATTGATTTTTCATTATTTTCCACTCTGTCAGCTTTATAATTGACGTAACTTCATTTTAAAGTATTTTCATTGAACAGGACACTTTCTTTATCCAAATATCTCACTTTACAACCACATTGTAAACTGGTAATGTTAAGAAATACCTTACTAACCTTCACACTGTTCTAGAGTATTAGAAGACAGTATATATGACGGTGTGATGGCGGCTTGTTTTGGCCGCCATTCTGAATGATCTAGAAGAATCTTTCCGCTTCCAAACAATCAAGCAAATGATTGATAAGGTGTGAAGAACTTCTGTTCAACAATCAAAAAGTCTAATTGTGCCCTTTAAAGTACATAAACTAAGTTACGATAGCAGCCATCACCAACAAACAATTCTTCAGCTGCTAATTAACATTCATTAATAGTGGGTGGAGTTGAAGATTTTCTGCATTTTCTCCCATTTTGAACCCAAATTTGTACCGATTTAAAATTTTATAATCCATTGCAAAATACTTGCAATTCATAGTATATACTTTATATTATACCGTATTAAGTGCACCTATCAAAATTTTAATTCACGAAAATAATTATGACATTTCAAAATTTACAAAAACTGAAAATTTTTTATTGCCTAATACATTTTCAATGGCGGAAGATGGCGGATAAGCACCTTGTAAATACCGCTCAATGGAACAGCCAGTATACACAATCAGGAACTGGTATATGTTGCAACTCACACCTGAGATATCACTTTGTAGCTACATAAGTGCACCTCATGAAATTTCGCTATCACCTTGGAGTAAAATGTAAGTTTTTAAAATTCACCATTGAACTCTATACTAAAACCGAGCGGTAATATACGGAAAGATTACTGAAATATTTGATCCGTGTCAAAGGATTTCTGGGCATGCTAAAGTAGTTCAAAAGTGGTTTGGTATACATGTACATGTACTTGTCAATTGAACACCACAGAAATGAGACAGTAATTACTATACTATACTGACAGTAGAACTAAGATAATTACTGTTACTGTATGGTGACATTTTATTGGCATATACTGTACTTCAAATGCTTGCTATAAAACAGCTAGTTTACACAATTGTACATCTAGTTGTTAGTGTTTTCTCTAATCATTTAGCAGAGCCTTTTGTCACAATCAAATTGAAACAGTATATATTTTGTACATTGTAATATTATATTCCTTTGTTTTAGGAATCTGTTCTGAATGGTAGAATTGATCCATATGGATATGTTGAGGTATAATTCACTATTTATGGTAGTTGACATATTTATTATTCTTATTATGTCTTTAGGGATTTACTGCTGAACTAGGAGCTAGTGGATCTTTTTGTCCACAGCATGTCAATCTTCCAGTTACTGCTTCATATTTTAGTCTTTCGGATGATGGTGGACCATCACCATATCTTGTGAGTAAGAGAGACAAATAGATACATGTATATTACCTGTAGCTTCTCAAGTTCATAGAAATCATTGAATAATACATGTACATGTACATTGTATAAAGAAGGGTGCAAAATTAATTATGGGTGAGCTAAGAAGGGTGCTAGCAGGTAATAGAAGGGTGCAGCACCCTACTATAGGAGCCTAGTGAGAACCCCGTACATGTACATGCTAGACACATGAATTTTCATGTATACAAGTACTGTAGATTGTGAAGTTTCCTTGTAGAATAATTTCTTTTGTTGAGTTTAATATTCAGGGGACCATGATTATTATTTCTAAATTAATTAAAAGTAATGAAATAATAAAATTTGAGCTGATGGATTTGCACTGAATATTTTAATTGCATATTGGTCAGACATACCATCTAAATCAAGTTGTAGCAAAAATATTAAAGAGGATAAACTCATAGAAATGCTGGAATTCCTGATAGATAACATATTTATATTAGAGTAGGTAAAGAAATATTTAGGCAGCAAGTAGGAATTCTGATTGTGCTCCTTTTTTAGCTAATTTATTTTTGTTCTATTTTGATATATGAAAGAAAGAAAGACACCTGAGGCAATGGAAAAATGAAAATGAGAGTTGCCTCAGGTGGGATTCGAACCCACGACACTCTGTACTCCGGACAGATGCTCTACCAACTGAGCTACCAAGGCAGCTCAGCTGGCAGGGTCCAAATCAAACATCTTATGTACATGTAGTTAACTTTCCATATTTATGCAGTAGTATACTAACACTGCTTATTTTGTAAGCCTTTGTGGCTGCTCATATTCTAAGCCATTGTGGCTGCTCATTTTCTAAGCCATTGTGGCTGATTATTTTCTAAGCCATGGTGACTGATAATATTATTTTTGTAAGCCAAAGTGGCTGCTTTATTGTTTTCTAGGCCTTTGTTTAGTATTATAATTACATGTAAATGAACTCAAACCAGTATTCATACACTCTAAAATTCAAGAATACGCTGGATTTATTGTGCTTTCTATTTAGTATTTTTCTATGCAAAGTGCAGAATATCATTGTTCGCATCTCTCCAGAGGCAGCAATAAGGCATAACCACAATATTCATGTGTATATGCACGAAAGACTGCAACCTTTATGAATCTTTGTGAACGCATCTAAACACAATCTGGCTACAATTTATACTCAACACTAAAACTTGTCTTGGTTGGTACCGACTGTAAAATTATACTTTTTTCAGGGAATTACAATTAAAATAAGTAATTAATAGGGACCTAATTTTCAAAAAGAGATACATGTATATACCTGCTCTAAATAATTTTCTTCAAACACTTATCATTAATTGCTTGCCGTTCTACAATTTAGTACAGGAAGTTAATGAAATTTGGTATCTAAGAATCTTAATAATAGATCTTTTATGGATTCCAAATTTGATTGACTTCCTAATTCCTATACGGATAGCACAACTACAACCAATTGAAGGAAATGTTTCATGAAAATTATTTGTTAGAAAGTGTCCCTTTTCAAAAATCACAATTTACTTTAATTTACATATTTATGTTTGACAATAATTTATGAAAATAAAACAATTATAAATCCATTTACGTATATAAAAGGCAATGTTAAATAAATGGATAATTAAATTGTTAATGATTATTACTCGTCTTAATAATCCTGATATACAATGTACATGTACATGTACTAATGCATGTATGTGTTACCTAATTAGGTTTACATGTATATTGATCAATACATGTTCTGATAGGGTCAAATTAACTTGTCAGGAGTGGGGAAAAGAGGATACCATGTTCCAAAGAAAGGCACGGTACAACTAGTAAGTGTGTGTGTGTGTGTGTGTGTGTGTGTGTGTGTGTGTTTAATTTGTGTGTGTCTGTATTTTGTGTGTACATGTACACATGTATATATAATATAATTATAATGTGTATGTGAGTGTGCTATTCATGTTTAATGTATCTCATGAAATTCTGAACAATGAGATTACAGGAAAGACATAATCTGCCAGTCCTCACATGTATTCACATGTCCATTAAATCAATATGCATTAAAACACTTATAGAACCTTTTAAAATACAACACAAATTTTAATATGGCAGTACATTTAAACACGTACATGACTACATGTATTGCGCTATAAAGTTTAAGGGTGCTATGACTAATACTTGTATGTACATGCACATGCAGCGCTTATACATAAATGTATGTACATGTACATGTATGTGGTACATGTACATGTACCACATACATGTACATGTACTTATATAAAGTACTCAAATTTGAATGGTACACTTACTTTGTAAATCCTTGTTTTGTTGCTATTTATATGCAAAATTATGAATATGTTTACCTACTCAAGTATTTAATATGCACAAAACCTAAATTTTTAGCAGATGAATGAAGCAGTTGCTCATTGTGCATGTAGCTTTGTACGAATACATATAAATTGTGAATCAATTGATTTTGTTTTATCTCCATTTTCTTTCAGACACTTTTCAATCCTAATAAAACAGTAGTAAAGATATTCATTGTCACTTATAACCATTCAGACATGCCACCTAACACCACCACTTTCATCAGACAAAAGACACTCTCAAAACCACTACATGTTACCTCAACTGTGAGTTTGGATAATAGTACGATACATAGTTTTTTATACGTTTTGAACCAAGGGCCAAATTGGCTCAGCAATGTTTAGTGTGTGCCATGGGGAATATACATGTACAACATGTATCTTGAGCCAATTAACAAAGAGTTAATGCTGTTAGCGACAATATAATCATAATTAACTGTGCCAGATTGATACAATACTTAGAATATGTACTCACACATGGAATACTTTTATTATAATTTTACATTTTACTCACTCAAAAATTGAGCTACAAATATGCATACCTCAGTATCATATAAATGTACATGTACTCTGTACCTGTATAATATTGTTTTCTCTTTTTTTCTCATAATAGGACAACACACTACCTTCTCTTCATTATCTGATTCATCTTAGGTAAGTATCAACTTGATCATGGGAATACAGGTTTCTGGGACATGTGAATATTGAGTGTCCCTAGTCTATTAAAATCCTCTACAGTGGTTTGTATAATCAATAATGTTTCTGTCTATGGCATATGGAATAACTCATTTTTACTGAACTAGTAATGTAATACTGTGTATCAGAAAGTTAAATTTCTTTCCATTTTTCAATGAAATTTCATTGTAAAATGGAAACAAATTTCATTTAATATGAATATTGGGCTCAGCATGTTTTATGGAGTATAAATTGAGTTACTTTTCAATGCAATGACATAAA
The DNA here is from genome assembly GCA_947044365.1 of Petrosia ficiformis. Taxonomy (NCBI): domain Eukaryota; kingdom Metazoa; phylum Porifera; class Demospongiae; order Haplosclerida; family Petrosiidae; genus Petrosia; species Petrosia ficiformis. The sequence continues at coordinate 45,512,906 of OX345636.1, forward strand.
GCTGGGATAATGGTTTGAAAACAACCTTTGAAGCTTTGTCAACAAAACAAAGGTTCTCACATGTTTTTATCATTGTTGCTCTTACCTTGATTGGCTATAGAAAGCCTCCAAAACTGGTTTATTACTTTATAACGAGCACTATTATAGTCTTGTTCCTGTTACTGTTTCTACTTGGATTTACTATTGCTAGACTGAGAAATGAGACAACAAAACCACCTCACCTAAGTAGCCAACAACACAGCCTCAACTTTCCTGCAATATGCCCACAGTATTAACCACAGGTTTTTATTATACAAGTCCACATGTTCAAAATTAAAGTAGGCATGGCAGTGAAGCATCTAAGAGAAACATTTAGTTTCGAATGCATAGCGACACTTTAAACCTTTTTCCAGCTCTATAATAACATCAATGATGCAAAATCCATGCAATGCATATGTGACAACCAATATTATTATAAATTATTATAGTATATGTGTATTTATACTTACATGTATTATAATAATTAGTATTAGTTATATCCCGAGTGTGAGGGATATATCCAGTTAACAGCATGAAGCTCGAGGGCACGTAAACTAGATACATGTATTATTTTGAGCATGAGGGATATAAATAATTTGTCATCACATCATTGTTTAGGATCATAACAGCTGTATGACATGAAGGGCAGATAGTGGTTAAATCGCCATAGCAATCGTGACTAATTAACCAAACTATATTTATCTAAACTACGTAATCGCTTAAAATTCATTAAAGAAACCACAGGGATATAACTAAATCCACCATGATATACATGTAACTGTGCTTTATCTGGATTGTAGAACTAGCGGTTTTTTTGAAATGCATCATCATAGTGACAATAATTATTATTATAGTGTGATGATATCATCACTAATGTAAGCCCAAATCCCTGTACACCTTGCTGCCCCCCACTCCTGCTTGTCAATACAGTGTATGATTTGTTTACTACACATGTAAGACAAGAGGTAATGACGACATATATACTTCAATCAGATTTAAATGTGATCTAATCCTATTGCAGGTTCCTATGTTCTAAGTCAAGTCGTATATACCTACACACACACATAAAGCTGATATTTGCTCGTAGAGCTCCTGATACTGATCCTGATCTTAGTAAAGTATCACTGTATACTATCAACGAAGGTCCTTCGAACCCCAAATATGGGCCCTTAAATAATGAAAAATTATAATTAATCAGGTAAATTAGAAGAAAATTATATTATTTGTGATTTGAGTTATTATAATAGCAATTATTTTATGCATGGTTCAATTTTTTGGTTGAGGCTTTCAGAGAATTTTTTTAATCTTTATCAGAGTATTAATTTTTTTAAAGAGAATTCACTATACTAAAAATATAATAATAATTGTATCCTTATGATCACTTCATTTTTAAAAATAATAATTATTATAACCAAGTGTTGATTTCAATGTGATACAAGCAGTAAAACTAATGATCATAGGAATGGCTCATTCCTGCACAAGAAAGATGCATAACAAAGAAATGTGCCACGGTATACATTAAAAAACAAACAACTATATTTAACAGACTGGTAAATCTCAAACATAATACTGATGTATATAGTTTAAGTGTAGTATATTATGTATAATTATATATACTGGCTTCATGTATGCATGCCACAGACTACATTATGAGCCTTAATTTATTATGGGATGGAGGTGTGAAACTATGCGGCTGGGTCTGGCGTAGCCACACCCGTTACCCTTTGTTTATATCGTGCCTATGCCAGACTACACGAGTTTGTAGTCAAAAAAAAAAAAAAAAAGAATGAATTCGTTGGATAGGAAATGTTTGGATGCATTTACGAACAGCAAAAGAAAGGAATCTCTTCGCTTGCTACAACAGATAGAGCATCCTAATAGACTGAAGAACACGGTTGATAGGACTCTACTGCATTTTGCTGCTCAACATGGATGGCTGGATATAGTAGAACTACTAGTAACTAAGTACTCTTGTGATGTAGATAGCAAAGATGCTTATAGCAAGACTCCAGTATTCTTGGCTACTTTGAATGGACGTTTAGATGTAGTAAAATATTTGGCTACTTCGTGCAAATGTGATCTGACTATTGCCGATGATAATGGTGAGACTCCATTATCCGAAGCACGTCGTCATAAGTATAAAGATCTAGTTAAATTCCTAACTGGAGAACTGGATTCAAACTCCAAACCATGTAAGTAGTTTGAATGTATAGCAAATGTGTATACCTATCTATAACAGACTTGGGGTCAAATGCGAACTGCAAAAATAATAGTTTATTGTTAAAAAATATTTTTTAGCACAGTTGCAAGAAATAGAGGCAATTGTAATTTAATTGGTTGCGTAGGTTGTTATGACTGCATGTTGATATAGTTATGTAATTATAATCACAATTTCAATTATCCTTGTACTGTCTATTAGATGTGCATAGAAGCAGAATAAATATGTAAATTAAATCATTTTAAGTTTCCAAACCTTCTTTGTGCATCTAATATGAGAAATTGGACATGATAATTGATTATAGTGCGAGTATCTTCTATCGTGCAGTCATATCACCTTGTATGACCAATTGAATTATAAATTGGATCCTTGCAACTGTACATTTGGAATTCTATTTTTGCATCTCAATACAAAATAATACGCAAATAGGAAAATGCAGATAAAATATTTTTAATTGCTAAATTTTATGAATAAGGCTGTGAAAGAGGAAAATGAAAATGCTGGTCATTTCTGGGAATCGAACACAGGGCCACTGGTTTCAGTAATACATGATAATTAATAATTCAGTGACATACTTCATGAAAAGACAGTATTTGTAATTTAGTTTTTTGAAATACATTTTCAGTATATTTTTAATTACAAATACAAATACTTTTTAAATACAACTAAATATAAATACTGAAATATTTGACCCCAAGTCTGATCTATAATTATGTCTCTTTCTGAAATCAGCACATTCAGCATTGTCTGAGGACAAAAGTAATATATACATGTACTATCTTACATTGCAAGCTGGTTAATAAAATGTACATATATTTTACATTGCAAGCTGGTTTATTTTCACTGTGTTATATGTTGTAAATTGCTTGTGTACTGCAGAAACAAAATTATTCAATTATTGGTAATTGTTAAATTGTCACAAGGCTATATACTTGACATGGTACTGTCATTTGCATCAATCTTGCAACAAAAAATGTCAAAGCGGGAATGGGTGTGGTATAACATTTAGCCAATCAATTTACTCTGATCATGTGGTGTTTGCTGTAATGTTTACTATTGTAAGTATAATTACGTCATCTCCGGTTTGAGAGCGCCGTTGCAAAATTACTGGAAACGACAGTAGTTGACAAGGGCCAACAATGAGTGGCATAACCACACCAGCTATAATGCCAGGTGTGACAGTAACCACAGTGCCACAAAAGAAATGACACTAAACAATTAACAGTTTAAACACTCCTTTTTTTGACAAAAAGGTGAATCTATATGACAGTCCAAAAGAATTACAAAGCTAGGAATTGTGTGTACACACAACAACGATACTTTTACATTTGTTGTCCATGCTAGCTTAAACCTTCTTGTGCCAACATGGAATGTTGTTACTGTGATGATACTTGGCCCTAACATCACTGTGTTAGTGTTGTAAGCTGCTTGTGTACTGCAAAAACAAAATTGTTAGAATAGCTCATTCATTGGGTATAACAATTAACATAAACTGTTGATTATAATTATTTTCTGAATTTAACACTATAGTTGTCTAATGGCTGCTTTAATCATTTCATTTAACCAACTCGACTATTTTACTTAACTATAATAATTAAGTGAAATTAATTAAAAAATATCGTGATATTGTACTCCACGATATACGATACATGTATTTTCTATTCCCCTAGAAATAACTGTGTTAGTATAGTTATATAATATTGTAGTATGGTAGCCAACAATGAGCAAGTGGCACAACCACAGCAGCTATAATGCCACACATCCCAGTTGTGGGGCACTAGCCTGGCACTAACCTTCTTGTGCACACATGAAATGTTGTCACTGTACGCATGCTCAGCTCTGACATCACTGTGTTAGTGTTGCAAATTGCTTGTGTACTGCAAAAACAACTAACATCATTACGTACAGTGACAATATATTCCATGTGGTAATCGCCGGTACATGTATACTATGACTACTACATGATATACATATACATGTACCTCATGCTATATTCCAAAGTTCAATTATATCACTGCATTCAATTATTGTTGCCATGTTACATTATACAACTAGAGATATGGCAAGCATTCAATTATTGGATGTATACTGCAAAGAAGAGCTAGTGGCCATGTAGTGTGAATATTTTGGTAATACTCCCACATTCCATTATATAGAAACAACACTGGAATGTTTGGACATACATGTACCTCCTGTACATTGTAGTCTTGACTACTTGTAGATATATACATCGATCAAATAACCACCAAAACTGTAGCCATATAAGGTTTATCTGACATAGGCATTTATGGTTCATGTACTTGTTTAGATACACTATACATCACTGTAACTACATGTAACATCAGAGGTGTTCCAGGGGGAGGAGGGAAGGGGTGAAATTTGCTCGGTCAATTAAACTCTAATTTACAAAATACTAATAATTATGTCATGTGTATATAGGTGATATATTCATTTAGTGAATCAAACAGCACCGAACATGCCAAGTAACATTTGAACAAAGTATAACACAGATTGTTATACCACTATATCCAGGTGTCCAAACAGAATGGATCTCTCTGTAATATGGGAAATTTCACACATTGTAAAACTGTTGCAACTGGGGGTTTACACTGTACACGATTTAAATTGGTTAAACACATTGGTAGCAGGCTATTCTGAGTTTAATTTTCATCAATGCTGATTGGTTTATCCTGCTTAGCACGTTCTAGTTTCATTTGATCTTGATCTTTATTGCCTAGTATATAAAGTACATGTCATAACGAAGCATACAGTAATAATACTATATATAGCATAGTATTATAGTTATGATGGAAACATTACAGAGTAATTATGAAAATCAACTTGTATTTATAATAACAAATAATATCTGTTGTACCTAATTACTATGTGATACATTATAGATATTTTAAAGTGCATTGTACTAGTGTTTTGTACCAATCTTTATTATGGCATGTACATTATATTCTAGTCAATATAGATCAAGATCAAAAGAAATAAATCACTGATTGCTGTTCATGGTGTTTAATATATATGCTTGTATAGGGAAGTTGTGACATCCCAGGAGTCTCGTTCAATTAATGAGTGTGGCAAGCAATAGAATGAGCACTCCTGCAAGAAGAAAGCTTGACTGCTTGTAGCTGATGTAGAAACAGAAACTAGTAGCTATTCCAACTGCTGAAATACATGTATATTCCTAAAGTTCTATATACAACAACAGTTATAATAAGAAGAGTCGATAATCACTATAAAAATGCATAATTATTGAATACCAAACACCAAACTATGCTGAACCAATCATAAGGATACTTTTTCTCCTGTTTTATCTATTACAATATAGCAACTGGTATTGGTATGGGCTCTGATCAACATGGATTAGAGGAAGAAATGAAGCAGAAATTGGAACGATACAGGAAACAGACAGAAGCATTAGAGATACAGCTAATGGGACAAATGAAGATGTCGTATCAACTTGAGACAGAGAAGAATGAGTTAGTTGAAAAATTAAAAGAGAGATCTGAACAACACGAGAGAGAGACAAAGGAGTTAAAGTTAGAGTTAGAGGAAAACACTTCAAAATCAGACCAACATGAGATAGAGAAGAAAGGGGTAGAGGAAGAATTAAAGAAGAGATCGGAACAATATTGGAGAGAGAAAGATGCATTGGAGATACAGCTAAAGGAACAAAATCAGAGATAAGAAGAACATAAGACAAACAGTAAGAGGTTAGCAGAAGAATTGAAAAATAATACCGATGATCATGAGAGAGTGAAGGAGGGGTTGGTGTTACAACTAGAGAGACAAAAGAAGGAATCGGAACAGCATGAGATACAGAAACAGAAGTTAGTAGAAGAATTGAAGGAGAAATCTGAACAACTTGAAAGAGAGAAGGAAGAGTTTGAATCAAAATTACAAGATCAGAAACGGAGATCAGAACTATTTGAGAATGAGCTACAACTTCGTCTAACGGAAGAAAAGAAGAGAGTAGAAAACGAAATAGCAAGTAAGGAGAGATTGGAGCATGAACTAGCAAAACAACGTGAAGAGTATGAAACCCACCTTTCAAGTAAGCTACATTTGACAACCTTAAGAACATTACACCATGTACACTAGTACTATATGGATTATATATGTACCATTTAAGATGGTTGCCTCTTTAAACTTAGAAATCACAATAATTACTATAGTAATTATAAGTAAATTTTTATTGCAATCAAGTTGTGCAGTTGGCAAAAAGCCAATACAGCTTTTGTGTAATTGATATTTAAAAGTGACCAACTCTGAAAAAACCAGGCTTATGGATTAAATTATAATTTTGAAATACAAGTGAAAAAAGGTAGTGATCACCATTTTATTACATAAAAAGCTTTTTTAATATCTTACCTTTCCATTTATGCTTTCAGTGAGGCTTGGAGACCTCTATGTGCTTTGTTAGCCTCTGCTAAAGCAAATTTAATTACAGTCAAATATTTGCATTTTTCTCAAGATAATGATTTCTTGGTTATTGTGGGTTTGTCTTTATCTTGATTGGGATGTATGATATATACCATTCTAAAGCTAATTTAATGCTCTATTAAGGTAAACAAAAAAATATTTTTGAAATCCATAAGCCTGGTTTTGTCAAAGCCAGTCACAAATGAATTAATATTGATGACGCAACTTCCTTAACTACGTATACAACGCATACTCGCGTAAGTGGACACAAGAAAATAAATATATATAGTTCGAACACGTGGGAAAGCAATCATAGGGATGGCCCTACGGGCCATAAAAATAAGCCTGGTTTTGTTAAAGCCAGTCACAAATGAATTAATATTCACTTTGATCACAGTATTGCATACTTAATAATGGTGGTAGTAGTAGGAGGAATACATGTAATTGTGGAATCACATAATGTATTTAGTATTTACACTTAAATTATAATTTTTGATCCAAAAAATGTATATTAGAATTTTCTTTTCTTTCTCTACTAATAGTCAATGATCTTTGTACAATATTGGAAGTTACTGCTGATGCCAAAGAGCAATGGGAGGAACTTGGCAGACTGCTTGGCATAGATTCTGTTAAAATATCAAAAATATCTCAGGATCACTCATCGATACTTCTGCGTTATTATGAAATGATGAAGTACTGGATTAAGCAAGTTGGAGCATCTTGGAAAAACCTAGTACATGCTCTGGAAAGTCCACTTTTGAATGAAATTGCAGTTGCACAAAAAATAACCAACAAGTATCTTGGTATGGTATTAATAATAATTATTATTACTGCTATAAACTTTGGTGCAAGTACTAGGAGAGTTATATTTCACTGAGGACATTTTTATGCCATCCCTATGATTGCTTTTCCCACAGGTTCGAGCTATAATTATATACATATATATTTTTTATATTCTTGTGTCCACTTGTGCGAGTACACGTTGCGTAATAGAATGCACGCTCGAGCTCTGCTGCATGCAGCAGCAGGAAGGACGAAAGAAATCTGCTACATAGAAACTCCAACTAATAGCAATCTATTCTACCTGAAATATATTCCTAAAGTTCTACAAGGTCCTTTTAAAATGTAAGGAGAGTAGGTAATCAAAATAATAACTATAATAGGCTGTTGTGTTTCAGCCTTGATAAAGTCAGCCGAGATTACTGAATGCTGGACACCAAGCAATCATAGGGATGCTTTTTTTTTTACAGTTTTAATTAAGTTTACTTCATTTCAGCATTAAGTGTTTACTTCAGATAAAGGGAGTACTTGTTTTTACTTTTTAGTCTGACATTGTCATCATTTACAACTGTGAACACTTTATTATAAGTGTTATAATTATATGCCTTAAATATAATTACAAATATGACATACACGTAAATTAAAGACAGTGTATGCTGTTACAACAAATGTAAATTTAGAATGCAGTTGCATACCTTACATTGCTCACACACTTCAACTTCAAGACACAATACTTAGCTCTTTCATGTTCGCCAATGTCTCTTAAGTTAAATTTTGTGCTTACATTTCAGGAATTATATATTTTGAAATTGTTGACACATTTGATCATGAACACGTTATTCTATAGGTAATGAAGGAAAGTCTTCTTGTGTTCGTATGCACATAGTGACCAATGTAGAAAAACCATTAACAGGTAATCACACTTGTATCATAAATTTGATCATAATTTAACTACAAGTATTACAAACAGAGGCTGATCTGTCTGATGCAGTAAAAGCTACATCTACTATTCAAGATGGGTCATGGAAAGTCCTAGGTCTCATTCTTGGTATGAGTGATGACAAACTGGAGATTATTCAGAACAGTCAGTCATCACCAGAGAAGTGTCTTCATGATGTGTTAGCATATTGGATAGAGACTGGCAAAGCGTACTGGTCAGTACTTGTGGATTCTCTAAGCAGTTCACTTCTGCAGGAAGATGAAGTAGCAGAAGAGATTAGTAGAATATACCTTAGTAAGATATATATATATATATGTTGTGTGTATTATAAATATCATTACCCTCTACATTAGAAACTGAAGCTACAGATCAGCCAAAAACAAGTGAAGAAGCTCCAGATGGTAATTAATATTCTTTTTCAATCAATCATTAGTCAAGAAAATAATTATGCATAATATTAATAATTATATAGTTTTGCACTTGGCAGGCCAAGAAGAATAGAAGAAAGTGTATAAAATGTTATGTGTCCTAGAATTAAGCATGCTGCCAGGGAAATTTGGAATTAATTTATGTATAAGATATAGCCCTCATTGGAGGCAGTTATGAGCATATAACACCTGTGAGATAAATGTTCGAGGGCGTAGCCCAAGACAATTATCTCAAGGGTATTATATGCCCATAACTGCATCCAAACAGAGCTATATATATATGTATTTTATACCATGGTAGCACAAAAGTATGCAATTAAATCACGTTGTCAAGTAGTAACCATAGTACTATGCTAATAATTAGTGCTTACAGTAAAAACTTGTGAAAATACATTAGTAGCTAGACACTAAATTTCCCTGTCTACAAGCATGTTATAGCCATATCTCTCCTCTGGTACATAAAGGTTACCATGGTGATCTCCCACACACCATGGCATAAACTCTGAAATTGAAGCTGTTGAATGTAAAAAAAAAACGAAATAAGTAATTATATGTTACCAGGAGTTTATGAATGCCACAAAGTGGTGCGAAAGAGTGTCATACGTCAGTATTTTTTGAAATCTATCTGTGGTAGAATGACATATTTGTGAATTTTCTTATGTAGAAAATACAATTACCCGTCAAGTAAGTGGGACACAAAGTATTAATAGAAGTTACATCCTACAGCCCACAAAGTTGACAGCATATATGGAAGTAAGCTGGAGGTATCATTCAACAGTTGGATAGTGGATACTCAAGTTTGACACACCTTCACACTAGTTCACAGTGTTCGTAATCTGATGTTACCTATGCATAGTTGGATCTTCTAGGAGCTTTGTATCTTGAATCAACCTGCACCTATGATGCATGTGTTCCATACCAAAGTATTTGCGAGCGATGTGTGTAGTGAACATTTTGTTCATTAATTGTTCATGCATGAAGTGTTAATTAATGGGAAATTTAACTAAACCACGGGTGGCCCACATTTTGACAGATCCATAAATTCTTTAATCTTACCTTATTTGTGTTTTAACTTGCTTAGCTAGAGTGAAATACTTCCAAGAAAACCATCAATATCAAAATCAAGCTTCAGTACATTTACATGTACTACCAAAAATAGCAGAGCGGGTGATTAAATATTAGTTAAAGTGGTAATGCCTACACTTTCCAATCTTCACTTATAACTAAATAGTACTACACTTATAGTTCAACTACAACTGAGCAACTACAGTGTGTTTTGTTTTAAAGAATATTACTGCGTCCAAATAAATTCTAACCTTTTTTCTCTTTCTTACTTCTGGATGTTTGCCACCTTGGTAAACTCCTAATTGTGTATTAATCATTTACAAACCACACATAACTGTTAAAGGCCCATGCACTGAGAGAAGGGGTATTTCCCTGCCAGGGCCCTGACCTGTTTTGGAGTTGAAGCTTCTTACTATTAAAAATTCTTGTTTAAAAAAAAAAAGTTAACAAACGACATAAATTTACATAAATAAGGAAAACTAGTATTTTCCTAGACACAGTATTTCTTAGACATGCAAGTTAAACACTGTACATTGTAAATTTGAAAGTAGGGGGCCCAAATTGAGAGTTTGCTCCCTGACTAATTATAGAATTAAAAGTAAATATAGAATTGGTATTTACAATTGCCTTCTTGAGCACACACATTATTACACAGTGTATATATTCCTCCAGGTGTACATGTATTTCCTGTTAGTAAAGAAGATCTTATGAAAATGAAACAGAGGATAGCAAACCTCTTCAAAGAGAGGCAGGAATGTCAGGGTATCGCTTTTGTCATTGGAATCCATGGTCCAGCTGGGACTGATGTTGATATCGATAATGTATGTTCCACTTTCAATGACTTAAACTTTGCTGTCTGGCGTGAGAGAGATATCACCTGTGCTGATTTAGCTTGTCTGGTTAAAGCAGCAGCTTCACACATGTATCCCAGCTACAAATATGTAGCTTTCTACTTTGCTGGTCATGGAGGAAGTGTGAATGGGCATCCATTTATAGTACCAATGAAACTGAAGGGAGATGGCTCTCAACAAATACTATTCATCGAACAGAACATCCTGTCTTGTTTTAAGAAATCTCGCAAACGCTGTCTGTTCTTTTTCGATTGCTGCTTGGTTGCTAAAAGTACTGAAGACAGTGATGAATCTCCTCAAGCTAGCAAAATGTTCAAACTCACTGCTCCTGTTAAATGTCTTGTTGCATACGCAACAGCTACGGGTTATAAATCACAAGGAGATAAGGTTCAGGGAGGACTGTGGACTCGTACTCTGTGTGCTAAACTAAAGGAGCCGCTATCACTCTCTGTTATTCTTGATGAAACACATGATATTATTACAAGCACGACAGATGAACAGCCACCTCACTATGAATCATGTCTTGGTTCAGTGAATTTGAAAGGTAACATTTATGTTAAAACTTTCCTGTAACATTTTTCATATAGCTATTTCTCAATAGTACTGTTTTAGCAATAATTATTATTTCTATAAACTTTGTAGGAATATCAGAGAAGTGCTATCAGCAATACAAACAATCGGTTGCAAAGCTTTCATCACAGTGTAAGTTTTTATACCTTTAAAGACGTATGCATGCACACACACACAGCATACAGACATACATTGATAATAATTATAATTATTATAATCATACATACATTGTGTAGATAAGGTGGAAACACGAGGTATAAATGGAACAACATCGCCTGATCAGGATGAGATAGACTCTCAATTACATATAGAGTCACATTCATCAATAGAAGAGAGGTTACAAGAATTAATACAAGAAGCTAGATTAACAAAACAGGAGCAACTGGAACAGATGACATTAATGAAACACGACCAGTTACAACAGGCGAGATCAATGAGCTTAATAAAACAAGATCAGTTAGACCAGACAAGATCAATGAATTTAATGAAACAAGATCAAGCAGAAATAAAGAGATATATAAAATTGCAAGTGATGATCCTTTTTCCAATCATTTTTGTTTTTATTTTTAGATACCTAACTAAGTATTAAATATACTCTTATAGTATATTGTGTGAATGATTAATAATTATGATGTGAATGTAGGATTATATTAAAAATTTGATTTTGAATAAAATGTTACTAATAGAATTTCATATATATTACCAACATTACCCAAGGTAGCTTAATATTGCAGTCAATAAAATTAAGCAGCAAATAAGGACAATTAATATTACAATTAAAAAATCTAAATGTAAGTACAAAATAGCCAGCTGTAGCCCCTTCTATACCATGACCATTGGCCAACCTCACTTCTTCATATTTTTTTTGCATTTCACAATTTGCCTTATGACCAAAACACCAAATACTGCAAAAGGAGAAAGATGTATGACAAGCGTCTACAAAGTCTTGTTTTCTTTCCAACAACACTGTAAAAATGTGTTTGTTATTTTAACAGACCAGTTGTTACCTCAGTTTCACTTACATTTCCGATAATTAGCATTTTGTCTGGTTATAATTAATATAGCTATATGGTAAAAAGGAATGTTATGACTACAGTCACAAATGCATATACCCAAACTCACCCTACTACTATATAAAGAGACAGTTATTGATAACTTCAAAATTAGATAATATTATGAAACGAATTATTGGTTATAGTAAAAACTAATCATGCAATCAGAAATGTACATACCAATATACACCTTAATACCATATAAAGAGGATGTTATTGATAACTTCGATTTGTTTCAAATTATTAAAAACAATTGTTATCACTAATCATGCAATCATGAATGCAATATACACCCTACTGCCACATGTAGAATGTACAATCATCACTGTAGTCATAACAATCCTTATTATTATATATATTATATATAGCTATAATTATTATGACCAGACATAGTGTTAATCATCCTCGTATTTGATGTTTCTAACTATGTATAATAAATGTACATGCATGTAACTGAGGTGACAACTGGTCTGTTAAAATAACAAATTCATTTTTACAATGAATTCAGCTGTTGGTATAAATCTTGTTGGAGCTCTTCCATAAACTTTAATAGTTCTCTTATCACAAGCCATAACAGAAGAATCACTCAGATAATTTAATTGAAGCACTTCTCATAAACTTTAATAGTTCTCTTAATATTATGGTTCAACATTCACACAACAATAAAATAATTGTTTATTTTTAGAATGCGATGGATGTAACATGTTCTGAACATCGAATTGCCTGAATCTAGGCATTTCCCTGAATCTGGAGACAATGATTTGACTTTATTAAAATTAATTTTCAATAATATTTATTATATAATATTATACAATATTATACAATATTTTCGTGCAAAGATAGTTCTGTATATAGACATGGTTCTGTCTAGCTAGTTAAGTATATAACTTAAGTGTGCGATTAATTATTGTCGTTGAAGAGTAAAACAGGACTTGTGTGCACTCAGTCACAGAAAAAAAATTAATGGTGAGCAACATTAAAAACTATTGGATATATATATGTAATATATATATATATATTATAATTATATATATGTATACATTCCTCTAGAGCAGCCAAGTACTGATCTTATATTCAGACATAACAACAGCTAAATATAATTACAATAATTATCTAACCAAAGTATCTCCAGACAATTCAATCAACAAACAATACTATGTGTTTAATATTTCATCTTGTTTCACAGGACAGAAACAGGTTTAAACTTGCATTACAGTGCACCGTAATATGCAGTTTGTCTTTACTATTTATCATCTCATTTTCGTACACATTTATTGTGTATTTCTCATCTGAAAAAAAGGAACTCAAGGTATGTTATGCATGTACTGTTTTATTTTATGCCAGTTCTATTTTACAATGTGACAATAAATCATGGGTGTAGACAAGGAGGAGCTTGGGGGCTTAACCCTTAGAGGGCTGAACTTGTTTCTCAAAATGTTTTCCATTTCCAACACTGGTGTTTCTGTTGCATATATTTTGGCCACCGTTCACTTTCTTTACACCAAACTTGGCTCCTGCAGTACTACTTCAACCAACTTGCTTACTGGGACTCGAAAGTCCCCAAGCGCTTTGTAGAATTAATTCAAATACAGTGCTCTCCCTCTTCTGACTGCAACTGAGACAAACACCAGCTAAACCCACCATTTTGGGTTTTACAGCAAGGGAAATGTCTCAACTACCCACAAGATTGTGTGGGCGGGGTCACTGAAACCCCACATTTTGTACGTGGCGAGGGGGCTGTGCTCCCTTCCAATCCCCATTAACAGGGGGACACCTTTCTTTAAAATTCCCCTCGTACTAATTATTTAGGCCAAAGGGCAGCCAAAAAAAATAATAAACAGCCTTTTACCATTTTCATACAATTGTCCTCCCCATTACACTGCAAAAACAAAATAGTTAAAATAACTATTTGATTGGTTAGTACAGTTGCAAGGATTTAACAATTAGTTGGTTGTTCAGATTATTATGTATACATGCATGCTAATGCCGTAACTACTTTGCACTAATTGTGACCAATTAATTGAAGCAGTATAATGTTAGGGTGCTGTCTACTCATATTTCAACCAACTTCAAACGATTGTATCTGGCGGTACTGGCCAACAAAAGGGTTTGGAACCTGCAAACACATAATTTAATTTATCCTAGTGTACATTGGTGCACACAATGTCGTAGTAACATCATGTATGTAGCCACAACAACCTGTATGACAAACTAGATTGCAACGGTTATTTTAACTACAGTGTATATTTAGTAAAAGTGATGTCTAATTTCAATCCACTGCTTCATTATTGAGTCACAGTATAATTATTATATATATTACATATAAAGTTATCATACCTAATTTTGAGATCATTCTGAATTAATGTGAACAGACTTCAATTGAATTTAAAGAAGAATTGTGTGGGTCTATTTTTCATAACATTTACTTCATTCTTAAGGATGAGATACATATTGATGAGATTTGTCGTCCTTACTCTAATGGTGATCAATATGAAAATAATTCTAATCTTTCATTCATTGGAACTTTACTACAGAATATATCAGGTATCTTGTGTCATTTCTCATTTACTATGTACAGGAATAGCCCAAAATGATCTATTTAACATAGATCATTTTGGTTGGTTACAAAGAGTTTCAGACTTTTTAGTGTAAATTAATTTTTCTCAATGCTGATTTGTGTTTTCTGCTAGGCTGTATTTACAAGTAACCAGTTTCATTTCATCTTGATCTATATTGACTAGTATATCTAGTAACAAAAACAGCAAAACAGCATATATAGCATTGTACTGTATGTATAATAAGTACTATGTACTAGTGTTGTTTTAGTTTGACATTAATGACCACTTTTAGTTATAGTATGACTAGTTTCTTAAAAAGTCACAATATCTTACCAAAATGGGTTTTAGTTATAGTTATAGTTATAGTTAACTAAAACAACGCTACTATGTACACATGTACATATCTGCACATATAATAACAAATAATATCCTTTGTATCTAAATTACTGTGAGATTCTATATTATGACATGTAATTTAATTTATATACTAGTCAATATATGAGCAAATTGTATTGAAATTCATGTAACCAAACAAGGCTTCAAATAAACCATTAATGTTTACAGTATGTACATAAAACTAATATCTTATTACATAATAATCAATAACTGTCAATAACTGTTATGAGATTTGTCGTCCTTACTCTTATGGTGATCAATATGAAAATAATTCTAATCTTTCATTCTTTGGAACTTTATTACAGAATATATCAGGTATCTTGTGTCATTTCTCATTTACTATGTACAGGAATAGCCCAATTAGATAGATGATTTTAGTTTGTTACAAGAATTTCAGTAAATATATTTTTCTCAATGCTGATTGTGTTTTCGTACTTACAAGTACTAGTTTCATTTCATCTTGATTTATATTGACTAGTTTATCTAGTAACAAAACAGCAAAACAGTGTATATAGCACTGTATTTTATGTATAATGAGTACTATGTACTAGTGCTGTTTTAGTTTGACATTAATGACCACTTTTAGTTATAGTTATAGTATGACTAGTTTCTCAAAGAATCACAATACCTTACCTAAGGGGTTTTAGTTATGGTTATAATAGTTAACTAAAACAACACTACTATGTACACATGTACATATTTGTATTTTATGTATAATGAGTACTATGTACTAGTGCTGTTTTAGTTTGACATTAATGACCACTTTTAGTTATAGTTATAGTATGTCTAGTTTCTCAAAGAATCACAATACCTTAGGGGTTTTAGTTATAGTTATAGTTCACTAAAACAACACTACTATGTACACATGTACACATGTACATATTTGTACTTATAATTACAAATAATATCCTTTGTATCTAAATTACTGTGAGATTCTTTATTATGACATGTACTTTAATTTATATACTATTCAATATAGGAGCATAATTAATATTGTATTGAAACTCATGTAACCAAACAAGGCTTAAAATAAACCATTAATGTTTACGGTTTGTACATTAAATTAATATATTATTACATAATAATCAATAACTTTCTACAACTAAAACACTGGACACTTCTGAATTTCCAAATTTGGTATGACACATTGTGTACTCTACTCCAAAGTGGCAAGAGAGTGGACTTACTAATATCTTCTCTACTATACTGGAAGCTATCACAAACCCAGTCAAAAATCTGTTTCAAGTTGGCATCACTACCGGAGACAGATGTATCATACTACATAAAACCTGTGGATTTCACATAACTTGGTAAGTGTTGTGTACAATAGTGCATAAAAGCCACAGAAGTCGGTAAGTGTATGCATATAGTCATCAATGTTGAATCGAGTCAGTAGCAAACAAAGCAAGGCTTCTACAAACTTATTTTGGCAACTACACTGAAGGGTCACGCACATATTCAAGTGCTCCATATTTATTACTAAGTTTGATTTGTCATGTCAAGAAATCCCTTACACTGTACAAAATAATAGGTTATTTTTACCTTCAGTTGGTTACAGGAGTTTCAACGCAATAATAATTATTATGCTCCATGTTGATTTATATATTTTCTGTTATGTAATATTTACAAGTCATGCACAGTTCATAGTATAGTATTGCATAGGTACAACCTGTGGTGTATTATTAATATTACATTTTCAAAAACAACAGATGTTACTAGAGTAATAATTAATTAATATAAATATGCACATGAATTTGTACTTATAATAGCAAATAACATGTGATGTACTCCACAGATATTTGAAAAGTCAGCACATGTGTCTAATTTCACATGTTCAAAGTACATGTACATTGTATTGCTTTTGCATGTTAAGTAACACAATGTAGCTATATACGTAGTATAATATTGTATAGGTACAACCTGCGGTGTATTATTAATATTCCAATTTCAACATCTTCAAAAACAACAGATGTTACTAGAGTAATTACCTAATATAAATATGGATATGAATTTGTACTTATAATAGCAAATAAGATGTGATGTACTCCACAAATATTTGAAACATCACCACATTGTATGCTTCTGTTATCATGCCATAATTTGTCAATATAGATCAAAATGAAATTATTACTTGTAAACATCACCTAGCTAGACAAGAAAGAAGTATTGACTTATACAGTCTCAGGAGGAATTGAAACTCATGTGATCAAATGAGGGTTAAAATAACCAATTCACTTTTACAGTGTATATGTTTCTCCATATAGGTGTTGTTAATTATTAACCTCCTATTTTGATCCTTAACTTAAATATGTAACATTTGATACATACATACACATAAAAATAATTATATATAAAATTGAAATAAATAGTACAGTGGCGTAGCCAAGGGGGGGGCATGCTAGGGACATAAGTAATAATTAATTGCAAACTGTCATGAATTAGGATAGATAAAAGATTCAGTTTTCACAAATTATGCTCACACTTCAATATATAATTTAGAATAGACAATGACATGGCTTGGGTGTGAAGAGTGTTAAAATCTAAATATCTACTACCTATAGCATATATTGTTTGCATCCTTTTAATATAATATACATGTCTGTTCATTATTTTATTAAATCACTATGACCAAAATGAATTGTTTTTTCTATATACCAGTATTTGCGTAAAGTTGTTGTTGTGTTTCATGCATGATAAAGTTGCCCATGATTACTGTATACTGGACACCCAAATGCAATCATAGGGATACTTTTTTTCTCAATATATCTTGCTTCAATCTAGTTCTTTTAATCTCTATAACGTCCTCCCTTGTTCATGATTTTAATATCTTTATTCATTATGTAGTTGATGAGATATATACTAATCATCCTATGTGTTTAGATGCACTATTACCAGTATTTTGTTCAATATTATACTCTGATAATACTGACATGGTAAGTGTATATAATATATATACTAAATCTCTACATATAGTTGTGTACATACTAATATTTTTAAAATATGATTGTTTTGTAAAAAAACAACTAAGAATTAAGCAGTGTTAAAAGCCAATTCAAAATCATATAACTATAATATATATATACATTATAATACATTAAAATAATAATATTTTAGTCAGGAGGGTGGAATGGATACAGCAGTTCACTAAATGAGTGCAATTCAGTTTTACCTAATGAACAAATACTCTACCTGTCATCTCTTACAACAGGTATATTCATTTTCTGCTAATATATCAAATGTATTTACATGCATTTATATGCACTTCTATATGTAATACTATTTGAAGGCTTTCCTTTTGTCACAGTATATATTGAAGACATAACATGTGCTGATGGGTTTTATCTACTGAACTCTACATGTCGACCACACTGCACTCAGTTTGAAAGTGTATATCACAGTACTGCTACAATTGAGATTGGTTTTCGATATTTTATTGCCATTTCTAATGCAATTATCACTTCACTTTTTCTTGTTGTGGTCTGCTTCAATAGAAAGACAATGTTAGTTCTGAAATGATGATTTTTAAATACACCTTTCCAATTTTTTGTGTTTTTTTTCAGAATAGTGTGTTTGTATTTAAAAAAAAACAAGATATATAGAAGAAAAAATATCCCTATGATTGCTTTATAGTGTCCAGCATTCAGTAATCATGGCTGACTTTATCATGCCTGAAACACAACAGCCGTTATTATTTTGATTATTAACTCTCTTTACCTTTTAAAGGATCTTGTGTAGAACTTTAGGAATATATTTCAAGTAGAATAGTTAGCTAGTAGTTCCAGTTTCTATATATATATATATAGTTCGAACCTGTGGGAAAGCAATCGTAGGGACATAATAATTGATTTTTTTTACATTTTCATATGAACTGCTGTTTTAGTTCTATACAATTATGCTAATTCCATATCACATCTGGGAGTAAAATACACTTACAATATAATAGAACTGATGTTACTCTACATAGATATATTACTGATGTTACTCTACATAGATATATTACAAGCATGTATTCTGAATTGATATATGACGAATACAGTTGAATTCAGATTGTACAATTTTTTGCAGATTGAAATTTCCATCTGTTCTATTTGTGTACATAGTTGTTTTGTTATCAGTATTGCGTAAGTTAACATCTGTATAACACTGTCAGGATTTTATGTATGATTTGTATATATATGTTGGGGGGGGGGGGGGGAGGTGAAGAAGGATGTTTAATGTCATGTCACACTTAAACAGTGTAATATCAAAAGTGAATTACTAAATAAAGCCATTTCTGCTTCAGAATGTATTGCACAACTGTTTCGCATAAGAATGCACCATGTGAGGGAGTTGTGGGATATCACTCCCTGGAAATATTATATATAGGGCTTAGTCCTTATGAGATTGATTCTGATACATTCTGAGATAAACACAATACTTTAATAATCTTCACTCTTATGATAGTTTACATTCAGCATGAATATATTCACTCAATTGATAACAATCTTGGAAGCACCCCTCTAGGAGAGGTGTAACATGTGATCTTTCTTTCTCATATAGCTCTAACTATTCTAATTAACTTACTAAGTGGGAGAACTTTATTGTGTTCTGATGATGACCTTATAAAGAGTTTTCAACGACCCAGTGCTTACTGTGTAATATCAGGTCTACATGCATAAACATTCGCATGAACACACTAAATCATACTTGCATGAGTATATTTACACACAACAAAAATTTGCATAAACTCACATACCCTCAATATGACTAGGCTACTCTAGCACACTATGTGTGGTTTAATTGTTCATAATTATTCATCACACTTAAGTTAGCACATTGACAGTGTGCACAGTATGTGTTGTAACGTAATTAATACAATTGTTGATCTAAGTGTGTAGATAAAGGTTAAAATAATCCTTTCATTTTTAGAGTGTATGTTTAGTAGGTCTCTATCACTTTTTGGCCATGGTTTTGGGTGTTTCTAGTTTCATAGTGACTCTCAGCTTTGTCTGCCCATGAAATGCAACTAGAAACATCTTCAATGGCAGATCTGATAAATGAGATAAAGATCTGCCTACAATACTTTGCATACGTTTATAATTAAATTATTATATATTTGTATATTATATATAATTATACTAATTAAAATGTAATTATGTATATACATTATAATAATTATATAATTTAGGGCTGGGATGATTAATCAATCAATTAATCAATCAATATTGAAAATTCCTATGATTATCGATTATAGGTCTGTGATATAAATTATGCTAATTATTCCAGAATACATGCATGCAATAGCAAATAATGTAAGTGACAGGAAGCCTTTGTTCATCAAATGGGAGGAGTTCCTAGTTAATTGGCCTAATTACTTCCACTGATTTTAATCGATTATCGATTATAGATTTCAGAATCTCAGCTGATTCCCAGCCCTATTATATATATATATATATATATAATATAATTATAATAGTAATTATACATAACAATTATTATTATTATATATTATATATAGTAGTGTAGTGCTGCATTCAACACTTCCTTTGTGTACAGGTATACTGTGGATTATATATCCTAGTACGTCATTTTTATGGATCATATTTGTGGCTGTCATGTTGTGGAAGTTAGTATTTCCAAGTAACTCATATCGGTATCGTTATTTGGACAAATGGATTCATGCTTTAACTCCTTTAATCAGTGAGCACAATTATTATAACAATTCTATTTATATATATTTGGTGGCAATAGTAGACTCTATTCTATTTGACATGTAGATACTAAATATAGAATTCAGTAGCTATGTTTCTTTTTTTAAATCTGAAGGAATTATAATTATTCCAAGCATTCATCTGATATCAAAGCTATCAATCATAATTCTGTTTTCAATATAGTTATCATCTTTGTAATACCGTTTATTTTGATTATAACCACTAATGGAGACTTCTTTCCCATTCAAAATGACTTTCCATCACTCGGTTGTATACCAAGAAATGGTTTCTTTAACTTCAGCTACATAATCGTTCCTGCAATATTTCTCTGCAGTCTTGGTATGTACCTTTTGCTGATTATACTCTTTCGTCTACAAATGGTAAGTAATTGTAACTGCACAAATTACAAAGTACAAATAAGTGTAGTAAATTTCAATGAATTGTGTAGCTCTGTTAAAATGTATACTTTAATAAACCTTTTGCATTTGCTATGTAGAGGTATGGCTGCTCTATATGGAGAAAAGATACTGTTATAAATACAGCAGAAAAGAAGATACTTTTGCTTTTATTTACAGTGGGTTGTGTGGCTACAATTAATGTAGTACGCACCACCATTATAATCCACACGCAAACTAAACTTCAAGCAGTTCTTAAAAACTACATGTTATGTGAATTATCGGGATACAGTATAAACAGTGGGAATGATATTACTACATGTAGTAAAGATGAATTAGAGACATACAATTATGTTGGCTTGTCTATTACATCCAGCATATTCATTTTTATATTCCTACCATTGCTACTTCTACTTGTGATGATTGAATGGCGACGTTTCATTCGATGGATGAAAGTGTCATTTGAAATGAAGAAAACAACAGCTGTAATGAAATGAGACTTGCCAAATTACTAGAACAGAGTTCATTATTTACTTCCTATTTTGAATGAAAATGTTTTGTTAACTATATATATACATTAGACATTGTGCAGTAGAATACAGTTTTGTCCGTTATTTCTAGTAGTATATAATAGGAAACATTTTTTGTGATATCATACATGTCATAGTTTTCAATGCATATATGTATCTCTTAATAACAAACCCCTTTTATATTGCATTTGCATGTGGTAATTCAATGATCATATTTACTGAATTGGTGGACTGAATCAAACTCAGAATGGTTATGAAAATAATTTCAATGGTTATGTCTGTCATCAAAAATGTATGTAATTATAAACATTTTGGTGACATCATACATGTCACACTTTTGTCATGGTAACATTTGATATACCATGGGAGATGATATATATATCTATGCTTAATTAAGCTAATTATTTATCTGGCTTCAGTTTACATGAAAGTATGTGTTTTTTTACATTTTCTCTCTAGCTAGAATCATGAGCTTTTTAAAATTTGACAGCACAGAAATGTAATTTACGAATTCTTGCTCATGTACAAAATGTATGATTGCATAGTATTGCCTTGTAAATTATCAGAATTAATGAATCATTCCATTTTTGTCTTGGTCACAGTTTCCCCACATTCACTATCCATTGAATGTTGTTGTCTGGCTACACGAGACTATTCAAATTGAACATGTCAAACCATGTTAATAATAACAATAATACTATTAGGAGTTGATAAAGAATACCACTACTTTTACAATGAAATAATAATTAATTCTATTATCATTAGCTTTACAAACTTCATTAGCATTTTAATTTCTGTATTTGACCTATACGATATATTTTGGACATCATTTCTTTCTACTTCCTCTGTTCTTGGAAGTTGAGTAATTCTTCTAATATCACCAGCAAATGTTTGTGTACTCAAAATATACTATAAATGTCCAGAACTGAGAACTAATACTTTGGTACATATACATGTAGAACACAAAACTTGGCCCTATATATATTATATAGCTTAGATCTATCAGCAAGTGAAGAGGAGATTCTGTAACTTAAAATAGACCAAAACTAGAGTATACATATAGGGATTTAGATTAATCATTATAACAAGTGTATATAGAGAAAAAAACATCCCTATGATTGCTTTACAAATACAAATTTAAGTGAAGATAAAAGTATCCCTATGACTGCTTTGTGGTGTCCAGCATTCAGTATTCATGGCTGACTTTATCAAGCATGAAAGACAACAGCATAATTATATAGTTATTATTTTGATTATCTACTCTGTTTACCTTTTAAAGAACCTTGTAGAACTTAAAGAATATATTTCAGGTAGGATAGCTAGCTATTTGTTCCAGTTTCTACGTAAACTACACAGTTTTCTTTCTGCTGGTCTGTACTGACTCTGTAGCGCGTTCTTTTACGCGCCACGCCCATTAATTGACCGAGCCCCCCGGGAATGATGTAACTTCCTTAACTACGTATACAACGCATACTCGCGTAGGTGTCACAAGAATATATTATTATGGCCCGTAGGGCCATCCCTATAATTGCTTTACACGGGGTTTAATGTATATATATATATTTATGGCCCGTAGGGCCATCCCTATAATTGCTTTCCACGGGGTTTAATGTATATATATATATATATATATATATATATATATAATATTATGTTTGTGTCACTTGCTCGACTATGCGTTGTATACGTAGTTAAGGAAGTTGCGTCATTCCCGGGGGGCTCGGTCAATTAATGGGCGTGGCGCGTAAACGAACGCGCGATCAAGCTCTACACACCAGCAGAAAGAAAGCTGTTGAGCTTACGTAGAAACTGGAACTAATAGCTAGCTATTCTGCCTGAATTATAT
Organism: Petrosia ficiformis; assembly: GCA_947044365.1. Taxonomy (NCBI): domain Eukaryota; kingdom Metazoa; phylum Porifera; class Demospongiae; order Haplosclerida; family Petrosiidae; genus Petrosia; species Petrosia ficiformis. The sequence goes on from OX345636.1 coordinate 45,536,674, forward strand.
TCCTAAAGTTCTACAAGGTCCTTTGAAAGGTCAGGAGAGTAGATAATCAAAATAATAACTATAATAAGCTGTTGTCTTTCATGCTTGATAAAGACAGCCATGATAACTGAATTCTGCACACCACAAAGCAGTCATATCTTCACTTAAATTTGTAAAGCAATCATAGGGATGTTTTTTTCTCTATATACACTTGTTTATATATGTGACCGAATTTGCGAAAATCAGGCTTATGGGATAATTATTAATTTTGAGATACGAGTGAAAATAGGCAGTTACGGCTTACTCAGGGGATCACTGTTTTACAACGTAAAAAGCTTCATTAATATCTTACCTATTCACTCATACCTTCAGAGAAGTTTGGAGACATCTCTATGCTTCACTAGCCACTCCTAAAAAAAGTTTTTATTCATTATGTTTAATAAAAGAAAAAGAAAAAAAAAGAGTAAAAGGAGAGTAGAATGGGATGTTGATGTATATGTGATGACTTGGTTTCTAGCGAGAGAGTAAGAAAGTTGCAAATTGCCTGTATTCAGTTGCAACGAAGGTTTTGATTTTAATGAGATGCTGAGCCGCCACACCTTGCAATCAGTATATTATATCCATGGTAGATGTGGTTGGAATAATTAATTCATTATTTTTTCAAAAGCCCTCAGATTAAGAAACAGTAAGTGCTAAATTAAGTGGCCACACCCTTCATTAATAAAGGATAAAAATTTTTGTTGTGTGCTCTCGTGCCAGGTTCGCCCTATCTTACAAAATTTCTAGACCCACCCATATCATTAAGTTTTTAAATGTGGTCATGGCATAAAATCAATAAAAGTCGGCATTAGATGATCCCCAAGCAAATAGCAAATGTAGAGACCTTTATTGGCCCCACCCAAGTGCTATACATAAACTGTTAGCATCATGATATATCGATGTGTATAACTGGGCATATTATCCTACACTGCAAAAATAAAATTGTTCAATTTATTGGTTAGTACAGTTGCAAGGAATAATTTAATTTAAATTGTAATTTAATTGGTTGTGTAGGTTGATATGGATACACTGTAATTATAATCGAATAATTGTAATCTCAATATCCTTACGCTGTCTATTAGATGTACAAAGTAGAATTAGTATTTTAATTGTGTCTTTTTAAGTTTCCAAACCTTCTTTGTGCACCTAATGTGAGGTATTAGGCATGATAATTGATTATAATAGGTACATATATCTTTTATGTATTTTAATATAATTAGTACAAAGTAGCTATGGTGTCAGATGTATGTATCCTGAACAACCAACTAATTGTTAAATCCTTGCAACTGTACTAACCAATATATTTGTTATATTGACAATACTATTTGTACAGTGATATACTGATTTATAAATATGCTGTGACTCAATCTGACCCATTTGACATTAACCAGCCTAACCTAGACTTCTCTGATATGAATCATAATGACTATAATCCCATAACCAGATCTAATGGCAGTGTAAGTTTGTTCCAGCCTAACCTGAATATGCTGGACTCGAGTTTGCAGTTTGGTGCTTAGGAGCAGTTTAGGTTCTACAGTTACTTATTTAATTTAATTTCCAAATAAGTTGAAATACCAAGGTAAAAAACACTCCATCTAAACAAATAACATCTACAATTGCATAAAATATAATATGTAATAGCTTAAACACAGTGACTTAATTGATTAACATATTTGTACATCTGTCTTCAATTGTATCTTCATTAATTCTCACTCTGTCTTGTCTTGAATTCATCAGACTCGCATTTGCCACTTGAAGTTGTGTTACCTGTTTTATTATTACCACTGCCACTTGCCATAGATGACAGAGTCACATTGTGTCCCTGTGTGCTGATGTTAACAGCTGTATTCTTGCTTGGCCAGACAGTTGCAATGAAGATTCGAGGTCCAAATATAGAGATAAGAACTGCCAGCGCGCTCATTTGAATAGCTAATGATATAACAGCTGTTTGAAACTCATCTGTTGTGGCAAAGTAGGTCACAAGAAATGCTATCCATATTATGCCAATACAGAATGTGGAGAACGCAACATACTTCACTTCATTAAAGTTTGCTGGAAATCGAATAGTCAATATAGCTAACGCATTGGAAACTATCAGTATAACTGAAAAGTACAACATTTGTAGAGCAATTAAAGCAATGTGTGGAGAAGCACATGTAATAACTAATTCAGGAGAATCATTGGTGTTTTCACTATTCAGCACCAACTTTGTTGTTGAGTCAGGATAAACGATTATGAGAGATATCAGAACAAGTAACATCTGACCACCAACAAGCATGAAGGTAAAAATTATTTGGTATATAGGTGTTATGAATTTCGGTCTTCCAGAGGTCTGTTCTCGTAGAAATATACGAGCAATTCGAACCAGCTTCACAAAAAGTGCAGAAAGGATCAGAGACAAACAGAACCATGTACCAACCCTTTGGAATAGACAGATAGGTATAGAAGGTTTTAAGATGAAGAATATTGTTAATAGAAAACATAATGTTGTTCCAGTGAGTAATAGAATCATTTGTTCCCTTCCTGAGGACTTAATTATAGGGGTACTCCAGAAGATCCCCATTGCAATACATACGAAAACTACTGTTATTAGACCAAAGATAGCTACTATAATTAAAACAATACCCCATGCATCTGATGGATCTAAGTACGCTTCCCTAATGTGCTTACAAGCATTACTACCACTGAGAGGATTATTACCCCACATGTTTTGAGGGCATGTGCTGCACTCAGATGCAGTTGTATTAGTATAGTTCCTTCCCAGACAAGGAATACATATTCCACAACAAAATGACTGGACAATCTGTTTTATACTACCAACTTCACACAGCTGACACTGAGATTCAAGAGTTAGTAATGGTTGATTTTCAGTTTCATTCACTCCAAAATGAATGGAAACATTTTGGAAGAGCTGGAGATTTGTTTGTCTTGTCTCATCCCAATCCCCAACATTAACAATTTCGTATTGGGCAGAGCAGTTTTTACAGGTTGACTTCATTTGTAAATTTTTGATTATATATCGACCTTCTATATTTCCAAAACTGTCATATACTATATAGTTTCCTGAATGACTTGTAAAACTAACATTTTGAAGATAATCACGTATTACTAATCCATTTAATTCTCTCTTTTGTCCTTTGCAAGTGCGGGAAGTATGATCATATATCACAGGTAGGTCGCAATTATCCAGTAAGAAATTATGAAGAGCATGAGAAACACTATAAACAGCATCGATTACAAGCTCTACAGGCCTTCGAATGTAATTTGGATGATCAACTGTACTGACATTCTTTGCACAGGACACATTAACAGTGCAGTCATAGTAATCTTCAAAATACTCTGTGAACCACGGGTTGCGTTTATTAGTCGATAAAGTAAGTCGAGAAAAGTAATCATCATAGTTTGGATCAACACTGCTCAGTGGTACAAACCCTAAATGACTGCCAATATATTTTCCATATGTATCACTTATGAAATTTGATCCAGCCCAAGAATCACTGGCAATCCACAGAAACCGTCTTTGTTTTTCTGATGATTCTTGGATGATCTTAAATTGTTCGAAAAAATCTATAACTCTGTGAAATGATGCAAAGAAAAAAATTACATTTGGTGAGGATTCGTTGATCACTCTGCTTGCCAAGTTATAGTAATCATCAGGTGTAAATTGATCATTAATTCCTAAATCTAAGTCAATGCAGATTCCTGCTGCATCAGCTAACTGTCTAAACCTGTCAATTCCAGGTTCACCATATGCATTGTTTGTGTGAATAGCAGACACATATGTCCATCCAAACCTTATTACTAGATCAATCATTGCTTGTGCTTGTTGATCATCTGGAGGGATTGTACGATAGAAATAGCTGTATCGGTCGCGATTACTCAAAATTGGAGAAGAAGAAGAGTAGCTGACTTGAGGTACCATAAAAAGTCGCAGTAAACTGGCAACTGCAATGGAAACCTGACTTGTTGTAGCTCCAATGACAGCTGACACTGTGAGTGTTGAGGAAACATTAGAACCAGCTGCGATTTCATTGCAGGTGCTACAATCTAGTAAACCTTCAGATCCCTGGAAAATGAAATCAGCACTCTCATCCAATGCTACATTTTCACTTACACAAGTGTCCCTTATGTCATATCTAAGAGTGATGTTAGGAAGTAAGTTTGGATCACTATTGATTAGATCAAGTGCATATAAAAAGGCTTCAACTCTTTCTGGACCACTTCTTACTAGTGATGTTCCACAACGTCCTCCAGCAGACCCCATAGCAGAACCATGTACAGCAACAAGCCCTCCTAGAATAAAATCCTTATCTTTATCATCTCTGAAGCCACGAATACGATTTTGCTCACCATAGAGGATTCTCTCAGGTTGTGTATCGTAGTTGAACTCCAGGTTTGTAATAACTCTGACAGCACACAACAGCTGCAATACAACATGAATACACACAAAGGTAGAGGGCATCTTTGTACATGGAGTGGAAAAACTGATGATCTATGAAAGGATGTGTATTTTTATATGATGGCGCATCGCATGTATTCAGCATTTTGAGCCGTTGCTATAGCAACTAATTAAAAATACCAAAATAATTATGTCTCAGTTCATGATCCACTGGATATGCAAAATGCAATATCATACTACGTACTATAAGAATTTAAACAACATAAAGCATCAATTAAACAAGTGTAGTATAAATCATATAAGAAATTATGCATTCCATGTCTCTTAGCTACACAAAATCTTATGATGTATAATATTATGTGTCTCCACTGGCAATACCAAACTTAATATAATAATATGGAGCAAAGAGTACAATAATCAATGCTGGTTCTGTTGAACGCGTACGGTAATGGACTTGCATATGACATGATCTCTGATTACTCGGCCCACAGGGAATCCTTATGATTGTCTTCCTATGGGTATATAATAATATAATTAAAGAATAATAAATACAAAAATTAAAACTGTAATGGACGTGCGTGTTAACATTAACCCTCATTATACTATGCATTTTTAAGTAAGTTACTTGTTGTGTAAATCATCATTTGTTGAACATGAAAATGTATTTTACGGTAGCTTGTTACTTTGTGCAATAAGAATAATGCTATATAACATAAATATTTTCTTTGTGTCATGAGTGTAGATCATGAGTTATTTTTATAGCCCACACACTGCAAAAATAGAATTGATAAATGTATTATTGGTTAGTACACTGTAAAAATGAACCGGTTATTTTAACCCTGATTTGGTTACATGAGTTTCATCGATAATACATTTCTGAGGTATAAATTATTTTTGTATATTCTCATTCATTTATCTGTGGAGAACAAAGTCAGTTGTTGACAAATTCCACATTTTGTACTTATAATAACAAATAACAATTAAATATCTATAATTATACACAAAACCGGTTCATTTGTACAGTGAATTCTTTGTATATCTATTACACAAGATAAGGAAATTGAAAGTATAATTATTGGATTATAGTATAATTATATGTCAACATGCATTCATAACAACTTACACGACAATTAAATTACAATTTCCACTATTCCTTGGAACTGTACTAACACTGCAAAAACAAAATAGTTAAAATAACTAATGTAGTGGTTAGTACAGTTGCAAGGATTTAACAATTACATGTAGTTGGTTGTTCAGAATACATACATCTTATACCATGGATACTTTGTACTAATGATAATTGAAGAACTATACTTTAGGGTGCTGTCTATATACTCATGTTACATGTCAAAGATTTAATATAATGTATACTAAAGTATATGTAATTGTATCTGACCATCAAAAGGGTTTCTATATCCACAAACGTAAAATTGGACATTTCATTACTTAACTTGGTGTACATTATGTCGTATAGTAACATCATGCATGTAGCTACAACATCCTCTATGACAATTGACAATTTAAATTCAAACCCAGCTATTCCATGCGACTGCATGTATTAACAGATAAAATGGTTATTCTAATGATTTAATTTTTGCAGTGTAACCAATAAATTAGTTATTTTGATAATGTTGTTTTTGCAGTGCAGACACCTTTATGTTTGCTTTCCCATGGGTTCAAACTATGTAATTATATAATTAAAGAGGATGTAGGGATATCAAAACTGTAATGGACTTGCATGTTAACATTACCCCTGATTATATAAGTTAGTTTCTTGCTGTGTATAATTATGTTGAACGTGAAAGTTTATTTTTTGGCAGTTTGCTGTTTTATGCTTAGCTACAACAAACATTTTCTTTGTGCATGAATGCAGATAATGAAAGTTATCCCATGGGTTCAAACTATATAGTTATATAATTAAAGAATAATATAAAAACACTGCAAAAACAGCATTGTTAAAATAACCAATGTATTGATTAGTGCAGTTGCAAGCATTTATCAATTAGTTGGTTGTTCAGAATACATTATAATTTAACATCATAGCTACTTTGTACTATATAATTATATTAAAATATGTAAACATTATTATCATTCCTAATATTTCATATTAGATGCACAAAAGAAGGTTCAGATTTAATAAAACATTTATTCTGCTTCGTACATCTATTAGACAGGATAAGGAAATATTATTGGATTTTAATTACATGTATATCACCATGTAGTCATAACAACCTACATGACCAATTAAATACAATTTTCACTATTCCTAACAACTGTACTAACCAATAAAATAGTTATTTTAACAATTTTATTTTTGCAGTAAAATTAAAGACGATGTAGTGATATCAAAACTGTAATGGACTTGCATGTTAACATTAACCCTCATTATACTATGCATTTATAAGTTAGTTTCTTTCTGTGTATGTCATCATTTGTTGAACATGAAAATGTATTTTATGGTAGCTTGTTACTTTGTGCAATAAGAATAATGCTATATAACATAAATATTATTTATTAGATTATAGTATGTCAACATGCATTCATAACAACTTACACGACAATTAATAATACAATTTCCACTATTCCTTGGAACTGTACTAACCTAGTTATTTTAATAATGTTATTTTTTCAGTGCAGGGCACCTTTATGTTTGCTTTCCCATGGGTTCAAACTATATAATCATATAATAAAATTAAAGATGACGTAGGGATATCAAAGAACATGAAAGTTCGGTAGCTTGTTACTTTGTGCAATAACAATAATGTATGCTTCACTATAACATAACATAACATTTTTTTTTTGTATCATGAGTGCAGATCATGAGTTAGTTCTATAGCCCGAAAATAGAATTGTTAAAATAACAAATGTATTGGTTAGTATAGTTGCAAGGATTTAACAATTAGTTTGTTGTTCAGCATACATAAACGTAATGCCAAAACTACTTTGTACTAGTTATATAAAATACATAAAAAATATATGTACCAATCATCATCCCTAATATCTACTGTACTAACCAATAAATTAATAATGTTATTTTTGCATTGCAGGACACCTTTATGTTTGCTTTCCCATGGGTTCAAACTATATAATTATATAATTAAAGAGGATGTAGGGATATCAAAACTGTAATGGACTTGCATGTTAACATTAGCCCTGATTATATAAGTTAGTTTCTTGCTGTGTATAATTATGTTGAACATGAAAGTTTATTTTTTTCATCAGCTTGTTGTTTTATGCAATAAAAAATAATATATATGCTTAACTAACACAAATATTTTCTTTGTGCCATGAATGCAGATAATGAAAGTTATCCCATTGGTTCAAACTAGTGTTGTTCTAGTTATATTTATTTTAATATTTCCAGTTCCAGCTCTGGAACTTTCACTGTAAAAATGAACCGGTTATTTTAACCTTTATTTGGTTATAGGAGTTTCAATGCTGTATTGATAACAAATATTATGCTTGTGAGGTATAAATTATTGTAAATTCTCATTCAATTATCTGTGGAGAACAAATTCCACAACTTTGTACTTATAATAACAAATAATAAATAGCAATTATATAGATTTTTTAAACATTTTATATAATTATAATAATTATATATAATAATTATATATCTATATACGCAAATGTTTTAATTTGTTATCTGTTATTTGTTACAAAGTACAAAGTTGTAAAACAACAAATAATAAATAGCAAATAGATATTTGAAAACATTTGTGTATATATATATATATATATATATTATATAATATATATATATATATATATATATATATATATATATATATATATATCTATAATTATATGGAAATCTATTATCTGTTATCAAAGAGTACGGTAGTACTCTCTATGTAGGGATGGCACGGAAACAAAATGGCCGCCCATACATTTCAATTGCACCTGAAATCTCTGGTAATATATACAGATAGGTTTTAATACACACATACCTGATCATATCTAGTGTTTTTATGACTACCAACATCTTCTAGATGGCCAAAGACTGTAGTTATGGTAGAGAACCGGCGAGTGGCAAAACTGGGAAAATCTTCATATTATTATTTATTTTATTTATTTTTTTCAGACAAATCATTTTTTTGTTTGTTAAAATATCACAATGATTCTAGCACCATTCCAGTCGCATTTATAGTAAAATTCTGGTCTACAAGTATCAAGATGATATCTACAAATACTATGAAAGAAGACAGTCTCAACGACTACAAAGATTTGATCTCGAATTGGACGCCATTTTCTTAAGAGGAATTTAATTACGCATGCGCAATCGTGTACTCGGAACATGGAAGCTAAAAAGGTGGAAGTGCTTGTTACATTGGAATCATAAGCATAGTGATAACATTTGTGAGCAAATACATTTTTATAATAATGAATATAATATTAAAGCCATTGTATAATAATATTGTATACTATGATAAGAATTGGAATACTGAACGGTTGACACAGTGACTGACACAACTTCTTGCAGGACTGCAGACAGTGCTGTAAGGGAAATAGAGAATATACATCATCTGTAAGTGAAAGAGAATGATAATCAATACATAAATACAAAAGACTGACTATTATTGATGAACAAATTTTAATGCATTTATGATTGTATGATTTTATAAGGGTATATAGTGTTTCTGCAATCTACAAAAAATTCACACTATTCAGAAAAAAAACACAATGGAAACAAGAATAATAAAAAACATTTTCAATAAAAATGAAAGAAGATGTAGGGATGTCAAAACCCAAAAAGCATGCAAACAAGGTTGGGAAGCTAACATAGGACCCAAAATCACCTCCATATAACCCTACATAAGTACTTACACTGCTATAAAACAAGATAGAAAGAGCTGTACTTATGTAGGGTTATATGGAGGTGATTTTGGGTCCTATGTTAGCTTCCCAACCTTGTTTGCATGCTTTTTGGGTTTTGACATCCCTACATCTTCTTTCATTTTTATTGAAAATGTTTTTTATTATTCTTTTTATTATTTGTTATTATAAGTACAAAGTTGTGGAATTTGTCAAAAAATCGCATCGTTCTCCACAGATAATAAATTATTGAATGCGAATTTACAATAGTTTATACCTCACAAGCATAATATTTATTATCAATATAGCATTGAACTCCTGTAACCAAATAAGGGTTAAAATAACCAGTTCACTTTTACAGTGCGGAAAGGTACTAATTTTAGCATTTTACAACTTGTTTTGATAACGATATCATACACAATTGATGAGTACCAGCAACTGGTACCATGGAACTAGTATTAGGACAATAAAACAGAACTATAAATGGAACTAAAATTATCAAAATAATAGTTCTAAAACTCTAACTGGAACTAAATTATCAAAATAAAGGTTCTGGAACTACTACTGGAACTGTAAACAACAACAGGAACACTAAAAAATAATAGGTTATTTTAACTTTCAATTAGTTACAGGAGTTTCAATGCAATAATATTTTGCTTTTTGCTGATTTGTATATTTTCTGTCACATAATATTTACAAGTCATGCACAGTTCATAGTATAGAATTGCATAGGTACAACCTGTGGTGTATTATTAGTATCCCGATTCCAACATCTGCAAAAACAACAGATGTTACTATACACTGAGAAACCTCTCTTTTCAGGACACCCTGAAATGAGGACACCCCTGTATTAAGGACAGTTAAAACTGTCCCAAACTATAGTTTATATTATAAATTCACCCCTGAAATGAGGACACCCCTGTAATCAGGACACTTATATTTGTCCCAATGGTGTCCCAAATAGAGAGGTTTCACTGTAGTTCATTCTAGAGTAATTAAATGTGTACATGAATTTGTACTTATAGTAGCAAATAGCATGTGATGTACTCCGCAAATATTTGAAAAGTCAGCACGTGTCGAATCTAACATGGTTAAAGTACATGTATGTTGTATTGCTTTTGCATGTTAATTAATACAATGTAGCTATATACATAGTATAGTATTGTATAAGTACAACCTGTGGTGTATTATTAATATTCCAATTCCAACATCTTCAAAAACAACAGATGTAATTAATATACATATGCACATGAATTTGTACTTATACATGTGTAATAGCAAATAACATATGATGTACTCCACAAATATTTGAAATGTCAGCACATGTGTCTAATTTTACATGTTTAAAGTACATGTACATTGTATTGCTTTTGCATACAATGTAGCTATATACCTAGTATAGTATTGTATAGGTACAACCTGTGGTGTATTATTAATATTACAATTCCAACATCTTCAAAAACAACAGATGTTACTAGAGTAATTAATATAAATATGCACATGAATTTGTACTTATAATAGCAAATAACATGTGATGTACTCCACAAATATTTGAAACGTCAGCACATTGTATGGCTTTTGTTATCATGCCATAATTTATCAATTATAGATCTAAATGAAATTATTACTTGCAAACATCACATAGTTAGACAAGAAAGAAGCATTGACTTATACAGTCTCAGGAGGAATTGAAACTCATGTAACCAAATCAGGGTTAAAATAACCAATTCATTTTTACAGTGTGCTTAGCTGCGTTTCTTTGTGTCATGAGTGCAGATCATGAGTTAGTTCTAGAGCCCAAAAATAGAATTGTTAATGTAACAAATGTACATATTGGTATAGTTGCAAGGATTTAACAGTTAGTTTGTTGTTCAGGATACACAAACATAATGCTAAAGCTACTTTGTACTAGTTATATAAAATACGTGAAATATATATGAACCAATTATCATGCCTAATATTTCATTATTAGATGCACAAAGAAGGTTTGGAAACCTACAATGAATATTTATTCTGCTTCTTCATATATCTATTAGACAAGATAAGGAAATTGAAATTATAATCATCGGATTATGTACCATGCATTCATAACAACCTACACAAAAATTAAATTACAACTTCCACTATTCTTTGGAACTGTACTAACCAATAAATTAGTTATTTTTGCAGTCCAGGACACCTTTATGTTTGCTTTCAATATATATGCTTAGCTACCACAAATATTTTATAATGAAAGTTATTTTTATGGGCTGCAGGGCATCGTTATGTTTATATTCCCATGGGTTCAAACTATATAATTATAATTATATACATGTGTATATATACTGTGCTACCATGGCAACCATTGATATGGTTACTTTTTTTGGTTAGGTGTATATTTTGTGTATACACCTCATCAAATCATAGTGTATATTATAAACCTTGATCAGTGGATGTATATGCCAGATATACTACCTGCTGGCATTCAGAGGTTTATGTGGAGTATACCCCTCAGCCGTATGAGCCTCCACATAAACCTCCTCCACATCAGGTTGTATATACACCTCCAAACCAAGATTTATATATATTACATGATAATTATTATGTGTGTAAGTGTTAAAGAAGTTAGATCATTCTGCAGGCTTGGTTAAGTAATTGGCGTAGTGTGTAACAAAACATGTGCTTAAGGAAGATCAGCCCCTTAGGCAAGGGATGTTCAAGGGGGTTCAACCAAAGTTACTAAGAATGTATTTTGGTTATGGCTACAGACCTGTTGAAGGTTACATAGAAACCGGAACTAATAGCTGTTCTACAAAGAAATTATGAGTCAATCATATAGTTTCAGTCGCTTATGCAACTTGCATGGAAAGCTGCTGAGTAAACTCCCATCTAGTAGGCACTATAGTGTGAAGAACATGCCACAGTGTCATAACATTGCCAATACATGCATATGTGTGTATACCATTATGTTGCAAATTGTACTTGGTGAGTGTAATGTGTTCATTAGCAAACAACTTGTGACTGGTATTTTGAGTTTCTAACCTGCTCTCTGTCCAAACTGAAAATGCAAGTGTCATTCACAATACTATAATTATATATACAAGAATAATAAAAAACATTTTAAACAAAAATGAAAGATGTAGGGATGTTAAAACCCAAAAAGCATGTGGACAACACAGGATAGTAATAACACAGGTTTAGCGTAGAACCCAAAATTAAACAAACCACTTCCATATAACCCTACATAAGTACCTACACTGCTATAAAGCAAAAAAAAACAAAGAACTGTACTTATGTAGGGTTATATGGAAGTGGTTTGTTTAATTTTGGGTCCTACGTTAACCTTCTGTGTTAGTACCATCCCAATCTTATTCACATGTTTTTTGGCTTTGACATCCGTACATCTTCTTTCATTTTTATTGAAAATGTTTTTTATTATTCTTGTTTCCATTGTTCTAAATAGCGGAATATAAAAATTGTATAATCATAATTGGATTAACACCTCAATGTTTGCAACATAATTATATATGTACACACAATTACAAGGCTTCATCGCTGAAGGCTAGTCTTTTACTTATGAACTGAAGATCATTCTTTTTCACTTGCAACATTGTCTGCAGTCCCACAAGAAGCAGTGTCTGTCATTGTGTAAATCACTCGGCATTCCAATGCTTATATATATATATATATATATATAGAGTACAATAATTAGTAATAATTATTATTATAATTATTTTAGTTATAAAGGGGACAACAGCAATGTAATTATAATCAAAGTTGTACTTTACCTTATTAGTTTGTGGTTTCCATCAATGTATATATAGGCAATGGGGTGCTAGAACTGAGTATACTCTCCCATTGTGGTAAATTCTTGTTTGTGATTCTCTCACACGATATTGCTGTATTCTTATGCCCCTTGACAACCAATCATCCAGCATTTGTCTATTGTCACACATGGGAAATTGATGTTGGATATTACTAACTAGTTCATCATCACATATGGCTGAGTACTGCTCTTGGACACAAAGCCCTTATTCTGACGTCCTTCTCCTAACAGTTCACACGGACACCCCAAGAAGATTGGCAATTTCGGGTACAGCAAATCAGTGTTCTAAAAGAAACAGCAGTTGCTCATATGGGATGTCGAAATAAGGTCAACCAACACCACCATCTGAGACTGCTTGTGCACCATGATGTTCTAACGTGAAGTTATTGTTTTCACGTAACTATCTCATTATACTCACATGCCCCCTTTTGTAATTGGCTTAATTGGGACATTGTGTCCATGACTACTAATTCACGGTGAGCGATCTCCAATGTCAAGACCCTAGTGTGTCCTGAATGTATTCTGGAATATTTTTTCATTGGTAAACACAGATAGGACAGCTGCAATACATCTCAGTACATGTATCCTGTAACCAAATCAGTCATATTGTTAGATCTGTCGTCCATGGAGTCATAGATAGTAAAGTATTTATGATGGAGTAGACAAACATTTAGAGCTCGAGCGTGCGACGCCGCGCGTTCTATTAATGCGCCACCCCTAGATCTTACGGAAGCCGGCCCTTAGCGACATTCTCGTTCATGATCTTGTTCATGTTCGAGCATGTCTCGTATTGGTTGCGTCATGCACTAGCGACATATAAAAATGAAGTGTGGGTGTAAAAATAAGGCGTTGCCACAAATTAATCCATACTCAAACAACATGGATGATAACTCACCAACAAGAACATGAACAGGAATGTTGCTAAGGGCTTCCATAAGATCTAGACATATCTATGATCTCGATCTATTAATTGACCAAGCCCACCCCCCGGAATGATGCAAATACGTATATAGAATCTGTAATACTCGCGGATGGCCATAAAAAAAATAGATCACGCCGGATCAACTGTAATACACGGACAGGGCACTTTCGCTATGACGTTTCAAACCATTGCCACTCATTGATTATGCTCGATAGGTGTGGCAGGTTGTAACTTTGTAACATGCTGATGATATCCCTACAGACAAGGGGCCTAAACTGGGGAGGCGCAGCCCCCCCAGACCCCCCCTTGTTTGTCAGGAATAGCGCTGGGCCTATCGGCCCAGCGTAAATGTCAAACACTGGGAAGCAGTCATAGCCCCACGTGCACCCTCGACGTTTGAAACGTCATGGCGGAAGTCATGTGTTTTCGCCCACGATATCGGCCACGCCCCCGAAGCCCTGTCCATGTATTACAGTTGATCCATCACGCCTAACTCCACCTATCTGTATTGTGGGTACCAACCTTCATATCTTCTGATCATCTTTGTAGAGGTCTGTAAGCGAGAGAGTGTTGGAAAAATCTCAATTGATTTTAAAGTACAAAACCACGAAAGCCACGCCCACCAATCATGGTGTGCACCAAGTACAATGCATTTTGAGAAAACAAATAGAGCCGTTTTCTGAAAATTCATTTTACTTTCATAGTTACAAGAGGCTCTGTAGCTTTTCAGTGAAACCATGAAATTTACCTTTCTAGACACTATCAAACTCCGATCTTTCTCAGAGAGCAACTACAGTTACCCCGCCATTGTTTACCACCCACCTGGTGCGTGTTTAGGCCTGGGGCATGTTTAGGTTTGTTTCTGAAAATAAACTATCAGTGAAAACATTTAGGCCCAATTATTATACCCCTGGGTGGGTGTGGCTTCCAACAAATACAGACATTGTATATGCAGGCAGTAGCATCCGCCCACGGAAAATACTACAACCTTTTAATGATTAAATAATTGATTTAATTGCGTTTTTCTCAAAATGAAGGATTTGTGACTACAACGGTTTAATCCCCCACTGTAGCTTTGTCTTTTGCGTGATTGGGATGTATCATATATCATTCTGGAGCTAATTGAATACTCTATTCAGGTAATACAAAAAATCAATTTTGAAATTTTATCCCATAAGCCTGATTTTCGCAAATTCGGTCACATATATATAATTATATATATATTATATATATATGTTTGTGTCACTTGCTCGACTATGCGTTGTATACGTAGTTAAGGAGTTGCGTCATTCCCGGGGGCTCGGTCAATTAATGGGCGTGGCGCGTAAACGAACGCGCGATAAAGCTCTACACACCAGCAGAAAGAAAGCTGTTGAACTTACGTAGAAACTGGAACTAATAGCTAGCTATTCTGCCTGAAATATATTCCTAAAGTTCTACAAGGTCCTTTGAAAGGTCAGGAGAGTAGATAATCAAAATAATAACTATAATAAGCTGTTGTCTTTCATGCTTGATAAAGTCAGCCATGATTACTGAATTCGGCACACCACAAAGCAGTCATATCTTCACTTAAATTTGTAAAGCAATCATAGGGATGTTTTTTTCTCTATATACACTTGTATATTATAATATAATTATATAGTTCGAACCCGTAGGAAAGCAATCATAGGGATGGCCCTACGGGCCATAATATATACATGAAAATCTTTATGGCTTAGTCTTGCATTTCCAGCCCTTCCCACTGTTCAAGTAACAAGTGTATATAGAGAAAAAAAGTATCCCTATGATTGTTTTATGGTGTCCAGTAATCAGTAATCATGGCTAACTTTATCATGCTTGAAACACAACAGCCTATTATAGTTAATTAAGAGTAAAACAGGACTTGTGTGCACTCAGTCACAGAAACAAATTAATGGTGAGCAACATTAAAAGCTATTGGTATATATATTATATATATATATATATATAATTATATATATATATATATATATATATATACATTCCTCTAGAGCAGCCAAGTACTGATCTTATATTCAGACATAACAACAGCTAAATATAATTACAATAATTATCTAACCAAAGCATCTCCAGGCAATTCAATCAACAAACAATACTATGTGTTTAATATTTCATCTTGTTTCACAGGACAAAAACAAGTTTAAACTTGCATTACAGTGCACCGTAATATGCAGTTTGACTTTACTATTTATCATCTCATTTTCGTACACATTTATTGTGTATTTCTCATCTGAAAAGAAGGAACTCGAGGTATGTTATGTGTGCAGTGTTATTTTATGACAGTTCTATTTTATAATGTGACTATAAATCATGGGTGTGGACAAGGGGGTGCTTGGGGGGCTTAACCCTGGCTTAACCCTTAGAGGGCTGAACTTGTTTCTCAAAATGTTTCCCATTTCCAACGCTGGTGTTTCTATTGCATATATTTTTGCCACCATTCACTTTCTTCACACCAAACTTGGCTCCTGGAGTACTACTTCCACCAACTAGCTTACTGGGACTCAAAAGTCTCCAAGCGCTTTGTAGAATTAATTCAAATACAGTGCTTTCCCTCTTCTGACTGCAACTGGGACAAACACCAGCTAAACCCACGATTTTGGGTTTTACAGCAAGGGAAATGTCCACAAGATTGTGTGGGTGGGGTCACTAAATTTTGTGGGTGGCAAGGGGGCTGCGCTCCCTTCCAACCCCCATTAACAGGGGAACACCTTTCTTTAAATTTCCCCTCGTACTAATTATTTAGGCCAAAGGGTTAACCCAAACTACGAGCCTGGCAATGCCAGTACATTGTAGTTTGGGTTAACCCGGCATGCTTTGCATGCCACAAATCTTTCAAATCCTCCCCACTCTCAAAAGTAGTTTACGCCCACATAGTCACAGTTGTTGCTAGTCATGATCAGGTGTTTATTTGCAGTTATATGTGAACCATACTATAGTTTTACCATTAACTATTAATTTTGATTAAATTAATATCTAGAAAATGGACAATTTGTATCATTTTATAATAATAATTACTAAAGCTATAACCATTATCATAATTATACATTATATTACATATAAAGTTATCATACCTAATTTTGAGGTCATTCTGAATTAATGTGAACAGACTTCAATTGAGTTTAAAAAAGAAATGTGTGGGTATATTTTTCATAACATTCACTTCATTCTTAAGGATGAGATACATATTGATGAGATTTGTCGTCCTTACTCTAATGGTGATCAATATGAAAATAATTCTAATCTTTCATTCTTTGGAACTTTATTACAGAATGTATCAGGTAGTTTGTGTCATTTCTCATTTACTATGTACAGGAATAGTCCTGATTAGATAGATGATTTTGGTTGGTTACAAGAGTTTAAGACTTTTAGTGTAAATTAATTTTTCTCAATGCTGTTTAGTGTTTCCTGCTAGGCCGTATTTATAGGTACTAGTTTCATTTCATCTTGATCTATATTGTATATCTAACTACAAAAACAGCAAAACAGTGTATATAGCATTGTATTTTATGTATAATAAGTACTATGTACTAGTGTTGTTTTAGTTTGACATTAATGACCACTTTTAGTTATAGTTATAGTATGAGTAGTTTCTTAAAGAATCACAATACCTTACAAAAAGGGGTTTTATATAGTTATAGTCATAATAGTTAACTAAAACAACACTACTATTTAGTACTTATGTACACATGTACATATTTGTACTTATAATAACAAATAATATCATTGTATCTAAATTACTGTGAGATTATGGCATGTACTTTAATTTATATACTAGTCAATATAGGAGCATATTATTAATATTGTATTGAAACTCATGTAACTAAACAAGGCAAGGCTTTAAATAAACCATTAATGTTTACAGTTTGTACATTAAATTAATATATTATTACATAATAATCAATAACTTTCTACAACTGCTGTTTCTAAAACACTGGACACTTCTGAATTTCTATATTTGGTGTCTATACGCTCCTCCAAAGTGGTAAGAGAGTGGACTTACTAATATTTTCTCTACTATACTGGAAGCTATCACAAACCCAGTCAGAAATCTGTTTCGAGTTTGCATTGTTGTTCATCACTACTGGAGACAGATGTATAATACTGTATATAACCTGTGGATTCCACATAACTTGGTAAGTGTTGTGTACAACAGTACATAAAGGCCACAGAACTCGGTAAGTGTATGCATATAGTCATCAATGTTGAATCGAGTCAGTAGCAAACAAGGCGAGGCATCTACAAACTTATTTTGGCAACTACACTGAAGGGTTACGCACATATTCAAGTGCTCTATATTTATTACTATGTTTGAATTGTCATGTCAAGAAATCCCTTACACTGTAAACAAGTGTATATAGAGAAAAAAACATCCCTATATTTGCTTTGTGATGACTATGTATTAAGCATTGCTGATGGCACTAGTGTCTCTACCTTTCTGTGTACTCCTGAAGACGTAAGTGTAAGCCTAATTGCAGTCTAAATACACAGATGTCTGATGAACTGACTGAGGTACTCCTTCAAGGTTCTAAATGATGATGCCACGCCCATTAATTGACCGAGCCCCCGGGAATGACGCAACTTCCTTAACTACGTATACAACGCATAGTCGCACAAGTGACACAAACATAATTATATATATATATATATATATATACATTAAACCCCGTGGAAAGCAATTATAGGGATGGCCCTACGGGCCATAAAAAATAATAGGTTATTTTAACCTTCAGTTGGAGTTTCAATGCAATAATATTTTGCTCCATGCTGATTTATATCTTTTCTGTTAGGTAATATTCATGGTATAGTATTGCATAGGTACAATCTGTAGTGTATTATTAGTATCCCAATTCCAACATCTGTGAAAACAACAGATGTTACTAGCATGTGATGTACTCCACAAATATGTGTCTAATTTTACATGTTTAAAGTACATGTACATTGTATTGCTTTTGCATGTTAAGTAACACAATGTAGCTATATACATAGTATAATATTGAAAAGGTACAACCTGTGGTGTATTATTAATATTCCAATTCCGACATCTTCAAAAACAACAGATGTTACTGGAGTAATTATTTAATATAAATATGTACATGAATTTGTACACTGTAAAAACTGATTGGTTTTCTAACCAATTTGATTGGTTATATGAGTTTCATCTGTCTTAGACACAATCTTTCAGTTTATAACTAATGATGAAAATGAGTATTTTCACCCAAATAAAGATTATTAAATAAATTTTCACCGAATTTTCTGTGAAAATAACGATTTTGGAGATAAATGTTACCCGGACTTTCGGTGAAAACAACGATTTTGGAATATATTTTGACCGAATGTTCGGGGAAAATAACGATTTTGGAATATATTTTGACGGAATTTTCGGTGAAAATAACTCCAGTCTTTGAGAAAAACTTTTTTTAGGAGTGGCTAGCGAAGCACAGAGATGTCTCCAAACTTCTCTGAAGGTATAAGTGAATAGGTAAGATGTTAATGAAGCTTTCTATCCAGTAAAACAGTGATCACCCAAGTAAGCCATAACTGTCTATTTTCACTTGTATCACAAAATTAATAATTATCCCATAAGCCTGATTTTCGCAAATTCGGTCACATATTATACATTGTGTAGATAAAGTGGAAACACGGGGTATAAATGGAACAACATCGCCTGATCAGGATGAGATCGACTCTCAATTACATATAGAGTCACGTTCACCGATAGAAGAGAGGTTACAAGAATCGAAACTGGATTAACAAAAGAGAAGCAATTGGAACAGATGACATCAATGAAACATGATCAGTTACAACAGGCAAGATCAATGAGTAATAAAATGAGATGAGTTAGATCAGACAAAACCAATGAAACAAAGAGATATATAAAAAGCAGAAATAAAGAGATATATAAAATTGCAAGTGATGATCCTTTTTCCGATTATTTTTTAATTTTATCTTTAAATACATGAAGTCGGGTAGCACTAAAACACGGAATACGGAAACGGAATGCGGAAAACGGAATGCACACAACAGATTCCTGAGCAACCAACACCTGCAGCTTACTCAGCAGATATCAGAACAACCCGCTTCACAGTCCTTATAAAATTAAAATCAATGATACTATCATACTAGACATGCCGCTAAGCTTAGTCTCGTCCATAATGACTGCATGCCATGCGCCATATTGTGATGTGGGTGTGGCATTCAAAAAATTCCCGTTGCCCTTATGGCATTTTTCAACTCCCAGTTCTTCATAAACACAACATAAACATGATTAAAATACAACATTATATAATTATAATAGTAATAACTCAACTCTGAATTCTTCATAAACTCAACATAAACACAAATACAACATTTAACAAAGGGCTTTACAGCTGTATGGCAAAGTTTTGTAGTAACAATTGTTTATGGCTTATAAGCAACTTTTGATGCAGTTCATTCGGAACTACAAGACTCAACGGCTCGAAGTCTGGCCATTTGGCATGAATACAATTTAGGTAAACGTGATAGTATGCATTCCCATACTTTGTCATTCGCTCACTGGTAACAGGGCTAATAAACTTTCTGTCTTCTTGGTGTCGAACAGCAATATTAAAGGGTGGATCAGCAAACCTATTCCCCTGCTTTGGGAAAGGTTGATGGCAGCCAGCACACACTCTGATATTCCCATGTAGAAAGATCAAGGTGAATTCTGACACAGGGGCTGGAAATATTGGTGGTGGTAAAGATGAAGACATAAACTGGCTTGGGGGGTTAAGAGGAGAGGCTATTGGATTAATAGGTGTACCTGGATGAGATATACCAAATGGCGACTGTGATGTACTTGGGAAACCTGATTGTATACCACTGGGTGGTTGTTGTGCACCACTTTGAGAAAGGACAACAGTTCATTGTGGATTCTATACTCTCCTAATCCAACAACAGCTCGCTCTACTTCAATCATTTGACCATTTGCAAAGTCTATCATCTTTTTGTTGAACAAGGGCCACTCAGATTTTTTAAAATCTACTTCACTTTGATGGCATTATTGGCAGATTCATTAGCATTGGTGTAGTATGGCTGAGGAGGGGAGCCTAGGCCTACATCCTCACGAAGCTGTCTCAGTGTACATTCAGCAAAAACTTGGGACTAATATTTTGTGAACCAGGTGTGAAAACCAGGTTTGTACAATGGGACTTTAAAGCAATTCTTCTCCCTCTCATCCCAACTTGCTTTGAGGTTGAGAAGTTTCTCATGGAATTCTGATGGTGTATAGCAGTCTACCAGACCTTCATGATACACATCATCCACTCGGTAGCCAAATATCTGTTGGATATATTCATTACCGACATTTTTAGGTATCTTCTTGTCAGATAGATGATCTTCAATATTTCGACGAAGATGTCTAAAGCAACGAACATGTGCTGCAAAAGGAAAGTGACGTGAAAGTGCATCAGATAAGTTCTTCTCTCCATCAGTGCCAAATGCACATAAATTTCGGAGATTCTTATTCAGGTCTATCAAAATGCTGAAGAAATAGCTATAAGCAGCATAGTCTTTGGTTTGATGGACCAACATTGGACCAATAAATACAGGTGGCCGGTAGTTATTATTTTTTCTCTCTAGGAGTAGGTGGCTGTATGTTGTCACAGTGACATAAAAAGATCCTAGATTAAATGTGGGGTCAACACCCAAAATAGTGAAGTTGTCAGGACATGTACAGAATCGTGCAAGGTCATCAATCTGCCAGTTGAATGCCAAGACGGCCATTGGCAGCGGAGCAGCTTTCACATCTTGAACAAAACGCTCATTACCTTCAGACATCTTACATTGTTCAATAGCAACAAACAGTTCATCTTTTCCTCCTTTCATGTATTCTGTGTCTGCTTTTTGCATATGTCGAATGTTTTGGATTTGTTTGCGATCACGAGGCAATTCACCTAAACTTCTTGCACCAAGAACTCCACCTTTTTCACAATACACAGTTTCAACAACTTGTTTTGGCTTGCTTACAATAGCCTCTTTTTTCATGTCTTGAACAGTGCTTGCTGCTGTTCTCACATAAGGTCTGTCTTGCTTAGAATTTCCATGTGGAACAAGTTCAACAACGTGGGGCTTGCCATTCTTGAATTTATACACAACATGTACAAATGGAAGGGAGTTACCAGAAGGATCTACAGAGTATTGAAAAGTGTTATGCAATTGACATAAAATGATAATACTTTAAGTTACCTTTAATAGAAGAAACAATCTTTCGAAGATCCACCGACTGCCCATGTTTGTAGTAGACACGTTTCAGGGCATAGCCTTCCTTGCTTCGAGTTACCTTTCTATTAGCCTTATGATAATGAAAGTTGGTGACATCTACTCGATTGTTAATCCACACCCCCATGTCATCACTCTTAACATCATCTTTGTGCTTCAGCTTTCTTGTATCTATTATAAATGCGACATTGTCTGAGATTAAAACTGGATGAGCATGAGCAATCTTCGAAGAAGACGACAGGTTGGGATCCATTAGAAGTGAACATATTTCCTCCACTGTATACCTGCGTTCAGTTGTACAGGACAACCATTCAAAGACAGGAAGCAGTTGGTCACCATGATAGTACAGGTCTTCTTCCTCTTCACTTCTGTAAGAAATAAATATTATATAGTCAGCGGCAAAGAACAAATATACAAACTACTACACATAAAATTTAATGAGCTATATATTACAACAACACTATTTTACTTACTCAAGTGAGTGGATTTCACTCTCAGTAGAAGATGATATTGAGGATAGTTCAACCTGCATAGTATCAAGAGATATATAATGATGGATTATAGTACTAGTTTAAGCTCTGTTAATTAAAAAAAGTCATGATGTGTTTTCTTTAAACCCTAGTTAAGAGGTTGATTAATAAAATACAAGTATGCATATCTTCATAAAACATTGAGAAAAACTTGACTGAATGGTAGACCAATAAATTGTATTGCAGCTGATAATTCAATAACTCGTGCACATACATGCAGTATTTAAATAATTATATCTGTATGATCAGATTTATAGTACTAGCACATATATACCTGTTCAACATTCTTAGTAGTCCCATATGAATGTTTAGAGCTAGTATTCACTCTCATTTCACCACTACTGATAATAGAAAATAATAATCTTGCATTAAGATGAACAAAGTAAACAACACATTTAAAACCAAACAACACTATATATATTAAGCCACACAAACATCTATCAGAGATGTAATATCCCGAAGGTGACATAAATGACAACTATGTGTTAATGTAATTTTTCCAATTGGACTATATATATATAATTATATAGATATACGAGATATTAATTTCAACAGTGTTAACTAGAGACTTATTTAATTACAACAATAATCTCATTAGCAATTAGATGATATGAGTAATCAATCAATACCTTCGCTTTCGTTTCCTTGGTGATACATCAGAGTCAGATGATATCTCCACAGACACAGACCTAATACAAACGAATAATAATAATATATACGCTATACTACAATGGCAACTATATGATGTGGTTAGGTATACAGTATATATATATTTCGCATATATATAATTAAAATTATTATATCACAGTTTACCTGAAGCTTTCATGACTGGGTGGAGAGTCAGACTCAGATGATAGCGTTATTATTTCCTCCTGAAAACATAGGTTATGTGTATATATAATTATAATATATATATATAACATACAAACAAATATGTTAAAGCCAAGAAAGCTGCAGTGTATAAAAGCAGTATAATGAAAAAATGAAAGCAATACCTTAACAGATATTGTCATAAATACTTTCATTCTTTCAATATCTGTATACAGTAGCAAATTACATAGTATTAGAAAACTTACTTTATCGGAATTGCTGTCTATATTGACATCCATAGCCAGCACATGTGCTCGTAAAACTCCACCTTCTTTTTCTGTTTCCGTTTCCATTCCGTATTCCGTATTCCGTGTTTTAGTGCTACCCCATGAAGTCTCATATTTAAGAGTACATTGTGTGAATAATTAATAATTATGACGTGAATGTAGGATTATTATAAAAATTAGATAAAATGTTATTAATAGAATTTCTTTTAACAACATTACACAAGGGAGCTTAATATTGCAGTCATTAAAAATAAGCAGCAAACAAGGAGAATTAATATTACAAGCTAGAAATGTAAACGTAATTACCAATAAGCCAGCTGCAACCCCTTCTATACCATGACCATTGGCCAACCTCACTTCTACATAATTATATATGCAATGCCTCATGACCAGAACACTATATACTGCAAAAAGAGATTGGTGCATGAATGACAAGCGTCTATACACACTCTTATGTTTTTCCCAACAATTCAGCTGTTGCTATAAATCATGACATTCATTATAAAGAATCTTGTTGGAGTTTTTACATAAACTTTAATAGTTCACTTATCACAAGCCATAACGGAAGTATCATGATATCACCCAGAGAATTTAATTGAAGCACTTCCCATAAACTTTAATAGTTCTCTTAATATTACGGTTCGTCATTCACACAACAATAAGATAATTGTTTATTTTCGGAATGCGATGTAACAATGAGTGAAATTTTGGATGACGCTGTACTGAATAATACATATATTGATGATATCCTCTGTACAAGTGAGGAAGTTATCTCATATATTATGTTGCTGGATGTAAATAAAGCTAGTGGACCTGATGGAATCTCATCTAAGATGTTAAAAGCCACAGCTCATAGTATTCCGCCTTCATTAACAAAACGCTTTAATATCTCCATTCGACTAGGCCGGTTTCCTAAAAGCTGGAAAGTGTCGTCAGTAGTTCCAATACCAACACACATGAAGTTTGTGGTTATAGACCTATTTCCTTACTATCAGTGGTATACAAGTAAATTGTTGGAGCACCATATATTCAATGTAATTTCGAGCCATTTAAATGAGTTTCATCCACTATCTAATATGCTATATGTTATACATGAATGAATTAGAATCTGGTATGATGTTTGTGCAATATTTTTTGATATTAGGAAAGCATTTGATTCGGTTCCACATCAGCCTCTCCTAGATAAACTTCATGCCCTTAATCTAGACCCTGTCATTGTTTTTTGGATACGTAGTTATCTTACTGAAAGAAACAAACTGATGGTCACTCATCTACTGATATGCCTGTTTTATCAGGGGTTCCTCAGGGATCTGTACTAGGTCCTTTACTTTTTCTTATTTACATTAATGATGTGTTAACCATTGAAATGTCTGGTGGTAGTGTCCTCAATTTGTTTGCAGATGATATGCTGTTATTTAAATCAATTAGATCTAATGAAGACCTTTGCAAGTTGTAGTCAGATATTAATTTAGTTAGCGAATGGGTTAATTCTAATTTTCTGACTTTTAACTCTTCAAAGTGTAAGTGTGTGTTAGTTACCAGGAAAAGAACAAATTATATTCAATCTGTGCAGTTTTATTTAAATAATGTTATACTTGAGCAGGTGAAGTCATTCAAGTATTTGGGTGTTCTTATCTCATCAGACCTATCATGGTCTGCTCATATTGATTGAATTTGTTCAAAAGGCCGGAAACTTGTTGGCCTCTTATATAGGAAATTTTCGACCAATACCGATAGCAAAAGTCTGTTGGAACTGTATACAATGCTCGTACACCCACATTTAGAGTATGCTGCTCAGGTTTGGAGTCCTGTTACTAATAGTGACATTAAAAAGATTGAGAATGTACAGAAATTTGCACTTAAAATGTGTGTGAATAATTGGAATCTTAGTTATCAAAACCTTTTAGATTTAGCTGATCTACCATCTCTTGAGAATCGTCGATTGTATTTAAAGCTTTGTACACTTTAGAAAATTCTTCATGGTCTTTTATATTTTCCTTCTGATATATTCATTCCGGCCCCTGATAGGAACAATTCTTGTCTTCCTAAACTCTATCAACCATTTGCTAGAACCAATCGTTTCAAATCATCCTTTGTACCAAACACTATTTATATGGAATAACCTACTGTTGGATGCACTTACTTCATACAACATTTATTCATTTAAACTACAAATAGCACCTCTTTTTTTGTAATACACTTATAATATATACATAATTATTATTTCGGGTACGTACTAGTATTAGCTAATAGCTATTAATGTATCCTTTGCTGTATTGCATAAATTATTATATATATAAAATATATAAAAAATAATTAAAATAATTAAAAAAACATGTTCTGAACATCGAATTTCCTGAATCTAGGCATTTCCCTGAATCTGGGAAACAATTATTTGACTTTATTAGTATTTTATTAAAATTAATTTTGAAAAATAATATAATAATTATTATACAATATTATACAATATTTTCGTGTGTAGTAGTTCCATATATAGACATGGTTCTGTCTAGCTAGTTGAGCTATATAACTCACCATTGTTCAATCGGTCTAAGTGTGTGATTAATTGTCGTTGAAGAGTAAAACAGGATTTGTGTGCACTCAGTCACAGAAAAACATTAATGGTGAGCAACATTATAACTATTGGCATATATATATATATATATATTATATATATATATATAATTATATATAATATATATATATATATAATTATATATTCTTCTAGAGCAGCCAAGTACTGATTTTATATTTAGACATAATAACTGCTAAACATAATTATATTAATTATCTAAGCATCTCCAGGCAATTCATTCAACAAACAATACTGTGTGTTCAATATTTCATCTTGTTTCACAGGACAGAAACAGCAGGTTTAAACTTGCATTACAGTGCACCGTAATATGCAGTTTGACTTTACTATTTGTCATCTCATTTTTGTACACATTTATTGTGTATTTCTCATCTGAAAAAAAGGAACTCAAGGTATGTTATGCATGTACTGTTTTATTTTATGCCAGTTCTATTTTACAATGTGACAATAAATCATGGGTGTAGACAAGGAGGAGCTTGGGGGCTTAACCCTTATAGGGCTGAGCTTGTTTCTCAAAATGTTTCCCATTTCCAAAACTGGTGTTTCTGCTGCATATATTTTGGCCACTGTTCACTTTCTTCACCCCAAACTTGGCTCCTTTTCTGACATGGAGTACTATTTTTACCAACTTGCTTACCGGGACTTGAAAGTCCCCAAGCGCTTTGTAGGATTAATTCAAATACAGTGCTCTCCCCCTTTTGAGTGCAACTGGGACAAACAAAACGACCCCGCTGCATGTTGGCACTAGCTGCACCCACGATTTTGGGTTTTACAGCAAGGGAAATGTCTCAGCTACACACCAGATTGCGTAGGCAGGGTCACTGAAACCCCAAGTTAGGTAGGCGGAGACGGAGGCTGTGACACCCCCTTTAAAATTCCCCCCGTACTAGTTATTTAGGCCAAAGGGCGACCAATAAGGCATAAATACAATGTAGCTATATACATAGCATAGTATTGTAGCCTTTGTAGGTACAACCTGTAGTGTATTATATATTAGCATTCCATTTAGTAAATAATGCATATGCATAATTATTCCTTATCTACAATAAAATGAATGTCAAGACCAAAAAAACATCAACATTTTTAGTCATTTCCATGGGCTTATGTCTGACAAGAATTACAAACATTTCAAGTCCTTTGTAATGGTAAGAACACACTCCGAACCGCGTAGGGGTCAAATGTCACATATATGTGACATCAGTGCTCTAAGGGTTAAGCCCCACCCCCCACAAGTTTTTGGCAACCATTAAGAAAAATGGTGTTGAATAAAGTATACTGCATTAAAAATATCCTAACAGTTTTTTCTACTGTCATTACAAGACGCTTTGCACGCTGCAAATCTTTCATAGCCCTCCCACTCTGAAAATGTTGTCTATGCCCGTGTACATAACTACATCTACTTATGTATAGTCACAGTTGTTACTAGTCTTGAAAAAGTTGTCTATGCCCGTGTGTAATTACTAAAGGTCATTCAGAAATGACTCAGAAAGAAGTTAGTTTTGAATAATAAACAGCATTTTTACCATCTTCATACAATTGTCCTCCCCATTACACTGCAAAAACAAAATAGTTAAAATAACTATTTGATTGGTTAGTACAGTTGCAAGGATTTAACAATTAGTTGGTTGTTCAGATTATTATGTATACACGCATGCTAATGCCGTAACTACTTTGCACTAATTGTGACCAATTAATTGAAGCAGTATAATGTTAGGGTACTGTTTACTCATATTTCAACCAACAACCACTTCAAACGATTGTATCTGGCAGTACTGGCCAACAAAAGGGTTTGGAAACCTGCAAAAACAGAATTTAATTCATTCTAGTGTACATTACTATACTTGGTGCACATAATGTCATAGTAACATCATGTATGTAGCCACAACAACCTGTATGACAAACTAGATTGCAACGGTTATTTTAACTATTTAATTTTTGCAGTGTATATTTAATACAAGTGATGTCAAATTTCAATCCACTGCTTGATTATTGAGTTACAGTATAATAATAATTATACATTATATTACATATAAAGTTATCATACCTAATTTTGAGATCATTCTGAATTAATGTGAACAGACTTCAATTGAGTTTAAAGAAGAATTGTGTGGGTCTATTTTTCATAACTATCACTTCATTCTTAAGGATGAGATACATACTGATGAGATTTGTCGTCCTTACTCTTATGGTGATCAATATGAAAATATTTCTAATCTTTCATTCTTTGGAACTTTATTACAGAATATATCAGGTATCTTGTGTCATTTCTCATTTACTATGTACGGGAATAGCCCATTTAGATAGATGATTTTGGTTGGTTACAAGAGTTTCAGACTTTCAGTGTAAATTAATTTTGATCAATGCTGATTTGTGTTTCCATATTTACAAGTACTAGTTTCATTTCATCTTGATTTATATTGACTATATAGTATATCCAGTAACAAAAACAACAAAACAGTGTATATAGCATTGTACTATATGTATAGTAAGTACTATGTACTAGTGTTGTTTTAGTTTGACAATAATGACCACTTTTAGTTATAGTTATAGTATGACTAGTTTCTCAGAGTGTCACAATAGTTACCAAAAGGGGTTTTAGTTATAGTTATAGTTAACTAAAACAACACTACTATGTACACATGTACATATTTGCACTTATAATAACAAATAATATCCTTTGTATCTAAATTACTGTGAGATTCTTTATTATGGCGGCATGGCATGTACTTTAATTTATATCCTAGTCAATATAAGAGCATATTATTAATATTGTATTGAAACTCATGTAACCAAACAAGGCTTAAAATAAACCACTAATGTTTATAGTGTATACTTTAAATTAATATATTATTACATAATAATCAATAACTTTCTACAACTAAAACACTGGACACTTCTGAATTTCCAAATTTGGTATGACACATTGTCTACTCTCCTCCAAAGTGGCAAAAGAGTGGACTTACTAATATCTTCTCTACTATACTGGAAGCTATCACAAACCCAATCAGAAATCTGTTTCAAGTTTGCATTGTTGTCCATCACTACTGGAGGCATATGTATAATAGTATACTGTATAAAACCTGTGGAACTAGTTTCAATTTAAAGCAGAACCAGTTGTTTTAATCTCTATAATGTCCTTCCTTGTTAATATTTTTTATTCATTATGTAGTTGATGAGATATATACTAATCATCCTATGTGTTTAGATGCACTATTACCAGTATTTTGTTCAACATTATATCCTGATAATACTGACATGGTAAGTGTATAAAATATATATACTAAATCTCTACAATCATGTATATAGTTGTATACATACTAAAAGTATGAATATTTTGTAAAAAAACAACTAAGAATTAAGCAGTGTTAAAAGCCAATTCAAAATCAAGATAATCATATAATTATATAATATATACATTATAATACATTAAAATAATATTATTTTAGTCAGGAGGGTGGAATGGATACAGCAGTTCACTAAATGAGTGCAATTCAGTTTTACCTAATGAACAAATACTCTACCTGTCATCTCTTATAACAGGTATATTCATTTTCTGCTAATATATCAAATGTATTTACATGCTTTTATATGCACTTCTATATGTAATACTATTTGAAGGCTTTCCTTTTGTCCCAGTATATATTGAAGACATAACATGTGCTGATGGGTTTTATCTACTGAACTATACATGTCGACCACACTGCACTCAGTTTGAAAGTGTATATCATAGTACTGCTACAATCGAGATTGGTTTTCAATACTTTGCTACCATTTCTACTGTAATTGTCACTTCACTTTTTATTGTTGTGGTCTGCTTCAATAGAAAGACAATGTTAGTTCTGAAATGATGATTATTAAATACATTTTTCCAAATTCTTTGTGATTTTTCAGAATAGTATGTTTGTATTTAAAAAATAATTGATTTTTTTACATTTTCATATGAACTGCTATATTAGTCCTATATATGCTAATTTCATATCACATCTGGGGAGTAAAATGCACTTACAATTTAATAGAACTGATGTTACTCGTATACATAGACGTATTACGAGCATGTATTCTGAAATCATTATGATGAATACAGTTGAATTCAGATTGTACAATTTTTTGCAGGTTGAAATTTCCATCTGTTCTATTTGTGTACATTGTTGTTTTGTTATCAGTATTGCGTAAGTTAACATCTGTATAACACTGTGAAAGTTTTATGTAGGATTTGTATCTGTATGTTGGGAGGGTTGAAGAAGGATGTTTAATGTCATGTCACACTTAAGCAGTGTAATACCAAAGGTGAATTGCAAAATAATATGAATTGACAAAGCCATTTCTGCTTCAGAATGTATTTCACAACCGTTTCACATAAGAATGCACAATGTAAGGGAGGTGTGGGATATCACCCCCTGAAAATGTTATATATAGGGCTTAGTCCTTCTGAGATTGATTCTGATACATTCTGAGATAAACACCAAACTTTAATAATCTTCACTGTTTATATAATTTAGATTCAGCCATGACTATATCCACTTAATTGATAACAATCTTGGAAGCACCCCTCTAGGAGATGTGTAACATGTGATCTTTCTTTCTCATATAGCTCTAACTATTCTAATTAACTTACTAAGTGGGAGAACTTTATTGTGT
Source organism: Petrosia ficiformis (assembly GCA_947044365.1). NCBI lineage: Eukaryota > Metazoa > Porifera > Demospongiae > Haplosclerida > Petrosiidae > Petrosia > Petrosia ficiformis. The sequence goes on from OX345636.1 coordinate 45,567,747, forward strand.
TCTGATGATGACCTTATAAAAAGTTTTCAACGACCCAGTGCTTACTGTGTAATATCAGGTCTACATGCATACATGTTCGCATAAACACACTAAATCATACTTGCATGAGTATATTTACACACAACAAAATTTGCATAAACTCACATACCCTCAATATGACTAGGCTACTCTAGCACACTATGTGTGGTTTAATTGTCCATAATTATTCATCACACTTAAGTTTGTTTAAGTAGCACTTTGACAGTGTGCACAGTATGTGATTAATACATAATTATAATTGTTGATCTAAGTGTGTAGATAAAGGTGTACGATGTGCTATATAAAACTGAAAAAAATATTTTTCTTATATATTGTATGTTACCATGGCAACTATTTCATGTTTTTAGGTCTACATGTATATTATTGTATATCATTGGCCTTGTCAAGGCAAGCATATATGCTATATCGTTTATAGTACATAGTATTTTCTTAAATCCATGAAACAAAAGATGTTACAAGCTCATTTGACTAATTAATATGTACATGAATTTGTACACATGTTCTGCAATTAACATGTTATGTACTCCACAGATATTTGAAAAGTTAGCATAATTATAATAGGATTTATATGTTTGAAGTATGTGTAGATTGTATTATTTTTGTTACCATTCTTTATTATGGCATGTACTTTGTACACTAGTCAATATAGATTACAACGTGTAAGCATTACCTAGCTAGACAAAAAAGCAGCATTGATTTGTAAAGTCTCAGGAGGAATTGAAACTCATGTAACGAAAGAAAGGTTAAAATAAGTTTTGGGTGTTTCTAATTTCATAGCGACTCTCAGCTTTGTATGCCCATGAAATGCAACTAGAAATATCTTCAATTGCAGATCTGATAAATGAGATAAAGATCTGCCTACAATACTTCCAATATTGCATACGTTTTTGTTATAATTACATTATTATTATATATTTATATATTATATATAATTATACTAATTAAAATGTAATTATGTATATACATTATAATAATTATATAATGTAGGGCTGGGATGATTGATCAATGGATTAATCAATTAATCAATCAATATTGAAATTCCTATGATTTTCGATTATAGGTCTGTGATATAGATTATGCTAATTATTCCAGAATACATACTTTTCAAGCATGCAACAGCAAATAATGTAAGTTACAGGAAGCCTTTTGATCATCAAATGGGAGGAGTTTCTAGTTAATTGGCCTAATTACTTACACTGATTTTAATCGATTATCAATTACTAGATTTCAGAATCTCAGCCGATTCCTAGCCCTATTATATATTATATAATAATTAACATAACAATTATTATTTTATATTACTTAGCTTATAGTAGCGTAGTGCTGTATTCAGTGCTTCCTTTGTGTGTTTTATGGATCATATTTGTGGCTGTCATGTTTTGGAAGTTAGTATTTCCAAGTAACTCACTTCGGTATCGTTATTTGGACAAATGGATTCATGCTTTAACTCCTTTAACCAGAGAGCACAATTATTATACAAATTATATATATATTTCGTGGCAATAGTAGATTCTTTTCTATTTGACATGATAAATACTGAGTATAGAATTCAGTATGTTTTTTTTTAATCTTGAAGTATTATATTCCTTCCATTCATCTAATTTCAAAGCTATCAATCATAATTCTGTTTTTTTATCATCTTCGTAATATCGTATATTTGGATTATAACCACTAATGGAGACTTCTTTCCCATTCAAAATGACTTTCCATCACTTGGTTGTGTATCAAGAAATGATTTCTTTAACTTCAGCTACATAATCTTTCCTGCAATATTTCTCTGCAGTCTTGGTATGTTCCTTTTGATGATTATACTCTTTCATCTACAAATGGTAAGTAATTGTAACTGCATAAATTATAAAGTGTAGTAAATTTCAATGAATTGTGTAGCTCTGTTAAAATGTATACTTTAATATACTTTTTGCAATTGCTATGTAGAGGTATGGAGAAAAGATGTTGTTATAAATACAGCAGAAAAGAAGATACTTTTGCTTTTATTTACAGTGGGTTGTGTGGCTACTATTAAGGGAGTACAACACCATTAGACTCCGCACACGCTGTCTGTTTTTTTTCGATTGCTGCTTGGTTGCTAAAAGTACTGAAGACATTGATGAATCTCCTCAAGCTAGCAAAATGTTCAAGCTCACTGCTCCTGTTAAATGTCTTGTTGCATACGCAACAGCTATGGGTTATGATATTATTACCACCACAACAGATGAAGAGCCACCTCACTATGAATCATGTCTTGGTTCAGTGAATTTGAAAGGTAACATTTATGTTAAAACTATTCATATAGCTATTTCTCAGTAGTACTGTTTTAGCAATAGTAATGGTAATTATTATTTCTATAAACTTTGTATAGGAATATCAGAGAAGTGCTATCAGCAATACAAACAATCAGTTGCAAAGGTTTCATCACAGTGTAAGTTTTTATATCCTTTATAGACGTATACATGCACACACACACAGCATACAGACATACATTGATAATAATTATATAGTCATACATGCATTGTGTAGATAAGGTGGAAACACGAGGTATAAATGGAACAACATCGCCTGATCAGGATGAGATAGACTCTCAATTACATATAGATCTAGAGTCACATTCACCGATAAAAGAGAGAATACAACAATTAATACAAGACGCTAGATTAACAAAACAGGAGCAACTGGAACAGATGACATCAATGAAACATGACCAGTTACAACAGGCAAGAGCAATGAGCTTAATAAAACGAGATCAGTTAGATCAGACAAGATCAATGAATTTAATGAAACAAGATCAAGCAGAAATAAAGAGATATATAAAATTGCAAGTGATGATCCTTTTTCCAATCATTTTTGTTTTTATTTTTAGATACCTAACTAAGTATTAAATATGCTCTTATAGTATATTGTGAGAATGATTAATAATTATGATGTGAATGTAGGATTATATTAAAAATTTGGTTTTGAATAAAATGTTACTAATAGAATTTCATATATATTACCAACATTACCCAAGGTAGCTTAATATTGCAGTCAATAAAATTAAGCAGCAAATAAGGACAATTAAAATTACAAGTCAAAAATCTAAATGTAAGTACAGAAAGGCCAGCTGTAGCCCCTTCTATACCATGACCATTGGCCAACCTCACTTCTTCATATTTTTTTTGCATTTTACAATTTGCCTTATGACCAAAACACCACATACTGCAAAAGGAGAAAGATGCATGACAAGCGTCTACAGAGTCTTGTTGTTTTTTTTCCAACAACACTGTAAAGATGTGTTTGTTATTTTAACTTACCTCAGTTTCACTTACATTTACAATATATTGTTAGAAACATGAAATAAGAGGATAATTAGCATTTTGTCTGGTTATAATATAGCTATATGGTAAAAAGGAATGTTATGACTACGGTTATAAATGCATATACCCAAACTCACCCTACTACTATATAAAGAGACTGTTATTGATAACTTCAAAATTAGATAATATTATGAAACGATTTGTTTCAAATTATTGAAAAACTAATCATGCAATCAAGAATGTACACACCAATATACACCTTAATACCATATAAAGAGGATGTTATTGATAACTTCGATTTGTTTCAAATTATTGTTATCACTAATTAATCATGCAATCATGAATGCAATATACACCCAACTGCCACATGTAGAATGTACAATCATCACTTTAGTCATAGCAATCCTTATTATTATATATATATATATAATTATAATTATTATAACCAGACATAATGTTAATCATCCTCGTATTTGATGTTTCTAACTATGTATTATAAATGTACATGCATACAACTGAGATGACAACTGGTCTGTTATTAAAATAACAAAATCATTTTTACAATGAATTCAGCTGTTGCTATAAATCTTGTTGGAGCTCTTCCATAAACTTTAATAGTTCTCTTATCACAAGCCATAACAGAAGTATCACCCAGAGAATTTAATTGAAGCACTTCTCATAAACTTTAATAGTTCTCTTAATATTATGGTTCAACATTCACACAACAATAAAATAATTGTTTATTTTTGGAATGCGATGTAACAGGTCTGAACATCGAATTGCCTGAATCTAGGCATTTCCCTGAATCTGGAGACAATGATTTGACTTTATTAGTATTTTATTAATTTTAATTTTCAAAAAATAATATATTTATTATATAATATTATACAATATTTTCGTGCAAAGATAGTTCTATATATATATAAACATGGTTCTGCCTACGGTATACAGTTTTATATTAATTATTCATGAGATACTTTTTTCCATTGTATCATAAACTGCAGTTGTTTTTATAAAACTGTACAATAAACAATGAAAAGTTTACTGTAAAAAGTCACGATTTCTTTGGCACTTGTTTCTTGCTCTCTTATACTGAGCCACTGATGTCGATCTCTCATCTGCCAGATCCTTGTCCTCTCGCTATTTCCGACTACTGTAGGACTTACTTGAGGGCGGCTCGAAGAGATTTTAGGTCTCTGAGCCATAGAACTGGAGATATAAAGTCACTTGTCTCTTCAGACACCATTTTTACCCAGTCCATGACCACAAAAAGCTTCGTTGTCTTTGCGAAAACTCTACGAGCCGCCCTGCCCATACCTGACGTATACGGCAGGAATTGCGGAATAAACTGAAGCAAAAAAAAATAGCGTAATCTGACTCACCCGCTGATCACGTGCATATCTACGATTAAGTGTGCGATTAATTATTGTCGTTAGAGTAAAACAGACTTGTGTGCACTCGGTCACAGAAAAATTAATGGTGAGCAATATTAAAAACTATTGGTATATATATATATATATATATATATATATATATATATATATATAATATATATATATATAAGTACTGATCTTACATGTATATTCAGACATAACAACAGCTAAACATAATTACATTAATTATCTAACCAAAACATCTCCAGACAATTCAATCAACAAGTAATACTATGTGTTTAATATTTCATCTCGTTTCACAGGACAGAAACAGGTTTAAACTTGCAATACAGTGCACTGTAATATGCAGTTTGACTTTACTATTTATCATCTCATTTTCGTACACATTTATTGTGTATTTTTCATCTGAAAAGAAGGAACTCGAGGTATGTTATGCATATACTGTTTTATTTTATGCCAGTTCTATTTTACAATATGACAATAAATCATGGTGTAAACAAGGGGGAGCTTGGGGGGCTTAACCCTTAGAGGGCTGAACTTGTTTCTCAAAATGTTTCCATTTCCAACACTGGTGTTTCATTGCATATATTTTTGCCACCGTTCACTTTCTTCACACCAAACTTGGCTCTTGGAGTACTACTTCCACCAACTTGCTTACTGGGACTCGAAAGTCCCCAAGCGCTTTGTAGAATTAATTCAAATACAGTGCTCTCCCTCTTTTGACTGCAACTGAGACAAACACCAGCTAAACCCACCATTTTGGGTTTCACAGCAAGGGAAATGTCTCAGCTACCCACAAGATTGTGTGGGCGGGGTCACTGAAACCCCACATTTTGTGGGTGGCAAGGGGGCTGTGTTCCCTTCCAACCCCCATTAACAGGGGGAAAACCTTTCTTTAAAATTCCCCTCGTACTAATTTTTAGGCCAAAGGGCTGCCGAAAAAACTTCAACTTTTTTAGTCATTTTCATGACCTAGACCCCCTACAATGTACTGGCATGCTTTGCACGCCGCAAATCTTTCAAATCCTCCACACTCTCAAAATGTTGTCTATATATAACTACATCTAGTTATGTATAGTCACAGTTGTTGCTACTCAGGGGCGTTTTTCAGGGGGGGCTAGGGGGTGCTCAGCCCCCCCAAAACAATTTTGAGCCCCTTTCTCGAAGACTGCAACAACTTTTTATACAATCAGTAATGTTTAATTAAGTCTATCATCGTGTCTTGTAGATAAGAACAGCAGTGAAACCAGTACTAATTAATTGCTAAACTTCCGAATTTCTAATTATTGCGCAGATAATTATTATTTTTGAGATAATTAATACGTATAATTAGCCACACCCCTCATGAATAATTAACAAGCCACTCAGCCCCCCCCCCCCCCCCCCCCCAATTTTCCAGTGCTTCCTACGCCACTGTTGCTAGTCATGATCAGGTGTTTATTTGCAATTATATGTGCAGCATACTATAGTTTACCATTAACTGATAATTTTGATTAAATTAATATCGACAATTTGTATCATTTTATAATAATAATTACTAAATGTATAATCATAATCATGATTATACATTATATTACATATAAAGTTATCATACTTAATTTTGAGGTCATTCTGAATTAATGTTCAATTGAAGAATTGTGTGGGTCTATTTTTCATAACTATCCTTCATTTTTAAGGATGAGATACATATTGATGAGATTTGTCGTCCTTACTCTTATGGTGATCAATATGAAAATAATTCTAATCTTACATTCTTTGGAACTTTATTACAGAATACATCAGGTATCTTGTGTCATTTCTCATTTACTATGTACAGGAATAGCCCTGATTAGATAGATGATTTTGGTTGGTTACAATCCTTTCCGACTTTCAGTGTAAATTAATTTTTCTCAATGCTGTTTAGTGATTTCTGTTAGGTCATATTGTATATCTAGTAACAAAACAGCAAAACAGTGTATATAGCATTGTATTTTATATATAATAAGTACTATGTACTAGTGTTGTTTTAGTTTGACATTAATGACCACTTTTAGTTATAGTTATAGTATGAGTAGTTTCTCAAAGAATCACAATACCTTACCTAAGGGGTTTTAGTTATGGTTATAATAGTTAACTAAAACAACACTACTATGTACACATGTACATATTTGTACTTATAATAACAAATAATATCCTTTGTATCTAAATTACTGTGAGATTCTTTATTATGGCATGTACTTTAATTTATATACTAGTCAATATAAGAGCATATTATTAATATTGTATTGAAACTCATGTAACCAAACAAGGCTTAAAATAAACCACTAATGTTTATAGTTTGTACATTAAATTAATATATTATTACATAATAATCTACAACTGCTGTTTCTAAAACACTGGACACTTCTGAATTTCCATATTTGGTGTGTATACTCTCCTCCAAAGTGGCAAAAGAGTGGACTTACTAATATCTTCTCTACTATACTGGAAGCTATCACAAACCCAGGCAGAAATCTGTTTCAAGTTTGCATTGTTGTCCATCACTGCTGGAGACAGATGTATAATACTGCATATAACCTGTGGATTCCACACAACTTGGTAAGTGTTGTGTACAACAGTGCATCAAGGCCACAGAACTCGGTAAGTGTATGTATATAGTCATCAATGTTGAATCGAGTCGGTAGCAAACAAGGCGAGGCATCTACAAACTTATTTTGGCAACTACACTGAAGGGTCACGCACATATTCAAGTGCTCTATATTTATTACTATGTTTGAATTGTCATGTCAAGAAATCCCTTATACGGGTAATATTTACAAGTCATACACAGTTCATAGTATAGTATTGCATAGGTACAATCTGTGGTGTATTATTAGTATCCCAATTCCAACATCTTCAAAAACAACAAATGTTACTATATAGCTCATTCTAGAGTAATTAAATATGTATATGAATTTGTACTTATAATAGCAATAGCGTGTGATGTACTCCACAAATATTTGAAAAGTCAGCACATGTGTCTAATTTTACATGTTTGGTACATTTTATTGCTTTTGGATGTTAAGTAACACAATGTAGCTATATATGTAGTATAATATTGTATAGGTACAACATGTGGTGTATTATTAATATTCCAATTCCAACATCTTCAAAAACAACAGATGTTACTAGAGTAATTAATTAATATAAATAATGTACATGAATTTGTACTTATAATAGCAAATAACAATGTGATGTACTCCACAAATATTTGAAACATCACCACATTGTATTGCTTTTGTTATCATGCCATAATTTGTCAATATAGAACAAAATGAAATTATTACTTGTACACATCACCTAGCTAGACAAGAAAGAAGCATTGACTTTTACAGTCTCAGGAGGAATTGAAACTCATGTAACCAAATGAGGGTTAAAATAACCAATTGATTTTTACAGTGTATATGTCTCTCCATATAAGTGTTGTTAATTATTAGCCTCCTATTTTGATCCTTACCTTAAATATGTAACATTTGATACATACATAAAAATAATTATAATATTATATAAAATTGAAATAAATAGTACAGTGGCATAGCCAAGGGGGGCATGTCAGGGACATAAGTGATAATTAATGCAAACTGTCATGAATCAGAATAGATAAAAGATTCAGTTTTCACAAATTATGCTCACACTTCTATATATAATTTAGAAGAGACAATGACTGGCTTGTGTGTGAAGATTGTTAACATCTATATAAATATCTACTACCTATAGCATATATTGTTTGCATCCTTTTAGTATAATATACATGTCTGTTCATGATTTTATTAAATCACTATGACCAAAATAATTTTTTACCAGTATTTGCGTAAAGTAGGCTGTTGTGTTTCATGCATGAGAAAGTTGGCCATGATTACTGTATACTGGACACCCGAATGCAATCATAGGGATACTTTTTTCTCAATATATCTTGTTTCAATTTAAACCAGAACTAGTTGTTTTAATCTTTATAATGTCCTCCCTTGTTCATGATTTTAATACCTTTATTCATTATGTAGTTGATGAGATATATACTGATCATCCTATGTGTTTAGATGCACTATTACCAGTATTTTGTTCAATATTATACTCTGATAATACTGACATGGTAAGTGTATATAATATATATACTAAATCTCTACATATAGTTGTGTACATACTAATATTTTAAAAGTATGATTGTTTCATAAAAAACAACTAAGAATTAAGCAGTGTTAAAAGCCAATTCAAAATTAAGATGATCATATAATTATACATAATAATACTTTAGTCAGGAGGGTGGAATGGATACAGCAGTTCACTAAATGAGTGCAATTCAGTTTTACCTAATGAACAAATACTCTACTTGTCATCTCTTCCATCAGGTATATTCATTTTCTGCTAATATATCCAATGTATCTACATGCATTTATATGCACTTCTATATGTAATACTATTCGAAGGCTTTCCCTTTGTCACAGTATATTTTGAAGACATAACATGTGCTGATGGGTTTTATCTACTGAACTATACATGTCGACCACACTGCACTCAGTTTGAAAGTGTATATCATAGTACTGCTACAATCGAGATTGGTTTACAATACTTTGCTACCATTTCTAATGCAATTATCACTTCACTTTTTATTGTTGTGGTCTGCTTCAATAGAAAGACAATGTTAGTTCTGAAATGATGATTATTAAGTACACCTTTCCAACTCTTTGTGTTTTTTGTTTCAGAATAGTATGTTTGTATTTAAAAAACAAGATATATGAGAAAAAAATATCCCTACGATTGTTTTATAGTGTCCAGCATTCAGTAATCATGGCTGACTTTATCATGCCTGAAATACAACACCCTGTTATAGTTATTATTTTGATTATCAACTCTCTTTACCTTTTAAGGGATCTTGTAGAACTTTAAGAATATATTTCAGGTTGAATAGTTAGCTAGTAGTTCCAGTTTCTATGTAAGCTACAAGCAGCTTTCTTTCTACTGGTCTGAAGAGTTATTACGTGCCATGCCCATTAATTGATCGAGCCTCCCGGGAATGACACAGCTACCTTAACTATGTATACAACACATACTCGTGCAAGTGGACACAAGAATAAATATATTTATATAGTTCGAACCTGTGGAAAAGCAATCATAGGGATGGCCTTATGGGCCATAATAATTGTTTTTTTTTACATTTTCATATGAACTGCTATATTAGTCCTATATATGCTAATTTCATATCACATCTGGGAGTAAAATGCACTTACAATATAATAGAACTGATGTTACTCTACATAGATATATTACTGATGTTACTCTACATAGATATATTACAAGCATGTATTCTGAATTGATATATGATGAATACAGTTGAATTCAGATTGTACAATTTTTTGCAGGTTGAAATTTCCATCTGTTCTATTTGTGTACATAGTTGTTTTGTTATCAGTATTGCGTAAGTTAACATCTGTCAAGGTTTTATGTATGATTTGTATATGTATGTTGGGAGGGGTGAAGAAGAATATTTAATGTCATGTCACACTTAAGCAGTGTAGTACCAAAGGTGAATTGCTAAATAATATGAATTGACAAAGCCATTTCTGCTTCAGAATGTATTGCACAATCATTTCACATAAGAATGCACCATGTAAGGGAGGTGTGGGATATCACCCCCTGGAAATGTTATATAGCTATAGGGCTTAGTCCTTCTGAGATTGATTCTGATACATTCTGAGATAATCACCATACTTTAATAATCTTCACTGTTATTTTAATTGATAACAATCTTGGAAGCACCCCTCTAGGAGAGGTGTAACATGTGATCTTTCTTTCTCATATAGCTCTAACTATTCTAATTAACTTACTAAGTGGGAGAACTTTATTGTGTTCTGATGATGACCTTATAAAGAGTTTTCAACGACCCAGTGCTTACTGTGTAATATCAGGTCTACATGCATACATGTTCGCATGAACACACTAAATCATACTTGCATGAGTATATTTACACACGACAAAATTTCCATAAACTCACATATTCTCAAGCTACTCTAGCACACTATGTGTGGTTTAATTGTTCATAATTATTCATCACACTTAAGTTAGCACATTGACAGTGTGCACAGTATGCGTTGTAACGTAATTAATACATAATTATAATTGTTGATCTAAGAGTGTAGATAAAGGTTAAAATAATCCATTCATTTTTAGAGTATATGGTTAGTAAGTAGGTCTCTATCACTTTTCAGCCTAAGTTTTGGGTGTTTCTAGTTTCATAGTAACTCTCAGCTTTGTATGCCTATGAAATGCAACTAGAAACATCTTCAATAGCAGATCTGATAAAAGAGATAAAGATCTGCCTACAATACTTCCAATATTGCATACGTTTTTGTTATAATTCAATTATTATTATATATTTGTATATTATATATAATTATATTAATTATATATATACATTATAATAATTATATAATGTAGGGCTGGGATGATTAATCAATTAATCAATCAATATTGAAAATTCCTATGATTATCGGTTATAGGTCTGTGATATAAATTATGCTAAATATTCCAGAATACATGCATGCAACAGCAAATAGTGTAAGTGACAGGAAGTCTTTTGATCATCAAATTAATTGGCCTAATTACTTCTACTGATTTTAATCGATTATAGATTTCAGAATCTCAACTGATTCCCAGCCCTATTATATATATATATAATATAATTATAATAGTAATTATAATTAAATTTTACATAGCAATTATTATTATTATATATTACTTAAGCTTATATATAGTAGCGTAGTGCTGCATTCCTTGCTCTTCCTTTGTATACAGGTATACTGCGGATTATATATCTTAGTATATCATTTTTATGGATCATATTTGTGGCTGTCATGTTTTGGAAGTTAGTATTTCCAAGTAACTCACATCGGTATCATTATTTGGACAAATGGATTCATGCTTTAACTCCTTTAATCAGTGAGCACAATTATTATAAAAATTCCATTTATATATATTTGGTGGCAATAGTATTCTATTTGATATGATACAGTAGATACTAAATATAGAATTCAGTACGTTTCTTTTTTAAATCTGAAGGAATTATATTCCAAGCATTCATCTGATATCAAAGCTATCAATCATAATTCTGTTTTCATTATAGTTATCATTCTCGTAATACCGTATATTTTGATTATAACCACTAACGGAGACTTCTTTCCCATTCAAAATGACTTTCCATCGCTCGGTTGTGGATCACGAAACGGTTTCTTTAACTTCAGCTACATAATCCTTCCTGCAATATTTCTCTGCAGTCTTGGTATGTTCCTTTTGCTGATTATACTCTTTCGTCTACAAATGGTAAGTAATTGTAACTGTACAAATTATAAAGTGTAGTAAATTTCAATGAATTGTGTAGCTCTGTTGAAATGTATATTGTAGCTCTGTTGAAATGTATTGGGTTGTGTGGCTACCTTTAATGGAGTACACAGCACCATTATAATCCACACACAAACTAAACTTCAAGCAGTTCTTAAAAACTACATGTTATGTGAATTATCGGGATACAGCATGAACAGTGAGAATGATATTACTACATGTAGTAAAGATGAATTAGAGACATACAGTTATGTTGGCTTGTCTATTACATCCAGCATATTCACTTTTATATTCCTACCATTGCTGCTTCTACTTGTAATGATTGAGTGGCAACGTTTCATACTATGGATGAAAGTGTCGTTTCAAATGAAAAAAAAAAAAACAGCTGTAATGAAATAAGACTTGCCAAATTACTAGAAAAGAGTTCTTCCTATTTTGAATGAAAATGTTTTGTTAGCTATATATATACATTAGACATTGTGCAGTAGAATACAGTTATGTTTGTTATTGCTAGTAGTGTAATAGGAAACATTTTTTTGTGATATCATACATGTCATAGTTTGTAATATATACATGTGTATATCTCTTAATAAGAAACCATGTTTATATTGCATTTGCATGTGGCAATTCAATGATCGTATTTACTGAATTGGTGGACTGAATCAAACTCAGAATGGTTATGAAAATAATTTCAATGGTTATGTCTGTCATCAGAAGTTTATATAATTATAAGCATTTTGGTGACATCATACATGTCACAGTTTTGTCATGGTAACTTTTCATATACCATGGGAGATGATATATCTATGCTTAAGCTAATTATTTATCTGGCTTCAGTTTACATGAAAGTGTTTTTTACATTTTCTTTCTAGCTAGAATCATGAGCTTTTAAAAATGTTACAGCACAGAAATGTAAACCTTGCTTATTTATGTACAAAATGTATGATTGCATGGTATTGCCTTGTGAATTATCAGAATTAACGAATCGATCCATTTTGGCTTGGTCACAGTTTCCCCACATTCACTATCCATTGAATGTTGATGTCTGGCTACACAAGACTATTCAAATTGAACATGTCAAACAATGTTACTAATAATAATAATAATAATACTATTAGGAGTTGATTAAGAATAATATACCAATACTTTTACAATGAAATAATAATTAATTCTATTATCATTGGCTTTACAAACTTCATTAGCATGTCTGTTTAATTTCTGTATTTCATCTATGTGATATATTTTCCCACATTTTGGACATAAGATTTGGATCTTGAGGAATTGAAGAATCCTCATCATTTCTTTCTACTTCCTCTGTTCTCGGAAGTTGAGTCATTCTTCTAATATCATCAGCAAATGATTGTGTACTCAAAATATTCTAAGTATAAGAATAATACTATAAATTTCCAGAACTGAGAACTAATACCTTGGTACATATACACGTAGAACACAAAACCTGGCACTATATATATTATATAGCTTAGATCTATCAGCATGTGAATAGGAGACTGTAACTTAAAATAGACCAAAACTAGAGTATACATATAGGGATTTAGTATTATAATTAATTATTATAATAATACTGAATTATAAATATAAAAAATTGCTAATATATACATGAAAATCTTTATGACTTAGTCTTGCATATCCAGCCCTTCCCACTGTACAAGTAAAGAGGGTTTGGTATGTAGTTATGCATGTCTTGTTGTGAGAGCTATCAGATTTCTGGTAGAACTCAAGTGGGTGTTAAAAATGGATAAACCTTTAAACACTTGCTTTCCAGCTGCAACTGTATTTGAGTTGTAGAGTTGACAATTTTGCTGGCTATACGCCTATACCTAATTACCTTTGGGAGTTAATATCTGCTTGCACACCACCATACTTGCAGTGGCTCTCTTGAACATATATACCAGACCCTCGTTTTTGATTTTTGACAATGTTTCCATGGCAAACACATAGTTAGTAAGTTAAATTTAAATTGTAATTTGAGCATACCATTTTACAGTGATAGCTGTAAGTGTGTAACCATGTATATAACTAACTGTTTCACTCTGAGTATTATTTCTTTCCACATATGAATTCTCCTTATCTTTGTCAGAAAATTCTTCATTGAGTTCTTCATTGCATAAATTATTAATATGAAGTCTAAATATCTGTATTTCAACAGCACGATACTGCTTTCCACACATTGGAAAAATCAGATTTGGATCAAAAGGAATTAACCCATCTTCACCTTCTCTTTGCAATGTCTGAGTAGGTGGTGGTAGTCTACTGCCTTGTTGTTGAAGAAGCTAAATCTGCAGCCAAATAATTCAGATTAGTGAATGATGTGCGTGTGTGTGTGTGTCTGAAATTGTTTACTGAGCTGTGTATGAGAATGGGTCTTTGATGACCTGCTTTAGATCTAGACTAGCTACTTGTGAAACATAATGGGTCATATAACACAAATATGAAGCAATGACTCAATGCTTGCATTCGTACAAGTTAGAATTCTGACTCCAGCAGCATACACTGATAAATACTAATAGACTCAGATCCATACACAGGTAAACAGTCTCAGTCTCAGACCTTTACACGTGATCCTCAGTTTTAGACCTATACTGGAGTATCCACTTGTTTATTCATCTGCGCTCTGATAGACTTTATACCTTCTGAACTAGGCATAAAATGTTTGTGCTGTGGTTCCTGTGAAAAACATTATAAACTCATTTCAATCATTTCAATTATTATAATTATATATATTATATACAATAAAGAACTTTACAATAATAATTAAAATATATAGCTACAGGATAAAATTACTGAGCAATAATTATATAGTATAATAAACATTATTATAAAATTATATATGAATTATATCCAAAGTGTGATAAAGAATAAATATTTAAACAGTACAACTTATTGATGAAGTCATGCCACAACTAGCACTACAACAATGTACCATAGAAACAGAAGACAACATCAGTGGAAGGAAGCAACATCAAAAACATGATCAGTCAATAGTAGCAGAGGGCATTCCAATGTCAATTAAAATAAGAGATTTATTGTCACATAGAACCTCCTTTAGCTCTCTTAGAAGACAAACTGTGTATGAGTGTCGAACTTTGTAACATGTCAGCAAAACATCATATCTGACCTAAAATTAAAAGATTGTTATATCTTGATAGAAGAAAAGGGGTAACATGAGGAAAAGGACTTACTGTTAAATCAGATGTAGCTACGAAATCCCCAACATTGACTAGTTCCTTGTTATCAGACATAACAGCACCATGAACAGTCACAAAGTCATTAATAGTGCAATGGTGTAGATGAACAGGAAAGTGCTCATCATGCATCAACTCTCTTAATGTTTTTGTGGGGTTTGTACAACACATAAGATCAATTAACCTGGATTCTTTTGTGCCATGAATCAGCTAATGTGTAAAATTGATAGCAATGTAGATATATAAGTAATAATTAATAATCACCTATACCTTTCTCAAACAACCTGATGGATAAATGTGCTTTGAAGAATTTACTTCTTTAGATAAAAGACAGTTCGGAAATGATTGTACATGGGTAAATTATATAACTGTTTCAAGCCAGCTCCACATCTACATCCTACAAGAGTATATATAGTACGTACCAATTTACAAGCAAAAAAAGTTAATAAAAAATAAAGAAAAGAAACAGAGATCAACTTACCGAAAAGTGTCAATATCAGAGCAAATAAATCTTAGGTACTCTAATACAGAAAAACTTCTAGCAATGTATCGGCTTGGTGCCTGCCGATTTCTGGACTGTAGCATGAGGTGGGTCCAAATTCATTAATGCAAATGTAATAAAATATGGACCTTCAGTCTTTTGGAGTACTCTGGCATGTGTTGCTGGATCTTCTGCACAAACTGAAAACAAACTTCTCTATACTCTTTAATTTTACTATCAGTACCAGCTTCACAGTAACACATCCTAAAAATCTGCAAAACAATACTTAGAATAGATATATTTAAATGTTGCTGATACCTTTGACAAAAGAAACCAACAATCCTCAGATAAATAGGCAGGAACAATAAATATGGCCATCTGCATCCAAGCCCTGAAATCGCGGCCAACAAAAGACTTGTATTGATAACAGATGTTACCAGTAATTCTGCATGACAGACCAGACATTGAAAATGAATTAATTCTTGGCAAGAACTTCCTTTTTCTCAGCAGATGTCCGATGATCCATAAAAGACCATAGCATATACTTGGAAATTCCTAATAGAATTGTGTGAAGAACCTTAACAGGCATGACTCTGTATAATAAGCAGACATATGATTAGCCCACTCATCTTTGGTTCACTTGAAAATATCAATTGATAAAGAGGATAGAAAGCCTCTTGCAGACCACACTTCTTTCAAGTTTCAACAATACATGTTTTTTGTATGTTGTCTCTTTATTTCATCAATCTGTTGTATAGCCAGCCTTTATTCTCTCACTTGACCAATCTGACAAAGATTAGAACACCAAGCCTAGAAAGAAAAGTATTTAAAATAATATGTAACACAGCAATTAGATATTATTAGTTTTAAAAGCACTTATCTTTCATTTCACTTTCTAAGTATTCACATCAATCCAGTTACAATTACGAATTCTAACCTGATACAAGGGTAAACTATTTATTTCTGATACAATACGATACTTTTTTTTACAGAATATAATCGGCCATCCATTTTCTTTGTTGTATCTACAATGCCGTAATTTACACCTTCATAATCAGTTACAATAAACACAAGATGAACATCAATGCTTGTGTGTAGTCTCTCTGCTACTGCGTGTCAGTACGTTGGTGGAATGACTATACTATAGTGAGTGATAAGTGGTTGCCTCTAAACAAACACGTAAACAAACATGTAGTTTATATGAATTTCATTAGCATCTGCACATAAAGATCATTGACTAAGAAAATTCTAATATATATACTTTTGTGGTTCAAAAATTATAATCTAAGTGTAAATACTAAATACATTATGTGATTCCACAATTACATGTACTCTTCCTACTACTACCACCATTATTAAGTTTGCAAAACGATGATCAAAGTGCATATTAATTCATCATAATTTTACACAAAAGCTTTATTGACATGCATCATAGGTGGGGGTTGATTCTAGTGACAAAGCTCCTAGAAGATGTATAGGTAACATCAGGAGATTATGAACACTGCGAAAGTGTATCAAACTTGTGTATCCACTCATCCAATTGTTGAAAAATGATACATCCATCTTGCTTCCATATATAGATATATACTGCTAAGCATTTGTGTCAATTTTGTGGGGGTTGTAGGATGTAACTTGCTTTGTGTCACACCTACTTGATGGATTTTCTATTTAAGGAAATTCACAAATGTGTCATTCGACCACAGATAGATTGCAAAATATACTGATGTATGACACACTTTCACACCATGCATGTTTCGGCATTCATAATCTCCTGGTAACATATAATTACTTATTTTTTATTCATTTTTTTTTTAAATTCAATTTCAGAGTATGTAATATAAATTCCAAATTTCCCTGGCAGCATGGTTCCAGACCACCTAACATTTCATACACTTTCCTCTATTTTTCTTGGCCTGACAAGTGCAAAACTAATAATTATTATGCATAATTACTTTCTTGATTAATGAGAAAGAATGTTAATTACCATTTGGAGCTTCTTCACTTGTTTTTGGCTGATCTGTAGCTTCAGTTTCTAATGTAGAGGATAATGATATTCATAATGCACACATCATACATATGATGCATGTGTTCCATAGGCATATGCAGACATTCAGTGATACATGGGTAAAGAATTTGTGAGTGATATGTGTGGTGAACATTTTGCTCATTAACTTTTTATTAATGCATGAAGTATTAATTAATGGGGAATTTAACTAAAGCATGGGTAGCCCACGTTTGACAGATCCATAAAATCTTTAATCTTACCTTATTTGGGTTTTAACTTGGTTAGCTAGAGTGAAATACTTCCTAGAAAACCATAAATACTGAAATCAAGATTCAGTACATTTACTACCAAAAATAGCAGGGCGAGTGATTAATTGTCAGTCAGTGTCGCAATGCCTACACTTTGCAATCTTCATGCACTTATAACTAAATAGTACTATACTTATATATGGCTTCAACTCCAACTAAGCAACTACAGTGTTTTTTGTTTTAATGAAAATTACTTATTGTTATTGCGTCCAAATAAACTCAAACCTTTTTTCCCTTTCATACTTCTGGATGTTTACCATTTTGTTAAACTCCTAATTGTGTATTAATATTTACAAACCACACAGAACTATTACAGGTCCATGCACTGAGAGGAGGGCTATTTCCCTGCCAGGGCTCTGTGCAAAACTAAAGGAGCCTCTATCACTCTCTGCTATTCCTGATGATATTATTACAAACACGACAAATGAACAGCCACCTCGCTATGAATCATGTTTTGGATTAGTGAATTTGAAAGGCAATTATTATAAACTTTGTCATTAATTAGGAATATCAGAGAAGTGCTATCAGCAATACAAACAATCAGTTGCAAAGCTTTCATCACAGTGCAAGTTTTTATATCCTTTATAGACGAACATTGAAACACACACACATACATAAACACACACACACACACAGCATGCATATACACACACACAGCATGCATATACACATACATAGATAATATATACACATACATACATTGTGTAGAATCGAAACTAGATTAACAAAAGAGAAGCAATTGGAACAGATGACATCAATGAAACATGATCATTTACAACAGGCAAGATCTATGAGTAATAAAATTAGTTAGATCAGACAAGATCAATAAAACAAGATCAAGCAGAAATAAAGTGATATATAAATTGCAAGTGATGATAAAGTCTCATATTTAGGAGTACATTGTGTGAATAATTAATAATTATGACGTGAATGTAGGATTATTATAAAAAATAGATAAAATGTTATTAATATCATTTCTTTTAACAACA
The DNA here is from genome assembly GCA_947044365.1 of Petrosia ficiformis. Classification (NCBI taxonomy): domain Eukaryota; kingdom Metazoa; phylum Porifera; class Demospongiae; order Haplosclerida; family Petrosiidae; genus Petrosia; species Petrosia ficiformis. The sequence goes on from OX345636.1 coordinate 45,586,806, forward strand.
TCACACAAGGTAGCTTAATATTGCGGTCATTAAAAATAAGCAGCAAACAAGGAGAATTAATATTGCAAGCTAGAAATGTAAACATAATCACCAATACGCCAGCTGCAGCCCCTTCTATACCATGACCATTGGCCAACCTCACTTCTACATAATTATGCAATGCCCATGACCAGAACACCATGCATATACTGCAAAAGGAGATAGTCTACACGCTCTTATGTTTTTCCCAACAATTCAGCTGTGTCTCAAAATCATGACATTCATAGTAAAGAATCTTGTTGGAGTTTTTACATAAACTTTAATGGTTCACTTATCACAAGCCATAGCGGAAGTATCATGATATCACCCAGAACATTTAATTGAAGCACTTCCCATAAACTTTAATAGTACTCTTAATATTATGGTTCGTCATTCACACAACAATAAAATAATTGTTTATTTTTGGAACGCGATGTAACATGTTCTGAACATCGAATTTCCTGAATCTAGGCATTTCCCTGAATCTGGAGACAATGATTTGACTTATTAGTATTTTATTAAAATTAATTTTGTAAAATAATATAATAATTATTATACAATATTATACAATATTTTCGTGCAAAGTAGTTCAATACATAGACATGGTTCTGTCTAGCTAGTTGAGCTATATAACTCGCCAGTGTTGACTCGGTCGAAGTGTGTGATTAATTGTCGTTGAAGAGTAAAACAGGATTTGTGTGCACTCAGTCACAGAAAAACATTAATGGTGAGCAACATTAAAAACTATTGGCATACATTATATATATATATATATATATATATATATATATATATATATATAATTATATATTCCTCTAGAGCAGCCAAGTACTGATCTTATATTCAGGCATAACAACTGCTAAACATAATTATAATAATTATCTAACCAAAGCATCTCCAGGCAATTCAATCAACAAACAATACTATGTGTTTAATATTTCATCTTGTTTCACAGGACAAAAACAGGTTTAAACTTGCATTACAGTGCACTGTAATATGCAGTTTGACTTTACTATTTATCATCTCATTTTCGTACACATTTATTGTGTATTTCTCATCTGAAAAAAAGGAACTTGAGGTATGTTATGCATGTGTAGTGTTATTTTATGCCAGTTCTGTAATGTGACGATAAATCATGGGTGTGGATAAGGGGAGCTTGGGGGCTTTAACCCTTAGAGGTCTGAACTTGTTTCTCAAAATGTTTTCCATTTCCAACACTGGTGTTTCTGTTGCATATATTTTGGCCACCGTTCACTTTCTTCACACCAAACTTGGCTCCTATTCCGACATGGAGTACTACTTCTACCAACTTGCTTATTAGGACTTGAAAGTCCCCAAGCGCTTCATAGGATTAATTCAAATACAGTGCTCTCCCCCTTTTGACTGCAACTGGGACAAAAAAAAACGACCCTGCTGCATGTTGGCACTTGCTGCACCCACGATTTTGGGTTTTACAGCAAAGGAACTGTCTCAGCTACCCACAAGATTGCGTGGGCAGGGTCACTGAAACCCCAAGTTGGGTGGGCGGAGAGGGGGGCTGTGCCCCCTTCAAATCCCCATTAATGGGAGGACACCCCCTTTTAAAATTCCTCTCGTACTAGTTATTTAGGCCAAAGGGCGCCAATAAGGCATAAATACAATGTAGCTATATACATAGCTTAGTATTGTAGGTACAACCTGTAGTGTATTATATATATTTAATAAATAATGCATATGCATAATTATTCCTTATCGAATATCAAGACCAAAAAACATCAACATTATTAGTCATTTCCACGGGCTTATGTCTGACAACAATTACAAACATTTCGAGTGCTTTGTAATAGGTAATAAGAACACACTCTGAACTGCGTAGGGGTCAAATGTCACATATATGTGACATCAGTGATCTAAGGGTTAAGCCCCACCCTCATAAGTTTTTGGCAACCATTAAAAAATATTATAGAAAAATGGTGTTGGATAAAGTATACTGTATTAAAAATATCCAAACAGTTTTTTCTACTATCATTATGGGACGCTTTGCACGCTGCAAATCTTTTATAGCCCTCCCACTCTGAAAACGTTGTCTATGCCCGTGTACATAACTACATCTACTTATGTATAGTCACAGTTGTTACTAGTCTTGAAAAAGTTGTCTATGCCCGTGTGTAATTACTAAAGGTCATTCACAAATGACTCAGAAAGAAGTTAGTTTTCAATAATAAACAGCCTTTTTACCATCTTCATGCAATTGTCCTCCCCCTTAGCTACACTGCAAAAACAGATATAATAGTTAAAATAACTATTTGATTGGTTAATTAGTACAGTTGCAAGGATTCAAGAATTAGTTGGTTGTTCAGATTATTATATATACATGCATGCTAATGCCGTAACTACTTTGCACTAATATTATTGTAACCAATTAATTGAAGCAGTATAATGTTAGGTTGCTGTCTACTCATATTTCAACCAACAACCACTTCAAACGATTGTATCTGGCAGTACTGGCCAACAAAAGGGTTTGGAAACCTGCAAACACATAATTTAATTTATTTTAGTGTATATACATGTTATTATACTTGGTGCACACAATGTCATAGTAACATCATGTATGTAGCCACAACAACCTGTATGACAAACTAGATTGCAACGGTTATTTTAACTGTTTAATTTTTGCAGTGTATATTTAGTAAAAGTGATGTCAAATTTCAATCCACTGCTTCATTATTGAGTTACAGTATAATCATTATAATATACATATAAAGTTATCATACCTAATTTTGAGATCATTCTGATTTAGTGTGAACAGACTTTAAAGAAGAATTGTGTGAGTCTATTTTTCATAACCTTCACTTCATTCTTAAGGATGAGATACGTATTGATGAGATTTGTCGTCCTTACTCTTATGGTGATCAATATGAAAATAATTCTAATCTCTCATTCTTTGGAACTTTATCACAGAATATATCAGGTATCTTGTGTCATTTCTCATTTACTATGTACAGGAATAGTCCTGATTAGATGGATGATTTTGGTTGGTTACAAGAATTTCAGACTTTCAGTGTAAATTCTCAATGCTGATTGTGTTTCCTGCTAGGCTGTATTTAAAAGTACCAGTTTCATTTCATCTTGATATATACACTGTTCTGCTGTTTTTGTTACTGGATATACTAGTCAATATAATTATATTGACTAGTATATCCAGTAACAAAAACAGCAAAACAGTGTATATAGCATTGTACTATATGTATAATAAGTACTATGTACTAGTGTTGTTTTAGTTTGACAATAATGACCACTTTTAGTTATAGTTATAGTATGAGCAGTTTCTCAAAGAGTCACAATAGTTACCAAAAGGGGTTTTAGTTATAGTTATAGTTAACTAAAACAACACTTCTATGTATACATGTACATATTTGTACTTATAATAACAAATAATATCCTTTGTATCTAAATTACTGTGAGATTCTTTATTATGACATGTACTTTATATACTAGTCAATATAAGAGAATATTCTTAATATTGTATTGAAACTCATGTAGCCAAACAAGGCTTCAAATAAACGACTAATGTTTATAGTGTATACATTACATTATTACATAATAATCAATAACTTTCTACAACTAAAATACTGGACACTTCTGAATTTCCAAATTTGGTATGACACATTGTGTACTCTCCTCCAAGAGAGTGGACTTACTAATATCTTCTCTACTATACTGGAAGCTATCACAAAGCCAATCAGAAATCTATTTCGAGTTTGCATTGTTGTCCATCACTACTGGCAGGAGCTTATAAGCTCCTGCTACTGAAGACATATGTATAATACGGTATAAAACTTGTGGAACTTGTTTCAGTTTAAACCAGAACTAGTTGTTTTAATCTCTATAATGTCCTCCCTTTTTAATATCTTTATTCATTATGTAGTTGATAAGATATATATTAATCATCCTATGTGTTCAGATGCACTATTACCAGTATTTTGTTCAATATTATATGCTGATAATACTGACATGGTAAGTGTATATAACACATATACTAAATCTCTAAAATCATGTATATAGTTGTATACATACTAAAAATATAAATATTTCGTAAAAAAACAACTAAGAATTAAGCAGTGTTTAAAATCGAGATAATTATATAAGTATATAATATATATATACATTATAATACACATAATATTTCAGTCAGGAGGGTGGAATGGATACAGCAGTTCACTAAATGAGTGCAATTCAGTTTTACCTAATGAACAAATACTCTACCTGTCATCTCTTCCAACAGGTATATTCATTTTCTGCTAATATATCAAATGTGTATACATGCATTTATATATGCACTTCTATATGTAATACTATTTGAAGGCTTTCCTTTTGTCACAGTATATTTGGAAGACATAACATGTGCTGATGGGTTTTATCTCCTGAATTATACATGTCGACCACATTGTACTCAGTTTGAAAGTGTATATCATAGTACTGCTACAACCGAGATTGGTTTTCAATACTTTGCTACCATTTCTAATGCAATTATCACTTCACTTTTTGTTGTTGTGGTCTGTTTCAATAGAAAGACAATGTTAGTTCTGAAATGATGATTTTTAAATATATCTTTCCAATTCTTTGTGTTTTTTTTTTTTTCAGAATGGTATGTTTGTATTTAAAAAACAAGATATATGAGAAAAAAATATCCCTATGATTGCTTTATAGTGTCCAGCATTCAATAATCATGGTGCCATATCTAATGCAATTATCACTTCACTTTTTGTTGTTGTGGTCTGTTTCAATAGAAAGACAATGTTAGTTCTGAAATGATGATTTTTAAATACATCCTCCAATTCTTTGTGATTTTTCAGAATAGTATGTTTGTATTTAAAAAATAATAGATTTTTTTACATTTTCATATGACTCTATATTAGTTCTATATAATTATGCTAATTTCATATCACATCTGGGGAGTAAAATACACTTGCAATATAATAGAACTGATGTTATCTCTACATAGATATATTACAAGGATGTATTCTGAAATCATATGATGAATACAGTTGAATTCATACTGTACAATTTTTTGCAGGTTGAAATTTCCATCTGTTCTATTTGTGTACATGGTTGTTTTGTTATCAGTATTGCGTAAGTTAACATCTGTATAACACTGTCAAGGTTTTATGTAGGATTTGTATATGTATGTTGGGATGGGTGAAGAAGGATGTTTAATGTCGTGTCACACTTAAGCAGTGTAATACCAAAGGGGAATTGCTAAATAATATTAATTGACGAAGCCATTTCTGCTTCAGAATGTAGTACACAACCGTTTCGCATAAGAATGCACCATGTCGGGAGGTGTGGGATATCACCCCCTGGAAATGTTATATATAGGGCTTAATTCCTATGAGATGGATTCTGATACATTCTGACATAAACACCATACTTTATTAATCTTCACTGTTATTATAATTTAGATTCAGCCATATGAATATATCCACTAACAATCTTGGAATCACCCCTCTTGGAGAGGTGTAACATGTGATCTTTCTTTCTCATATAGCTCTAACTAGTCTAATTAACTTACTAAGCGGGAGAACTTTATTGTGTTCTGATGATGACCTTATAAAGAGTTTTCAACGACCCAGTGCTTACTGTGTAATATCAGGTCTACATGCATACATGTTCGTATGAACACACTAAATCATACTTGCATGAATATATTTACACACAACAAAATTTGCATAAACTCACATATTCTCAATATGACTAGGCTACTCTAGCACACTATGTGTGGTTTAATTGTTTATAATTATTCATCACTCTTAAGTTTGTTAAAGAAGCACATTGACAGTGTGCACAGTATGTGTTGTGACCCTAAATGTGTATAATTATAAAGGTGTACAATGTGCAAAATAAAACTGAAAAATTTTTTTCTTATATAGTGTATGTTACCATGGCAATTGTTTAATGTTTTTAGGCCTATATTATAGCATATTGGACCTGTCAAGTCAAGCGTATATGCTATATCATTTATAGTACATTGTAAAAAGTAACAGGTTTTGTTAACCTTTAGTTCTTTACAGGAATTTCAATGCCATTATATTTTACTCCATGCTGATTTATTTTTCCTATAGCTAATTATGGTAATATTTACAAGTCATGCACAGTTCATTTGATCTTGATCCATATATTGACTAATATAAAGTGTATGTCATAATAAGGCATATGGTAACAAACATAGTAATACAATGTAGCTATATATTTATAAGTACAACCTGTGGTGTATTATTAGTATTACATCTATGAAAACAAAAGATGTTACAAGCTCATTAGATTAATTAATATGTACATGAATTTGGACACATGTACTGCAATTAACATGTGATGTACTCCACAGATATTTGAAAAGTTAGCATAATTGTAATAGAATTTGTATGTTTGAAATACGTGAAAATTGTATTATGTTTGTTACCATTTTTTATTATGGCATGTACTTTGTACACTAGTCAATATAAAAAACAGCATTGATTTGTAAAGTCTCAGGAGGAATTGAAACTCATGTAACGAAAGAAGGGTTGAAATAATCCATTCATTTTTAGAGTGTATAGTTAGTAGGTCTCTATAAGCTTTTGGCCTAGGTTTTGAGTTTCATAGTAACTTTCAGCTTTGTCTGCCCATGAAATGCAACTAGAAACATCTTCAATAGCAGATCTGATAAATGAGATAAAGATCTGCCTACAATACTTCAAATATTGCATGCGTTTTTGTTATAATTACATTATTATTATATATTTATATATTATATATAATTATATTAAAATGTAATTATGTATATATATACATTATAATAATTATATAATTTAGGGCTGGGATAATTAATCAATGGATTAATCATTTAAACAATCAATATTGAAAATGTTTATGATTATATATAAGTCTGTATAGACTATGCTAATTATTCCAGAATACATACGTTTCAAGCATGCAACAGCAAATAATGTAAGTTACAGGAAGCCTTTTGATCATCAAATGGGAGGAGTTCCTAGTTAATTGGCCTAATTAGCTACTTCCACTGATTTTAATCGATTATCAATTATTAGATTTCAGAATCTCAGCTGATTCCCAGCCCTATTATATATTATATAATAATTAACAATTATTATTATTATAATTATATTACTTAAGCTTATAGTAGCATAGTGGCTTCCTTTGTGTACAGGTATACTACTGATTATATATCCTAGTATATCATTTTTATGGATCATATTTGTGGCGGTCATGTTTTGGAAGTTAGTATTTCCAAGTAACTCATTTCGGTATCGTTATTTGGACAAATGGATTCATGCTTTAACACCTTTAATCAGTGAGCACAATTATTATACAAATCCATAGAATTCAGTACGTTTTTTTTTAAATCTGGATGAATTATAATCCTTGCATTCATCTAATTTCAAAGCTATCAATCATAATTCTGTTTTTATTATAGTTATCATCTTCGTAATACCGTATATTTTGATTATAACCACTAATGGAGACTTCTTTCCCATTCAAAATGACTTTCCATCACTCGGTTGTGTATCAAGAAATGGTTTCTTTAACTTCAGCTACATAATCTTTCCTGCAATATTTCTCTGCAGTCTTGGTATGTACCTTTTGCTGATTATACTCTTTCGTCTACAAATGGTAAATAATTGTAACTGCACAAATTATTAAGTACAAATAAGTTTAGTAAATTTTAATGAATGTATATAGCTCTGTTAAAATGTATATTTTTTGCATTCGCTATGTAGAAGTATGGCTGCTCTATATGGAGAAAAGATGCTGTTATAAATACAGCAGAAAAGAAGATACTTTTGCTTTTATTTACAATGGGTTGTGTGGCTACAATTAATGGAGTAAACAACACCATTAGACTCCGCACACAATCTAAACTTCAAACAGTTGTTAAGAACTACATCTTATGTGAATTATCAGGATACAGTATAAACAGTGGGAATGATGATACTACATGTAGTAAAGATGAATTAGAGACATACAGTTATGTTGGCTTATCTGTTACATCCAGCATATTCACTTTTATATTCCTACCATTTCTACTTCTACTTGTGATGATTGAGTGGCAACGTTTCATACAATGGATGAAAGTGTCATTTCAAATGAAAAAACAACAGCTGTAATGAAATGAGACTTGCCAAATTACTATTTACTTTTTGAATGGAAATGTATTGTTAACTATATATATACATTAGACATTGTGCAGTAGAATACAGTTATGTTTGTTATTGCTAGTAGTATATAATAGGAACTGACAAATTAACATTCCACGTAATCACGTGACAGCCTGCCTGCGATCTGATTGGGCTGCAACTATAGTTGCAGCGAGTACAAACGATGGTATGCTAGTGTCCCCAGACCCTCCCGTCTTTTCCGCGGAGGTCTGGCTACGCGAGACTAACCTCCATGTACAATGGCAGCAATTCAAAGAAAACGATGTGGAAAAGAAAATCGCCCATCCTTGTCTTTAAAGAAAAAAAGAAAGACAACTGAAAGCAAACGATTTGTATTTGTAAATCCCGAGGAAGTAGAAGCGTAAACAAACATGGCAGCTGTGGCACACTCGAGGCAGGTGGCCAGTGTTTGAAGAGATGTGGCTGTAAGCTAACCAATATATTATATATATATATATATCTCTTAATACATCTTTTAATAAGAAACCCCTCTTATATTGCATTGGCATGTGGGAATTCAAGGATCATATTTACAAAATTGGTGGATTGAATCAAACTCTGAATGGTTACGAAAATAATTTCATGTGTGCAGCACAATGATTATGTCTGTTGTCAGAAGTTTATATAAATATAAACATTTTGGTGACATCATGCATGTTAGAGTTTAATAATAAATCCTTCTTATAAATTCATTGCATAAATTTGTAATGTGAAGTATATGTTTCACTGACATGATACTGCTTTCCACACATTGGACAAATCATCAAAAGGAATTGACACGTTTTTTTCATCTTCTCGTTGCAATTTCTGAGTAGGCAATGGTAGTCTATTGCCTTGTTGTTCAAGAAGCTAAATCTTTAATAATTCAGATTAGTGAATGATGTGTGTGTGTGTGTGTGTCTGAAATTGCTGTGTATGAGAATGGGTCTTTGATGACCTTCTGCTTTAGATCTTGACTAGCTACTTGTGAAACATAATGGGCTATATATATAACACAAATATGAAGCAATGACTCAATGCTTGCATTCATACAAGTTAGAATTCTGACTCCAGCATACACTGATAAATACTAATACGATCATATCCATACAGTATCATTCTGAGGCTCATACACATGATCTTTAGTTCCAGACCTATACTGGAGTATCTACTTGTTTATTCATCTGAGCTCTGATGGACTTTATAGCTTCTGAACTAGGCTGGGATGCACTAGATATAAGCATAAGTGTAGATTTTTTTTCTCAAAAACTTCTTGAATGCATAAACTAGTTTGTGCTGTAGTTCCTGTCTAAAACATTATAAACTCTCATTAATAATACACAACTATGAAGTGTGAAAGTAGACTTAATAATTATATGTGACTAAATTTGTACAAGGAAAGTTGTTCCACAGAATGATATGCTTACATTCAATTGCTCGTTAATTTATCATTTTGTGCAGGAAGTCAATGAAATTTGGTATGTATTCAATTATTAAGCTTCTTAGAATGTACATGTACTAAATTGTGTTGTCTTCCTGATGCTTAATAATGAGCAATTAAAGGTAAGTATTTGATCAAAAATATTTTGCTGCAGAAGGTCCCTTATTGCAAATTTATATACAAAACATTTATATACAAAACATGTTATGCAATAAACAGGGAATTTGGTTATATAAAACTATGGACAGGTATACTTATCAGTATTTAAGCAGTTGTTTCAAACATTTTCTATATACCAATATTTATAATATACATGATGTATGAACATACATGTAGTTAGTATATGTGGGTTAAATCATTGGAAGGTGTGTCTTGTGGTGTCTGACTGGTTTGATGAAGACTCTTGGCTTTTTTGCAAACATTTTTATCATTTCAGATTGCAGGGTCATCCCTGAGATAGGTTTCCACGGGGTTTAATGTATATTTATAATTGTGATAAAGCAAGTGAAAAGGCGTCAAAAGTAACATAACGTTTTATTCCAGTATAGCACAAAATTTACAGAAACCATGAATTTCAGTTGTTTTTTTGTAAAGTAGTAAAATACATTGGGTAACTGTTGCGAAACACATAGCCCACAGATCATTATAGTTTCTGTAGGAAGAGCATTTAAAATCTTTCTTATGCAATTTTCATTGTAATTAAATATTTCAAAGTCTAGGTATTGAACTCGAGCAGGAAGTTAATGCTGAGGAGGCAGTCAACCGTTAGTCATTAATTCCAACTATCTCGTGATGACGCAACTGCCTTAACTACGTGTAACGCATAGTCGCGCAAGTGACACAAAACATACCGTATAACAGGTTTTTTTCGAGGTAATTTTATTTCGCAAATGAAGCTAAAAATAGCATTTGCGAATGTTAATTTTGCGAATTCAGAGAGATACAGGTGTAAGCCACACCTACCACAATAACAAAATTGAAATCCACGTGATTGTCTGCTTAATCCCGCACGTGTACTCGTGTTAGTAGAGACGTGTCATAATTTGCAGGCAATGGAGAGGTTTTCACTCGACTCCTGTGTTCGTGGACATCATGTCTACAAAAATGTATAATTATATATATATATATATAATTATATATATGTGACTGGCTCTGCGAAACCAGTCTTATGGATCAAGATTTAAAAATTGATTTTTTGTCTGGCTGAATAGAGAAGTCTAGAATGATATATTATACATTCCAATCATGTAAAAGACAAAGCTACAGTGAGCGATTAAATCATTCTAGTCACAAATACTTCATTTGGAGAAAAACACAATTAAATCAATTTTTAACCATAAAAATTAATGATTAACAATTTATTTAGCAGTGGCTAGCGAAGCACAGAGAGGTCTGTAAAACTTGCTAAAGGTATATCAGAAGACAGGTAAGACATTTGTGAAGCTTTTAATGTAATAAAACAGTGATCGCCCGCCAGAATAATTTAGAACTGTCTATTTTCGATCATATCTCCAATTTATATTTTGATCCATAAGACTGGTTTTCGCAGAGCAGTCGCAAATATATATTAAACCCCATAAAAATCAATTATAGGGATGGCCCTACGGGCCGTAAACACTGAATAAGTAATTTAATGTTACCAGGAGCTTATGAATGCCGAAAAGCGGTGCGAAAGAGTATCACACATCAGTATATTTTGCAATCTATCTGTGGTCGAGTGATACATCAAATTTTCTTATATAGAAATCCATCAAGTAGGTGCGACACAAAGCATCAGTAGAAGTTACATCCTTCAATCTACAAAGTTGGCACAAATGCTTAGCAGTATATATATATATATATATATAATATATATATATCTATATATGGAAGCAAGCTGGATGTATTATTCTTCAACAGTTGGATAGTGGATACACAAGTTTGACACACCTTTGCAGTGTTCTTAATCTCCTAAAGTTACCTATACATAGTTGGATCTTCTAAAAGCTTTGTCACTAATCAACCCCCACTTATGATGCATGTGTTCCATAGGCAAATGCAGACATTCAGTGATATATGGGTAAAGAATTTGCAAGCCATGTGTGTGGTGAACATTTTGCTCATTAACCTTTTCTTCATGCATGAGGTATTAATTAATTTGGGAATTTAACTAAAGCATGGGTAGGCCGCGTTTGACAGATCCATAAATTCTTTAATCTTACCTTATTTGGGTTTAAACTTGCTTAGCTAGAGCGAAATTCTTCCAAGGAAACTAAAAATACCCAAATCAAGCTTCAGTACATTTACTACCAAAAATAGCAGGGAGATTGATTAAATATCAGTTAGAGTGGCAATGCCGACACTTTGCAATCTTCATTTAGTACTACACTTATAGTTTCAACTACAACTGAGCAACTACTGTGTGTTTTGTATTAGTTATTGTTATTGCGTCCAAATAGATTTAAACCTTTTTCCCCTTTCATACTTCTAGATGTTTGCCATCTTGGTAAACTTCTAATTGTGTATTTACAAACCACACTTAACTGTTACAGACCCATGCACTGAGAGAAGGGATATTTCCCTGCCAGGGCCCTGACCTGTTTTGGAGTTGGAGCTTCTTACTATTACAAATTCTTGTTTTAAAAAAACAACATAAATTTCATAAATAAGGAAAACTACAACAACTGTATTTCCTAGACACATTATTTCTTAGACATGCAAGGTAAAGACTGTACATTGTAATTGGAAAGTAGGGGCCCAAATTGAGAGTTTGCTCCCTGACTAATTATAGAATTAGAAGTAAATATAAAATTGGGATATACAATTGCCTTCTTGAGCACACACATTATTACACAGTGTATATATTCCTCCAGGTGTACATGTATTTCCTGTTAGTAAAGAAGATCTTATGAAAATGAAACAGAGGATAGCAAACCTCTTCAAAGAGAGGCAGGAATGTCAGGGTATCGCTTTTGTCATTGGAATCCATGGTCCAGCTGGGACTGATGTTGATATCAATAATGTATGTTCCACTTCCTTGACTTAAACTTTGCTGTCTGGCGTGAGAGAGATATCACCTGTGCTGATTTGGCTTTGTAGTACCAATGAAACTGAAGGGAGATGGTTCTCAACAAATATTATTCATTGAACAGAACATCCTGTCTTGTTTTAAGAAATCTCCTAAACGCTGTCTGTTCTCTTTCGATTGCTGCTTGGTTGCTAAAAGTACTGAAGACAGTGATGAATCTCCTCAAGTTAGCAAAATGTTCAAGCACACTGCTCCTGTTAAATGTCTTGTTGCATACGCAACAGCTACAGGTTATAAATGACAAGGAGATAAGGTTCAGGGAGGACTGTGGACTCATACTCTGTGTGCTAAACTAAAGGAGCCGCTATCACACTCTGTTATTCTTGATGAAACACATGATATTATTACCACCACGACAGATGAAGAGCCACCTCGCTATGAATTATGTCTTGGTTCAGTGAATTTGAAAGGTAACATTTATGTTAAAACCTTCTTGTAACATTTTTGCTATATCTATTCATATAGCTATTTCTCAATAGTACTGTTTTAGCAATAGTTATTATTTCTATACACTTTGTCATTAATTAGGAATATCAGAGAAGTACTATTAGCAATACAAACAATCTTTTGCAAAGGTTTCATTACAGTGTAAGTTTTTATATCCTTTATAGACGTATACATGCACACACACACAGCATACAGACATACATTGATAATAATTATAATTATTATAATCATACATACATTGTGTAGATAAGGTGGAAACACGAGGTATAAATGGAACAACACCGCCTGATCAGGATGAGATAGACTCTCAATTACACATAGAGTCACATTCACCGATAGTAGAGAGGTTACAACAATTAATACAAGAAGCTAGATTAACAAAACAGGAGCAACTGGAACAGATGACATTAATGAAACACGACCAGTTACGACAGGCGAGATCAATGAGATTAATAAAACAAGATCAGTTAGACCAAACAAGATCAATGAATTTAATGAAACAAGATCAAGCAGAAATAAAGAGATATATAAAATTGCAAGTGATGATCCTTTTTCCAATCATTTTTGTTTTTATTTTTAGATACCTAACTAAGTATTTAATATGCTCTTATAGTATATTGTGTGAATGATTAATAATTATGAGATTATATTAAAAATTTGGTTTTGAATAAAATGTTACTAATAGAATTTCATATATATTACCAATATTTACCCTCGCCGCGTAGCGTAGGCGGAAGGGTACGGTAATCGTTTTGTCTGTGTGTCTGTGTGTCTGTTAGCACTTTTTCTGGAAAAATAAAAACATTGACAATTCAAACGGGGTACTGGTAGACTTCAAATTATACAAGGAAAAAAAATAACGTAGGAATTCTTCTAAAACCTTTTGGTTCTAAAGTTATGACAATTTTTATAACTCACAGTTACTGTTTCACAACTTTAAGATGAAACGAGGGCGATAACGAGAGTAAATATGGACACACAAAACACAAGTGATCCTGTTTCATGGCTGTCGCTAGCCAAGAAACACTTCAAACCAAAAACAATCGAGGTAATGGTTGCTACTATACCACCATTGATGCAAGATAGAAAGCTACCTAGCTCCACCTACAGGTATGTGCATGCGTCATGTACTAAACACGTGGTAGAGGCGATTCAATAGTCAATACGTTTTCACACGGAGACTTTAGAGGTAGACTTGAGAACTTCTTCATTGTTTGAGAATTAGATGTAAGATATAATTATATACAAATTATACATTTCATTGATATCCTTATTTTGTCTTTTAAGATATAAAGTTATAACAGTTTTAATTAATGCCCATAAATGTTTTTCTAATTTATATATCTATTCCATGTAACAAAAGTATTGTTTGTTTCATACACAAACTTTATTATATTTTGAAAAAAATTGTAGTGCTTTGTATTACTTTGCCATGTAGGCGAGGGTCCCGTCCCGACGGCGCTCGTACACAAGGTAGCTTAATATTGCAGTCATTAAAAATGAGCAGCAAATAAGGACAATTAATATTACAAGTAAAAAATCTAAATGTAAGTACAAAAAAGCCAGCTGTAGCCCCTTCTATACCATGACCATTGGCCAACCTCACTTCTTCATATTTTTTTTTGCATTTCACAATTTGTCTTATGACCAAAACACCAAATACTGCAAAAGGAGAAAGATGCATGACAAGCGTCTACAGACTCTTGTTTTTTATTTTCAACAACACTGTAAAAATGTGTTTGTTATTTTAACAGACCAGTTGTTGCCTCAGTTTCACTTACATTTCCAATGTATTGTTAGAAACATGAAATAAGAGGATAATTAGCATTTTGTCTGGTTATAATATAGCTATATGGTAAAAAGGAATGTTATGACTACAGTCACAAATGCATATACCCAAACTCACCCTACTACCATATAAAGAGACTGTTATTGATAACTTCAAAATTAGATAATATTATGAAACGATTTGTTTCAAATTGTAAAAACTAATCATGCAATCAAGAATGTACATACCAATATACACCTTAATACCATATAAAGAGGATGTTATTGATAACAATTTTTATCACTAATCATGCAATCATGAATGCAATATACACCCTACTGCCACATGTAGAATGTACAATCATCACTTTAGTCATAACATTCCTTATTATTATATATATTATATTATAGCTATAATTATTATAACCAGACATAATGTTAATCATCCTCGTATTTGATGTTTCCAACTATGTATTATAAATGTACATGCATGCAACTGAGGTGACAACTGGTCTGTTAAAATAACAAATTCATTTTTACAATGAATTCAGCTGTTGCTATAAATCTTGTTGGAGCTCTTCCATAAACTTTAATAGTTCTCTTATCACAAGCCATAACAGAAGTATCACTCAGAGAATTTAATTGAAGCACTTCTCATAAACTTTAATAGTTCTCTTAATATTATGGTTCAACATTATATTAATATTATGGTTCAACAGTAAAATAATTGTTTATTTATAGAATGCAATGTAACATGTTCTGAACATCGAATTGCCTGAATCTAGGCATTTCCCTGAATCTGGAGACAATGATTTGACTTTATTAGTATTTTATTAAAATTAATTTTCAAAAAATAATATAATATAATATTATACAATATTTTCGTGCAAAGATAGTTCTATATATAAACATGGTTCTGTCTAGCTAGTTGAGCTATATAACTCGCCAGTCTAAGTGTGCGATTAATTATTGTCGTTGAAGAGTAAAACAGGACTTGTGAGCACTCAGTCACAGAAAACAATTAATGGTGAGCAACATTAAAAACTATTGGTATATGTATATAATTATATATATATATATATATATATATAATATATATATATATATTATAATTATATATATATAATTATATATACATTCCTCTATAGCAGCTAAGTACTGATCTTATATTCAGACATAATAACTGCTAAACATAATTACATTAATTACAAAACGAGAGCATTTCTACACAATTCAATCATCAAACAATACTATGTGTTTAACATTTCATCTCGTTTCACAGGACAAAAACAGCAGGTTTAAACTTGCAATACAGTGCACCGTAATATGCAGTTTGACTTTACTATTTATCATCTCATTTTCATATGCATTTATTGTGTATTTCTCATCTGAAAAGAAGGAACCCGAGGTATATTATGCATGTACTGTTTTATTTTATGCCAGTTCTATTTTACAATGTGACAATAAATCATGGGTGTAGACAATAGGGAGCTTAACCCTTAGAGGGCTGAACTTCTTCACACCAAACTTGGCTCCTGGAGTACTACTTCCACCAACTTGCTTACTGGGACTCGAAAGTCCCCAAGCGTTTCGTAGAATTAATTCAAATACAGTGCTCTCCCTCTTCTGACTGCAACTGGGACAAACACCAGCTAAACCCACGATTTTGAGTTTTACAACAAGTGAAATGTCTCAGGTACCCACTAGTTTGTGTGGGCGGGGTCACTGAATTTTGTGGGTGGTGAGGGGGCTGCGCTCCCTTCCAACCCCCATTAACAGGGGGCACCTTTCTTTAAACTTTAAACTTTAAACATCTTTCAAATCCTCCCCACTCTCAAAAAGTTGTCTACGCCCACATACATAACTACATCTAGTTATGTATAGTCACAGTTGTTTTGTTTTATAATGTGACTATCACAGTTGTTGCTAGTCATGATCAGGTGTTTATTTGCAGTTATATGTGCAGCATACTATAGTTTTACCATTAACTGTTAATTTTGATTAAATTAATATCTAGATAATGGACAATTTGTATCATTTTATAATAATAATTACTAAAGGTATAATCATAATCATAATTATACATTATATTACATATAAAGTTATCATACCTAATTTTGAGGTCATTCTAAATTAATGTGAACAGACTTTAATTGAGTTTAAAGAAGAATTGTGTGGGTCTATTTTTCATAACTATCACTTCATTCTTAAGGATGAGATACATATCGATGAGATTTGTCGTCCTTACTCTAATGATGATCAATATGAAAATAATTCTAATCTTTCATTCTTTGGAACTTTATTACAGAATATATCAGGTATCTTGTGTCATTTCTCATTTACTATGTACAGGAATAGTCCTGATTAGATAGATGATTTTGGTTGGTTACAAGAATTTCAGACTTTTAGTGTAAATTTATTTTGATCAATGCTGATTGTGTTTCCGTATTTACAAGTGCTAGTTTCATTTCATCTTGATCTATATTGTATATCTAGCAACAAAAACAGCAAAACAGTGTATATTTTATGTATAATAAGCTTTAGTTATAGTTAACTAAAACAACACTACTATGTACACATGCATGTACATATTTGTACTTATAATAACAAATAATATCCTTTGTATCTAAATTACTGTGAGAATCTTTATTATGGCAGTACTTTAATTTATATACTAGTCAATATAAGAGAATATTCTTAATATTGTATTGAAACTCATGTAACCAAACAAGGCTTCAAATAAACGACTAATGTTTACAGTGTATACATTAAATTAATACATTATTACATAATAATCAATAACTTTCTACAACTAAAATACTGGACACTTCTGAATTTCCAAAGTGGTAAGAGAGTGGACTTACTAATATCTTCTCTACTATACTGGAAGCTATCACAAAGCTAGTCAAAAATCTGTTTCGAGTTTGCATCACTACCGGAGACAGATGTATAATACTGTATATAACCTGTGGATTCCACATAAGTTGGTAAGTGTTGTGTACAACAGTGCATCAAGGCCACACAACTCGGTAAGTGTACACATATAGTCATCAACGTTGAATCGAGTTAGTAGCAAACAAGGCGAGGCATCTACAAACTTATTTTGGCAACTACACTGAAGGGTCACGCACATATTCAAGTGCTCTACATTTATTACTATCTTTGAATTGTCATGTCAAGAAATCCCTTACACTGTAAAAAATAATAGGTTATTTTAACCTTTAGTTGGAGTTTCAATTTTGCTCCATGCTGATTTATATCTTTTCTGTTAGGTAATATTAACAAGTCTTACACAGTTCATAGTATGGTATTGCATAAGTGCAATCTGTGGTGTCATATTAGTATCCCAATTCCAACATCTTCAAAAACAACAGATGTTACTGGAGTAATTAATTAATATAAATATGTACATGAATTTGTACTTATAATAGCAAATAACATGTGATGTACTCGACAAATATTTGAAACATCACCACATTGTATTGCTTTTGTTATCATGCCATAATTTGTCAATATAGAACAAAATGAAATATTACCTGTAAACATCACCTAGCTAGACAAGAAAGAAGCATTGACTTATATAGTCTCAGGAGGAATTGAAACTCATGTAACCAAATGAGGGTTAAAATAACCAATTCACTTTTACAGTGTATATGTCTCTCCATATAAGTGTTGTTAATTATTAACCTCCTATTTTGATCCTTACCTTAAATATGTAACATTTGATACATACACATAAAAATAATTATATATAAATTGAAATATATAGTACAGTGGCATAGCCAAGGGTGGGCATGTTAGAGGCATAAGTGATAATTAATGCAAACTGTCATGAATCAGAATGGTTAAAAGATTCAGTTTTCACAAATTATGCTTACACTTGCTCACATGCATGAGAAAGTTGGCCATGATTACTGTATACTGGACACCCGAATGCAATCATAGGGATACTTTTTTTTTCAATATATCTTGTTTCAATTTAAACCAGAACTAGTTGTTTTAATCTCCTATAATGTCTATAATGTTGATGATTTTAATACCTTTATTCACTATGTAGTTGATGAGATATATACTGATCATCCTATGTGTTTAGATGCACTATTACCAGTATTTTGTTCAATATTATATTCTGATAATACTGACATGGTAAGTGTATATAATATATATACTAAATCTCTACATATAGTTGTGTACATGATAATATTTTAAAAGTATGATTGTTTCATAAAAAAAACAACTAAGAATTAAGCAGTGTTAAAAGCCAATTCAAAATTAAGATGATCATATAATATATACATAATAATACTTTAGTCAGGAGGGTGGAATGGATACAGCAGTTCACTAAATGAGTGCAATTCAGTTTTACCTAATGAACAAATACTCTACCTGTCATCTCTTCCAACAGGTATATTCATTTTCTGCTAATATATCAAATGTATTTACATGCATTTATATGCACTTCTATATGTAATACTATTTGAAGGCTTTCCCTTTGTCACAGTATATATTGAAGACATAACATGTGCTGATGGGTTTTATCTACTGAACTATACATGTCGACCACACTGCACTCAGTTTGAAAGTGTATATCATAGTACTGCTACAATCGAGATTGGTTTTCAATACTTTGCTACCATTTCTAATGCAATTATCACTTCACTTTTTATTGTTGTGGTCTGCTTCAATAGAAAGACAATGTTAGTTCTGAAATGATAATTATTAAATACACCTTTCCAATTCTTTGTGTTTTTTGTTTCAGAATAGTATGTTTGTATTTAAAAAACAAGATATATGAGAAAAAAATATCCCTACCATTGTTTTATAGTGTCCAGCACTTAGTAATCATGGCTGACTTTATCATGCCTGAAATACAACACCCTATTATAGTTATTATTTTGATTATCAACTCTCTTTACCTTTTAAAGGATCTTGTAGAACTTTAAGAATATATTTCAGGTTGAATAGTTAGCTAGTAGTTCCAGTTTCTATGTAAGCTAAAAGCAGCTTTCTTTTTGCTGGTCTGAAGAGTTATTACGTGCCATGCCCATTAATTGATCGAGCCTCCCGGGAATGACACAGCTACCTTAACTATGTATACAACGCATACTCGCACAAGTGAACACAAGAATAAATATATATATATAGTTCGAACCTGTGGGAAAGCAATCATAGGGATGGCCTTATGGGCCATAATAATTGAATTTTTACATTTTCATATGAACTGCTATATTAGTCCTATATATGCTAATTTCATATCACATCTTTGAGTAAAATGCACTTACAATATAATAGAACTGATGTTACTCTACATAGATATATTACAAGCATGTATTCTGAAATCATATGATGAATACAGTTGAATTCAGATTGTACAATTTTTTGCAGGTTGAAATTTCCATCTGTTCTATTTGTGTACATTGTTGTTTTGTTATCAGTATTGCGTAAGTTAACATCTGTATAACACTGTGAAGGTTTTATGTATGATTTGTATATGTATGTTGGGAGGGTTTAAGAAGGATGTTTAATGTCATGTCACACTTAAGTGGTGTAATACCAAAGGTGAATTGCAAAATAATATGAATTGACAAAGCCATTTCTGCTTCAGAATGTACTACACAATCATTTCACATAAGAATGCACCATGTAAGGGAGGTGTGGGATATCACCCCCTGAAAATGTTATATATAGGGCTTAGTCCTTCTGAGATTGATTCTGATACATTCTGAGATAATCACCATACTTTAATAATCTTCACTGTTATTTTAATTGATAACAATCTTGGAAGCACCCCTCTAGGAGAGGTGTAACATGTGATCTTTCTTTCTCATATAGCTCTAACTATTCTAATTAACTTACTAAGTGGGAGAACTTTATTGTGTTCTGATGATGACCTTATAAAGAGTTTTCAACGACCCAGTGCTTACTGTGTAATATCAGGTCTACATGCATACATGTTCGCATGAACACACTAAATCATACTTGCATGAGTATATTTACACACGACAAAATTTACATAAACTCACATATTCTCAAGCTACTCTAGCACACTATGTGTGGTTTAATTGTTCATAATTATTCATCACACTTAAGTTAGCACATTGACAGTGTGCACAGTATGTGTTGTAACGTAATTAATACATAATTATAATTGTTGACCTAAGTGTGTAGATAAAGGTTAAAATAATCCATTCATTTTTAGAGTGTATGGTTAGTAGGTCTCTATCACTTTTTGGCCTAGGTTTTGTGTGTTTCTAGTTTCATAGTAACTCTCAGCTTTGTATGCCCATGAAATGCAACTAAAAACATCTTCAATGGCAGATCTGATAAATGAGATAAAGATCTGCCTACAATACTTCCAATATTGCATACATTTTTGTTATAATTAATTTATTAAATATTTATATATTATATATAATTATACTAATTAAAATGTAATTATGCATATACATTATAATAATTATATAATTTAGGGCTGGGATGATTAATCAATGGATTAATCAATTAATCAATCAATATTGAAAATTCCTATGATTATCAGTTATATGTCTGTGATATAGATTATGCTAATTATTCTTCTTTTCAAACTAAGTGACAGGAAGCCTTTTTGATCATCAAATGGGAGGAGTTCCTAGTTAATTGGCCTAATTACTTCAGCTGGTTTTAATTCAATTAGATTTCAGACTCTCAGCATTCCCAGCCTATTATATATAATATTATATATATATATATATATATATATATATATATATATATATATATATATATATATATATATTATTATTATTATAATAGTAATTATAACAATTATTATTATTATATATTAGTTAAGCTTATATTTGAATAGTGCTGCATTCAATGCATCCTTTGTGTACAGGTATACTACAGATTATATATCTTATTATATCATGTTTATGGATCATATTTGTGGCTGTCATGTTTTGGAAGTTAGTATTTCCAAGTAACTCACATTGGTATCGTTATTTGGACAAATGGATTCATGCTTTAACTCCTTTAATCAGTGAGCACAATTTAAATATCCCTACATACTCTTTCATTTTTTACAATGTTTTTTATTATTCTATATATTTGTTGGGAGTAGATTCTATTCTATTTAACATGATAGATACTTAGTATAGAATTCAGTATATTTTTTTATCTGGATGAATTATATTCCAACCATTCATCTAATTTGACAAAGCTTTCAATCATAATTCTGTTTTCATTATAGTTATCATCTTTGTAATACCATATATTTTGATTATAACCACTAATGAAGACTTCTTTCCCATTCAAAATGACTTTCCATCACTCTGTTGTGGATCACGAAATGGTGTATTTTATTTCAGCTACATAGCCCTTCCTTCAATATTTCTCTGCAGTCTTGGTATGTTCCTTTTGCTGATTATACTCTTTTGTCTACAAATGGTAAGTAATTGTAACTGCACAAATTATAAAGTACAAATATACATTTATTTGTACTTTGTAAGTTTATGTATGAATCGATCTAATTGTGTAGCTCTAGATCTGTTGAAATATATATTTTTAATTTACTTTTTGCATTTGCTATGTAGAGGTATGGCTGCTCTATATGGAGAAAAGATACTGTTATAAATACAGCAGAAAAGAAGATACTTTTACTTTTAATTTCAGTGGGTTGTGTGGTTACATTTAATGGAGTGTTTTACACCATTATAAACTACACACATAGTAAATTTCAAGCAGTGCTTAAAAACTACATGTTATGTGAATTATCGGGATACAGTGGGAATGATATTATTGCATGTAGTAAAGATGAATTAGAGACAAACAATTATGTTGGCTTGTCTATTACAACCAGCATATTCACTTTTATATTCCTACCATTTCTAATTCTACTTGTGATGATTGAGTGGCGACGTTTTATACAATGGATGAAAGTGTCGTTTCGAATGAAAAAAAACAACAGCCTCCAGTTTGTCAAAGCTAAACACTGTAATGAAATGAGACTGGCCAAATTACCAGAACAGAACAATTCAGAGTAGTGTATGGATTTTTAACTTCCGTTTTTGAATGAAAATATTTTGTTAACTATATAGACATTGTGCAGTAGAATACAGTTATGTTTGTTATTGCTAGTAGTACAATAGAAAACATTTTTTGTGATA
This sequence comes from Petrosia ficiformis, assembly GCA_947044365.1. Lineage (NCBI taxonomy): Eukaryota > Metazoa > Porifera > Demospongiae > Haplosclerida > Petrosiidae > Petrosia > Petrosia ficiformis. The sequence continues at coordinate 45,609,864 of OX345636.1, forward strand.
TCATACATGTCATAGTTTGTAATGTATACATGTGTATATATCTTAATAAGAAACCCCTCTTATATTGCATTTGCAAACTCAGAATGGGTTACAAAAACAATTTCATGCAACACAACAGTTATGTGTTGTCAGAAGTTTAATCATGCATGTCACAGTAAACCTGCTTTAAAAATGGTTCTATAGCAAGTATTAATACTGGCAATTGTTTTGCAGAAATCAGTGGATTGAATCAAAAATTGGATAACATTGTGCACTAGCTAGAATAGTTCTGTTTGTCATCAGTAAAGTTAAACATTTTTACATGTCAGTTGCATTGTGTATAACTTATTATACCTTGATGTGAAAGTATTGTCATAATAATAATTAATTGTGCTTTTATACGTATTCTCTCTAGCTTAGAACCATTTTAAAATTTGAAAGTGATAACAGCACAGAAATGTAATTTACGAATTCTTGCTCATGTACAAAATGTATGATTGCATGGTATTGTCTTAGTCAAAGTTTCCCCACGTTCCCTCTCCATTGAATCTTGATGTCTGGCTACATGAGAATATTCAAATTAAACATGTTGAACAATTTTACTAATAATTATTGTATGTCTTGTGAGAGCTACGAGATTTCCAGTAGAACTCAAGTGGGTGTTAGAAATGGATAAACCTTTAAAGAAATAAAGAGATATATAAAATTGCAAGTGATGATTCTTTTTACAATTATTATTATTTTTATTTTTAAATACCTAACTAAGTACTCTTATATAAGATTATTGTGTGAATAATTAATATGACATCATAAAAGTGAATGTTACGATTATATTAAAAATTATGTTTCTGAAAATTTCTTTTAACCAACATTACACAAAGCAGCTTAATATCGCAGTCAGCAAAAAGAAAAAGCAAACAAGCACAATTATTATCACAAGTTAGAAATGTACATATAATTATAAATACACCACCTGCAGCACATTCTATACCATGACCCTTGGCCAACCTCATGCAGTCCTACATAATTATGCATTTCATAATTTGCCTCATGACCAAAATACCATCCACAAATTGTGCAAAAGGAGGGAAGGTGCATGACAAAAGTCTATAGACTCTTCTTTTTTCCCAACAATTCAGCTATAGTTAAAAATCACGACGTTTACTATAGAGAATCTAGTTGGAGCTCTTACATAAATTTAACAGTTCTCTTAATATTATGGTTCAACCGATGACGTAGGAAGCATGGGGGCACTGGACACCATGGATAAAATTCCATGGAATTTTATACTTCTTATATAATAGAAATGCATAATAATTATGGAGATTTACACTGCCCAATATCCAGTCAGGTGTAATAATAACACTTGTGGTTTATTGTGTAATCTAAGAATCAGCCACATGATTGTTAATTATTATCTGCCCTATGATCAAAATCATCTTTCTATGACTAAGGGTTCATACAGCAATAAAGAATAATTATTATAATAATTATTTTTATTGGTATGTGATTTAACATGTGATTTAACATGTAATGAACGAATTCAGTTAGTCCAAAAAAACTAAAGCATCGGCAAGGCAGTGGGGGAGTTATCTGAAGATAACAAGATAACAGGTACATTAGTATTGCAACAGGTATATTAGCTGTGTAACAGGTGCATTAGTGTGATAACAATAAAGGTAACAGGTACATTAGTAGTGTAACAGGTATATTAGTATTATAACAGGTACTAATTTACCTCTTAACTGGTATATTATATTAGTAATGTACAGGTATTGTAATACATAGTAATAAGTTAAATTGTAGTGTGATGGGTACATTAGTAAGGTAACTTGTACATTAGGAGTGTAACAGGTACATTAGTAGCATAACAGGTTCATTTGATTAGTAAGGTAACTGGTACATTAGAAGTGTAACAGGTACATTAGAGGATAACAGGTACATTAGTATTGTAACAGGTATATTAACAGTGTAGCAGGTGCATTAGTATGATAACAGGTACATTAGTAAAGGTAACAGGTACATTAGTAGTGTAACAGGTGTATTAGTATTTTAACAGGTGCTAATTTACCTCTCTTAAAAGGTATATTAGTAATGTACAGGTATAGTAATACATAGTAATAAGTTAAATTGTAGTGTGATGGGTACATTAATAAGGTAACTTGTACATTAGGAGTGTCACAGGTACATTAGTAGCGTAACATAACAGGTACATTCTGAAAGTAACAGGTACATTTCTATTGTAACAGGACATTAGTAATGTAACAGGCACATCAGTAAGATAACATCTACAACAGGTACATTAGAGGATAACAGGTACATTAGTAGTGTAACAGGTATGTAACAGGTATATTAGCTGTGTTGCAGGTGCATTAGTACGATAACAGGTATATCAGAAGTGTAACAGGTACATTAGTAGTGTAACAGGTACATTAGTAAGGTAACAGGTACATCAGTAAGACAACATCTACAATAGTAGGGTAACATACATTAGTAAAAGTAACAGGTACGTTAGTAGTGTAACAGGTATATTGGTATTGTAAGTACAATAGCAGGATAACATTAATAAGGTGAGTGGTACCTTAAAAGAGTGTAACAGGTACATTCTGAAGATCACACTGTTGCACTGCTAATATACCTGTTACACTTCTAATGTACTAGTTACCTTACTAATTACCTGTCACACTCCAATTTCATGTATTACTATGTATTACTATACTTATGTACCTGTTCCTGTTACTTTACTAATGTACCTCTTACACTAATGTACCTGTTATCCTCTAATGTACCCGTCACACTTCTAATGTACCTGTCACCTTACTAGGAAACAAAACATCATTGTACATGTACTCATATTGGATCAATCAGACGTCACTTCAAACGTTTCGTGATGAGACAATGCCAAATAAAGAATTTAGGGAGTGATAAATTGCTCTTTTTGTGTTTTTAGCAAGTTCTGAAGGCTTGAACCTTGAGAGGGATTAACCCTTATTGCTTCGTTTTTATTTGAACCCTTTAGTACAGGGGATAATTAAACTGGACCTTTTTCATACATTCCGAAATTAATTATCTGGGGAAATGTGTGGGCGGAGCGTATAGTAACTAAAGATTTTCACCACTATAACTCTCTCGTTTTATGAAACTAGAGTTTCTAACTTACTTTGCTGGAAAGAAGAGTTGTTGAGAAAGCTATACACGTAAAATTTATGCTTCGCTATTAGCAGGAAGATAACAAGGCGAGTGCTTGAATATTTAGTAGTCGAAAGGCAACGCCCACTTACTTACCTGTATAGCTTCCACATTTTAAACAACACAGACTTATGACTTCTAACAAAGTCGTAGATACCAAATACATGCTTCGTTAGTTGGAAGAAAGTAGCAAGACGAGTGTTTGAAAGTGCAGTGGTCAGTGCCAACAATTATTAATAATTATTACACACAACCTTTTACGGGATTGACTAAAACACTGACCGGACCGGACCACGGACCATAATAGATTCCAACTGTATCTGGGTCCGTGTTTTAGAATGAAGTGTCTAAAACGCGGACTATACTGCTAATACACGGACCAGATTATTTTGAAAACACGGATCATACGACTAATAAACGGACTCATTGCAACCGCATGTTGGCAAGCAAAGACCAAAAAATATACTGGTAAGAATACTGTGTGTCTATATTAAACACTAATCTTATTACAACTTATAATATGCTAACAGGTCCTATATTTTGTATATAGGGCCTGTTACCATACTATATACAATATTATTGTGACATCTCCTGCATAGTGTGCACATGGAAGGTCTATACACAATATATAGAACTCACCACATCAAAGGGATGATGTCCTATAGATATAAATAAATATATAATTAATTAATTATTTATTTTTATATTTATATATAATACATAATTATATATATAATTTATATAATTATTATAACTGTCTATAATTATTACATTTTCAGCAATCCATGGAGTCATCTCAGAAATATTGTACGAGTACAAAAACATATTAATTAATACACCTATTACATACATTACTACAGCAACAGATGCTGAGCAGGAATAATTAAGGCTGTTGATGCATGCCTTCTAGTTACATGTACAAGGGGATCCGGAATAAAGTGCTGGAATCACACGCTCAGTGCCGCCAACACATGGTTGAATGAAACTCCAGTTTATATTAGCCACCTGCAAGACCTTTTTTATCAAACCACAATATAGAAGAATACAACAGTGAACTGTTTTCTGTTTTTAAATAATTTTAATTATACAGTATAATAATTATTATTATGTACATATCTAGTCAGTTTGAAAACATTAATAATTTTTATGATAGTTATAATTATAATTATATATGTCATATAAATTAGATAATATATAATATATAATACATGTATCTATGTATAGGTTATACACCGAGGTAAAGGTTTCTACTGAGGTAAAGGTTTCCTTCGGCCCTCGGTTTGATAAATCAGTAGAAACCGTACCGAGGTGTATAACCGTCTTCTACCATGAAACGCGCGCGAAATACAGTAACTAAGCAAATCTTTGCGCGTGGCAACAGTATACATAATTTCACTAACCTATGGATATAGTGTGGGTTTCTGTGACTCTTTAGACAAGTAACTGATCAACAGTTCAGTCGCAAATGACAAAAACAGCTCTACATGTGGCAAACTTCCGGCTCCTCCTCTACTCCAGTATAAGGTGTGGTCTTCCAACAGCAATCGCGATATCGATTGATCGCGATCACAGCTAGCGCTGCAAGAACAGCCCCACCCAACTATTTTGGAATCTCATACGAGAGGAAGCAATAGAGCCCTCAATCACAAGCATACAAACTGGTGTCAGATTTTCAAAAAGAACATGCATCACTATGAATTACAGCTAATAATTATAGACAACTCGATTCGCGAGAGTACAGTTAATGGAGTTAAGTAGAAGGAGTTACTTTTTCTTTCAGAGTAATATTTGGCATGAGTGTGTGGAGTGCAAATAGAAGGGAGAGATCATATGATTATAAGAAAAGACAGTTATATACTTGTTAAAATTTCCTATCAAAACCCATATCCCGGGAAGTTTGATAAATCACTTATCGAACCTCCCGGCATAGATAATAGAGTAAAGGGATTGGAAACTGCGTTCGCGGACGAAACATTTAATACACATTTTATATTGTTGTTATGGAACACTATGCGAGTTGGTATTTCGCGGCGTTGCTAAGCTAATTATGTACAGTTAACGCAATAGAGAAACAAGAGAGAAATTGAACAACAGTATACATCACTTACCTTCTTTCAAAGTGGACTAACTTTATCTTCCAAGTATAAAGGTTAGCCCATAAGTAACACACTATGTAGTACTACAACACAAACGAGTTTCAAGGATGAATTCGGTATTCCTCTGGGATAAGTGGGCGTTGAAAATCACGGCATTTGCAATTTATCAATTGAAATAGTTTTGTACCTTTTACTAGAATACAAAAATTTACTATGCTATCAATACAATATAAAAACAATGTTATTTGCCAACTTCATATAATGGTTACACATTTGCACTAACACTGCCTACCCAGAAGTAATTATACCCTCCTTTCTGTGAAAAGGTTTTGTACCTTTAACAGTCTAACAATACATAAACTTGAACTGAAACATGTCATGATAAAATATCATTTAAAGATACATATAACAGTGCTATAAATATCTTTGTTGAAGTAATGTTACAAGAACAAAAGAACAAACGATCACAAGTCAGAGGGATTCCGCACAGATGATCTGTACAACATAATTTTATAATATTGTAAACACAGCCTCTACAGGTATCATGGGTTGAAAGTCTCGTCTTAGTCATAACAGATATTACTATAAAAAGAAAAGTTCACAAGATTTAACTGTATCAGTCCCTCTACAAAAACTAACAAATCCAATTGGTAAATATACAAATGGTATAAATAAAATCTATTACATTTATTTATTTGCATTGAGTTTCACAGCTTGGAAATATAAGAATGCATTCTGAATCATTTACTATATACCTGCAGAGTATATAATATAATAAGATATTTGACTGTAACAGTATACTGTGTTACTAAGACTGAACCATCCTTATATATTCGTACATTATAGATTTATTATTTTATTTCTCGTCAAGCACTTCACACTGCATCCAAAATTCTGGATTGGTCATGTCAAACAGCGAATACCAGTGAACTCACATATGCAGCTGTTCAGTTAAGTGAGAAGTTATTGAAAACAAAAAAGTTATAGACAAGACAAAGGGACTAAGAACAAAACTACAGACATCTCTTGACTGAATAACGTGATAATTTTATTATTACTTTGCTATTTATTCGTTTACGGTATATACATACGTTATATTTTATATATTACGGTGCAACATAGTAACACAACTCGCATTTTTGTCCGCGAACGCAGTTTCCAATCCCTTTACTCTATTATCTATGCTCCCGGGAACACTTATCAAACCTCCCGGGAACACTTATCAACCTCTCAGTAGGTTTCAGTGTAATTTAGCAACCTCATTTACTGCAATCTGATTGGTCAGTTTACTATAGGCATGGTAGAAATATATATATTATATATATATATATATATATAATATATATATATATATAGAGAGAGAGAGAGAAGGATCTATATTTTATATATATATATATATATATATTATGTATATGTAATATACACACAGATAATATGATATAACCTTCCGCTACCGCAGAGTAATGCGCACATTCTGGTCCGTGGTCCCATCCGTATTTTAACGCAATGCGTATTGTATTGCATGGTCCGTGTTTCTGGTCTATGGTCCGTGGTCCGGTCCGTGTTTTAGTCAATCCCACCTTTTACGTCATTATGCGATAGTTCTTTATATAGACAGGGCTCTGTCTAGCCAAAATCAGATGCAAGTACTAGTTGAGCTATATAACTCACCAGTGTTAAATCGGTCTAAACAGCACTTGATTGTCGTTAAAGAACTATAGGAGTAAAACGGGATTTGTCAGTGGTTGATATACACCATAGATAAAAATTAATGGTGAGCAATACTATAACAATAACTAAAAGTGGTCATTATTGTTAAAATAAAACAACACTAGTACATAGTACTTATTATACATAAAATACAAGGCTGTATACACATATAAACACTATTGGTACATATATATTATATATATATATTTCTTTAGAGCAGCCAAGTACTGATCTTATATTCAGACATAATACTGCTAAACATAATTACCAAAGTATCTCCAGACAATTCAATCAACAAACAATACTATGTGTTTAACGTTTCATCTTGTTTCACAGGACAAAAACAGGTTTAAACTTGCATTACAGTGCACTGTAATATGCAGTTTGACTTTACTATTTATCATCTCATTTTCGTACACATTTGTTGCGTATTTCTCATCTGAAAAGAAGGAACTTGAGGTATGTTATGCATGTAGAGTGTTATTTTATGCCAGTTCTATTTTATAATGTGACTATACATAACAACATACAGTTGTTGCTAGTCATGATTAGGAGTTTATTTGCAGTTATATGTGCAGCATACTATAGTTTTACCATTAACTGATTAAAATCATATCTTGAAAATAGACAATTTGTATCATTTTGTGGTCATTCACAAATGACTAAGTTAGTTTTGAATAATAAACATACTTTTTACCATCTTCATACAATTATCCTCCCCATTATTTTTGGTAAAAGTTATGTCAAGTTTCAATTCACTGCTTCATTATTGAGTTACAGTATAATCATAATTATACATTATATAATTACAAGTTATCATACCTAGTTTTGAGGTCATTCTGAATTAATGTGAACAGACTTCAATTGAGTTTAAAGAAGAATTGTGTGGGTCTATTTTTCATAACTATCACTTCATTCTTAAGGATGAGATATATATTGATGAGATTTGTCTTCCTTACTCTAATGGTGATCAATATGAAAATAATTCTAATCTTTCATTCTTTGGAATTCTATTACAGAATATATCAGTATCTTGTGTCATTTCTCATTTACTATATACGGGAATAGCCCATTTGGATAGATGATTTTGGTTGGTTACAAAACTTTCCAACTTTCAGTGTAAATTAATTATTCTCAATGCTGTTTAGTGTTTTCTGTTAGGTCATATTTACAAGTACTAGTTTCATTTCATCTTGATCTATATTGACTAGTATATCTAGTAACAAAAACAGCAAAACAGTATATATACCATTGTATTTTATGTATAATAATTACTATGTACTAGTGTTGTTTTAGTTTGACATTAATGACCACTTTTAGTTATAGTTATAGTATGAGTAGTTTCTCAAAGAATCACAATACCTTACCAAAAGGGGTTTTAGTTATAGTTAACTAAAACAACACTACTATGTACACATGTACATATTTGTACATATAATAACAAATAATATCCTTTGTATCTAAATTACTATGAGATTCTTTATTATGGCATGCTTTAATTTATATCATAGCCAATATAGGAGCGTATTATTAATATTGTATTGAAACTCATGTAACCAAACAAGGCTTAAAATAAACCATTAATGTTTACGGTATGTACATTAAATTAATATATTATTACATAATAATCTACAACTGCTGTTTCTAGAACACTGGACACTTCTCAATTTCCATATTTGGTGTGTATGTACTCTCCTCCAAAGTGGCAAAAGAGTGGACTTACTAATATCTTCTCTCCTTAACTTAAATACATTTGATATATACACATAAAAATAATTATATATAAAATTGAAAAAAATAGTACAGTTGCGTAGCCAAGGGGGCATGTTGGGGGCATAAGTAATAATTAACGCAAACTGTCATGAATCAGGATAGATAAAAGATTCAGTTTTCACAAATGATGCTTACATTTCTATATATAATGTATAATAGACAACGACTTGGCTTGGGTATGAAAATTTTTAACATCTACATATCTACTACTTATAGCATATATTGTTTGCATCCTTTTAGTATAATGTACATGTCTGTTCATTATTTTATTAAATCACTAACCAAAATGGTTTTTTCTACCAGTATTTGTTTAAATCAGGCTGTTGTGTTTCATGCATGAGAAAGTTGGCCATGATTACTGAATGCTGGACACCAGAATGCAGTCATAGAGATAATTTTTTCTCAATATATCTTGTTTCAATTTAAACCAAAACTAGTTGTTTTAATCTCTATAATGTCCTCCCTTGTTCATAATTTTAATATCTTTATTCATTATGTAGTTGACGAGATATATACTAATCATCCTATGTGTTTAGCTGCACTATTACCAGTATTTTGTGCAATATTGTATTCTGATGATACTGACATGGTAAGTGTATATAATATATATACTAAATCTCTACAATCATGTATATAGTTGTATACATACTAATATTTTAAGTATGAATATTTCGTAACAAACAACTAAGAATTCATCTGTCATATAATTATAATTATATTATAATGTTATAATTATTATATATACATTATAATACAATATAACAATAATATTTTAGTCAGGAGGGTGGAATGGATACAGCAGTTCACTAGATGAGTGTAATTCAGTTTTACCTAATGAACAAATACTCTACCTGTCATCTCTTCCAACAGGTATATTCATTTTCTGCTAATATATCAAATGTATCTATATGCATTTATATGCACTTCTATATGTAATACTATTTGAAGGCTTTCCTTTTGTCACAGTATATTTGGAAGACATAACATGCGCTGATGGGTTTTATCTACTAAACCCTATATATAATATTTCCAGGGGTGATATCTTACACCTATCTTACACGGTGCAATCTTATGCGAAACCAGTGGTGTAACTGAGTGTTTAGTGATGGCAGGGCCAAGAAATTGATAGTTGCAGGGGGTCTTGGAGCACAGCCCCCCAGAAGCCGAGGGTTGTTCAGAGTTAAAAAGACCAAATCGAGGGGAAATTTTGGCTTGTGGCTGTATTTTTGTTATATATATTACACTGCTGGAAAGAGTGCTCAAAAGCGGTGTACAAACACTGATCATGAATTGAGATGACAGAATAAGTGTGGGTATTAAAAAACTTGTAAAGATAAAAACAAAAATTGTGGGTTTAGGGTTTAGTCCTTATGAGATTGATTATGATACATTCTGAGATAAACACCATATCTTCACTGCTTTTATAATTTCATTCAGCCATGAATATATTCACTTAGTTGATAACAATCTAGGAAGCACCCCTCTAGGAGAGGTATAACATGTAATCTTTCTTTCTCATATAGCTCTAACTATTCTAATTAACTTACTAAGTGGGAGAACTTTATTGTGTTCTGATGATGACCTTATAGAGAGTTTTCAACAGCCCAGTGCTTACTGTGTAATATCAGGTCTACATGCATACATGTTCACACAACAAAATTTGCATAAACTCACATACTCTCAATATGACTAGGCTACTCTACCACACTATGTGTGTGTTTAATTATTCATCACGCTTAAGTTTGTTAAAGTAGCACATTGACAGTGTGCACAGTATGTGTTGTGACCCATAATTGATCTAAGTGTGTAAATTAATAAAGATGTATGATGTGCTATATAAAACTGGAAAAAAATATTTTTATGGCCCGTAGGGCCATCCAAAGGATTGCTTTCCCACGTGTTCGATGTATGTTTATATAATTTATCTTGTGTCCACTTCGCGAGTATGCGTTGTAGTATGTGCTTAGCGCGTAATAGAACGTGCGCTCGAACTCAGCAGACTTACATAGAATTAGAAACTGGAACTATACTAGCTAACTATTCTACCTGAAATATATTTCTAAAATTCTACAAACTTCTTTAAAAGGTAAACAGAGTAGATAATCAAAATAATAACTATAATAGGCTGATGTGTTTCAGACATTCATAAAGTTAGCTGGACACCACAAAGCACTAATAGCAATACTTTTTTCTCTATATATCTTGTTTTTCCTATACTGTAATATTTACAAATCATGCACAGTTCATTTGATCTTGATCTATATATTGACTAATATATATATGTCATAATAAGGCATATGGTAACAAACGTATTAATACAATGTAGCTATATATTTAAAGATACAACATGTGGTGTATTATTTGTATTAAATGTAGCATCTGTGAAAACAAAAGATGTTACAAGCTCATTCGATTAATTAGTATGTACATGAATTTGTACACATGGACTACAATTAACAAGTGATGTACTCCACAGATATTTGAAAAATTAGCATGTCTATAATGAGATTTATAATTATGTTTGAAGTATGTGTACATTGTATTATATTTGTTACCATTCTTTATTATGGCATGTACTTTGTACACTAGTCAATATAGATCAAAATCAAAAGAAAGAAATTACTACTTGTGTAAGCATTACCTAGCTAGACAAAAAAAGCAGCATTGATTTGTTAAGTCTCAGAGGAATTGAAACTCATGTAACAAAAGAAGGGTTAAAACAGTCCATTCATGTATGGTTAGTAGGAGGTCTCTATCACTTTTTGGCCTAGGTTTTGGGTGTTTCTAGTTTCATAGTGACTCTCAGCATTGTAGAAATGCAACTAGAAACATCTTCAATTGCAGATCTGATAAAGGAGATAAAGATATGCCTACAATACTTCAAATATTGCATACATTTTTGTTATATTTAGCTATATTATTATTTATTTATATATTATAAAAAATAATATAATTATAGTAATTAAAATTAATTATATAATTTAGGGCTGGGATGATTAATCAATTGATTAATCAATTAATCAATCAATATTGAAAATTCCTATGATTATCAATTATAGGTCTGTGATATAAATTATGCTAAATATTCCAAAATATGTACTTTTCAGGCACGCAACATATATAATAGTAATTATAATTTATATAACAATTATTATAATTATATATTACTTAAGCTTATAGTAGCATAGTGCTGCTTTCAATGCATCCTTTGTGTACAGGTATACTACAGATTATATATCCTAGTATATCATTTTTATGGATCATATTTGTGGCTGTCACGTTTTGGAAGTTAGTATTTCCAAGTAACTCACTTCGGTATCGCTATTTGGACAAAGGGATTCATGCTTTAACACCTTTAATCAGTGAGCACAATTATTATACAAATTCCATTTATATATAATTGGTGGCAATAGTAGATTATATTCTAATTGACATGATAGACACTAAATACAGAATTCAGTACGTTTTTTTTAAAATCTGGATGAATTATAATCCTTGCATTCATCTAATTTCAAAGCTATCAATCATAATTCTGTTTGTTTTATAGTTATCATCTTCGTATTACCGTATATTTTGATTATAACCACTAATGGAGACTTCTTTCCCATTCAAAATGACTTTCCATCACTCGGTTGTGTATCAAGAAATGGTTTCTTTAACTTCAGCTACATAATCTTTCCTGCATTATTTCTCTGCAGTCTTGGTATGTTCCTTTTGATGATTATACTCTTTCGTCTACAAATGGTAAATAATTGTAACTGCACAAATTATTAAGTACAAATTAGTATTGTATAGCTCTGTTTAAATGTATATTTTAATATGCTTTTTGCATTTGCTATGTAGAGGTATGGCTGCTCTATATGGAGAAAAGATACTGTTATAAATACAGCAGAAAAGAAGATACTTTTGCTTTTATTTACAGTGGGTTGTGTGGCTACAATTAATGGAGTAAACAACACGATTAGACTCCACACAAAAACTAAACATCAAACAGTTTTTAAGCACTACATGTTATGTGAATTATCGGGATACAGTATAAACAGTAGGAGTGATGATACTACATGTAGTAAAGATGAATTAGAGACATACAATTATGTTGGCTTGTCTGTTACATCCAGCATATTCACTTTTATATTCCTACCATTGCTATTTCTACTTGTGATGATTGAGTGGCGACGTTTCATACTGTAATGAACTGAGACATTTAGACTCAATATTGTTAATAATAAAATAATTAACTATTGTATATGTTGTAGTTGTATTATATCTATTGTTGTACATTTTTGTAAGGGCTACTGCCCTCACTATATAAATGAAATCTGATTCTTGTAATGTGCAGTTTTTTGATAGAAAAGCTCATGGTTATTGTGCTATATATCAAATTGTAAAACTCTAGTTGTAAACACAACATTTGGCGACGAGGATTCTGAGCTACAGCATATCATGGCCCTAATCGGAAACATTGGGGAATATATAGAGTCAAGGGAGAGCTGGTCCCAATATATTGAAAGGTTGGAACAGTTTTTTGTTGCCAATAATATTGCCGAGGGGAAGAAAGTGTCTGTTCTTCTATCAACAATTGGAGCTGTAGCTTATCGTACTATTGGAAACTTAGTGGCTCCCGGAAAGCCCGCTGATATAAGTTACTCACGTCTGGTTGAATTAATGACAGAATACTATAATCCAAAGCCATTGGTTACTGTGCAACGTTTCCGTTTTTATAGTCGTTTCCGTCAGCCAGAGGAGTCCATATCTACATTTGTTGCGGAATTGAGGAACCTAGCAAAAGACTGCGATTTCGGTTCATTATGATTCGCAGAAAGCTCTTGTTCTAGCTTGTGATGCATCTGCCTATGGAGTGGGAGTTGTGCTGTCTCACAGATTGTCTGATGGATCTGAACGTCCAATTGGATTTGCATCCCGGGTACTATCTCCGGCCGAACGAACAGTTTTGAACAGTTTTTAACTCAAAATGGCATTAGACATTTACTATCGTCCCCCTATCATCCCTCATCTAATGGCCTGGCAGAGAGAGAGGAGTTCGGATTTTCAAAGAGGGAATGTCCAAATGCACTGAAGGTACACTGCTAGACAGAATTTCTCATGTGTTGTTTTATAATCACATCACACCACAAACCACCACTGGTCTGTCACCTGCAGAGCTCCTTCAGAATCGCCGACTACAAAGTCGTTTGGACTTATTAAAACCAGATCTTCAAGCTCGTATTGAAAAACAACAATACAAACAACAATATTACTCAAACATCGGTTCTCGATACCGAGAGTTCCAGTCCGGAGAGCCTGTATATGTGCAGAACTTCGGCAAAGGCTCCAAATGGATTGCAGGAAAAATTGATGTTCCCTATGGAAATGTGTCATATGATGTCACACTAGATGACGGGAGAACATTCAGGCGTCATGTGGATCATATCCGAAAAAGGCTCGATACTACCCCTATTGTCAATTTTCAGGACAACCCCGAGATAATCCACACCACTGAAACACCTAAGGCTCCAGCACTGTCAGTACAACCATCGGTCACCAGATCTGAAACAGAGGAGCCTCCAGCACCATTAGTACAACCGTTGGACACTCAATCGCCATCCCTCACGGAATCTGAAACCACCAACACATCAGAAACGAAACCACCATCACCTATGGATAATCGATATCCTTCACGACATCGTAAGCCCCCTGATCGTTATATACCTCTAAATTTCAGGAGGGGGAAAATGTAATGAACTGAGACATTTAGACTCAATATTGTTAATAATAAAATAATTAACTATTGTATATGTTGTAGTTGTATTATATCTATTGTTGTACATTTTTGTAAGGGCTACTGCCCTCACTATATAAATGAAATCTGATTCTTGTAATGTGCAGTTTTTTGATAGAAAAGCTCATGGTTATTGTGCTATATATCAAATTGTAAAACTCTAGTTGTAAACACAACACATACGATGGATGAAAGTGTCATTTCAAATGAAAAAACAACAGCTATAATGAAATGAGACTTGTCAAATTACTAGAACAGAGTTCTTTATTTTTGTTAGCTATATATATACATTAGACATTGTGCAGTAGAATACAGTTTTGTTTGTTATTGCTGGTAGTAGTATAATAGGAACATTTTTTTGTGATATCATACATGTCATAGTTTGTAATATATACATGTGTATATCTCTTAATAAGAAACCATGTTTATATTGCATTTGCATGTGCCAATTCAATGATCATATTTACTGAATTGGTGGATTGAATCAAACTCTGAATGGTTATGAAAATAATTTCATGTGCACAGCACAATAGTTATGTCTGTCATCGGAAGTCTATATAATTATAAACATTTTGGTGGCATCATACATGTCACAGTTTTATCATGGGTAAGTTTTGATATACCATGAGATACAGATATATCTATGCTTATTAAGCTTAATAATTAATTATTTATCTGGCTTCAGTCTACATGAAAGTGTTTTTACACATTTTCTCTCTAGCTAGAATCATGAGCTTTTAAAATTTGACAGCACAGAAATGTAACTTACGAATTCTTGCTCATGTCCAAAATGTATGATTGCATGGTATTGCCTTGTGAATTAATGAATCAATCTATTTTTGTCTTGGTCACAGTTTCCCCACATTCCCTTTCTATTGATGTCTGGCTACACGAGACTATTCAAATTGAACATGTCAAAGAATGTTAATAATAATAATAATACTATTAGGAGTCGATAAAGAATATCACTACTTTTACACTGAAATATTAATTAATTATATTATCATCCGCTTTACAAAATTCATTAACATGTCTGTTTAATTTCTGTATTTCACCTTTACGACATACATGTATTTTATCACGTTTTGGACATATAAGATTTTGATTTTGAGGAATTAAAAAATCATCATCATTTCTTTTTACTTTCTCTGTTCTCGGAAGTTGAGTCATTCTTCTATTATCATAAGCAAATGTTTGTGTACTCAAAATAATTATTCTAAAGTATAATACTATAAATTTTCATATTTGAGAACCAATACTTTGGCATATACATGTAGAACACAAAAATTGGCCCTATATAATTTATTAACTGTACTAACCAATAAATTAGTTATTTTAACAATTTTATATTTGCGGTGTATTGTCATTCCGGAGTATCACTGTTAATTATCTCTTGTTCAAGATGAATATATCATCAGTATTATATATAATAGTACTTGTAATATGTTCATTATCAGGAATACAAGGACAAAATAGACCCATACTACCAGAAGGAGGTAAATCTTTATGAAGTTGTTATGTATTACATTCTCAATACTATATCATTATAGTTGTATATTTGTGGGCTGAGTATTTTGAACTAGCATTATCAGACTACTATATGATTACATCTCAACAATTCCCCGATACTAAGAATGGTAATCATGGTAATAAAGAATATCCTGAGGGTATTTGGAGTATGTATCATATTAGAAGAACTTATGGAATCTTTTACTATCAAAATGGTACTGAAGTTGAAGTCTGGACTGGAGCATTTAGTGAAGATAGGACAACAAATGATTACACTGGACCAGACCCATGCAATATTTCAGACTGATGATCAGCTCATATATACTATATTATTGAGAGATGAAGATTCAACAACACCAATAACATCAAATTATGAGGGTCTGTACAAGTGTATCATTGATGATAGAGCACTTGTAGTAGGAGTGTATGATACCAGTACATACAATGATAATAGTGAGTTAATGATGAGTTGTGTAGTAATAGTATAATAATATATCACTTGATTTTATAACTAGTCCTAAAGCAGAAGACATGTCATTATTCCTGATCTCCACACCAAGATATGTTGATCCTCCAATATTCAACCTGTAGCAGAAGGACCAAACTCATTTAGTTTTGATGAAACAAGTGATTACTTGTCTCGTGAGGTAGTGAATGATGGAACTGCTACACTGGTGACAATGACAGTGAGGATGAGAGAAGGAGGTAACTATCAGTGTACTGTCTCTAATGCCAGAGTAGAGGATGCTACTATTAATAGTGTCACTGCTACTCCAGGTACTTCTTTATTAAATGTAACAGGTTAGTAGAAAAGTAATTATGAAATATGTGACCATCCAAGAGAATCCCAAAGAATTGACATGAAATATGAAAGTCAGATTTAGAAAACGTAAATATTTTGGTGTATGCTTTTCAAAGTGTCACTGTATGTGACTGAATTAGAAAAAGGTCTTGTGGTATTAAATTGGTTATTAATAAAAAAATTTTGTCAAATTAATTAAATGTTTCTTATATGAAATAGTAACAATTAAAGGTTAGCTTTTTATCAAAATTAATATTTACCAAATGACCCCTTTTCTTATGATCACAATTGTAACATATACTCATTTAACTACATTTGAAATAAATTTCCATTCTTGGAGATAGTTATTCAGCTAGAGGAAGTTGTAAAATTACTTGGTATGGACATATGAGTGTTTTGGGAGTGAATCCAGCTTTTCAAAAGCGAATTTCTTGTTTTAATTTAAAACAGTATTTCATGTGAAGTCATATAGATAATAGCATATATAATTACACTAAACCCAAACATTAAATATGACATAAAATATGAAAGTCAGAATGCCATACATATTTAAACCCTAAAATCTTTATAAGTTAAACTACATTTCCATTCTTGGGGACAATTAAACTCATTCATAAGTTACAGTAAAGCATGGACATACCAATGTTATGTAACTGAGTGCATGTATGTACATCTATACATGTATACTCATTCGTGGTTTACACAAGTACATGCATGTCATATATACATTAGTTTGTATATTACATGTACATGTCATTCATAAGTACAGCTCTTCTCTTTGTATTTTGCTTTATAGCAGTGTAAGTACGTACTTATGTAGGGTTATATGGAAGTGGTTTGTTCAATTTTAGGTCCTACGTTAACCTCCCAACCTTGTTCGCATGCTTTTTGGGTTTTGACGTCCCTACATCTTCCTTCATTTTTTATTGAAAATGTTTTTATTATTCTTGTTTCCATTGTATTTTTCTGAATGGTAGATGATTTATGAATATTTTATTTCATTATTGAAGGTCAGACTTTTATATAATTAATTATATCCATTATTTATGAATTGATTATCATTCTCATTTCACTTACAGATGACGCTCACTGTTTTCTACTGCATTTACAGCATTGCCACAAGGAGTAGTGCTAGTCTCATTCGGCATTCCAGTGCTTATCATAGTATATAATATATATTATATTATCAGTACACCATGGTTTTAATACTAATAATTATTATGCTCATTATTTTAAGAATGTATTTGCTCACAAACTATATTACTGTGCTTATGATTCCAACCAGAGATAATACATACTACGTATCAGGCAGTTTCAGTAAACAGCTTTCGAGTCCTGAGCAATGAGGACAAAATGCGCACGCGCAATTAATTCCACGTGGGTAAATTAATGTAAAAAATGGCGTCCAATTCGAGATCAAATCTTTACCGTCATTGAGACTGTCTTCTTTCATAGATATCATCTCGCTACTTTAAGACCAGAATTTTACTATGAATGCAACTGGAATGGTGCTAGAATCATTGTGATAGTTCAACAAACATAAAAATGATTTGTCCGGAAATAATAATAATAATAATAAGCAGATTCTGCCAGTTTTGCCACTCCGCAGTTCTCTACCTTAACGACAATCTTTAGCCATCTAGACAGTGTTGGTAGTCATAAAAACACTAGATATGAACAGGTATGTGTGTATTAAAGCTTATATGTATATATTACCAGAGATTTCAGCTTATCACTTGCAATTGAAATGTATGGGCGGCCATTTTATTTCCGTGCCATCCCTAGTACTACCGTACTCTCTGATTTAACTCTTCTGTTTTCACAGCAATGGTTGAAGGTTTTGAAGTCATTCGTATTAATGGTACCACAGCTAGAGTAACATGGCAATACATTGAATCTGATGCTGTAGAGAGAGATACAGTATATTACTATAGTACTAGTGAAGTGAAGAGACAGGTTGATTCAGGATCAAAGAACCTTCCAGCTAATGTTTCAAAAGGAGTAATAGATCATCCAGACCCAAACCTGGATTATATATTCTATATAACAACAACATTTATATGAGGTATAGAGTATGAGGGAGAGGAAATAGACTCAATCATACCATCTGGTAATGTAGTCTGGATAATAATAGATATTGTTTTAAATTATTTCTAATGAATAATTATAGTTATCTCAACTTCATCTCTTAATATATTAATCATGATGTTTTCTTGAAAAAATGATAATATATATGTAATAAACATTGTAATTATAATTATTATATTATAATTTTATAATAGTGATGATGATATTGAAATGAAGATTAGTGAAGCATATGGAATATTTGATCAGAAGTCACATAACTCATCTCAGTAAGTAACAAACAAACCATTCAATAACAATATTGTTTCAATAGAACATACAAAGAGATCAATATTATCTACGACACACCAGTCAATACAAAAGATGTGCTTATAACATCATCTCATGTTGAAAATACTCAGTAAGTAACAAATATTCAATAACAATATTGTTTTTACTATTTCAACAGAACATATAGAGAAGAGATCAATATTATCTACGACACACCAGTCAATGCAATAGTTGTACTTAACACAAAATCATGTGATCAGAATACTTATGAAACAGTACAAAATTGGCACGAAGTTTTTTGACTGTTATGAAAACACAATAATTATGAAACTGATGTTTAGTTTATATCCAATCCCTTTATATATGTACACATTAACGCATAGTAAGTATAATAGTATATATAATATCAGTGTGAATAAACAGTATTAAAATTATGTTCTGTTTTTAATATCATTTGTAATAATTAATAATATAAGAATACATTATCAAATGAACATGTTTTATTACCAGTTTTTCATAAGTGTTTGTATTTGTTTCTCAAGATTCCTTAGACCAGTAGTAACGAAGGTAAGATCAGGTGTAGCTGGAT
Organism: Petrosia ficiformis; assembly: GCA_947044365.1. Classification (NCBI taxonomy): domain Eukaryota; kingdom Metazoa; phylum Porifera; class Demospongiae; order Haplosclerida; family Petrosiidae; genus Petrosia; species Petrosia ficiformis. Next base: position 45,629,645 of record OX345636.1, read on the forward strand.
TCATTGTCTGGAGTTCAACCAGGTATCCACCAACATTATCCAATATATTTGTGATGAACAATGGCCTGATAAAAAGAAATGGAATAGTATCATATGGTGAGGTTTATAAGAGACTAACATTTCATAAGATGAAATGAGAGACGAATTATTAGTATATGAGGTAAGGAGAGCAAGAAGAACTAAAAGAGGATGACCAGTAGATTGCCAAATGTGTCCTATATAGTATGTACATGTACATGTTACCATGGTGGGTAAGATGGTAAAGGGAATGGATCTATAGATCTGGTAACCAGTAAAGTAACATTAAAAGTGATTACTATGGAACATACAACAAAGGCATTATTATTATTAAACTAATCAGTGATAAATTATTTGTTATTATAGGGTGGTAGTCATAAGATATTAGATGAATGTAGTCTACCATTAACAGGAAAGAACACTGTGGATTGTATTATTACTGAAATGGTATGTGTACATACGTATAAACAGACAATAACAGATGATATAAAACAAGCAACATGTTGTTCATTTAAAGTGAATTATTATAAATATTTACAATTTATGATTGCACGCGCGCATGGGTGTGTGTGTGTGTGTTTATATAATGAATTTGCTTTTAATATCATCACTGAAGTTGTTATTATGCTCACAAACATTAATTTTATAATATGATTGTGTTGAATAAACATTATGTATGGGGGAGTATTTAGTATTACTATCATAGAGGATTATCACTATTAATAACATCTTGATCAAGATGAATATATCATCAGTATTATTTATAATAGTACTAGTACTATGCCCATTATCAGGAATACAAGGACAACAAAGAATCAACCAAACAGAAGAAGAAGGTAAATCTTTATGAAGTTGTTTCTCAATACTATAATTATTATTATAGTTGTACATTTGTGGGCTGAGTATCTTGAACTAGTATTACCAGACTAGCACATGTCTTGTAGTAGTATTATTGTACCTTTGTCTCTCAACGCTGTTTAAGTATGTTTGTATACAAGGGTTAGTCTTAAGTTAGAATAAAATATAAAAATAGATTATTATTAAAATATTGAGTTAAAGTCAAACCAAAGTCTATTACACTTGTATTAATATTTATAATTATCATATTTAATATCTCAATACATATTAGATGTACAAAGATAGTTTGCAAACCCATAATCACTTAATTAAAATATTTATTAGTACATTTAATTAGACAAGATAAGGAAGTTTAAATGGATTATAATTCTATTGTTGGTACAAGTGCATGTATATCGGTTATAATAGCCTGTATGACTAATTAGATTGAGTGTACTACTACTACTGTACTACCCAATACATATTTACAGTGACACACTTGTATTAAATAATCTCATTTATATTAAAGCTTGAGAAAATTATTAAATGTCTCATTATTGACATACAAGTGTTTGGAATGTGTCTTTATACATTGGTACCGCTAAATGTAAACAGTTAAAAGCTAAATTGATTATAAACTCAATTTATATATAGCAAAACATTGATATTATAAATTTGTTTCATTATTTTAATTGCACAGTTTCTGATACCCCCACTCTCACACTAACACGACTGGGTACAGGTCTACTTCATGTACAACTCTCCTGGACAGGATCATCACCTAGATATGAGGTGTTCTACTCTCTCAGGAGTAGTAATGATATTCAGAGTTTAGTAAACACCACTGATACAACCTACATTGTGAAATCAGGACTCACTCAGGATCAAACATATCAGTTCTTTGTGGTATCGTATGGTAATAATGGTACTGCTGATAACAGTAGTATTGAGAGTGTGGCATTAAGTAAGTGATAGTAAACATCTTATGTATTATAATCACTATATTACGGATTCCCTTCAGCACTACCATCAGTGAGTGATCTCACTGCTACTTCTACTAGTAACAATATTACTCTGTCATGGACTGAATCGGATCCAATCCCTTCTATTGGTTATAGTATAACACGTCAGTGTCATAGACTATGTGAGGAATCATTTAATGATTTTAATCAAAAGCTCTCGACTTCACCACCACTTGTGTTCAGTGGTATTAATCCTAGTAGTTACTGTACTATCTCATTATTCACTGGAATATTTGGTACTGATATCATTGAGTTTGATAGTGGGATTATGGTTATCACAATCTCTGTTGGTGAGTTAGACAAATTACATCTTTATTTTATATAGCTCCATTTTGATACTTCTCTCTCAGAACCTACATCTCCTCCAGAAAACATAATTTTCTCATCAGTTGAGGCTAGGTCTTTCAATATCATATGGAATGAGGTACCTTGTTCCGGACAGAATGGACCCATCACTGGATACTTACTTTACTACACAAACACAACATTCTCTGACACTATCAACATCACCGGAGGAGAGAACAGGTCATATACTCTCACTGAACTGAGACCATATACTAACTACATTGTGACAGTGTCAGCATATAATGATGCTGGAGCTGGACCAACAAGTGACAATAGAATACAACAGACAGAACAAGCTGGTCAGTTAGTATATTCATTACTAGCTCATGTTACAGATAATGTTTGTGTTTTTCAGAACCTGCATCTCCTCCAGATAACATAACCTTCTCATCAGTTGAGGCTAGGTCAATGATTGTCTCATGGGAAGAAGTAACCCATTCCGGACAGAATGGACCCATCACTGGATACTTACTTTACTACACAAACACAACATTTTCTAACACTATCAACATCACTGGAGGAGAGAACAGATCATACACTCTCACTGCACTGAGACCATATACCAACTACATTGTGGCAGTTTCAGCATATAATGATGTTGGAACTGGACCAACAAGTGATAATCGAATACAACAGACAGGACAAGCTAGTAAGTTAGTATACTCATATTAGTAAACATTTACGTAATGTTTGGTCTCTCAGAACCTACCTCTCCTTCAGATAACATAACCTTCTCATCAGTTGAGGCTAGGTCAATGATTGTCTCATGGGAGGAGGTACCCCGTTCTAGACAAAATGGACCCATCACTGGATACTTACTCTACTACATGTGCACAAACACAACATTCTCTGACACTATCAACATCACTGGAGGAGAGAACAGATCGTACACTCTCACTGAACTGAGACCATATACCAACTACACTGTGACAGTGTCAGCATATAATGATGTTGGAACTGGACCATCAAGTAATAATAGGACACAACAGACAGAACAAGCTGGTCAGTTAGTATTTTCATTACTAGCTCATGTCCCACATAATGTTTGTGTCTCTCAGAACCTGGTGCGGTGTCAAACCTAATGTCAAGCGGATCAGATGTAGATCAGATCAGTATCACATGGAATCAACCCTCCATTCTTAATGGTATCATCATTGTATATGATATACGTTATGAAGAGTCTGACAACAGTGATTCATTTATATATGTGAATGCTATAACAAACACTCAACAGATAATAGATGGACTGATACCAAACACAAGTTATACAGTTGGTGTGAGAGCATATACTATTGCTGGTCCAGGAGAATGGACAGCTATACAAGTCTCAACACTGTTACCAGGTATATCCAGTGTATATAGAACTGTTATTAATATGTTATTATAATACAGGAATAGAAGATTTAATAGTTGAGATATTAGAAGATATAGTAATCATTAACTGGACACCTCTGAACTACACTGAACTCACAAGTTATGTACTGGAATACAAACAAACTAATGAACAGACATTTCGTAATGTTACATTTCTAATATCAGTAGTCTCTATAGGATTACCTACATTAGAACATGATATTGAGTATGTGTTTCAAGTGTATGGTGTCTTCACTATTAATAATGTGAAATATGAGAGTGGGAGATCACCTTTAGTTACTGTAATGATCACAATGGATAGTTCATCAATTGATTCACAGACTTTATCTACTGGTCTAGTAGCAGGTGTATCAGTGTTAAGTATTACTGTTATTATATCAATTGTTGTTAATATTATCTTGATAGTTATTACTGTAATACTCTTGATCAAGAAACCCAAGGAAAAAGAAAGGTTTTCTATAGACATTAGTAATTATAGTATGAATTATATTCTCTTGTTTTTAGATCCACAATTAAATCTTCTAGTGATATTTATGAAACAATAGAATATTCAAAGTTAGTCACAAGTTAATGAAATAAATATGTTATAACATGTATACATTATAGGAAGGATATCGGAATGAAAGAGTGTCAGGCATATGGACATGTTGACATATCTCCACAACAACAAGAGGAACAACAAGATGACACTAAAGTTTATGAAGCTGTGTATTGAACAATTACATAAACTGTAATTGGATTAGATGTAGTATATAGTCAATATAGATATTATATGAGGATATAGTATATAGAGGATAGAGTCAATAATAAAGTAATCTCAGTAGTTTGTGTTCCATTAATGTAAATGGTAACTTGTTTACCTTTCTGTCTATACAGCTGTATTTGATGTATGTGTTACTAATGTACATATGTTTTGTTTCAGTTAATGTCAATTGTTGTTTATAATGATGCAGTAATAATCACTACATACACAATATAACTATTAAATGCAGTGGAATGAGTACAGGGGGGTGCAACTGCATCCCCAATAGTTTTAATGTGGGAGTAGTGCATACACATTCAATACAAACTCCCTGTTTGATTATATATACAATATTGTGTACATTATTCATTAAAAAGATTTTGCTCCCCCAAAGTAAATATTGTGCCTACTCCACATGGTATATAATTATATAGTGTAATATTATAAATCATTCATGTATGTATACTATATAGTTATATATGCACAAGTGATATTATACTGTAAACATGTATCTCCAATGTGAAAGATTGATGATTACTTTATGAGGTAATTAGTGAATTATGAAAACATAGCTAATACCTATATGTATTGAGTTATATACTGAATAAAAACCGTAATATATAGTGAGTGACACATGATGGTTGCTGCTGTTCTCTAATTCATGAAGATGATAACATCATCCATTATAGTGAACATCATCACATATAATGGACAGGAATAATTTAGTTATTGGTACTGAGTAGTCTGGGGTATTGATATTACTCTACAGCTATAACAGTTACTAAATTAATCATGAAAACATATCATGTCAAACAGTATAGCTACTGGTAACTTAATTATAATTATTAGTTATGATTAAAAGATCATGAGGGCTGAACTTGACCAGTAGTTAGTATATGTGTATACTAATGAAAAACACATTATAATATGTGGATTAGTATGTACATGTTAATGTTTAACTATAACTAAACACAAGACATTGTGACTTACTTACTTAACTTAAATTACAGGTCTATTGCAATAACTATAACTAACTAAAATGAAACATGACCACTTTTAGTTAGTTAACCACAACTAAATCACTTTAATATAGGCCTAATATTATTTTAGTTAATCAAATATAACTAAATGGAAACTAAACGTTTGAGAAAACCATCAATACTAGTACATGTACATGTTACCATGGTGATATAAACACAATTACATCTGTTTTAGAGTACACGTAATTATTACCATGGTGATTGTGATGGATCTACTGGGTATCCGTCTTCACTTGAATAACTTTTTTCTTTTAACTCTAATAAACTTTTACTTACACACACACTTATATATATTAGCAACTAAGATTACATTCTTACTGATTAACACAAACTAAATATATAGCAAAATAGAGTTACACCTGCCATAGTGTAGATACACAAAATTAACAGAAACTAAATATGGTAACACAAAGGTAAAGTGACTAAGTGAGAAATCATAATTACACTAAAATAAATCACCATTAATAAAATAAGACTAACACATGAGACACAATAAGACGATTTACCTAATAAGATAGTTCTTAATCCATTACACTCATTTGGTGGCAGAGGTGGGATTGTTGCGCCGAAAAAGAGAAAGAGAATTCAATTTGTATGACAACAAGGTCAGGAGTAAATTACAAACCAAGCATGGACAGTGAAAGTCAACAAGGAGCTAGACAGGAAAACCATGATGGTCTTGGAGAAGCTAGTCTTAGCCGAATGTTGCAATCATTGCTCGAAGATCGGCAACAGCGGGAGACGGAGCTGGCCGAGGAGCGTAAATGCAGAGAAGAGGAGCGCCGAATTCGTGAAGAAGAATTACTACGAGAGAGGACCCGTCGAGATGAAGAGGTTAATCAGCAGATGGGTTTGCTGAGAGGTCTGATAGAAGTTATTCATCAGCAGGGAGAGACTGCAGCTATGAGAGCTGAGAAAGATAGGGATGTCAGGGTTGCGAAATTAACCGAGGAGGATGACATCGAAGCCTACTTAACCACTTTCGAAAGATTAATGACTGTCTATGAAATACCAGAAGAGCGATGGGTCTTCAAGTTGGCTCCACAGCTTATTGGAAAAGCACAGCAGGCGTATGCTGCTTTAGGAGAGGAAGAAGCTAGGGACTATGCACAGCTAAAGACAGCAATTTTACGTCGGTACGACATTAACGAAGAAACGTACCGTCAAAGATTTCGATCCACAAGAAAGATTTCAGGAGAAACCAACCGCGAACTGGTGGCAAGACTATACGATCTTGCGAGTAGATGGATGCTGGGACGTAAAACAGTCGAGGAACTGAAGGATTTGGTGATATTGGAACAGTTATTATACATACTACCAGAGGATGTGCGGATTTGGGTGAAAGAGAGGAAGCCCAAGTCCAGCATAGAAGCGGGGCAACTAGCAGATGATTACATGCAGGCCAGACAAGAAGGGTCGGCGATAAGGCGCGGAGAACTTAAGAGAACTGTTGAAAGGAAGAATCCTCAGACCATTCGATGCTACAAGTGCCAGAAGTTGGGACATATCGCCAAGGACTGTCCTGTGACAGCTCACAAACCATCACCAGATCTCGGGAGGGACAAGGAGCATATAAGACAATTCGAGAGGCCAAAAAGAGATTTGAAATACATCGAATGTTTCAACTGTCACCAGAAGGGCCATTACTCATCAAATTGTCCCCACAATGCCATGTACTGTACAGAAAGGAAGGCGAATTACACTGGTACTTCCATCGTGAGAGAGTGGCGAGGAGTGGCAAAGCCAGGAGTTGTTAAGCCAGGATTTATAGAGGGCAAATATGTGAGTGATATTTTGCTGGACACAGGATATTCGAGAACATTAGTAAGGCAAGATTTGGTACCTGAGAAAAGCCGTTCGCAAACAGAGGTAGTAGCCATAAGGTGTGCTCATGGAGATACCATTTTGTATCCACTTGCCCAGGTGCAAGTAAAGATAGATGGATATTGTCTGGAGGTTGAAGCTGCAGTGTTTGATACACTGCCTACATCGATGTTACTTGGGACAGATGTTCCAGAGATGGTGAATCTATTGGGTCTCACTAAGAGCACAAATCAGATGGAAAAGAGATCCAGCAATGAGGCTCTAATGACCACGACTAGAGCACAGACAAAGTTACAGATGGAGGATGAAGAAAATTGTCAGCTGAAACAAGTACACTCTGGAGTTAAGGCAAAGGCGATAGAAAAGATGGAGGAAAACAAATGTACAGAGGAAGGCACTCAAGACAAGGATAGCTGGATGTTTGAATTCAACGATGAACTGTTTGGGACAGGACGCCAGAAGCCTAGGCTGACGAGGAGTGAGAAACGAGCAATTAAACAAGAGTACAGACAGGACCAGGGTCTGGAAAAAGAAAAGGACAGCGAAAACACAGAAGAAAAGGACAGTGAAGACACCAGAGTTAATCGCCATGGGGTAGACATCAGCCTGGAGGAATTGAAGACTCTACAAGAAACCGACAGCACTCTGGATGCCATTAGACGAGCTATTCATCACCCTTCCAGCAAAGCAGGTACTGGATTTTTCAAAAGAGATGGGTTGATGTATAGACAATGGACACCATTAAAACAGAATGGGGAATCAACAGTGGAACAACTGGTACTCCCACTTCAGTGTCGAAAAACTGTCCTAACCCTAGCTCATACGATACCACTCTCAGGTCATCTAGGTAAGGACAAGACGGCCCGTCGAATCCTCCAAAGATGTAGCAGATTTCTGTCAAAGATGTGAAGTTTGCCAGAAGACAGCACATCACAGAGTTCGTCATGCACCACTTGTACCCTTACCGATAATTTCTGAGCCGTTTGAGAGAATCGCAATGGACATTGTGGGGCCTTTACCAAAGAGCCGTTCAGGGAAAAGATACATACTGGTTGTGTGTGACTACGCTACAAGGTACCCTGAGGCCATCCCACTGAAGTCCATTGATGCGGAATGTATTGCTGAGGAATTAGTTACTTTATTCTCTAGGGTTGGTGTGCCTAAGGAAATCTTAACAGATCAAGAAAGTAACTTCACTTCCCAACTACTCACTGAGATCTATAGAATGCTTCATATACATCCGATCAGGACAACACCTTACCACCCTCAAACGGATGGTCTAGTGGAAAGGTTCAACCAAACCTTGAAAGCGATGCTAAGGAAGACTTCTCTCAGTGAAGGTAAAGATTGGGATAAACTAATTCCATATTTATTATTTGCATACAGGGAAGTACCACAAGCATCTACTGGTTTCTCACCCTTTGAGTTACTGTATGGGAGATCTGTACGTGGACCACTGGATGTTCTAAAAGAAGCATGGGAATCTGAAAAACGAAGTAAAGAGAGTGTTGTCTCACATGTATTGTCAGTGCGGGACAAGCTAGACAAAATGTCCAAGATTGTACAACAGAACTTATCTACATCTCAAAGAACACAGAAACGATGGTATGATCAGAATGCTCGGAAGAGGGAATTTCAACTCAATGAGACAGTGTTGGTTCTTTTACCTACTGTCAACAACAAGTTACTAGCTCAATGGCAGGGTCCTTACCAAATTGTAAAACGAATAGGAAAAGTAAACTATCTTATCAATATGCATGATTGTAGAAAAAGACGGAGAGTATTTCATGTGAATATGTTGCGTAAATGGCATGTTTCCCCCACAGTTAGCTTATGGGCTGAAGAGCTGTCTGAAAGTGATCCAGAGGATGACGTACCAATCTGGAATGAGGGTAGAGCTGAAGATACCCCAAAATTTGGTGATCAGCTGGATCCAGAGCAGCAGTCTGAACTGCAAGAGCTGTTGAGAAGCTACCAAGATGTCTTTCAAAACATACCTGGTCGAACAAACATGACTCAGCACAACATAGTTTCAGGTTCAGCTAGCCCAGTGAAGTTACCACCATACAGATTACCATATGTCTATCATGACACAGTGAAGCAGGAATTGGAGGAGATGTTAACTAGCGGGATAATTGAACCATCATGCAGTGAATGGAGTGCTCCTATTGTTTTAATCAAGAAAAAAGATGGATCCCTGAGACTGTGTGTGGACTATAGGCGTTTGAATGCTGTCTTGGAAACAGATGCTTATCCAATGCCACGTGTTGATGATCTAATTGATCAATTGGGGAAAGCAACCGTTTTTTCTACCATAGACTTGACAAAAGGATATTGGCAGGTGCCTGTTGCTAAAGAAGCCCGATCTAAGACGGCATTTGCAACACCTTTTGGACTTTACCAGTTCAATGTGATGCCATTTGGTCTGCAGGGTGCACCAGCAACTTTCCAGCGACTAATGAATAGAGTACTTAATGGGTTAGAGGAATTTTCAGGAGCTTATCTGGATGATTTGATTATTTTTAGCAGAACATGGGATGAGCACCTTCGTCATCTGTCTGCTGTGCTGGACCGAGTTAGAGCAGCCGGACTGACAGCAAAGATGAAGAAATGTCAGTTCGGAACATCTCAATGCCTATGTCTAGGACACATTGTTGGAGGTGGAAATGTTTCTCCAGATCTGTCAAAGATGGAAGCAGTGTCAGCAATGGGAGTTCCAAAGACCAAGAAGAAAGTGAGGACCTTCCTTGGGTTAACAGGGTATTACCGCCGGTTCATACCTAACTATTCCTCCATTGCAGCCCCACTTACTGACCTGACAAGAAAGTCAGCGCCAAATCAAGTCACATGGAATGAAGAATGTGAAAAAGCCTTCCATAGCTTAAAGAAAGTGCTATGCACTTCACCTATTCTGTGTAGTCCTGACTTCAACAAACCATTCTTCCTACAAACAGATGCTTCAGAACGCGGGGTTGGAGCTGTTCTCAGTCAGAGGGATGGTAATGGTTATGACCACCCCATATCTTATTTCAGTCGAAAGCTCTTACCTAGGGAACAGCGATATTCTACCGTCGAGAAAGAGTGCCTAGCCATAAAACTTGGGGTGCAAGCTTTTAAAGTGTATCTACTGGGAAGAAAATTTACGATCCAGACAGATCATCGCTCCCTCGTCTGGCTTGATCAGTTAAAGGAAGGTAACTCTCGACTAACAAGATGGAGTTTGGCACTTCAACCATATGACTTTGAAGTCACCCACCGTGCTGGTAATACAAACCAAAATGCAGATGCTCTATCTAGAATACAACAAACTGAGTTTGTTGCTGGAGAGGGGGAAAGGAGTGTAATGGATTAAGAACTATCTTATTAGGTAAATCGTCTTATTGTGTCTCATGTGTTAGTCTTATTTTATTAATGGTGATTTATTTTAGTGTAATTATGATTTCTCACTTAGTCACTTTACCTTTGTGTTACCATATTTAGTTTCTGTTAATTTTGTGTATCTACACTATGGCAGGTGTAACTCTATTTTGCTATATATTTAGTTTGTGTTAATCAGTAAGAATGTAATCTTAGTTGCTAATATATATAAGTGTGTGTGTAAGTAAAAGTTTATTAGAGTTAAAAGAAAAAAGTTATTCAAGTGAAGACGGATACCCAGTAGATCCATCACAGTGATACAGGGTAAGATGATAAATATATGGATCTATGGTGGAGGTATGGATCTGGTAACTAGTAAAGGAACAAAGTTGTGATTACTATGGAACATACAACGAAGATATTATTATTTTATAATATAAAACTAATCAGTGATATATTATTGGATGGTAGTCATAAGATATTAGATGAATGTAGTCCACCATTAACAGGAAAGAACTGTGTGAATTGTATTATTACTGAAAGAACTGTGTGAATTGTATTATTACTGAAATTGTATGTGTACATATGTATAAACGTTGTGTTTAGGATATGTTTAAAGAGAAGGGTCAGATACTTATTGAAATTTCAGAAAGGGTCACTGTTAATGATATGAAACAAGCAGCAGGTATTAAATGTACAAGAAATAAATCATTGTATGATTTATTTATAGTAGTTATAAGTGATTATTGATTGGGAGGAGTATTTACTGTTTCATGACAAATGTATTGGTTAGTGCAGTTGAAAGGATTTAACAATTAGTTGTTGTCTAGGAGATACATACATCTAACATCATAGCTACTTTGTACTAATTATATTAAAATATGTAAAAGATATATGTACTAATTATTATCAAATAATATCTATCATGCCTAATATCTCGTATTAGATGCACAAAGAAGGTTTGGAGACCTGAAATGATTAAATTAAAATATTTATTCTGCTTCTTTGTATATCTATTCAACAGCATAAGGTAATTGACACTACAATTATTGGATTATAATTAGTATAGGTATATATTATATATAACTATGCAATCATAATAACAACATGACCAATTAAATTACTATGCCTTGTAACTATACTAACCAATAAATTAGTTATTTTAACAATTTATATTTGGGGTGTATTTGTCATTCCGGAGTATCACTGTTAATTATTTCTTGTTGAAGATGAATATATCATCAGTATTATATATAATAGTACTAGTAGTATGTTCATTATCAGGAATACAAGGACAAAATAGACCCATACTACCAGTAGGAGGTAAATCTTTATGAAGTTGTTATGTATTACATTCTCAATACTATATTAGCATAGTTGTATATTTGTATATTTGTGGGCTGAGTATCTTGAACTAGTATTACCAGACTACTATATAATTACATCTCAACAATTCTCTGATATTGAGAGTGATGATGATGATGGTTATTATAACTAACCTGAGGGTATTTAATGTACATGTTGCATCATATTAGAAAAACTTATGGAGCCTTTTACTTATCCTAGTGGTTTAGTTTGTTATATAAAATGGCAACATTTAAAGATTAGCTTTTTAATAACCCATTCTGATTATCACAGTTATATATGCTCATTCAACTACATGCGAATTATATTTCAATTCTTGGAGACAGATAACACATTCATTAGCATTGAAGTTGTAAAATTACTTGGTATGGACATATGAGTGTTTTTGGAGTGAGTCTGGTCTTTGAAAAGCAAATTTCATTATTATCTCGTTTTAATTTGAAACATTATTTTGTGTGAAGTCACGGATGATAACAACATTATAAACCCAAAAATTAATAGGATATAAAATATGAAAGTCAGAATGCCAGACATACAATGCATTTAAACCCTTAAATCTTTAAGTAAACTACACTACATTTACATTCTTGGGGACAATTAACATTTATGAGCAACAGTAAAGCTTGGTATGGACTTATGAGTGTTTTGTAAGTGAGTGTGTTCATTTGTGGTTTACACATGTATGTCATATATACATTTGTTTTTATATTACATGTACATGTTAGACTCTATAATGGCTCACTGATCTTTAAATCTAGGGTTGTCACTTCATGTGTTGTAGCTATATTACACATTCAAAACAGTATAGATCTAATACCTATACAGAATACAGAAATTATATAGTAGTGAATAAAGATCACTAAGCTTAAAAAATATTCCTAATTTCAAGTCTTTTACAAATTCATTAATCCATTAATAAATTTGTTGTAAAGTGTGGTTTTTTCATAGATGATTAATTTTATAATTTCTGCAATTTCTGCCACCCCCACTCTCACACTAACACGATTGGGTACAAATCTGCTTCACGTACAACTCTCCTGGACAGGATCATCACCAAGATATGAGGTGTTCTATTCTCTCAATGGTAGTAATGATATTCAGAGTTTAGTAAAAACAACTGATACAACATACAGTGTGACGTCCGGACTCACTCAGGATCACACATATGAGTTCTTTGTGGTATCATATGGTAATGATGGTATACTCCTGTACTACCCAGTGTTATTAGTAATATTGAGAGTGTGATATTAAGTAAGTGATAGTAAACATCTAGTGTATTATAATCACTATATAACTGATTACCCTCAGCACTACCATCAGTGAGTGACCTCACAGCTACTTCTACTAGTTAACACTATTACTCTGACATGGATTGAACCTGATCCAATCCCTTCTAATGGTCACATTGCAATACTTCAGTGTGAGACATCATTTGAAGCTTTTAGACAAGAACACTCTAGCTCACCACCACTTGTGTTCAGTCAACTTCAGTGATATTAATCCTGGTAATTATTGTAATATCACATTCATTGGAACATTGGAACTGAGTCCATTGAGTTTGATCGTGGTAATGCTGTTACCACTCTCCCTGCTGGTGAGTTGAAAAATGATATTATGAATTAGAACTGGGCAACAGATAAAGAATGGATCTGGGTATCAGCTACATCTAATTTTTCTCAAGAATTTTACATAGCACACAACCCACCCACCACCTTACATGACATCACAGAAAGTCTGATGTCATGTAAGATGTAACAGCTTAACAAATTCACAATCAAAGCAGTATTAACAAGTGCTCAAAACCACAGCACTGTTTTAGTCTACTAGCTGCCAGAAACCCACAAGAATCCATCTCAGAGCACCTAATTTTCACAATTTTCCTGGTCCCAGAAACCCCTAGGCTACACACTCCCCGCATCCATACCAACCCCACCCAGGAAAAAAATCCTAAATGCGACACAGAAAATATAAAATAATTTTTTTAAATAAAGTGAAACGAGTGTTTGAAGTTTGAGTACAGCAATACCAGTATTTCCCCTCTTGGGAGGTATTATACTGCTCCCCATTCTTTAATTTTATGCACAGTTTAACAATGCTCATTAAACATAGTTGACCAAACGTTATGTACCACTGATGCACTCCTTCACCCTTAATATTTATCCTGGGGGAAACATTTGGTGTTATAGACTATGGGCTTAGTACAAAATAAATAAAAGTTTACATGACTGTTTTATGAATACACATCTCCTCAAGTGTAGTATGAATTTTATAACTCCATTTTGATATTTCTTTCTCAGAACCTACCTCTTTTCCAGAGAACATTGTTTTCTCATCAGTTGAGGCTAGGTCTTTCAATATCGCATGGGATGAATTACCTTGTTCTGGACAGAATGGACCCATCACTGGATACTTACTCTACTACAGAAACACAACATTCTCTGACACTGTCAACATCACTGGAGGAGAGAACAGAGCATAAACTCCCACTGAACGGAGACCATATACTGTGCATACAACAATGTTGGAACTGGACCAACAAGGGATAATAGACAGTACAAGCTGGTCAGTTAGTATATTCATTACTATTTCATGTTTCATATGATGTTTGTGTCGCTTAAAAGCTGGTGTGGTGTCAAACCTAATGACAAGTGGATCAGATGTAGATCAGATCGGTATCACATGGAATCAGTCCTTTAGGCTTAATGGTATCATCATTGTGTATGAAATACGTTATAGAGAGTCTGACAACAGTGATTCATTTATGTAGGTTTATGGCACAACAAACGCTAAACACATAATAAATGGACTATAGAGTAACATGGCAACAATCTGAATCTGATGCTGTAGAGAGATATACAGTATATTATTATAGTACTAGTGAAGTGAAAAGACAGATTGATTTAGGATCAAAGTACTTTCCAGCTAACGTTTCAGCAGGAGTATTAGATGGACTAGACCCAAACCTGGATTATATATTCTCTATAACAGTATCATTTATAATCATTTATATTAGGAGGTATAAAGTGTGAAAGAGAGGAAATGGACCCAATCATACCATCAGGTAATGTAGTCTGGATACTAATAAACTTTCAAATTGTTTTAAATTATTTCTAATGAGTATAGTTGACTTATATCAACTTCATCTCTCAATTAATCATGATGAATTCATCTTCAACTATTAATTATATATTAATGACACTTGTTTTTTAAGTCATGCATCAATTATCTAGTAAATCTCATATCAACATGATACATCTAATTACAATTATTTTAATTTTTATATACAGCAAACAACCAGTGTAGATTCCAATATTGGTCTTATAATAGGTTTATCACTGTTGAGTTGTATATTATGTATAGTAGTAATATGTATGACTGTTATTATTATTATATTGATATACAAAAAGACAGTAAGAAAATCAAATCATTATCAAGTCTGAGGTAGTGGACTTTTTATTAAATCAACATCATATAATTCTTATAGGCTAAGCGCTGATAATATTCAGACTAAGAAGAGTCCAGCCTATAGATTAGGTATACATAACAAGAAATGGTAATATATATGTAATAAACATTGTAATTATAATTATTATATTATAATTTTATAATAGTGATGATGATATTGGAAAAAAGATTAGTGAAGCATATGGAATGTTGGATCAGAAGTCACATGACTCATCTCAGTAAGTAACTAACAAACCATTCAATAACAATATTGTTTGTACTATTTCAATAGAACATACGAAGAGATCAATATTATCTATGACACACCAGTCAATATAATAGATGTACTTATCACACCATATCATGTTGAAAATACTCAGTAAGTAACAAATATTCAATAACAATATTGTTTTTACTATTTGAACAGAACATATGAAGAGATCAATATTATCTACAACACACCAGTCAATACAATAGATGTACTTAAAACAACATCATGTGATGAGAATTCTTATGAAACAGTAAAAAATTGACATGATTTATATAGTTCAGATCTACCAGCAAGGGAAGGGGCTGGAGATTCTGTATCCTAAAATAGACCAAAACTAGAGTATACATATAGGAATTTAGTATTATAATTAATCATTATAATAATACTGAATTATTAACATAAAAAATTGCTAATACATACATTCATGCAAGAAAATATTTATGGCTTAGTCTTGCATATCCAGCACTTCCTACTGCACAAGTAAAGAGGGTTTGGTAAATAGTTATGCATGTCTTGTTGTTTTAGCTATCAGATTTCCAATAGAACTCAAGTGGGTGTTAATAATGGACTCTGATAAATCAATACCTGCTTTCCAGCTGCAACTAACGAATAATAATTCTTGCATCTTTGGCTTTTCTAACACCTCTTCTTTACAGCAATTACTAATTACTTTAGGAAGTTAATATCTGCTTGAACACCACCATACTTCCAGTGGCTCTTTACCCTCATTTCTCATAGAGTGGGAGGAGCTAGGCCATCCTACATGTGCACAGATACAATCTAGAATGTTCTAAAGACATGAACAAACTTGCCTTCCTGACACCTATACAACTAGTGTAAACTAATTATAAGTGTAATCATGTTTGTGCATGTTCAGTAGGTAGGAACATGCCCAGGCCAGTCCTTCACAAACTCACTAAGTGATCGCCATGGAAACGTTTGATCTTCGGCAATGTTTCCAAGGCAAACACATAGTAAGATAAATTTCAACTGCAACTTGAGCATACCGTTTCTTACAGTGATAGCTGTAAGTGTGTAACCATGTAACTTACTGTTTCACTCTGAGTATTATTTTCTTTCCACATATGACTTCTCTTCTGTCAGAAAATTCGTCATCGAGTTTTCTCTGCATAAATTATTAATATGAAGTCTAAGTATCTGTATTCCACGATACTGCTTTCCACACATTAGATAAATCAGATTTGGATCAAAAGGAATTGACACATCTTTTTTGAAATTTCTGAGTAGGAGTGGTGGTAGTCTATTGCCTTGTCATTGAAGAAGCCGGCCCCTTTTTAAGTTTAACAGCAGCAAGTTGTTGTAAAGCTATATCTTCTTCTTTTAATTGTTGTAGTCTTTGCTCTTGAAGCTGATAATCTACTTAACCTCTGTTTATGTTGATGACTATGATCTGAGACTCAGTAATAATGTCATTTATTACTATCAACTATGAAGGTACTTGAACTATTAAATTATGTTTCTTTTGTTGTTTTCCAACAGCTAAAATTTCATTTTCATTCATTAACTTCTGCTCCAGTTTAGCCTGTGTGCACCATGACTCACATAACAGGTGTTGAAGATGCTATTATGAGAAGAAAATAGGCAACAAATTAAATTGGTGGAGTGACTTCAGTAAAATATTATTAATGTAATTACTATAATTATAAATGTGACTAAGTTTGACCATTTTGAGGTAGATCATTTTGATTAAATACTTATCATTAATTAAGCCAAACACTGAATCATTATTACCGACGTTGATATTAGTAGAAAATAGAAAACATACTAACTAGCATAATGTACCACTTCAGAGGGTGGTGTGTAAAGATATAAAGCTCATGAAAGGCCACTAGTGGGTCATATGTGTGTGTGCGTGTGACTTCCATACTAGTGCATAATACACTATCTGCCATATTAGCATTTCTAATTTTCTCCATATCTTCTTGTAAATGATCAATCACAGGCTGTAGATTATGTATCTGAAATAAAAGATAAACTCAACATTTCAATCACAGTGGTAAATTGTCATATCAATAATAAATTTATGTATTTACTAGCCAGTTACCTCACTATAACTCATGACTTGGTTCATTGAATTTGAAAGGTAACATTTATGTTATAACCTTTTTTTGCTATATATGTTTATGTAGCTATTTCTCAATAGTAATGTTATAGCAATAGCTATAGTATTATTATTTCTATAAGCTTCACCATTAGGAATATCAGACAAGTGCTATCAGCAATACAAAGAATCAGTTGCAAAGCTTTTATATCCTTTATAAACACATGCATGCACACACACACACACACACACACACACACACACACACACACACACACACACACACACACACACACACACACACACACACACACACACACACACACACACACACACACACACACATACATACATACATATATGCATGCATTGATAATAATTATGTACACATACATATATTGCGTAGATAACGTGGAAATACGGGGTATAAATTGAACATCGCCTGATATCAGGATGAAATAGACTCTCAATTACGTATAGAGTCACATTCACCGATAAAAGAGAGAATACAACAATTAATTCAATAAACAAAACAGGAGCAACTTAATGAAACAAGATCAGTTGGACCAGACAAGATCAATGAAACAAGACCAAGCAGAAATAAAGAGATATATATATGAAATTGCAAGTGATGATCCTTTTTATGGCCCGTAGGGCCATCCCTATGATTGCTTTCCCACGGGTTCGATGTATGTTTATATATATATATATATGTTTGTGTCACCTACGCGAGTATGCGTTGTATACGTAGTTAAGGAAGTTACATCATTACCTAGGGGCTCGGTCAATTAATGGGCGTGGCGCATAAAAGAACGCGCGATCAAGCTCTACACACCAGAAAGAAAGCTGTGTAGCTTACGTGGAAACTGGAACTAATAGCTAGCTATTCTGCCTGACATATATTCCTAAAGTTCTACAAGGTCCTTTGAAAGATCAGCAGAGTAGATAATCAAAATAATAACTATAATAAGCTGTTGTCTTTCATGCTTGATAGTCAGCCATGATTACTGAATGCTGGACACCACAAAGCAGTCATAGGGATACTTTTATAAATTTGTAAAGCAATCATAGGGATTTTTTTTTTCTCTATATACACTTGTTCCAATTATTTTTATTTTTATTTGATTAAGTATTAAATATACTCTTATAGTACATTGTGTGAATGATTAATAATTATGACGTGAATGTAGGATTATATTAAAAATTTGGTTTTGGAAAAATTGTTACTAATAGAATTTCATATTACCAACATTACACAAAGTAGCTTAATATTGCAGTCAATAAAAATAAACAGCAAACAAGGACAATTAATATTAGAAGTTAGAAATGTAAAAGTAATTCAGCTGCAGCAAAATCTATACCATGACCATTGGCCAACTTCACTCCTACATAATTATGCATTTCACAATTTGCCTCATGACCTAAATACAATCTACAAAATATTAACACTGCAAAGGAGAAAGGTGCATGACAAGCGTCTACAGACTCTAGTGTTTTTTTTCTTCAACAATATAGCTGTTGCTACAAATAACATGTTCTGATTGAATACATTTTAAAGAGTTAGTTCAAAAAAAACTTTTAACGTCAGACTAATCAGGAGCTTTGCTACTCTATTGAGTAGTACAGTAGTGGGGGTTCCGAAAACATGGAATGGAATGGTGATAAATGGAATGGTGCATGCAGGCACCTTTGTGATAATTTCTTTGCATAGCTGCATAACAATTAGAGGTGTGGCTACACCAGAAATAATTTATGATTATCAAAAAAGCTATTATATAAACGTGGTTCTGTCTAGCCCATATTAGATGCAAATACTAATTGAGCTCTAGAACTCATCACCAGTGTTGAATCGGTCTAAGTGAAGCTTAATTGTCGTTGAAGAACTATATATGAGTATAACAATTAATGGTGAGCAACATTAAAAGCTATTGGTATATATATTCCTCTAGAGCAGCCAAGTACTGGATGATATTATATTCAGACATAATAACTAATTATTATATCTAACCAAACCATCTCCAGACAGTTCAATCAACAAACAGTACATGTAGCTATGTATTAAATATTTCATTTCGTTTCACAGGACAAAAATAGGTTTAAACTTGCATTACAGTGCATCATAGTATGCAGTTTGACTTTACTATTTATCATCTCATTTTCGTACACATTTATTGTATATATCTCGTCTGAAAAGAAGGAACTCGAGGTATGTTATGCATGTTATATATAGTCACAGTTGTTGCACTAGACCAGTCAAAATCGGGAGTTTATTTGTGCAGCATACTATAGTTTTACCATTTACTGTCAATTTTGATTAAATTAATTATTGTTTTATATCTTAAAATAGACAACCTGTATCATTTTTATATTAATAAGGTCATTCACACATGACTCACAAAAATGTTAGTTTCGAATGATAAACAGCCTTTTTACCATCTTCATACAATTGTCCTTCCCATTCTATTTTGGTAAACGTTATGTTTCATTTCAATCCACTGCTTCGTTATTGAGTTACATGTTGTACATAATAGTTATACATTATATTGCATACAAAGTCATCACACCTAATTTTGAGGTCATTCTAAATTAATGTGAACAGACTTCAATTGAGTTTAAGAAGAATTGTGTGGTCTATTTTTCATAACTATCACTTCATTCTTAAGGTACATATTGATGAGATTTGTCGTTCTTACTCTTATGGTGATCAATATGAAAATAATTATAATCTTTCATTCTTTGGAACTTTATTACAAAATATATCAGGTATCTTGTGTTATTTCTCAATTTTGTTTGTCAATTTATACAGGAATAGCCCTGATCAGATAGACATTTAAAAAATATTATACTATTATTAAAATTAATATGTTAATACATAATAACATCCCATTTATTCATAATTATATTTATGCAAAAAATTATAGCATAATATGTCAGTTTACACAAATTATGCTACTGTTTATTTCAGACTTCAGTAAATTAATTTAATTATAATTATTTAGAATAAACAATGACGGCTTGGAAGTGAAAATTGTCAACATCTAAAATTAATATCTCTAGTATATGTTGTTTGCATCCTTTTAGTATTATACACATACCTGTTCATTATTTTATTAACATACAAAATGAGTTTTGTACCAATATTTGGTTATAATTGTAAGATGTTATATAATTATATAGTTGTATCTTTCCATTTTCAATTTTTTTTTATTTGAACCAGAACCAGTTGCTTTAATCTCAATAATTTTAATATCTTTATTCATTATGTAGTTGATGAGATATATACTGATCATCCTATGTGTTTAGATGCACTATTACCAGTATTTTGTTCAATATTATATTCTGATAATACTGACATGGTAAGTGTATATAATATATATATACTACTCAATTTGAAATCTCTGCATGTATAGTTGTATACATTTATATATGCATACCAAATTTTAAAAGTATCAATGTTCGCTATGTATAACTAAGCACAGTGTAAAGCCAATTCAAAATCAATTATAATTATATATACGCATTGTAATAGTAATTCATCTATTTTAGTCAGGAGGGTGGAATGGATACAGCAGTTTACTAAATGAGTGCAATTCAGTTTTACCTAATGAACAAATACTCTACCTGTCATCTCTTCCAACAGGTATATTCATTTTCTGCTAATATATCAAATGTATATACATGCATTTATATGCACTTCTATATGTAATACTATTTGAAGGCTTTCCTTTTGTCACAGTATATTTTGAAGACATAACATGCGCTGATGGGTTTTATCTACTGAACTATACATGTCGACCACATTGTACTCAGTTTGAAAAAGTATATCATAGTACTGCGACATTCAAGATTGGTTTTCAATACTTTGCTACCATTACTAATGCAATTATCACTTCACTTTTTATTGTTGTGGTCTGCTTCAATAGAAAGACAATGTTAGTCCTGGAACAATGATTTTTAAATATGTCTTTCAATTTCTTTGTTTTTCAAAATAGTATGTTCGTATTTGAAAAATAAGTGATTTTTTACATTTTCATATGACTGCTTTATTAGTCCTAATTTCATATCACATCTTGGAGTAAAATGCACTTACAATATAATAGAGCTGATGTTGCTCTATATAGATGTATTACAAGCATGTATTCCGAATTGATAAATTGTTTATAAATACAGTTGAATTCAGAATTCAGATTGTAAAATTTTTTGCAGGTTGAAATTCCCATCTGTTCTATTTGTGTACATCGTTGTGTTGTATTCAATATGGCGTAAGTTAACATCTGTATAACACTGTCAGGGTTTTATGTATGATTTGTATATGTATATTGGGGGGGGATGAAGAAGGATGTTTAATGTCATGTCACACTTAAGCAGTGCAATGCCAAAGGTGAATTGCTAAATAACATAAGCCATTTCTGCTTCAGAATATATTACACAACTGTTTCACACAGTGGCGTAACTGAACCCGGGCCCACATGGGCTGGGGCCCAGGCAACACAATTTTTGTTTTTATCTTTACAAGTTTTTTAATATCCACACTTATTCTGTCATCTCAATTCATGATCAGTGTTTGTACACCGCTTTTGAGCACTCTTTCCAGCAGTGTAATATAACAGAAATACAGCCACAAGCCAAAATTTCCCCTCAGTTTGGTCTTTTTAACTCTGAAAAACTCTCAGCTTCTGGGGGGCTGTGCCCCAAGACCCCCTGCAACTATCAATTTCTTGGCCCTGCCATCACTAAACACTCAGTTACGCCACTGGTTTCGCATAAGATTGCACCGTGTAAGGTAGGTGTGAGATATGACCCCTGGAATATTATATATAGGGTTTAGTCCTTATGAGATTGATTCTGATACATTCTGAGATAAACACCATATCTTTACTGTTTTTATAATTTCATTCAGCTATGAATATATTCACTTAGTTGATAACAATCTAGGAAGCACCCCTCTAGGAGAGGTATAACATGTGATTTTTCTTCTCATATAGCTCTAACTATTCTAATTAACTTACTAAGTGGGAGAACTTTATTGTGTTCTGATGATGACCTTATAAAGAGTTTTCAACAGCCCAGTGCTTACTGTATAATATCAGGTCTATCTATACATGCATACACACTTGCATGAAAACATTAAATCATACTTACATGAATATATTTGCACACAAAAAAATTTGCATAAACTTACATATATGACTAGGCTACTCTACCACACTATGAGTGGTTTAATTGTTCATAACTATTCATCACACTTAGGTTTGTTAAAATGGCACATTGACAGAATGCACAGTAATTTTTGTGACCTAATTAATAATTATAATTTTTGATTTAAGTGTGTAGATAAAGGTGTACGATGTGCTATATAAAACTGGAAAAATATTTTTCTTTCTATATTTATAATTATATAATTATGTATGCTACCATGGCAACTGGTTTATGTTTGACCTGTCAATGCATAGTAGCACAGTGCTGCAATGCATTCAATGCTTCCTTTGAAAGGAACCATTGAATGCAGCACTATGCTCCTACTCTAAGTATAATAATTATTTACTATCATATATGTATATATTATATAAATAATAATAATTATTATATATAATTTATATTTATAGATTTATATATAATTACCTTTTAATTCTGTTTATAGGTATACTACTGATTATAAATCCTAGTATATCAATTTTATGGATCATATTTGTGGCTGTCATGTTTTGGAAGTTGGTATTTCCAAGTAACTCACTTCGATATCGTTATTTGGACAAATGGATTCATGCTTTAACTCCTTTAATCAGTGAGCACAATTATTATAAAATTCCATTTATATATACTTGGTGGCAATAGTAGATTCTATTCTATTGGCATGATAGATACTAAATATAGAATTCAGTATGTTTCTTTTTCCTATAATTGCTTTCCCACGAGTTTGTACTTATACTTAATTTGACGATTTGAACCCAAAATCACCAAATAAAAAATTTGGTGATTTTGGGTTCAAATCGTCAAATTAAAATTCGCCGGAATGCACATGCATCACGTGATAGTTTGCTGTGATGAGAGTTTTCAGACGATAACGTGTTTGAGTAGGTGTCAACAGATCATAAAGTGTTAGTTAATTGTTGAAATTTAATTCGCAAGCTGTCACTAAGGTAATTGCGTGTAACTCCGGACACACCCAAACTTCGGACAGTTATACATATTTCGTACTCATTTTCAACAAACAGCAGCATTGCAACTACAATAGTTCTACCGTCACTAGCTACACACATACACTGTATGCTTGAAAAGGAGCATGATACAATCAGTATGCAATACTATGTTTAATCACAAATATGCAATTCACTCTAATGAGTAGTATTGCATACTCATTGTATCATGCTCATTTTGAAGCATATGTGTGTAGCTGGTGATACTGAGCTATTGTAGTTGCAATGCTGCTCTATGTTGAGAAGGACTACAAAATAGGTATAATTGTGCGAAGTATGGTGTGTTGGGAGTTAAGTTACCCATAATTACTTTACCGTTTCCACGTATATAGTAGTTGTTTGTGTCACTTGCGTTAGTAAGTGTAGTAAGGAAGTTGCGTCATTCCAGGGGGATCGGTCAATTAATGGATGTGGCATGTAAAAGAAAGCAAGCAGTGATAGGGATACATGCATGGTTGATTTTAAAGCTATGAATCATAATAATTCTCTTTTCAATAGTTATCATCTTCGTATTACCGTATATTTTGATTATAACCACTAATGGAGACTTCTTTCCCATTCAAAGTGACTTTCCATCACTCACTTGTGGATCAAGAAATAGTGTTTTTAGCTTCAGCTACATAATCCTTCCTGCAATATTTCTCTGCAGTCTTGGTATGTTCCTTTTGCTGATTATACTCTTTCGTCTACAAATAGTAAGTATAATTGCAGAGGTAATACTATGTATTATTTCTGGTAATTGTAGCTAAGTGTTGTAAATTTCAATGAATCAATTATCTATCTAATTGTGTAGCTCTGTTGAAATTAGTGTTGCTTTAATTTAACAATAATGACTACTTTTAGTTATAGTTATAGTTATAGTATGTCTAGTTTTTCAAATTCTTAGTTTAGTTATAGTTTAATTAACTAAATAATATTAGGCTTAATAAAAGGGTTTTAGTTTTAGTTAGCTGTGCCCATTGTTGGCCAATTTTCAGTTATAGTTATTACGTAATTTAGTTTTAGTTTAGTTAACTAAAACTCAAAATGCCTTCCTAAAAGGGTTTTAGTTTTAGTTATAGTTAACTAAAACAACACTATTTGAAATGTATATTTTAATATAATTATTTGTATTTGATATGTAGAGGTATGGCTGCTATATATGGAGAAAAGATGCTGTTATAAATACAGCAGAAAAGAAGATACTTTTGCTTTTATTTACAGTGGGTTGTGTGGCTACAATTAATGGAGTATACAACACCATTAGACTCCACACACAATCTAAACTTCAAACAGTTCTTAAAAACTACATGTTATGTGAATTATCGGGATACAACATGAACAGTGAGAATGATATTACTACATGTAGTAAAGATGAATTAGAGACATACAGTTATGTTGGCTTGTCTGTTACATCCAGAATATTTATTTCTGTATTCCTACCTGTGCTACTTCTACTTGTAATGATTGAGTGGCGACGTTTTATACAATGGATGAAAGTGTCATTTCGAATGAAAAAAACAACAGTCTCAAGTTTTTCAAAGCTAAACAGCTGTAATGAAATGAGACTTGTCAAATTACCAGAACAGAACACTTCAGAGTAGTGAATGGATTTTAAAATTTTCATTATTTACCTT
Source organism: Petrosia ficiformis (assembly GCA_947044365.1). Taxonomy (NCBI): domain Eukaryota; kingdom Metazoa; phylum Porifera; class Demospongiae; order Haplosclerida; family Petrosiidae; genus Petrosia; species Petrosia ficiformis. Next base: position 45,655,159 of record OX345636.1, read on the forward strand.
CTTTTCTGAATGGAAATGTCTGCTATTATACATTAGACATTGTGCAGTAGAATACAGTTCATTATGTGTGTGATTGCTAGTGGTAGTATAATAGAAACATTTTTAGTGATATCACACGTCATAATTTTTAACGTATATAATTATGTATGTATAGTATGATGATGAAATCATCCCTTTGATGTGGTGAGTCCTATATATTGTATATAGACCTTCCATGTGCACTCTATGCAAGAGATGTCACCATCATACTATATATATTACATATATCTCTTAATAAAAAACTTCTCATATATTGCAATTGCATGTGGCAATTCATGATCGTATTTACAGAATTGGTGGATTGAATCAAATTCTGAATGGTCTACAATAGTTATGTCTGTCATTAGAAGTTTATATAATTATAAACATTTTGGTGACATCATGCATGTCACAGTTTAATAATAAACCCTCTATATAAATTATTCTATAGCATGTATTAATACTGGCAATTGAAATCAGTGGATATATTGAATCAAACATTACATAACATTAATTGTGACTAGCTAGAATAGTTCTGTTTGTCATCAGTAAAATTAAACATTTTTGCATATCACAGTTTAATTATAGATTGTGTATAACTCTTATTATACTGTGATGTGAGAGTATTTGTCATGGTAACCTTTTTGATATACCATGGGAGATAGATAAAACCATACTTAACTTAATAATTAATTATTTATCTGGCTTCAGTTTACATGAAAGTGTATTTATACGTTTTCTCTCTAGCTAGAATCACAAATGTTTTAAACTTTGAAAGTGATAACAGCTCAGAAATGTAACTTACGAATTTTTGCTCTTGTACAAAATGTATGGTTGCATGATATTGTCCTGTGAATTAATGAATCAATCCAGTTTTGTGTTGGTCACAGCTTCCCCACATTCCCTATCCATTAAATGTTGATGTCTGGCTACACAAGACTATATTCAAATTGAACATGTCTAACAATGTTAATAACAAGAATAATAAAAGAACATTTTCAATAAAAATGAAAGACGATTTAGGGATCAAAACCCAAAAAGCATGCAAACAAGGTTGGGAAGCTAACATAGAACCCAAAATCACTTCCATATAACCCTACATAAGTACTTACACTGCTATAAAACAAAATACAAAGAGCTGTACTTATGTAGGGTTATATGGAAGTGATTTGGGTCCTATGTTAGCTTCCCAACCTTGTTTGCATGCTTTTTGGGTTTTGACATCCCTATACAGTATAAACAGTGGGAATGATGTTACTACATGTAGCAAAGATGAATTAGAGACATACAGTTATGTTGGTTTGTCTATTACATCTAGAATATTTACTTCTATATTCGTACCATTGCTACTTCCACTTGTGATGATTGAGTGGCGACGATTTATACAATGGATGAAAATGTCGCTTAGAATGAAAATAACAACAGTCTCAAGTCTGTCAAAGCTAAACAGCTGTAATGAAATGAGACTTGCCAAATAACCAGAACAGAACAGTTCAATTCAGTTAGATTTTTAACATTTTCATTATTTACTTCCTTTTTTGAATGGAAATGTTTTGTTAACTATATAGACATTGTGCAGTAGAATACAATTTTGTTTGTTATTGCTAGTAGTAAAACATTTTCTGCAATATCACAAATCATAGTTTTTAATGTATATATGTGTTTATCTCTTTATAAGAAACCTTTCTTATATTGCAATTACATGCAGCAATTCAATGATCATATTTACAGAATTGGTGGATAGCATCAAACACTAAATAGTTTAAGAAAAGAATTTCAAGCACCACAATAGTTATGTCTGTCGACAGTTTAATTATAAATATTTTGATGACATCATGCATGTCACCAGTTAAAATTAATAATAAACCCACTATATATAGCAAGTATATATTGATACTGGCAATTGTTTTGCAAAATCAGTCAATACATACATTGAATCAAACATGGATATCAATAACTGTGCACTAGCTAGAATAGTGCTGTTTGCCATGAGTAAAATTTAACATTTTTGCATGTCACAGTTTAATTATAAATAGATACATGCACACACACACACACACAATATACCTATACACATACATTGATAATATATAGACATACATACATTGTGTTGATAAGATGGAAACACTGGGTATAAATGGAACAACATTGCCTGATCGGGATGAAATAGACTGATAGAAGAGAGGGTACAAGAATTAACAAAACAGGAGCAACTGGAACAGATGACATCAATGAAACATGACCAGTTACAACAGGCGACATCAATGAGCTTAATAAAACAAGATCAGTTAGATCAGACAAGATCAATGAAACAAGATCAATGAAACAAGATGAAGCAGAAATAGAGATATATGAAATTGCAAGTGATAATGCTTTTTACAATTATTTTTATTTTATTTTTAAATACGAAAATAAGTATTAAATATACTCTTATATAAGAGTGCATTGTGTGAATAATTAATAATGAACAATTGAAATGTAGAATTTCTTTTAACAATAATACTAACATTATACAAGGTAGCTTAATATTGCAATCGGCAAAAAGAAATAGCAAACAAGAACAATTATTATTACAAGTTCAAAATGTAAATATAATTACAGATACACCACCTGCAGCATTTTCCATACCATGACCATTGGCCAGCCTCATGCTGTCCTACATAATTATTGGATTTCACAATTTGCCTCATGACCAAAATACCATCCACAAATAGTGCAAAAGGAGAAAGATGCATGACAAGCGTCTACAGGCTCTTCTTTTTTTCAATAATTCAGCTGTTGTTATAAATCACAACATTTACTATAGGGAATCTAGTTGGAGCTCTTACATAAATTTAATAGTTCTTTTAATATCATGCATGGTTCAACATTCATACAACATAAAGTATTATTTTTATTGTAATTATGTTTATTTTGGAATGTGATTTAACATGTAATGAAGAATACATTTTAATAGGCTATATAGTAGTTTTGCTACTACGCTTATGTTTAGTTCTTACACGTCACTTTTTACATCAGTAAGCACAAAAATAGTTCTTTATATAGACATGGTTCTGTCTAGCCAAAATCTAGATGCAAGTACTAGTTGAGCTATATAACTCACCAGTGTTAAATCGGTCTAAGCGTGCGCTTAATTGTCGTTGAAGAACTATATATAGGAGTATAACAAGATTTGTCAGTGGTTGATATATAATTATATCACAGAAAAAACATTAATGGTGAGCAACATTAAATACTGTTAGTATATATATATATATATATATATTCCTCTAGAGCAGCCAAATACTCATCTTGTATTCAGACATAATAACTGCTAAACCTAATTACATTAATTATCTAACCAAAGCATCTCCAGGCAATTCAATCATCAAACAAAACTATAATTATGTTAAGTATTTCATCTCGTTTCACAGGACAAAAGCAGGTTTAAACTTGCATTACAGTACATCGTAATATGCAGTTTTACTGTACTACTTATCATCTCATTTGCATACACATTCATTGTGTATATCTCGTCTGAAAAGAAGGAACTCGAAGTATGTTATGCATGTGAAGTGTTAATATGTGCAATGCTGGTCAGTTCTGTTTTATAATGTGATTATCACAGTTATTGCTAGTCCTAGGAAATGGGCTATTTGTATCACATACATAACTACATCTAGTTATGTATAGTCACAGTTGTTGCTAGTCATGATTAGGAGTTTATTTGCAGTTATATGTGCAGCATACTATAGTTTTACCATTAACTGTTAATTTAATATCACAACTTGTGTCATTTTATAATTACTAAAGGTCATTCACAAATGACTCAGAAAATAGTTAGTTTTGAATAATAAACAACATTTTTACCATCTTCATACAATTACCCTCTAAGCATGATCATTGTGAATTAATGTCAATTGAGTTTAGACAAAAATTGTGTGGTTTATTTTTCATAACTATCACTTCCTTCTTAAGGATGAGATACATATTGATGAGATTTGTCGTCCTTACTCTAATGGTGATCAATATGAAAATAATTCTAATCTTTCATTTTTTGGAACTTTATTACAGAATATATCAGGTATCTTGTGTCATTTCTCATTAACTATGTAGTCCTGATTACATAGATGATTTTGGTTGGTTACAAGAGTTTCAAACTTTAAGTGTAAATTTATTTTTCTCAATGCTGATTTGTGTTTCCTGCCAGGCCGTATTTACAAGTACTAGTTTATCTAGTAACAAAAACAGGAAAACAGTGTACATATCATTGTACTGTATGTATAACGTGTAGTATAATTATTATAATTATTCCCATTCTAACACCATAACATGTGTGAAACAGAATAAGTACTATCAGTTATAGTATGACTAGTTTCTCAAAGAGTCACAATACCTTACCAAAAAGGGTTTTAGTTATAGTTAACACTACTATGTACATATGTACATGTTTGTACCTATAATATCCTTTGTATCTAAATTACTGTGACATTCTTTATTATGGCATGTATATACTTTAATTTATATACTGTGTAGTCAATATAAAAACATATTATTAATATTGTATTGAAACTCATGTAACTAAATAAGGCAAGGCTTTAAATAAACCATTAATGTTTATAGTCTACAATAAGATTAATATCTCATTACATACTGATAATCAATAACTGTCTATAACTGCTGTATCTTGAACACTAGACACTTCTCAACTTCCAAATTTAGTATGTATACTCTCCTCTAAAGTGGCAAGAGAGTGGACTTACTAATATCTTCTCTACTATACTGGAAGCTATCACAAAGTCAGTCAGAAATCTGTTTTGCATTTGCACTGTTGTCCATCACTACTGGAGACCAAGTGATTTCACATAAGTTGGTAAGTGCTGTGTACAATAGTGCATAAAGGCCACACAGCTCGATAAGTGTATGCATATAGTCGTCAACATTGAATCGAGTCAGCAGCAAACAAGGCATGGTGTCTACAAACTTATTTTGGCAACTACACTGAAGACTCACGCACATATTTATATTTATAACTGTTTGAATTATCAGGTCAATAAATCATTTATATGCCTCTACATACATGAGTTGTATAGGTATTTACTTATTAACCTTTCGTTTTGATTCAGTGATTCTATGTAACATTTGATACATACACATAAAAATAATTATAATAATATTTGAAATATATATATACATTGGCATAGCTGGGGCCATAAGTACTAATTAATGCAAACTGTCGTAAATCAGGATAGATAAAATCAAAAATGAAATGTATATAATTAAAGTAGACATTTATACAGGAAACGATTAAGTACCAGCTGAAACAAAGTTTATTCAGTTTTTGCAAATCATGCTCACACTTCAATATAATTATATATAATTTAGAATAAACAATGATTTGGCTTGAGTGTCAACATCTAAATATCTACTACATATAGCATATGTTTTTCATCCTTTTAGTATAATATACATGTCTGTTCATTATTTTATTATATCACTACTGTATGAGCTACCAGTAATTGCTTAAAGTAGGCTGTTGTGTTTCATGCATGCATGAGAAAGTCAGCCATGATTACTGAATGCTGGACACCAAAAGCAAACATAATAAAAGAGGGATACTTTTTTCTTTTTCAATTTAAACCATTACTTTAATCTCTATAATGTCTTCCCTTGTTCATGACTTCGTTATCTTTATTCATTATGTAGTTGATGAGATATATACTAATCATCCTATGTGTTTAGATGCACTATTACCAGTATTTTGTTCAATATTATATTCTGATAATACTGACATGGTAAGTGTATATAATATATATATACTAAATCTCTACATATAGTTGTGTACATACTAATATTTTAAAAGTATGAATAGTACAATAACAAACAACTAAGAATTAAGCAATGTTTAATGTTTAAAGCCAATTCAAAATCAAGATAATCATATAATATAATTATATAAACATTATAATACATTATAATAATAATATTTTAGTCAGGAGGGTGGAATGGATACAGCAGTTCTCTAAATGAGTGCAATTCAGTTTTACCTAATGAACAAATACTCTACCTGGCATCTCTTCCAACAGGTATATTCATTTTCTGCTAATATATCAAATTTATCTACATGCATTTATATACTCTCCTATATGTCATACTATTTGAAGGCTTTCCTTTTGTCACAGTATATTTTGAAGACATAACATGCGCTGATGGGTTTTATCTACTGAACTATACATGTCGACCACACTGTACTCAGTTTGAAAACGTATATTATAGTACTGGTACAATCGAGATTGGTTTTGAATACTTTATTGCCATTTCTAATGCAATTATCACTTCACTTTTTCTTGTTGTGGTCTGCTTCAACAGAAAGACAATGTTAGTTCTGAAATGATGATTTTTATGGCCCAAAGCCATCCCTATAATTGCTTTCCAAACATTTCGAACTATTATGTTTGTGTCACTTGCGCGAGTATGCGTTCTATACGTAGGGAAGTTGTGTCATTCCGTCGGGCTCGGTCAATTAATGGGCGTGCCGCGTAAAAGAACGCGCGCTTACTGTCAATAACTACAGCAGAGAAACAGTCTTTAACAAGTAAATAAAATAAGTTGTTGTTTTTCAGACATGAGGAAGTTATCATTTAGAACATTTGAGAGAGCACTTCAGTAACTGCACTTATTCTGCAGCCAGAATAAAATTATTACTTCTTCAGGCCACTGATTTCGAGTACACAGAAATGTAGAGACACTAGTGCTATCAGCAGTGATTGATACATAGTCATCATAAAGCAATTATAGGGATACTTTCTTCTCAGTATATCTTGTTAAATACATCTTTCTATTTCTTTGTGTTTTTCTGAATAGTATGTTTGTGTTTGAAAAATAATTGATTTTCTTTACATTTTAATATGGCTGCTACCTTAGTCCTATATATGCTAATTTCATATCACATCAGGGAGTAAAATGCAGTTTCGATATAATAGAGGAGACATGTCACACTTAAGCAGTGTAATACCAAAAGTGAATTGCTGATTAATATGAATTGATAAAGCCATTTCTGCTTCAGAATGTATTACACAACCATTTTGGAACACCATTTGAAATGTAAATATAAAAAGAAAAATATTTTTTTTTAGTTTGATATACCTAGCACATCTACAAATATATTTATATAAGTATAGGTTATACACCAAGGTAAAGGTTTCTACTGGATTTATCAAACCGAGGGCCGTTGGTTGTGTAATACATTCTGAAGCAGAAATGGCTTTGTCAATTCATATTAATATATAGTGTATGCTACCAGGGTAACTGGTTGATGTTGTTGCATGTTAATGCAAGTATACAGTGTTTATGCTATATCGTTTATTGTATGCATATTGTTGGTACTACAGCTATATATAAAATAATGTTAATTTTATACATACTACATATCATTATTTGTCACGCATACCGTAAATTAATATTACCAAGAGTATATTATATACTCTTGATATTACCTTTCCTATTCTATATTTAAGAGTAAAATGTCAATTATTGATCACTACCGATACATGGACGCTATAGCGCTCTCTTTACCACTGCAACTGGTACTACACCATAGTAAGAAAGTATAGAGTATGGGAGGGTATTACGAGACATATAACTATTTTTCATCATAACTTCAATTCTAAAAACTTTAAAAACTCGAAATTTTAAAAGAAATTTCTTTAAGCATGATATTTTACAACAATATATTTGTGTGTGAAAAAAAAAGTATTGAATTACAATACATACAAAAAATTAATTATTCAAGTTGTACCAATTATGAGACAAGTGTTGGTATTATGAGACACTATAAAATTCAAATGATGAACACAAATTTAAGGTTCAGAAGTTTATACCTGACATTCAAAGCAATAGTAAAAGTCAGGAATCTCCTCCTCTCTTGTATAACCAGTACATTTCAGATCATACCATGCCTCACAGCTGTCGCAGCACACCCACACATCGCCTTCATCTGGATAGACAAAACCACACTTAGGACAAATAGCACTGTCTTCATCATCTTCACCAGAGTTTTCTTCCTCATTTACCACAAAGTTTCCTTTCTGTTGCTGTGATTTTCCAGGTTTCACTTTCGTTTTCCTTTCCTTAGGTTTCTTTTGAAGCTTCTGTTTCTTTCCCATTTTTTTCTTCTCCTTTTCTGCCTCCTTTACTTTCTTTTTTTCTTCTTTCTCTGCCTTCCTTTTCTCTCTTTCTAATCGTCTAGCTTCCTTAGCTTGCTGTTCAGCTGCCTTTGCAGCTTCCTGTGACTTTATTTTCTCCAACACTTCTATGTCTGTAATGCACACAGCCTTTTTATTAAGACCCTCCTTGCACTTTCTTTTCTTAGTAGCTTCTTTTGGTTTTGGTAGAACTAAAACTTCTGATAGGACAGCGGAAGAATCAGAAGCTCCAACAGATGATGACAATGTCCCAGATTGTGACTCTACACTGAGTGAATTACTGAAACAATGCTCACTACTGGCATCAGTGGGGTGATTAATTCGAACCCATGCTTCATAATCGGGATCTTGTAGATCATAACCTTCTTGAAAACGACGTTCGTACAACCTCTCTTGTTCAGAAGTACATAGCAGATCATTGGACTGAATGTCATCCAGCTGTAAGTCAGTCAGCTTAATTACTAAATCAACACTTGCCTGTTCTGTTTCACAATCTACTACTGCTGCCAGCTTTTTTGTGACTGTACCATCACTAGAGGATTGTTCTTTGTGACCCTCACCACTAGTGGGTTTTTTAGGCCATTGAAAGGCTTTGGAGGGTGCCAAATCTCTATCATCGATAGCTCCTGGATTTAAAGGATAAACACCACTCTTTCTAAAACCACTCATGATATTCACAGGAGTGTGTGAACTAGGCCATGCTGATCCAATTAAAGATGCTATCAGATCTGTGGTAATTACACGACCAGGGTTTTTGGCAATATACATGGCACAGGCTTTGGAGAAGTTGGCTTTGAATGACTTGAAGACACCTACATCCAACGGCTGCAATATGTGACTTGTATGTGCAGGTAAACAGAGGAGATGAATATCATTAGCACGAGCTAACTCGATCAGTTCAACGGAGACATGTGATGCATGACCATCCTGAATTAGAACCACAGGTCGAGCTGGAGGAATATTCTCCAAGAAGAATTTGAACCATTCCAAATAGACTTCTTTGGACATCCAACCACTCTCAGTTTTACTGAAGAGAGTTCCAGGAACAGCCCCTTTCCTAAGATGATCAGGTACACTCCTTTTACGAGGAAAAACTAAGCATGGTGGCAATACAATAGCAGATGCAGAAACACACGACAGAATTGTGTGAGTTTTTCCTCGTTCTGCTGAAGAAATGGTATATACTTTATGGCGACCTAATTCAGCTATCACTTTGCCTGGTCTATGGACAATGGTAACTCCAGTCTCATCTGCATTAAATATCTGCATAGGCTTGGAAATTACATTTAACTTGCCATAAATAGCCCCCAGTTTACCAAAAAAGTCACTGATGTTTTCTTTGTTGGCACTTAAAGCACGACAATAGGCCAATGATTGGGGCATGCGAACAGTCAAATTAGGGTGTCGTGACTTGAAACCTTGAAACCACCATCGACCAGCCTTTTCATTTTTGAAAGGATGGGGCCTCTTGCATTTTTCAACAATAATATATACCATATGCATTACAGCTTCCCTTGTAAGCCCATAACCCATATCAGCCATCTGTATTAAATAATGCACAATTCTTTCTTCTTCTTCTTTGGTTAAGATCGTTGCAGGCCCTGGTCGACAATCAAGGTCCACTTTGCCTGTCACTCTTCTCCTTAATGTTTCGACAGGTACATTATACAGCCTTCCTGCCTCTCTTAATCCTTTACCTTGATTCACACTCTCCACAGCTGCTCTCATGCTTTCGTCACTCCATAATTTTCTGGTTTTTCTTGCTTCCATTAGTATAGCCCAGATCCCTATGATCACGAAAAAATATTTATTATCATGATTATAATTACGTATTTTTCACTATTGGAGAGCATTATATAAACGCTATCTACTACTGACAGGTTAACTGTTCTATTTAAAAGGCTAAAACAAATTTACATTCATCTCACCGGGAGAAAGCGGGCTCAGTCCCGTTTTTTGACGAAATAGAGACACTTGATTCAATCAAAAATCCCAAAGAAAACAGTCCTGCAGAACAACTTAGTCGTCCACCATTTATAAAATCCAAATCTCTCTACTGAGCATGCTCAGAAATCCAACCAATATGGTGTCATCGTTGCGGTTGCGTATTTTCGTAGCTTACTTTATTTCTGGCTTTTAAAAAATTTGTGGTAAATTGTCTATGGGTAATAAACTAGTAACAATAATTTCAGGCAAATTCGTTTGTGTGTCCCATGATACCTACCGTCTCATAATGCCTACCCATACTCTACTAAGTAATATCCCTGCATAACAAGTTTCATGATGATCGCTTGCTTGGTTTTGGAGTTATAAGCTTGCAAAAATAAAATTCGGACACACCTATAATCGGAAAAACTAATATATTTACAGACAGCTATCCATACGTCTTATAGATCGAACTGCTGGAAATAAATGGCTACTGTAACATCTGCTGCAACTACCTATATTTATAAACCAAATCTCGTCTCTTACAGATGCTTGACTGATTTTTTGTATTCTAGTTTAATTAACTAAACCAATATTAGGCTTACTAAAAGGGTTTTAGTTTTAGTTAACTAACTAAAAGTAGGCAATTTTCATTTTAGTTAGTTATAGTTATTGCAGTAGACCAGTAATTTAGTTACAGTTTAGTTAACAAAAGTCCTACTAAAAGGGGTTTTAGTTATAGTTAACTAAAACAACACTACTATAGACACATAGGAACTAGTATATCGGAAGAAAGCAGGTTATAAAAACTGCAACAATAGCAGCTGTAGCAGAAACATTATAAAAATGACGCAAGAATCTTCAAAAAATAAGAAAAAAAAAAGTTTTGATAGGTTATTGAGTTTCAGACATGATGAAAATTAGGAGAAGGTGTAGAAGGAGGAGAGCAACAGAATACCAACACAAGCTGAATATGCTGAGACAAATTATGTTATACACTTACACTCGCCTTTTAAATGCTTGCATTCACCTATAATATAATACTTACAGTAGCATAGTGCTGCATGCATTCAACAGTTCCTTTGTGTACAGGTATACTACTGATTATATATCCTACTACATCTTTTTTATGGATCCTATTTGTGATTGTCATGTTTTGGAAGATGGTATTTCCAAGTAACTCACTTCGGTATCGTTATTTGGACAAATGGATTCATGCTTTAACTCCTTTAATCAGTGAGCACAATTATTATTCAAATTCCATTTATATATATTTGGTGGCAATAGTAGATTCTATTCTATTTCACATAATAAATACTAAATATAGAATTCAGTACGTTTCTTTTTTTAAATCTGGATTTATTATATTCCGTGAGTAATACACATGCATGCATGGTTTATTCTAATTTCAAAGCTATCAATCATAATTCTTTCTTTTTATTATAGGTATCATTATTGTAATACCATATATTATGTTTATAACCACTAATGGAGACTTCTTCCCCATTCAAGATGACTTTCCATCACTCACTTGTGGATCAAGAAATGGTGTCTTTCACTTCAGCTACATAGTCCTTCCTTCAATATTTCTCTGCAGTCTTGGTATGTTCCTTTTGCTGATTATAGTTTTTCGTCTATAAATGGTAAGTAATTGTAACTGCACAAATTATAAAGTACAAATAAGTGTAGTAAATTTCAATGAATCAATCTAATTGTGTAGCTCTAGATCTGTTGAAATGAATATACTGTTGTGCATTTGCTATGTAGAGGTATGGCTGCTCTATATGGAGAAAAGATACTGTTATAAATACAGCAGAAAAGAAGATACTTTTGCTTTTGATTACAGTGGGTTGTGTGGCTACAATTAATGGAGTATACAGCACCATTAGACTCCACACACGATTTAAACTTCAAGCAGCTCTTAAAAACTACATGTTATGTGAATTATCAGGATACAGTATAAACAGTGGGAATGATGATACTACATGTAGCAAAGATGAATTAGAGACATACAGTTATGCTGGCTTTTATGTTACAGCCAGAATATTTACTTCTGTTTTTGTTCCATTTCTATTTCTACTTGTGATGATTGAGTGGCGATGTTTTATACAATGGATGAAAAAGTCGTTTCAAATGAAAAAAACAACAGTCTCAAGTTTGCCAAAGCTAAACAGCTGTAATGAAATGAGACTTGCCAAATTACCAGAACAGAACAATTCAGAGTAGTGAATGGATTTTTAACTTCCTTTTTTGAATGGAAATGTATTGTTAACTATATATATACATTAGACATTGTGCAGTAGAATACAGTTTTCTTTGTTATTGCTAGTAGTATAATAGGAAACATTTTTTTGTGATATCATACATGTCATAGTTTGTAATGTATACATGTGTATATCTCTTAATAAGAAACCATGTTTATATTGCAATTGCATGTGGCAATTCAATGATCATTATATTTACTGATTGAATCAAACTTAAACATTTTGCATGTCACAGTTTAATTATACATTGTGTATAACTCTTATTATACTGTGATGTGAGAGTATTCTTTTGATATACCATGGGAATGGTCACAGTTTCCTCCACATTCCCTATCCATTGATATACCATGGGAGTGAAGCTTAATAATTAATTATTTATCTGGCTTCAGTTTACATGAAAGTGTTTTTATACGTTTTCTCTCTTGCTAGAATCATGAGATTTTTAAATTTGAAAGTGATAACAGTTCAGAAATGTAACTAACGAATTTTGGCTCAGGTACAAAATGTATGATTGCATGGTATTGCCTTGTGAATAAATGAATCATTCCATTTTTGTCTTGGTCACAGTTTCCCCCACATTCCCTATCCATTGAATCTTGATGTTTGGCTACACGAGACTATTTAAATTGAACATATCAAACAATGTTAATAATAATAATAATACTATTAGGAGTTGATAAAGAATACCATTACTTTTACAATGAATATTAATTATTATTACTATTATCATAAAATTAATTTACATTTGTGTCACTTCATCCCACCATTTTAACTTGATTCAGTGGCTTTACAAAATTCATTAACATGTCTGTTTAATTTCTGTATTTCACCTAAACGATATATTTTACCACATTTTGGACATATAAGATTTGGATCTTGAGGAATTGAAGAATCATCATCATTTCTTTCTACTTCCTCTGTTCTCGGAAGTCGAGTCATTCTTCTAATATCATCAGCAAATTTTTGTGTACTCAAAATATTCTAAAGTATAATAAATAATACTATACATTTCCAGAACTATGGACCAATACATTGGTACAAATACATGTAGAACACAAAACCTGGTCCTATAGCAACTAACAAATAATAATGTTTGCATCTTTGGCTTCTTAACACCTCTTCTTTACAGCAATGTATTACTAAGTTAGAATACTGAGTCATGTAAAATTGAAGTTGTGAAGTTGCTCCACCTGGCTACACCTAATTACGTTTGGAAGTTGAAATCTACTTGAACACCACCACACTTCCGGTGGCTCTCTGAACAATAGGTACTGTATATACCAGACCCTCCATTCTCATAGAGTGAGAGGAGTTGGTTATGCAAGACTAGGCCCTCCTATATACATAATTACGATTGTCTTCTATAGGTTCAGTGTATACTGATACACTATGTTTGAGTGATATATTATAATTATGTCATGTTATGACAATTTGAGGGGTGAGTTCTGTCAATTAAGGAATGTGGTGAATAAGTGCCCCAGATACAGACCAACTAGAAGAAATAAGCTTGTAGAGTAAACTGAATGAATAGAAATGCACTTTAACATAAGTAAATCAGGTAATATTAGGGGATTTCTGTAAATATCCCCCCATTACTACCTTTGTCAACAATAGTAGCCTGGGGACCCTTTTTTCCTCCATATACCTTATATATATTCTCTTTGAACATAATTTTGTATAATGATTATTGTATGCTCAGTAGCTCATACAGGTACATGTAGTCCATACTGGTGATAGGTCTGGAATGATTTTTCACCGAAATTCCTGCAGTGTCTTAAACACAATTTTGAAACCCACAAAAATCGACTTATACACTGTTAAAAACTGTCTGCTCGGATTACTATTTAAATTTAACTCACTAAGTGATCGTCATGGAAATGTTTGATCTGTGGCAAGTTAAATTTAAACTGTAATTTGAGCATGCCATTTTTTACAGTGATAGCTGTAAGTGTGTAACCATTTAACTAACTGTTTCACTCTGAGTATTATTTCTTTCCACATATGAATTCTCCTTATCTCCGTTAGAAAATTTGTCATCAAGTCCTTCATTGCATAAATTATTAATATGAAGTCTAAGTATCTGTATTTCACCGACACGATACTGCTTTCCACACATCGGACAAACCAGATTTGGATCAAAAGGAATTGACACATCTTCTTCATCTCCTCTTTGAAATTTCTGAGTAGGTGGTGGTAGTCTATTGCCTTGTTGTTGAAGGAGCTGGCCCCTTTTAAGTTTAGCAGCAGCAAGTTGTTGTAAAGCTAAATCTGCAGCCTCTTGTTCTCGCTTACTTTCTTCTTCTAATTGACGTAGTTTTTGCTCTTGACGCTGATTATCTACTAACCACTGTTTATGTTGAACTATAAAATTATGTTTCTTTTCTTGTTTTCCAGCAGCATTTTTATCCTTTAACTCCTGCTCCAGTTTAGCCTGTGTGTGCCATGACTCACGTAACTTGTGTTGAAGACGCTATTATGAGAAAGGAAGCGACAAATTAAATCGGTGGAGTGACTCAGTAAAGTGTTATATTAATGTAATTATTGTAATTATAAATGTGACTAAGTTTGACTACTTCAAGGTAGATCATTTTAATTAAATACTTATCATTAATTAAGCCTAAAGTGAACTGATACTGATATTAGTAGAAAACAAGGTTCTGCCCAGAAATATTTTTAAAGAAGGTGGTTCATTTATTACTAACATAACTTGTCAAAATATATACATTTCTGAGCACCTATTCTTTACAAAAATAAGGTAGTACTAAAGGAAACTTCAAGGCAAACCGTATATTACTCACTGTTTTCAAGCATAACAGCCTGCTTATGTACAGCACAAGCAGCATGTTGAATTACTTTATCACACCTGTATGACACACACAGTGCTAAATCCTTGCTCCTAGCGGAACATACCTTCACCTTCAACATTATCAGCCAAGAAAACTCCCCCATTGAGTTAGATGGGAGAGTTTGTGGAGTAGTACTAGCAACATGATGAGCTTGTGGAGTAGTACTTTTAATTATTATTCTTATTTTAGTGAAATAAAAGAGGGTGGAACGCCTGCCTTGCTGCTCTGTGGAGAACACTGATTAGCATAATGTATCACTACAGTGGGTGGCATGTAAAGATATAAAGCTCATGATAGGCAGTGGGCAGTGTGTCATATGTGTGCGTGACTTCCGTACTAGTACATATACACTATCTACCATATTAGCATTTCTCATTTTCTCCATATCTTCTTGTAAATGATCAATCAGAAGCTGTAGATCATGTATCTAAAATACAAGATAAACTCAACATTTCAATCAGGGTGGTAAATTGTCATATCAATAATTAAAATTCATGTATTTACTAGATACTTCCAGTAAAATTAACATTATAATGTGGTAATTGCCTGATAGGGAAAACCTCTATAGAGAGCAATGACTAAATTAATGCTGTTATATACACATTCAAAAATACGTAATTATAATACATAATACATTCTAACAGAAAGTGAATGCAATTTGGTATATATGAAGAGCTGTTATCAGGCATTGCAGTTATCAAATTTCATTGACTTCCTTTAACAAATGGTAAAATGATGAGCGATTAAACGTAGGCATTTGATGAAAATTATTTTGCAGGAAATTAGGTCACATACATGCATACATATTAAGGTTTCATATAATTTGGGGGCGGCTTGGAGAAGGGGGATATCTCCCTTCGCTGCAGCCAAATTTATTTCAAAAAGGAACAAATAATATCTCAGCTACAAGCATTCTGGGGCCATCAGAAACAACCTCAGGGAGTCTAAATCTTTACAATTTCCTGGGGAAGCACCCCAACACTCAAACGAGCAGTGTGCTTCACATGATCGATTCTTTCCCTTGACAAACAAAAATTCCTATATTATATATAATTATATATTATATATATATATATATATATATTATATATAATATATATTAACATATATATATAATATTAACAAAAATTCCTGTAATATATATATATATAATTATATATATATATAATTATATATATATATAATTATATATATATTATATGTTATAGTTATAGAATTTGCACTAATGAAATATAATCCCTAGCAATGAGGGCGGCACGGCCGAGTGCGCAGGATTATATTTCAGTAATGATAGGAAAAATAATTTCCTTTCAACTAACTTTGGCATTGCATCTCATAATTTCATCTTTGGCTGAAGTATTTCCATCAGTTGTTCCCTGCAGTTTTTCATTCTTTTCTTTCTCTTCCGTTAATTCCTTCCTTAAGTCATCAACTTGTCTCTTATAAGCTCTAGGTTCTTGATTGATACCAGATTGTTCTTCTTTCCAACTCATCCTTGCTTTTTCATCTTCCTGTCTAGATTCTCTTGAATTCTCTATGGCAATATTTTTTTGTTTAAGCACTGCAATCTGATAATGAAGATCAACAATAACCGTTTGAAAATTATTGTTCACTTGCTCAGTCTCAGCTAACTGTTTTTTAAGAGACTCAATTACGAGTTTGTTTTCAAAGGCATCTTGTTCATGTTGATCGTGAGCCATTGTCCTGTCTCTTCTCTCATTGTCAAAGTCATCTTTATATATTTGAGCCTAGATATAAACAGACTGATTATCCAATCATGAGTTATGTGACTCACTCTGGGAAAATCAGTACTTTTTTTTGGAGGCATTGGCCTCTCTTAAGGTGGCAGGTATATAATGCATAATTTATTTTTAAACACAATGATTATTTTGATTATATCTTGTTTATAAAAAAAGTTAGCAATTCTACACTTACACTTTCACTAAAAGACACATAGTCAAATGTTCTGTAAAAAGATAGGGTCTTTCTGACAGTTTAAAAGCAGGCAACATTGCCTGGACATCATAGATCTAAAAAACACTTTTCATGTACAAGTTCACTAATTTGCTCGCTTTTTTTGGAAAGGCTCTGTATCCCCCTTGGTGGAAGAGAACAAACGTTTCTTGACTGCACAGTTTGGTGAAGTTCCAGATGTATTAAGTATTAATTTTTATGAAAATTACGTGTGGTTGCTTACCCACTACCTTAACAACAAAAGTGTTATGTAGAAAGACTCATAAGTATACTTCCTGCAAAACAATTTGTTGGCTTCCTGTATGAACAGAATACATGTACCTCACAAATAAAATAGCAAAAGTACCAATTTTCCCAGTGCTGGTCACATATTTTATGTTACTTAATACAGAATTCCATCAAAACTACTATGGAAGGACTAGTACCCCTTTGTGGGGAAGGTCACATAATATAATAGTGCATGGACAATAAAATCACAAATTATGTTATAGTACATATTGCATGAAGTATAAAGCATGCAGTACTGTTGATAATGATGCTGTAGTGCACTACTAAGTCAGTCAATGTACAGTATAGACTATAGAGTATACTACACGTACACAATAACTTACTGTAGTACAAGTATAAGCTCCAGTATTAAACATAGTGAGTACTACTATATTATATGGTGTGATCATTAACATAAAGTAGTGCTAAACATGTAGAGTACTGTATCGTTAGTGATCTTTTATTGTCCACTATTACAAACTGCTTGTAATTAAATTGACATTCTTAATCATAAATCAACTCTTTGCATACCAAAACAACATTTCATTTACCTTTGTTTTTTCAATCTCAACCTCATTTGTTAACAATGTCACTAAATCCCGAAGTTGTTGTAATTCTGTCACCTATAATAATGATTACAAATGCAATAGCTCCTTAACTGTGTGTGTTTGAATAGTCAACAATACCTTTAGTGTAGCTAACGTTTCAGTTAGTTATATAAAAAACATAATAATTATTCGTGTTTAGTTTTAATCATAATAACCTAAAATTGTTAAATATACACATGTAGTTTCCATAGTTTGACTAAATAAAACACAATTACAATAATTATTATACTAAACCAACTCTGTGAAATAATCATTGAGACAATGTCCAGCAAACAAAAGATTTCCTTACTGACTGCTTTTGCACAGGGATCAAGTGCTCAAAATAACATCTGGCAATTGTTCAGGACAAAATGGCATTTGACACCCTGATTAGTTATAAGAATAATACAAAAATAAGTACAGTAAGCTTGCAATAAGGTTAATTATTAATTAGTCAAGAGCAGTCATGGCATGGCCTAGTGAGTTACTTCTATACCTCGCATCTACATTTTACTAGTAAGTCATACATACAAGTTGTTGGATCCCCAGTGCTCGAAATAGTTAGAGTCTGGCAGAAAAATTTGGATAAAAAACTATTTGAGTTAATTAACCATAAAGTTATGAATTTTGTCCGAAAAAAAAGCAGGTCTCACAAATCCACACTGCACCTATTTATGGCTTAGCTGTCTAGGAGTTGAAAATGTAGTGCATCCATGTGTAATCATGAAGACTTGCAAACAAGTTCAGCTTGAATGTATTGGTAAATAGTTTTAACAGTTATAAATATGTGGGACTACTTTGATTTTGTTAGATTTCTACTTTGTGGATTGTAATATAGGTAGACAGAGGCAATTCTGTGAAATCTACAAGAGTTCAGCTTTAGAATACTCAAACATTTTAAATTTAAGTAGCTTTGATTGTAGTTGTACTATCAGACATACAATTATAATTGTACAAGTATAATAAAAAACAATTTAAATGAAAATGAAAGATGTAGGGATGTCAAAACCCAAAAAGCATGTGGGGGGTATAATAACACAGGAAGTTAGTGTAGAACCCAATTAAACAAACCACTTCCATATAACCATACATAAATAAGTACAGCTCTTTGTATTTTGCAGTGCATATATATATCACTGTAAAAATTACTGGTTATTTAACCCTTATTTGGTCACAGGAGTTTCAATGCTGTATTGATAATAAAAAGATTATGCTTGTGAGGTATTATTGTAAATTCAATCAATTATCTGTGGAGAACAAAGTTATTTGTTGACAGATTCCACGACTTTGTACTTATAATAACAAAATTAATAACAAATAACAGATAACAAATAAAAACATTTATATATTATATATACAAATTAACCCTTAGAGCACTGAGCCTGTTTTTCAAAATTCTTCCCATTTCCAACACTGGCGACTCTATTGCATATAATGTGGCCACCGTTCACTTTCTCTACCCCAAACTTGGCTTCTTTTCCGACATGGAGTACTACTTCCACCAACTTGCTTACCGGGACTCGAAAATCCCCAAGCGCTTCGTAGGATCAAATCAAATGCAGTGCTCTCCCTCTTTTGACTGCAACTGGGGCTAACAAAATGACCCCACTGCATGTTGGCACCAGCTACACCCACGATTTCAGGTTTCACAGCAAGGAAAATGCCTCAGGTACCCACCAGAGTGCGTGGGCGGGGACAAAAAATGCAAAATTCGTCAGCAGCGAGGGGGCTGCACCCCTTTCCATCCCCCGCATTAACGGGGGGACACCCCCCTTTAAAATTCCCCCCGTGAGTGTTATTTAGGCCAAAGGGTGGCCGAAAAACCATCAACTTTTTTACCCACGTTCCTCAGCTTGTGCCTGACACCACTTACAAGCATTTGGACAGCTTCGTGTAACTAGGAACAGACGGCGAACCACGTAGGGGTGAAATGTCACATATATGTGACATCAGTGCTCTAAGGGTTAATGGATAGGAAGTGAAATATTGGATTTGGAAAGAAACGTACATACAATGTACACCTAAAAACGCTAACCACACCCTTCACGACTGACCCAACCTAAGGTGGTGCTAGGGCCAAATATATGAATATTCATTAGTTACTACTTATTATATCTCAAGAACTATTTCACTTTTTTGAATCATTTTTGTACAATTTTTATATCTCAAGATGTTCTAACTCCAAAGAAAATTTTAAATGTAGATGAAATCTACAATGTGAGTAGTCGATCGCCAATTATGGTAGTGTAAGGTACATATTTCTTCGTCTGTGTAGTAGATAATAAAACAAAACTTGCTGTCAGCACTCAACGTACTAAAGATCTGAAAACTTACAGAACAGATTTTCAATACAATCTCTATAGCAGCATATTCTCCACCATATCGTGTATCTCATCACTATAAATCATCAAAGAAAGATCAGAGGCTCTATACAATTTTAGAGTCACACCTCCTGAAGTACTATATGAAATATCATAGGCTATACATTGAATAAGAAAAGATAAAAATGTACCTTAAACGTATGTTTTAACTTACCTAATTACAACCTGTACTTTAACCAGAAACCCATATGGAATTTCATTATTATCAAAGTGTTGTACACACTTTTTCGCATACTTAGCTCATCGTAGATCACAAATACGAGTAAATTATAAATATCACAGAATGGCACTTTACCACCTTAATGAAGTGTGGACTAAGTACATTTAATTAATAAGCATCGGTAATTATAATTTCTATGGCTATATAGTCTGTTATAGCCATAGAAATTTGCTTTGACCCTCCCTTTTTATGGTAAGGGCTGACTCAAGAGAGTACCTTGTGACCTCACTGAATTATTTGAATAGTCTCAACAGATTGCAATATAACAGTGAACTGATGTGTGACTAATTTATAAACTAATAACTCTTCACATTTTAGTAATACACTCACTATGTCTGTAGATGCACTTAAAGATGTCTTTTCCAGTCGTGAGGGTGTAGTCGGAGGTGCATTTGTTGAACTATTTGGTTTATCCACTCCACTTTTGTTGTTATGCTGAGTTTTGACAACTGACTGGTTTTCATCTATTGACTCAAACACTTGCTTGTTATCTACTTTTTTCGTGGCAGTCGCCATTTCTTTTCAAAAAAAAAACTAATTAGTATAGGGATGTGGCTGAAAGCCGCTGAATTTAGTCTCGCGATCGCGAGCCAGCCCTTGGCTAGAGGAGGGGCTGGTTCGCGAGACTAGTCGTGTCAACAAACCTAAGGTGGTTCAGTATGGTGGATCACTGTTCATGTACTTCGCGATTAAAGTAGATTTTGCCAACATTTTCTTCACCAGCCACTACCAATTGAAGCAATAAAGGCCAATTTTGCACAGCCATCAGTCCACGTCGTAGTCTGGGAACCACACTTTTACTGAATAGCACGTGGTAACTAGCTGAATTATGTCATTATAGACCTTATGCAGTTATGTCATATAATTACATGATAATACACTAAAATAAACGGTACATTCAATATTTTGAGTAAAACCACTACCACTCATGACACAGAAAATATTGGAATATGAAACCTTCTGATGTCAACTGCATAAGGTCTATAGTGGACTAAATTTGGACCCCAAGCCTGCATGATCAGTATATATTATCATTCTACATAATATAGCATGCATAACAGCTACATCATCATGCGTTCCAATTACTTTCTGGTAGCTCTTAGAATGATACAGATCCTCTTATCCACTTTGGAAAGAATGGTCACACCAGACTACCATAAATTAAATCAGAGCTATGTTATTAAAGTAAGTGGAGTTGTATCTTTCAATTGCTCCCTTCATTGGTGTAACAATCATCTTCTTGCTTGTATAAAAAAAGCATAATTGACTTCCATAAAGCTAAAAAATTGAACTCACACACTTAGATGACTGTATAGAATTTGCATGACCCTGTCACACCAACGAAAGCTTAAAGCCTCTTTCTTTAATCATCTTACACTTTCTTCCTTTTCACACAAACATAAGACTTTTTGGTCTTCATACAAGGAATTAAACAACAAGCCTTCAACTCTTCCTATAACTTTATACACACAATGGTTCAACTGCCACTGATTATATTTCTAAAGCTAATATGATGAATGACTTTATTTGTCAGTGCTTGAACTCTTTACTTCCTCCTAGTATGCCTTGCGTCTGCCCCTCAGACCTCATCTATACCCCTGAAGCCATTAACCAACTAATATCTTAATTACCAACAATTACATATCCTGGACTTGATGGAATATCATCAAAAATGCTCAAAGCTACAGCACACTCAGTTTCTGTCCCCCTAAGCAATCTATTTAACTTTCTTCTGGGACCTTCCTGACAGACTGGAAAACTTCTGTGACAAAAACCATAAAATTTGTATGCTCAATTTGGTTTTAGACAATCTTCTCTACTGAATCTGCTCTCACTATAACAACTCATTCTTGGTTCTCACTTCTTGAATCTAAATTCTCTATCTGTGCTGTCTTCTTCGATTTACGTAAGGCTTTTGATTCCATTCCTCATAGACCCCTTCTTGATACAGTGTTATTAACATCCCTCTTCACTTAGTCAATTGGTTTCAGTTATACTATCATTATCACAGTAGAATTTGAAGTGTAATAATTGTCACTGTTAGAATTATACAGTAACACAGACAGCTGTTAATGGCTGAGCCAGGTGTCATTACCAGTTACAGTAAACTGTGGAACACAGTCATCTATCCCTAAGCTAATCCTTAGCTAGTAGTAGTATATACTGATGAGTAGCTCTGCACAGATTCACGCGCAGGAGCCACGGTTTTGTGTAGTCTCGTCCCCAGACTACCACGCCCCACGGCAGGCGTAGTAGTCTGGGGACGAGACTATATAAGTTTTGTGATGACAGACGGCCCGTGAGACTAGCCCTTGCCGCTTAACCGCCATTTTGCGTGCGGTATAAGGCGTTGTCTCGAGGCTAAGAGCCAGCCACTACTTTCATTTCAAGCTGTGATTCGACAGCGATAGGCTTCAAACAAGATGAGCTGTGTTTTACTGAACTCTTTTGTTATCTGAATGTTGTTAAACGGCGATCGTGAGTTACAAAAATTGTCATAACTTTAAAAACAGAAAGGTTTTAGCAAAAGACTATTGTTACTTTTGATCTTTGTATGCTTTGACGTCTGCTGGTAGTACATGTATTTTCAAAGTGCCAATGTTCGTACGTTCGCTGGAATTTTGCCGACAGACAAACAGACCCTTTAAATTGTAGGCAAGTGGTTTTATGTCTGTTTTGAAAAGTTCAGTAATGAAGCATTGCTGCAACATGTAGACAACTTGGTTACTGTAGAGTAAAAGAAAAAACTGCTGCTACACAGTGAGTAACTATATATATGCAGTAATCAATTCTCATATATAGTTCTTTCAGTTTGCTTGACCACAATAAACAATCAGGATTATTGTTTTCATAGAGTGATTAGTTGAATGTTTGCCATGGGAATTCACATGAAAAAAAAATTATATCTAAGTACAGAAATGTGCACTAAACTGTCGTCTGTGTTAAAGCTAAGAGTGCATTGGTGATGTGTGGTCAACAATAGTTAGTACCAAGGGTCAATGTTGTGCAATCATACTAGAATATAGCAAAGTATCACATCATTTATTTATATAATTATGTATAGAATATTGTAACTTAATGCCATGTTGAATAATGTTGCAAGTATAATTAATTATATCATAATTATAATGTCAAAAAAAAATGATGTTGAAACTTTTCCTGAGAAGAGAACCAAGTTACAAACAAACACCCATCCACTCTGGCATAACTACACACTTTGCATGCTTAAAGGAGGGTGTAAGGCTTCTATATAACTGGAATTCGAGCTGAAATAATTTTCTTTCATACTGCGTGATTTTTACTTTTGCATGCATGTAACTAAGTTTGTATCATACACTGCAAATAAAAAGTGTTACTTCAACCAATCAGTCAATTGCATGCCAATTTAATAATAATATTATGCCTTTTCACACCATACTGCAGTTTTAAGCTGTTGAAAGGTAAGCCAATTTGTATTTTAATATATAGTGTTGAAATGTTGTGTTCACAATGACTAAGTAAATTAATAGTGGATGATGACAGATAGAATGTAAACTGTGAATCATGAATAATTAACATTTATTGTGAATAACATTTAAACACCCTGGCCTACTCTTCAACACCTCAATTGAGCAGTCGTGCAATTGAGGTTGAAATAACCAAATGTTTTTGCAGTGTATACATATTAATTAAACTTGCATGAGCTCTTGTCATTGCATTGTAGAAATAACATTTGTATTACTATAACAAAAATCATATCATAGTTATATCTTATACATGGTGACTGGAAATTTGAGCAAATGTATACATTTTGTGATGAAATGTTCTTAAGAAACGAATAAATTGTTGTCAGTGTTTACGAAAAGAAAAGAGTGATGAAACTGTAGAGATGAGAATTGTAGTTTAATGCTGATGTATATATAATAGTTATATACACTGCAAAAATAAAATTGTTAAAATAACTAATTTATTGGTTAGTACAGTTTTAATTTAGATGGTCATGTAGGTTGTTATGCCTGTATGGCGATATGATTTTACTTGTACTAATTATAATCCAATAATTATAATCAATTTCAATTATCCTTTTACTGCATCTCTATGGGATATACAAAACAAAAGCGAAATAACATTTTAAATAAATCATTTTTGGTTTCCGTCTTTGTGCATCTAATATGATTATATTACAAGTATCTTGTATCATATCACTGCAAAACAAGTGTATATAGAGAAAACAAGTGTATATAGAGAAAAAAGTATCCCTATGATTGCTTTGTGGTGTCCAGGATTCAGTAATCACGGCATGGCTGACTTTATCATACCTGAAACACAACAGCCTATTATTAATAGTTATTATTTTCATTATCTACTCTCCTTACCTTTTAAAAGACTTTGTAGAACTTCAGGAATATATTTCAGGCAGAATAGCTAGCTGTTAGTTCCAGTTTCTACATAAGCAACTTAGCTTTCTTCCTGCTGGTCTGTAGAGCTCCCAGCGTGCGTTCTTTTACACGCCACAGTCATTAATTGACCGAGTTCCCCCTGGAAATGACCTAACTTCCTTAACTACGTGTATATACAACGCATACTCGCGTAAGTGACACAAACATATTATATATATATATACATTAAACCCCGTGGAAAGCGATTTCAGTTGGTTACCTCAATGTCATGCCAATTTAATAATATGCCTTTTCACACCATACTGCAGTATTAAGCTGTAGGAAGGTAAGTCAGTTTGTAATTTTAATTTATAGTATTGAAATGTTGTGTTCACAACGACTAAGTAATTCAATAGTGAAGGATGACAGATAGAATGTCAGTTATTATGTAAACTTATATTGGGGAAGTATTGACATGTAAACTGTGAATCATGAATAATTAACATGTTATTGTGAATAACATTCCAGGTTTAGCTGGCCTACACTTCAACACCTCAACTGAGCAGTAATGGGATATTTGAAATGCAATCGAAGTAACCAATTGATAGGTTGAAATAACCAAACGTTTTTTGCAGTGTATGTTTCCCATTTTTGAATGGGTATATTTGCTAATATATGTACATAATATATACTATACTATACCTTGCAACATGCACGGATATGTGTATATTTAGCATATGCTCTTAAGACAAAGTATATATTATATAAACCATGCTAGATATACTACCTGCTGGTGTTCAGAAGTTTATGTGGATATACCATTTGGTGTCGAGTTGTCTCCACAAGAAATCTCCTCCTATCTATGCACTTCAATAATAATAATTATTAGTATAATTATTTTCACATTTCCTCTAGTTTCAATAACAGTATAGATCAGTACATATCTATTGAGCATTGCCCTTCTGTACAAGATCATGAAAAAAACACAGAACTCCATTTGCTGAGATGTTCTTACAGACAAGTGACCATTCAAAATTGCAAGCCAGTTCAAATATATTGTGGTAAATTAAAAATTTTAAAAGTAAATATAAGTAAGTAAATTTGTTAGCTAGTTACTATCAGTATTATTATACTGCATGTGTATGACAGTGTCACAGTGAACATGCAAAATATAGTGACCTTACAACTACATGATAGTATTAGCATGATTAATAATGAAAGAGTTTATCTTCTCCTACAGCTACAACCTAGAAAAAAACATCAAAAACAAGTGTATATAGAGAAAAAAAAGTATCCCTATGATTGCTTTATGGTGTCCAGCATTCAGTAATCATGGCTGACTTTATCATGCCTGAAACACAACAGCCTATTATAGTTATTATTTTGATTATCTACTCTTTTTACCTTTTAAAGAATCTTGTAGAACTTTAGGAATATATTTCAGGTAGAATAGTTAGCTAGTAGTTCCAGTTTCTAATTCCATTCTATGTAAGCTAGAAAAATAAAAAAAACATACGCAAGTTTCCCTATCACACTTGTGGCGAGGGTTTGCCAATTCTGCACTGCGAGTGGCATTCATTTAACTGTGCAACCTGTTGCATTTCCTGGTGATTGTTCATTCTTTAATTGCTTCATCTTGATTATGAATTTGGATTCTGTATTCAATGATTACTTGATTAGTACGAATGCAACTTTTGGTGGAGGGTTCTCCTCAAATTACAAGTGCATTAGAAGTTTTATTTAAGTTATTTACAGCATTAAGATTCTGGCAAAAGTGTTTTTAACTAAAGTGTTTGATCTATACAGTTTGCATCAAACCATGAAATGCATGTACAAAAGCACTTGCAACTGTTTATTGTAATCTACAGAATTTTAAGAAAAATAATTTTCAGTTTGATTACATTAAATTAACATTAAACAGATGCTTTTAGACAGGAACATTATAACACAATTGTCACAGGATTGCAAATTAAAAAGGGAAAAATTCCTAAATGTCTACACTAATTACAAATACAGTAACAACTGCTATAAAATTTATAATCATGCATTTTCACTGTAGTTTCAATTGATGAGTTAGCTATGAGGTGTAAAACAATTTATTTCAATGAAGTTGCTGAAGTAGCTAACTAGTTCACCTATATATAGAGAACAAACATAAATTATTTCGTACATATACTATTTTACATTGAAGTTTGCAATTTTAACGAGTTTAATGATTAGAGGTTAATTCATTAACCCTTAGAGGCAAGGGCGTAGCTAGCAGTAGGCTAGGGTAGGCTTTAGCCTACCTTCAGATTTTGAACTTATTTCTTAATTACTTCTCAAATACTGTATATAATAAAATTAAAATAAATTATATACTTACAGAATAAATAATAATGATAATTATGTTGGAAATATAATTGTTTTCCAGACAACTTTTGATTCTTTTCAGTAAATACAACTTGAGATAACTTCTATAGCGCCATATTAGGCTGGGTTAGACAACTGTTACGAGATTATTAATTGACCACACCCATCATGAATAATTAATTAGCTAAAATTTTCGGCGAGCTGTGCGTGCCATTTACGTTTAGCCTACCCTATTCATTCTTCCTGGCTACGCCCTTGCTTAGAGGACTGATGTCACATATATATATATGTGACATTTGACCCCTACATGGTTCGCAGTGTTTTCCTAGCATTACGAAGCACTCCTAATGCTTGTAATTGGTGTCTGGGACAAGCCCATGAAAATGGCTAAAAACGTTGATGGTTTTTCAGCTGCCCTTTGGCCTAAATAATGAGTACGGGGGGAATTTTAAAGGGGCCCCGTAAATGGGGGTTCTAAGGGGGCTGTGGCCCCATGTTGCCCTTGCAGTTTGCGGTTTTAGTGACCCCGCCCGTGCACTCTGGTGGGTACCTGAGGTATTTCCCTTGTTGTAAAATTTGAAATCGTGGGTGTAGCTGGTGCCAACATGCAGTGGGATGATTTTGTTTGTCCTAGTTCCAGTCAAAAGAAGGAGAGCACTGCATTTGATTTAATCCTATGAAGCGCTTGGGGACTTTCGAGTCCCGGTAAGCAATTTGGTAGAAGTAGTACACCATGTCGGAAAAGGAGCCAAGTTTGGGATAAAGAAAGTGGAAGGTGGCAAAATATATGCAGCAGAAATGCCAGTGTTGGAAATGGGAAACATTTTGAGAAACAAGCTCAGCCCTCTAAGATGATTTATTGTAAAATAGAACTGGCATAAAATACACTGCGGATGCATAACATACCTCGAGTTCCTTTTTTTTCAGATGAGAAATACACAATAAATGTGTACGAAAATGAGATGATAAATAGTAAAGTCAAACTGCATATTACTATGCACTGTAATCCAAGTTTAAAGCTGTCTTTGTCCTGTGAAACGAGATGAATATTAAACACATAGTATTGCCTGGAAATGCTTTATTTGGTTAGATAATTACATGTAATATAATTATGTTTAGCAGTTATTATATTTGAATATAAGATCAGTACTTGGCTGCTCTAGAGGAATATATATATATATATATACCAATAGTTTTTAATGTTGCTCACCATTAATTTTTTTCTGTGACTGAGTGCACACAAATCCGGTTTTACTCTTTAACGAGAATTAATCACACACTTAGACAGATTCAACACTGGTGAGTTATATAGCTCAACTAGCTAGACAGAACTATGTCTATATATAGAACTATCTTTGCACGAAAATATTGTATTATTTTTCAAAATTAATTTTAATAAAATACTAATAAAGTTAAATCATTCTCTCCAGATTGAAAGAAATGCATAGATTCAGGAAATTCAATGTTCAGAAAGTGTTACATCACTTTCCAAAAATAAACAATTATTTTATTATTGTGTGAATGACGAACCATAATATTAAGAGAACTATTAAAGTTTATTGGAAGTGGTTCAATTAAATAATTTAAATTCTGTGGGTGATATCATGATACTTTGGCTTGTGATAGGAGAACTATTAAAGTTTATGTAAGAGCTCCAACAAGATTCTTTATAATGGATGTCATAATTTATAGCAACAGCTGAATATCAGTGAAAATAGGAATAGGTCTTGGAGTTGGTGTTCCACTTGTATTAGTTATATGTGGACTTGGATGCATGATAAAATGTATAATGAATGATAAACGAAAAATGGCAACTGAAAATCAACAAAATGGACGAAAACAACTATATAATGCATTAGATAATGATGAACCAGAAGTACAATAATGATTATGATTGTTTTCCATAGCTTCAGTGTATATTCATACACTATGTTTGTGTGACAAATATGTTATGACAATTTGGGAAGTGGGTTTTGTCAATTAATGGCCTGGGTGTGGTGAATGTGTGCTTGAGATACCGACCAGTTAGAACAAAGAAGCTTGTGGAGTAAACAAAATGAATAGAAATGCACTTTGACATAATTGAAGTTGTGGCTTTATTCAGGTAACATTAACGGTTTCTGTAAATATCTCCATCCCCAATTACTACTTCTGTAAATCAAAGCAATCATAGGGATCCTTTTTTTTTCATATACCTTGATTGTATATTCTCTTTGAACATAATATGTACAATTATTGTATGCTCAATAGCTCATGCAGGTGGTGGTACATAAATTGGTCTGGAATGAGAAACTCCTGCAGTATCAATTCATGAATAAAATTTTAAAATTTACTTATAACTATCAGTCTTGTTCACTGCTGGTGCCCCCCTTAAATTTTGGTGAGGCCAATAGTTTGGTACACATGATAGTTATTATTGCTATTGGTGCACCCCCATTTAAAAAACATCTTCCTTTGCCTATGTGTGACGTCATAAGGTACTCACTGAAATTTTCAATTTCTGCAATATTGAAACTGATAGTCAACAATTATAGTCCTCCTTTGACTTACTGAAGTTGTCTCTTTTCCAAAATGTTTACATTTTCATTTTTTTTGAAAACTCTAGAAAATGCAGTCACATATGCAGCACACAACTCTTTAATGTTTGAGTTTCCAATAAGTGTATACAGTCCATACAATGTTCATTGCTTTATAAAAATATAATTATTTATTGAGTGTTTTAGCTACTTTTTGTGAAGCATCACATAACCACATATTCTAATCATTTTTAAAAATTAATTTTTCAAATTGTTGAGAAAGAGACAAAAGATTTTAAACACTTTTCTAAAATTTCAGTAAGACAAAGATGGATTATAATTCATAACTATGAGCTTCAATTTTGACAATTTAGAAAATGTTCAGAGTGTACCCTAACAGGTTTGAGGAAATCAAGCAATTCAAAACGAAACAATGCTTTGATACATTACTATGTACATAACAAAACATTTACTGAATTAATTGTACAATGATTTCTTATCAATGATGAAAGCAAAAAAGGTAATAACTATTTTTGTTATAACCCTTAGAGGACAGAGCTTGTTTTTCAAATTCTTCCCATTTCCATCACTGGTTTTTCTGTTGCATATATTTTGGCCACTGTTCACTTTCTCTACCCCGAACTTGGCTCCTTTTCTGACATGGAGTACTACTTCTACCAAAATGCTTACTGGTACTTGAAAGTCCCCAAGCGCTTAATTTGTAGGACTAATTCAAATGTAGTGCTCTTCCTCTTTTGATTGCAACTGGGGCAAACAAAATGACCCCACTGCATGTTGGCACCAGCTACACTCATGATTTTGGGTTATACAGCAAGGAAGCTACCCACCAGATTGTGTTGGCAGGGTCACTGAACCAAACCCCTATTAACAGGGGACACTCCTTTAAATTTCCCCCGTACTTGTTATTTAGGGCAAAGGGTGGCTGAAAAACCATCAACGTTTTTAGCCATTTTCATGGGCTTGGGCCTGACACCAATTACAAGCATTTGGAGAGCTTTGTAATACTAGGAACACACTCTGAACCACATAGGGGTCAAATTGTAAATACATGTGACATCAGTACTCTAAACAGATTAGATACTAGGTCATGAATAAAACTTAAACGATTAACAGAAACTGTTTCACTTTCCAGTGTTTGAGTTTCTTGAAACATACACTTTGTGTCACACTGATGGACGAATAATATGACATTCACATTTTTTGTAGACGGTACCAACAACTATACATTAGTACTAGTGACCGGATGGAACATAATGTTGTGGACTTTATTATAATTATTTTATTACTCTTACCTGATCACTATACTTCACATACTCTACTATATTAGCACGTTTTAATGACTGACATACAACTGCTTTGTATGGAATTATTGCATCATCGTGATCTATGCCCTCCAACACAATCACAGGTTATATATATATATATAATTATATGCAGAAAATCTCTCTTATCATCTTGAACTTTCATAAGACCTTTGTATTCTATAGTAAGTATTTTGAAGTCAAGAAGTCTTACTTCCAAGATATCTGGAATTTTCTATAATGTAGATACATGTAACTGAAGAATGAAAATCAAGGAAATGTTCACTACTTTACATATATTTCATTGTGGCAAATCAGTTTTTCACACTCTATTTCTTGCTCAATTTTACATCATGCACTGTTACAGTTTTAAGTAAATTGATTTGAAGTCAAATAAAAACCATCTTCCACCTCTGGACCACTAAATAGCTACCATCATGTAAAATCAGCTATTAAGTGGGCGTGATGATAGATTTTTTTTGGTATGTTATATTACTTTGAAGATTATGCTTTAAAAATAGAATAAAATGAATATAGCACATTAATTTATACATGTATCTTGTCATGTTTCCTTTTAAGATCTGTCACTAAAGATGTAAACACCTTTAAAAAATAGGAAAGTATGAGAAGAGATTATAAGAGAAACAAGATTTATAGAGAAAAAAAGTATCCCTATGATTGCTTTGTGGTGTTCAGCATTCAGTAATCATGGCGGACTTTATCATGCCTGAAACACAACAGCCTATTATAGTTATTATTTTGATTATCTACTCTGTTTATCTTTTAAAGAACCTTGTAGAACTAAGAATATTTCAGGTAGAATAGCTAGCTATTAGTTCTAGTTTCTACATAAGCTACACAGCTTTCTTTCTGCTGGTCTATAGACTAGAGCTTGAGCGCGCGTTCTTTTACGTGCCATGCCCATTAATAGACCGAGCCGCCGGGAATGATGTAACTTCCTTAACTACGTATACAACGCATACTTGCGTAAGTGACACAAACATATATATATAGTTCGAACCCGTGGGAAAGCAATCATAGGGATGGCCCTACGGGCCATAAATATAAATAAATAAGCATGCATCATCAAATTAAAAATTAAGTTATAAGATTGCTATAATTACAAAATTATCTACATGGTATTATGTATATAGAGTTTGGTTTAGCGCATTTTCGAGGGGGAAGGGGCAAAGTGAAATACCCTAAGCCTACTATTAATTACATCCACTAAATTTAGAAATATTTAAACCCACATTCATTAATTTCTTAGCCACGCACAATATGCCTAATAAGAAATAAATTTGTTGTATGTAGCTAAAATCACTAAAATTACATGTAGTACAGACAATTAAAAGTAGGCTTGAGGTATTTATGTCTTTTGGGTAGGATGGGCTGATTTTTGTATCACAAAACGAATACACAAAATGTATACCACAGGTGAGGCTCATATATAATACTGTGTCCACAACACACTCTAAAAGGTAATTTATACATGAATTAAGCCTATATCTGGTCACAGATATAGTACATGTATTATAGTCTGTTCACATTCACGATGTCCTCAAAATTATGATGTGATGACTTTACATGTATATGTAATATAATTGTATAGTTTAATGTCATAAGGTTAATACATGATTATACTGTAATTCTATAATGAAGCAATGGATTGAAATTTGACATACACACACAAAAAAAAAACGGGAAGGATAATTACATGAAAATGGTACAGGTAAAAGATTGTTGTTCATTTCAAACAAAAGTTATGACGTTTTCTGAGGACAAGGTGAATGTGAATGACCTTTAGTATACCTTATCAATATTGGTTTGATATTGTGGATCAATACTGCTTACTTCAAAGTGTCTTATTCCATGACTATCAGCAAGCTATAATAGAACAGCATGCATAAATTAATGCATACATAATAATTACATGTATATACTGTATGTAATGTGATATTGAAATTGTTTTTTGTAGTCCTGCCCTGTCCCTGTTTTTTCAGTACTTGTTTGTCTTATTGTAGTTGTGTAATGAATATAAGAGTCTAATTGTCAAATGTTCATCCTGTGTTAAGTATGTATGATTTACATTTCAAAAAATACTTTTAGATCAATCCTACAATTCTGCTTAGTTATAACATTATAATTATAGTATATTTCATAACTTTACTTTGCCATAGTTACCCTAAAGCAATCATAGGGATACTTTTTTCTCAATATATAGTTACAGATGGCAGAGTTATTTATCACCAAATGCAAATTTATATCATTTTGAATTTGTAATGTAATGGTTTAACTACCTGAGCACTAGTGACTGAATCGATCCCAATAATTGTATTGTTGAAACTCAGTTCTTCTTTCAACTACATATACATGTACATGTACTTCAGTTAATTACAGAGGTCATAATTATACAACTTACTAATTGTCCTTTCTGAGAACTAATCACACGATCATTACTTAAATCACACTTGTTAGCTACTAACACAATTTCTGCTTCCGACTTAATATCCTGCAAACAAAACAATAATATAGTTACTGTATCACATGATAACATATTAAGTTCAATAAGATGACAATGAAGGACCACCTCAACCATGATTAACAATATTTACAAAATCAATTTTTGTAGTTGCTATTATGTATTAATTAATTAGCCGAGAGACACTGTAAAAAGTTCTAACAGACGTGAGCCCTTGAAGGGTACATGTACAGACGTGAGCCCTTAAAGGGTACATGTACAAATCTATGTGTGTATACATTGTACATGTAAATGTAAAAGTGGGGAAAACATGACAATTATTATTAGTGATGCACCAATATTCCAATAAACTGATAACTACTTTAGATATGTACTGATAACCGATACCAATCTGATATTATATCTACCTTCTAGTTTCTGATTATTTCATTGACATTGAGCATTTTCTCAATAATTATGATTATCATAAAAGCGATTGATGATGCTATAATCACAAGAAATAACATTATTGGTACATGTTTTACAATATCGATTACATCTTTCAGAAAAACCAACACCAATAATAAAAATAATGACCAATAACGATTACCAATCGTGCATTTATTATACATGGATGCCAATAATTTGTTACATTTAGACAATCATTAATCAATTAGGAAGACTACTATATTATGTATCCAGGGTAAAGCAATTATTGATCCACCTAGATACTAAGTTTACTTTACTTGGGTTCTTGTGGTTATAACTTGAAATTTGTAAAGGTCATTCACATTCACCTTGTTGTTAGAGAAACTGTTCATAACTTTAGTTTGTAATGACTAACAATCTATTTACCTGTACCATTCCATTTTTGTGTATGTTATATTTCAATCTATTGCTAAGTTATAGTATAATCATGTATTAATTTTATGACATATTAAACTATATACACTATACTACATATAAACACCCCATCATTGTGAATTTTTTTTACATGTAGCTGTGTATTAAGTAGTTAATGCATTCTTAAGTTCACATTAATGTGTTTAAAATGTGATCAGGTGAATAGTATAGGAATATGTGACTGGCTCACGAGTTACATGTATAATATTATACTAAATTCAGAGTTTGCAAATAGTCCCAGAGGGACCTTCTTTGCTGGGCATATTCTCTTTTACCAACAAAAGATTTGGTTTTGACCACCAACGTTTTGACTAGATACTCTAGCTTTCATCAGGGTAACAAAAGCAATGTATGAAAGATGGATTTATATAGTGTTACATATCATGGGACAGTGGGTTGTATGACTAATTCTATGTTTAACAGTTATGTATACATCATCAAACATCAGGTCCTGATAACAGTTTTTATTGTCAAGTGACCGATATCCCATTCACCATCACATTTGACCGGCTCTGAGAAAACCAGTGTTATGGATCAAAATATAATTTTGAGATATGATCAAAAATAGACAGTTCCTCCAAATAAAGTATTTGTGACTATCATGGTTTAATCGCTTACTGTAGCTTTGTCATTCTATAGTGCTCTATTCAGGTAAAACAAAAATCAATTTTGAAAATTTGATCCATAAGACTGGTTTTCATAGAGCCGGTCACATATACACGATAAAAAATTACAGAATCTGTTTAATACATTACATTAATCTGTACATGTGTGTCTATATTCTTTAATTATGTGTACTATGCATGTAGTAGTGTACTTATGTAATGTTGATATGTAGAAAAAGCATTTAATTTTATGGCTAAGGTAGCATAACAATCTTGTTCCTGTACCTTTTTAAGCCTAAATATGTTTTCTCTACATATATACAAATGTACATGTACACTAGTGTTGCTTTAGTTAACTATAACTATAACTAAAACCCATTTTAGTAAGGCATTTTGACCTTTAGTTAACTAAACTATAACTAACTAAAATTTTGAGAAACCAGGCATGCTATAACTATAACTAAAAGTAGTCATTATTATCAAACTAAAACAACACTATTGTATATGTGACAGTACCATACTATGGAAAGCAATCATAAAGATCATCATGATGGCCCTTTGAGTTATAACAAGTTTCATACTTCTCTGATTGCTTTGATCCATTCATTTATCTTATCACATGATTCTGGTTTAGTTACATCATATACCAGTACTATACCCTATAACAGGAAAAAAAATACATTAAATAATTTGATGGAGTCAACCAAAGCTAAAAAGAATTCTAGTAAAGTAACAAAAATAAGACTTCAGAATTTGCACTTATTCTGATACCTATACTAGTATACAAGTGTGTGCAACCCTAATTGTTTCTCTTCTTAGTGTCTGTTATTTCGCAAATTACCTATACAACATACACAATATTTGTCAGGTTTCACAGATTACTCTATTGTCTAACTACATACACGTAAGTACAGTCTGGATATACTTTAAGATAATGTGCAACTGATGGCGGCAAAGCTACATGTACCCGTAACAATTATGGGCTGAACATATCTCATTGTAGAAAAAAGAAATGGCAATTAATATAATAATTAACACTGTGCCCATGTGTGTGAATGATTGTAAACACAGATGATGATATCTGATTATGCCTGAATATAAATAATTTGGATTATGAAATAAAGGTGTACAATGTATATGGGTAAATGAGTGTCTAGCTAGAACTACATGTAACTGAACTAAAACTGAGAGAAATACATTAAAACTAAAACTAATTCAGAAGTACATGTAGGAATGTAACTATATTTAAAACCCAATTATCCATTTAAATATTTAAAATAGTGCACTTCTTAAAGCGTACTATGATCACTTTATATGGTGTGCTATATGGGACAAAGCTAGTATACTTTATATAGATGTGCTTGCCCACATTTCTAGTGCATCATGCCATTCTGGTGTTAGGAAGTGGACACAGTCCTGCCTGCAGTGTCAACAGTCCAAGTCAACCATTTGCAACTCCAGATGCTCGATTTGACAAGACCCACATTGGAATTGTTGATCTACTAACTTGTTCAAAAGGCTAGGCTTATCTTTTCACCTTCATTGACCATCTCACAAATTGGCCCGAAGCCATTGCTGACATCACCTAGGAGAAAGTCACACTATCATCGGTGATTGGATCTCACAATTACATGCTTCATTTACAATTATAATGCACAACTAACCATGAAGGTCAGTTCGAGTCAACACAATGGATTGACATGTTTCCATTAATGGTCCAACTATATCTCTACCATCACTGACATTACCACCTACAAAAGACATACATGTAATATCAGTTTCTACAAGATTTACTCATTCAGCATGAAATGTTCAACACACTATTTATGAAACCCTGTTCATGATTAACAGTTCGTATGTCAGTATTGTTTTAACATACTTGCGCTCCTCTGAAATATGTCTCAAGAGTTAATACTGTTTTACAGTGCTCACCACCACCATCCCTATAATAATGATAAAAAACTAAATAGACAATAAAACTACCAAACAGAACAATGGACAGATGGTAAACTGGATGGTATGGTCCATCTGTATGAGTTTGTGTGATTAATCTATAGGTGTATATATTCATAATTATGCATATTAAATCTATACGTGTAGATATTGTAGACAAGTACACCAATTACTGTCAAAAAAACTGCTATAGTGCCGAGTTATTACTGTGACTTTTTATACTGTAGGACATTGTTTAATAAATAAATATATTCAATGAACTGAACTGTATACCAGACAATGTCCTGCATGACTGGCTGTTTCCATGCCACTGTGTATAGTACTGTACTCTACTGTAATATGCTGTGCTCTACTATGATTATACACTACAACACTATTCTAAACAGTATTTCTATATACAAAGTAACAGCAATTAAATACCCAGCCTGAAATGTATCTGAGGCTCAACTCAGCCAACAAAGACGGAAATCTTTGATTTTAAACACTACTATTGTCAAAATCAGTCATTTCTATCTCCAATAGGGTGGATAGTTTATTCCCAAATAACTCTCACCATATTTGAAACTTGATTTTTCTTCCTTCAACTGTCAGTATTTTTAACTTCACTTCCAAACCTGTTTGATAATACAAAGACTTAAATGATAGTATTATACAGACAGATATGAGCAGAGTACAGAGTATTGCCATTTAAGTATCAGTATTTAAGCACCAGTATTAGTATTTACTAAAGATTCAAGATGCATGTACAAGTACATTGTTTATTATGTTCAAAAACATTTACCTCATAGCCAATTCCCTATGTAAATAGACAAAATTAGCTATCCAAGCAACATCATCTATTTTAAAGGTCTAGAGTCTAGAAAGGATAAGGGTTAAATCTGGTACAGCAAGTCACCTATGAGCATTAACTGAGTACATTGTAAAATGAATGCACTCGCAGTACAGAACCCTCACCACAAGTTGTGATTTGGGAAACAACTTGAGAATAATTCAGTCATTGACAAGGAAATAACTGCAGCAGAGTTTGATGGTGCACCATATGAACTTATCAAAAACACTGAACTGCAGACAATATTTGCCTACTGATTTTCTACATTTAACATTAAAACAAGGAAACAATAATGGAGCTGAAAAACCCCCTAACAACGGCTGTTAAAATTCATGAAAGGATACCAGTGAAATTTTTTTAAGTGCCAAATTCTCTGCAGTGAGACAGATGCTATGACAACAATGTGCAAAGCCTGTTGATAAACATGGCTATGTCTACCTGGTGTACTACCATTTCCTATTTACTAGTGCACTACACCTAGTATGAATATAATTAAGTAGGTAGTAATTACACAACTAACACAGATGCTATGACAACAATGTGCAAAGCCTGTTGATAAACATGGCTATGTCTACCTGGTGTACTACCATTTCCTATTTACTAGTGCACTACACCTAGTATGAATATAATTAAGTAGGTAGTAATTACACAACTAACACAGATGCTATGACAACAATGTGCAAAGCCTGTTGATAAACATGGCTATGTCTACCTGGTGTACTACCATTTCCTATTTACTAGTGCACTACACCTAGTATGAATATAATTAAGTAGGTAGTAATTACACAACTAACACAGATGCTATGACAACAATGTGCAAAGCCTGTTGATAAACATGGCTATGTCTACCTGGTGTACTACCATTTCCTATTTACTAGTGTACTACACCTAGTATGAATATAATTAAGTAGGTAGTAATTACACAACTAACACAGATGCTATGACAACAATGTGCAAAGCCTGTTGATAAACATGGCTATGTCTACCTGGTGTACTACCATTTCCTATTTACTAGTGTACTACACCTAGTATGAATATAATTAAGTAGGTAGTAATTACACAACTAACACAGATGCTATGACAACAATGTGCAAAGCCTGTTGATAAACATGGCTATGTCTACCTGGTGTACTACCATTTCCTATTTACTAGTGTACTACACCTAGTATGAATATAATTAAGTAGGTAGTAATTACACAACTAACACAGATGCTATGACAACAATGTGCAAAGCCTGTTGATAAACATGGCTATGTCTACCTGGTGTACTACCATTTCCTATTTACTAGTGTACTACACCTAGTATGAATATAATTAAGTAGGTAGTAATTACACAACTAACGCAGATGCTATGACAACAATGTGCAAAGCCTGTTGATAAACATGGCTATGTCTACCTGGTGTACTACCATTTCCTATTTACTAGTGTACTACACCTAGTATGAATATAATTAAGTAGGTAGTAATTACACAACTAACACAGATGCTATGACAACAATGTGCAAAGCCTGTTGATAAACATGGCTATGTCTACCTGGTGTACTACCATTTCCTATTTACTAGTGTACTACACCTAGTATGAATATAATTAAGTAGGTAGTAATTACACAACTAACACAGATGCTATGACAACAATGTGCAAAGCCTGTTGATAAACATGGCTATGTCTACCTGGTGTACTACCATTTCCTATTTACTAGTGTACTACACCTAGTATGAATATAATTAAGTAGGTAGTAATTACACAACTAACACAGATGCTATGACAACAATGTGCAAAGCCTGTTGATAAACATGGCTATGTCTACCTGGTGTACTACCATTTCCTATTTACTAGTGTACTACACCTAGTATGAATATAATTAAGTAGGTAGTAATTACACAACTAACACAGATGCTATGACAACAATGTGCAAAGCCTGTTGATAAACATGGCTATGTCTACCTGGTGTACTACCATTTCCTATTTACTAGTGTACTACACCTAGTATGAATATAATTAAGTAGGTAGTAATTACACAACTAACACAGATGCTATGACAACAATGTGCAAAGCCTGTTGATAAACATGGCTATGTCTACCTGGTGTACTACCATTTCCTATTTACTAGTGCACTACACCTAGTATGAATATAATTAAGTAGGTAGTAATTACACAACTAACACAGATGCTATGACAACAATGTGCAAAGCCTGTTGATAAACATGGCTATGTCTACCTGGTGTACTACCATTTCCTATTTACTAGTGTACTACACCTAGTATGAATATAATTAAGTAGGTAGTAATTACACAACTAACACAGATGCTATGACAACAATGTGCAAAGCCTGTTGATAAACATGGCTATGTCTACCTGGTGTACTACCATTTCCTATTTACTAGTGTACTACACCTAGTATGAATATAATTAAGTAGGTAGTAATTACACAACTAACACAGATGCTATGACAACAATGTGCAAAGCCTGTTGATAAACATGGCTATGTCTACCTGGTGTACTACCATTTCCTATTTACTAGTGTACTACACCTAGTATGAATATAATTAAGTAGGTAGTAATTACACAACTAACCCAGATGCTATGACAACAATGTGCAAAGCCTGTTGATAAACATGGCTATGTCTACCTGGTGTACTACCATTTCCTATTTACTAGTGTACTACACCTAGTATGAATATAATTAAGTAGGTAGTAATTACACAACTAACACAGATGCTATGACAACAATGTGCAAAGCCTGTTGATAAACATGGCTATGTCTACCTGGTGTACTACCATTTCCTATTTACTAGTGCACTACACCTAGTATGAATATAATTAAGTAGGTAGTAATTACACAACTAACACAGATGCTATGACAACAATGTGCAAAGCCTGTTGATAAACATGGCTATGTCTACCTGGTGTACTACCATTTCCTATTTACTAGTGCACTACACCTAGTATGAATATAATTAAGTAGGTAGTAATTACACAACTAACACAGATGCTATGACAACAATGTGCAAAGCCTGTTGATAAACATGGCTATGTCTACCTGGTGTACTACCATTTCCTATTTACTAGTGTACTACACCTAGTATGAATATAATTAAGTAGGTAGTAATTACACAACTAACACAGATGCTATGACAACAATGTGCAAAGCCTGTTGATAAACATGGCTATGTCTACCTGGTGTACTACCATTTCCTATTTACTAGTGTACTACACCTAGTATGAATATAATTAAGTAGGTAGTAATTACACAACTAACACAGATGCTATGACAACAATGTGCAAAGCCTGTTGATAAACATGGCTATGTCTACCTGGTGTACTACCATTTCCTATTTACTAGTGTACTACACCTAGTATGAATATAATTAAGTAGGTAGTAATTACACAACTAACACAGATGCTATGACAACAATGTGCAAAGCCTGTTGATAAACATGGCTATGTCTACCTGGTGTACTACCATTTCCTATTTACTAGTGCACTACACCTAGTATGAATATAATTAAGTAGGTAGTAATTACACAACTAACACAGATGCTATGACAACAATGTGCAAAGCCTGTTGATAAACATGGCTATGTCTACCTGGTGTACTACCATTTCCTATTTACTAGTGTACTACACCTAGTATGAATATAATTAAGTAGGTAGTAATTACACAACTAACACAGATGCTATGACAACAATGTGCAAAGCCTGTTGATAAACATGGCTATGTCTACCTGGTGTACTACCATTTCCTATTTACTAGTGTACTACACCTAGTATGAATATAATTAAGTAGGTAGTAATTACACAACTAACACAGATGCTATGACAACAATGTGCAAAGCCTGTTGATAAACATGGCTATGTCTACCTGGTGTACTACCATTTCCTATTTACTAGTGTACTACACCTAGTATGAATATAATTAAGTAGGTAGTAATTACACAACTAACACAGATGCTATGACAACAATGTGCAAAGCCTGTTGATAAACATGGCTATGTCTACCTGGTGTACTACCATTTCCTATTTACTAGTGTACTACACCTAGTATGAATATAATTAAGTAGGTAGTAATTACACAACTAACACAGATGCTATGACAACAATGTGCAAAGCCTGTTGATAAACATGGCTATGTCTACCTGGTGTACTACCATTTCCTATTTACTAGTGCACTACACCTAGTATGAATATAATTAAGTAGGTAGTAATTACACAACTAACACAGATGCTATGACAACAATGTGCAAAGCCTGTTGATAAACATGGCTATGTCTACCTGGTGTACTACCATTTCCTATTTACTAGTGTACTACACCTAGTATGAATATAATTAAGTAGGTAGTAATTACACAACTAACACAGATGCTATGACAACAATGTGCAAAGCCTGTTGATAAACATGGCTATGTCTACCTGGTGTACTACCATTTCCTATTTACTAGTGCGCTACACCCAGTATGAATATAATTAAGTAGGTAGTAATTACACAACTAACCCTAGCTAAACAGGAGATTGTAACAGGACAACAGAAACATTGAATTTGTAACTCAACCTACTGAAATCAATAATTATTGTTTTACTTACAGTAGTTGTTATATCTTATTGTTATTCGTTTCGTCTAGTGCAATTGTATATAAGGACAATCTTTTTATTCTCTCGCTCCAACTCTAATTCACACAATATTGCTGTTTAGATATTTCTGCACTTCTACACAACCCAGGCCATATTACGAATCAATGGTAAAGAACAGACCAGCGCTGCTACAGCTACAAGAACCCATAGAAACGGCACTAAAGAGCTTGGTGGGGTCATGTGACATCCTGTGTTTTTTAATGACCCCACCCATTGAATAAAACATTCTATAACCTTGTTCTGATGATAACCTAACAATGATAGGCCTACTACTTCGGTGCGCTCGGTAACTAATAGCTTTAGCCACCTTTATGGAGGGCTCGCGTTACGCACTCGTCCCTATTTACTGGGTTCAACGTTTGTACATGATATAAGTTCTACGCCAGCATAGGGCTGATGTCACGTGACCCCGCCCACCCCCTACGCATTTTCTATGGGTTCTTGTAGCTGTTGTAGCACCATTGATCCCATATTACTAATTTGTATACATTAAATTATAATGTCAACAAACCTAAGGTGGTTCCGTATGGTGGATCACTGTTCATGTACTTCGCGATTAAAGTAGATTTTCCAACATTTCCTTCACCAGCCACTACCAGTCGAAACAATAAAGGCCAATTTTGCACAGCCATCACCATTAACATGCCACGTGGTAGTCTGGGAACCAGACTTTTACTGAATAGCACGTGGTAACTTCATTTGACACAAACAATGGCGTCCAAGGGTCAAGTGGAAGTCAATATTCCTCTACTGTTCTCTCAGCTTCAGTTGGCTGGTGAAGATGGAGATTATGACTGGGGTCTAGAACTTGTCGATAAAATCTTGAAAATAGCTCCAGATGACCAAGATGCTTTGATGTGTAAAGTTATTTGTTTGATCCAAGTAACCGAGTATAAGGATGCCCTGAAACTAATAGAGCGACTTTCTAAACAAGCAGGGAAACAAGTATGTTTGTACGAGAAAGCATACTGTCAATACAAGCAAGAAAAGTATGAAATGAGTTTACGTACTTTAGAGAAGTTGACGGAAGAGGAGAAGTCATCAACTCGTGTTTTAGATCTTATAGCTCAAATTTACTATCGTTGCGAAAAATATCAACTGTCAGCTGAAACATTTCAGAAAGGGCGTTCCAATGAAGACTCGCAAGAACGAGCAGCAAACATGGCTGCTGCACTTTCGTATTGTAATTCCACAACAGTGAACTCGATTTTGTTACAGTCACCTGTCTCTCAAGACACTATGGAGCAGTGCTTTAATTTAGCAACTACTTATTTAAATTCAAACGCAAATGAAGAGAACTTACAGAAAG
Source organism: Petrosia ficiformis (assembly GCA_947044365.1). Lineage (NCBI taxonomy): Eukaryota > Metazoa > Porifera > Demospongiae > Haplosclerida > Petrosiidae > Petrosia > Petrosia ficiformis. Next base: position 45,699,063 of record OX345636.1, read on the forward strand.
CACAAGCTCTCTTAGAGAAATCTGAAGAACTCTGTAAAGTAGCCTTAGCAGAAAGTGATGAAGATAGTGAGCAAGAATTGATCCCCATTCGAATTCAACAGGCTTACACACTTCAGTGTAGGGGTCAATTAGACAAAGCTATGAGTTTATATGCCACTGTACTGAAACAGAAACCATCAAATCCAGTACATGTAATAACCGCTGCTAATAACATTATTGTCTTGAATCGTGATAAAGATGTCTTTGACTCAAAGAAGAAAGTAAAACTTGTCGCCAACGAGGCTGGTCTGAAGAAGCTGAATTCACAACAACAAGGCGTAGTACTTTTTAATCGTTGTCTATTTGCGTTACAAATGAATCAGTTGGAACAATGTCGACAGTTATTAATTGAACTCAAATCATTGTCTCCAAATTGCGAAATAACTATATTAGTGGAGTCTGCTCTGATAAATCGTGAAAAGAAGGTGTCGGAGAGCTCAGCTTTATTGGAGCAACACATGAAATCCAATCCTAGTTCTGTCCTACTGCATCTGACTTTAGCACAAATATATTTATCGCAAGGTAATCTGACAAAGGTGAGGGAAGTGTTAGAAAAAGTGCCAGATTTGGTACAGTACTTAGGTATTGTGTCTGTGTTAATATCCTTATATACAGCAATGGGTGATGTTGATAATAGTATGACATTACTGGATTCTGTCTTCAGATGGTGGAAGACAAGAAAAGACGTTTCCAATTCAGTAAAAGAGAAGGTGTTTTGGGTTATAGCACAGTATAAACTTCAGCATAGTCGTCCTCAAGAAGCAGCAGATGTCTTTGAACACTTGTATCGTCAAGACAAGAAGAACACTCGATATCTTGCTAATCTGATCTCTGCTTATTCTCGATTTGATCCTAAGAAAGCTGAAGAACTAGGCCATCAGCTGTCTCAATTCAATTCTCTATCCATGACGATTGACATTGATGCTCTCGAACAAATGCCTAGTTTTAAACACACTCGTAGACAAGTTACTAAGGCAGAGATGGCCAAAAAACAAGAAGTTGGTCCTCAAACTTCAGAGGTCCAGAAGAAAAAGAAGAAGCGTAAGCCCAAGTTACCTAAGAATTACGATCCTTCCAAACCACCTGATCCTGAAAGATGGTTACCTCTTCGTGAAAGGTCATACTATCGTAAGGCGAAAAAGAAAGGTCAGTCAAACGTAGGGCGTGGTACACAAGGGTTGTCTGCAGCTTCTATTAGTCTTTCTGCTAAACTTGATGCCAGTAAGCCCAAAGCCACTCCTACTGAAGATGTTACCAAACGAGAAGAGGTTGGATCTACAAGAGTAAAGAATCCACCCCAGAAACCTCAACAACAAAGAAAGAAGAAGAAAGGAAAACGATAAGAAATTTTTTCATAAAAGAATATACAAAAAATTATTTGTGATTTCAATAATACGTTTCAAAAATAATGTTACTAAATTTTAATATATGATGTCACTAGCAAGAATGTAGAACACCTGTATGAATGTAATGTTAGTAGTATGACATGGTATGTATTATCATGAGATGTACCAGTTTAATATTGGTGTTAGTTAAAGCACTGGTCTCAAAATATCTTAATCCAAGTTCATCAGCTATCTGAATAGGATGAAAAAAAAGAAGCTTCACTCGGTAAATTAAAGTACAATTTTTTTTAATATAGTATATAGTCTTTGTTGAGATGACAATTGGAATGATGAATTTGCATTGTCACACAGATGTTACCACTACACCATAATAGTATAGTACAGTAAAATAACTTGAAATACGACAAGATATAAAACCTTAATTCATGATCAGTTAGTGTCTCAGAAGCTTGGATTATTGCATGTTAGACTGGTCAAGGCAAACTCAGTATGCTATATCATTTACAGTATGTTTGACAGGTATCATACACCTGACTGGTTTTGGATGATTATAATTGCCTAGCAGCCCTCTATATACTATACATATTACATATGAGACCTAATTATAGTAACTATAGTGATTTAGGTTATAACATACTTCACAGATCCATACATAATAATTTTCTCTTACTATTAATCCTCTGTCTCTGCTTATGACTCTCTCTTCTGTTCTATCTATCTTATTTGCTAATAGAAAAATCCTTCCTGAATGCATAGTTGAATTGTGCTACATAATGTGTTGTACATTACACAAATACATTATAATTATTTTACTGATTACTATACACACCGTTCTGATTTCATTCGTCCAATAGTAAATGGAGTCAAATGATTCCTCGCAAGTAACATCATAAACAATAATACAACCATCCTAATAAATAATGATGAAGACATTTTTTTAAATTTGTAGAGTGATAGCTATCACCATAATATTATCATCATGGAAATTATGTTAACTTAATCTGCACACAATGATTGCTTGCCCTGTACATGTAAATTATCGGCATTATGGGCATTGCATATATACCACTTTCTTATGATTCAATTTGTATTTAGATTTGATACAAATTGTATGGAGATGATACTGGGATTCACAACACTAACAGAAAGCTGGACAGCTCCACTCCATAAAACATTTTCTTGTATGATATCCTCAGCATTCAATTGAGTAGTATGTACAAGAATGAAGTTACAAACCTTTGCCATTCGAAAATGTTGTATAGGATATGTAAATGTTCTTTCAGCCATTGCTCTATCCCTATAAGTGATATCATGAAACACATAATTTGCAAAAATGGCAAAGAGATCGAGAATAGTCTTGAGGAAATCAGGCAATCTTGCAAGCTAAAATAATTAGCTTTTTAAAACTTGAAAATATAATAATTATTATTATAATTAAAAATATTTGCTGTTGTGATAGTCTTGCATAGCCAGCCATTTAATGTCTGGTGATATGGGACTACAGTTGTGAGCATAAAATCAAATATTGTTATACTTGCCATACTAGAAGTTTAAACTTTATTCCATCTATTTCATATTCTTTACGTCTATAATCCACACCTACAAGAAAAAAGGACGAGTGTATGTAAACAAGGAAAAGAATTATTGAAAGAGCAAAATCATATTAACAATGAATAGTGTTGATTTCTTCCTCAAAATGCAAACCCACAATGACACCATTACTCAACAGTTATACGTACATATATGTCATTCTGTACTGATTTAATCCCTACCATATATGATAAACCTTAGGATCAATTGCAAGGATCTCATTAACAAGACAGAAAAAACCTATTTTGTGTCAAGAATGTTAACAAAAAATGTTATAGTACACTGAAGATCATACATGACTGCAAAGATAGTGAAGGACTACAAGAATCTTGACTTGATTTTGTTCACCCAGGTTTCCCCTAATTGGCCTAAAGGTGCATGTATTACTCATACTGTAAAAATTAACTAAAGGCCTTGCTATGCTGAGCTTCCACTTTGTCTACACCTTTCATTACTTCCAGCTGTCATTCACCGATTAATAATGTGGTGCCCACTTGTTTGGCCAGGCTGAAGTGCTATGTCAGTAATAAATATAGTTTACCAATAGTTCTGTTTCCAGGTAGCTCTTCATCAGCAAAACGAGCTAAAATAGATGATTTACCAACTGCTGAGCTGCCAATTAAGACCACAGAGTATGCCACAGACATGATTTCTTACGAGCCACGCCTTCTTTAGGAACACGTGCGCTATTGCTCGATAATCGATGGCTGGGAAAGAAGAGAGATGCATGTACTTTTTAACTCACAAGGGGCGATGTTGTAGAATGATGGCCATTGCTGGAAGTGTATTTTGTGGAGAACATTTAATTGTAGGACAAGAGGTAAGTATAAAAGGATTTTACCGAATGATGTGATATTGTGTTTCACTGGTTTGTAGCTGATAACTTTTGGGATGTATGTGTATTTTCACAAACCTAAAAGATGAGGATATTTAAATTAATGTCCGATTATGACACTAAGACAATCAAATAGAGGGTATGCAATTACATCCTGTTGCTTATGTTAGAAGGCACACAAGATAAACAGCTGTGCCATGGTTATTCTGATTTTAGATACATGTCGGTCTCCAAATGTGTAGATAGAGGTTTACAGTTGTGTCCTTATACTATCTGATTTGTTGAGAATTAAATGAGATTCTCGGTGTGAAGTTAGTTCATACCCACAGATTTTATGTGAAGAAATGTCTGGCATCATAGTGATGTTGTATTCCAAAAAGCTCAATTTAACACAAGAATGTTGTGATTCAATTCACTTCTGTCATTACGTCCTTTGCTATTAAGAAAGAGCAGGAGAAATATATGTTGTCTACCGAACTTAAACTAAACAAGATGTCTTTTTCTGTATTAGCAATATTTACCTATTAAACTGGGTTTGCCAGTTTAGGTTCAAAAAGGAAGACATAATGTTTAATTTCACATCCTCTATTTGTGCCTATGATTCACGTTCACAGTGGATAGATACACTGCAAAATTTAATTGTTAAAATAACCAATTTATTGGTTAGTACAGTTGCAAGGAAAAACATAAATTTCAATGTAGTTTGTCATACAGGTTGTTGTGGCTACATATACATGATGTTACTATGACATTATGTGCATCAAGTATATACGTGTAAACTAGAATTAATCATGTTTTTACAGATTTTCAAATGCTATTGTCTGCCAAAACTGCCAGTCACAATCACCTTAAATGGCAAATTAAGTAAATTCTATGAATTATGCAGCTTCAACTAATTGATTATAATTAGCACAAAGTAGCTATGGCATTAAATGTGGAATCATTAACAATTGAAGGGTCCAATGCGAAAACTCCCTAAGTCCGTATTTCAAACTTTTGAGAAAAACAGGGTTAATTAAATTTTATTAAAGTTTATTAATAATTAATCAAGTGTTACAATAACATTTAGAATGTGCACAATCTAATAACATGATAAATAAGTGATGATTTGGCAACTGGTATGTGATATAATCACTGGAATGATGGAATACTAGTGATACATGATTAATCAGATTCATTGCCATTGACATCAGAACCAGTAATAGACTAATAAAATTGATGATAATTATTATGGAGGTACATGTTTGTCTGCTACTTTTTAAAGTCAACTAATTTGCTATTTTGCATAGGTATCATAGGAGTTTTTCTTATTGGAAACTTTATCGTGGCCATGCCCTCCTCGTATAAATTTTATTAAATATGTAGCCTCTAGTGATACAATCATGGATAAAATCATTTAGAAATAAAGATGTGAAAATTTTTAGAATGAAAGCTTTGGGGAAAGGATAACATAATACTAGATAAACACTTTGATCAAATAATAAGTATTTTCAATTTTTCGGACTTAGAGAGATTTGCACAGGACCCTTCAATTTGAATAACTAATTAAATTCTTGCAACTCTACTAACCAATAAAATAGTTTTTGCAGTGTACCTATTGCATTCCTTCTGATCTTCCATACTTGCTTGAAGACTCACAATTTATTATGGATATTGTTTTCATTATTCGTATACCCCATTTGAAAATGAACTTTCCTGTTATTACATGTATTTCTGATGCATTCCAACAAGTAATCATTCAGTTAACAGAACATATAACAAAAAAATCAAAAATGTAGGAGTCTGAGAGCACTTAGGACTTGGGGGTTTCTCCCTTTGTATGAATTATAAAACCCTAGATATTTGAATATCCTTCCGTAAACATTACTTTTGTCACAAGTGAAATGTTTTACATTAATTTTTTTGTTTTCTTTGTAAAGACTGACTTGGGTAAATGTATAGACAAATCAAGTGATGTTCCATTAAGAATTGTGTGTCCTTTAGATCCGTCTCAGTAAGTTCACACAACTTTCCATTTTTGAATTGACAATGTACAAAATATTTTACAATCATACAATGTATACTATATGGAACATTATAGATACAAATTACTATAACAGTTTCGGATTCATTGGTAAATGTCAAAAGGCCAATTGTTTTGAACATGCTAAAAATTTGTTCCTGATTTGTTTGTTAGCTTTTCTAATTGATATTATCTGTTCAATTTTAGTACTGTCTTTGAACATCTCCTCAAAAAGCATTTAAAGAAATGTAATGCTGCAAAAAGAATTAAACCTGTAAGTTAACAAATGCACATAATTATTATACAAACACTAACAGTATTAACTATTTTGTTAGATGTATATCCCAGTGGCATACGCACTAACCATTATTGAGCGAAATTTGCCCATGCTTCAAAACTTATCAAAATCTCTGATTCTATTTATGAACATACATGTATCTATGCTATAATCCTCAATTTCACTGTTAGCAGTAGACCAATCAGATTATGATTACACATTTTTATAGCCCACAGGGCCATCCCTTTGATTTAATCTATATAATATTGATATATTATGTTTGTGTTACACATACAGCTGTACATGTACATAGTTAAGGAAGTTCCAGTAGTCTCAGTCAATTAATGGGTTCAGTGCATAACAGAATGCACATTTGAGCTCTACAGACCAGCAGGAAAAAAGCCGCTTACTGCTTATGTAGAAACTGAAATTAATAGCTGTTCTATCTGAAATATATTCATAAAGTTCTACAAGATCCTTTAAGAAGTAAAAAGAGTAGATAACTATAGTAGACTGTTATGCTTCAGGTATTAGAAAGTCAGCCATGATGGACACCATAAAATGGAATATTTTTTCTTCATAATTACACACATGTATATCTTGTTTTTGGCTTTTTGCTACCCACAAGCAACAGGGAAAAAAGTCATATGATTGGTTATTACCTATTGGCACTGTGTCCATGCAAACAATGAGTATAAAACTTACTGCAAAGATGCACATTCATGGTACACTGAAATAAAGGATCAATAAATGAAATGAAAAGAACAAGTTACAAATTGCAAATGCTTAGGGCTTTATCTACACTGCAATATTATCTTGCTGTATAGAGTGGAGAAACAAGAACTTGTTGGCTGTTAGATAGAACGAATGATTTGGAATGAAATGAGGAGGAATCAGAATCATCATGAGTACAAAGAGTGCACTTACCTTAGCAGTTTTGATCATAGCAGTTTATAAAAACTGCTAAGGTAAGCGCGTTGCCATTGGCTGGCTTCTGAAATTGGATAAAAGCTCGGGGAGCCAGTCTTATATAATTATATATGTATAATGTAATTAATGATTGCGTGTAGTCGCTAAGTAATAGTGAGTACTCTATTGTAACCCATAATTATTATTACTGTGCATATTGTCCATGTCTCTACTCATCATATATGAGCATCTCAAATGAATTGAAATTATAATTTACAAACCTCAAATTAGCACAAAATATATTGTTTGTTGTACAATGCACTTGAGTTGTTTTTTTAGTTCTTGTTAAAATACCATTTGTATTGTGACTTACAGAAACATTTCTCTCAATTGTTTTAGGTATGTTATGTTGAGAATGTGAACACTGGAATAATAGGCTATTGTAAAACTGTAGAAGAGCAGGTATGAATAGAGTGATTGTGTTGGACCACACCCACTTATGATATTAAAAAATGTTGGAAATTTTTAGTGCCGGCCTGGGACTCGATAATGAAATATTGATAATCGTTATCGATATATAGCACATTTAGTGATAATCAATATCGTGACCAGATATCGATTTGTACTTATGTGCATGTGCATTCAGTACAAGGCATTTGTTTTTTTGAAAAAAACATCCTAGTAACTTTGCTTACATGTACAACTGGTTTTATATTTGGTACGTGATGATGATACCCAAATTATCTATTTTCATGCCAATTATGGGAGGTCTTTCCTGTCAATTAATTACTTCCTCTGATATTACCGATAATCAATTGATATTGGGTGCACTAATAATTGAAATTGGTGTCTCTACTGATTCCCAGCACTAGAAATTTTATTATTCATGAACACTATACACATGTACATTGTAAACCTTTCAGGGCAGAGTGTAACGGTTGCCTATTCTATTTAGTTATCTCTTTCACTTTGTCCCTCCATCCTAAAAAATACCTATGTTCCTTTTTCAACCACACTAGGTTGAGGATACTGTAGTGGATTTCCCGATAGACTAAGACCATTCAGCATATGTAAGGTTCCTAGAAGATATAAATATAAAAGGGTAATCAAGTTATATGTCTGGGAAAATATTAGGAAGTACTTTCAATGTGTTGTTTGAAGAAGTAGTTTGTCAAATTTCGATTAGTTTTCACAAGTTGGAGCAATACATTCAGCCATCCTCTTTACAAAGTATGTTTTTTCAGTCCCAAACAAACCATCAATTGATATACAAATTGGTGTAAATGGCATATGCTTCTCCTCACTAGCTGTCGAATATTTGTCCTTTTTCCTTCTCTTAGCCACAACAGCTTCAATAGCCACAAATTATAATTATTTGGTTTACTAAAATAATAATGCCTGTAATAATAATAATAATAATAATAATAATAATAATAATAATAATAATAATAATAATAGTAATGATCTTGATACATTATCCAGATGTCTTTAGGTGATTATGACTCTCAAGCAATTGAACATTTAATAAAGCGAGTAGAAATAGCATACACAAGTGAGTTTTCTTTAAGTTCTTCTGTTGCATGTAATGCAAAATCATTACTTGTATTCTGTTTAGTTAGAATAATCAGACTATTGCTTGTGTCTATAATGATGATATTATGGGCTACAGGGCCATCCCTATGATTGCTTTGCACAGGATTGAATCTACATGCACATGTACATGTACATGTATATATACATGTATATATACATTTATATACATTGTATTATAAGTATATAATTACATGTACATGTATGTTGATATTGTTTGTTGTCATTTACACAGTGCATATAATACATGTACATGTACATGTAGTTATTGAAGCTGTATCATTCCAGGGGCTATGTAATTGGCGTGATACCTAAAAGAATGTCCATTCAAGCATAAAGAAAGCTGCTTGTAGCTTTTATAGAAACTGGAACTAACAGTTGTTCTATAGCTGAAATGTATCTTGTACAAAAACCTTTGAAAGTAAGAAGAGTGGATAATCCATAATGTTTACATGTAATAACTATAATTGACTATTGTATGAGAAAGTCAGCTATGATTAAGGAATGATAAGCAATCAAAGGGATATGTTTTCTTAATATCTAACTTTATATAAATCCTGAAAAAAGGTGTGTTCTCTATGTGACAGTTAATTCCCATGCTGGAAATAGAATAATGTAACAGGTATATCTCCCATCTAGGGTTGGGCGATATTGAAATTTAGTTTGGCTAAAGGTGCAATATGGCAACCACTCATTGATACTGATCATACTGTATACATGTATGATAGCAAAAATAAAATCATTTTTTTAAAAGATGGCACTTCTGAGCCTTGTTTTGAGAGCATACAGCTCAACATTTTGTTATTATAGTGCTTTTCAACTGTATATACATGTATAAGACAATATTTTGTCATTGTTGTCTGACCCAAATCATGCGATACCATTATTGCAATGGAATAATATTGTGAAGTATGCGATATATTGAATTATTGCCCAACCCTACTCCCACCTCAGCTGTTGAAATTTTCTATTCTACTTTCTGTAGATATATATGAAGATATTGAAGTATCTGTGTTGACACACCCTACACTGAATCAAGAAATATCAGATGACAGAAATGGTCCTTCTGCATTGAAACATTTGATACAGCAGGTAGTACTGGTAGAATAGATGTACATGTATGTATAATTGGCATTAATGAAGGCCAATGAAATTATGAAGGCATCTGATTGAAGACACAATCAGTTTTTCTAAACTTTTAATATTAATCTTTTAAATAACCAAAAAAGCAATAAAGCACCATTAATGTGTGAGACTAACCTTCTGAGCAATTATTCTGGCCATTGTTGGTCTGTCTGATTTATAATAGTAGAACTGTTTCTATCTGTAGTACACTGTTTGCATGAAGAAACCCGAAAACAAGGTGGTAAAGATGAACAGTAATCGCCACAAAAACATCTTAATCATAGACAGGTTTAGTTTTTCTGTACACAACTATTCCTTTATTTTATCACATGTATTTACTCTCAGTAATTTTCAATGAAGCTATAATGTATATTTATTATGACTTCTCTTTTAATATAGTCATCTATACTTGGTCATATGGAGTCACGTAATCTGTTAGGCAGTAATTCTTGTTATTTGGAGTTTGGAGCTGGAAGAGGTACATGTATGTGTACATGTACATGTATTTAATTCACGTTATGTAAGTGTGCATTAACTTGATATGCAATAAAACACATATAGCACCCTTCGCAGTGCAATATGTATTTTAATGTGGCACTTGTATCACTCGGGTTTGGCCAATAAAGGTCTCGATTACATAATGCACTGGTTTCTCTCATACATTATGTAAATCTAGATCTACCCTCATGCCACATTACAACACTGTAATGTGGTGCTATACATTTGGAAGCTAATACATTGTACTTAACTGATTCCATTCTCTATCTATCACTATTGACTTGTTTTCATTATTTACTGATCTGTCTCTCTTTCTCTCTTTTTCAGGTAAATTATCTCATTGGATACAACAAGCACTATCAAATGATAACACAGTTCATTATACTCTAATTGACAGAGCTAATTGCAGAAGGAAGGTACTGTCTTGTTGAACTTTAGATAATCTACATGTACATGTACATGGAGAATGGATCGAAGAATACAATGTTAATATTCAACAACCTATTCTACACATGTACATGTACATTGTACATGTACATATACATGTACAAGTACATAATTATAGCTATTTGTTTTATCCTCCTTTTACAATGCATTTCAGTTACCAGAGCTGTTAGTTTCAACAAGCTGCTTTATTCTATAGCTTGAGCATACATTCTTTTATGCACCACATCATTAATTCACTGAGCCCCAGAATGATATAACTCTTTAACTATGTTTATAGTACATATACAACACAAGCATATACACAAATGTAATTGTGTACATTTAGTCATGAGGCCCCTTGAACCATAAACGTTGGACTATATACTGTCTTTATTCATGATTACACTCATCATAGATGGATCTTTATCATCGTTTTGAAGAGCAAGGTCCGAAGTTTGAAAGACTTCTAATCGATATTGAACATCTTGATCTAGGTAAACAACCATTGTTGCATTGTTATTAGAGTATATTAATTATTATTTATAATCATTACCAGCTACATGTACATGTATATAAATTGAATCTGGTTTAGATTTATATTTCTTTACAGTATTACTTAAATCAAATTATTGATAATGCATCAATCACCTTAGTGACCTTACCTGAATACCAGATACATGTGTATGTGTATTATATACGTACAAAATCACTGAATAATGAGATGTTGTCATTTCTTATTTAAACAATAATTTGTACCTATCCTAGGAATGGTCAATCACAAATACATGTACATATACATGTACACATGTATCATTATAATAAATACTGTTGTTTCGTTCCATAGAAAGATTAGAATGTCTGCAGTCTGGACAATATAAGAGAGTAATAGGAATTAGTAAGCACTTGTGTGGTGCTGCTACTGGTGAGTGAAAGAATTATTAATTACATTACAAAAATACCAATTGTCAATAATCATGAACAAATTGATTAGTCTCTTCCCCAGTCCTCCAACGTGCGAAAAAAGGTCTCACAAACCCACACTTCACCCATTTATGGCTTATCAGATATAGATCATGAACAATGAGAAGGTGTCCCTGTAATTGCTTTGTGTTGGCTATGATTACAGTACAAGTGTCTCAACCTTTGTACTCTGAATACTTGATCCTTGATGAAACTAACTATCTCTTTCAGTCATTACTAATGACTTCCTTGTGGGTCTGAAACTCAAAAACCTATCATAGTTGTTTGATTTCTTACTGTTTAAAGCATCATTTCATAATGCCCCTCTGTTATACATTGTACATCTCATGTATTTTTAAAAATGAGAAGCCCATTAATTCACTGCTCCCGGAATGACACAACTTGCAATTGCGTATGTGACAATCAAATATACAGTACCTGACTTTATTAAGTTTATATACTATAATGGGAGCTACACTTTAATAAGGGGGTAGTCAACTGTACTTCTAAGTAGTAACTATGTACTTTAATCATAGTAATGTGTGAATCCCTTTACATTTTTATGTGATAGCATATATAGTACTAATGTGTAATACTGTGTAGTACATTCAAAGTACGGTGTGCTTCACCCACAAAGTACACTATAGTCAATGGAAGTACAGTAAACTTAATAATGTCAGGTACTGTATATGTCATAACTATAACTATAACAAATTTGATCTGGTGGAAAGCAGTCATAGGGATGGCCCTGTGAGCCATAGATTATTATTGTTGCAAGTTAATTATTATTTGAACAATTAACTTGCAACAATTCAAGACATTTCAGCAATCCCAGTTATTAGTTGCATTTTAGGTATGGTTATAGTTAATTAACTATTTATTTATAGTGTATAATTATATTAGTACCATAAACCTGTAATTTAGTCATGGTTTAAAGTCATAAATCTCACATTTCATACGCCTTACTTAAAGTGGTTTTGGTGATGATTAATAAGAAGCAACAAGCGATTTATGAAAACATATCTCATTTTTGTAGCATGTTGTAGTAGAATAATATTTTATGATTAACTTAAACATTCTACTGCAATGATTTGAAATATATTTGAGCTATTAGTATTAGGTCCAAGATACTCTACAGAAAGCAATATGGATTTCTGTATCCATAAATTCCAGTAGTTTTATGATAATGTAATCTATACCTCACTAGATCTTACATTGCGTTGTCTCACCCAATACAACAAGCAACATTCATCATCACACAAAGACAGTATCCCTTCTGATATCTCCAGTGAACCTGTATCTAAACGGTGTCATACCTCATCACCTTCTCCCCTTCCTCCTCCTTCGTTACTTTCTCTTCCGCCAGTTAGTGGTATTGTAATAGCTCTTTGCTGTCATCAGCGTTGTGATTGGCAGAATTTCTTTGGTTGTGAAGTTTTATCAGAACTGGGTTTCAATTCTCTTGATTTTCACCTGATCAGTCACATGACTAGTTGGGCGGTGTGTGGAGTTCGTCCAAGAATGGAAAAAAAGCAAGATGAAGAACAAACTGACACTAACTTGGACACAAAGCCCTTTCCTACTCGAGGAAATACTGAAGATTTAACTTCTGAGGCCAAAGACAGAACTGAGCTTCAGCACTATTGCAATACTGAGCATGAAGACAGAACTGAGTGTCAGCCATCTTGGAAGTCTGAGGACAAGTACATAACTGAGCACCAGTCCTCTTGCAATACCAAGAAAGAAGGTATTGAGGGGGAAGCCTTCTCTAGCCAGTCTTACCATAAGACTAAGAGTCAATCATCCCATGAAACTAAGGATGAGTCTACTTTTAGTGTTGGTTATATACCTCATCGTAAAGAAACAATTGGACTGAAGTGTAAAAGAATTTTAGACTATGCTCGTATTAGATATTTACGACAACATGGATATGATGCTAGACTGATTTATTATACTGACAAATCTATTTCATTGGAGAATGTTTTATTAGTCGCTGTACCTAGACAATGATTATATCTGTCTGTGTGTCTGTTCTTCCTTCTGTCTATTCATCCATCTGTGTGTCTGTGTGTCTATGTGTGTTGTGTCTTTGCATCTGCCTGCTACATCCTCACAAATCTTCACACATCCATTGTTTAAATCAATATAATTTTTAGTATGTATGTATGTAATTATGTATGTGAAATGTTGTTTTATATGCAATTTAAGAATGAGATTGAAATGAAATTCACCACTGTTGAATGCAGCTAATTATATTCATTAGTGCCTTTTGCAGTAAACAAGTTTGCTGTAGTATAGGGTGTGGCTGGTTTGTGTGCAGTTACAGCATTCCAGGAAATCATTGATTCTCTTTTTCAGCTCATGGAATGACCATTAATAGTTAAATTTTGTGAGAACTTTGTGTAACAGTGTGTTCTGAATCTTGTGTTCACTTTGGGTTTTCAGTACACCTGCTAAAATGGCTACAGGGTGGAGTTTGACTGACTCGCAGTCAGGATCAACTTTTCAGTCGGGTAGAGAACAGGATTCGCTTTTGCTTGAAGATTTTAGTGGAGAAGATATTGATGGACAAGGAGTGGAACTAAGCTCCTTACCTCCTTTAGTTATTGTCAGCTCGAGAGTGAAAAGATTCATGTCCTTAGTAAGACTAGCTAACCCAGGAGTTGCTGTTGTACATTATGAGTATCAGTCCACTTCTTTGAATAAGCTGTTACAAAGTATTGGTGATATATTGAAATCAAGAAAGGCTTACAGCATAGCTTTTGTTGTGCATGGACAACCTGGTCACTTTAAACTTAATTCGGAAAAGGTATGTTGTTTTATTAGTGTACGTTGTATTATAAAAATGATAGCGTTAATGATTAATGACCATGGCACTGTGGTGGGTTGGAGAATTGGGACAGTCAAGTGATGTGAAAATAATGAGCCAACTATCAAACATTTTGACCTTTTTTTTTTCATCACTCTTTATCCTGTTGCAATTTACGGTCCAGTTCGAAAATTACTGGATTTTCAGACATGACTGGCCTGACACCACTGGGTTCCATAATCAGGTGACATATATACTTATATACTCTACGTTGTATTATAGAAATGATAGCATTAATGGGTTAATGATTAATGACCATGGCATTGTGGATGGGTCGGAGAATTGGGACAGTCAAGTGGTGTGAAAATATTGAGCCCACTATCAGACATTTTGACCTTCTTTTTTTTCATCACTCTTTATCCTGTTGCAATTTACTTTGTACGTGGTCCAGTTCGAAAATTACTGGATTTTCAGACATGACTGGCCTGACACCACTGGGTTCCATAATCAGGTGACATATACACTTATTGATAAAGCAAAATTGCCTACACTGGAGGATTGAATGGAAGCTAAAGATTATAATTATTATGTATATACATGTCAGATTTGTCAAAAATATTATTATCTTTATTTCAAAATCCACAGACTGTGACACTTGCAGCTATCAAAGAAGATCAAGAGTTGCAGCAATTTTTCAAAGATCTCGTTAGTAATTATCTGTATACTGGTGGAGACTTGGCTCGTATTGATATTCTCAGCTGTCCAGTTGAGCAGATACAAGAAGGGAAGCAACTGATAAAAGCTCTGTCGGAATTGATAGGAGTACCTGTTTATGCATCTGAAGTAAGTATAATTCTTTGCTATTCTTTGTATAGATATAATATATAGATCTTATCTAAATATGTATGTACTTCATGGAAGTACATCTCCTTGTATGTAACTATACTTAGTGTAGCTGGTATTTTGGATCAAGCATACCAGCAATGTGTCACTTCTGGTATTGGGACATATGTTCTGTATAGAAATTATATAATTCTCATTTTTTAATACATCGTTATATGAAATCTTTTAAAGCTCTCATAGACGGGTAACAATGAAAGCAGGAACAGAGGAATGAGGAATGGAATGAGGAACAGAAATCAAAACATTTTTTTCCATTATATAAACAACTACACGATTTTTTTAATGCACCTTCTGTCTGTTTTCACTCAGTTGCAATGGTTTGTGAAAAGTATTTTTATTAGTAAAACATGTCTTGCTTGTGAATTTGACAAAGAAGATGAACACTTGAAGGAAATATGGACTTGAATGCTGATGAAAGGGCTTCCTCACCATCTGTACCAATTGCATTCAGACCATCCAAGCCAGGGCTTAATTTTTTCAACTGAGAAGCAAAATAAAAATAAGTATTGCGTTTTCGATCCTAATGGATGAATGTTGGCCCTATAAACGCAGGGTGTTTACCATTTTTCAATAGTTTGTGCTCATAAGTGAATGGCGAGACGTAAAAATCTCCTAAATTAAAGGTTGGGTCTATACCTAGCACACTCCCACTGGATTGGTCTTCACAGGCACAAAACCGTTCAATGTCATTAAATTGCTGTTCTAAACCAACATCCTTCAAGTGTTCATCTGCAACTGAGTGAAAACAGACAGAAGGTGCATTAAAAAAATTGTGTAGTTGTGTATATAATGGAAAAAAATGTAACTGAGTATTTATTTACAAATCAATTCCTCATTCCTCTGTCTGTTCACATTCAATATGACCTCAAAATTAGGATACAATGACTTTATACATAATAATTATTATAGGGTATAGTTTAATGTCACAAGGTTAATACATGATTATACTGTAACTCAATAATGAAATGAAGTAATGGATTGAAATTTAACAAACACAAAAAAAGAGCAGGAAGGATAATTATATGAAATTTGTAAAGCTAAAAGTTTGTTGGTCAATCCAAATTAAGGTAATGGACATTTTTTTTGAGGTCATGGTGATCGAACGAGAATGACCTTTACTACTAATAAATAAGTTACACTATAACATGATTGTAGGAGATGTGTGAGCGAAAACTGCTGGACCGCAAAAGTTTTATTTGTGAACTAAGTGGTCATGCCCACCACATGTGAACTGCAGCTGATGCACGCAAATATTTTATGACAAAATAGTTGAATTACGTCAAAACAAGAAAATTTAGGGCTATACGGTACATTAGTAATAAATGAATACCAATTGCCCAAGTATTTATAATGGGAATAACATACATCCTATTCATTATTGGTTATGGAATGTAGTTAATATATTCATACACATGTTTACAAGAATAGTAAAAAATGGAGTTTGCTAAATAACAATACAATTATTGCTGTTTTGATAAGCACATATGGAGCCCGAAGCCCTATTTGACACTGCACAGGTTTTTTAGGACATGATGGTGCATTTAAAATGATTATAATTATTGTCACTAAGAGCACGTGTATTAACTCTTTATTAATTGGTTCCAGATTCTTAATGATGCACACACTAACCATTGTTGAGCCAATTTGATCCATTCACCCGTCAAATTTATCCATCCACCCTGCCATCTATTCATCCATCAGTCATCCATTCATTCTCCATCCACTGATCATCCATCCATGATCCATTTATCTATCCATCCATCCATTTGTCCATTTGCTTCAAACCTCCAGTTACAAGGAAAATGTAAACATGATTATCGTTCCTTGTTTAGTTTTTTTCTTACTCATCCTTATTAGGATATATGGGGTGCTGAACTTCCAAGCATTGCTCAAGATGGACCTGTAAAGATTGGTACATTGTATTTTGATGTACAGCGATTGAAGGACTGGTCTACACAGACACACCCAACATTAGATAAATATGAGAAGATCAGAACTGTTGGACAAGGTAAGTCTGTTATTACTTGTAACATTTCTTTTTATGGAGAAACAACTCTCTCTCACTGGATATTTAGTTATGGAAATGAAATTGTATACAATTGGAAATAGAATGGATGGATAGATGGGATGGATGGATCAATGGATCAATGGATGGATGGATGGATGGATGGATGGATCGACTGATAGATGGATGGATGGATCAATGGATGGATCAATGGATCAATGGATCAATGGATGGATGGATGGATGGATCGACTGATAGATGGATGGATGGATGGATGGATCGATGGGATGGATCAATGGATCAATGGATGGATGGATGGATGGATGGATGGATCGACTGATAGATGGATGGATGGATCAATGGGATGGATCAATTGATCAATGGATCAATGGATGGATCAATGGATGGATGGATGGATGGATGGATCGACTGATAGATGGATGGATGGATGGATGGATCGATGGGATGGATCAATGGATCAATGGATCAATGGATGGATCAATGGATGGATGGATGGATGGATGGATCGACTGATAGATGGATGGATGGATGGATGGATCGATGGGATTGATCAATGGATCAATGGATCAATGGATGGATCAATGGATGGATGGATGGATGGATGGATCGACTGATAGATGGATGGATAGATGGATGGATCGATTGATAGATGGATGAATGGATGGATGGATGGTAGAATGGATAGATGGATGGTTACATGGATGGATGGATGGATGGATGGATAGATGTATGGATGAATCAATGGATGGATGGATGGATAGATGTATGGATGAATCAATGGATGGATGGATTGGTTGATTGATTGATTGATAGATGGACAATTTTCTTTTTTTATACTTGCATTTGCACTCTTGTTTACTTTTATTTCTCATGTCCATCAATTCAAATATGAATGAGAATGTGACTATTACTACAGTTAATATGTCTAAAGTGTTTCAAGCCATATATTAAAAATAATTATAGTTTAATTTATAATTTACAGGGGCTTATGGTCAGGCAGTGTTGTATCGTCGAAAAGATGATGACTCTAAAGTCATTTTGAAAAAGATTAACATCCTGGAACTCAACAAAGCTGAGAGGCAGAGTGTGGTTACTGAGATTAAAATACTCTCCATGTTGGATCATCCACATATTATTAGTTACTATGACAACTTTGAAGAGGAAGGAGTCATGATGATTGAAATGGAATATGCAGATGGAGGGTGTGTGTATATATTGTATGTATGTGTATGTTTATTTGTGCGTGGATGTGTGTTTATGTAGGTATGTATCATATGTATGTGTATATGTATATTTGACTGCTTGTGTCTGTCTGTCTGTCTGTGTGTGTCTGTCTGTGTCTGTGTGTGTTATGCAAGTGTTTCTGTATTTGTATGTATGTCTTTGTGTGTCCATGTGTGTCTGTATGTTTTGCCTGTGTCTGTGTGTGTTGTGCAAGTGTATGTGTCTGTGTGTGTCTGTGTCTATGTGTTTGTGTTTGTCTGTCTGTGTGTGTCTGTATGTTGTGTGTGTCTGTATGTTGTGTTTGTGTCTGTGTGTGTTGGTGTACTGTGCACATGTCCATGTGTATCTGTGTGTGTCTGTATGTTGTATGTGTGTGTCTGTGTGTATTGTGCAAGTGTTTGTGTCTGGGTCTGTATGTGTCTGTGTGTGTCTGTGTCTATGTGTTTGTGTCTGTGTGTTTATGTCAGTGTGTATTTGTGTGTGTATGTTGTCTGTGTGTCTGTGTGTCTTGTGCAAGTGTTTGTGTCTGGGTCTGTATGTGTCTGTGTCTGTGTGTTTGTGTTTGTCTGTCTGTGTGTGTCTGTGTTTGTCTGTATGTTGTGTGTGTGTCTGCATGTTGTGTGTGTGTCTGTGTATGTTGTGCAAGTTTTGTGTCGGGGGTCTGTATGAGTCTGTGTGTGTCTGTGTCTATTCGTTTGTGTCTGTCTGTCTGTGTGTATGTGTGTGTCTGTGTCTATGTGTCTGTGTGTTTGTGTCTGTGTGTATCTGTGTGTGTCTGTATGTTGTGCGTGTGTCTGTGTGTGTTGTGCAAGTGTTGATGTCTGGGTCTGTATGTGTCTGTGAGTGTGTGTGTCTGTCTGTCTGTGTGCTGTACATCTGTCTATGTGTGTCTGTATTTGTATCTGTGGGTATATGTGAATGTGTATTTGTTATGTCTCTGTGTCTGTGTCTTTGCCTTTGTGTTTTGGCATGTGTTTCTGTGTATACATACATGTCAGTGTATGACAATATGGTTGTATTACACTATGTAGATCATTACAACAGTTTCTCAAGCAGCAACAATCTCCTTTATCTGAGTTAGATGTCCTCACAAAGTTTTCACAAATGGTCGGTGCTATCTGTTATATACATATGCACAATATATTACACAGGTGAGTATAGTTACATGTATGCATCAGATGTTTATAAATACTAATGTGTATACTACATAAAATCAGTCATGTTTTTATTCTTAATTGACCTGAATTGTGAAAACCTTATTCTGCAATTACAAAAATGTGATGAAACTTTCTCTCATTATTTGTAATTCATCAGCCTGTAACTTTGATATCTATTCTGAAACCAAGTCATAAGTACTACATTAACCCTGACTACTAACTGTAAGCTGCTTAAAAATTGCATTGACCCACAGAGCTCATTATATACTATAGAGCAGGGTTTGGCTACTGCATGAAGACCTTTTTTTAGTCCTATGACTTCATTTTTCACTTACTGTAAATCTTGCAGAGATCTGAAGACAGCGAATATTTTTCTTACCCGACATGGAATTGTGAAACTGGGTGATTTTGGTATTTCCAAAGTTCTCTCTGCTACTCGCCAAGCTGCCCACACAGTAGTTGGAACACCTTACTACATATCACCTGAAATTGTGAGTTGATATTACTAAATGTGATTTTCCCAATTGGAAAGGTACAGACCATTCTTCACTTAATAGTTTTGATCAAGCTATTACCTTTAAATGCTTTATATTCTGCTATTAAATTCTAAATTCACTTGTTTTCTATAAACTGGCAGCAGCTAGATATGATATTATGTAGATGTTTGATCCAAACTATTATGCGAGGAATGATGCATGTTTTTACAAACAGACAGCTTGGAACCATTTTATGTAACATACAGTATAGATGTATGACCAAAAAACACCAAACAATATTGTATACAACCTTATTGCTAAACTAACTCTAAGCCCCCAAAACCCGTAACGTTATGTTGTTGCATTGATTTGTGAACATCAAGTGCTGGTATGCATGTTGTAACACAAAAATAGCATTGGTTTCTATCTTGTGTTTCCCAGTGTTACATTGTGTTGAATGAAATAGTTTTGAATGCATGTGATGCGTTATATTCTGAACCAGGCTTAAATCATAAATTC
Source organism: Petrosia ficiformis (assembly GCA_947044365.1). Classification (NCBI taxonomy): domain Eukaryota; kingdom Metazoa; phylum Porifera; class Demospongiae; order Haplosclerida; family Petrosiidae; genus Petrosia; species Petrosia ficiformis. Next base: position 45,719,774 of record OX345636.1, read on the forward strand.
TAAATTCCAAACTTTGGAAGGTCAACAAAGCAGGGTTAAGATCATGTTGTAAATTGGGTTGGAATATACACAATAATGTATTATTCATCATAATTATAATGAATAATAATATTTTTAATTAATTAGTTTATTCATAATAAGGAAGAAGGATTAGAATTGGCAGAAACTATGGCCAATGATCAACATGGTCACCTGATGACAAGCTCATAGTACTATAGAGTTGCAATCTGCCCTGTTCTCGTAGATTCACTAAAACCATTTGCCTCCCATCAGCTATACTCTACTATGCATATAGTTATGCATGATGTTTATTTTTGTTACATGTGTACATGTAGATCGTGTTCACCATCCCAAAATAATTTCAATGAGAGACTGTGACAAACATTTGCCATCTTTTCACTATAGTTGTTTCAAATCACTCGTAGCTCCTTTTTACAATCTATTTTTACCCCGCGCAGTGTGCTGCACAAAGGGTTAAGCAATTGATTGTGTCTGTCTGTCGGTCAGTCAACAGTCAGTCAGTGAATCTGTCATGCAAAAAAAAACAGAATCAATACTTAGCAACATCTTCTAAACACATTAGTCAGCTAGACAATAGTCATATAAGAACATATATATACCTTGCATATATACTCCTTCCAAACATGTATACTCCTTCCCTTTAATTGAAATCATTTTCTCTTTTCTTGCCTATTAGTGTGAAGGGAAGTACTATGATTCAAAGAGTGATATCTGGTCACTGGGTTGTATTCTGTATGAAATGTTATGTCTTCAAAGGACATTTGAGGGAACTAATTTACCTGCTCTAGTTCACAAGATTGTCGAAGGATCATTTGAACCTGTGAAAGGAAAATATAGCAATGAACTGAAACAATTGGTAAGAAACAAAAGTAACATGTATTACCTCTTATAGTAACAAGAAAGGGCAGAGTGTATGGTATTGCAGCATGGGCGAAATTGGCTCAATAATGGTTAGTGTGTGCACCATTGGGAATTAACAAAGAGTTAATGCTGTTAGTGATAATATAATCATAACTAACTGTGCCATCTAGCCCAAAGAGAGAACTGTGAGGTGCCAAATAAGAAGCTATTTAGGCCAATGGTGCGCCATATGAGCTTATAAAAAAACTATAATACAGGGTAACTTAACTACAGGAACAGAGCTTAGATTAATTAGTTCAAGACAATTGTTAACAATAGAGAATAAAGTGAAGATTATATCAATGTTTGGTTGTATAGTTGTCAAAAATATTCAGATGAATTTAAGTTTTTTTGGAAAGAGAGAGGAAGAAACTCTGCCTTCTCCCCCTCCCCATTAAGAGTAGATAAACCAATATGAATCTATGATCACACTGTTGACTTACGTATGCTATTGGATTGGGTGCGTCCATTTTAATTATATCCAATTTTCTATCTGGCACTTATGATAATTGGATTACACATACATGTATTATATCCCTTCAGTAGTTATCTACTATAAAATTAATATGTGTTTTTAGGTACGAAAAATGTTAGAGAAAAATCCAGCAGATCGTCCGAGTGCTTCAGAAATGCATACTAGACTCATTCCCATATTGTTGGTGCCATTACAAAAGCAAGCTGGAGTCTTACCTTCCAATGATCATGCTCCTCCTGATGATTCTAATACAAAGTAAAATATAATACAATTATTATGTGATGCAGATACAACTTTATCTCTCTGTGTCTCTCTAACCTCATTACTATGTTTGCTAATTATCTCAATCACTCATCGTATTCATTTATTCAGATCATTTTTATATCAATTGGATGGACATAGTCTACTCTTGAAACCTGTTGTCTGTCCCCTACAAGAGAAAATTTCTCATGTGAGGTTCCAGCAAATTAATTATTCATTCACTATAACAATAGATTCTAAAATAGTTAAATAGTATATAAAATATTTGCACTGTAATAATAACTGGTAAGCTTTTTATACTTTATAAGGCAAAGTAAAGTAATGAAACTGAGGAGACACACTGAAAACAAATACTTGATTATCCTTTAAACACTTGATTTTAACCAAGTTACCTTTATATAAATTAATAAATGTCTACAGGTAGGATATATGTGTACATGTATAGCCTTCTATGGTAAGTTATGGCATATAGCTCGCATGGTACATCAAAGGTTACCATTGTATTCACCCATACACTGTGGTATATGACTTAGAATTGTCGCCGATCAAATGCATTCTGGAAAATAATTATAATGATTTTGTATGGGGTTTTAATGTTTAAGAAATTTTACACCTAATCAGATTTCTTTAACCATACCTTCATATCATGTACAGGTTGCTGTTGGATATTCACATATTGTCGTAGTAACCAGTGAATTTAAAGTATATAGTTGGGGAGAGAATGGTCGGGGTCAACTTGGGCTTGATGATTATCAGTCACGAAATGTACCTGTATTAATTGAAAGTCTCAACGGAAGAAACATAAAAAGGTAAAAAATGATCGTGTGATACACATGTATGTCATGTGACATAAAGATGTATAAGTACAATTAAGTACCACTTTATATGTATAGTATGTCTCTAGCATGTGCAAACATCTGATGTTAAATTCAGTAATAGGATCATGTGACTTTAAATCATGTGATATGTATTTTTCTACAGTGCTGAATGTGGAGGAGAATTTTCCATATTCATGAATGAGAATGGTATTGTGATGTCATGTGGACGAGGTGACAAAGGGGTACTAGGACATGGTAACTATAGGTAAATAAACATAAATAAAATAAAGAATTACTTTCATCTGTAAGTAATATTATATGTGTAGTACACATTTACCATTAGTCAGTATAAAAATCCTTATGATTGCTTTATAGTAAATAGTAATTGTTGCTGATGAATTTGTTATGTTTGAAACCCAACTAGTTACTTGTGTATCCATTCTTCTTACATTATACTTGCTTTTGTATACATTTTGAAAAAAGCTGTAGCTCAAGTACACCACTAGTAGTCTAGCTTTCTAAACATTGCAATTAAATTATCAATCAATTTTATTAGATGTTGATGACGAACTTCACTTTAATTAAGGAAAAAATTGAACTTTAACAGTTCTTTGTCAGCTAAAACTACATACTAACACCTTTTAAATTATCATTTGTGATTATTGTGCAGTCAAAATGAACAAGTGATTCCTGGTAAATATAAACAGCTGATGAAGTCATAATTATCAATGGAAGTATTATTAGTATATACAACATGCCCATTAATTGACTGAGCCCCTGGAATGATGTAACTTCTTTTTCTACATATGCAACATGTATGTAACACAAACTTATTATATATACATTGAACCCATGGAAAGAGGGATAGTCCAGTGGACCATAAATTGTATAGTTAATAATTGTAATTGTACATTATACATAACATACAACATCATGTATATATGCTTAGGTTTGGTGTTGGTGTCTTTGGTGGTTTCATTACCCCGGCCTTCACCTACTGCCTAGTATTAAGTTAGCCTGTTCTTACTGGCATATGAGATGTTTGATTCGGACCCTGCCAGCTGAGCTGCCTTGGTAGCTCAGTTGGTAGAGCATCTGTCTGGAGTACAGAGTGTCGTGGGTTCGAATCCCACCTGAGGCAACTGTCATTTTTCATTTTTCCATTGCCTTAGGTGTCTTTCTTTCTTTCTTTCTTTCTTTCTTTCTTTCTTTCTTTCTGTCTACATCTCTGATAACATCATGTATAGGAAGTAAATATTGATTAAGTTGGCATTTAACTAAAATTACATTAGGGATGGACACTTCAGTTATAATCATCATATTGCAGTTACTTATGCTGTGATTATTATTGCATGATATATATCACATGCATGTACATGTAGCATGGATTGAATCGGTTTTCCTGTGTTAGGAGAAGAAACAATGTCATTAATTTTAATAGTGTCTTCTTTGTACTTACAATTTTTGAAGTGACTACTACCTCACATTTAAGCATGCATTCAAATGCAGCAATAATTGGTAAAACTGTCTTAGCATTGCTCAACCATAATCTAAACCAACATATACATTATTATATGAATTCTAATCATGGAAAAATTTCACACAGACAAGTCCATTTCAAACTCTCCTAACATATTATTATTAGCAAGTTTGTTTTTTGCGTTTCTTTGACTTACATGTAAGCTAGCTAATCATACCTTTTTCTGTATATGGAATATCATTCATGTTATAGTACTGCTTGATAACTATTCTTATAGGGATTCATGTCGTCCAGAGATGATTCAAGAGCTCTTAGCTCATGATTGTAATGTCCTTTCTTGTGGTGAATCGCATGTTGCTATGGTAACAAAGGAGGGTATAGTGTTTGTCTGGGGATGTGGTGACTGTGGACGGCTGGGTACAGGTTCTGGAGATCATTGGTAAGTCAATTAATTAGCTTGATGTGTAATTGATATCAAAGTTTTCTCTCTTTCTCAATTTCTCAATTGATAATTTCATTAGTTGTCGGCCAACAGAGATTACAATACGTAGTCCTGGTACACGTATGAATGAAGTAGTGAGAGATATTAGATGTGGATTGGATGCTACTGTATTTATAACAGATGTTGGAAGACTGTTTGCTTGTGGAAAGTAAGTTAAATGACACCAAACTCCCTGCTTCCCCTGAACACTCAAATATTAATTCAAAATCATTGCTGACTTTCTCATATCTGAAACCCAACAGGCAACAGTCATTTATTTATTCACTCTTCGAAGGTTCTCGTGGAACATTCGGAATATACATGTATTTCATCAGGAATGCTTTAATGAAAAGAGTTGGGAGTCAGTGGTCAACCACTGCGTTAATAATTTAAAAGCAAAATAGAGCATATGCTAAACAGGTTACTATTTTTAGAATATATGTATGTTGACCACGCTCATAATTCATTAAATAGTAAGTCTTCTACAACTCCAAGATTGCAGCAAGATTGGAGTAAAAACATTCTGCATCTAAATTATGTTCTTTTTTTTACCTGGCATGGCATATCATGTGCTGTGGGTGTGGTCGACAGAAATATTCTAAAATAGTAACTGATTTAGTATATGCTTTGTTTAGCTTTTTAATTATTTACATGAGAGTTGCACGCTCCAACTCTTCAATTTTTTTTCATAGATGAACTTCTCATTTCATCTAGAACTTGTAGCTATTAGTTCCAGTTTCTCTGCTGAGCACTAAAAATCCTATACAGAAGAACCCTGATAATTATAAAAATGATGATGATAATATTAATTGTGGTATGATTTAATCAAAATACCTTCTTTTTGTTTCAGTAATACAGATAATAAACTTGGTTTGAACCGAAGGGAAACATTTATCATGCAGATGAAGAAATTACTTAATAAGGTTCAACATCATGCATTTATTTATACTTGATCAATCCTTTTATAATCCATTCCTTGACCATTGGACAATATGCAAAAGAATTATAATGATTACAAAAATGTAATAATAATTATCAAAGATGAGTTTTAATGAGCCACGAATGCTCTACGATCTTGCTTGCCTGCCTTGCCACTTTGATAGACTGTTACCATATTCTCCTATTTATTAGATGCAATTCTCCACAACTAATTTCAAATTCAATCCCGCCTCTCTGATGATTATCATCTGTCTAGTAGTAATAATATATAACATTATAACTTTATTAATAATAACCAAACTTTTCTATTTTTTATACAGCAACAGTTGCAAGTTGCATGTTGTTCTGTACCAACGCCAATAAAAGAACTTGGAAAGCATCGTGTCATTGACTGCTCGCTTGGTCCTACTCACTCTTCCTTCTTAACAGATACTGGGCTAGTTTATACCTTTGGGAGAAATATAGAAGGCCAGCTAGGGACGGGAAACTGTTTACCTCAAGAAATGCCAACTATTGTTAAAGGACTCAATCCAAGACCAATTGTGAGCAGATTTTTTTCTTCCTTCTAAATTCCTCTTGTTTGATTACTAAAAAAAACTTTTAATAATCTTCATCAGTATAGGTATTGTAGCTTACTGATATCAGGAGCGCATGAATCCCAAGGAGCGTACAACAGCTATATCAAAGCTGTGTCAACCTTTGTCGAACGAAAGTACTTGAGATAATGATATTCATAATGTGTTTTAAGTGCTCGTGGTATAAACATACACGCCTAGCGCTAGCGCTAGCGCTATATTCTGCACGTGTATTTAGTATCTCGTATCGTCAGCCACTTAGCGCCTCTGCCTTGTTTGCTTAGTGCTTGCCCATATATGGGCATTTTGTGCAATTCGTTCAACAAAGGTTGACACAGCGTTTTATATAGCAGTTGTACGCTCCTTCCCCGCCTTCGGCGGGGTTCATGCGCTCCTGCTGATATTCATACACATACTATAATGAATATTATAATTATGTATTGTTTTACCTTTTTATCTATTTAATTACCTACTATGAAATCTGTGATTGACGATTGTTTTCAATTTGAAGAGTGTATTATTATAATTATACTTTCACAAGAGTTTCATGATGTATTTCTTAATATTTAAATCCATATTTTATCATTTCAGAGAGTAAAGTCCACTGAATTGGCTACTATTGTTGCTACTGAGAGCAACTCGTTCTTTCTGTGGGGATCAAGGCCAATTGTAAGATCACATTTAACATCAATACTATCAGGTATTGTACCTATATATACTGCATATTGTCTACTTATAACACATGTGAATCGACTACATTAATAAGTGTAAAATAAAAGGCAGTGCAAGTATTAAATGTGATTTGGAGAGTAGTGCATTGTACTATAAGTTTGTAAGACTGTTTTTGTATGCCAAAGCTTTCCCTTATAAGAAAATGACAATAATGGAAGAACGAGAGAGATAGAGGCTATATGGTGTAATATTATATAAATCAGCCTCTTTTGGTTAATGCTGAAAGTAATAAACATCTATAGATAATTGACTTAGTATGTTCCATCTTCATTTCTAGGTGTACAAGAGCAACAACATGTCAAACCATCTGACCTGTGTTCATCACCTGACTCTGGATATAGAGATTCGCTTAATTCATCTCCAGAAACAAAAGGATCCTCCGAAGAATCTATAATTACTAAGTCTAAGCAAGGGTCTAATGAAACAGTTAATGGTAAAATGAAATCCACAGAGGTTGTTAGCACAGTCAAGCAATCACAAGAGTCCCTTCAAAAACAAAGTGGTTCAAATGCAAGTCCCACACTTAACCATCGACTTAGTATTGATACTCTATTCACAGAAATTCCTCACTCACAAGTTATCTGTCACACTTCATCAGACTATTTATCTGTGATATACAAGACATTGAATATCTTACAATCTTCTAAACCATTCTCCAGACAAACATCTGGAGTCATAGCCCAAGTTGGTAGTAAGCTAAAGAAAGGAGGATCTCAAGGTTCTATCGATGCTGTAAATGCTGATGGTGTAGTTCTTAAGCCCCTCTCCATTAATCTAGTTGAAACAAGTGGTATATTAAATAACCTGTGGGAGCAAGGTTTACAAGATGTTAAACTTGAAGAAATAACCTGTTTTGGGTGTAACCTAGTAGTTCTAATTTATGGCCAAATATCACACAATAAAATCAGTGAAATTAACAGAAAGAAATCAACTTTCATAGTTAGTGAAAGACTAAGGTGAGATTTGAGGTAACAAGTATTGTATGTAAGTGAATAAGCACGAAATATTCTCTATAAGCAGTATGTAATAAAGTAAATGGATACTTGTAGTTATTGATATGTGAATTATAAATGAATTAATTAGTGTAAAGAGCACACAGACAACTCCAAAGTTGCCTAATTACTGTTTACTTTGTGGATAATGCACCTGCATGCTATTTACAATGTATGTAATTCCCTGATTGCTCCATGTGGATGTTGTTGAAGTAGATGCAATGAATTGATAAAATGCCTTGTTTTATAAAACATTTTTGTTCCATAATTTGGAACCTACATGTACATTGTAAACTAACTATGTAAAGCAACCCTATAATTATAGCTTCATTTGATTTACAGTATATTATATAATGTGTCCACTTGCGCTAGGGATGGGCGATAGATCAAAATAAACGATAATTTATCGATATTTTCAATATCGATATGATATCGATATCGGGAGTTCATTCGATAGGCAATTCGATACGATAACCACGCCCATATAACCTTAATAATAGTTAAATAAGTAGTAGTTAATTATTTTAAAATATCAACAGTAGCCACATCTGTGCCTGCGGAAAGGCTATTTAGTAAGGCTGGTGAACTGCTTTCCATCAAAAGAAGCAGAATTAACATGTTTAAGCCAAAACATGTCCACATGTTGAACAAAAACACTTAACATAGTTGCCTAGCTGTTATTTTGTAGATAATTAATTAATTAACTATGAAATGGGTGTGGTTTAATATCATATCCCATATCGAAAAATATCGATTGTCACAAACATTTTGGCAAATATCGATAAATATCGTATCGTTTGGAATTTTCTCATATCGCCCATCCCTAACTTGCGCGAGTATGTGTTGTATACGTAGTTAAGGAAGTTGCGTCATTCCAGGGGGCTCAGTCCATTAATGGGTGTGGCGCGTAAAAGAACGCGCGCTCGAGTTCTACAGAACAGCAGATTGAGTAGAAAGAAAGCTGTTTGTAGCTAAGTAGCTTACGTAGAAACTGGAACTAATAGCTAGCTATTCTGCCTGAAATATATTCTTAAAGTCTAAAAGGTCCTTTGAAAGGTAAGGAGAGTAGATAATCAAAATAATGACTATAATAGGCTTTTGTGTTTCAGGCATGGTAAAGTAAGCCATGATTGCTGAATGCTGGAGACCACAAAGCAATCATAGGGATACTTTTTTCTCTATATATCTTGTTTTTGTACATGAAGTATAACAATACAACTGGAGTATACATTGTTATTATCTATCCACATCGTAGGAGAAGTTTAGTTAGTATTACTCCAATACCATTGGAGCTTCAAAAACCGTTTTCACCAGACAATCTGCATGTGGAAAGAGAAGATGAAGCTGAAGAAGGTGGGAAAGAAATGAAACAAAAGGAAACATATGGGAGTACAGTTTCATCACAGACATCAGAGGTATGATCATGCCAGGGTTCTATCTAGAGATTTTTGTTTGGGGGAGAAGCTAATTCCACAAGGAAATTTTTGGGGTTGGCCACCTCCTTAAACCACACTACTGCTCTGCAAACTGCTGTAGACACTATTTGGGAATAGTACTATGTGAAGTGTTTTTTTGTGGGGGGAAGCTTCTTCCTTACCCCTCAGTAGATAGAACCCTGCCTGTAGTAATACATGTATACCAAATATATTATTCATTTCTCCTTGTTAATCATGAAAATTACTCGTTAATTACTTAATTCAACTTATATTATCATTACTATAACAACTGTTTTTATTCTTCACCTTTATGAGAGAGTTAATATTATTCTTTACATATTCTACCTATGTAGCTTCCACCATGGTTAAAAGAAGATTTGCAAGAAGGTATTCCAATGACCGATTCATCCATCTCTTATTCTTCCAGTTTTCAAAGCAATCAAAATTCAGTTGATGAATCTCATGGCTGGTTCCCTCAGTCATTGACTAGAGATAGCAAGATGTATAGTAGTGATGGAAAACTTAGCATATTATTTGACAGTATAGTTACTAGTGGAGACACTGTAAAGAACATTGGCACAGTGGAGCCTAGTAAACATGGTGTTGGTGGTAATACTATCTTGTCTGGAAAAAAAGGGTCAACAAATTACCATGCAGTTTCAAGATCAGTTGGAGTAATGCACAGAACTGGAGTAATTCCAGATACTATAGAAGAACATGAGTTAGAGAGCACTTCAAAAAATAGTATAAAGCTTGATTTGGTGAACAACCAACCTCCACAGGAAACCTCTACAACTGGATCAACAGTTTCTAATACTGACATACCACATAATCCCAAACCCACTTTTCCTTCTCCAAGTGAGAAAGTAATGCTGGAACCTATCAACAGTGACAACCTACCTACTGGGATTAACAGTTACCGATCTCCACTAATGCTCATACCTGCAAAATCAATTGCTGAATTGCCAATCAAATCAGTAGCGCCAATGGGAGTTAAAAGGGTTCATAGTAGTGGAAATGTTAGCTCTCAGCAAAAAGAAATAGGAGGAGCTGGTAAAGGAAAGGGGTTACAGTCTCATTTGACATCTTCTACTGATCAAACTACTGGGAGAGGAAGACCGACTAGAGAAAAGGGGGCAAAATTAGTCAAAAGTAATTCTATACCATCAAATGTGAAGATAAGCAATGTTTCATTGAAGAAAAAGAGATCACTAGATGATGATATACCGATTGGACCTGGAGTGGTGCAGCAACCACCAAAGAAAACCCCAAGTGGATCATCGTAAGTTAGTTATATTGTTGATCTGAAAATACATCCCTATAATTGTTGATGAAAGAAAGCAAAAACAAAACAAAACAATATGCTGCTAATGTCTAATGTCCAAACTTCCTTAATGCCTGATATACAGTACAACAGCCTTTTATAGTGATTATCTTAATTTTCAAATGATTTTGTAAAACTTTGTAAAACTTTAGAAATATATTTCTGATAGAACAGTTATTATAGTTCTAGTTTTTATGCAAGCCACAGGCAGCATTTCTTCTACTGGTCTGTAGAGCTGGAGCATGTATTCTATTATTGCACAATGCCCATTAGTTCCCCAGCCCCCAGAATGACGTTGTCAACTACGTATGCAATGCATTTACGTATATACGTGTACGTACGTATACAATGCATGCACGTATGTATATATATAATATATAAACATACTTTTAACTCACAGGAAACCAATCATAGGGGTCAGGCCATAAATACAAAACAAACTATAATTACTATCACAGGCAATATCTTTGTTAATACTAAGTAATGGACGTGTTCGTGTGTTTAACCTGTATATAATTGATTGTTTTCTGTCATTTGTTTTCAGACTTTCTAAACACTATCAAACAGGAATCTCTCCTTACTCTGTGAGTTGTATATAATAACTATCAATACAATCATTTATTTCCTTATTTTCATATTTAGAAACCACTTTCAAGAAACCCAAGACCACGCTCAGTCAGAACCAAACCATCTCTAACAAAGTTAGTAGAGGGTTTAGCTAGTTAAACTTAAATCTTACCTTATGAAGAATGACAACTCCAACCTTTTCATTTTTTTATCTGATAACTTATAGCAATGCATTAATAGAGGTGTATTGTAATGCAATAAAATAGAGAATTTTAAGATAAGTTATTCAAGTTACTTTCTGTTGTTATCGTTAAAAAAATAGTGATATGAATAATTATATCTGTTTTGTTGCAGGACGGATCCAGAAAATGTTAAGAACGAAGCAAGGACATCTAAAGTTACTAATGACTTGAAAGAAGCTGAAAAGAAGAAAAAACAGGAAGATCTAGAAAGAAGACAGATGGAGAAAGAAAAGGTTTGGTTTATCATTCATGAATATACTATGAAGTGACTATTACATGTATGTATATTATTAGTGACACTCAATGCAAATACCTTTATAATACCAGTTATGAATAGAACAAATATATAGTGTCATGATGAATGAATGCTCCATTTCTTTGCATACATTTTAAATGAAAACATTAGTTATGTTTCACAGTATTTTCATTCACACAGTTATGGATTCACCTTTTTTATGGTCCATAGGGTCACCCCCACAGCTTTCCACGGGAATTAATATATATATATATATATATATATATATGTATATACATACATATACATATATAATATATTTAACATGGATTCGAGGTGTGTATCAGCAATATCAGACCTGATATTGCTGATACACATCAAGAAGCTATGCTATTATAATATATTCTATACCTAACATGTACATCAATGTTACTTGACATCTACGGCTCTACCCCTTTTTTTCCATTTATCTCCAACTCTTTTCAATTTACAACTTGACTGTGCATGCTCAGACTGATGCAACCTAATGAATATTATTGTTTTCATAACACACTCCCTCCCAGGTGTATATGGCCTATATATAACACACCTGGCGGCGCCTTTGATGTGGCTGTAACTATAGTATATATATATATATATATATATATAATTATATATATATATATATCTTTGCTACTTTGTGTCACATATGTATTGCATACATTAGTTAAGGAGGCTGCATAATTCCAGGGACTCAACACACAGTTAATTAATGGGGGTGTGACACATAAAACAATTGTGCTCAGGCCAACAGAAAGCTTACATACAAACTGGAACTATATAATAGCTGTTTAGCTGAACGATATATTACTAACATTCTGTAAGAACATTTTAATGAGTAAAAAGAGTGATAATCAGATAACTATAACAGGCTGTTGGGTTTCAGACTGAGAAAGTCAGCAATGGTTCAGGAAGATGATATTCAAAAGTAATCAATCATAGGGATACTTCTTTCTCCACATACCTTGTTTGATAGTATTTCCCATTCAATATTCAGCGTATGACATACATGACTACATGACTTTTGCAGGAATTGATAGCTGCTCATGAAAAAGAGAAGGTGAAATTGGAAAGAAAAGCAAAAGAAGAAATAGAACTTGCTAAAGAGAAAGAAGAAAGAATGTTAATGGAAATAAATGAGTTAAAAGAAAGAGTAGAAAAGGTAAATTTAATTAAATAATATGATGAGTAATACAACAATAGTAATTATACGTGTATACCACATACATGTACATCTTCGTGGTAGAGGTAGGTTATGTGCTTATACCATCCATGGCAAATTGGTTGAAGGCAGTATAAATCCTACCTCTAGCCATGCTAAACTCCTTATAAGGCATAGGTAAGTCTTTAAAAATTTGACAGGGAAACCAACAAATTATCTATAGTAGATGCTTGTACCAAGAATTAGGTCAACTTTTTATGTTGTAAATTGAACAGGTATAAACATTTCAAAGCATGGTGTATGGGAATTTAACTTCCCTAGCATATCAAATGTTACCATGACAATTACCCGTGCATCATATGGTATTGAATTGTGATTCCCTTATACCCAACAAAATTCAACCTTCAACAGCAGGTATGCCCAACAGTCTAAGAAATGAATGTCTATCTGATAATACATCTCCTGGAAGCTGTTCATCTGGTATATTCTCCATTACCTATGCATTTAGTCACACAGTTATAGACTCCCCAAATTCCCACTTCAGTTTGTGCTTACCATAAGCTGCTAATAATAGTTTTTGTTTGGACAAATGATAGCTATTATATTAAGCTATATCTAAAACCACAAGACAGTAACAAAATTTTTCTTTCTTTTCAAGATGGAAGCTGATAAAGATGTCATTAAACATCTTCAAGAGCAAATCTCAAGTGTACAGGAGGTATGTGCATGCATGCAAATATTAACTTTATAATTCATTTGAGTAGTATAATTGAATGGTTGGGAGCCAGAGTGGTCTAACTGAAAATTCGACTACTAAATATTGTCCATATTGCAAAAAATGGCTTAAAAATGTATACAAACCACTATGAAAAAATAGGGAATAAATTTGATTTCTTAAATTTTTCCCAGCTTCTACAACTATTTTTATGGTGTTTTGGTGTTAACCTGGGTATATTACTGCTTTGAGTTAGACCACTATGGCTCTCAGCCCTTCAATTATGATAGACTAAAAGTGAGTGAGTCTATAAGATAACATCAACATTCAATAATGTAGGATGTTGGGAATGAGCAGTGAATAATACCTTCCATCTCTGCCACAGTTCTAGTTCCATCCTTGATCTAATCCAAAACTATTATTAGGTTTAATTATGATTTTTATCCCTTCTTTATTTGCTTCTTAGAAACAGCAAAGCCCTGTTGATTCAAGAAGAAAGGTTAGTGATCTTAGACTTAAATAGGATCTGAAGGATTTTATTTTGTTCTTTAGAGAGGAGGGTGGTTCAGAAGAGGAAGAACAACTGATACAGAAAACTCACCAGATGAAAATAGAAGTAGACCTACCAGTAGATTCTGTAATTTAATGTAATAATTGTGATAAATTGTGAATAGTATCATGAAATATATATATCTGTTTTCATCACAGTACTAATTATGCATGTTGTAATGTGTCGTGGCATTTGATAAGGCATTTGATAATTATATCATTTCAGCTCTTACATTCTTTTTAATTTGTAATGTAATTCTGTATGTACAATATTATTTGGCAAATAATACATTTCTCGGTTTCAGTGGAGTATTTGAAATTGCATGTAACATAACAACTGCATTCAAGTGTCAAGATAGTTTGTACTCATTTAAGTTAGATTGCACAATTAAATAGATATATAGATAGTCTAATGTGATGTCCAACAGCTGTGAAACCAGCTTAAGCTTACGATTCCACAGTTTATATTCAGTACTTCTCCATTATTACATAATTATGCATTTTCTATATAATTACTCTACAAAATCAATCTAAGATGATCATAGGAATGACAAATGTGTATAAAAAGTTAAGTTAGGTGTAATAATGATACCATCATTATCACTAGTTATATAAATTATACCAGTACAGTCTGTATTATTATACTTCTATTAACTTAATTATTCTACACAGCTACAGCACTATTTTAGCTCGGCGTAAGAGTGCGGTAAACGACCTAGCATTTAGTGTCTGACCGTCTGTTAGAACCCACGTCCTTCGGTAAATATGGGCATGATGGGTTAACTATGAAACGAACACGTCTGGAGGCAGAAATGGAGTCACCTACTATCAGGAAAGTGGAACATGTTTAGTTCTATTCAAGAGTGTTTGACATCACTACCTTGTCATTAACCAATTTCATTTACTTATAAAATAAGCATGGTTATAGCAATTAGTTCTTAATTGAATGTGCTATCCATTAGGTACATTGTTAGGTCTTGGCAAATCATGCTTAAAATTCAAGTTATTATATATGCTATGCTCCTATGCTCCTATGCATCATAGAGCTAATCATTATGCTCCCTGCAGTGACCTATTATGCTCAATCAGAGCTGCAGTAGGCAACCTTTAACCCACTGAGTCACATGGGCCAAAAATGCTGACTCAGCTACATGTACCAGCTTCAGCCTACCACAGCCTTATCTAGCAGCAGCTGACGGCACCCCAAGAGACGTGAACCCCTTAGAATGGTGGGAACACAACAAGGCAGCATTACTGAAGTGGAACCTTGGATTCAGCAACATTATTCTAGTACAGCCATCATCTGCAGCTGTTGAATGGGTCGGGTCTTCTCTGTCCTGAAGAAACATTTCACACAGTATCAAAACAGTTCTCTGCAAGACTATGTTGAAACAAGTGTAATGCTTGAATTAAATAATTCTTAATTAATTTTTTTGTGAAAAATAATAATTATGCTAAAAAAAATTGTCCTTATGCCCAATTATGCTCCAATCAAAAATGAGAGCTATTATGCTCAAAATTATGCCAGCATAATGTGCCAAGCCCTATACATTGTACATATGTTGTGGCATGATTATAGGATGTCTGTCAGCTTTGAAAATGAAAATAAGCTACATGAATATTTGCATATAATTATGTTTCCTTTAACTGCTGATATGAAGTGATGTAGTACAGATTGCAAGTACTAGTCAGCTACAGGCTGCTTTTTGCAGGTCTGTTAGTTGTTGAATACATTTGTAGTAGGAGAAATACAGCTGTCAGTTCTTGTAGTGGCTTATATATATGTATATATATATATATATATATATATGTATATTATATATATATATATATAATTTTTATGTAAATTTTAATTGATCGTTTAGGTGAATGATTGTCATGATTGAATTTCTGTCTTTGCTGATTCTTTTGCACTGTAGTAAATAAATCACGTTTAAGCTGATCAAAACGAGTATTCAATTTTCGACCAAACAACAGTTCTGCAGGAGAATTTTCTGTAGTAGATTGTGGGGTGTTTCTATATACAAAGAGAAACCACGCAACTTTATCTTTAATAGACCTTTCTCAAAGTTTCTTGAGACCTTGTTTAACTGTCTGTACCGCTCTTTTGGCCAAACCATTCAAAGAGGGGTGGTATGCTGCTGAAGTTATGTGACGTAACCATTTTTGTGAGTAATTGTTTAAACTCTGCACTTATACTAAACAGGAACCATTATCAGTCACTACTGTCTGTGGAATCCCCATCTTGGTTCAACAGTTCCAACTGTCTTGTTCCAAATGGCTTAAGATTATCTTCTATTGTAGTTGGCCATTGAGTGTGAATGTATTCTGACACTTTTGTTAGAATTGGATCTCTTGTTGTCCATACTTGTACTTGCTTAGCCGTTACTGGAGACTTCTCTAGGAATTTCAACAGGAGAGCAGTTTCAGGTGGTAATGGAGGTGTTACTGTATCTAGCAAGGGCAGGCAACTCATAGCATCAGCATTCCCATGTTGTTTTGAATACTCATACATAGCTAAAGTGAGTGCCCATCTCTGAATCCTGGCTGAGGCTAGAGGGGGTACTGCCCTACATTCATTAAATAGACTCAACAATCATAGAGTTCAGAACATGCCAGGGCTCATTAATTGCAATCAATAAAGGTTATTAAGTGGTTATTGATGATTATTAAAGTTATTAGTGGGAGTGATATTATATATAACTATAATTATATTTATAACTGAACTGATAAAGTCAAAAGAGAGTTATATTGGCATTCTTGTGAGTCTGGGCAAACTTTAGGACGAGATCATTGATGGATTGCCAAAGCCGAGACGAAAGATCTCGCTCAATATAGAGAATGGCTAGATCGTCTAACCTCTGCTGAGACATTGTTGAGCGTAAAGACGTTTTCAGTCGACGAAGGGAAGAAAAGCTACGCTCTACTGTTGCTGTTGAAGTCCCGAGTGTCATGGCTATCAGCAAGCACTCCCTTAGAACTGGAAATGCTTCTTTAACAGGATCAATGAGTTGTAGTAAATGATGTAGACTTTCATCGTCCTCGGTGGTGGGATTTCTAACCAAGTAGTTCTTTAAAGTAGATACTTCGTTTTCTAAGTTGCCCTGAGGAAGAATATTGCTGTAGTGACTAAGGATTGGAGACAAGCAACTGGGTGAAAGGAAATGTTTAGATTTTGGATTGAGAGAACCAACAGATTTTAGTAGAGATATATTGATGTTGCTGAATCGTTCCTTCATCTCTAAAACAATCACATCGATTGTAGCAAAGTATACGTGAACTTTGCAGTTTTCACTTGATAGCTCTGGTAAAGTGTTGTTACCAACAGTTTCTGTTGTTAGGACATAACTTTCCATTGCTGCTGGAGTGTGCCTCTGTCGTCTACTTCTGGGATGAGACATTTCTATGCCATGATGGTTAGCAAAAGCCACTGATTCTTGCCACAATAAATCCCACTGACCATCTGATTTCATACTCTCAAAAGTCTGAATAGTCGCTTGTATGAGGCTAGCAGCACTTCCATAGTCAAGTGATTCTTTTTGAAGCACATCTGAGAGTTTTGAGGTAATGCCGAGAACCTTCTTATATACTGTGAGACTAACTACAAAGTCATAAGATTTTAATCCAGCTAGAATTCCAGTTGCCTCAATTGCCTTCATTCTGTCAGTACCGTCGGCTGTGTTCTCAAGGGTTTCAAGTAGAGCTGGGTATGTTGCCATTACTGATACTATTGAATCATATCGGCATGACCATCTAGTATCTGAGAGCTTTTTCAGTCTTATCTCTTTACCTCCCTTAGCCTTCTGAATAGAAAGAAAAAGCTCATGACACTTTGATGAAGAAAAAAAGACATATATGGACTGTAAATGTGCAAAAAAGTCAGAAGCTGCTTTTACTTGCTTAGACACATCAACCAGAACCAAGTTAAGCCTATGAGCCGAGCAGTGGATGTATACAGCTTGAGGACATTTTTCCTTAATTATGGTTTGAACACCAGTATTACACCCACTCATAACTGAAGCCCCATCATAACATTGTGAGACAAGGTTGCCAAGATCAAGCTTAAGATCTGAAACTTTTTGAAAAATATAGTCAGCTAGGGCTCGTGCATTCAACTCACTGCTAGTGTGAATCCTACAAACCTTTCTACTGTTCTTAATTTGTAAATGTATCTAAAGGCTATCGAAAGCTGCTCTCGTTTACTCATATCCTTGGATTCATCTGCCAGTAATGTGTAATACTGTGCTTCGTGAAGCTCCTGTTCAATCATACCACGAATCTCAACTGAAAGAAAATGGATAATCTCATTCTGGAAGGATGGAGAAAGCCACACAGCACTTTTACTGTGCTTTTGGAAACGAATGCTGCAAAGAATTAATGATTGATCGTGACCTCAAAATGCTATCCCTTGTTGTGAAGAGAAGAGAACAGCCTCCATCAATGCTGCCACATACGCCCTGTTCTTACTGATCACTTGTGTTCCCATCTGATCCAATTGCATGCCAATGGAAGTCCCTGCTTTCGCTCTCATCTGATATTCTTTCCACGACATCATTGCTTCAGTATGAGCTTTTCCAGTTGAATGGACTGTTAGAATACCGTTTTTACCCAAAGCATGCTTCCAGTCCTTAAACCCTATCAAGAATCTACATGAAAAGCAAAAGGCTGCATCCAATTCCTTCGAGTATTCTAACCATGGGTATTGTTGGTACCACCTTTCCTGAAATGACCGACCAACCTTTCCAAACATGGTGACAGGAAATTCAATCACTGGTTGAACAGGGTTCTCAGTCTTATTGGCTGCTATATCTACCTGCCTATTAGCACTACTAGTGGAAGTAGAAGCAACTGATAGTTGACTACTAAAACCTGTCATTGTTGGTGCTGTACTCATAGTACTGGAGGAAACACTGTCACTACCTACCTCACTATGCTCATCCAGCTGTTCCAGTGACATTTCATCAACATCTATATAAAAGAGTGATCAATCATTATTTGTACTGAATCAATCATTATAGTCAATCTTACCATCACCTGTCTCTTCATTAGAGACACAGTCCTTTTTTGATGTTGATTCATCAACATTCCAAAAGTCTTTTAATGTCCTTTTCATTTGTCACCAACTAAAATTTCAGCTGCTTAATTTATTCACATGTGCTCCTGTTTAACATGTGTGTAGGTGTTGCATTCATGGTTGTGGTCAATTAAGTGCATAATTTAACATTAATTTAACATTAATTTAGATAATAATTATTTTCTGTACTGTTCTTTTTAGTACATGTTCTAAGTTCCAACATCATTCTGATTGTTCGTAGTCACTTCAGCTATTAATTTTTACTCACTCATCCTCCCTTGATAGCCGGCTGGAATATGGATCCTCAAAGGTTTATAAGACCACCAATCATCAATCATTAATTCTTTGCTTGTTTAATTTTTGACAGTTTTTATAATGTGGTTATTATGTATAAACAAGAGGTGTTGAATGGGTGTTCCCTCTTTCTATGTATACGTATAGGCGCGTGGCACTGCAATTCAATTAAATAACGCGCGTTACGCGACTATATATAGACACGTGGTACGCAACGAATAACTTTTTTCTTTTACCCGGGCAATGACCATGCCTGCCCGGGTATAAATACGCCTATGTCAACAATAACTTATGATCTGTTAGTAATGAATATTGATGACCATACAAGTATGAGTGGAAACGTTTAACTCCAAACACACATGACAACCCTTCTTTTCAAGCTGAGAGTAGTTCTTCTCTGCTACTGATAGGGTGTGTGAAACATTTTAATAGGTTTCTCAGATCCATCTGACATTCGATGTGCTAACACTGCCCCAATGCCGTATGCAGATGCATCACACGACAGTATTAGTTCCTTCCGGGGGTCAAAATGAATTAGTAGTTGTGAAGAGGTTAACAGATCTGATTTGATTTTAATACTAACAATAGTCCATACAGTGTTACCACACAAACAAAATAAATGGTTACACCAACCTATCTATTTTGACAGTGTGGTAGTAACATTTAGCTAGCTAGCTAGATCTACTCGGTATACAGGAATATTTGCATATTATATAATGTTCCTTAACTGCTGATGTGAAGTGCCTTAGTACTACATAGTCAGGCTGCTATATATATGCACATGGTCTATCAATCATCTCAGCAGTTATGGAGGAGATATAATAACGTGTAATTATGATGTATTCCACCTAGTACATGTAAGTATGTATGTATGTACATGATGTGTACACAATAACTTCTTTGTGTACCTAAATATTTTGTTGTCTAATTTAAATCTAAAGCAGTCTAGAAACCCTAAATTTGAACATTAACTGTACACCATCACATCCCTCATCAGCTTAACCACACCACTATACACACCCACTATATGTGGTTAATAATACAAGTTTACACTAATTATGAAATTTCACACTAAAAGACAATTCGAGGTGTAGGTTCTATATAATAATAGTAACCATGAATCTATTGAGATGGAGTGTCTATTTCACTCTCAGTCAGTATAGAGTATCTTCTCAAAGTATTAGTAGAGCAATCAATATATGAACTATAAATCACAGTGCGAGCTTCTGTATCTTCCATTGAGGAAACTGGATGCCAATGAGAAAATTGAACACCTTTTCTCTTATTCAGTTGTCTTGTTACAATAATGTGAATTAGAAGAACCAAGCTTGAAAAGAAACCCCATAAACTAATATTGAAAGCATGTGCCAAAGCTAGTTCAAAGCTAGCATGAGGTGAAATGGCCTGGTATATCCGATCACTAATAGGAAATAAAGCCAGGAGATAAAACACAACAGGATAGGCTAACAATGGTAGAAGCTGTTTCAAAGCTTTCTTATTTTTATAATGACCTTGCCTTTCAAGAAGAGGCTCGTTTTCTATACTGATTTTGTGCACATACACTCTCCGTATAAGCACAATTACTATAACAAAAACAGCCAAGACGCTCACAGTCAGTGAGACAAAGAAGGGTCCATACCACAATACAAACTGTTCAATTATTCCTTCAAGATAATGTTGAGAGGCACAATTATCTTTCCAGTCTCTTATCCAACACCAAGCTCCAGCAACACCATATGAATTGTGAATAAAAGGAATCCATGAGAAAAGTAAAGGGAATAGAGTGGAAAATAGGATATAAGCTACTTCTAAGTTCTGAAAATTGCGCAAGCAGACTGCTAAACAGAAAAGATGGAAGTTGAGGCACATGGTGAATAATAATTTCATCCAAACAGAGTATTCAATGAGAAATGCTGTAGTATTACACATAACCTTGTAATACATTTCATCACCATCATAGTCCAAAAGAGATAAAACAAGAATTAGAACTGCACTGAAAATCATTGATGATATAACTTGACACATAGCCAGTCTGTAAGTGAAGTACTTGTACAATTTCAGGCAGAACACTAGAGAAATAGTAACCACACACAGTATGAAAGATAGCAAGCTAGTGCCACCCACTGCTATCAAAATGTAGTTTTTTTGATCTTTCGTGAACGTACTATTACAATTCTCCTCATTATTGTCGTCCATCTTTATAATGATTAATAATAATTAGCTAATTTTTAAAATTAATTTAGGAAGTGACATTTGCCACTGCTATTTCCGTAGACGTCGCGCTGACTGAGTTCTATATAATAGTGCTGGTTGCGTTCTAGAGACAAGGTCGCGAGACTAGCTGCGTTCCTGTCTTTGTGTCACACAATTCATTGTCAGCTGTGAGTTGGTGTCAATCTTATCATGTATTGATATTATATATATATATATTGCTATAATAAAAGATATACTTCAAGACAACCATAATGAATACAACACCACAGACTGAGGAGCTTGGTGTAGCCCTGATTGAATTACCAACCGCAGAAAAGAATGTGCAAGTTTCATCAACACAAGGTACAAGAATTAATTGTTGTTACATAATAAAACATTTATCATCGTACTACTTGGTAGTGATGACACAGAAAAAAAAAGCCAGCCAAACATTTCAATTACAAGTGATGAGCTAAATCTCTGCTAATATCATAGATCTAAGTCTTATTACACACATAGCTTTTGATATTGTTTTTATAACTACCAACACCTTCTAGATGGCCAAAAAGTGTTGTTGAGGTAGAGAAATGGCGAGTAGCAAAACTGCCAAAATCTTTATGTTCATTATTTTTTCAGACAAATTCCTCTTGCATTCATTGTCAAATTCTGTCTACACATATCAAGATGATATCTCCAGGTAATATGACAGAAGAGAGTGTCAAGGACTGCAATTGAGCCACTTGGAAATTAGATGGCATCATCATGCATTTGTGTCCTAGGCCTCAGAATGTGAAGCTGTTTAATACTGAGAAGAAGAAAGTGCTGGTTACGTTGGAAACATGTAGGGATTTCAAAAGCAGAGGAAAAAGATTTAACTGCAAAACTAGAATTGTACAATTACATATATTGGTTAGTGCAGTTGCAGGAATTTAACCTTTAGTTGGTTGTTCAGAATCCATACATCTAACGCGATTGCCACTCTATACTAAATATATTAAAATATGTACCACATATGTGTACCAATTATAATCAATTATCATGCCTAATATGTCATATTAGATGCTCAAAGAAGGTTTGGAAAACTACACTGTTTCAATTATTCTGCTTCTTTGTATATCTATTAGACAGGATAGGAATATTGAAATTACAATTATTGGATTATAATTATGTGCATATTCATAACAACCTAAACGACAACAGCCCTTATAATTGTTCCAAACTACAGTATATATTAATGAAATGTGTGAAGTATTTCAGCACTATTTTTACTCTAAGATTTACTCCTTTTCACAATGCAAAAATAAAATTTTAAAATAACACATTTATGTGTTAGCACATTTGCAAGTAATAGTTTTAATTTGTCATTTCAACTTAAACATTATGAGCCCAAAGAATTAAAGTTGTTTGTAAACCCACAAACACATGATCTCCAAGGTTAGCTATGAAACGAAAACGTCTGGAGGCAGAAATGGAGTCACCTACTATCAGGAAAGTGAGAACATGCTTAGGGGAAACCGAGAAATAACTGTTTAGTCCTATTCAAGAGTGTTTGACATCACTGCCTTCTGTCATTGAAGTGATTGCAGTGAAGGCTTCCTACTACTTTATCAATGGCTTCACTAGAAACATCTTCACAGTCTACAAGAGCCAGACTATCACTCAATTTCTTCCCTGTTATACAGGAAACTTAGTCAATGTAGCTGTACAAAGGGGTATACACGTGGGTTCTAAAAATAGTAACAGACTATCAGACACCAATTTAATTAAATGTGTGGTCGTTTACCGTCTTATGCTTTCTGGTCAACGTCATTATGGGCTCCTGTTATTATAAATAGAATGATTACACTGCATGTAAAAACTGATGGCCATGCTAGTGTTCTAACCCATTTCATTTACTTAATAGTGTTTTAATAAAATAAGCATGGTTATAGCAATTAGTTCTTAATTGAATGTACAAATGTGCTATCTATTAGGTACATTGTACATATGTTGTGGCATGATATATAGCAAGGATGTCCGCCAGCTTTTAAAATGAAAATAAGCTACATGTATAATTATGTTTCCTTAACTGCTGATGTGAAGTGATGTAGTACAGATTGCAAGTACTAGTCAGCTACAGGCTGCTTTTTGCAGGTCTGTTAGTTGTTGAATACATTTGTAGTGGGAGCTGTCAGTTCTTATAGTGGCTTATATATATATGTGACCGAATTTGTAAAAATCAGGCTTATGGGATAACTATTGATTGTGAGATACGAGTGAAAATAGACAGTTATGTCTTACTCCGGTGATCACTGTTTTACTACATAAAACGCTTCATTAACAACTTAATTACGTATTCACTCATACCTTCAGAAAAAAGTTTGGGGACATCTCTGTGCTTCGCTAGCCACTCCTGAAAGAGTTTTTAATCATTAGGTTTAATGATTAAATAATTGAGTTTTTCTCAAAATGAAGAATTTGTGACTACGACGGTTTAATCCCCCGCTGTAGCTTTGTCTTTTGTGTGATTGAGATGTATCATATATCATTCTGGAGCTAATTAAATACTCTATTTAGGTTATACAAAAAATCAATTTTGAAATTTTATCTCATAAGCCTGATTTTCGCAAATTCGGTCACATATATTTATAATTTTTATGTAAATTTTAATTGATCGTTTAGAACAATGATAGTCATGATTGAATTTCTGTCTTTGCTGACTCTTTTGCACTGTAGTAAATAAATCAGGTTTAAGTTGATTAAAACGAGTATTCAATTTTTGACCAAACATCAGTTTGGCAGGAGAATTTCCTGTAGTAGATTGTGGAGTGTTTCTATATACCATGCAACTTTATCTTTAATAGCTATACCCTGTCTGTACTGCTCTTTCAGCCAAACCATTCGAAGAGGGGTGGTATGGTGCTGATGTTATGTGACGACATAACCATTTTTGGTGAGGAATTGTTTAAACCCTGCACTTACTATATAAACAGGAACCATTATCAGTCACTACTGTCTGTGGAATCCCCATCTTGGTTCGACAGTTCCAACTGCCTTGTTCCAAATGGCTTAATATTATTTTCTATTGTAGTTGGCCATCTAGTGTGAATGTATTCTGACACTTTTGTTAGAATCTGATCTCCTGTTGTCCATAATCATACTTGCTTGGCCGTTACTGGAGACTTCTCTAGGAATTCCAACAGGAAAACAGTTTCAGGTGGTGATGGAGGTGTCACTGTATCTAGCAAGGGCAGGCAACTCATAGCATCAGCATTCCCATGTTGTTTTGTTGATTTGAACTTCAAGGAATACTCATACATAGCTAAAGTGAGTGCCCATCTCTGAATGTGTTAGTAATGAATAATGATGACCATACAATTATGAATGGAAACATTTAACTCCAAACACACATGACAACCTTCCTTTTTCAAGCTGAGAGTAGTTCTTCTCTGCTGCTGATAGGGTGCGTGACACATTTCTAATAGGTTTCTCGGCCACTGAAGCATCTCTAGCTCTTCTTCCAAGCTCTCTAGCTGCATCAACAGTGAGATCCCAATTGTAACTAGAATCTAAGACCCCGTATGCATAAGTAGATCCAGACCCTACACTGAAAATGTGGTGAGTGAACCTATTACCATCAGTATCTACATAATATATTCCAGGACCCTGTGAGGAGATAAAAGGGTCAATCAAGAGCAGGTATCGATTATAACTTTTGGATCCATCTGACATTCGGTGTGCTAACACTGCCCCAGTGCCCCAATGCCGTATGCAGATGCATCACACAACAATATTAATTCCTTCCAGGGGTCAAAATGAATTAGTAGCTAGTTGTGAAGAGGTTAACAGATCATTTGATTTCGAACTCCTGAATAGCTCGTAGGAAGATGAACCTATAACTGTGAGGAAAATCGACTTTTTCTTGGCTTCCTCCAGTACTCCATTTGCTGCAAAATAATACTCTAACCTTTCACAGTATTGTGTCCATTCTTCTTTTCCTTGTTCATATTCACTGATGCTTTCCATTAGACCATTCTCATCGGCAATATGTAGTAACCTGAGGTATCTTATGTATAACTCAATAATAATCAACTTAATAATAACAACTGAACTAGCTACGTATACATCTGACTTACAGAACTTATATATAAAGACTGAAAAACACATGCATGCATCTAAACTAATACACAATAAGTCAATAACTGTAACACTATATTGCATCATAATTATAATACTAGCAATAGTCCATACAGTGTTACCACACAAACAAAATAAACCAACCTATCTATTTTGACAGTGTGGTATTAGCACACTGTCAAAATAGATAAACTGCTGATGTGAAGTGCCTTAGTACAAGTACTAGACAGGCTGCTATGCACATGGTCTATATCTATATCAAAACATGTCAGCAATTTATGGAGGAAATATAATTACGTGTAATTATGATGTATTCCAGCTAGTGCATGTAGGTATGTATATATTTGATATTATCAGGAAAGATACATGATGTTTACACATCAAAAAATTCCTACTTAAATATTTTGTTGATTAATTTAGTCTAGAAACCCTAAATTTTAACATTAACTGTACAGCATCACATCCCTCATCAGGTTAGCCACACCACTATACACACCCAGTATGTGTGGTAATAAAATAATAATACAAGTTTACACTAATCATGAAATTTCAATTCATGCACACTATAAGACAATTTGAGGTGTAGGTTCTATATAATAATAGTAACCATGAATCTATTGAGATGGAGTGTCTATTTCACTCTCAGTGGGTATAGAGTATTTTGTCAAAGCATTAGTAGAACAATCAATATATGAACTATAAATCACAGTGCGAGCTTCTGTATCTTCCATTGAGGAAACTGGATGCCAATGAGAAAATTGAACACCTTTTCTCTTATTCAGTTGTCTTGTTACGATAATGTGAATTAGTAGAACCAAGCTTGAAAAGAAACCCCATAAACTAATATTGAAACCATGTGCCAAAGCTAGTTCAAAGCTAGCATGAGGTGAAATGGCCTGGTATATTCGATCACTAATAGGAAATAAAGTCAGGAGATAAAACATAACAGGATAGGCTAACAATGGTAGAAGCTGTTTCAAAGCTTTCTTATTTTTATAATGACCTTGCCTTTCAAGAAGAGGCTCGTTTTCTATACTGATTTTGTGCACATACGCTCTCCATATAAGCACAATTACTATAACAAAAACAGCCAGGACACTCACAGTCAGTGAGACAAAGAGGGGTCCATACCACAATACAAACTGTTCAATAATTCCTTCAAGATAATTTTGAGCAGCACAGTTATCTTTCCAGTCTCTTATCCAACACCAAGCTCCAGCAACACCATATGAATTGTGAATAAAAGGAATCCATGAAAAAAGTAAAGGGAATAGAGTGGAAAATAGGATATAAGCTACTTCTAAGTTCTGAAAATTGCGCAAGCAGACTGCTAAACAGAAAAGATGAAAGTTGAGGCACATGGTGAATAATAATTTCATCCAAACGGAATATTCAATGAGAAATGCTGTAGTCTTACACATAACCTTGTAATACATTTCATCACCATCATAGTCCAAAAGAGATAAAACAAGAATTAGAACTGCACTGAAAATCATTGATGATATAACTTGACACATAGCCAGTCTGTAAGTGAAGTGCTTGTATAATTTCAGGCAGAACACTAGAGAAATAGTAACCACACACAATATGAAAGATAGCAAGCTAGTGCCACCTGTTGCTATCAAAATGTAGTTTCTTTGATCTTTCGTGAACGTACTATTACAATTTTCCTCATTATTGTCGTCCATCTTTATAATCATTAAAGCTGGAATTAAAATTAATAAGGAAGTGTCGTTATGCCACTGCTACTTCCGGAGACGTCGCGCTGGCTGCGTCTATATATAGCTTTCTAGAGTCGGTGTCGCGAGACTAGCTGCATTCCTGTCGTTGTGTTACAATTCATTGTCAGCTGTGAGTTGGTGTCAATCTTATCATGTATTGATATATAATTATATATATATATATATATATATATATATATATATATATATATATAATTTATAATTATATATATATAATTATATTATAAAAGATATACAGCAAGACAACCATAATGAATACAACACCACAGACTGAGGAGCTTGGTGTAGCCCTGATTGAATTACCAACAGCAGAAAAGAATGTGCAAGTTTCATCAACACAAGGTACAAGAATTAATTGTTGTTACATAATAAAATATTTATCATCGTACTACTCGGTAGTGATGACACAGAAAAAAAAAGCCAGCCAAACATTTCAATTACAAGTGATGAGCTAAATCTCTGCTAATATCATAGATCTAAGTCTTATTACACACATAGCTTTTGATATTGTTTTTAACTACCAACACCTTCTAGATGGCCAAAAAGTGTTGTTGAGGTAGAGAAATGGCGAGTAGCAAAACTGCCAAAATCTTTATGTTCATTATTTTTTCAGACAAATTCCTCTTGCATTCATTGTCAAATTCTGTCTACACATATCAAGATGATATCTCCAGGTAATATGACAGAAGAGAGTGTCAAGGACTGCAATTGAGCCACTTGGAAATTAGATGGCATCATCATGCATTTGTGTCCTAGGCCTCAGAATGTGAAGCTGTTTAATACTGAGAAGAAGAAAGTGCTGGTTACATTGGAAACATGTAGGGATTTCAAAAGCACAGGAAAAAGATTTAACTGCAAAACTAGAATTGTACAATTACATATATTGGTTAGTGCAGTTGCAGGAATTTAACCTTTAGTTGGTTGTTCAGAATCCATACATCTAACACGATTGCCACTCTATACTAAATATATTACCACATATGTGTACCAATTATAATCAATTATCATGCCTAATATGTCATATTAGATGCTCAAAGAAGGTTTGGAAAACTAATTATTCTGCTTCTTTGTATATCTATTAGACAGGATAGGAATATTGAAATTACAATTATTGGATTATAATTATGTGTATATTCATAACAACCTAAACGACAAATTAAATTCAACTTCGACTATTACTTGCAAACGTACTAACACATAAATGTGTTATTTAACAATTTTATTTTTGCATTGTGAAAAGGAGTAAATCTTAGAGTAAAAATAGTGCTGAAATACTTCACACATTTCATTAACATATAGTTTGGAACAATTATAAGGGCTGTTATCATTTCAACTTAAACATTATGAGCCCAAAGAATTAAAGTTGTTTGTAAACCCACAAACACATGATTTAACATATGCATTTCTATACTTGGTGCACATTATGTCATAGTAACATCATGCATGTATTCACAACATTCTCTATGACAATCGCCAAACTAAATTGAAACTCACATCATTCCACACAACTGTACTAACCAATAATGGTTATTAAACGATTTACGTTTTGCAGTGTACACAGTAGAATGTTGTGGATACATGCATAATATTACTACGACATAATGTGCACTAAGTATTGAAAGGTATATGTTAAATTATGTGTTTGTGGCTTAGAAACAACTTTCATGGCCTGATACAATTACATGCATATGTACTTTAGTGTAAATTATACTAAATCTTTGACATGAAATATGAGTAAAGAGCAACCTAAAATTATAGAGTTTGAATTATAATTAGTACGTATAAGTACCTATATGGTATAAGATGTATGTATCCTGAACAACCAACTAATTGTTAAATCCTTGCTACTGTACTAACCAATTTTTATTTTTATGGCCCGTAGGGCCATCCCTATAATTCCTTTCCACGGGGTTTAATGTATTATTATATATTTTCTTGTTCACTTGCGCGACTATACGTTGTATACGTAGTTAAGAAAGTTGCGTCATTCCCGGGGGGCTAGGTCAATTAATGGGCGTGGCGCGTAAAAGAACGCGCGTTTGAGCTACAGACCAGCCAGGAGGCGGCTTCAGAAAGGATGTAAAACTGCTAATAACTGTTGTATATAGCAGAGAAACAGTATAGATATTATGCAAGAATCTTTAACAAGTAAATATGATAAGTTGTTGAGTTTCAGACACGAGGAAGTCATCATTTAGAACCTTGAAGGGAGTACCTCAGTCAGTTCATCAGACATCTGTGTATTTAGACTGCAATTAGGCTTACACTTACGTCTTCAGGCCCCAGGAGTACACCTGGCAGAAAGGTAGAGACACTAGTCCTATCAGCAATGCTTAATACATAGTCATCACAAAGCAAATATAGGGATGTTTTTTTCTCTATATACACTTGTTTTTGCAGTGCATGAAATAAATTTTCCAATTTAAAAATCTTTGTGTATAATCATTGTCCATGCAATACCTTCAATAATTATAAATACATATCATACATCACTGTGACAATTCTGATATGTTTAGACTACCACTAAACCACCATAAATAATTACTGCAATATAGAAGTGTGTATGTATATATATATACACACAAAATACTGCAAAGCAGTTTGTCAATCAGTCATTTACTTTAACTCTTTGTGCTCATAATGTTTAAAATGAAATGATAACAGCACTTATAATCGTTCCAAATTAATGAAATGTGTGAAGTATTTCAGCCAACTATTTTCACTCTCTAAGATTTAACTCCTTTTCACAATGCAAATTGTTAAATAATTCATTTATGTGTTAGTACATTTACAGTCAATATTGTAATTTAATTTGTCGTGTAGGTTAAATTGTTATGGATATACACTCCAATAATTGTAATTTCAATATCCCTATCCTGTCTATGTCTAATAGATATACAAAGAAGCAGAATATTAAAACATTGCATAGATGTCCAAACCTTCTTTGAGCATCTAATATAAGATATTAGGCATGATAATTGATCCATATATCTGGTACATATAATTAGTACAAAGTAGCTATTGTGTTAGATGTATGTATCCTGAACAACTAACTAATTTAATCTTTTTCCTGTGCTTTTAAAATCCCTACATCCAACTTTCATTTTATTTTTGAAATAATTATTGCTTCTGCTCATTTGTGCATCTAAAATGTGATATTAGACAGCAAGATAACAAAATAGAACTTCAAGTAATTGATTGTCATCATCATAATTGTGCATGTAATGCGTACAGTCATAATAACCCACATTATTCCATGCAAATATGCTAACCAATACACACATTTCGTAAAAGTAATCTAAAATAATCTCTTTTCATTTTATAGAAGACAGTTTTCCTGACAATTTCCAATACAATCAACCACCACCACCCTATGGAGATTTATCACAACCACTACCCCACCAGCAACAGGTACCAATGATAGTCCAACCACAGCAACTGCAGGGTATTCCTCCCGAACCGGTTAGTAGAATATATCATGATAGTCTATTACATGATTTTGAATGTTCAATTTTAATGCATCATGTACATCTAATTACATGTTTACTTATAACAGGAACGTTTATTGATTCAAAATCGTGTAAGTGAGCATCAACGTTTGACTTGTATTTTCTTACTACTCCTAGCACTACTCATACCGTTGTCTCCTGTTGGTGCTGTTTTTATGATTCCAGCTGTAGTGCTTGCCTGTTGTGTAAGACAATAACATAATAAACAATTTCTTTAGATTTTCTTTTATATATTTCCTCTTTAGGCATGGATGTCTCAAAGAAGTAGTGTTTCAAGAAATCCAAAAGCAGAGAAAAGTCGTCATTTTTCTTTAGCTTTTGGAATTTGTTCAGGAGTGATTGCAATAGCCTGCTGTCCAATTACAGCATTTGGCTGGTTAATAATTGTAGTTGCAATGTCATGATGATGCTATTATTGTGAAGTTTATTCCCCAATTATGACAGAACATCATGCATAAGTTTGTACTCCAATTTGTATAGTACATATTGTTTATCCTGTGCACGTTTTAATTGAATATAATATACTCATCTGTTGTAAAGTATGGACATAGATAATATAGACTATATATACTATCAATGGCATATGCACACAATTTAATTATTCCAATAGCAACCGTAAATGCGTTGCTATGGCAGCCATTTTGAGTGGCAGGAATTGTGCGAATGGTTGTTGTAGTTGACACTCTAAAGGCTATGGAATAAGCTTCTATAGATTCCCCAAAAGTAAATCCAAGGGCAGCAAATGGATCACTGCCGTCAGTGATATAGTACTTGTACAACAGCACTTCACATAAACAGTTATTGAGACATATATGCAATTGTTATACAAATACTAGTCAGGCTGCTTTATGGATGGTCTATTATATGTTTAAACTTCATATCATCAGTTATATATAATTGTGTGTTGTATTTTCTGTGGCTTCGATCAAAATATCTTTAGAGACCAGCACATCAATCCTCTGCCTCTTCTCCAAGATATTATAGCAATGTGCCCACTTATCTTTCGTCTGCCTCAGTATTGAGTCCTCAGGAACACGAAAGTGTTCAAAATGTTTCTTCCAGCATAACCATCATCTGGCTTTGTGAAGGTAAAAGGAGGTTGTAGTCGTATGCTATAGCCATTAGATATCAATCCCATTTCTGCCACCATGTACAATTCACTAATAATAATATATTCTGATAAAAGCAATATTCAAGATATTTATATCAAAGGAATGGAAAAGAAACATGTACATTAATTAATATATAGTAAGAACCAATATCCATGACTAACACCAATAAAGTATAACCCAAAACAATCAAACTACTTACAGAAATACAATAGATTCCACTACAGGAGTAAGCAAGATGAAGGCCTAAGGTTATATCTGAAGGCCTAACATGGATGCTGAAATAGAAGATATGATTAGGAAATGTGCGTCCAGCCAGCAGTTTTGTTCTACCCCAACAGTTTATCTTACACCCATGGACCAGTGATGGGACACATATTACTCGTAAAGTGTTCATTTGAAATGGCTGGACACTATCAATATGTTGTCAATTACATCAACCAGGACTATAGAAAAATGTGTTTGCTACTTACTCATGGTCTTCCTCAGAAGTTGGTGACTGATAATGGCCTTTCATTCACCAGTGAGGGAACGTATTTATGTTGAATAATGGAATTAAGCACGTCATGTCATCACCCTATCATTCAATTACAAGGCAATTCCTTACAGGACAAGCTCTCTATGTGTTTGTTCAATACAGTAAGCAATATTTATTACATTCCCATAGCAACAACCCCACAATCAATACAACAATACAAACAAGTATTCAGTTAATACATTTCTCCAATGAATTTGATCCGATAGTCTTGGACTTGTGTTTCCAGATCCATGCATGATTACTGGTTGTGGAACTTTCCAATTGTACTACAGCAAGTGATTGAGTTAAAATGATTTCTTGCTATCCATTGTCTTCCCCATTTTCAAATGTTGGGAAGGTTTCTAGTGCACTATATTCAAAATTATGTGTACTGCCTTGTGGTAGATTCGTCTGCATCAACAGTGTGAGTCTCTCTACATATAAACATTAGCAACATGTCGACGCACCATGTTGCCATTTGTCAGTCTGACTGAATACAACAAAGGACCTAAAAATTTAATTTAACAATTCGTCCCTTAATCCATCTGTTCCTTGAGCCTGCAAAGTTTTGAGCGAGTACGTGGTCTCAAACATTGAAGTGTCTTAGTAGTCTTTTATTATCATATGCATGTGCTGCTCTCAGTGGTTTTTTATTATCGTGTGCTAACTTTTGTTTTTCTTACATTCAATATGACTACGAAATGTCACATCACATTATCCATGCATGCAAGGTTCATTGTTTGCTTGACATGTGTTGTACAGTTAAAACTGTATATATGATGTATAATTATTGTTATTATTGTGTTTCAAACATGAGAAAGCCAGTCATCAGCAATGATATGCATATCACAAAGGATACATTTTTCTCTGTAATTTTTATATTTTGTACCGATAATTGATGATGTTTTAATTTTTACACTGCAAATTTATAAACTGACTTATTTACTTGTCATTAATATTGTGAACAACATCCAACACCAAAAGTTAAGCTTCATCACATATATTCAGCAGTAATGGATATTTGAAATGCAATCAAGGTACAAATGATTGATTGAAATAACCAAACTGTATTTGCAGTGATAGCTATGCTGTAAAAACACATGGTTTTTTAAATCTATTTACTTGGTTACATGCATCATATCTTAACTGCTAATGTGTAATGTTAACTTATATAGGCTGCTTTGGGAATGATCTATAGCTAGTTGGTATCAGTTTATATTCAATCGTTAATGTACGCATTGTGGTAGAAGAGCTGACGTGTAAGCTGTGATTATTTTGGAATCCTGTTTTCAAAGCTAATAATTTTACATTATATCAGTCATCTATTCAGTTTGAACAACATCATTCCAGCAACAAAAGCTAACAATACAAACTGGATTACCCTTCAATTCAATATAGCAGTAATGGTGTGAAGTGGGAGTGCATATTGTTAAATTGACATGCAATTGCGCTAACCAACTGATTGGTTGAAATAACCAGATTTTTTGCATTTCACTAACCATGCAGCCTATTTTAGCAATTTAATTTTTGCAGTGATGTGCATACAATTGCAAGGAATAGTATGAATTTCAATTTTGTTTGTCAATTATCATAGAGGCTGTTACTTTGACATAATGTACACCAAGCATTAAAAGATACACTAAAAATATTCACATATAATTTATGTAGGGGTTTTATACAGAAATAGTGTTTAATTTTGTTGCTAAGGTCATCCAAATCTTGCTTTTTCAGTTTTGATATCTCTACATCCTACGTTCATTTTTTAAAATGTTGTTATATTATATGTTCTGTTTATTTATGGTGTCTAAAATGTGATATTAGACAGGATAACAAAATAGAACTTTGCTTAATTGAATATATAATTAGTAAAAGTATTTCATGATCACAATTATGCATGTAAGTTGTTGGTCATGCAGTCATATATCGTAATACCCTGCATGACCAATTAATAATTTACATTATTCCTTGCAACTGTAGTAACCAATGAATTAGTTAGCTAAAACGTTCATTTGTTGTAATGATACAAGTACTCAAATTATATTTAAAATAATCTTTTTTTCTCTTTTAGAAAATAGTTTTCCTGAATATGAATTTCCAGAAAATTTCCAACTAGCAATCAACAACCACCAACTTATGAGGAGGTATCACAATATTCTTACTACTCCTAATAATAAGCATAATTTATTGTCTCCTGTTGCTGCTGCTGTCATGATTCTAGCTGTAGTGTTTGCCATTTGTGTGAGACAATAACATAATGAAGTAGTTGTTCACAACATAAAAAACAGCAGAAAAGTTTTGCTTTTGTAGAATTGATTGCAGCAGTTGGTTGTCCATTTACAGTATGTGGGTGGTCCTTGATATTTGGATTTTATTCCTTCATTTAAATGAAAATTGATGTTACTATTGTCACATTGTGAACTAGTCCTTGGCCAATGTACTGTTGTAATACTCTTGCATCTGTCATTGTTTTTGATTTAGATTTCTAAATATATATCAGTTACCTTGTGTTTGTGTATAAATAGAACCTTTTATAATAATAAAGCAGAACTTCCGGAGAAGAAAGTAAAGGAACTTTGTGCACTCCTTGAAGATGAACCACTTTGAATCATGGATATTGCTGTATGTATGGAATCTACCCAGAGGCTAATATAGATACCCGAAATTTGTTCTGAATAATTATAGACCTACTTAAGCATATACTTTTGCCTTGACAGGTTCAATATGTAATAACAATTATAGACGGAACCACATCAAATGGTGCTATAATTATAGTAGCTTTTAATAATGACCACAACACTAACAGCTAAATTTAATATAATTATAGTTAGCAAGTAACATTTTTACAAACTGTATCAGTTATATACATACGTATAAATTATATTATAACAGGTTATTTCTTAAAATAATTATGTAATTAAAAAAGACATTGTTGTATTTTTTTTTGCTGATGTTATTGTATTCGTTCTTTATGCATTATATATTATTATATGCCTATAGCTATAGCCTGTACACCAGTAAATTTAAATTTAAATGATTAGTACAACTTCTATCTGTGTGTAACTACACTTACGTATATAAATATTATGATGCACACCATTATGAACACAATGCAATAATAATTATTATCATTATAATTATATAATAATTATTAGTTTATTACTAACAATAAAAGATCCTGTAAGCAGGTTGTGTGTCTATGTATTACCACATTTTAGCAAGACTATGAAAATTGGAACTTTCGACGAGGTACCAGCAGACTTCAACATGTCTGAAGATAAAGAAGAACAACATGCTTTTCCAAAGTCAATGCCAATTGCACTTCATTGTTCATATTTGTGGTATAGCTACATACAAGTCCTGTGATTTCTTTGCAATGCATTGTAGCTAGTGAGTTTTAAGTGTCAAAAGTTAAAATTATGTTTGTGCAGGTGATGACATCAAGTCCGAAACTCATATTCTTGCATGCTAATACATATATTAGAAACGTCTATCTGACAGAAATGTATATCAAAATTTAAAAGTAGGTATAGTATGGCACCTATATAGGTCAGCAGAATTTATAAAAACACTAGATATTATATTAGTGTAACAAGATATTATATTAGTGTAACACGACTTATCTCTATGATTTCAGCAGAGATTTCAGCTCATCACTTGGTTGCAATTAATATGTATGGGCCGCTATGTTTTTTTCATGCCAGCCATACATCAAATCGTGGGCAGGGGTCAGAATTGACAAGGTCTTTATACAGCGCCAGATTAGTGCTCACAAATTATTTAACAAAAATTTGAACTTGATCAATTAATTAACATATATTTATATCACTTTCAGTTTTTTAAGGTTGTAATATTACAACTTCCTGTTCATAAAGGAAGTACCACACCTACTTATTAGATTACTAAATTTCACTGGGTCTTGGTGTTACCACGCCCCAAATTACTGTAGATTACGAGGGTATACCAATGTGGTGGCAACATGTCAGCATTCTATTGTTCAAAACTCCCACACTTTGTTGGATGTGGTCTTGCGGTGCTTTGATTCAAGTGTCTGCCCTTTTGAAGTTAGCTTAGGGTAAAAGGTAAAAGGAGAGTAGAATGGGATGATGATGTATGTGTGATGTATAGACTTGGTTTCTAGCTGGTTCTAGCGAGAGAGAAAGGGGTGTTGGGAGAATAAGTGACAAATACCGTTCGCTTGCAGACTTGAGTGGATGCTGTGCTTGCAGTAATTGGTAAGCAAGGTTGAGGTGACTGTTAGATTGCTCCAGTAGTTTGAGAAAGTTGCAAATTGCCTGCATTCAGCTGCAACGAAGGTTTTGAGATGCCGAGCCATGCCTCGCAATGAGTATATTAATGTTACATCCATGGTAGGTGTGGTTGGAATTATTATTAATTATTTTTTCAAAAGCCCCCGGGTTAAAGAAACTGTATGTGATCAATGCACTAGCCACACCTGGCGTAGCCCGACCTTTGCATAGAAAGAGTGCTGGTGCAACCTGCAGGTCATATATATGCCAGATCTGCAGAGGAATGTTTATACAGTTTTATACAACACGTTGTTTGGGCTGTGGACAAGATTCGCGGATGGATGCTCGAGTCAGGCAATCCAGCACTAGAGACTATCAGACTAATACAAAATTGATTTTATAGTAGGCAAAATTGACTTTTATTAGGTAGTAGACAAAACATGATAATAAAGAATTGACTTCAGCAGGATGAGAGTAGGTGAGAAAGTGAGACTATACCATAGAGAGTAGTACTGTACTCTCTGATGATAGATATACTTGTATTACTCTACACGCATGCATGTGTGTTGAGTAATATAATTATATACTAGGAATAATTCTTGAAATCTATAAATTTTATGCAAAACTTCCTTTCAAACTCCCAACAATCGAGCCTGAAAATTCTCACTATTAAATTTTGTTCATTAATTCATTAACAAATTATTTGATGATATTCTATGTGAGGTTCTAATTACTGTTCTGTTATATATTCAACGTGTACACATCTTTCTTTAAATTATTATATAATCAAAGTTTAATATGATCATTTCTCATAATAATTATATAAAACAGGCAAAATCAACGTAATAAACTTATAATTATTTTCTTTACTTTTGTATTACAAAAAAAAACCTTTGGCCTAAAAATATTATTAATGTTCAAGTTCAGA
This sequence comes from Petrosia ficiformis, assembly GCA_947044365.1. Classification (NCBI taxonomy): domain Eukaryota; kingdom Metazoa; phylum Porifera; class Demospongiae; order Haplosclerida; family Petrosiidae; genus Petrosia; species Petrosia ficiformis. The sequence continues at coordinate 45,757,446 of OX345636.1, forward strand.
TTTTTTTCTCCATCACATTTCAGATGGCATAATCTTCCAGTGAGCCTTTGGATCACCAAGATTATCTTCTATTGGAACAAGAATCACTTCATTTGTGTCAACATCATGTTTAAGAACCATTCCTTTGGCATTCTGAGGCTCAAGATAAAAGAATTCTGCTTGAGAAATAGGCGACGTATACTTTTCTCCATCCAGGTTTTGATATTCAGACACACTAGCAGGTTCATTTTCTATACCACTATGTAGTAGAACTTTGTTTCCAGTATCACTTTCCACGGCAACTATTATGATTCCTTGAAACTCCCCATCACTGCTACTCACCACTGCACGACAGAATAGACTACCACTACCTTCTGGGGTGTCTGTTCTTATTTCAATGCGTCCTCCAGCTTTTTCATATGTCATGAAAGTTTCTGTTCCTGAGACAGTAAGACGAACATGATCATCACTGTCACATTGTGGAGCTTGTAGTGCAGATGCCAGGGCAGGCACAACAATCAGCAATACAAAACTGGTATGCATGTTTACAACAAACAGTCAAATCGTATTGAATATTTACGAAATGGTGACGAAACAAATTTGGTTTCTTAAGTGTTCAAAATTTATAGTGTAACTGATGCTCACTGTGAGGTCCTTATATTGTGCAAAATGACATCATATGACATTGTATGCAAATTAAAGATCATATAGTTATGACGTATGACTGTGCCACAAAAAACAAAGAAAAAAAACAAAGAGATGTAAATTCATAAATGTGGTTTTGTATTCATACAAGTTTAATCATTCTTGGTATAGTATTTTGAATGTTTTGATTAGGAACTTAGTCACAGATTGATACAATTCAAAGTGGAGATTCGTATATTGAAAGCACATAGCTACCATAGTATATAGATTATATATATATATATAATTATATATATATATATATATATATATATATATATATATATATATATACATATACATAATGTATATAGCATGCTAATAGGTCCTATATACAAAATACAGTTTGTGTCCGAGGATGTGATATAGCCCGAGCCTGGAAGGGTTATATCACAGCCGAGGACACAAAACAAAGGTCCTATATTCAGTATATAGGACCTATTGGCATACTGTATACAATATATTGTATGATGGTGACATCTCCTGCATAGTGTGCACATGGAAGTTCTATATACAATATATAGAACTCACCATATCAAAGGGATGATGTCACCATCATACTATATAAATATATTATATATATATATATATATATATATATATATATATAATATATTTATATAGTATGATGGTGACATCATCCCTTTGATGTGGTGAGTCCTATACCTTCCATGTGCACACTATGCAGGAGATGTCACCATCATACAATATATTGTATATAGTATGCTAATAGGTTGGTCCTATGTCCTGAATATAGGACCCTTGTTTTGTGTCCTCAGATGTGATATAGCTCTTGCAGGCTCGGGTTATATCACATCCTCTGACACAAACTCAGGTCCTATATACTTTGTATATAGGACCTATTAGCATACTGTATATATATATATATATATTATATAATAATATAATATAATTGTAGTGTTTATTGTGTACAATTGTGTACGATTGTAGTGTTTATACAAATCTGAAAAACCATATTCATGTACTGCATGACTAAAGAGTTGTACTACAGTTTCACTTGTGTTATTAGTATTGCACGCCAAGTAGACAATAAATCAAGAAAAACCATCAACCGGTTACCCACCATGTACCTCAAATCTCCATCTGTGTAAAGGTTAACAAATATATCTTTACAATTGTATAAGTGTTTATACAAAGTTCAATTCTACTACTAATTTGACAATCTGTAACCAACTAACAACACTGGCATACACCAATCAAACACATCATACACTATTAATAAATACAGGAAATGTGAACTCAATTATTACAAAACAGAATAGATATATCACAACAATGTGTGTACAAACGCTAACAACTTTATAATTTTGTGGTTGCCATCTATGTGCCATATGGCATTTGGATGAGGTACAGAGTAGATTCTTCTATTTCTTGGTGTGACCCATTGTAAAGCTGTGTTTACTGGATCAACTTGGGCAATAGAGTCACGTATTCATACCATAGAAACCTGAATTCCTTTTGATTGGAGAGCTCCTCGCAGCATGTTCTGTCCTGCCTCTAGCATAATTCTCTTTTTTCACAAATTATGCTTTGTAATTCCAATCAATCCCATCTCAGACAGGATATTGTATAGTGTTCTCCGACTTATGCCATAATATGGCTATTCTTGTCTATGTGAGTATGGGGTGCCATTTGTCAATGTTTAGAAAGTGAAGTCAATGTTTAGAGAGTGAAGTCAATGTTTAGAAAGTCATCGATATTTAGCAATGTTGTCGATGTTTAGAAAGTCGTCGATGTTTAGAAGAATGTTATATAGCAAAGTCGTCAATGTTTAGCAAAGTCATCGATGTTTAGAAAGTTATATAGTAAAGTCTGCCGATGTTTAGTGGTATCGACGTATGCTTGCTTGGAGAGTGTTCCCGAGCAGATTACTAGAGAATGATAATCATTGTGGGGCAAGCCTGAGAGAACATATAAAAAGGTGTGGTTGTAAGACGAGAGCGTGTGCAACTGCGCATACATTATGAACACGCGCAAGTCTGTGAAGATGGCAAATGCTACAGTTCACAGAATAGTGATGGAAGTTTCACCAATAAAGGTAAGTAGGAAAAACCCTGATGTTAAGTACTTTAGCAGGAAGATCACTTTGCTCAGCCATCTATAGCTGTTCTCTCTATCTGTCTCTCCCACATAATCTCTCTTTTCTTTGCTCAGCAGTCGAATCATCTCTTATCTCCCTCTGTCTGTCTCACCTACCTTACTTGTCTTTCATAATTAGGCCTAATAGTTTTCGGGTTTTACCCTAAGTTACCCGATTATGACAGCTTAAAATTACGTTTCTGGTTAAACCCGATTTTAACTACCTTTCATTATTAACTATTCGTTAATGCGTGGGCGGTTGGGTGTGGTTTGTTGACTTGCACATGGTGTGAAAGGAATGGCTACTGCTGGTAATAAAAGAGGAAGAAAAAGGAAATCACCAAGTGATTGGGCTAGAGAATATGAAGAGCTGGAAGTCAAGAAGAAAATGGGTGATACAGAGTCTCAGGACATTCAGGAACACTTTTGTAACTATGTTTAGTTTTCAATCTTTTGTGATAATACTGTTTTTAAAATTCTGACCCGAATTTATGTTTTAGGGTTGGGGTTAAACCCGATTCAACCACATCTTCAATGGATATTTATTTAACCCTAAAAAGTCACCCCGAAAACAATTTTTTTTTAAACCCTAAAACTATTAGGCCTATTCATAATCTGTCTCCATAGCTCTTGTCTCTCCAGCAAAATCTTCAATCTCTCTTCTGAAGCTTTGCTCAGCTTATCTTCCTCTGTCTCCATTCAGTCTCTCTTCTCATACGTAATCTCACCTCTCTCCGCTTTAGTTTCTCCAGGTCGTTTGGCTCTGTCCCTTTCTCTTCAATTTCATGATGAACAATGCTGGCTTTCTTGATAAGATATTTACGGAATACGAGAATTAAAAGTATTTACGGAATACGTACGAATAAAAAAAACAAACGGACAAATATATATACAATGCAAACTTTCCAGCTACCTCACTAGTGTGGGGCTCGCTCAGGCTCGCCCCAATAATATATTTTAAGCACGTTGTTGCATGCTGTTAGTCATATGGCAAGAGCAAGTCACCTAACACTCTGGACAACATGATCAGCAGGAAAGACATTGAGAAAGTAGTTAGTGGAGCCTTGTCGACTGATCTGTCAAAGATTTCTCAGAATTTTAGTGGCAGATCTACCTGTTCTGATATTGATGACGATTTTGAAGACCCTAAGACAAAGATGCCTGAAAGATATGCATGTGTATGTTGATTTCTATGAGTGTGGGAAAATATAGTAATTATTTGTTAATAAAAATGTACTTCTGTAGAAAGTTGTCATCGGTACCGGTGTTCTTAAGAAAAAGGGACCGTAGGCAGCCTGTTAAGAAGCAGAAAGTGTACACATATGACAGGGATATCATTTGCCTGCCACAGTCATATGAAGGGAAAGATGAAAGCATCAGTATTCCTAGAGGGGCACCAACTATAAAGAAATTTACACAGTATTTGCTGATGCTATGAATGGAAATCCAAGATTTGATTTCTTCATACTTCAGCAAGCTAGTGGTACTAATAAATCTCTCATAATACCTGCATTGTCATCATATTATATGTGGACAGCCTCAGCTGTAGCTGGCTGAAATTCCAAAGTACCAATTTATATTCTTGCGAAAGAAGAATTAAAGGTATAGTCAGTTCAGGTGAAGTGACATATTTACATAAATATTGTCCATACATGGTGATGTGGAAAATATTAATGAAGAAAATAGGAGAGATGACATCATTATTATTGACCACTTGTCATGGAACGAGACTTCTCCATACAGGTGTGTGCGTGTGTGTGCATGTATTCCATGTATGTGTATTCCGTGTTAATACAATGATAGTTATGTCACCCTACTAGTATTATAATTTATATAATATTATAATTATACATAATTATTCTCTGTCTGAATAACAAAGTGCGGACATATTTGTCATGTTTTATAAGTACAATGATTATACTAGTTGCTTTTTATGGCCCGTAGGGCCATCCCTATAATTGCTTTCCACGGGGTTTAATGTATATATATATATATATATTCTTGTGTCACTTGCGCGACTATGCGTTGTATACGTAGTTAAGGAAGTTGCGTCATTCCCGGGGGGCTCGGTCAATTAATGGGCGTGGCGCGTAAAAGAACGCGCGTTTGAGCTACAGACCAGCCAGGAACTGGCAGGAAGATTCAGAAAGGATGTAAAACTGCTAATAACTGTTGTATATAGCAGAGAAACAGTATAGATATTATGCAAGAATCTTTAACAAGTAAGTATGATAAGTTGTTGAGTTTCAGACACGAGGAAGTCATCATTTAGAACCTTGAAGGAGTACCTCAGTCAGTTCATCAGACATCTGTGTATTTAGACTGCAATTAGGCTTACACTTACGTCTTCAGGCCCCAGGAGTACACAGAAAGGTAGAGACACTAGTGCCATCAGCAATGCTTAATACATAGTCATCACAAAGCAAATATAGGGATGTTTTTTTCTCTATATACACTTGTTATTACTTCAAAGATATAGCACAACAATATCATAATCATTAATGTCTTTGCATGATGTAGTGAATATGTGAGTATATTGGATCAAGAAGATAGTAATCACCGGACCCCTACACCACCTGTTGCTTCTTCATTGACTCCACCAACTGAAGAGTAATTGCATAACTACAGTCATTAGTCATTAGTCATTATTGATAAAACGTGTGTGACATGATCTGCAAGTAAATTTGTATACACACAATCAAGTGAGTTTTAAACTAAAATAGGTCTCTTTGGACTCTTCCCACACTTCTTCAATGTCACCGCAGTGAAGTTCTTCCCACTGACATACATGATAATGTTCATATCATAATACGTAGACACCATGTATTGGCAGATACACTTCATAAATTAAGAAATGGATTAGATGTTACAAAACGACTCTGTGTCACTTTTATTGGTGAGTCTGCTGTGAATACTGGTGGCCCCTTACAAGAGTACTTTACTATTTTGATGAGATGTATTGCACAAAAAAATTTGCTATTTTGTGGTAAAGAAAATTCACGAGCACAATGTGTTAGAAATGGAAAGGTGCACTTTTTATCTTATTGGTTCAATTGTTGCCTTCTAGTGCATGGTGGTCCAGCTCCTACCTTTTGTTTCACCTGCAGTTGCAGATTACATTGTGCATGGGGTACAGAAGGTTAGAGCTACAATAGATGATGTCTCTGATGAACAGGTTCAACAGAAACTCATGAAGGTAAACCTATATCTTTATAGAATTGTCCTCACTTAATATTTATGTTTTATGAAATTATATTGACTCATTGTAGATTCAGAATGCAAGCACAGTGGAACAGGTACAAGAGCTGACGAACAGTGGAGAGTATGACTTCTGAATTGTCTTCTCTGAGAACTAATATAATGCAAGTGAAATCGGATATATCTTTCCTTAAAAATGAAACTCCTATTCCTCCATCTGATTTACACGTGAGTCATGAAATTTCATCTGTGAAAGAAGAACTTAGAATACTTCATCAAAAAATTGAGCAGCTCTCTCCAAATTATCAACTCAACATTAGTGATGTACCTCCTGCTCAAAATCCTCAGAGGAATAAAACCTCCCTCATGATAACTGCATGGAACTGTCGTGGTTTTTCTAGTGCTATCCCCTATATTACACATCTAATTGAAACTGGTTCAGATATTATAGCTTTGTCCGAGCATTGGTTATGGCCATACAATATTAAAAACTTATCCACCATTCATCCCAGGTATGAAGGTTTTGGTTCGTGTGATAAAAGATTAGATGAACATTGTACCTTATCCCATGGTTGTGGTGGTATTGGAAAAAAAATCTCTTAATGTTATACCTTTAACACAAGTTGTTTCTGACCATTTCTGTGCTATTCAAATCCATCTGAATAACTCAGAATCTCTGATAGTGATTGTGGTATACTTACCTTGTTCAAATTACTCCAGTGATGAATATCTGAGTTATTTTCAAGATCTACAGAGTGCTGTTAGTGCCTATGAATCTTATGGCCCTGCATGTGATAATTACTGGTGATTTCAATGTAAACCTTGCTGATGTAAATCATCATTGTGATCGAAAACAACTCGTTATGGATTTTATTGATGCCCATTCACTTTATATAGTCTCCCAAAGCTAGTGGTCCAAATTACACTTATTTCTCGACCTCGTGTTGTTCTATGTTGGATTACATCATTGCTGATTCATCTATAGCAAATGAAACTTTGAGTTGTCTTATTCACTCGTTACATCCCTTAAATCTATCAGATCATTTGCCCATCTCGATTCCATTAAATGTTACTTGTGAATTGACTAATTCTACTGAAAACCATTCGAATAAGATCAATTTGACTCGAGCTGTTGAATCAGATTCTATAACCCTATATTCGGAGTCTGTATCACTTGTCACTAGACCTTTGATTGGCATAGCTGGTCAATCTATCAGTGAGTTAAATAATGAGATTGTGTATGTTACTAATGTTATGAAATCTGCTGCCGTAAACTACCTTCCTTTTGTTAAAAATAAAAAGAAATCGAAATCTAGTCCTGAGTTGAAAGATTTGTGTGATGCTCGTAAATGTGCGTGGAAGCGTTGGAATTCAGGTTGTAAACCAATATTGGGCTCTCTATATGAGGATAAGAAAAATGCAAATAAAAGAGTATGTAGTTGTGTTACGAACTGTTATACTATTTTTGAACGTCAGGATATTCAGCGAAGAGATAGGATGTTTACAAATGGTGATATATCTCATTTTAAATTAATCATTAAGCAGAAACCAACCTGTAAAAAGCTTTTCGTAGGAAACAAGACAATTAATGACCAGACTGAAATTGTTGAAGTGTTTCGGAAATACTTCTCTACACTTGCATCTTCTTGTATTGATCCTCAGTTGAGTTCTTCTGAAATTGAACCATATCACAGTATAATGATGATGAAATTCTTACAAATGAAATTAGTGTTAAGGAAGTCACTGCAGCGATAAGAAAGTTAAAAATGGCAAGTCCGGATGGTTTGTCATTAGAGCACTTTCAGTATGGTGGTCTTATTCTAACTTTATGGATTACTAAACTTCTAAATAGAATTATCGTACTTGAGGATATTCCTTCATGCATGAATGAAGGGATCATCACTCCCATCTATAAAAAACAAGGAAAAGATCCTTTATTGATTAGAAGAATTACTGTGCCATCTGTTTTCTCGAAAATACTCGAAGTTATAATTCTAAATCGTTTGTATGATATTTCGGAAGATCTCCAAATACCTGATGTCCTACAAACTGCCTATCAGAAAGGATTGTCTTGTTCTGATGCTGTCTTTGCTACTGCTACTCAAGAGGCTTTGCTTATTCATTTATGTGAAAATGGTCACCCGTACTTATGTCTCTTTGATCCGGAAAAGGCATTCGATTCCATCTAATTATCAGTCCTTTTAAGAAACCTATTCAATATTGGTTTTAATGGTAAATGTTGGCGTATTATTGAAAGTTGGTACACTGCAGCATATAGTAGGATTTGTGTGGATGGTGTAATATCCAACCCATACCTTATTCCAGATGTGTTAAACAAGGATCTGTACTGTCCCCAATATTATTCTTAGTCGTTATTGACCCACTGCTTAAAACCTTGAGAGATCACAATGCTGGATTATCTGTATATGGTACGTATATTGGTGGTGCTGCCCATGCTGATGATCTTCGCACTGCTACAGCCACTAAGAATTCTACTGCTCAACAGGTTGACATTATTGAAGAATTTACTTCAGCCAATTATTTAAGGCTCAATTCATCCAAAACTGAAATAATTTCTCGTAATCTCCCAGATCCAGAACCTATTCAAATATTGAATTGGGATGTAACAACCATAGCAAGTGCTAAATGTTTAGGTGTCTGGTGGCAGTTTAATCTTTCTGCTTTGAGAGCTGTTCAAGAAAATATCAGTAAAGCTAGAAGAGCTTTTTTTGCACTTGGTGAAATGGGTGCATTTCAGGGTAGTTTAAACCCATTATCTGCCATTAGTATTTATGAATCTTGTGTTATTTCCATCTTGTTATGCGGCTGTGAAACATGGCTATTGGATTCATCTTGTAATCTTTTACTTGACCAATTTCAGTAAGAAATCGGCCGTCGTATACTAAAATTACCAAAGCATTTTTCTGGTCTTGTCATCAGAATTTGTTTATGTTGGCCTTCTATGTCATCTCGAATATTAGCTCGAAAATTGAGTTTTCTCACCAAATTATTGCAATCTGAGAAGAGTACACATAAGCTCATAAATGTTCACCTTGGTAGCTATCATTGATGCCTATAATGTTTCGATTATCCAACAGTGCAGGATGTTGGAATCCAACATTGTTACTAGGGTTCTAAAATTATGTTTGGAATGTCCAGAGGACACTCTTTCAATTGTTCACTCTGAGAAATCTAACTTATTTGATAGAGATATTGTTAACCTTATCGCCTCTTCACTTAACCACCCATCCGCTCACTTAGTGGCTTCAGTTGCACAAAGTGTTTCCTGGTGTCGTTTATGGGATCTGGCTTTGGATAGAGGAGTGCAAGGTACCAATCAACTACAACGAATTGTATACCACTTAAGACATCCAATCTTTTCGAATTTCTCTTGTCCTTTATGTGATATTACCTTGACTCTTATAACAACATGGTTATCACATCTCTGCAATTCTCACACGATTACAGATGGCCCCATCCATCTGTCTGTTGAGGAAGTAATTTATGCTCTTAAAAGTGAAAGTGTGGACACTATCTTTAACCTTTATTTTCCCACATAATACTTAATTAATATCATTATTACTACCATAATTACTGCTTAATTTATGTGCTATACTCTGTGAGTCTTGCATTAATAACTTTTACATTAATAACATTTTCAAGCATGTAAATAAATTCGTTATAACACCCCTGCTTGGGAAATATCACATTTATAATCACCTCGCCCTCGGGTTCAGTGATTATAAATGTGATATATCCCTCGCTGGGGTGTTATAACATACATATATATATATATATATATATATATATATATATATATATATATATATATATATAATTATATAATTATATAGCTAATCATATCTCTCAATACTATAATAATTATATATAAATTGTGAACGTGCACACACATATATACATAATATATATATATATATATATATATATATTATATATATATTTATCAAACAATGTTTACCATAGAAACAACGAATCCATACATTTTCAATTAGACATTCAAATCACGCACTATGATAATATTTTACCGTATTGTACTGGACCGTATTGTATTGTACTGGACTCGCGTGACTGGAAGTTTATTATACAGAAAATCACCTGACCGGATGTTTTATTTTACAGCGTGTCACATGTTGCTAAGTAAAAATTGTGTAGAAAGAGATTACTCTATAATTTCTTTAGTTTTGACGATGGTCAAGTTAGCAAACATGAGTTGTGATAAAATTCTAAATGAGGTAAGTTTTGTGTATGATAAAATGTGAAAATAGAGAGGTTTTTATATGTTCAGTGCTGAAAGTCTCTTTTCGAGTTGGAGGTTGCCCGAGATAGCTACTGGTTTGGGATTTAGCTTGTAAATGCTTCAAGATGACCATCTTTATCATGATAGTTTGAATAGTAAAGTATTGCTAAATAATAATAGGCAAAAACAAGCATGATTTGATAAATTTATTATCGCACAGATACCCGGGAAATATTACTCGTTGGATACAGCGTGCCACTCGTCCTTCGGACTCGTGGCAACGCTGTATCCAACTCGTAATATTTCCCGGTATCTGTGCGATAATATATATATATATATATATATATATATATATATATATGTATATATATATGTATTGTGCATGCACAAGAACATTCATTTTATTCCTGTTAAACCACAAATTTGTAGGAGGCGGTCCTCATAAGTGCCTTTGGAATGTTCTTTGGTGAATGTGCTTCTAACTTCGGCCAAGTCTGTTTTTGTGAAAATTCGTCATCATCTGTGAGTTGCCATCAATCATATCATTGATAATCTCTCTGTAAATTGTATTTTCAAACTTACACACAATATATATATATATATATGTATAATTATACGCACACACACACACATATATATAATGGTGACATATAATATGTATATATTAGATTGTGTATAACTACCTTGTAGTATTAAAGGCATTGTGACTTTTAGTCTGACATATTTATAACTAAATTACAGTTGCTTAAATTAAATTATGTGTTTGCGGGTTTACAAAACGTTTTGATAGACAGATACAATTACATGTACTTCAGTACAAATTATGCTAAATCTTTGACATGAAATATGAGTAGACAGCACCCTAAAATTATAGTGATTCAAGTGTAATTGAATATGTATGTATTCTTAACAACCAAATAATTGGTAAATCCTTGCAACTGTACTAACCACTAAATTAGTTATTTTAACTATTTTTTTGGCAGTGTACCAGTTAATAATTATCATGCCTAATATCTCATTAGATGCACAAAGAAGGTTTGAAAATCTACAACGAATCAATTAAAATACTTGTTCTACTTCTTTGTACAATTATTCACTGTTGCGAAATTTTTTACTTGAAATTCTAATTAATGCCTCCATGCGTCGTAGTTTGCAGCCCCATTATACGAGTAATTGAGTCTAATTTGGATTGAAATCAGTAGACCCACAGAGTTCATCAACATTGCTAGATTCACAATTGTCTTCTAACTCATCATCAATAGTAGCGATAAAAACGCCAATAATGTATGTAGCGTATGCCAACAGACCACACACCCTCATGAATAATTAATTGCGCCATAGGCCCATAGTAATATCAATACAGGTGCTGATATTCAGGTCTAGACACGCCTATGCATCTATTATACAGGATAGGGATATTGAAATTACAATTATTAAATTATAATTACGTGTATATCCATAAAAATCTATACGACCAATTAAATTACAATTTCCACTATTCAATGCAACTGTACTAACCAATAAATTTGTTATTTTAACAATTTTATTTTTGCAGTGTGGATTTATATGCACCGAGCCCGAGGGCAAGGTGCATGCATATAAATTCAATATAGCACGAGTGGGCGTGTTATAAATAATATATTTCATGATGAAGCCACACGTACAGCATACATATGTCTTGGCTATTGCACATGCACATCTAGTCTGAGGCTGAGCACGTTTTTCATACATTGTCATTGCATTTGGTTTGTTGTGTGAAAAGAACGAGTAGATGGCTGAAAAGGAGAATATTCCCATGGTTAAGAAACATAGATTGTCTCTGTCACACTGTAAAAAATAATTGGTTATTTTAACCTTCAATTGGTTACAGGAGTTTCAATGCAATCAGATTTCACTCCATGCTGATTTATATATTTTCTGTTAGGTATAACCTGTGGTGTATTATTAATATTCTAATTCCAACATCTGCAAAACAACAGATGTTACTAGAGTAATTAATTAATATGTACATGAATTTGTACTAATATCAGCAATTAACGTGATGTACTCCACAAATATTTGAAACATCACAACATTATATTGCTTTTGTTATCATGCCATAATTGATCAAAATAAAACTACTACTTTTAAACACTAGACAAGAAAGAAGCATTGACTTATACAGTCTCAGGAGGAATTGAAGCTCATGTAACCAAATGAGGGTTAAGATAACCCATTCATTTTTACAGTGTACTAAAGAGTCGTTTTAAGAATGCCACTAGTGTGGAATTGGAGGACTTGTCCAAAGTGAAAATGCCGAAAAACACTTCCCAGAGTACAAGTTGGGCAGCAATGAAGAATTTCACCGACTGGTTCAGTGGATATAACACTCGAAACCCTGACAACACCCCCGTATTTACAGCAGTGAATCCACCAGATGTTACTCGACCTATGCATGGGGCTCAGTACTATAACTGTACTGTAAATATGTACCAAATGCCAACATCACCTCAGGTTGCTTCACATTGCTTCCCTCCTTGGAGCTCCTTTTCTCTGTATCCATCATATCAACTGTATCCAACTTCTAGGCCACCTATATCTTCTATGAAGACATGCAGCAAGCCTTCCAACAACAGTTGCCTACTTCTAGCCCTTCTAATGATGAGAACGCATTGACAAATCTGCCAGTTTCCGGTGATTTTGAAACAGCCTGAAAACGTACTTTATATACTTACTACATGGCTGTAAACATTGTGGTATCTGTATTATGGCGGCAAACATTTTTTTTTTGGTATTCATTACTTGATTCTATCATCATTAGCAACTTTTTTCATTTACTAAGGTGTTAACTAACCACAGTGCATGTACAAAACATCAAAGGAATATATATGCACTCAGTGTGCTGTATGGGATTTATAGCACAGTCAAAAGCTTTGAAGTGTGGCTTCATCATGATATATAATATATATATAATATATATATATTTTTTAATTTATTTATTTATTTATATAAATTATTTATACATTAGCTACATTAAGAGATGCAACAAAACATCCATAACGAAGAACAAATCTCGACTTATGAAAATCAGAGTATGAACGACAATAATCCAGACTGTATCATCACCGATCAAAATATTGCATATGGTTCACAAACATTTTCCGGTACCACGAACAAACATAATACTGTTGATATGATACAAGAGATATACGATGACACAGTGCATAATGCCGATGCAACACAACAGATTGAGATATATGAAGAGCTTGATGTACCACAGATTGAATCACCGATAGAAGACAATGTCCTAGTCTCATCGACACAAGGTAAAAGAATTAATTTTTGTTCTTTTAATTAATTGATGTTGTAACCGGCTTAACTAAAACATTTATATTAAGTTACTGGACAACAAAACAAATAATTTTATTTTAAAACAGAATGTTTCGCTCTATGCATGACCTTCAAATACAGTGTCGTAAATGTTTTGCATATTAATTATTATTAGTTTTATTATATTCATAACTAATTACCTATACTTGTAATAACCATTAAGCACTTTGTAGTAACCAAACCACGTTGTAATAACACGTTGTAAAAGATGAGTAGGCAGCTGTCATTATACAAGTATTTACCAAAGAGAAGACATATAGAGGAAGCATATGAGAGAGTGACCACAAGTGTTTTAGTTGAAGAAGTAGCTGAGCATGAGACTGACCACAGAATCCAGCCCATTCAGCCCACTCATGATATTAGTAGTGTTGAGGATATTGCTTCAACTCCCGAGTGTCTCCCTTGTCAACCAGCTCGCATACAGTTTCCTGTAACATACTTTTCAGGCAAGGCACGATCATTCAACTCCTAATGGTTTCAACAACATGGCTGGAATACTCTGTAAAGAAAGATGCTATGTAAAGAATGGAATACTATGTAAAGAAAGATGCTGCTTATTGCTACCCCTGTCCTTTCTTTGGCTCAACGAGTATTTGTATACTACTAGGCCTGAAAAAGCTTTTATTACTACAAGGTTTCACGATTGGAAGCACGCTACAGGTTCCAAGGGAATGCTTCTCAGCCATAACAACTGTATTTCTCATAAGCAAGCAGTTGTAGCATGGGAGCAGTTCAGAGCTACTTCTAAAACTAGGTCAGTTGCAGAACAACTAGGTAGCAATAGAACAGAGCAGATAAAGAAGAACAGGCCATTACATCAATATGGTAGCTGAGGTATTACTACATTGTAGCAGACAAGAAATTTCTTTCTGGGAACATGATGAATCCAGTGAGTCCTTGAATAAGGGTAACTGTAAAGAGATTCTATCTCTTGTGGCTAAACATGACCCAGTTGTAGCTGAGAAATTTTTTTATGGTCCCAGAAATGGTCTTTACACATCTCGTAGAATACAAATTATTATTATCAACATCATGGCCAACAAAGTAAGACAACAAATATGTACCTCCATTCAGCAAGCTGCATGGGTATTACTCCATACTATATAGCTGACGAAACTAAGGATATGAGCAAACAGAAACGAGTTTCCATTGTCATTTGTTACCTTGATGGTAATACTCATTTAATAGTGGAGCATTTTCTCACTTTTGTCATAGCTTGTAATTAACAGCTGAGCACTTGTCTAAGTATATACTTGACACTTTAACAATCTACAACTTGGATGTCAATATGATTGTCTCTCAGGGGTATGACGGCGCTTCAGTAATAAGTGGTTGTTGTAGTGGTGTTCAGCAGTGCATTAGAGAGTGGGTTCTACAAACTAACTATGTTTACTGTCATGCATATGCACTGCAAAAATAGAATTGTTAAAATAACAAATGTAATTGTTAGTACAGTTGCATAAATGCAAATAGTTATTTAGTTAGTCATACAAGATGTTACGACTGCATGATAACTTACTTATACCAATTATGATCAAATATCATGTGTAATATCTGCACAAAGAAGGTTTGGAAACCTAATTTAAAATATTTATTTTGCTTTTTTGTAAATCAATTAGACCATATAAGGAAATTGGAACTTCAATTATTGGATTATAATTGGTAATATAATAAGTGCATGTACATTGTATGTCATCATGCAGTCATAACAACCTACACAACTAATTAAATTACAATTTCTACTATTCCTTGCAACTGTACTAACAAATGTATTAGTTATTGAAAGGGAGAATCCCATAAAAAATTATGCATGGATTTTGTACATTTATAGACATCTTTTGTTATTATTATTATGTATCTACATAAAAAAAGTTAACAAATTGTAGAAAATGATACATACTGCTGCCTACTGCAGCAATTCACTTCCGGTTATGTGCACGCGATGACGTACAAGGGGGCCTTACGTCCATGTGATAAAGCTGTCATGGCGGAAGCCCACTATCACAGATGCTGAGAATACTCAGAATAGCTCTCCATTTATATCTGACTCTGAAATTTCTGATCTGGAAATGGCTTACTCTTCTTCAGAATTTGATGACGATGTTGACACCATTGGTGATGGAATAGAACCTTATCTTTTTGAACCACTAGCTACTGATGCCGATTATGAAGGAGGAAGTGAAATTAATGATACAGAGGAAAATTTGGAAAGACTGATGGATAGAAACTGGTAAGTAGTCAATTCTAATTATCAAGTTTATTTTTTACATATAATATATGAAAAAAATGTTTTTAGGTGCACTTATGGTATTTGCCAAATAATGCCAACTGTGACTGAATGTTTATGTTGCTGTGAAATTGATAAAGTGGAAAACAAAATGGATGGAGGTTATTCATGTATAGTGGAACATCCAGGATTCGATGCTGTTTGCTTAAATGTGTGGGTTCTGCAAACTGCCTACTATACTTTACGAAAACATTATGGGTCTGAAGCCTATTAAGGAACTATACAGGAGTATGTTATACATTTTCTGTTAACCCTTTCTCATGTTCTTTTGTTTATATGTAGGAAATATCGTCACATAGCTTATCGTCAGTTTACTCAATGGTGCTGGGGCTGGTTGGGTCGACATGTTCGAGTTACTTCCATTTTGTGCTGTTACAAAGATATGAAGTACATTTCCATCTGACAAATATACTGGACCAAACTTATGAAATAATATACTTTAGTTACATAGTTTGTTCCCATGAATTATATATATGTATACATTGCAGCAGTTTTATTTATTGAATCGGCTTGTGTGCTGCAATACTGCATCAACTTTCACTGGCTTTTCATATGCACTGCATAGTGGGAGTGGTGTTAAGGAAGTAACCGCAAAGGATTTTTCCATATTGGATTGTTTGATTGACTCCTTCATTAACTCTTGTACATAATCTAGTAAGATAAGATGATGTGGACTATATTATCTACTATGATGCCATACAATAACATACTGAATCTTAGATTAACAGTAACTTCCTTTACAATATACCCTCCTTTCTTGTACTTGGGAAATCTGATGTCATATCTTGGAACATCTTGTTTAGTTGTAGCCTGCTGACATCTCTGCAGTTCTCATTGTAGTGTAATACTGCAATCTTCAATCTAAAACATTATTATTATGAACTTCATTATTATAAAATGCATACAGAAATCATTACCGTGTCATCATTCCATGATAAGAAAAGGCCATAGACTTTGGTGCAAAATGTATCACTACACTATGAAATGCTTCAAGTGCTGATGTTTGGTATAAAGTAGATAGTTTTCCAACATCTTTAACAACTGTTTTATTAGTTATGAAGTTTGAGGCTTGCTTTAGTATCTGATCAATAACACATAGCACTAAAAGAAACAGTAACTTAGGTGGCTTCAGCCATTTCCTCTTTCATCTCAATCTCTTGTGACTAGATAGAGGGAAAAGCTGACTATGACCTCTGTGGACATTGTGAATATGATTTGTTAATGAGAGCCATTTGGCTTTTATCAGCTCTTCATTTGCACTCTCTGTTGACATAGCACACCAATATAGATGACCATACTTTTGCACCATTCTCCAACCAGTTCACAATCCTTCTGTTTAGCAAGCTTCTCAACTTTTTTTCAAAAGCCTAAAGTAAGAATATAGCTACTACCTAGTAAAATAAATTTACTTACTTTTTGCAACATGCCATACATCATAGCAGTGCTTAGTGTTTGGCAGCTGCTCTCTGAATTTGTTTATGTCGATCAGTAACAAATGTATCAATGGTGAGATCTTTACTTTGAAGAAACTTCACACAACTAATCAATCCCTCCATCTCCATGTGATAACTACCTTTAACTTCATTACTCTATGTGTACAAGTGTAATATGTATACAAAACACACTTTTCTTCTACCTGTACAAGCTGAAAATCTAAAATGTGACTGGTAGTTAAATCCATAAATGTATATGACCTATACTTAGCACTGTGTTCTGGGCTGTCAGCTCTACCATCTCCTCCAAGCATTAAAGGCTTCTTCTCTCTTTGTAGTTTTCCTAATAAATCAAACTGTTGCTCCTTCCATACACTAGCTACTGCTGGGTACAAATACTGTTGCTGGGGTCTGAAAAATGTGGTTAGTGATATTACTGCACAGTTCATATGTTGAAATACTCGTAATGACTTTGTTGGTAATGCACCAGCATATAAGATATAAGCTGACATTAACAGATTTCCAGCTGGTATGTTTCTGATAAATGGTTGATTCTCCCAAACACTCGTCATTTCACATTTCAAACACTTTTGTGTAATCTTTAAAAATGTTCCAATTGTATATGAAGATATTTCTGTTGATGCTCTACATTCTGGACATTTCTTAAACAGAATTTTCAGGGATGACTCAAAAACAATGTACTTCTTCTCTGTATATGTTTGAAATTCAGAAATTTGTTCATTCACTTCACTGAAAACCCAAAAAAAGCACGAGTTTTAAAACATTTTTAAAATGTCACATAACTACCTTGATTGTGAATTTGAACTAGGACTATCTGAAGGAAGATACCTGGAGTAATTTTCATCCATTTCCTCTGAACTCACTTCAGATGGAAGAGGAGTTGATGTCAATGTTGACTCTGTTATCAGATTACACTGAATTCCAATATCTGATGTACTGGCTTTTATCATTGTTTCTGTAGGAACATCAATTGCCAGAATGTTGCATTAACCTTTATTGCAACATTTGACTTTTGTTTGTATTCTTACATTTCTGCAATATGCTGGCTCAGGTTCTACTTGATTTCCAACTGAACTGCAATTGTACCACACCATTGGAGGCTTTGTAAATAGAAAAGGTGGTTCACATATTTCTGATTCAACACTTGTTTCATTGGACATACTGCTTTCTTCTTCATCTGCTAACATCTCCTGAATCAGCTGTTTATTATACAATGTAATGAACAGGTGAAAAAATTATTTACTAATTACTAGTTTCTTACTCTTTTCCTCTCTCTTTTCTCATAAGCAGCTGATGTTCTTCTCTTCTTGGAAGGATTTTCCTAACTAAAATCGACATCACTTGTCGAAATATCAGGCCTAACAAATATGCTTGGAACAGCATCAGCTTTTAATTTCAGCCTCCATTTAAACCCCACACGTATTGCAGTTAAAGAGCTAGGATCAAAGCAGTCTTCTGAAATGTGTTTGCTGCACACACAAGAGTTTTTAGTAGGTCCTGGCCAGCAATCCCTGGTCCTTTGCACTTGTTTTATTCACTGATCTCTGAGTTTTTGGTCCAAAGGAAAGCCAAACAAGCTTACACAATCTGAATGTGTGCTGTTACATCCAGCAGCTACACACTTCTTTCCCAATCTCCTTGACAGTTTTTAACCCTTAAAACACTGATGTCACATATATGTGACATTTCACCCCTATGTGGTTCGCAGTGTGTTCCTAGCTTTACGAAGCTCTCCAAATGATTGTAATTGGCATCAGGCACAAGCCCATGAAAATGGCTAAAAAAGTTGATGGTTTTTCGACCGCCCTTTGGCCTAAATAACAAGTACAGGGGAAATTTTAAAGGGGGTGTCCCCCAGTTAATGGGGATTCGAATGGGGCACAGCTCCTCGTCGCCCACGCAATTTGCGGTTTCAAGACCCCGCCCCCGCGCTCTGGTGGGTACCTGAGGCATTTCCTTTGCTGTCAAACTTGAAATCTTGGGTGTAGCCAGTGCCAACATGCAGTGGGGTCATTTTGTTTGCCCCAGTTCCAGTCAAAAGAAGGAGAGCACTGCATTTGATTTAATCACACAAAGCGCTTGGGGACTTTGGAGTCATAGTAAGCAAGTTGGTAGAAGTAGTACTCCATGTTGGAAACGTTTGGGGTAGAGAAAGTGAACGGTGGCCAAAATATATGCAATAGAGTCCCCAGTGTTGGAAATGGAAAGAATTTCGAAAAACAGGCTCAGTGCTGTAAAGGTTAACGACATAGCCCCCCTCGAACGTCATCACATAACCACGCCCACAACCGGAAGTGATTTGTTACAGTACTAAACAGTGCTTTTTTGTGTGTCATTTTCAACAATTTGGTAACATTTTAGAAAATAATTCATGTAGATACATAATAATAATAACAAAAGGTGTCTGTAAATGTACAAAAATCCATCCATATTTTTTCATGGGAGCTTCCCTTTAACAATTTTATTTTTACAGTGTACCCATTCTCTTAATGTAGTTTTTGTTGACTGCGTCAAAAACAACTTCCACGCTTTCAAGTTCTTCTTAGTACAATCTCTCTATGTCTTTATGTCATCCAGCAAAGCCAATGTCATTTACTCGGAGATGCAAAATCAGCTTCATCCAGATAAACAATATATACTGACAATTGCAAAAGCTATATGATACTAGGTGGGCATGTAGATACTTGTCACTAGATGTCATTGCCAGTATATACCATCGATTTAATCTCAGCCACACTTGATTCAATTGCTGAAGGCAATGATAAACCCAAAGCAATTGAGTCTACTGGTTAAGTTCATCTCCTGTCTGGTCATCTTCCCACGTATAATGACAACATCAAAATTATCTGATCAACTCCGAAGTAGAAAGAAAAATTTGGCTTTAGCTGCTGATTTAGTTATCTCCACATCAGATACTTAAAAGACACTAAAGAGTGATGACACTTGGGATGAGACGTATAAGTACATCACTAATATTCACAACATTGAAGCTCAGGAATGGAGAAGACGTAAGAGACCTTTATAGGGTGGATGACTTTCTTTCTTTAGAATCTACAGCCAGTACTGGTCATAGGGAGTCTTTCAACAACAGTGAATTTTGAAGACTAACATTTATTTTCCTGTTTAGATCATACTCTCTGAGATAGACTGTAGATTCACTCACACCAATCTGAATCTTATGAAATCATTTTATGCTTGTCATCCCCCCCTCTTCTTAACATCATGAATGATTACTCCAGTGTATCATACTAACTTGTGCTTCCAATGTTTAGCATCACGCACACAACCCCCCACCCCCTTAGCATCAGTATGACATTAAGCGTACAAATCTACAAGTAATCAGTTAATTATTTTCACTCTAAGACTTACACTGTAAACATGAATGGGTTATTTTTACCCTCATTTGGTGACATGAGTTTCAATTCCTCCTAAGCCTATATTAATTAATGCTGCTTTTGTGTCTAACTATAGGTAACATTTACAGGATATTAAAAATTTATTTCTTTTGATTTTGATCTATATTGACTTGTGTATAAAGTACATGTGATAATAAAGAATGGTAAAAAGAACAATACAATATATATGTACTTAAAACATGTAAATCCCGTAATAATTACACATACATGTGCTGATGTTTCAAATATGTATGGAGTACATCACCTGTTATTTGCTATTATAAGTAGAAATTCATGTACATCCTTATATTAATTACTCTAGAATGAACTAGTAAGTTTGTTGTTTTCACACATGTTTGAATAGGAATACTAATATATACACCACAGGTTGTACCTATAATACTATGTTTACATATATAGCTACATTACATTAATATGTCTGTTACCATATTATGATATGTAGTATATATATCAAGATCAAATGAACTGTGACTTGTAAATATTACCTAACAGGAAAAGTAAATCAGCATGGAGGAAAATATAACTGCATTGAAACACCTATAATAAACTGAGTGTTAAAATAACTTGTTACTTTTACAGTGTAGTAAAAAAAATCTTTATTGTATTAGCCATAGTTGAACATGCTGAAACGTCTTCAACATAAAATGGATAATGTACCTTTCAGAGGCATTTCAAATTTAGTGTAACATGTCAGCTTTGTTTCTGACATTTAGCACCTTATATGTTACATACTGACCTATGTGGAGATTCTTCCATTTTTGTGTGTGTATTATTTCATTATATATTTATTGTTTTGTACAACAAGTTCATTTCTACAATAATAATTTAAACGATGTATTATTACATTATAAATGATTATTAGTACATTATCTTTTTATTAGAAATCAGTTTTGAAGCAATAAGGCAGTCATTACCACCACTATTAGCTCAACCTAACCATCCTGATAACAGTAACATAAACCTAGAGCCTAACATATCATACAGTTCAAGCCTACCATCTAGCAGTGCCAATATTACTACTCATGACATACCATTTTATCGGCCAATCATAAATGACAATGAATCCCACCATGAGACATCCTTGCTTGAAAGGAACAATGAGGATACTGATACTATAATCACAGAACCAAATAGCTCATATGATTTGAATGCAACCACTACTGATCATGATGTAACTACTCACAACATACCATTGTGTTTACCTATTATTGAAGAAACACAGATTGATGTTGCTACACATACTCAACAAAGAGTACAAAATGTACAATATGATTATATTGGACGTCCTTCAAGATCAGGTGAGATTTATAAATAATTATGTATATATATAGTATTATATTATTTAAGAACTGAATAGTCTTGAAAAATACTTGAGTGTTCAGTATGGCATGTACTGTCATCTTATCCATGCATGCAATGTTGATTGTTGGCTTGCAGAGGAAAAACATTAGACACCACTAATACATAAATATATATTGCTAGAGTAAAGGCAAAACACGAAGAAGTGATACTTATGTATGATTGTTAACATGTTATGTTGAAGTGGTATTTATTTTTTTGCCAAATCAAGGCACCATCCCAATCTTGTTCCTGTGCTTTTTTCGATTTTGATATCCCTACATACTCTTTTTAAAAATGTTTTTTTATTATTCTTTTGTAATTTCAATTTCCTTATCTTGTCTAATAGATAGTATGACATATAAGACATAATAATGATAATTGATTTTAATTGGTACAAGACTATACAATTAGTTATCATGGAGTAGATGTCTTTTGGTTAGATTCTCAATCAAAATAATATCACTACAAAAATAATATTGTTAAAATAAATATTCTATTGGTTAGTATAATTTTAATAGTTGCGAGGACATCTATAATTTGATTGACCATGAAGGTTGTCATGACTACGTTTAATTAAGGTGAGAAAACCTATAACTACATTATTAATGGCTTGTAGAGCCACCCGTATGAGTGCATTCCACAGGGTTTAATGTATATATATATATATATATATATATATATATATATATACATGTATATATATATATATATAATATATAATTATATATAGTATGTTTGTGTCGCTTACATGAGTATGCATGTAATTAAGAAAGTTACGTCATTCCCAGGGGCTCGGTCAATTCATGGGCATGGTGCAAAGGATGTGTGTTCAAGCTATACAGACCAGCAGAGAGAAAGCTGTGTAGCTTACATAGAAACTGGTACTAATAGCTAGCTATTCTACCTGAAAAATAATTCTAAGTTCTACAAGGTCCTTTAAAAGGTAGATAATCAAAATAATAACTATAATAGGCTGATGTGTTTCAGGCGTGATGAAGTTACTGATGATTACTGAATGATGGACACCACAAAGCAGTCATAATACACTGCATGACCAATAATTTACACTGTTCCTTGCAACTATAACTAACCAATATAATAGTTTTCAAAAACATTATTTTTTTTTGCAACGATATAAAAAATTCATAAACTTAATTTAAAATAATTTCTTTTTTAGAAAACAGTTTTCCTGAATATGAATTTCCACAAAATTTCCAACCAGTTCAATACAGTCAACAACCACCAACTTATGAGGAGACACCACAACCACTACCCCACCAGCAACAGGTACCAAGGATAGTCCAATCACAACAACTGGAGGGTATAACTCCTGAAGAGGTAAATAGAAAACAATCATAATTGTTTATTATATGATTTTCCTGTAAAATTTCAGCAAACGTTTCCATTCTGATTCATCATTATATATATAATTACATGTTCACTTATAATAGGAACATTTATTGATTCAAAGACGTATGAAAGAGTATCGATTTGTGACTGTTCTTTTCTTACTACTCCTAGTAATATTCATACCGTCTCCTGTTGCTGCTGTAGCTATAATTCCAGCTATAGTGCTTGCCATTTGTGTAAGACAATAACATAATAAATAATTTCTTTTGATGTTCTTTTATACTTTTCCATCCACGTTAGGCATGGATGTCTCAAAGAAGTAGTGGTTCAAAATATAATGCAAAAGCAAAAATGTATCGCGATCTTTCTGTATCATTTGGAGCTTCTGCAGGAGTGATGGCAGTAATCTTTTGTCCATTAACAGTATGTGGATGGATGTGCTTAATATTCATTGTTATCTTATGATGATATTATCATGAAGTTTATGCCCTCATTAAAATGAAACTTAATGTCACTATTATAGTAACTACAACAGAACATCTTAAAATATAATATGTTTAAATTATGAATACAAATGTAATGGTATATACTGAATGTATTTGCCTTATTAATAGTGTAGTTTGGACACAATGTCATATAAATATGTCTCTGTAATTGTCTGACACTATTGTTATTGCACAATGTGTATTGTCTATGATTTTATATAAAAGTAAAAGAACTTTAAGGGCTATTTGCTCTCTCACTCAATATTATCTTTCTCATTGATGTTACACTGGTGTCAGAAGTGGGATAATGCCCGATGAAGAGCAGCAGCTCAGGATTGTTAGGGTTAGCTCCCGGCCGCCACCTCGGTTCTCTGCTACAACTGACTTTGTTCTTTGGATGAAGAGATTTACACTATACACAGAAGAAGCACTAATCCCCCAAGCAAAGTTAGCTAGAGAACTAGTCTCCCTGCTAGAAGATGAGCCGTTCAGAGTCGTTAGTCAGTTGGACTTAGCATCTGAACATCTGTCTTTTCAAGACATTGTTACTTGTTTGGAGCAACATTATGCACCTCAAACAAACGCACTTCAGTGGCAGCATCAACTGCTAAACCGTAAGCAGGGGAGTGATGAGTCCCTTACAAAGTTTGCTGGTGAGCTCCGAATGTTGGCAGACAAGGCCTACCCTGAATTCTCTGGAGAAAGCTCTCGAATCAGCTCGTAAACAGGAGTCTGTTGAGGAGGCACAGAAAAAGCTACATCAGCAGAGACGACACTCATCAGACATGGTTACTCTAGCTGAAGAGATTGAACCTGACCAGAGAGAACGTTTGCATTGTCAGTCTACTTCCATGAACCACCAGTTAGACTCACTTACTCAGCAGATAAAAACTCTCTCTGAGAAACTGGCTGAGAAACTGGATAAACTTGAGAAGGAAGAAAAGATAAGTAATCAACGAAAATGTTGGACTTGTGGATCACCAAATCACATGAGAATTGTCCACACAGATGATGGGAGAGACCAAATCGATATCGTCGAGACATATCGAATTCCACTGGAAACAAAATTTTAATGAACAGCATTGACACTAATCTTGCTGTTTCAGTTTCAGGTGGTCATGTATGCATATAGAACTAGTATTCAAGAGACAACTGGAGCTACACCATTTAGTCTTATGTTTGGAAGGGAAGCAAGACTTCCAATTGATTTGATGTTCCCACCTCTAGAAGTAGAAAATGACTCCACACCATCAAAGTATGCAGCTGAGCTTCGTATTAGACTCGAACAAGCCTACCATTCAGTGAGACAACACATGTCATTACGTCAACAGCGTCAAAAGGAACTGTATGATAAAAATAAAACTGGCAGTCCTCTAAATTGGGAGACAAAAGTCTGGCTGCATTCCACTGTGGTGCCTCGGGGAAAATCTCATAAATTTCATTGTCCTTGGTCTGGACCGTTTGTAATAGTGAAAATCCTGAGTGATGTAGTATACAGGATCCAAGATGTTCAACGACCAAGGAGACGACATGTGGTGCATTTTGATAGACTGAAGCGTTGTTCAGTTCGACCATTCACTCACTCCACCGTGCCTGATTCATTTCAGCAGGATTCCCCATCGTCCGAAACTACTAATTCTACATATCCTCAAGATGATGAAGACAATGATTATTTCATCTCAGTTCATCAACTTCCAGAATCACCTCCTAGCAATCCTTTACCAATATGTCGTTCAAATAGGACAACACGTCAACCTGATCAATATGGTGACTTGGTCCCCCATTAAATATTTCTAAGGAGAGGGGGATAGTGTAGTATGGACACAATGTCATATAAATATGTCTCTGTAATTGTCTGACACTACTGTTATTGCACAATGTGTATTGTGTATGATTTTATATAAAAGTAAAAGAACTTTAAGGGCTATTTGCTCTCTCACTCAATATTATCTTTCTCATTGATGTTACAATAGTTATGAAGGTTATAACCCTCACCCACAGAGGCAGAGTGGAGGGTTATTGTAATAAAGTTCTCAGTCTGTCTGTTGCTGTAATCATAAAATTTTTGGATAACTAACAACGTTGGCGAGTACCAACAATAAAGCAAAAGCGTACGGGGAAGGGGCTGGCTAGGCGGGTACCGGGTAGACAAATTAAAAGATCTTTAGATCTGATCACTATAGATACTTGTCTAATGTGCTATATAATGCATTACACAGTTTGATGATAACTACATTAAATATTGAGTATAATGTACCTTAACCCTTTCAGTTTTTTAAGTTGGTACTAGGGAGTGGGCGGATGCGACTCCAATCAATTTCAAAATAGAATTTTATATAATATGACTCTAACCTGGTGTAATAGCAACCTTCATATCTTCTGATCAGCTTTATATTGTCCTGTAATTGGTTAAAATCGCCATTTTTCCAATCGCAAAACCACGAAAGCCACGCCCACCAATCATGGCGTGCACCAGGTACAATGTATTTTGAGAAAACAAATAGAGCCGTTTTCTGAAAATTCTTTTTACTTTTATAGTTACAAGAGGCTGAAGAAAGCTGAATTCTGTAAAGTATCAGACCCACCACCCCCTCCACCTCCCTGAAAATAAACTATCAGTGAAAACATTTAGGCCCAATAATTATACCCCCAGGTGGGTGTGGCTTCCAAAACATACAGAATGGAACCAGATTGTATGCAGCAAGAAGCTTGCAAGACTAGACGCTGATTGGAGTTTCATCTACCCCTCCCCCTAGTACAACCTTAAAGTTGTAATTTTACAACATCCTGTCAGAGAGGAAGTGTATCCAACTTAATAGAATACTGAATTCAAACTGCAATTCACGAGATCTTGGATGTACCACGCCCCAAATTACTGTAGATTACGAGAGTATGCCAATGTGGTGGCGGCATGGCATGTCGGCATTCTATTGTCAAAAACGCCCACGCTTTGTTGGATGTGGTCGGGCGGTGCTTTGATTCAAGTGTCTGCCCTTTGATGTTACTTTGAAGTTAGCTTAGGGTAAAAAAAAGTAAAAGGAGATCAGAATGGGATGTTGATGTATGTGTGATGTATAGACTTGCTTTCTAGCTGGTCTAGTGAGAGAGAAAGGGATGTTGGGAGAATAAGTGAAAAATACCGTTCGCTTGCAGACTTGAGTGGATGCTGTGCTTGCAGTAATTGGTAAGCAAGGTTGAGGTGAGTGTTAGATTGCTCCAGGAGGTCCAGAAAGTTGCAAAGAAGCTGCATTTGTGATGCCGAGCCACACCTCACACATTATATGCTTGATCAAGGTGGGTGTGGTTTATATTTAATTAATTGTCATACTGGGTGTGGTCAATTATAATAATGAATGATTGATGGGATCTTTGATCAGTGCCATAGGTGGCTGCAGACCCGGGCTGTGCCCAGGTTGAAATTTAAACTGCTCAAATTTTGATTATTTTGTTGCAGGAATCCACAACTCCACAAGACAAAATTTTGTGGTTTCGTACATGTGCTTGCTTTTGGTTTGTTAGTTAAATAGTTTAGCTTCCAAAAACCAACTGTTGTGTAAAGTAAAGCAGTGTAAAATTTGTACCATGTCTAAACGCCAGTGTTCCGGCTTTGAGGGAATTTATTTCAAAGCGATCTACAACTCAGGAACAGGATACTCCTAGTAATGGTTCTAGTGCTAGTTCTACTTCTACCAGTAAGCTTAGCACACTGCTGATAGACCACCAACTGATATAGCACATCATAAATCTGAGTCACCTCGACAACCAACTGGTATATCATTTCCAACCAGGGAGTATGGCACTTCTAAGCGAACTTTTCAGGTCAGTTGGTATAATGATTTCCCATGGTTAGAATACTCAGTGGAGAGAGATGCCGTGTTTTGTTTCCCTTGTCGTTTTTTTGGAACAACATCTGATAATGCATTGATATCTGTTGGTTTTCGTAACTGGAAGCATGCCAAGGGTAACAATGGTACTCTCACAACACACTTTGAAGCAATTCTTTCTTGGAGAGAGTATAGGTTCACCATAGTTCTGTAGCAGTTCATATTAAAAGCACTGATTCAGTACTTTGAGTGTTTCTAATGTCAATTCTCTTGCTTCTATACTGAAGTAACTGAAGTGAACTAACAAATCTGATTTCCATGGGAATTCACTGATTCAAAATGTATTCAGTAGTTACCTGGGCAAACTCGAAGGTTCCCTGGCCATATGCCCAGGCTAGCCCACAACCAACCCCACTCCCCCCCCCCCCCCCCCACCCGCTTGGCTGTGCCACTGTATTTAAGATATTACTCTTAAAAGCATTAGACATACATGCTTATAATGATTCACATTACTGTAGACATTTTCTGGTAATAATGAAGTCATATATATATACATAACAAAGTATTGTAATTCTACAGATAAACTTACCAGACAATGTAAATAAGAGATGTTACCACTCCTTATCATTATCTATGATCAGTCCAACAAATGTATTACTTGTTGTGTTTGGAGGAGAGAGAAATGAACCAATCAGTGATACATATGTTATTTAACTTGATGAGTATATACATTTAACTTGATGAGTATATACATTCTCATTTGTAACTTGCACTAACTTGTTCAGTGATGTGACATTGTAAATAAGTTTTTTTAATGCAGTACATGTCACATTCTTGATTTGCTAGTGTATTTTGAATACACATATTTATAATACCGGTACATGTCATAAATTAATTATAATACAAAACTTATAAGTATTACAATTTTTATATTCAATTTGATATTATATTTATAATATTTAATACATGTAGTATATATTAATAATGAATGGTCAGTAGAACATGTATGGAACATGACCACTAACAAGGACGACTACCAGAGAAGATTGGAGGAGATACAGAGTTGAAAGAGGGAGAATGAAGTGAACATCTAGCTTTATCATCAGAAGAAGAGATGATACGACTGAGAGAAGTGCGACGATCTAATACACAACTACAAAATACACAAGTTCAAACACAAGTATGATGCTTAGTAGTAATAACAGATCTGGTTATCTTGAGATACATGTAGCAGATAACATTATTATGGATACAATCATGTACGTGTGTTATATCAATTTATTACTTTTCCTCGTTGGAACCTAGTAAAATTGTCATATTTACTACTTCTGCTATGTACACCACCTTCATGCAACAATGAAATTTGTAGTATATATTTAATATTATATCATGTATGTACACTCTAGTGTATTGTGTATATGCCTAGATCATAGTATATATCAAAAGGCAAATTAATTAGTGTCATCTGTATTAATATTTTCTCATATAGAAAAAAAAGTCAAATAAACAAGAGCTTCAGCATGTTATCAAGAGTCGCCAACACAATTTAAGACGATCTATTACAAGACTAAAAGAGACACAAGTCCAGAAGAGACACAAGACCAAACACAAGTATGATGCTAATTAGATATTGGCATCTGAAGATAGCAGAATTAACATTATACAAGAATAATAAAAAAACATTTTCAATAAAAATGATGGAATATGTAGGGATGTCAAAACCCAAAAAGCATGCGAACAAGGATAGGGGGGACAAAAAATTAAACAAACCAATTTCATATAACCCTACATAAGTACATGTCACTAAAGAACAAAAGACAAAGTAGGTATGTACTTATGTAGGGTTATATGGAATTGGTTTGTTTAATTTTTTGTCCCATTATATAGTAATTGACAACTTCTTGTCTGACTGAGGCTCAACTAGCTAACACATCAGTGTAGAAGCAAACTCAGTTAGTGCAGACGGTCAGTTATCACTGATCCGCTTTACAATTTTAGCCTACATATTCTATTTGTGAAGGTGTTATTGTAAACTTATAATGCATATTCTATGTATATTAAATATGTACATAATATATGTACATAATATATGTATATATATATAAATACATTGTGATAATTATGAAACTTGCTTCTTTTGTAGAGCAGCATCTAATATCCATCTTAATTAATGGGTGTGGTCTAATAAAATGGCGTCCTATCGTAAGCAGCTTACTGTAGTGGCTGAACATACTCGTTATATACGTCAAGAAACAGAACAGTAAGACAATACTTCGATGGAATTTAACTATAAATAAATTTATATTTGTGCTAGAACTACTTTTATAGCTTCAGAAATTTAGAAATGTATTTTTATGAAAAAGAATCATAATAATAATAATGATGAACATTCAGCCAGTTTTGCCACTCGCCTGTTCTCTACTTTAAAGACGTTCTCTGGCCATCTAGAAGATATTGTTAGTCATAAAAACACTCAATATCAAAAGGTATATGTGTATTTAAACTTATCTGTATATATTAGCAGAGATTTCAGCTCCTTAGTTGCAATTGAAATTTATGGGAGGCCATTTTTTTCGGTGCCATCCCTACATAGAGAGTACTACCGTACTCTCTGATAGATGCAGTCATGTATATATGTATCATACTATCTCCATTATTTACTATCCAAAAAGCACAATATATATAATTACTTACACTAGAACTTAACAAGTGTCTCATAAGTATATATTTCCACTATGTATATACACCAGTTTCAGAAATGAATTTTCTATATACTGTAATTATAAGTATTAGATATTATTTTCTAGCATGATTAATATGTATTTGCCTAGATCATAGTTTATATTTCAAACACTACAAGGCATATTAATTAGTCTCATTTGTTCTCTTATAGCAAACTCGCCAAGATAAACAAGCACTTCAAACAACAGTTGAGGAACAACAAGAGTAGAGTCATTACCTTCATACACAATTTGAAAACCCTCACTGGGTAATCTTTGAAGAAAGAAGTACAAATGACACCAGAGATTCTTGGTACAGGAGGATGGGATGAAGTGAAGATTGGTATATTCAGAGGTACCAAGGTAGCAGTAAAGTGTCTTTATCAGGTGATTCTATCAGAATACAATCTTGGCCTCTTCTCTAGAGAATTGAATATTGCCTTTCGTATTCGTCATCCTAACCTCCTTCAATTTATAGGAGCCACTAGAGTTGGCAATCCAATGATATTGACAGAGTTAATGCCTACCAGTCTTCATAAGGAACATCACCAGATTATCAATATTGGTCATGGTGTAGCATCAGCTCTTAACTACCTTCACCTTTGAAAACCAAGTCCAATCCTCATGGTGATGTCAGCAGGTCCAATGTCCTCCTAGAACCATAAGGTAGTTCACAATGGAAGGGAAAACTATCTGACTATGGATCTGCCAATCTTCTTCAAGATGTTCGTACAGTAGCTCCTGGTAGTCCTGGATATGCTGCTCCTGAAGCTCAACCTCCAAATCTTCATTCTCCTAAAATGGATGTCTACAGTTTTGGTATCTTGTTTGCAGAAAAGGTTACCCATCGTCTACCATAGGGTACTATATTTGAGAGAAGACAACAGATTGAAAGTATCCAGTGGCCTTCCATCAAATCACTCGTAGAACGTTGTACCACTCATCCCCAAACCCGTCCAACAATCGATCAAGTGCTACAAGACATTAGTACATTGTAACATTTTGTGTAATTCTCTTTTTTAATTGTAGCAATGTAGACCACTTATGTAGGCGAATGTTTTATTTTTGCTTGTAACGTTTGTAGCATTAGTAATTGATATAATTCATTATTATTTTGTACTGACAGGATTTACATTTTGCTGGTCTCAATTCATTATTGATCATGCTACTGGTGATGAATAACTGTAAAATTTAGTAAATGTGATGTCTCTTGCTTAAATTGTTTTCTTGAAACATTTGTTATCTCATTGTCATTAAGGTTTAATTGTCAAATACATATAAATTAAGGGTCAGTGTGGAGAGTTTTGATATCATAGATGGAAGTTCTTTGACTCTTCCTGGGAAAGTGTAGGAATGTTTTACACAATGTGGTCAAACATTTGCATTTACCTGTCAATGACCAACGGGCATTTTGCTGTTGATTCTTGTTTAACCACATTAAGATCAGTACACAATAAGAGTTATTACATATGATATACAATACTTTGGGGGGCAATGCACTAGCTCCTCCTAAAGTATTACATCAATGGAGGGGCAAATGCCCACATTACCCCCATAGTTCCTCACACATGTGGCTTTGATGCAGTACGCTGTATTGCAGAGATCTGCCTTCTGGACAACTCTCTATCACTGGAACAATAATATCAGTAATGATTTTAATGTTTATTATAATCACCTTATTAGCAATCAATTAATTAAAAATAATTTTTTAATCAATGTAAAAATGACACTACGATGCATATGAGCATAACAAGATATAATTATAGAGAAAAGTATCCCTATGACTGCTTTTGTGGTGTCCAGCATCCAGTAATCATGCCGGGCTGATTTTATTATGCCTCAGTGAAACACAGCAGCCTATATAGTTATTATTTTCTACTCTCCTCACCACTTAAATGACTTTGTAGAACTTTCGAAGTATAATTCAGGTAGAATAGCCAGGTATTAGTTCCAGTTTCTATATACGTAACCTACACAAGCAGCTTTGGTCTGTAGAGCTCGAGCGTGCGTTCTATTACGGGCCACGCCAATTAATTGACCGAGCCCCCTGGAAAGTCGCAACTTACGTATGCAACGCATACATAAGTGACACAAAACTAGCTCAAACCCGTGGAAAAGCATAGCTACGGGCCGTAAACGTAATCAAATAGTACGAGCGCTGTCGGGACGGTACCCTCGCAAAGTACAAATTACAAATAATCACGTAATGCACAAAATTGACTCATTTGTAATGGTTAATCATGAAAAGGTTAGTCCCGTCCCCATCCGGTCACGTGGGCGTGACCTCGAGACTATGATTAATATTAATTAACTAGGGTTATATAATATATAACAAAGAAAAACAAAGAACAATTAATTGTAAGTGAGTTGGTATCAATGATATCATGTATTGACATATATATTATGTATTAGCTATGTATAATAAGAGATATGCAGCAAGACATCCATAATGAAGAACGAATCTCGACAGATCAAAATATTGCATATGGCTTGCAAACACTTTCTGTTACCAGCGACAAACATAGTACTTTTGATATGATACAAGAGATATATGATGACACAGTGATTGATGCTGATAGCACACAACAGAGTGAGATATATGAAGAGCTTGATGTACAACAGATTGAATCACCAATAGCAGAAGACAACAATGTCTTAGTCTCATTAACACAAGGTACAATAATTATTTTTTGCTTTTTTAATTGATGTTGTAACTGACATAAATAAAATATTTATATTAAGTTACTGGACAACAAAACAATTTAAAACAGAATGTTTCGGTCTATGCATGACCTTCAAATAATTGTACTATTTATAAACAATTTTAGTATAACCATTGTCCAATAATTATAAATGCATCATTGTGACTATGGATGACAATTCTGATTGTTACAACCACCAGGCCTGGGGTTGATTACACTAATGTGATTAAGATTACGATTATGATTACAGCATGATTACATATGCTAATTATGATTATGATTACATGAAAAATACAATGATTATGATTACGATTACAATTACAGGTCTGTGATTACGATTACGATTACATTCATTGACAATAATTATACAATATGTTAGGATCTAGTCACAAGTGAAAGACATGTGCCTTTGCCCTTTGATACAATACAATACAATATTTAGTCCAGTATTTTATTTGTATAAGTTATAAGTAAATTTAATCAAAATTAATGTTACATCAAATGAACATAATCATTTCAACTAGATCAGTTAATGAGCATGACTGCAGCTAAACATCACTGTAATCATTGTAATCACTAGTGATTACAATGATTATGATGGATGATTATGATTATGATTATGATTACACTGAACTAAACCTTTGTGATTATGATTATGATTACGATTACAGGAAAAATTGTAATCGATTGTAATTGACAATCATAATCGACCCCAGGCCTGACAATAATAACAGAAATATAGAAGTGTAGATGTACACACACAAAATACTGCAAAGTAGTTTGGTTTTTACTCTCGTGAACCAAACTCCTCCTCTTTTTGAGATTGGATGTACAGTGAGGAGCTTAGGAATTTGGCCACAGGTGTTGGTATGAAACTTACAACACATGTAAACTTTGAAATAGTTATTACTATTCATTACAAAATGGCGAGTGAAAGTGCACTGTACTATTATTGTTACTCTTCTGTCGTTTTATACTACACATGACATTCCTGGAAGTTTTCAAAAACTATCATAAATTTTGGGGAATTGAGAGACTTCCCAAATCTGGTCTGTAGACAAGAGAGTGCATCATTCCTGTGAAAAGTCAGCTGCTGCTTCTTCTGTCTCATCCTTTCTAAAGCAAAATCATGTATCACTTATTCATTAACACAGATAGTAGAATAAATATAATTATAATAGTGGTAATAACAATATTCCCAGTCTAATTTTTTATACCAACACTTTCGGTAAAATTCCATAATTGGAAAGAAAAGTCAACTTGATAGACCAGATTCTCACCCTGCCTTCTGATCACAAGAAGGGTTGGACTCTGGATCGCCTATCAGTTGTTTACTTTATGTCTTTGCGGTTGGGGCTCATAATGTGTGTTGTTAATGTTGAAATGATCACGGCACTTATAATAATTATTGTTCCAAACTATTATTGGAGTGTGTGGAGTGTTCATATTATATATATATATATAATATATATGTATATTACATAGTATGCTAATAGGTCCTATATACAAAATATAGGAGCTGAGTTTTGTGTCCGAGGATGTGATGTAGCCCGAGCCTATGAGGCATAAACATCACACTCACATACATCCAAATTTTCAGTAATTTAAAATTTACCAAGCTATATAACTTTCAAACTTCAACTAGTGTAGACTTCTAGCTGAAATTAGTAGAACAAAAGCAATTAATTTTATATTAAATCAGAACGAAAGGTGTATATTATACCAAAATCAACAGTTTAGCATGTAATCGGCTAACTATTTTCACTCTAAGAATACTGACCTATGTCCAGCTTCTTCTTCCAATTTATTTTTGTATAATTTTATATCCATTGTTTTTTACAATAAGTTCATTTCTACAATGATAATTTAAATTATGTATTATTACATTCACTGCATAAACAGTTTGTTTATTTCAACCAATCAGTTGGTTATCTCAATATCCATTAGTCATGAAATCATGTGTTGAAGAGTAGGCCAGCTTAACATTTGGTGTTAGAATGTTGTTCACAATGATAAGTAAATTAGTCATGATTCACAGTTTACATGTCAGTACTTTTCCACTATAAATAAGAACTGACATCATATCAGTCATCCTCCACTATCAATTTATTTAGTGATTGTGAACAACAACAATTCAACACCAAATATTACAACACCTCAATACAGCGGTATGGTATGCAAAGGCACATTATTTAATTGGCATGCAATTGAGGTAACCAATTGAAATAATGCAGTGCTGTTTTATGTTATAAAGATCATTAGTACATGATCCTTTTTATTAGAAACCAGATTTGAAGCAATCAGGCACCCATTACCACCACTCTCTCTTCAACCTAATCATCCTGATAACACTAACATAAAGCTAGAGCCTAACTGCTCATATGGTTCAAGGCCACCATCTAGTAATGCCAATATTACTACTCATGACACACCATTTCATCTGCCAGTCATAAATGACAATGAATCCCACCGTGAGACATCCATGCCTGAAAGGAACAATGAGAATACTGATACTATAATCACAGAACCGAATAGCTCATATGGTTTGAATGCAACCGCTACTGATCATGATGTAACTACTCACAACATACCATTGTGTTTACCTACTATTAAAGAAACACAGATTGATGTTGCTACACATACTCAACAAAGAGTACAAACTGTACAATATGATTATATTGGACGATCAGGTGAGATTTATATATAATTATGTATATATAATTATATCAGAGAGTACGGTAGTACTCTCTATGTAGGGATGGCCCAGAAAAAAAAATGACCGCCCATACATTTCAATTGCAAATGGTAAGCGATTAGCTGAAATCTCTGGTAATATATACAAACAAGTTAAAATATACATAACTTACAATATATTGAGTATTTTTATAACTAACAATACCTTTTAGATGCCCAGAAATCTTCGTTAAAGTATAGAACTGGCGAGTAGCAAAACTGGCAAAATCTTCATATTACCGTATAGACGGAAAATTTTGGGTTAATTTAATTTTCGTGGAGACCAAAAAAACACGAAAATTAGAATATTGAAATGTAATTACGACCAAAATTTAAGTTTAGGTTTGACTCCACCCATATTCCACGTGAAATTCGAAAAAGCATGGACGAGTATGAGGAAATGTTTGTAAGTTGTGTGAGAGGCTACCACGTTTATTAACAAATTTGGCAGGCCAGTATCGGGGAAGAACTAGAATGTAGAAGACAAATATCCAATGTTGTGGACAGATATGCTGTGTGTACCATGAAAGACGACGAAATAGTTGGCCACTTACCTCAGAAAATTTCTGGACTGTGTTCTCTATTTCTTCGTCGTGGTGGCTCCATTAGATGCCAGATAACTGGAAACAGAAGACACTCTGTGGATTTACCCCAAGCAGGATTAGAACTTCCTTGCATTTTAATAATGAAAGGAAAGAAAGAGGACTTACTAAAGTTAAGACAGTCAATACGATAATAATGCATTGTAATTAATATTCAGTCTGATGTACAATATTATAATTGTCTATTTCTTAACAATAATCAATCATTATCACTTGAATCACAATTATCTGAATCTTCACTATCTTCACTATCTTCACTGGTGCTTGTACTTTCATCGCAGTCAGAAAAATCAATAGACTGAGGAATACCACTAGCAATAAACCCATTAACAATTATATCTGGAGATTCAGAGATATACTCATCTAGTCTCACTAGCCATTGTGCTCCTACAGACTTCATCTTGGCTGTTGATAAATCTACAGGTTCCAATTCTTCATTACTGGCAGTTGTCAACTGAAGTCCTATTTCATTGGCATACCATTTCTGAAAT
Organism: Petrosia ficiformis; assembly: GCA_947044365.1. Taxonomy (NCBI): domain Eukaryota; kingdom Metazoa; phylum Porifera; class Demospongiae; order Haplosclerida; family Petrosiidae; genus Petrosia; species Petrosia ficiformis. Next base: position 45,794,439 of record OX345636.1, read on the forward strand.
TCTGACCTTAAAAAACTCTTGGCACTTTTATTGACGGAAATATCAAGTGGCTGCAATCTATCAGTGCAGCAAGCAGGAACTAATACAGACTGTATATTGTGCTTCTCCAAAATTTGAGTAATACTATCTGTTAGTTGACCCTTGAAGTGATCGAATATAGCTAAAGCAGCCTGTTGTTTGTCTAATCCTAAGTCTTCCCGAACTCTTTCAACAAATGACACTATAATCTTATCAATGTAATTCAGCATAGTCTGTTCATTTGACCAGTGATTTTCGCTATGAGTTATATGCCAGTCAGGTGGAAATGGATAACGTGGGTGACATCGGTCTGTCTTTCCACCATAAATCAGCTGAATTGGCATAAATTCACCTATAAGCGTACCACAAAAGACAGCGGTGATTTGACGTTTGTCATTGAGTCCCTTGATTTCAATACGCTTAGATCCTTTACGATCCATCGTCCAGTTAGTTGCAGGGACAAGGTTGAGACCTGTTTGGTCCCAATTAAAAATTATTTCTGATGGTATATTCTCCATTTCAACAATGTCTATTACTTCTTGTAAAAAGACACTCCAAATTTTTTTGAATTCTTCTACTGGCATTCTATATTTTGTTGTTCCTCGTCTTTTCGTAAAGTGCATTCTCTTAAGCAGCGATTTTCCCCAAGATTTTGTTAGAGTAGCTGGACCACCATATTCTGCCAGTCTTGTTCTGTCTAGAGCTTTTAATATGCCCATGGCACCAGAAATAACAATGTCAGTGTTAATAGTACCACCGTTCTCCCGGGTTTTCAAAATGTACTTCTGTACCATCAAGTCTAGCTTCTCCCCCAGCATCAGTGGTCTACCTCTCTTCTTTGGTGGCAACACTTTCACAGAAAGATCTTCTTCTGCACTGCGTTTTCGAGACAGCTCCTTTTCATAACATACTTTGAATCCACGTATAGTATTTTCACTAATTTTTTTACCAAGTTTCAGAGAAATTTTCTTTTAGCTGCCAAAACACCACATTCTGCCACATACTTTCCTATAACAGCCCTTTCTCTTGGCGAGAATTTGTGGTAAGGTCCTCTTTTTCTAGATTGACTTGTATTAGCTGCGAGCATCTGTGATATCTCTCTGTTGGCTGAGGCTATGGCTGCTGATGGAATACTCCTTGAAAGAGGCCCATTTGGTGTGGGATAAGTACTGGAAACTCGTTTGTAGTATTGCAGTATAGACATCTTCTAGTTTGGTAATACACGCGGTTCACGCCTAGTTATTAATTATTATTATTAACAGGACAATAATTTTAATGAATAAAAAAATTCAAAAGGAATTTAATTTCGTGCTAGACTATTTACACGAATTTAAATCTGACGAAATGTTTTACAACTAAATATTTGATCCACAAAAATATCCGTCTATACGGTATTCACTATTATTCTTCTTTTTCAGAAAAATAGATTTCTACGTTTCTGGAGCTATTAAAGCAGTTGTAGCACACATACAAATTTAATTTAAGTTAAATTGAGGGGAATAAACTTCGTACTGTTCTGTTTTTTGACCTAGACAACGAATATTTTCAGCCACTACAGCAACCTACGTACGATAGGACACCATTTGTAATAAACCACACCCATTAAAATACACCTATTAATTTTAAGAGAATTATGGATGTTATTACGGAGATGGTGTTCTACAAAACAGAAGAGTTGTATAAAGTATTATACATATCATCACTTGATGATACTGAACTGTCTATGTACAAATCATTCAGTATTATAACTTCTGTACTGAATGTGCTTCTGTACTGCATATCATCACTTCCACAAATAGCAAAATTTTTAAACCCAGATGATACTGAAATGTCCATGTACAAATCATTAGTAAAACTGAATGTGCTTCTGTACTGAATGCACTTCTGCACTGCATATCATCACTTCCAGAAATAGCAAAATTTGTAAATCCAGATGATACTGAACTGTCCATGTACAAATCATTAGTATAACTGAATGTGTTAGTTGATCACTCTCAGATAAGAAATTTCATCACAATTATGCCACTAATTCATTGTATACGAGAATAATAAAAAAACATTTTTAAAAATGAAAGAGTATGTAGGGATATATATTATTATACCGAGTCATTTAAAAATAGAATCGAAACAAGAATAATATAGTAACATGTTCAAAAATGAAAGATCTAGGAATTTTAATAACAAATAATATTGCAGTAAATTTTGAGTACCGTCTCCTGGACACTATTCGTACAGAAAATATCAATACTGTGATTGAAACAGAATAGTAATCACGTATTTGATCAAAAAATTACCTGAATATATTATTATACCGAGTCATTTAAAATTAGAATTGAAACAAGAATAATATAAATCATTTTTAAAAATGAAAGAGTATGTAGGGATATATATATCAAAATCGAAAAAGCACAGGAACAAGATGGCTTTGACAACAAAATGAAATACCACTTCCACATAACAACCCTACATAAGTATACACAACTAGAGTATATAAGGCAAAACACAAAGAAGTGATACTTATGTACGGTTGTTATGTTTTTTATTATTCTTTTACAATTTCAATTTCCTTATCTTGTCTAATACATATAAAAAGAAGCAGAATAAATATTTTAACCTTCTTTGTGAATCTAATATGAGATATAAAACATGACAATTCATTTTAATTGGTACAAGACTACAAGTATTTATGTTATGATACAATAGGTGTCTTTTGGTTAGGTTCTCAATTAAAATAATATCGCTACAAAAATAATAGTTAAAATAAATAATCTATTGGTTAGTATAATTTTAATAGTTGTGAGCACATTTATAATTTGATTGATCATGAAAGTTGTCATGACTACGTTTAAATGATGATGACATTACTAATAACTCATTTTATATGTGCAAATAAGAGTCAGAAAACCTATAACTACAAAATTAAAATATTGTTTCTGCTTATTTGTGCATCTAAAATGTGATATTAGACAGGGCAGTAAATAGAACTTTGATTATCATAATATTCATGTAGTGTAAGCAGTCATAATACACTGCATCACCAATAATTTACATTCACTTCTTGCAACTATACTAACTACATTATTTTTTGCAATGATATAGTACACAAATTTTCATAAACTTAATTAAATAATTTCTTTTTTAGAAAACCGTTTTCCAGAATATGAATTTCCAGAAAATTTCCAACCAGTTCAATACAATCAACAACCACCTACTTATGAGGAGATGTCACAACCACTACCCCACCAGCAACAGGTACCAAGGATAGTCCAATCACAACAACAGGAGGGTATAACTCCCGAAGAGGTAAGTAGAATCAATCTAATATATGATTTTCCTGTAAAATTTCAACAAAATTTTCAATTCATATGTATATATAATAATTACATGTTCACTTATAATAGGAAAATTTATTGATTCAAAGGCGTATAAGAGAGTATCAGCTTTGGACTTTTATTTTCTTACTACTCCTAGTAATAGTCATACCGTCTCCTGTTGCTGCTGCAGCTATGATTCTAGCTGTAGTGTTTGCCATTTGTGTAAGACAATAACATAATAAATAATTTCTTTTCTCTTATACTTTTCCATCCACTTTAGGCATGGATGTCTCAAAAAAGTAGTGGTTCAAAATATAAAAAAAAAGCAGAAATGTTTCGCAATGTTTCTGTAGTTTTTGGATGGGCTGCAGGAGTGATTGCAGTTGTCGGTTGTCCATTTACAGTATGTTGGTGGTCCTGTTTAATTTTGCTTTTACAATTATAATAATATCACTACAAAAATAACATTGTTAAAATAAATATTTTATTGGTTAGTATAATTTTAATAGTTGTGCCGAGCACATTTATAATTTGATTGATCATGAAGGTTGTCATGACTACGTTCAAAAGATGATGACATAACTAATAACTCACATTAGATTGCAAACAAGGGTCAGAAAACCTATTACTACGTAATCAGAGAGTACGCTAGTACCCTCTATGTAGGGACGGCCCGGAAAAAAAAATGGAAGCCATACATTTCAATTGCAAATGGTAAGCTGAAATCTTTGGTAATATGTACTAAGTTAGAAGACGCATAACTTACAATATATTGAGTATTTTTATAACTAACAATACCTTTTAGATGCCCAGAGATCTTCGTTAAAGTAAACAACCGGCGAGTAGCGAAACTGGCAAAATCTTATATATATTATTCACTATTATTCTTCAGTCTGCTTCTTTTTCAGAAAAATAGATTTCTACGTTTCTGGAGCTACTAAAGTAGTTGTAGCACAAATACAAAGTTAAATTCAGGGGAACGAACTTCGTACTGTTCTTTTTCTTGACTTAGACAACGAATACTTTCAGCCACTACAGCAACCTACTTTAGTCTGGCGTGGCCCGCCCATTCGCTTGAAGAGTAATGTCTGGGAAGAGGATTTCAGTTCCTTTGACACAAGTATTCCGTTCCGTAACCACACCCTCCATATAAAATTATGTACTTATTATAGGTGTCAACGGAACTGAAATCCTCCGCTGCAACTATACTTGCAGCGGTTAATTATGCATTCCCAAGTAACATGAATATAAAGTGTAAACATGCACACGTGAGTTCACACGAAGAGATGGATATTCGAGCTTCTGCTATCTTTGCAGCTAGGAGCCTTGGCTATGAGAAGCTGATAGATCTGCAGATGTATGTTTTACTTACAATACATTCTCCCTGGATTAGCTGGGTTTTTGATATAGCTTTCTATGGTGGTAATGAAGACGTTAACACTCTCTAGATCTCTAGGTTCAACTGTTGCTAGTGAATCAGAACCTAGATTCCGCCTTTCTGTTGGAATATCCTTCAGATCGTTTCCACAGCCTAAGCACGTTCCGCCATTTGGTCACACCTACTCGACGTACAATATAATCATTCCTGCAGATCATATAGCAGTGTTCCCATCAAATATTGATCAAATATTTACCTGGCTATGCGAGACTAAACCTACTTACGATAGGACACCATTTGTGGATTTATGGATTATGGATATCACTCATATCAGATGGTGTTCTACAAAACAGATAAGTTGTATAAAGTGTTATACATATCATCACTTCCACAAATAGCTCGACAAATAGCAACCCAGATGATACTGAACTGTCCATGTACAACTCATTAGTATAACTTCTGTACTGATGTGTTAGTTGATCACTCTCAGATAAGAAATTTCATCACAATTATACCACTTAATTTTTTTTTATTAAGTTGATTAATCGGTTTATTACTGATATCATCAGTGTACTAGATATGATATATATAATATAATATAATGTATACATATCTCTGCTGTAAATGAAACAGAATAGTCATCACGTGTTTGATCAAATATTTACCTGAATTAGTTAAAAATAGAATTGAAACAAGAATAATAAAAAACATTTTAAAAAAAATGAAAACCACAGAAACAAGATAGCTTTGGCAACAAAATGAAATACCACTTCAACATAACAACCCTACATAAGTATATATAGCTAGAGTAAAGACAAAACACAAAGAAGTGATACTTATGTACGGTTGTTATGTGCATAGAAGTGGTATTTCATTTTGTTGCCAAAGCCATCTTGTTCCTGTGCTTTTTTGGTTTTGATATATATCCCTACATACTCTTTCTTTTTTAAAAATGTTTTTTATTATTCTATTAAAATATTTATTTGTGTATCTAAAATGTGATATTAGACAGGGCAGTAAATTGAATTAATATATGTTTATCTTGTGTGCGTGTTTAATTGAACATAATCATGAATACACATATAATGCTATATAATGAATGTATTTGTCTTATTAATAGTTATGAAGGTTATTAACCCTCACCCACATAGGCAGAGTGGAGGGTTACTGTAATAAATTTCTCAGTCTGTCTGTATCTATAGTTATCAAATGTTTGGATAACTAACAACACTAGCACTTCAACCGAGTACCAACAGACTTGAAATTATATAAAAAATATCAAAAGTCTTTTCTAAACACTGAAGTTATGACAATTTCTACAACTCATGATTGCTGTTTCACCACTTTCTGAAGAATTCTGGCATACCAATTGCAAAAGAGTGAAACACAACTCGCTAAGAACTTCTTTCAACAATATAGATGACTGTCCTTCATGATCCATGTCTTGTTGATTACATAGTCTTTATTAATTTTACAGTTAGACAGAATTGTGTTCCAAATGAAGTTGTTCATTGAGAAAGAAAATAATAGCTCTACACAATATTTCAAACCTGTTATTTTTATTAATACATTACATGTATTTTAAAAATTTTTATTAATGATGTATAGAATTTGTACATGTGTAATTGTGAAAACGTTAAAACTCTAAAATTTAGACTCTTACTATCACTTTCATTGAAGCAGGTCTTACTAGAACTCTATTTGTATTGTATTACCTGAACTGTTTTGTAAGTGACATTCAAATTAGCCAGAATCTACAAGAATTGAACATAATTATATCAGTAGCAGCCTATGAGCGTGACAATTATCAGAGAGTACACAGACACATATTTGAAATTATTATAACCACACCCACTTTGATCATGACTCAGCATCACAGATGCAACTTCTTTGCAACTTTCTGGACCTCCTGGAGCAATCTAAAAGTCACCTCAACCTTGCTTACCAATTACTGCAAGTGCAGCATCCACTCAAGTCTGCAAGCAAACGGTATTTTTCACTTATTCTCCCAACATCCCTTTCTCTCTCACTAGCTAGAAAGCAAGTCTATACATCACACATACATATCTCTTTTCTTTTTTTTTTAAGTACTCTAAGCTAACTTCAAAGTAACATCAAAGAGCGGACACTTGAATCAAAGCACCGCCCGACCACATCCAACAAAGCATGGGCGTTTTTGACAATAGAATGCCGACATACCGCCACCACATTGGTATGCTCTCGTAATCTACAGTAATTTGGGGTGTGGTACATCCAAGATCCCGTGAATTACAGTTTAATTAAATTTAGTATTCTATTGATGGATAAAAGGAAAAGTAGCTATGCACAGTCAAAACATGATTATAACAAGAAATATATTACATATATCAGTTTATCACCAATTATGTTCAAGCAAACACAATATTCAATTTATTTATTCATATCATCATCATCATCACCATCATTTCTTTGTGGTTTATAGTCGTCGTGCCTACAATATTTTTTATAATAACAAATTGAGAGTACTATACAAAGTATTATCACAGATATGAATGTGATACTAAGTAAAGTAGCAAGAACTTCAACAGTAACATTTTTCTGCCTTGAACCTATACAAAATAAAGTCAATTATAATTAAACTTTAGCAAATACAATTTACCATTGCCTACAGTCCACACATGTTCATTCCCAGCCGATTCTTTGCTCTTTAATGATTCAGTAAAAGCTAAAGGAAATAAGTACTATGTATAAGAGGGGCATGATGGAAAATGGTAAGCGATGAAAACTCTATGCATTAATTTTCATAACTGAAGATTCTAACTTACTTTACTGGAAAGAGGAGGTGTTAAGAAAGCCATTGATGTTTGTTAGGTGCAGGAAGATAGTAAGGTAAAGTGTAGTAGTCACCTACATTTGAGTACAATTTATCTAGCAGTATAAATAACCTTTGTGTAACGACCATGTATGGTTCTAACTTAATTACTTAGGTAATAGAACTTCTAAGGTAGCCAGAGATGCCAAAATCATCCTTCAAAGGTTTTCAACAAGGCAGTCACGGACCTTAAAACAATTTGTGCAGCTGACATATTGTAAGAGGGGGAAAAACCTTGGAAACTGCCAAATAGTTTGGTCTGCTGGAATATAAGCAGCTCCAATGAAATTAGTTGAAGCTAGCAATATTGATTACAGTGTGGCTAGTTTTGATTGAGTGATCTCTGTTTCTATACAATACCTTTAAAGATTACATTTTTCTCATGTTCTGATGTGGTTCCAAACAAGGAGCTGTGTTTTGTTTACTACAAACTGACTCGTCCTTTTGATAAAAACTAGCCATATTAATTATACTATAGTGAGCTTCCTACACCCCTGCTACAATATGGTTAGTAATGATGAAATGAAAGAATTTATAATCTACTAGAAGTACTGCAGCTACAACCTTATAGAAAAAAATTATCAAAACAAAAAGGAAAAAAAGGAGTGCTACCCAGGCAATACCTGGTTCTATAATTATACACCTATGTATATAGTTGTTTCAGCTCAAGCAAGCATTCTATTACACACCACTCCATTAACTACGCAGCAGACATTTCACACTCCTTTCCTTTCCATCATGCACTCCTGAGACTATTATAATAACTAATAAATTACTTACTACAAGAAATATTTAAATATTGGCATGTCCGTTGTGAGTATTCAGTAGAGTGCTGGAAACAATCACCCAGACATTGGAATGATCTACTGATACATTTATCTGTTGAAATATCCCAGGACAATGCAGGTCTGCATATGAATAGTAAAGAAAATTAATAACAATTTTGCACAAATAGTATGGTTTAATATTGTGTACATAGTTACACAATTCTGTTTGGCAATGCATAATTCATATTAACACCATGCCGGACTTACCCAGCTATACTGTTTGTGGTTAAGGCATTAGTATAACCCAGCTGACGACATCCTGAATTTAAAGCTTGTTCAGTCACATAAAAAGAACATATTGGCATGTACTTTCCATCAAGATACATTTTCAATATTCCTGTTGATGGCTCCAATCCATTGTGTTCAAGATAAATCTAACCATTATAATGAATGTCTTTAAGTAAACAGTTACCATCTATATAAAACAAGTTTCAGTAGCATAAATTATTAATTATCAACTGCATGTCTATGATAATTATTAATATACTATACTATATCATTAGAAGTACTTCTGAAGGTATTGGATTTGTCTGTCTTATGTATATAATTACCAAAAAGAACACCCCACATTCAAGTTTGCTTTCAAGTATAAAATAATAATTATTACTTCAAATATCATGTGTGTATGTGTATACTGAAGTACATTAATTTTGAAGTGTTCAGTTTGGCCAGGTATACTTGTCTGTGTCACTATAATGGTCACCTAGATATATATATATAATAATTCTGAATTCAATCATTCTTAAGAGAAGCATTTTTGCTGGGATACATCCTCCCTTCTCTCATTTTTTTGTCTACTGACATTCTAACAAAGCTAACAAATATTTAGATTCTACCAGTCATTTTGTATCACTTCAATTATAATATCCTATTTCTCCAGTTCACCAAATGGATCGGGGGTTTCATTTAAATTACAATTTCTGTTTATAGTTAATTAAGATACTATTTAAGCTGCCAAGTATAGCGCAGTTACAACTACACAACTAACACTCATAAAGTATATGTAGACTACATCAAATAATGATCCCAAAAACGCTACATACTCTAAATTACTCATGAAAACAATACTTTTTTTCACAGGAGTTAATGTAGGACCAAAAATTGAACAAATCACTTCCATATAACCCTACATTGCTCCAGTAGTTTGAAAAAGTAGCAAATTACCTGTATTCAGTTGCAACGAAGGCTTTGAATTTCATGAAATACTGAGCTACACCTTGCAATCACTTATTATTATATGCATTAATTATAATTAATTAAAGCTGTTCCAAGATGATTCCAATTAATTTCAGATATTATTCAAATTAATATCCAATATTTTATTACAATAAATTTCCTATATTTATCAAACATTCAACGATAATATTCAGATAAATTTCCAACTATGATTCAATGTACAATAACAAGGTTTTTTCAATATATTTCAGTTTCCCAATTCCAGTAGTGATTGTGGGTGTAGTTGGAATAATTATTAAAGTTAATTGTTTTTTCCCCCGTATTGTAAAACTGTAAGTGCTATACTCAGATCAGGTGGTTGAGAATAATTATTTACAAAATACGAAAGATTGTAAGTTGGAAAATAGAAATCAATCCACCTTTGGCTTCTGTGTTTTATTGATGTCTTCAATGCAAGACTAGTAATATACATACATATTCTGTAAATGTCTTTTTGTTAGTTTTCGACATATATCTTCATTTGTGAAGGTATGAGCAAAGGAAAATAAGAGAGAGAGGGTTTCTTCATGTAGCAGTCACTTAACTAGTAAGAAAACCGCAACCCACCCACTATTTATAATAACTAATAAGCATACAACCATTGCAATGATACTGGAGTGGCGGATCTAGAAATTTAAGAAGGGGTTTCTAAAAATAGCAGCATGCGAAGCGTGTGAAATTTGACTAATTAACTATTCATGAAGACTGTGGTCAACATTTCATAATTACTAATCACAACTTAACTTCCTCTCTCGGGCACTAAGTAGCCTGATGTCATATCGGGACAGCTAGGAAAGGGTATGCAAACTTACTATAGGTTAATAACTTAGCACTAGATATAATGATTTATCATACTAAATGTTTGATGAAACACAAGCATCAGATTCACAACCAGACTTCACTGCAGTCATGGCCACCACTGCAATTGGCAACAGGGGCGAGTCTACAGTGGGGGCAGGGAGGGCAATTGCTCCCCCCCCCCCCCCCCACCCCCCAAGTTTTTATTTCAATGAAAATTTTTGAAAATTAAAATTTCTCTTGAGTTATTTACATAAATGACACGAAGGGTGGAGTTTGTTTACACAACTAGTCAATCAATTTACGCAAGCATAATTCTGCGTCTAAAATTTGGATTGTGCATAGCGCAAATGAAGTGATCACACCCCTCATGAATAATTAATAAGGCAAAATTTTTCTCGCTAGTTTTGCCATTCACCGGTTCTCTTTGTATACGTGTATGTGATACACATTAAACCCTGTAGAGACTAGTAGGCCCTGTGGGCCATAATGAAATCACTCATTGTCAAGTGTGTTCAGATCAGCTATGTGTGAGAGAATTATAGAGTATAGGGCTGGGAATCAGCTGAGATTCTGAAATTGATTATCGCTAACTACAAATGGATCGATAATTGATTAAAATCAGTGGAAGTAATTAGGCCAATGAAGTCAATTAATGCAGGAAACTCCTCCATTTAATGATCCAAAAGGCTTCCTGTCACTTCCACATTGTGCATTATAGTTTTTAATGCATCAGTTATCGACACCAGATATGATCTAATTTGTCCGTCGTGACTTTACTCAAGTAGGTTTTGTTTCCGACAGCACTAGAGCAACGAGATTGCTTTCATTAACTGCTAGTTTATGGATCTTACTAACTCCAAAATTTGAAGCTGTTCTCCGTCATAAATGTGAAGTTATACGCCTTTTTATCACATGGGTGCTATAACCATTGTAATAACACTTGCAAATAATTATAATTATTCATATTATTATACAAATTCCAAATTTACTTGACACTGCTAGCTACACTGCAGAAAGAGTTTGGTCATTACAACCAATCAGTTGGTTACCTCGATTGCATAATTTAATAATATGCCTTTTCACCATACTGCTGTATTGAGCTGTTGAAAGATAAGTCAGTTGCAATTTGTTAGTTTTGGTGTTGAATTATTGTTGTTCACAATGACTAAGTAAATTGATAGTGGAGGATGACTGATATGATGTCAGTTCTTATGTAAACGTATAGTGGGGAAGAACTGACATGTAAACGGTGATTACTTCAGAAACTTGTTTTCACAACTGTTGGGTCATCTACCACTATTAATTTACTGGGCCATTGCCAACACCATTCCAATACAGCAAGGGAGTGAATGGAATGCTATTATTAACTGACATGCAATTGAGGTACAATCAACTATACATACTGGCTGAAATAACCAAATTGTTTTGCTGTGTATAGATGGCTCAGAGCAACTAGTGGTTACATGCAATTAGATGTGAAGTTGATCATACAATATCAGCTGTGTTTTGGCCCAGTATTTCTTATATTATATCAAGTTGACGCAAAAGAACTTGATGACTACTGGTGTCTTATGTATTCTGAAGATATGAAGAAAGGATATTTAGTGTTATGTAAACAAAACGTTTTATGCACAGTTTTCCAAGTTTACAAGTATGCTAGCACTAAATTATCTTTTAGTAGTAACATTGGCGCCAATAGAATGTGTCTTTAGCAAAGCTGGAAATGTTTTAAATGTAAATTGGTCTCGCCTTTTGCCAAAGAACATTCAATGTATGATATCAGAGAGTATGGTGGTACTCTCTGTGTAAGTAAAATGGCCTGTAAACAAATGGCTGCCCATGCATTTCAATTGTGCTAATATATATAGAGAGATATAATTCTTAATACACAAATGCCTTTTGATATATCTTATGACTAACAATCACTAGTATTGCTGTAATCTACTAAAAATATTCACAGAGTTATCCAACATTCAGAAAAACAATGGAAACAAGAATACTGAATGAAAAACATTTTCAATAAAAATAAAAGAAGGTGTAGGGATGTCAAAACCCAAAAAGGTATGTCAACAAGGCTCGGATAGTACTAACAAACCACTTACATGTAATCCTACATATTATATATATATATATGTATATATATTATATATATATATATATGTAATATATATACCATGGCTTCGAGGTGTATATTCGCCATATACACCGAGAAGCCATGGTATATATAATATATTCTATAGCTTGATGGATGGATATGTGTCGACAAGTAACGATTGAGGACTTATGTGTCTGTGACGAGTACTCTAACTTTTTTCTTCAACTTGTCAATCTCCAAATGTGACTCAAACGAAAACCTAGTTGTTTGGCTGCGCTGTTCTTTCTGTTGTTTTCTTTTTTTCAATGAAAGGCAAGGCAGAATTTACCGTCTATTCGTGTTATCTTCATGACCTTTCAGTATCTGATGCGTGCATGTGCAATATGTGTATGAATATTATTATAGATATACTCTACCTATTATAGCTGCTTAATATACACCTGCATACAGATGGAATCCTGCAGCTAGCAACAGGTTTACCTTTCACCAACATTGAAATTATTACACCTGTGGTTATGTGTATATCGCGTATATACAACCTGTCGGTACTTTGATGTTTCCCACAACTATAGTATATATATATATATATATATACTGTTCTTTGTCTTTTGTTTTATATAGGTACTTATGTAGGGTAAACATTATATGAAAGTGATTTGTTTAATTTTTGGTCCTACATTAACCTCCTATGTTAGCACTATCCCAACCTTATTCACATCGTTTTTGGGTTTTGATATCAAAACACCTCCTTTTTCATTTTCTTTTAGATATATATTTATATCTACATCCATCTAATTCATAATATTAAGTTTCAATTACCATACAATATATACAATATATGCAGTCTGATTAACTGTGAAGAGAGATATAAAACTCGAAAAAAAAACAACTCCCGTATAACTCACTCACTTTGTGGCATTTCTATAACCACTAGCTGCTACATCACAGTATCCAAGTTGCCTACATGCTGCAGAAGCTGCTCCATCATTGAAGTTATCAACACAGACTGCTACCCAGACACCTGCGCACATAATAGATTAACTTTATACTAGTGTATGTATTAACCCCACTGTTTAGATAAATCTCTAACACTCCATGATCTTCTTGTTGATTGCCATTATCATTATGATTTAACCTAACATCCCCATTTTGCAAACTCTCTACTGCAACAGTCATAAGCAGTAACAGTAGTGTTGTACACAAAAATATCCCTGTATATTAATTATAAAAACATTATGATAATGCACAACAATAATTAATGTGAGAAGCATATATACAATCGTAAAACTTACACATATGGAATTGGAACATTATTACAATAAATGAAAGTTAGCACTATGCAGCCTATATATACAATTATGTACGACCAATCAGATTGTATTTTCATGCAGTAGGAGGTGGGGGTTTGGAGGCAAACAAAATATTGTTTTCTTGGGAGTTATTAAAGGTCACATTTATGTTGATAAAGCATTTTCAGTATTTTTACAGGAAATCTTTTGACAATTATTGTGTTATCAATTATTGCACATGCAGTTGATAGTGAGAATCACCTCATCTCTGATTTAAAAAAAGATATTCATTTTAAAGGCTATAATTAAAACTCTTAACATTTGAAATCAAAACTGTATAATAGGATTAACAACATTTTTATGTATTATATGCACTACTATGTCAGCACAATATTTATTTCATCATATTAAATGAAGCAACAAGTACTCACTTCTAACAATAAACAGAAATTGAAGTAGTGCTAATTTTCATCTGATACAATTGAGAAACGCCATTAGCGACAGGATGTTATCCATCGTTCAAATAAAGTGAAACATTGATGTATGATCTAGGGGACCTAATTCACCAAACCATAGAGTCTTTGTGTATATAGTTAGGGTTCAAATCTGAACAAAAGTTGTTCACTTATTCATTATTCTTATATTACACCTCCTCCCCTAACCATCCTTACTCAACAAGCTCTTTTGCTTCATCCCTGTAGTATTTAATGATATTCATTTAAATATTTGCAATAGGATAAAGACCTGTCAACCATACTAATAATTATATAGTAATCTACATACAGACTCTATAATCAATATTCTTAAACAGTACCATCAAGAGCATATATAAAAAGATAAAAAATTAATACATTAGTATGTAGTGAAGTATATCTGACAACAATAATAATAATATCATTAAACCTGTTTGATGAAAACGAATTACAATTTGCATTATCCAAACACATTTTATAAGATACAAGATATTCTAAACATTATGGATATCAGCATAAATTCAACAGCTTAATCCTTTCTCAGTTCTTCTTGGCTCTATCATAATGTGTTGAAGCTGTTTGGTCATGAAATTATTGATTTCTGTACGAGTCATTTTTACCCATTCGTCCCTTTCTGTTATTATGGGATAGCTTACAAAATAGCATAGTATGCAGCAATTAGAGATGTAATTCCCTCTAACAGGTTGAACCCCTCAACTTCAAACAGGACACCTTTCTCAGCTACAATAAACTTTTGAGCATCTTTGTCATCTTAGAAGATTATTAGTCCTGTTTCAGAGAATTGTTGTTTCTTGAGAATATCTTAGAGGTTGCAAATTGGTTTCAGACTGCATAAAGCTGATATTATTTTATACATGCATGTATAATTATATATATATATATATATATTATATATATAAAAGGGTTGGGGTCAATTACAAAGATATGATTACAACTACATACAATTATGATTACACCATGATTACAGAGAATGATTACTTATTATGATTACAGTCAAAAGGCTGATTATGATATAAATTACAATTACTAAACAATCATTATCATTATGATTACAGTTAATCAATGAATAATTTGTAGACTATGAATGAAGTAAGTGATAAGTGTTACAAGACCTTTTTGATTTCACAATTAACTGTAATCATAACCGTAATTGTAATCATGCTCTGTATAGCATGATTACAATTACGATTATGATTACATAAAACGTGAAAAGTGGGATTACGAGTACATTTATGATTACAGAAAAAGTGTTAACATTGAAGTTCTTACTTCAATATCCCCTCCAGCCTTTTCATGTCATGAAAGATTGTGTTCTCGAGACAGTAAGATGGACATGATCACTATTGTCACATGGTGGAGCTTGTAGTAAAGATACCAGGGCAGACACAACAATCAAAACTGGTATATATGCATGTTTACAATTAACAGTCAAATCGTAATGATTATATACGAAATGGTGATGAAACAAATTTGATTTCTCATAAGTGTTCGAAATGTATGGTGTAACTGATGCTCACTGTGAATCCTTAGTACAATATTACGTCATATGACATAGTATGCAAATTTTAGATCATATAATTATGACTTACAACTGTACAACGAAAACAAAAAAAGATAGACAAAACAAATTAAGAAATGTATAATAATTATTACACACAACATAAAATTATAAACTACTCATGCTTGATCCTCATTTGGTGGCTGTCCACCAATTTGTCGATATCCTCTTCGCCGCAGTACGATACATGTTACAATCAAAACCAAAACCAAAACCAAAACAAAAATGATTAATAATGCTATAAAAACTAAGAGAACTACAAGAACAGTGTTGTTGGAACTAGAGCCAGACATTTCTATACCAAAAAATACGATAAATAAAAATTTACACTATGATGTGGCACATATACAACTGACTTTGATTTATGATGCAGAATGCTTCTGCTCCTGATGTTTCACTAGCAGCTTTATTTTCATCAAAAGCTTGAAAAAAAAAGTAGTTGAGAAACAAAATACATATAGTTATTGACAATATAAAAGATAAAACTATTATAAACTCACTGCATGCAAAACTGTAATGTTGACAATGTACTTGAGGGTAAGAATTAGAATGGTTGAAGCAATCAGTCAAACAGTTGTATGATGATTCTTTGCACAATACGGTTGTTGAGATATTCCATCCTGTAGTTTGCCTAAATTATGTATTCACTCAGTTTATGCATGCTAACAAGTTATACAATATTTATATCAGAAAGTACGATATAGTACTCTCTATGTAGGGATGGCATCGAAAACAATTGGCTGCCCATACATTTTAATTGCAAGTGATGACCTGAAATCTCTTGTAATATATACAGGTAGGTTTTAATACACACATGCCTATTCATATCTAGACTACCAACATTTTCTAGATGGCCATAGACTGTCGTTAAGGTAAAAGAACTAGTGAGTGGCAAAACTGCCCAAATCTTCATAATATTATTATTATTATTCAGTCAAATCATTTTTTTTGTTTGTTGAACTATCACAATGATTCTAGCACCATTCCAATTGCATTCACAGTACAATTGTGGTTTACAAGTATCGTGATGATATATATTCTCAGATACTATGAAAGAAGAGAGTCTCAACAACTACAAGATTTGATCTCGATTTGGACGCCATTTTTATATGTGTATTCATTAATCAAGCCACATGGAATTAATTACGCATGTGCATTTGTGTACTCGAAACATGGAAGTTGAAAAGGAGAAAGTGCTTGTTGCATTGGAATCATAAGCATAGTAACAACATTTGTGAGCAATTTCATTCTTATAATAATAAGCCATTGTATATATACTATGATAAGCATTGGAATACTGAATGGTTGACACAGTGACTGACACTAGGACTGCAGACAGTGCTGTAAGTGAAATAGAATGCATAAATAACTGATATATACAAAAGACTGACCTTCATTGATGAACAAATTTTAATGAATATATTATGATTGTATGATTTCATGATTTACACCACTATTTCTGCAACCTACAAAAAATATTCACACCATTCAGAAAAAAACAATGGAAACAAGAATAATAAAAAACATTTTCAATAAAAATGAAAAAAGATGTAGGGGCGTCAAAACCCCAAAAGCATACAAACAAGGTTGGGAGGCTAACATACATGTAGGACCCAAAATTAAACAAACCACTTCCATATAAACCTACATAAGTACAGCTCTTTGTATTTTGCTTTATAGCAGGGCAAGTACTTATGTAGGGTTAATATGGAAGTTTTTTGTTTAATTTTGGGTCGTATGTTAGCCTCCCAACCTTGTTCGTATGCTTTTAGGGTTTTGATGTCCCTACATCTTCTTTCATTTTTATTGAAAATGTTTTTTATTATTCTTAAAATTATATAATTATACAACTACATTATATATATAATCATAATAAGATTCATAGCACATAATTTTCATTGGGTGTGTAAGTTTAAATTTCACATAAAAGCAGGTTGATAAATGGAAATGTAAACCTGACAAAATAGTATTACTGTTTGGTCAATGATTGGGGTCCTGTTTGTTGGTTCTGGCCTAGGTATGGATCTCTATATTATCATCCCTATAATAAAATGTTTAATTATATTAAAATAATATATAGATATACAAATGTATATAGTTTGGGATAATATATATATATACATACATATCCTGAACTGACATAAAATTATAATAGGCTAGTGTAAAAGTTACTTGTGCATTTGTATGGTAGAAATTCTCTCAATGTTAAAAATTGTCTTCAACTTAATATCATCTATGATTAGCATGATTCACTCATTATACACTGCAAAAACAGTTTGGTTATATCAACCAATCAGTTGGTTGCCTCAATTGCATTTCAAATATCCCATTACTGCTGAATTGATGTGTTGAAGAGTAAGCTTCGCTGTTGGAATTTTGTTCACAATGACATGTATATTAGTCATGATTCACAGTTTATACGTCAGTACTTCCCTACTATAAGTTTACATAATTACCAACATCATATTAGTTATATTCCACTATTAATTTACTTAGTCATTGTGAACACAACATTTCAATACTAAAAATTAAAATTACAAACTAGCTTACGATCCAACAACTAAATACTGCAGTATGGTGTGAAAAAGCATATTATTAAATTGGCATACAATTGAGGTAACCAACTGATTGATTGAAATAACCAAACCCTTTTTGCAGTGTAGAGGTGAATGCATGTACATTATTTGTATAAGCCACATGTTACAATAGGCCATTGCTTTCCAAGCGGGAAATATATATTGTCCGTTGGATACAGCATGCCACATGTCCTTCGGACTCATGGCAATTACTACTGTATTATTCTAACTATCATGATAAAAATGGTCATCTTGAAGCATTAAATCCCAAACCAGTAGCTATCTCGAGCTGTCTCCAACTAAGAAAAAGACTTTCAGCACTGAACATATAATTATACAAGAATAATAAAAAACATTTTCAATAAAAATGAAAGAAGATGTAGGGATGTCAAAACCCAAAAAGCAAGCAAACAAGGTTGGGAAGCTAACTTAGGACCCAAAATTAAACAAACCACTTCCATATAACCCTACATAAGTGCTTACACCTCTGTACAAAGAGCTGTAATTATGTAGGGTTATATGGAAGTGGTTTGTTTAATTTTGGGTCCTAAGTTAGCTTCCCAACCTTGTTTGCTTGCTTTTTGGGTTTTGACATCCCTACATCTTCTTTCATTTTTATTGAAAATGTTTTTTATTATTCTTGTTTTCATTGATTTTTTTCTAAACGATGTGAATGTTTTTTTGTAGATTGCAGAAATACTATATATCATTATGAAATCATGCAATCAAAAATGCATTAAAATTTGTTCATCAATGAAGGTCAGTCTTTTGTTTATGTATTGATTATCATTCTCTTTCACTTACAGATGATGTATATTCTCTATTCACTTACATCACTGTCTGCAGTCCTACAAGAAGTAGTGTCAGTCACTGTGTCAACCATTCAGTATTCCAATGCTTATCATAGTATACAATATTATTATACAATTGCTTTAATATTAATAATTATTATATTCATTATTAGTATTTGCTCACAAACTCACAAATGTTATTACAATGCCAAACACTTCCACCTTTTCAGCTTCCATGTTAAGAGTATACAAATGCGCATGCGTAATTAAATTCCACTTAGGAAAATGGCGTCCAATTCCAGATCAAATCTTTGTAGTCGTTGAGACTGTCTTCTTTCATAGTATCTGAAGATATCATCTCGATACTTTACGACCAGAATTTTACTATAAATGCGACGGGAATGGTGCTAGAATCATCGTGATAGGTCAACAAACAAAAAAATGATTTGTCTGGAAAATAATATGATGAAGATTTTGCCAGTTTTGCCACTCGCCGGTTCTCTACCTTAACAATAATCTTCGGCCATCTAGAAGGTATTGGTAGTCATAAAAACACTAGATATAAACAGGCATGTGTGTATAGAAACTTATGTGTATATATTACCAGAGATTTCAGCTCATCACTTGCAATTGAAATGCATGGGCGGCCATTTTTTTTCCGTGCCATCCCTACATAGAGAGTACTACCGTACTCTCTGATAAAAACCTCTACTTTCACATTTTGTCATAAACAAAACTTACCTCATTCAGAATTTTATCACAACTCATGTTTACTAACTCTACTATTGCCAAAACAAAACAAATAAATATGACCGCCATCGGGATGAGACCCTCGCCTACGTGGCAAAGTAATGTGAAACAAACAATAATCATTTGTAAACACAATACACCAAAAGATTATAATAATTGTATTATGTATACATAATTGGTCATTTGTATGGGTCTGAGTAATATAATCACAAAAAGGTTAACTTCAGTTTGTTTAATGCATACAAAAGGTATAAAGTAACAAAATTCAAGGACAAAATTCTGCTATCATTCTAAAGTAAAGCTGTGAACTGAGTGGATGAGATCAACTGAACTCAATTTAGTATCTATTTTAAATACAAAAAGCACATGAAAAATTCGTGTATCTTATCTCTATAATATAGTCTTACATTTTAGTCTCTTTTTATCTTGAAGGTCAAGAAAGAGAAAACGCTTACACACGTGCGATTCATGTGCACAACACATGACTTAAAATACTAGAAAGTTAGCAAGAATGCTTGGAGCCAGTACTCAAGGTTGTAGCAGCCACTACCTCAATTGTATTTGATTTGATGCAGTGCTTTATTAACGATAGTCATGATACAGTAGTAGTTATGTTTAGATGTGTCCAGATGTCCCCAGGAGTCTTCTCAAATCTGAAAACAGTAACCATGAGTTATTGTCATAACTAAAATGTTTATCAAAAGCCTCTTGTTATTTTTGATCCTGGTATAATTTGAAGTCTGCCTGTAGCTCGTTTGAGTTGCCAACGTTCTTACATTTCCAAATTTTGGTGAGCAGACACACACACTAACACACAATGATTACCATGCCCTTCCGCCAACGCTTCGCAGCAAGGGAGTAATCTCTATTTTTACTGTAACACACTATAAAATTAAACATCTGGTCAGGTGATTTTCTGTACAATAAAACTGATATTTAATTTAAGTTTCTGATTTTACTTACCAATACAAATGATTGATACAAAATGATATATACCGTATAGCGGGTTATTTTCGTAGGTGAAAATGTTTGTTAATTTTGTATACATGCTTTAGAATAAATTTTCAATGTTGTCATAATTGCGATCAATCAACACAGCCACACCCATCACATGTGACCTATAATTTTATCACTCAGTAATGATAATTAGAGTTAGTAATAAATTCGTTTGAGTTTAGCTGGAGCGTGAGAGGGTACCATGTGTACAAAAATACCATATAGCAGTAATTATTGGCGAGTACAAAATTTGACGAATACGCTAAATTTCCACATTTGATGAGATTAATTTTGACGAATCTCATACTCAAATGTAGTATGACCACGCCCATAATGGAGTACAGAGTTGAAAGTGTTGGCTTTCACATCTACCAAAGTGTTTGGGATGCGAGAAAGTCTCATTTGTGAGATGGAAAACGATAATTCCATTCCAATGACAAATTTGCTGTTGCAGTAACAAGGAACAATACAATCGTGAGAACAATCCTAAGCCCAGTTTGATCCCATTTGATAACAAGATCAGCTGGGATATCATTTAGGATCATCTCAGCTGCTATGTTGGCTAATAATTGCACCTTCAGTTCTGCATATTTTGCTGGTAAAACTTTACCAGCATTGGATACCTTTCTTCTAACAAATCCCATACATCGCATGAAAGACTTTGCCCAGTCTTTCCCAATACAAATATCACTACCTTCACACTGAAGCTTACCAGGACATCTAGCACTGATAATTCCCTGAGCAGCAGGTACAGTAAATGCTGTATTTACAACTCCACCTATCAGCCGCAAAGATTGTATATAATCCTGAATTGCCTTATCAAGTTCTATTCCGACAAGAAGGGGTCTTCCTTTCTGTTTAGTGGGTAACGATTCCACTAGCATTCCTGTGTGTTTCTGCTGACTAAGCCGCTTAAGATATTCATTCTTCAAATGTCTGACAGTTGCTTCTGAGACATCTCTTTTCCACAGCTGTGAAAAATGTTTACAAGCCCTTGTTGTTCCGTTTTCTGCAGCATACTTTCCAATTCTTGCTCTTTCAACTGTAGTATAGATAGCGTACTTTCCATGTTTTGATTGTTCAGTGTGATCACCTTCGTCTTGCTTGTCAAGGACTGCTTTAACAAGTTTATTAGTCTTGTCAATTTCCAGTTGTGTCAGCGTTGATCCAGGATTTTTAGGGAGACAATCGTGCTTTTCTTGTTCTTTGAAATAAGAATACAACGATGTCTTCTTTTACTTCACACGTGTGAACGATACAAGCATGGTAAGGTTTTGATGTGGGCGGAGTTTCTGGGCGCAGCTAAAATTTGGCTGTGTTTTTCTTTGGCATTTTTTTTTTAATTCGCCAAATCGCCAATTTTACTCCTTCGTCAATAAATCCCACTATACAGTATATGGGAAGCAGAGTTAAGCAAGATATTGGAATGTGTGAGAGAAACCAACAACACAACTGATGGGTATGCAGTAGCTGTAAAAAAATCCGAAATAATAGTTGGCCATATTCCAAGAAAGATGTCAAGGATTTGTTCATTGTTTCTGAAACGTCAAAGCTCCAGGATTTCATGTAAAGTGACAGGAACACGGCAGCCCTCCACAGACCTTCCCCAAGGAGGTCTGGAGATCCCATGTTTATATACTTTTTATGGAAGGAAAGAAGACATAACCAAAGTGAAATAGCTGTTAGAAAATTATAACTATAGAACTGAAATTTAGATACATAATATATATAATTATATATATATATAATATATATATATATATATAATTATATATATACACTATACTGAATAATTACTAGTAATTTACTAATGTTATCTAATTATTATTTATGGTACAGATATACCAGCTCCTCTAAATCAGTGGATATAACAATTACAGTGTTTATTACTCTTTCAACATCACGCATATTCCTTATGATCAACTGTACCTCAGCATCAATCTTCTCCCCCAACAAAAAAGGCCTTCCTCGTTTCTTTGAGGTAAGGAAATTTTCTAATCCAATTCCATTTTGCTACAATAGCCTTTTGCTAGGGAGTGAATTTCATATAACTACCTCTCTTTCTATCCTTCTCCTTTTGAATTTCTTTGTCCAAGAAAGATATAACTGATGATGGAACTATATAGACTGCTTAAATTATTCTGCAGAGACATTGTTTACTTTGCCAGCTGGATCATGAAAAAAATGTCTGGGAGTGGTTTCAATAATAATTAATTAATTATTAACTCAAAGATTAATATTCGTAGGCTAAAATTTCGTCCAACTAAGTAAACATACGAAAAAAACGAAGTTTAGACCCAAACGAAAATAACTTGCTATACGGCAAATACTAGTACTACAAAACAAACAAGCAATATCCGTATCAGCAGATATTTTTTTGCTAATATCAGTTATTGGTAAAATTAGATATTAGCACATCTTTAATGTTTATAATTATGTATATGCATACATATTGTACAGTTAGGCAACAATTAAGTATCAAATTATGTTATACACGAGGTAAGATCAGTCCGCTAATGTGTTGGCATGCTACGTAAAGAATGCATACATGAACTGCAATGACAATCAATAGAAAGGAATACACTTTTCTACATAGCATAACCTGTTTCATACTACTTACCTGGGTGCAAGGTGTTTGGTTGAGACATTTACATTTGTATATCCCAGTTGACGACAAGCTGCATTTAGACCTTCTTTAGTTAAATCACTGAAACAAATAGGTAAGTACTTGTCTTCAAGATAAATATTGAGTATTCCTGTTGATTGTGGTTGAGTGTCCATGTGATCAATATACACTTGTCCATTATAACGTGTATCCCTAATCAAGCAATCACTTTCTGTATAATTATGAATTTAGATGTAAAATTTATAGTACATCATTTTTTTAATTTAAATGAGGCCTATTTTTACTATCATATACAATATTATTGAGTAGTTGCAATATTTACAGGTCATCTTTAGGCAATAATTGCAAAACTATAATAATATTGCCCAGCCCTACCCATGAACATGAATAGACTATAGTCATTATCTCTACTTGCATGAAAGATCATTTCTGCATGGCACTTACTACAGTTTATACGAGCCACCCCACAAGATTTATTGTGAACTTCATCTCGACTACATCTCATCAGATGAAGTTCCTGATCCCGGTAATGCAACACTTCGGCACAACTCACATTAGAGATGAAGTGGTCAGACTCAGGAACAAAACTATACAAAAAATATCATTTATTACGTTGTCATTTGTAGCTAAACATAACATGTTTATATACAAACAGTACATGATCTGGCATATAACGATTCTGTTTATTGGGAGGGGTGGGTTTCTTGTCTCCATCCCTCTGTCCCTATAAACAGAATAGTTACTTAGTTCATGTCTAGAGCAATTGTGACTTGTAAAATATTGAAAATAGACCTACTGTATACTAGGGGCTTGTATTATTTTCAGCCTCTTCGGCACCCTCCCCCTGGCAAGTGTTTATGCAACCAGATGGGCTTGTCCATCAGTGCTGTTACACCCCCCAGTCACATTAACTTCCACTACAAATAGATGGAACCTTGCAACTATTCTACAGTACTATTGCTATTAGTGTTGTAACTGAAACTGAAACTATTTTGCAAGAGATTTGTAAAAACAGAACAATAAGATGTGTTACCAGAGCACGTGGGCGGGGTCACTGAAACCGCAAATTGCATGGGCGACGAGGGGGCTGCGCCCCATTCAAACCCCAGTTAATGGGGGGACACCAACCTTTAAAATTCTCCCTGTAGTCGTTATTTAGGCCAAAAAACCATCAACTTTTTAAGCCCTTTTCATGGGCTTGTGCCTGACACCAATTACAAGCATTTGCAGAGCTTCGTAAAGCTAGGAACACACTTTGAACCACGTAGGAGTGAAATGTCACATATATGTGCCATCAGTCTTCTAAGGGTTAATCTCAATTTTTATGCTCAATTATTTACAAAAGGGCAGGGAGTGCACCCTAACATTACTTTCCAAGAATGTACATCATAAAGAAAATCACAATTACAAGTGACATTTCAAGACAATTAATATTCATAGTGGGCATGGTTTCTTATTATTGGAGTCACAGTCTTATACTGGAGCGAAGTCAATCTGATGTATAGTTACCATTCATACTATACCTTTGGACTGAAATCCACCACTTCAAACATGTCAATTTTGTACTATTGGGTACACTACACAAGATTATGGGATGTACTTGTACCCATGTAACAATGCTACCACTATGGCTACTTTCTATTAAGTGAAGGATGATTCATAGCCTTCTCCAACTGTTGTTTTTGTATAAGAATCAACTTTCTTGTTGATTTTCAATATTACACTAAGAATGACTGCTTGTAATGAAATTTCCGGACCATTCCCTTTCCAAAAGAGGAGGGATGGGCTACATGTTCTGTATAAAACCACTGAGAGTGCATTACTAAATAGTTCCTCACTCACTTGTCATCCATTTTGTAACTATCTAATGTACAGTAGCCAAGTTGTCTGCAAGCAGCTGAGACTGCTCCACTATTAATACCATCGTGACAGACAGTAACCCAAACATCTACAAGTTAATTAATAAGAGTAGTTAGAGATTATACAGATAAAATCACAAACCATTTAGATAAATCTGTAGTACTCCATCAACATCATTGTGAGATCCATCAAGTAGTCTAACATCTCCATTTTGCCAGCAATTTATACTTACAATAAGATCCAATAATAACAATAGTATCTGGATGTATTATAATATACATATTGTGTGTAAAATTGAGCGTAGATTCACAGCAACAACTTACATTTATTGTGGCCATTTACACGAACAAAGCGGGAATTCCCCTCCTAAAATTTATTATGATAATTAACGTTGCGAGACTAATTGCGTGAGCATTAATCACGAATTTTTTGGCATGGTTCAAGAGTCCATTCTACAAGATTACAGTGATTGCTGGTTTCGGTCCGAAATTATTTTTGAAAGACGAGATATCTGCACAACCATTTCGGCTATTTTCGGTATAAAATCCTCATATTATGACGTAATAATTGCAATGAATATTATTATATTAAATTAATTACTTAGGGGGACTGAGCTTGTTTCTCCCATTTCCAACACTGCTGGATATATTTTGGCCACCGTTTACTTTCTCTACACCAAACTTGGCTCCTTTTCCGACATGGAGTACAACTTGTTTACCGGCACCCCATTTAACTGGAAGACACTCCCTTTAAAATTCCCCTGTAACCGCCAAAGGGCCAGTCGAAAAACCATCAACCCTTTTAGCCATTTTCATGGAATTATGCCTGACAACAATTACAAATATTTGGAGTGCTTTGTAATACTAGGAACACAGGCTCCAAACCATGTAGGGGTAAAATGTCACATAGCTATATGTGATATCAGTGCTTTAAGGGAATCACTTGAGCCAAACTTCAACGTTTACAAGCTCACTGTGTAAGTGTACATCCATGTCCCCTTGGCTATATATATATATTATATATATATAGCTATGTATCTATATGGTGTAAAATTAGAAAGGCTAATTGGGAAGTATTTACTACATATTTGCAATATAATTAGTTTTGTTTAGTTACATCCAGTCATTATAACAGTGAACAATGAAGTCCACAGAAAAACAGACACTTGTTGTTCACATGACCACAGCTTGACTTGCTTCACTGACCATTTGATCAGGAGGCTCAAGCTCTAACCACTACGCCACACCCTCTTCTTAAAAAAAGAAGAAAGACTTGGAATAATAGTGATAGCTGATAACTATAGTTAGTTCATTAATGGAGGTATATACTAAAGATAACATAATATACACATGTATCCCCAGTACTAGCTACATATATTAAATGATCTAATTATAATGTATTATACTTGAACTCAAAAATGATTGTTATTATGCATAGCATCAAACAATTAAATTACAATTTAAGAATAATGTATATTTTGTTATTGTCGTAGTAGTACTCCTATAGGTGGCATGCCACGGTAATTTCTCCCGTTATTATTAAACTTTTTACATACACAAATACAAAAAATACAGAAAGCCAAAGACACAATAAAAAGCAAAATGACTGCTACAGAAAAAAGAGCTTGAAAGGTTTTAAGAGTTTCCTTTGATTGATTGGAGCATGTACCTGCTGAAATAATGATTATAATAATTAATTTTGTGTATACACTTACTGTTGTCTAGAGAGCACATAAACGGACTTCCTGATGATTCAAAGCCAGCTATACTTTCATTATATGCTAAATAGTTATTGGAAAATAGGACATAATATTCTGGAGAAAAGTATCCCTATGATTGCTTTACTTAATCATTGCGACTTTCTTGTGTGTCTGAAGCCCAACAACCTAGCTATATATAGTTATTATATATACCGGTATTATGTTTTTCCACTCTTTTTATTTTTCTAGAATTTTTTTTGTGATGTATTTTGAACTTCCTTAGTTATGTATACATTATATGTGACATTTGACATTGTTTCTTTTTTTATTTCACCAAACACAAATTGATACATTGTATTAATACAACCCAGCATGGCCATGGCTTTCCAGTAATATAATTATGCGTTACAAGCATATGCAGAGGAAAACATGCAGCCTGTAGAAGCTGCCAAGTGAAATTAATATCTATTCTATGGCTGCTTTGATATATGGCCATTGTACGTAATGTCTGGGAAACAAATACATGTATGTTATGTATCATTAACTTGGCTCTGTTGTGCATCATTCTAGGGGGCTTGGTCAAATAATGAGTGTAGTATGTAAATGAATGTCAAGTGCTTGAGCTAGTCATAGCTTGCTGTCTAGAGACCAGCACACTGCTAAACCAAAGCAACTCATTGATTCCTCATTTTAAATTAGTCACATGAGTTTCAATACAATATTAATTTGCTCCTGAAGCTATATAAATCAATTACTGCATGATTGCATAATATTCACACGTATTAATTTTGAAATTGATTTATGCTGACTAGACTAGTATAATGATAAAGTATGTGCCATATATAGTACTAATATAGTAACAAAAACAATATACAATGTACTACAAACATATAGTATGTAAATCCCAATACTGTAGGTACAGCAGATGTACAAATTCATCATGTATACATACTAATTTCTCTGAAATGAGTAAGTAACATCTGTTGTTTACACAGATAATAGAATGGGAACGATAATAGATCAAGATAAAATGAATCTAGTACTTGTAAATATTACCTAGCAGGAAAAAAAAACAGGATCAAGAAAAATGAAACTCCTGTAACTAACTAAAGGTTAAAAAAACCTATTACTTTTTACAGTACATTATTTATATATTTTGACCATTCGTAAAGCAATCATATAGGACAGCAAACACATTGAAAAAACACATACTATTATTATAACCTACATCGCAAAGCAAATATCACTTACTGCATTTTATACTATAGTAATAACATAGGTCTTTAGTGTAGCTCTTTGAGTTATCAAAACAATCTGTCAAACAATTATAAGAATTGTTTATGCACAAGCCAGTTGAGATGTTCCATGAAGTAGCTTCCCTATTTTGGAGGGTGAAAAAAGTAATGGTTTCCAATTAACTGCAAGTGATACATACATAAAAGTATCAAATGTGCCTAAATTTCTAATCTAACGACTACTTAATTACTTACTCAAGAACATGATATGGTGGTAAAGAGTTAGTATATCCCAGTGTACGGCATGCTGAATTTGCAATCTGTTTGGTTACACCATTGTAACACACTGGTAAATACTCATTATCAAGATAAATTTTTAAAGTTCCTGTCCCTGATTGCGGCTGACCTTCCTCTGTTTGAATGTATACTTGTCCTTCATATTGGATATCTTTAATCAAACAATCACTTTCTGATGAAAAACAGAAAAAAGTGAATATTACTTTGTGAAACCAATATCTCAGTTATACTCCAATGGGCAAGTAATAGTACTGAAGTACATTGATATAATAATTATTGTCACAAGTTTAATTTCTTGCCCTCAGTTATTCTTTCAGTATAGTAAAGGTTAATGTTATGTTGAATCCTTTAAGTGTGTGTGCTAAGTATACATTTATATATATAATTATTATAGTGGATATATTAAATTAAAGAAATTGTACTCGCCAAATTGTCTGACCACATTGACCACGTGTGCAACATGAAGCACCTTGAAAGATGACTTGAGTAGACCACATTGACCATGTGTGCAACATGAAGCACCTTGAAAGATGACTTGAGTACATTATTCAAAATTGTGATTTTTTTAATTAGAATGTTCATAAGATTTTAAAATTGTAGTTATCCCTTATATAGGTTAATTCAACATTTTACTGCAATGCCAAACTGACTTTTTGCATGTAAAAGTGCTTTAATAATTATTGTGCATATTGTACAAGGTCTGGAGTGATTTCTTTCTTCCACTGAGAAACAACACAAAAGTACTTGCCTAGTTTATTCTATTCCTGAACATATAACAAGTGTTAATAACTAGAGGTGTGTAAACCTAATTATATTATACCATAATCACTTTTGAGTGCTGCATATTGCACACGTGTCAATGCGGTCAGACAGTATGCCGCGGACAGACACTTTGATCAATGTGTAAATGTATACACACATGCACTAAAGGGATTCAACATAACAAATAGCACCTTTACTATTGTATGACTATAATTATTGTACATAAACTGAAAGAATAACTGAGGGCAAAAATGTTGTGATAAAATTTATGATGTGTGAAAATAAAATTATAATACAATAATAATAAAGCCATGTTCAACATACATGTATGTTGAACATGGCTTTATTATTATTAGTATGGAACAACTGAATGAAATTAATACTACGTATGAATAAAAATTGCTTTACTTACTACATTCCACAAATACTCCATCACACATCTTTGCATCAGACTGTACAATACTACTATGAGAGCATCTTAACAGATGAAGTTCTTCATGTTGGTAATGAAACACAACTGGACATTGTACATTAGGTAAATAGTAACTACTAGATGGTTCAAAGCTGTGAAAAGAAAGTTCAAAAGCAATACATAACTATACCTTGAATCTAACTATCATTGTAGTGTTTTATCGTTACTCTGTTATTAATTGTATGTACTAATTTTAGCGACTAACATAATAATCAGTAAAATTAGTACATGCTATAAAATAATATATTAGGCGTGGCTGACAGATATAATTAATGCATGCTAAATCCGAGCATTTAAACATCGCGACGAAATTAATAGTAGGCTTAAGGTATAATACTACACAAATGAAATAACATTCCTTCTTCATTGTTGTGATTGACTAACATACTTGATTATTATTGTATAAAAACATTCTAGCAATTACTATAGATGACGAACAAAACAACTAGCTATATAATTATATGAAACAAATGAGATGCTTTATGTCTATAGATTTTAACTAGAGTGGCATATAAGCCTATGTATGCCAGAGCTTCAGGTTGGGCATACTCAGACATAGTAACATCATTGTGAAAATGCTTTGTTAACCAGACAGGGTATTGAAAATACAAGAATATATATAGCATAACATGTGAAAAATGAGGTTATGAGAATATAAACTACTCTGCTGTAAGTTCAGACTTCATCATTGTGATAATCAGTAATAATTATTATTATAAATGTGTGTGTACATGTATTATAATAATTATTATAAATATTATAAATATAATAATAATATATATAACAGGTCAAATATAATTTCATTTAACCATGCATTACTATATATACTCTACTGGATTACCAGATCGTCAAAAAAAAACAATATTACATAAATGCATGGGGCAGAGTATAAATACAAATAGCATTTATAATTTTATAGTACACAGTATAATCTACATGATCATTTGTATAAGCAATATTATATGTAACTCACTTCGTGGCAGGCCTGAAACCTATAGCATCACAGTAACCAAGCTGTCTACAAGCTGCATCAGCTGCTCTGATATTAATACTGCAAACAGTTGCCCAAATATCTGCATAATAATTATAATCATGATAATAATAATTATTATACTGTAGACATTAACATACATGACACAGCTAATTGGATCGATGTTACATTACAACTAATGTAACTGTACACAACGTTTTACCCTTGAGGCCTTCTTCATACCCAAAGAAGGGCCTCAAGGCTGAAATGTCATGTGCGGTTACATTTCTTTGTTTCTTTGGTGTAACATTGATCCAGTCAACCAAATAATAATTTCATAACTATGTACTAAACCAATGACAAGCATCTAACGAAGGATCAATGTCATTTGAACTCTTCACATAATGGTATATGACTACAACTAATCAGATGTTTGAAATCTGTATTTGAAAATAGTATTTTGCTAATTCTGTCTCAGTAGCTCATAAATATATGTGATTATAAAAATATTAATTATATTACACCTGGCCAAGGGTACTTTAGTACCCGAGTACCTAACAGTAAATGCATTACCTGTAACTACGATCATTACCTGCAGGTACTATGATATAAATAATTACTACCGATAGAATTATAGGAATAATTAATTTGTTGAACTGACATTCATGCTGCTCACATTAAGACACTAGTGATCATGAATCTATATAATGTAATCCTCAATCCTAGGATCCATGTATAGAGAGTTTATATCAGTTCAAAATGAACAAGTACTGTAAGACACAGACCGATGTTATCCATTTATATATCTGTTGGCACATTTGTGGATTTGATTTTCATTTTCTATTTCCTCGAGACAATAATTATAATTATATATAATAATTATATATATATATATTATATATAATGTATATGTTATAACACACCTATGAGTGCTATATCAAATTTATATCGCCCTTGGGCCTATATATGATCTTTCAGCTCAGTGATTATAAATCTGTTATAAGATGAATAGGTGAAAGGCAAAACTACTGTAGTTGTGTGTTGCTTCATCTTGAGTTTGGAACAGGTGAGTATTGTTGTTTTGTAGGTTGTTCATGTGTCGCTGTGGTTGATATTAGGTTTTATATATGATTTATAAAACCTGTGGTTACTTTGAAGTTTTGCCGTAACAGGATATATACACATATATATTATATATATATATATATATATATATATATGCATCATGTGTGTGCACACTCACCAGTTACCACTGTCGTTTCATAATAAATCTCTAGTACTCCTTGGTTTTTTATTTCATCTCCCTCCAAATTAAGTCTAACGTCACCATTTTGCCAGCTATTTACACTGACGGTCAAATACATTACTAGTACAGTGCGCAATATACTTTCAGACATTTCTCCTCTCTTCTTTTGGTAGAGAAGCTGACGCATCAATCTTTTTCGCAGGTCGAAACCGTAGTCCCTCCCCTGATAGCGCGCATACTGAGCTGCCTAGCCCACACCCACGTTCACGCGTCACATACGTGACAATACGATAAACATATCGTTGTACTTTAAAATGGCGTCTGGAGGGAACACCAATGGAGTGAAAGAAATCAAAGCTGATAGTGAATTCCAACGAGAAATAACTCTGGCAAAGAAGAGATTAGTAGTAGTAGATTTTTTTGCAACATGGTATGAAACATTAGTTTAATAATTTTTTCTTTCCGGCACACACACATGAGATACTCACTCTAATTATAGGTGTGGTCCCTGTAAGGCAATAGCACCAAAAGTAGAGGAATTAAGCAAAAAGTATTCATCGGCAGTTTTCTTAAAAGTTGACGTGGATATCTGTTCGGTGAGGAATGTGTTATCCAATCTAAATATATACATGTAGTTAGTATAACACTCTCACGAGACATCAGTATACTCAAATAGTTCCATCAGAATTCATGGATATACTAAATAATTATACCAGGCATGGTATTCTATATATATATATATATATATTCATTATAGCTGTAACTTTTAATACGTTTTGAAGCATGAGCATTGAGAATACATCTTGAGCCAAATAACCAATAGGCCAAATATATGAATATTCATTAGTTACTATTATATCTCGACAACTATTTCACTTTTTGATTCATTTTTGTACACTTTATATACATGTACATGTATCTCAAGATGTTCTAACTCTAGAGGAAATTCAAATGTAGATGAAATCTACAATGTGAGTAGTCGATCGCCAATTATGGTACATTTGTCTCCGTCTATGCAGTAGATAATAAAACAAAACTTGCTGTAAGCACTCAACTCACTAAGATCTGAAAACTTACAGAACATATTTTCAATACAATCTCTAGATCAGCATATTCTCTACCATATACTGTAGTGTATTAATAAAAGATCAGAGAGGAAAATGGCTCTATGTGATTTTAGAGTCACATCTCCTGAAGTGCTATATGAAATATCATAGCTATACGTTGAATAAGAAAAAAGAAAAATGTACCTTAAAAGCTTAGAGGCTCGAGCTTGTTTTTCAAAATTCTTTCCATTTCCAACACTGGCATCTCTGCCGCATATATTTTGCCCACCGTTCAATTTCTCTACCCCAAACTTGGCTCCTTTCCGACATGGAGTACTCCTTCTACCAACTTGCTTACCAGGACTCGAAAATCCCCAAGTGCTTCGTAGGACTAATTCAAATGCAGTGTTCTCCCTCTTTTGACTCCAACTGGTGACACCAGCTACACCCACGATTTCAGGTTTTACAGCAAGGGAAATGTCTCAACTACCCAACAGATAGCATGGGTGGGGTCACTGAACTCCCCTCCAGTCCCATTGCATGGGCTGCGCCCTCTACCAGCCCCAATTAACATGGGGACACCCCCTTTATAATCCCCTGTGCTTGATATTTAGGGCAAAATCCATTTTCATGGGCTTATCCTGATACAAACATTTGGAGTGCTTTAAGGGTTAATTAACTGCAACCTTGACTTTAACCAGAAACCACGTATGGAATTTCATTATCATCATAGTGTGTGTATACACATTTCCCCATACTTAGCTTACCGTAGACCACAAATATTAATGAAGAACTAAATTATGAATATCATGAATAAAATGTGAATATGTTTAAAGGACACTTTCTGGCTTCCCGAGCGCCACCTCAATGCTGTTAGTGGCAATATTAACTGTGCCATTTGGCCCAAAGAGATAACTGTGTAGTGCCAAGTAAGAAGCTCTTTAGGCCAATAATTGTATTATTCAAGAGCAGTCATGGCCTACATGTACACATATACATGTAGTAGGTTACTTGTATATCCCATAAGCCATAAATGCTCGTTTTCTGGACAAAATTCACAACTTACTGGTTAAATATTGTTTTGTCCAGATGTTTTCTACTGGAGGCTTTCAAAAACTATGTCGAGCATTGTGTGTATGTACATGTATATGTGTATACTTAAGTACAAGCGGAAAACTTGTACATGTTACTGAGTACATCTATATGTACATGTACAGTAGACGTGTACATGTAGATATACATGTACATGTACTTGTATTTAAAGTACTAATACTATTAGCCCCATGTCTACTACACACAATATACTTGCTAGGTCGGACACTTTGTCTCTATAACATGTACATGTACATGTACAGTAGACGTGTACATGTAGATATACATGTACATGTACTTGTATTTAAAGTACTAATACTATTAGCCCCATGTCTACTACACACAATATACTTGCTAGGTCGGACACTTTGTCTCTATAACATGTACATGTACATGTACAGTAGACGTGTACATGTAGATATACATGTACATGTACTTGTATTTAAAGTACTAATACTATTAGCCCCATGTCTACTACACACAATATACTTGCTAGGTCGGACACTTTGTCTCTATAACATGTACATGTACATGTACAGTATACGTGTACATGTAGATGTACATGTACATGTACTTGTACTTAAAGTACTAATACTATTAACCCCATGTCTGCTACACCCAATGTACATGTACTTGCTTGGTCAAACACTTTGTGTCTTTATAACATGTACATGTACATGTACAGTATATGTGTACATGTAGATGTACTATTAGCCCCATGTCTGCTACACCCAATATACTTGCTTGGTCAGACACTTTGTGTCTCTATAACATGTACATGTACATGTACAGTATACGTGTACATGTAGATGTACATGTACTTGTACTTAAAGTACTAATACTATTAGCCCCATGTCTGCTACACCCAATATACTTGCTTGGTCAGACACTTTGTGTCTCTATAACATGTACATGTACAGTATACGTGTACATGTATATGTACAAGTACTTGTACTTAAAGTACTAATACTATTAGCCCCATGTCTGCTATACCCAATGTACATGTACTTGCTTGGTCAGAAACTTTGTGTCTCTATAACGTGTACATGTACATGTACAGTATATGTGTACATGTAGATGTACGTGTACTTGTACTTAAAGTACTAATACTATTAGCCCCATGTCTGCTACACCCAATATACTTGCTTGGTCAGACACTTTGTGTCTCTATAACATGTACATGTACAGTATACGTGTACATGTAGATGTACATGTACTTGTACTTAAAGTACTAATACTATTAGCCCCATGTCTGCTACACCCAATATACTTGCTTGGTCAGACACTTTGTGTCTCTATAACATGTACATGTACAGTATACGTGTACATGTAGATGTACATGTACTTGTACTTAAAGTACTAATACTATTAGCCCCATGTCTGCTACACCCAATATACTTGCTTGGTCTGACACTTTGTGTCTCTATAACATGTACATGTACAGTATACGTGTGCATGTAGATGTAGATGTACTTGTACTTAAAGTACTAATACTATTAGCCCCATGTCTGCTACACCCAATATACTTGCTTGGTCTGACACTTTGTGTCTCTATAACATGTACATGTACATGTACAGTATACGTGTACATGTAGATGTACATGTACTTGTACTTAAAGTACTAATACTATTAGCCCCATGTCTGCTACACCCAATATACTTGCTTGGTCAGACACTTTGTGTCTCTATAACATGTACATGTACAGTATACGTGTACATGTATATGTACAAGTACTTGTACTTAAAGTACTAATACTATTAGCCCCATGTCTGCTATACCCAATGTACATGTACTTGCTTGGTCAGAAACTTTGTGTCTCTATAACGTGTACATGTACATGTACAGTATATGTGTACATGTAGATGTACGTGTACTTGTACTTAAAGTACTAATACTATTAGCCCCATGTCTGCTACACCCAATATACTTGCTTGGTCAGACACTTTGTGTCTCTATAACATGTACATGTACAGTATACGTGTACATGTAGATGTACATGTACTTGTACTTAAAGTACTAATACTATTAGCCCCATGTCTGCTACACCCAATATACTTGCTTGGTCAGACACTTTGTGTCTCTATAACATGTACATGTACAGTATACGTGTACATGTAGATGTACATGTACTTGTACTTAAAGTACTAATACTATTAGCCCCATGTCTGCTACACCCAATATACTTGCTTGGTCAGACACTTTGTGTCTCTATAACATGTACATGTACAGTATACGTGTGCATGTAGATGTAGATGTACTTGTACTTAAAGTACTAATACTATTAGCCCCATGTCTGCTACACCCAATATACTTGCTTGGTCTGACACTTTGTGTCATATAATATCTATTTTGATTTTTTCTAGAACACTGCAAAACGTTATGATATTAAATCCATGCCAACATTTTCCTTTTTTCACAATGGAAAGAAGTTAAATCAGGTATACATGTATATACGTATTGTTGATATAAATTTATTGACTATGTGTGTACTATACAGTACACAATGCTGTACAATATTATCAAAACCTATACATATATATACATGTACATTGTATATATATATATAACAGTCATACAATCAATAATGCCCCATGTCCTGGGGTGTGGAAACAGCCAGTCTTAAAGGACATTGTCTGATAAATCTAGTGAACGTCCAGTAAATTTAACTGAGCTGTATACAAAGTATATGGGGAGCAGGACAGGTCTGTTGAAAATAGGCCAAAATGTCCTTCAATTTACTCACTATTTCCACACCCCTGCTCATATTTTGATCTCATTTCTAGTCATAATGTATATCATTTTAGCATTCTACCTATGTCTCTGAACAGTTACCTTAAACCTACTATTAATTGTGTCCACTAAATTTAGCAATTTTTAAACACTATGATTAGCATACATGATTTTTGCAAATTTCTGAGCCACGACTAATGTGCCTAACAAAATGATAATGAAATATAATTTATTAGCACATACTAAAAACAAGTGTATATAGAGAAAAAAAGTATCCCTATGATTGCTTTATGGTGTCCAGCATTCAGTAATCAGTAATCATGGCTAACTTTATCATGCTTGAAACACAACAGCCTATTATAGTTAATATTTTGATTATCCACTCTCTTTACCTTTTAAAGAACCTTGTAGAACTTTAGGAATATATTTCAGGTAGAATAGTTAGCTATTAGTTCCAGTTTCTACGTAAGCTACACAGCTTTCTTTCTGCTGGTCTGTATATAGAGCTTGAGCGCTCGTTCTTTTACGCGCCACGCCCATTAATTGACCGAGCCCCCGGGAATGATGTAACTTCCTTAACTACGTATACAACGTATACTCGCACAAGTGACACAAACATATACATGTAAATATATATATACATGTATATATATATATATATATATAGTTCGAACCCGTGGGAAAGCAATCATAGGGATGACCCTACGGGCCATAATTAATGATTATTATTAAGTTAGTTGCTAAAATTAATACATGAAATTAAAATAGACTTACATGTAAGTTATCACGAGCCCTTGTACATGTACATGTAAGTTATCACGAGCCCTTGTACATGTACATGTAAGCTATCACGAGCCCTTGTACATGTACATGTAAGTTATCACGAGCCCTTGTACATGTACATGTAAGTTATCACGAGCCCTTGTACATGTACATGTAAGTTATCACGAGCCCTTGTACATGTACATGTAAGTTATCACGAGCCCTTGTACATGTACATGTACATTTATATGTAGCTCACATGTATTAGTATTTAGATTTTATGGTTTACATGTATTTAAAAATCTTCTAGGGGCATACCACCTTTCCTCCAAATGCCCTACATGTATATCAGTTATTTCAAGACTCTATTTTTCCCCAAACATCCTGTCTTTGTTTCATATATCCATCTTTCTTCATTCTTCCTCCATTATCAATTTAGGTCCTTGGCGCTGATCCTGTTGCTTTAGAAGCAGGTATAGTCAAGCATCTTGCTAATCTTCCAACAGATGGTGATACTTCTGACACTTCAACTGTTTCAGTTCCTGGTCAGGTATGTACAATATACAGTATATGTCAATAAAATGTCACCATACAATAACCTTAGTCTACTGTCAGTATAGTACAGTAATTACTCTAACTACATACATGTACATGTACTATATAAAATTAATACAGCCTTATGTTGTGAAGATACATGTACATGTAGCAACCAAAAATTGTCCATTTTACATAAACTGATTTGCAGATGCTATTAGTAGCAATAGCTTTACATTTACCACTCATGTACATGACTACATGTACACTACTGTTGTGTATACATGTACATACATGTACATGTACATGTACATTATGACATGTACATTATATA
This sequence comes from Petrosia ficiformis, assembly GCA_947044365.1. Lineage (NCBI taxonomy): Eukaryota > Metazoa > Porifera > Demospongiae > Haplosclerida > Petrosiidae > Petrosia > Petrosia ficiformis. The sequence goes on from OX345636.1 coordinate 45,833,058, forward strand.
TACATGTACACACTCTAATTGCATACAAGCTACACATGTATACACACTGTAATTGCATTATTGCACACATGTACAAATACATGTAGCTACATGTACATGTAGTAGTACATGTGTATGTTAGTTACATACTCTGATCATAATTATTTCATTAGGATAATCTAAATAGTCTGATTGATAAGTCTGGTTCAGAATGTCTGAATGAATCTGAAGATCATACTTTCCACAATGCTCTTTCTTCTGGTTCCCAGTATTTGGAAAGTGACTGTGATGAACAGGTACATGTATATATTTAGAAGATACATAGTTGAACATAAGAACATGATGAGCTGGCAGGTATACTATATAGGTTCTAGACCTTGCCAAGAAAACATGTACTTGAGTATCCAGTTACCCAACAGTAATGATGTTGTGTGTGTAGCCTGTGTATTAGTATAGTATAGTATAGTAAGTAGGGTATGGTAAATGTTGTGTGTGTAGCTTGTGTATTAGTATATTAGTATAGTATAGTAAGTAGGGTATGGTAAATGTTGTGTGTGTAGCCTGTGTATTAGTATATTAGTATAGTATAGTATAGTACAGTAGGTATGGTATGGTAAATGTTGTGTGTGTAGCCTGTGTATTAGTATATTAGTAGAGTATAGTAAGTATGGTATGGTAAATGTTGTGTGTGTAGCCTGTGTATTAGTATATTAGTATAGTATAGTAAGTAGGGTATGGTAAATGTTGTGTGTGTAGCTTGTGTATTAGCAAACTAAGGGTACTATCACTCTATCAATTGCAATGAGCTACTAGGTAGATTTCTTTTTCCATTCCATTACTTATTTCCTCCTCATTTTACTCTCTGTTGTTTTCTTGTCTTTTCTTTCTCAGCTCATTATTGCTTTATCATTCCAACAACCAATCAAAATACATTCAATGCAATTCATAGCACCACAGGATGGTAAGGATTTACATGTTGAGATATACTGTAGTACATGTACATGTATAGCAGTACTAATCTATACATGTACTATAGTATACTATAGTAACGTACAGTATAGTATACTGTAAACAATATAGTACTGCACAAATCAATACATGCATACAGTATAATAACAGTACTACTGTACTGATCAATACATGTATACAGTATAGTAACAGTACTACTGTACTCATCAATACATGTACACAGTATAGTAACAGTACTACTGTACTGATCAATACATGTACACAGTATAGTAAGAGTACTACTGTACTCATCAATACATGTACACAGTATAGTAACAGTACTACTGTACTGATCAATACATGTACACAGTATAGTAACAGTACTACTGTACTCATCAATACATGTACACAGTATAGTAACAGTACTACTGTACTCATCAATACATGTACACAGTATAGTAACAGTACTACTGTACTCATCAATACATGTACACAGTATAGTAACAGTACTACTGTACTCATCAATACATGTACACAGTATAGTAACAGTACTACTGTACTCATCAATACATGTACACAGTATAGTAACAGTACTACTGTACTCATCAATACATGTGCACAGTATAGTAACAGTACTACTGTACTGATCAATACATGTACACAGTATAGTAACAGTACTACTGTACTGATCAATACATGTACATGTACACAGTATAGTAACAGTATTACTGTACTGATCAATACATGTACACAGTATAGTAACAGTACTACTGTACTGATCAATACATGTACATGTACACAGTATAGTAACAGTACTACTGTACTCATCAATACATGTACACAGTATAGTAACATTACTACTGTACTCATCAATACATGTACACAGTATAGTAACAGTGCTACTGTACTGAATAATACATGTACACAGTATAGTAACAGTACTACTGTACTCATCAATACATGTACACAGTATATTAACAGTACTACTGTACTCATCAATACATGTACACAGTATAGTAACAGTACTACTGTACTGATCAATACATGTGCACAGTATAGTAACAGTACTACTGTACTGATCAATACATGTACACAGTATAGTAACAGTACTACTGTACTGATCAATACATGTACACAGTATAGTAACAGTACTACTGTACTGATCAATACATGTACACAGTACTGTATATTAACAGTACTACTGTACTGATCTATACATGTACACAGTATAGTAACAGTACTACTGTACTCATCAATACATGTACACAGTATAGTAACAGTACTACTGTACTGATCAATACATGTGCACAGTATAGTAACAGTACTACTGTACTGATCAATACATGTACACAGTATAGTAACAGTACTACTGTACTGATCAATACATGTACACAGTATAGTAACAGTACTACTGTACTGATCAATACATGTACACAGTACTGTATATTAACAGTACTACTGTACTGATCTATATATGTACACAGTATAGTAACAGTACTACTGTACTGATCAATACATGTGCACAGTATAGTAACAGTACTACTGTACTAATCAATACATGTACTGTAGTATACTATTGCCTATTTTAGTATACATCATACAATGCTCTTCCTGTATACATATAGTTAGTTATTACCTTCCTTATACTATACATTGTGTTAATTATTTCTCATATTCCAGGTCGAGCACCAAAGACAATTAAATTATTCATAAATCAGATATATACAATGGATTTTGATTCAGCTGAGGGAGGCAAGCCTGTACAACAGTTAGAGTATGTATTTCAATTATGCATATACATATACATATACATGTACATGTACATGCACATGTACTTATAGTGTGTATAGTACAGTACAACATGGTATTTTATTGCAATTATAATTGTTCAATTTGTGCCCATGCGCAAACATTAAACGAATATCCGGATGCATTCGAATACCAAAATAATGAACGAGTATCCTGACTAATTATAGTATAGTGAAATACATGTACATGTATATGATACACATGATCTCTGCCTCTCTCTGCCTCTCTTTCTTATAGATTAACATCAGAAGATATTAATGAGGATAGTGTAATACCACTTTCATATTTGAAGTTTCAAAATGTACAACAACTCACTGTAAGTTTACTTTTAAACACTTGCTGTCTGCCATGTGTATAGGAAACCAACTAAATTAACTAACTGTACATGATGACTTGAGATGAAAAGAATGAAAGAAAGAAAGAAAGAAAGACAGGCACCTGAGGCAAATGAATAATGAGTTGTCTCAGGTGGGATTTGAACCCACAACACTCTGCACTCTGCACAGGTGCTCTACCAACTGAGCTACCAAGGCAGCCCAGCTGGCAGGGTCCAAATCAAACATCTCATACACCTGTGTGAACAGGTTAACTGAAACTTGGTATATAAGTGAAGGCCGGGGTAATTAAACCACCAAAGAGACTTAGAATACATGTACATGTTTACACAAAAAGCAATTATTGTTCCTCTTACATAAGTATGTAAATACCAGATTGATTTAACTTCCAATACAAAATGGCTGAATAACGATCCATTACATATACATTAGTGTCATTTTAGTCAACTATAACTATAACTAAAACCCCTTTTAGTAAGGCATTATGACTTTTATTTACTAAACTATAACTAAATTACAAGTCTACTGCAATAACTATAACTGAAAATTGGGCACTTTTAGTTAGTTAGTTAGTTAACTAAAACTAAAACCTTTTTAGTAAGCCTAATATCATTTTAATTAATTAATTACATGTATAACTGCATGCATGCATGTATTATTTTAGTTAATTGAACTATAACTAAACTAAAGGTTTGAGAAATAAGGCATACTATAACTATAACTAAAAGTAATCATTTTTATCAAACTAAAACAACACTAATGTACATGAAAGTATTTGTATTAATAGACATAATAAAAATTTGCTTAAATCTACTTTTAGTATTAATTTTAGCAATTTTAGTGACTATTGTAATAATCATTAGAATTAGTACACACTAAAAATTATACTTCGTTATTAGGCATATTAAGCATGTATATATGTATACTCTACTTGTAATTCCAGGTATTAATTTTAATGATTTTGGTGATAATATAATCACTAAAACTAGTAAAAACTAAAAATATATTTCGTGATCATGTTAATAGGCATATTGGACGTGGTTCAGACATTTGCTAAAATTAATGCATGCTAATCCTAATGTTTAAAAATTGCTAAATTTAGTGTACGCAATTAATAGTAGGCTTAAGGTAAGAGGTGTAGTAACAATGGAAAATTTAAATAAGAGAATTAGAAATGAAGGAAAAATGGAAAGTCAAAATCTACTCTTACCACATGTACATACATGTATATACCAAGTTTCAGTTAACCTGGTGTATGAGATGTTTGATTTGGACCCCGCTGGCTTGGCTGCCTTGGTAGCTCAGTTGGTGAGAGCATCTGTCTGGAGTGCAGAGTGTTGTGGGTTCAAATGCCACCTGAGGGCAACTCATTTTTCATTTTTTCATTGGCCTCAAGTGCCTGTCTTTCTTTCTTTCTTTCTTTCTTTCTTTTCATCTCAAGTCGTCATGCACATATACATGTACATAAAATATAGAAATTACATGATCAGTGTAAGAGCAACATACATGTAATGATGTACATGTAAGCTTAAAAGGCCCCATTAAAAATCCATTTTTAATAAGTTAACTTTAATTCAAAATTTTGATATTCAAAATTGTCTGATGTGTGATAGTAAATACCAACCTCCTCCTCCTCCTCCTCCTTCTCCTTCTCTGCAGATATTTGTTAAAGACAATCAAGGAGGTACTGATACTACTGTGATACAATATATTGGTATATTTGGTGGTTTGATTGACTCTACAAACATGAAGGAATTTAAAAGAGTGAGTTTTATTTCAACTTGTCCTAGCTCCATTTTTGTTGATAATAATTTATTTTTATTTGATTATATTAGTTTGGGTTGTGATTTATAGTACATGTACATGTACATGTACATGTACATGTGCATGTCAATAAAATGTCACCATACAGTAACAGTAATTACCTTAGTTCTACTGTCAGTACAGTACAGTAAATACGGTCTCACTACTGTCACGTACTGTGGTGTTGAATTGACAAATACATGTACATCAATTACAATCAAAACTACTGTGGTGTGATAATGACTACTAAATAATTACTGTACTGTATGGTGACTTTTTATTCACATACACTGTATACTGTAGTATCTACACATTTACAAAGCTTTCAATTACATGTACAGTGTTTACGTGTTACATGTAGACTGAGCTTCAGATTATAGAAGCACACAGTATACACATGTATATACATAATTATTAATTGTTGACTGTTCATTGTCAAGTTCAGTTTTTAAATTGTAAATATTTTTAAACTCATAGTTCATTTGTATCCAGTAGTTGTTTACAGTGATCAGTATCTCATATTAGAAGAATTTCTTACAAATCAGAAACTCTATAGCTATTTGCTTTTTCATGCATGCATCTTTATATTTTAAGACTCTTTTCACAACTTTTAAAATGTCTGTCACCTGATAGAACTAAGTAGCTTCCTAGCTACTGCTTGCTCTTATAGGCTAGTGTCTTGTATATTCTTTATACAGCACACACCTTAATATATCTAGCCTCCTAAATGATGAAATTTCCATATTGTACATGTGACTGATTGTTATTTTTCAAAGCCAGGGTGGTTTAATTTTTTCTAAGCCCTTTGTGGCTGTGTTTTATGAATTTATAAGCCATTGTGGCTGCTTGTTTGTTTGTTAAGTTTGTTGGTTAATCGTTTATATGCCTACATTGTGTATTGCTAGCATGCTAGGCACATGCATTTTCATGTTAATAGTATTAACAATATTAGACCTCATGAAAACCAATCATCAGGATGACCTTTTAGACCATACAAATTGGCTCTGCATGTTAATACACAGCTCTGTATTTGTGACTGTGTTTGTGATAATCAACCATTTGAAGGAAGGATAAATGCTTGTGTATAAAGTTATAAACACTCTCTTATTAGGCTGTGAAACTAATGAAGTTGTTATCCAACTATGAGGCTCCTTAGATACAAACTCTCATATTAGGCTGTGAAACTAATGAAATTGTTATCCATAAAGATCAATTACAAGGCTCCTTAGATACAAAATGTTAGTGGCTTTCTGTACAGAATGCTAGACATGAAGTGTATGATCACAACCTCCTTCCTGATTGTCACAAATATGGTAACATTGATTTATTTATTTACAATTCGACTACTCTTCTGTCTCATCTCTCATCCTTCCATTATCTCTATAGGTTGTAGGAGATAAAGGAGAGAGTCATTAATTCTACGTATGAGTTATTATGTGACAACTGTACAACTTAATTTTATTCCAAACTTTAAAATAATCAATAATATAATTATTTATTAATAATTCTACATCAGATTCATTCTAACATTCTAATTGGTAGCCCTCAAACTAGTCCAAACTGGTCCATCCGGAAATTCAAACTTGTTTAGTGACTCTTCTTTCATTTCACTGGAGTAACCCGGTGTTGTTGGGACAATGTAACTTCCATTCTGTACGACAACAGGATTCACAAAATGCTCATGAAGATGATCTGCATATTCAATCATTCTTCTATCTTTAGTCCCAGAGATGCATATGTAATAGAAAATAATGAGATGTTGAGCAAATTCACAAAGACCTACACCTCCTGCATGGGGACATACAGGTACATTGAACCTCTCTGCTAGCAACAGAACTGCAAGAATTTCATTCACTCCTCCCAGCCTGCAGCTATCAATTTGACAGAAATCCATCGAACCTGCTTCTAAAAACTGCTTAAACATCACTCTGTTATGACAATGCTCGCCTGTTGCTATGCCAATTCCAAATGGTCGCAATGCTTTACCAATCTTGGCATGACCTAGAATATCGTCTGGTGATGTAGGCTCTTCTATCCAAAGTGGTTTATACTCAGCCAAACCTGTCATATGTTTAATTGCCTCATCTACATCCCAACATTGATTAGCATCCATCATCAAAGGAACATCATATCCTATTTCACTTCGTATTAATGCACATCTATGTTTATCTAATTGGAGGTCACGACCAACTTTCATTTTGAATTTTCTAAATCCTAAGGACATTGCTTCTTTCAGACGCTCTTTGACAACATCATCACTGTAACCTAACCAACCAGCAGATGTTATATATGCAGGATAGCCATTCTTTGTAATTTCGTCAATTCTCTCCAAATGCGTCGATTGCTTATTTCTAAGAATCTCCAAAGCTTCTTCCTTTGTCAATGCATCCGACAGATATTGCCAGTCAATCAAAGACATGATCTCTTCTGGTGACATGTCACAGAGGAGTTTCCAGACAGGTTTACCCTCTAGTTTACCCCACAGATCCCATAAAGCATTGACAACAGCAGCAACTGCAAGATGTACAGCACCTTTTTCAGGACCAATCCATCTCAACTGACTCTCACATGTTATACTATGCCAAAATGTTGCAAAATCTGTATAAATGTCTAAAACAGACTTACCAATAACAAGAGGAAGGAGAGCTGTAATGGCTGAACATACAACCTCTGTTCCTCTTCCTATTGTGAAAGTCAAGCCATGACCTTTGTATTTAATGCCTTCCACAGTGATTATCACATAAGCAGCTGAATAGTCAGGGTCCTTGTGAAGTGCATCTGAGCCATGAAATTCAAAAGACGTTGGAAAACGTATGTCACGAATAGAGACTCCAGTTATAATATTTTCTGGTTTCAGTAGATCTCTAATCCTCTGCATTATCTCGACCAGTATTATAATAGTA